>CM062817.1:534276987-535713703 GCA_031772625.1 Pinus tabuliformis | reverse complement strand
TACTCCATCGCAATTTGGAGTCGGGATCACTTTGTATCCTTCTTCATCAGAAATTAGTTTACCGCCAGTGGAAGCTCCTGTAGAATCACTAGGTAATCTTTTGGATAGACTAGAAATGTCTGAACAACCGTCGACATCTAGGACTTTGTCGTCCGACACAGCAATGGCAGAACTTCCTGCTATCACTCCAACAATGTTCATCGGTATACCATCTATCCCAACTAGCTCTCAATCGCTAGAAGGGGCCCACTTAGGGGCTATTTCGACAGTATGGTCCGTTCCTGTTTGTTCATCCGGAATAGTATCCGGAAACTCTTATGTTGAGTCTCAAAAAATTGATCCTTCGAGATGTCAATTTGGGCAGTCAGGTCCTCAAGGGCAAACCATTCCTTTAAGTACCGGATTACCACCGTATGGGGGGCAGTATACCCTTTCATTGTCTCCTCCAAGAGGACAGCCATACGGGAGTTTACAACAAAATTCAAGTTATGCTGGAATTACATCTAGTGGTTGGGTACCGATACTACCTCAACAACCAAGAGTTGTATCTTCGATGCAACAATGTTTACCTATGTCAAATATACCAACTACGCCAGCTATTGTAATGGTGTTGCAAGTACAAGCGCTGCCTGTTGTATGCCAACCTCAGGTTTCTCAGGTTGTAATGCAACAGCCTCTTGACCCTGCGACTCAACCACAATCGCCGACTGGTGGAATGACACAGGCCCAAACGGGTACAATTACCCCTCATCTTGGTCAAAGAGTTAGTATCGGGAAGCAGCACATGGCTTCACAACCATGGCTGGTGCAATACCAACAACTGCAATTCCAACAAGTATACCAAGGATCTGAGCAACAAATCTTTGCAAATAGTGGGTAGCCGTATATTCAAAACGGTCAAAATCAACCATTCTACAATGGTTATGCCCACCAACCTTACCAAAGTTACCAGCACCAAATGCATTATGCTGGTATGCAAAGACCAACTGCTCAGGCGATTCCATCTTATCCTGGGTATGCTTCACCTAACCTGAATCAACAGTTACCCTTCATGGCAACTTTAGAGTTACCGGATCTAAATCGGTTAACAAACGATCCAATCGCTTACGCTCCTTGGTGGCCAGCGATTCCACATAAACTTCCGTCAAATATTCCTAAATTTAATGGAAATCTGAGTGAAGATCCGTCGAATCATGTGATGACCTTTCATCTGTGGTGTTCATCAAACACCCTAAATGATGATTCGATTAGGCTTCACCTTTTTCAGAGGACGTTAACTGGTCCGGCAGCAAAATGGTATATCGAATTGCCCAAAGCTTCATTTGACAACATCAGTACCCTAGCCACAACCTTTTTAACCAATTTTCAGTTACCGATAAGGAAAGAAATGGGAACAGAACTTCTTACCAATTTCAAACAAACAACAGCCACTCACATATCTGATCATATTCAGGAGTGGCGACGTCATCGTAGAATGGTAAAAATGTATGTTCCTGATCAGCTTTTAGCTGAATGGTTTATTAAGTCTTTGTTGCCTTCCATCACAGAAGATGTGGCAAAAGGGGGAGTCGTCACCGAAGAGCAATTTATCGCTCGTGCAAAATATTTAGACTTGATTTACACTCAATCTGGCACGCTCTACATTAAGAAACCTGATGCTCCTAGACCAGAATTCTCAGTCCCTCCTCCTCCTAAATCAAACAATGACTCTCATGCCGGCGATGGTGTGATTGGTGCAACAGACACGAGATCGACAAAGGCTACATCTAAAAATTCCCGTAATATTTCCAGTCAAAATGCAAAAGAAGAACTTCTTGCCTCGGAAGTAAATGTCGTCTCGATAGATAAAGGCAAAGAAACCAAGCAACCAGGAGGCAAGAAGAAAACCAAAGGGAAGAAGAAGAAACAGGAAGAATCATCACCTGAAAAATCTTCTACAAACCCTCCTGGAAATAGGAAACCAAAAAATCCATGCTTTATATGCGATGAGGATCATTGGACATCAGATTGTCCACACAGAGCTGAGATTAAAAAATTCTTCAAGAATTCAAAAACCTCAGCAGTGTTAACTGATCCGTTTCCGAACCCAGGGACAAATCTGGTTGACAGTGGAAATGCTTCCCCGTCTCAAGTGCTGATGTTGTCGGTTTCCAAACAGCAAAATGATGCTTTGATATCGACAAGGAACAAAGATTATGGGAATCCACAGCTGTCGAACAACAAGGATAAAGATCAACCTAGTAGTTCGACAACAACTTCGACAGAAGTTGTGCCGCCCATCATTCCTGAGCTGACAATAAAACTGCCAAAGGGAGTAGTACACAAGTTGACATTTAATCCTCGTGCTAGAGTAGCATAGCATTATAATATAGTGGAAGATCTAGCCCAATCACCATCCACTATGTCGACACTTGAAGTACTGCAAAATTTCCCGTCCCAAAAGCAGGCTTTATTATCAGCTATCGGTGGGATAGACCCAAAGGATTCCAATCTTGTATCCTTTAATCATAAAGGATATGATCCTCAATTACCAACTCAACTAGCTTTCCTCGTTCAAGTGAAATCCCTCAACAAAACCGTTCACCGAACAATTATTGATGAGGGGGCATCTACATGTATTATGTCGATGAGTTGCTAGAAAACTTTAGGATCTCCAACCTTGTCGCGATCTTCGATGACATTAAAAGCATTCGATGGACGAACATATACCCCATATGGTATTCTAAGTAACTTTCAAGTTGAACTAGGGGGGAAACAATAGAAATAGATGTTGAAGTAATCAACGGAAACCTCGATTACAACATCCTACTGGGAAGACCATGGATATATGCTATGGTAGCTATTGTGTCGACCTATTTTAGGAAGATTGCATTTCCCTTTCAAGGAGGGATTACAATCGTCGATCAACAAACCTTCCTCCCCAATGGTTCTCAAGTTACAGGAAGCATTCCAATGATCCACGGAAGCCCCCATTCACTTCAAAATATCAGAGTAGGCCTACTAAAAGACCCTATATTAATGGGAACTTTTGCCCTTCCACCTCCAATAAATCTGGTGGAAGTAGCATCAATAGGAACTTGCAATATGATATCTTCAATTGAAAAGATCTCAAAAAACGATATAAACATGGATCATACGCAGGTATTGCCTCCAAGCCCAATGGAAATATTGTAGTAATCAATGTTCCTAGCATGGGAGGCAAGCCCAAATCAACGCTCATCAAGCATTTGGATAGATAGGTCTAAGGAATATGGCACCCCTTCAGATCCTTGGTCGCGAGTGCATTGCACCGATGAAGGAATTGTTCAATCAATGGTAATTGAAGGAGCACCATGGGAAGATTACCACCATCGTTCCCTTCTTCCAGATTGTGAAGAAGATATTCCTGACGACCTTCATCATCCTTTAGTTTTTTATTTCTTATCAAACACTGTAAACACGGTGGATTCTGAGCGAAACTTGTCCAACATTGAAGAGACTATCGCCAAAAATATCTCGACCAAAACAGATGTTGTAGAGAATATTTATGTGGGCAAATGTTGCTCTCCTTCAGAACTGGAAATATATAAAGCTCTTTTTCGCGAATTCAGAGATGTCTTTGCTTGGTCATATAATGAAATGCCAGGAATTGACTCGAGTATCATTGAACACGAAATCAAGATGTATCCAGATGTCAAACCAGTACGATAATGGCTACGGCAGGTGCACCCCAAGAAAGCCGCTTCCATCAAGGCGGAAGTTGAAAAGCTCCTCCATGCTGGTTTTATTTACCCGGTTCTTCTAACCGATTGGGTATCGAACATTGTTCCTGTTATGAAAAAAACAAGGAACGATTAGAGTGTGCGTCGATTATAGCGATGTAAATCAAGCTTGTCCAAAAGACAACTACCCTACACCCTTTATTGACCAAATAATTGATGAATGTGCCGGATGTGAAATCTTTTCATTTATGGATGGATTCTTCGGGTATAATCAAATAAATATCTGCCCACAGGACGAGTCAAAGACTGCATTTATTTGTCCGTGGGGCACATTCGCATATCGAAAATTACCCTTTGGTTTAAAGAACGCAGGGGAAAAATTTCAGAGGGAAATGAATTATGCCTTCAATGACATCAAAAACATCGTTCAACCATATCTCGACGACCTTCCGGCTCATTCGCGAAAGCGGACTGATCATCCACAGCATTTAAGAGCGATATTTCTACGTTGCCGACAATACAAGATACGACTCAATCCACACAAATATGTGTTTTGTGTCAGTTCTGGTCGTTTACTTGGCTTTGTAGTCTCAAAGGACGGGATTCGTCTAGACCCATGTAAGGTTCAGGCAATCATTAATTTGCCTCCACCTTCAAATTTGCTTCAGATTCAGAAACTCCAAGGGAAAGCAAACTTTTTGAGGAGGTTCATTCCAAATTATGTCGAACTTGCTAAAGGTTATACGCATCTATTGAAAAAGGAAGTGCCCTTCGTCTGGGATCAGGTTGCGCAACCTTCCTTTGATGCTTTAAAAGAATCCCTAATGAAAGCATCATTAATGTACGCTCCCGATTATCAAAAAGACTTTAACCTGTATCTGGCTGCAGCGGATACAACCATCGCAATGGTTTTAGTTCAAGAAGACAACGGAATTGAACATCCTATATATTATTTGAGTAAGAACTTAAATGATACAGAAAGAAAATATTGTTATGTTGAAAATCTAGCGCTCGTAGCTGTTCAAACGATACAGAGATTTCAACACTATGTCCTCTTTCGAAAAACTACCATTCTGTCAGATTGCAACCCCATGACTTATATATTGTCGCGATAGTTGCTGGGGGGAAAATATTCAAAATGGATAGCAATTCTACAAGAGTTTGATCTGGAATTTGTAAAATCCAAGTCAAAGAAAGCCCTGGTTTTCGCAGAATGCGATCTCCCATCGTCATCCAACGATGAAACATCCGAAGAAACAATCATGGATGAATCTTTGTTTCTGATATCTTCAAGCAATCTGTGGTATGGAGATATAACCATTTATCTCCAAACCCAAAAATATAGGCCTAATACCTCCCACTCTGAACAAAAACGTATTCGATACCAATCAAAAGACTACATGATCGTCGGTGATACACTTTACCGTCGTGGTGTCGATACAGTTTTACGAGCAGGATACTTCTGGCCATCAATGTTCAAAGATTGCATAACCGCAGTCAGAAGTTGCCATGCCTGTCAAATTTTCAATAGCAAAACCAGACGACCACCCGCACCTCTACAGCCAATAGTTGTTGTTGGGCCATTCGCCAAATGGGGCATCGATTTCATGACATGTAACCCCACCTCGACCGGGGGGCATGGGTATATCATAGTCGCAGTTGACTATTTTACCAAATGGGCCGAGGCGATGCCTACATTAGATAACACTGGTGAAACAGTTGCCCTCTTCTTTTTCAATCACGTGGTCGCCAGATTCAGCGTCCCACAAGCTATAGTCACAGATCATGGATCACATTTTCGCAATCACATGATGGTCGAATTAGCTGCCAAATTAGGGTTATCGCATGACAGCTCTACTCCATATTACCTGCAAGCCAACGGACAAGTTGAAGCAATCAACAAGGTCTTGAAGCGCATGCTGCAAAGGATGATTGGAGTTCACAAAAGGAGTTGGCACCTGATCCTGTACTCAGCCTTGTGGGCATACCAAACGTTGGTAAGGAATGCGACCGGGTTTACACCTTTCCAACTGGTGTATGGCCTAGAAGCAATCTTACCAGTTCAGTGTGAAATCTCGTCCCTCAAACTCGCAATCGACCTTCTCCCCGGAACTTCAGAAGAGGAGGCTCGTTTCTTGGAACTAATCCAATTGGATGAAACCCATCGTGATGCCACTTTGGCTAACGAAGCCCATAAGAAACGAGTCAAGGCGCAGTTCGACAAGAATGTCAAACCCCGTGTCTTCTCAGAAGGTGACTTGGTCTTGCTTTATGACCAAGAATCTGATAAATTGGGAGCAGGTAAATTCAAGTCTTTATGGATGGGCCCCTATATTGTTAAGCGAGTGTTAGCAAAAGGAGCCTACGAGTTAATGGATTATGACGGGATTCCACTGGCACAACCTCGTAATGGGTTGTACCTTAAGCGTTACTATGCATGATTCAGTGTGGTAACCTATATGCTTTTGTTACATTTTTATTTTCGCTAAAGTATTTGTTTTGGTCAAGTAAATCCGCTTTTTACATTTTTCGCAGATGTCGAACCTATTGGAATCATTTGTTGGATATGCCGACGGAGCGAGTCGTAGTTCGCAGAACCTATCTTCTGCGGCCTGGGCCATTTTCGATCCAAGCGGCGAGTTAGTAAGTTTCAGAGGGGTATGTATTGGTCGATCAACGAATAACATCACTGAATATAGCACATTGATAGAACTTCTCTCTGATGCCATCACACATGGCATATGCCGACTAGTCGTTAGGCTAGACTCACAGCTCGTCATACTACAGCTCACGGGTATCTACTCCGTCCGAAATCCATCTATCTATCGCATGTTCCTAAGGGTCAAGATTTTGGAAAGGCAATTTGATTTTATTCAATATCAGCATATTTCCAGAAGCTTAAACACATTAACTGACTCATTGGCAAATTACGTGTTAGATAGACATTTGCAACATTCATAAAAAGAAGCATCTCATCAATATTTGCATCAGGATCATGTAACTTAACCAAAATAAAACTCCGAAAATCAAAAATATATATATATATAACTGTTTATGGTTTACACATAATGTTCTGTAACCAAGACAAAATTGGTCAAATGACCCAAAACTCAAAACGCTAGGGGGCACCCTAGTCTAATGATGCTGGTGATAACAAGTCACCGCCTGTGCAATCATGCGTAAAAGCCTAGTCCATCGACTTGGCACGCCAGTAGTATGTCGCTGCAACCTCAAAGGCAGCTCGTCAGTCCTCACATCTGGAATACCGAGAGTGAGGCCCTCGACCTGATCCTGTAATGCTGAAAGAGTCTCGACCACATCAAGGTCGCGAAGGATAGCCCTTCCAACAGCCTCTCCTACTGGGGCGGCAGCTGGCACTCTCAGGCGTACTACTGGCCGAACGGGACCAACATCTGCATGAGCACATGAGTTCTGATTAGTCTTGACAGAGTAAAGCACGAGGACATTATAAAAGAAAAACGATAAACAGAAATATGGTCAAGAATTTACCAATGGCACCCCACTGTTCGCCAGCCGGCAGTACCAAATCTGGGTCACCCCGGAAGTCCATACCAGCATATGGATACTCGGAATAAACCATCTCCTGACGATCAAACCACCCGAAGAAGGTATCAGAAAAGGAAATCTGAGACTGACCAGCATGCCTAGACATATGGTCGACCCATCTCTGCATACGTGGTTCAGTCGGTGGAGGTAAACCGAGTGCAATATACTGCGGCTGCATCAGTGGTATCTTTTCCAAGGAAAAGGCGGTCAAAATAGAACCGTATCCAAAGTTCTTCAACCTCCCATTTTTCACCTTGGTCAACTGTTCTTTCATCACAAGGAGTACTGCGTCACACCAGTTGAACACCTTTGGTTCAAGACATTCCAAGGCGTACTGCATATAAGATCGGTTGGCCACATGAAGAGCCGCACCACCAGCCATCCTACCAAAAGTTGAAAAAATTTCGTTTTTATATATGAGACATCCTTATTATACGACTGGATATATCGAGTAGTTTTAATGCGGACTTCATGCTCGTTAAAAAATAAACATAAGCAATGAGCAAATGTTTCCCCGAGCGTTTAAGCTCATTAAAAAATGAACCAATTTCCAGTAAATAACCGTCGTGAATGTAGTACTTCAGCCTTTAAAGACTTGGTCATGTTCTCATCATCACCTCCACTCTGTACTGGCCGATCATTCACCTCCATTTGATTGTTTACCCCTTTTGAGGAACAGCTGTGAAGAGTGATCCTATTAGCCATCCTTGTAACACTGCCGTGATTTGGAAATTCCAAATCTTACCTGGAATCAGCTGCTACCCAAATTTATCACTCGTTCCTCAAAGACGAGTCTCCTTTAAGCTCTTTTCAACTGACTCGTAAAATATGAAAAGATTGTCAAGCCATTGGCCTCTCCAACTCGTTAAAGGGACCGGAAGTGCTATCCCTCCTTTAGATTTTAATCTTTTTGGACTTGAGGGATTATTACACAAAAAGATCGAGCGCTTGTTTTGTTCAGCTCGTTAAAAGTATCGAAAATTCATCCCTTCTGTATTGTTTTATACTTTTTCGGACTTAAGGGATTAGATGACGAATAAGGATTTTTTGGAGTTTCCTTTACGTCCCTTTTTAGACTCTCTAAAATTGAAAAGGACCGAGTTATCTTTGTCGTTAAACTCGTTAAAACCTAATAGCGACAAACTTGTCCATAGCAGACAAGAACGAGTTTCACTATTGCTAGGCTCGTTAAAACATAGCGATGGGTTTGCCCGAAAGGAAAATTATAGAACAAGCATATGTTATCCTCCTCAAGCTTGACAAAAATAAAGAGGTACTGGTCAGCAATGATTGGGGAAAAATTGGGAAGAAAACTTGAAGAAACTTTGTTGGTAGCAAGTCGCTCTTGAACATGACACTTTCACTCCGCATCCAAGTCGGGTTGGGTTGTTTCATTCACCGGCCACATCACCATGGTCACATCACACCATCCACATTTGGGGTTAATGCTACCAATCCATCATGTTAGTGTCGCCGGTATGTTCAAGAGAAGTCACTCAGAGAATTCACCTGTGTCTCACCCACTGTAATACATTTACGCTCCATTCTTTCATGACCGCCACCCTGAACCTTATATCACCAGACCATTTTCACCTCCATTAAAATCATTTGCTCCATTCCGTGTCATTGATGTGGGATTCATTAATGCCCTCCTATGACAGATTGCTTCTTGTCGACATCAGCTCATTATCCAAGAAGTCGATCTAGGAACACCCATTTCATTACTTTGAATCTTGCATGCCTCAATGGCAAGTTTCTCACTTACGGCGATAGGTTTACATCAATGGCCTTCGACCGAAAGATTTTGCGTGGTGTTCGACGCCAAGTCCTTTATTCACACCACGTGAATTTTACTACAGTACCTTGAGGGTCATTATCATTATCGGTGATTCCTCTCACGCCTGTTAACAGCTTACATCATTGGCTGGTAATCAGGGGATGTCTTTCCATGTTCGACTTCAGAACATCTCTCACATGGATCGACTTGTACTTTGAGTGAAGATCGAATGAGATTGAAGACCCCGGATCTAGTTTCATCCATCCAGGCTGCGATATATATTCAAGGAAATAAAGACATCAAATGTACATCGTTGCTGCACAGATAATCATCCAATCAAAGGGATGATGGCTCTACCAGAATCATCAGTCTACACTCAAATGATTGTCTGTCCTATGTACATGAAAATGAATTTATAAATCTGAGCATGGGAATGCCCGCCTCAGCTAGATCATGAAAATATTATGAAGATAATGTATTGTATTGTATCTTATTACAGGTCTCCTCCCAGCTTGAAATAACTTTGGATCCTCATGATAAAGCATTTCACCCGACATCAAATAAGATTAACGACCTCATGCTTTAGGGGGCAACTATTATAGACATTTTTGGGCAATGCAACCCCAAGCATAAAATTTCCATAAACCAAGGGCTCCTAAGCCCCTAAAAGTGTTGTTCCAACCCCTAAAGGAACAAGGTCAACTGATTACAGCTTCTCCCAGAAGTTCTCCATGAAAAACTACTCAAAATTGGTCAAAACTGGATCATTTCACCTGCTCCATAGGCAAAGTGCATTGCATCTCACCTAAATACACTCAGTGGGTGCGTTGCATTTCAAAAAGCCCTTCTATGGGGTGCGATGGGCGAGAAGAGACAAATGGCAGTGTCAATCCGCGAGGTGGAGAAGCATGGAATCTTCCAGAAACTTCTCCTGTGACACTTGCCTCTCTAAATTCGACCAAGGATGAGTAAGAGATCATCAATCTCCAAGTGGAAGCAAGAACTATCAGAGGGAAGACAATAATCACATCACAAGCTGACTCATCTCCCTTACAGACATCTATATATGGATCCCTCCTCCCAGAGATCCAGAGGCTGGAATTTTGCATCTTGTAAGGAATTGCTATTGGTTTCTTGAGGCAACATCATAATTTTGGGTGATCTAAGCTTTGCATGAGGTGAAGAAGGGCTTACTGGCTGAGAGGATGATGCTGGGTCAGAACAACTGGTTGTAACTCTCTTGGCTCTTTCTTGATTATCAATAAAGCTATTCAAGTTTTCCTCCATACTCTTGTGTAATCTATGTTTTGTGCATTTGTATGGTCAATTTACATCTGATCCTAGATTGTTTATGATAATAGATCCGTGTTCTTATATAGTGTTATGCTGCTTTGATTCTACAGGTACTCTGTGAAGCTGGGTATACAAGAAAGCGAGTAGCAAAGGACTATCAGAAGAGAGAGGAATCGAGCAAGGAACCAAGTGCAAAAAAGAAGTTGGTCTCCTTTATTCTTCTCATCTATTTTTCATAAAGGAAAACGAAAGTAGTTTTACTTTGTTTGTTTCTAAGGTAGCTACCCACCTTAGTGGGATTAGCAGTTCTGCATAAACACTTTTCCCTGTAACACCCTTTAACTCGACTTTTTACATTTCACGCTCCACATATTTTGGAGGTTTACATTATTTTTACCTTAACTTCTAGGCTATCAAACCCAAAATTGTTATGCGGGACCTCCACTACCCAACACTGCATCAAGATAGCTTTTAGTTGAGGTTGACAGCTTCTGTAATTGAGATTCTTATTCATTATATCCAAGACCTGTCTTTATCAAAGGAGAACGTTGCACTTTGATAATTTCATTTAAGGTTTTTGATCCTTTATCAAATCTAAGATTGAGAGCTTTTGTTTTCTCAAGATCCTTTCTTAGACCCACAATCTCACATTCTAGTTTTTCATTTGTTTTTCTCTTTCAGCAAGTTGGTATGTCAAGGTATCTATAATCATATTCTTTTCTTCTAAGCAGATTTTGAGTTTAGAGATTTCTTCATAAAGGTCATATTCATCTAAATCATCCAAAAAGTCATCATCTTCATAAGCCATCAGAAGTCTATAGTCATTACTATTTTCATCTTCATCACTATTTGATAAACCATCGCTATCTTCATGAGTATAGTAGTTGTTTTTACTTACACTTTGTTTTCTATTTCATTTTGCATATTCCTTCCCTTTATTATGAGGACATTTGGCAGCATAATGACCGACTCTACCACAGGCAAAACATTTGAAAGGTAGTTTACCTCTGAATCTTCCGGAACCTTGTTGAATCTTCTTGACAAAGTTTACTTCCTCTTCTTCTTCTTAAATATGTCCTGATTCATTGAGTTCTTCTTTTCCTTTTGCTGAAGCTTTAAATGTGGCTTCTCTCATATCTAATGGACCTCCTTTTCTCATCTCAAAGGCAGTTAAGATTCCATGAAGCTGTGTCATAGTAATAGTCTGTAGATCCTGATTTTCTTCTATGGCAGATACTTTTGATTCAAATTTAGCAGATAAGGATCTTAAAACTTTTTCAACTAAGGTAACTTCCTTTATCTCTTCACCCAGATTCTTCATGCAATTAACAACCTCATCTATACGTAAGAAGTAACTAGCTATACTTTCATCATTGTGCATATTGAGAGTTTCATATTTGAGAGCTTGCGGTTTAGCACATTTTACTGAGAATCTCCTTCGTAGCTTAGAACGATTTTGTCCCATATTTCTTTGGCTGATTTGAGCTGCATAAATTTGACAAACTCTGATTGTGACAGACTTCCCAATAATGTATTGACAGCCTTGGCATTGGTTTCATATTGCTTTTTACCTGTCGTATCTGTAGGAATTGCTTATGGAAATGTATATCCTCCTTCCACGATTTCCCAGACATCTGTTCCAAGAGATTGAAGATAGGTTGTGGTTCTTACCTTCCAATAAACGAAGTTTCTTCCATCAAATAGTGGCAGTTTGATGGATTCTCCACTTTCTTGATTACTCATGATGATGGATCTTCCTTCAAGCAATCAAGATTCTTCTGAAGGACCTGCTCTGATACCAATTGTTGGAAATAATACTGAGGGGGAGTGAATCAGTATTATCAAATCAATAATTTAATTTTCAAAACTTATTTGTATACACTACTTTAGCTCAATGAACTAGCGTGTATACACAACTATACTTAATGAAACCAGCATATATACATAGATCTTTGATTTACCCAAATTATCATGTAGTGAACTTTAATCAATATATCAGGAATTCATTAGACAGTGTAGTAAAAGCATAATAAAGCATCTCAAATAATCAACACACATAAACACCAAGATATAAGGTGGAAACCCAATGTGGGTGAAAACCACATTCTGTAATTGTCTCTATCTTCTTTTAATAATAAGAAAATTCTATTTACAATTTGTTTACTGGTGCAGTCTTATACTAGTATGTAGGCTTCTACCTGCAGAAGGCTACAACCTTTTCACGTTCTCTAACTTCTACTGGAAGAGAGCTCCAACCCCCTAGCTCTTGCATTAGCTGATATGTTTACTAGTACGTAGATGCCAGCCTACAGAAGGCTACAACCTTCTCTTTTCTACCAGGGACCACGTTTCATAATTTAGACTGGATCCATCAACAACATCATTCACTCATCAAATATATCTGCAATAAACAATCTCCTTTTGAACCAACCACAACCAACTCAATCAATCACTTTGACAACCCATCAATCTGATCATTCAGAATGATGTCACCATAATACAATAACCAGGACCCAAGCCAAAACCCAGAACACTGCAACAGCAAAGAAAAGAAACTAAAACATATTTTATAAGGTATACGCTACTTCCATGTGTTGAACCTGCATGTATACGCGCTTTCCTCAAAGCGAACCAGTGTACAGGTCTGCAAATCAAATTTGTGATGTATATGTTGCTTTGATATGCAGAATCAACATGTATACGCTCCTTTTCTAAAGTGAACCTGCGTACAGATCTGTCAATGATGATTTAAACATTACAACTATTCCAAACTTTAGTCATACCCAGATCATCATATTTATAGACCACAACATGCACCAGTTATTTAGATACATGATCAAACCACATAAAAATAATTCACTTCAAGCCTTAAGATCCTAATACATCATTAGATCTTATCCTTCATCAAGCACTAAGTTTCATCCTTGGTTCAGATCAAGCACAGCACCTAAGCCAATAACCTACATATTAGATCTCACACTTCATTGGATATTCGATACTTGCACACTTTGGCCTAATGATCTTCTCCTCCTTTTATACTTTTAGGCCTTTCTCAATACCATGGACCAAAACCACTTAAGACCAATACCTTGGACCAAAAACCTAGGGTCAATACCTCAGACCCGATACCTTCGACCATACCATGGACCAAATACTTCAGACCAAAAACTTAGTTTTCCAAGGTATACACGCTTTTCCTTTTGTGTAAGTGCATGTGTACGTATACGTGACTTGTATATAGTGAACCCGCGTCTATATGCGACTTGGCCAATGGTGAACTTGCATATACCTCTCTTTCTTCATTATGTGAAGTTTGATCTGTAACTCTGTGTTGTTAACCTATTGTATTGTGATATGTCATCTGAGTGAGTTTCCATCAAGGACAACACCTATGTCATAATTCCAACACATCCTCTGCTCAACATAAATGGATCCTTACTGCTACTGACTACTTCACCAAATGGATTGAGGCCACACCCTCTAGATTAGCCACAAATTATGTGATCATCAAATTCTTAGAAACCAATATCTTGTCCAAATGTGGCTTCCCAAACAAGCTTATTACAAACAATGTTGTAGCCTTTAGGTCTAAGAAAATTATAGATTTACACAACAAATACCATATCACTTTGGGGCATTCAACTGATTATTACCCACAAGGTAATGGATTGGCTGAATCTTCAAATAAAAGTCTGGTAAATATTATCAAGCTATTAGCAGAAAACAAAAAGTCATGGCACAACAAGCTCATAAATGCACTTTGGGCTAATAGGCTCACCACAAAGAAATCAATTGGCATGTCACCATACCAATTGGTTTATGTAATGGATGTTGTTTTTCCATCCTCTTTGGGAGTTCCTATCATGAAGTTAATTCAAGAATTTCAGGTTGATCCAAATGACATTCAAAGGAAATTTGATCAGAAAATCCAGTTGCAACAATCTAGGGAAGAAGTTTATAATAAGGCTCAGGTCATCCATGAGAATATCAAGAAATTTTTTGACAGAAGGACAAATGAAGATGATTTCATCTTGGATGATAAAGTCTTAAAGTGGGATTGTAGAAGATAAGAAAAAGGGAAGCATGGAAAATTTGACAATTTATGGGTGGGACCTTATGTCATTTATGCTTTCAGAGTGAATAATGCATTCTTTATCATAAATTTATATGGGACAGAATTACCTGGTTGACCTGTCAATGGCAGGATGCTCAAACACTATTTCTCTGAGCAATAGAACTTTTCCTAACATTTATCATTGTAAATATCATTGTCCTTATTGTTTGGATTGGGTGACCCATTAACAGAAGTTGAAGCCCACAGAGAAGGCCCTGAGCTTCTATTGATGAGTTACCATAAGTACTACAACAAAGAAAACAGAGGTAAATATTTGAACTAAGACACTCAAGGCTATTGATAACATGTTCTTGGCACCTCACAAGGAGTGTTCCATCTCTAGCTAGAGCCACTATTAGGGTCCTATAATTTATAGGATCTCAAGGTAATTGAGCATTCTATCTTAGGAATATTATTTTGTAAAGACTGGGCAATCTTCCAATGATTTACAAATAAAAAGAAAATATAATTAGAAATGAAAAGAGGGTATAAAGAAGAAAAATAAAGAGAAAAAGAAGAATATTGAAAAAGAAGAAAAGATTGAACCCCACCAAAAGAAAAATAAACAAAAAGGAATAATATTGAAAGTGTTTCAAGTATAAATGCCACTACTCATAGATATTTTTGCTTCATTACTGAAAGTAAAAGTTGTGTGCAGTTTGTTCAAAATTCCACAATCACTAGTTTTTAGTTTAATCATACAGTGCAATCATGATTAAACTCCTTTAAATTTCTATAAATTGAGATAGAGAATAAAGAGTTACCCAACAGTTTAATCTGGCTAAAACATTAGTTGTTATAAAATGACATTGATCCAACTATTTAATCTGGATCAATAGGAGAAATAAGGGATAGGTTAGGTAGTTTTTTCATTATGTATAAAAGAAAATAAAAATGGGTTTTCTAGTCTCAGTGCACCCTAGAGATAAAAATAAAAAATTCTAGTTTAGCTAAGGGCAGGAATATTAGATTAATGATAAATATTTATATATATAAATTTTATCCTAAGTTAAGGATATAATGAAAAGGGAAATATGTGCGCTGGGAACAAAGTACTTCATATGTTTCATTTTTCCCTTATCCCAAGTTTGAAAAGAAAATATTAAAGGCACAAACGGACAAATCTTGTTTATCGTTTATTGATAAAGTTCAATTGTTTGAAGGCATCGGGATTTGATCCCACAATTCATCAATGGACCTCATCTGTTTTCAGCCCCCCCTTTCCATTTTGTCTTTACTACTGGGGGAGCTCCGGAAAACAGTTTCTCCTGCTAGAGCCCATCCCTTACTTGTCGCCCTCTAGTGATTTCGCACCCCCCCCCACACTAAAACCATTAACCACCCACTACCCCCTCCATAAACCACTTTCCCTCATCTGCTCTACCACGCCCCACCACTCTCCACTTGCCACATGGCATGGTCGTTGAACCAATTAAATGTGTTCCACACCAAAACGATCGTTCTCCACTCAATTCGCTTTCTCTCAGGTAACTGTTTAGCCTAACGGTCTCGCGCCATTCTTAATTGGACTATTCTCAATGTTTAAAATCTCCTGAGCCTGTCATTCTCACCCTTTTTCATTCTTGTTTAATTCCCCCTTCTATAGACTTAGCTCATATACCTTTAGCTAATAGGGATTACAGGATAAATGAAACTCAGTGTGACTATGATTTTCTGGGATTTTATTGTTTGTTAGAGGATAAACACACAGAAAAAACCAATGAAATTGGGCTCTGGGAGTCAAACCTCCCACATTATATTTTCCCTTGGCATTCCAAGCCCCAAAGTTTACCAAAAGGTGTCAAGCTTGTTAGGTCCCTGCCCAAAGGGCCATCATTGCCCCTATAGGTGACATTCATTTCACCATCACAGCCCAATCCATTGACTAAATGATGTTGGCCCAACTGTGGAAAATTTTGTCCCTTTCTCCCTAGAAGCCCTCACCCAACTTTATCAAAAGATGGACTTTGCCACTAGAGCCAGAATTTTTGAGATTTTCTTGCCAGTGAATGCCCAACTACCTAAAAAGAACCCTCCATATCCTTCTTCCATTTTCCCTGATCAGGCCAAGAAGATTATTTCCATAGTTTCTTACAGTTTAGGCTATCATTCTTATCGGTGGGTGGATGAGCCTATTTTAGGATTCATCTCCATATTTTCCATAAACAGCAAGACCTCCTTGGTGTTCAACTTCAGTCATTTTTTGGCTGATAATATCCATGAACAGTTCATAAAGTTTCCTACGAAATAGTTGTTCAATTACACCTCTGTTTTGATTTATATGTTCCTTTATTATCAGGCACACAAATTTAGTTTTGCATTGCAAAAGTTGGAGGATGCAAGGAACTAGTAGCCAGTAATCTTTTGGACCTCATTGGTCATGAGAGAACAATAAGAATTCACCTACAAGCAGTTTATTGAAGATTTTTTTCATCTAGCCATGAACATTCTGAATAGTGCAGTACAACCCAGAATCAGTGAGGAAATCAAGAGAATTTTTCATTTTTCAGATCAAGAAAAGACCGGGGAATCGTATTTATACCAAAATTACATAGAAATCAGGGTATATGGTTGTGAATTGGCCTCCTATAAACTTCCAAAATACCTCCCAATGAGGATTTTTTCCCTAGAGTACATCAGGCAAATGTTAAATTCGGATGACATCCATTTTGTAGTGGCCAAGAAGAAGGCATAATTCAGAATAAAGACACAAGTGGGCCCATTTGTGTGCAACACAAGGATAGGAGGTGAAGAGGTAGATAGAATTATTAAAGAAATGAAGTTCAGTTTTAGCTTTACATGGTCTTATGACCCCTGTGGCATCATCTCAAAGCTCAGAGTGGAGAACAAAAACACTACTTACATTCATACTTCAAGGCCAGAAATAGAACAGTATGCCAATCAGCTAGAGTGGGTAGAAAAACCTTGCAAGAAGCTAAAGAACAACTTTTTTCTACTTCTATTTTGCATACTCCTATTCCTCAGGAAAAATCAAGCAAAATACAAAGGGAGGAAGGATCATCATCTACAACTGGGAGTGAAGATAAAGAATTCAGAATCAACGATAGGAAGAGGGAAAAGGTAACTCCCATAGTAGAATTGGACAAAGAAACTAAAGAGGAGGCAGCCATCATTATCACAGATTCACCACCTGCAACTACCAAATTCACAACATCTCGTTTTGAACCTTCATCTTCATAAGGTCACAAGGAAACTGAGCTGGAATCACAGAATGTCCTAACAAAAAAAGAGAAGACAGTTTTTGACAGGTATAGGGAGATAAAGCTCAGAAATGAAATTCTAAAGAATAGAATTTATAACCAATTTTGGAAGCAGATCTCCAACTCACAATGTAGGTTGCTATGAGTCTTTTGTACAAAGCATGGAAAAATGCAAATGGCTTTTCTTGAGGCCCAGGTTCTATAGCCAAAATTAGCGGCAGACTACAAGAGAAACACTTTTGAGTTCAGCACGAAGGACATACATCCCATTGATCAAATGGAGATGCACAAGCAAACCGGTGAAATGATATCCTCCACTTTAACTAACACTGAAATGTCACTTTCTAAATTGTAGGTTTATTTTGAAAATTTCCAGTCACAGTTGAAGATGGAAAAAGGCTCCTCTTTGGCAAAGGATAACTGTTAGGATATTCCGACACATAGGAAATAGTTAAGTACAACTTGGTCTAGTATAGAGTTAGGTATAGAGTTAGGTAAAGTGTGTTTCTTTACTATGTACATTTTGTAACTTACAATCCGACGGTCACGATATGTAGTGATCTAACGGTTCATTCTCTCCTCGGTATTACCGACACTTGATCCGTGGCTTGACACCCGATTGGTCCATGATTTCTATTTAAAGCGCATGGAGGGTCATTTGTAGGGTAATCCATCTATGAGAGAAGCATATGTAAATTTTCATTCTTTTATTAATAAATTGCCTGAAGTGGCCGCGTTGGCTCAGGCCGTGGACTGTTTCCCTCTTTGAGGGTTTTAACCACGTCAAAAATACTAGTGTATTGATCTGCGATCTGGTTGTGAGCGGTGTCCTTTGGTGTTTTGTCTGAGGAACTTACCCTGTAAATTCCTACATGGTATCAGAGCTATTTGAGGGCCGCGTCCGTTGGTGATCCAAATCTGAAGCCGGTAGAACTGCATCCGACTGTTGTTTCCCAGATCTACTGTTTCTGACTACTTTCGGGCCGAGAGGACTGCTCTATTGTGTTGGGAGCATCTGTTCCAGTGAGGAACCCCTTTCGTTTCACGCGAAAAGGTTTCCGGTAGCCCTAGCTGCGTCATTTTTAAGATCTGGAGGTATACAGTGTTTATTTGCAGTTTACAGTTATTTTCTCTCTGTTTATTTCGATTTCGGTTTATTTAGCTTTTTTTTATTACCGGATCTATACCTTTAATTTCTGCGTATGCTCTTTTCCCTGTGACTCTGTGGGCAAATCAGAAACAGAAAGGAAGGATTTTTCTCATGCGTATGCTCTTTTCCCTGCGCCTTAGTGTGATCTCGGAAAATCAGAAACATTGAGGAAAATATTTAGTTTCCGGCTAAAGCTAACTTCGAGCCATAAGGTTCATTTTCTTTGCATGTCCGTGTTGGGTTTTGTGTTTTTTGTTTTGTAGGGAAAAAGAGCTTTCTCAAAGCAAGCACGCAACCCAAAGCATCAACCCTCTCTCTCTCTCTCTCTCTCTCTCTCTCTCTCTCTCTCTCTCTCTCTCTCTCTCTCTCTCTCTCTCTCTCTCTCTCTCTCTCTCTCTCTCTCTCTCTCTCTCTCTCTCTCTCTCTCTCTCTCTCTCTCTCTCAAATTTTTTGTATAGCTCAATTGGTTCAAAGCTATTTTAAGAGAGTAGAGGTCTTGGGTTCAAATCTCCTTTTTGTGAGGGCGGATTTTTCATTTCCGCACATTCCCGCACTTCGTCGGCATCTTCAACAACTTTTTTTCAAAAAGCCATAACTTCTTCATCCGGAAGCCGTTTTCAGAGCCGTTTTTTTTAAACCAACCTAATTTTTTGAGATATATCCATTGGAACACTTAGTTTCAGCATCTTTAACTTCAGTTTCCTTTGAAATGGAAATTCAATACCAAGTTACCCTTGACAGCACCAACTACTTCCAATGGTTGTCCTACATTGAGGATTTACTTAGAAGTAAAGGTCTCTACAAATAGCCTCAGGCCAAGAAAAGAAACCGAAGATGAAGATAAGGCTGCTAAATGGGAAAATAGGCAAGATCAAGCACGTGGCTTGATAGGGATGTCTATTTCTCCAGATCTTAGATTCCATATTGCAGAACTTGATACTCCTGATGAAGCAATGAAACAAATCAATAAATTTTTTGGGATTAAAAATGAACTTAGAGCCCATCAACTTGAAAATGAGTTTCTTACATTGGACCCTAATAATTTTTCTTGCATTGAAGATTTCTTGTCCAAGTTCAAGACCCTTAGATATCTCTTGGAAGGTGTTAAGGTTAAGAAAGAAGATAGTAACCTTATCTATTCCATTCTTACTAAGTTGGGACCAGCCTACTCTGTGTTTGTTTCCACCTTCCATTCTACAAGAGAAGCCTTCATTTCTCAAGGAACAGACTACAAGTCCCCTTCCTTTGACTCTTTTTGTGATTCTTTAATAAGAGAACAAGAAAAACTCTTACACCTTGGTCTTCTTAATCTTGGAAACTCTTCCAAGAAAGCGTTAGCCGCCCAGCAGCAACCAAATTCAAAGAATCCTAAGAAGTCATATCCTAAAAAGAATGGTCCTAAACCAAACAAGGGTCCTAAGCAATCTCAGCCTCAAAATGAAAAATCATTTCAACAAAATGATAAGACAAATAAAAACAAATGGAAGAAGACTGATAGACATTGCAACTTTTGTAATCGAGATGGCCACTTAGAATCCAAATGCTTTAAGAAGATGGAAGCCTTGGAAGCAGCGATGAAGAAACATAACATCCATTTGGAGCATTCTTCACCTTCAACTTCATCTTCAGAATGGCACTTTCTGCATGTGGTTGTCAATCATCTCGGTCTGGTTATGTATTAAATGTATCTTCTTATTCTCATTCTCATGAGTGGCTCATTGATTCTGGAGCTTCTTATCACATGGCCAAAAACAAAGCCATGTTTTCTTCTTTAAATGATTGTAACACCAAAAATATATATGTTGGTGATGATAGATCTCTTAATGTTGTAGGGACTGGAACTGTTCATCTAGACAATGGTCAGTTTAATGATGTATTATGTGTTCCAACCTTATCCTGCAACCTTCTATCTGTATATCAAATAACTCATTCAGGTGAAGGTAAAATCGTTGAATTTTCACCTCATGATGTTGTAATCAAGGACCTAAGAGATCCTAAACAGATTTTAGCTACTGGCATTGCTGATGATTCTACAAGGTTGTATAAGTTTCACAACTTTGGGTCATCAAATCTTCCCTCAGTATTTGTTGCTCATAACGATGAAGTGAGCAAACTTTGGCATGAGCGATTTGGTCACTTAAACTATCGCTCCCTTCAACATCTATGTAAAGAAAATATGGTGACAGGTCTTCCTATGGTATCTTGCAGAGATGGTGTTTGTTCCGAATGTGTACACAGAAAACATCATCTGGACAGTTTTGAAAAACGTGCCTCTTGGCATGCCTCAGCCCCTTTACAGCTTGTGCATAGTGATTTATGTGGTCCACTTCCAGTTGTTTCATTCTCTGGCTACAAGTATTTCTTAACTTTCATTGATGATTTCTCCAGACGCACTTGGGTATACTTCTTAAAACTCAAGAGTGAAGTATTTAACACATTTTTGGCCTTCAAGGCCTTTGTTGAAAAACAATCTGGACATCAAATTCTTAAGCTAAGATTTGATAATGGCGGAGAATATGTTAAAAACACCTTCATCAACTTTTTCACTGAGAATGGAATGCAAATGCAACATGATGTTCCCTATACTCCACAACAAAATGGTGTAGCTGAAAGGAAGAATCGCACCTTAAAGGAAATGGCTAATTGTATGCTACAATCTAAAGGACTTGGTCTTAGTTTTTGGGCAGAAGCAATTAACTGTGCAAATTACATAATAAATCGCACTCCTACTAAGGCTTTAAAGAATATCACTCCAGAAGAAGCATGGAGCTCAATCAAACCAGATGTTAGTCACTTTCGTGTTTTTGGAAGTGAAGCGTGGGCCCATATTCCAGATGAAAAGCATAAAGCTTTAGAACCTAAGAGTGAAAAATATACTTTTGTTGGATATTCTGAAGATGTCAAAGGCTATAGACTTATTCCATTTAAGTCCAAAAATGTTATCATTAGAAGAGATGTAAAATTTGATGAAAATATATTGGCCTGCAAGCCTAGTCCGGCGGATGTGCCACCTCTCCCTATCTCTTCTACTTTTGAAAACATTTCTTCTTCAGATGATGAAAGTGAGGATGACAATCCTCCCCCACCATCTCAGGATCCTCCTTTAGCTCCTCAGCTTCCAAAATGGGTTCGTGCTACTCGAGATGCAGCAGGTGATCTTACCGGTGATCCTACAGATCAGCGACGCACACGTTCTCAGTTTGACAGAGCCTCTTCTTTACTGGCTCAAGCTCCAGTAAATTATGATCCTGACACCTTTGCAGAAGCTTCAGGCCATCCAGATTGGGAAGCAGCTATGAATGAAGAATATCATTCATTATTGGCAAATGATACATGGGATCTTGTTCCTCTACCAAAGGGACGAAAACTTGTTAGATGAAAATGGGTTTACAGAACCAAGTATGGACCAGATGGGAAAGTTGATAAACATAAAGCTCGTCTTGTTGCTAAAGGTTTTTCACAGGTTGAAGGCATTGACTACACTGAAACCTTCTCCCCTGTTGCCAAAATGAACTCTATCCGCCTTGTTCTTTCCCTTGCTGCCTCTTTCAAATGGGAAGTCCATCAGATGGATGTTAAATCCGCCTTCTTGCATGGGGACTTGCATGAAGAAATATATATGGAACAACCTATTGGCTTTATACAAACAGACTCCAGCCTTGTATGTCAGCTTAAGAAATCCCTTTATGGTCTCAAGCAAGCTCCTCGAGCTTGGTATGCCAAAATGGATAGCTTTCTTTTAGAATCTGGCTTTTCTAGGTGTCATTCTGACAATACTGTCTACACCAAGAAAGTGGGCAAGTCTCTTATCATTCTTGTTCTTTATGTTGATGATCTTATCTTGACTGGTAGTGATCCCAACCTTATAAACCATGTGAAGTCTAGCCTTAAAAAGAAGTTTGAAATGACAGACTTAGGACACTTACATTATTTTCTCGGTCTTCAAGTCTTGCAATCCAAGGAAGGTATTTCCCTTTCTCAGTCCAAGTATGCCTGTGATATTCTACGCCATTTTCACATGGAAGACTGTAAGCCAGCCCCTTCTCCCTTTCAGTCTGGAGTCAAACTTTCAGTCACTTGTACTTCTCCTGAAGTTGATGCTACCTTATACCGTCAACTTGTAAGAAAACTTTTGTATCTAACACATACTCGTCCTGACCTTTCCTTTGTTGTTGGCCTTGTTGCTCGGTTTATGCAAAACCCACGTGAAAGTCATTGGAAAGCAGCTAAAAGAATACTTCGTTATGTTCGAGGTACAGTTCAGTTTGGGATTCATTACAGTGTCGAAGCAGCTCCTCTATTGGTTGGTTTCACTGATTCCGATTGGGCTGGTGACCCTGATGATCGGAAGTCTACTGCAGGTTATGTGTTCACTCTTGGTTCATGACCTATTACATGGGCTTGCAAGAAACAAGGTGCCATTTCTCTTTCTTCAGCAGAAGCAGAGTATCGTGGTGCTGTAGAAGCTAGTAAAAAATCCTTGTGGCTTCGTCAGATCCTGTCAGAGTTTGGCTTTCAGCAGCAGCATCCGACTACACTTTGGTGTGATAATCAAAGTGCCATTCAACTATGCAAAGATCCAGTCCAACATCAGCGCAGCAAACACATTGAACTGTACATGCACTTCATCAGAAAGCTCATTCATGACCATGTTTTGAAGTGCAATATTGTTCAACAGATGATCAAGTTGCAGACATCTTTACAAAGGCTCTCACAGAGGCGAAGTTCACTAAACTTCGATTTATGGTTGGAGTTCAGGAAGTTGTCACTAAGGGGGGATAGGCTCTAGTGCCTCCTTCCTTCTCCTATTGTGTCATATTTGTAAATCCTTCAATCCTATCCCAAGTTGTTCTTAAGGGGGGATGTTAGGATATTCCGACACATAGGAAATAGTTAAGTACAACTTGGTCTAGTATAGAGTTAGGTATAGAGTTAGGTAAAGTGTGTTTCTTTACTATGTACATTTTGTAACTTACAATCTGATGGTCACGATATGTAGTGATCTGACGGTTCATTCTCTCCTCGATATTACCGACACTTGATTCGTGGCTTGACACCTAATTGGTCCATGATTTCTATTTAAAGCGCATGGAGGGTCATTTGTAGGGTAATCAGTCTATGAGAGAAGCATATGTAAATTTTCATTCTTTTATTAATAAATTGCTTGAAGTGGCCGCGTTGGCTCAGGCCATGGACTATTTCCCTCTTTGAGGGTTTTAACCACGTCAAAAATACTGGTGTATTGATCTGCGATCTGGTTGTGAGCGGTGTCCTTTGGTGTTCTGTCTGAGAAACTTACCCTGTAAATTCCTACAATAACAAGATCAAGTCTTTGGAAGACTTGGTGATTAAGATAGGGTATGGCCCTAAAGATGTCAATGTTGCTGAGGAGATTGTTAAAATGAAGAACCTGGACATTGTAGCCTTAAGAAAGCAGCTCAATCTACCAGCCACAGAGGATCCAATGACCAAGGATATTGAAGAAACTGAAGCAAAGAAGCAGATATGATGAAATTGATCATAGAAAATAATAAATACATTAGGCATATGGAGGCAGAATTGGAGAAAATGATAAAGGAGAAGGAAGGCATTCAAAAGATGGCCATTATCCCCCTAGATTCCATACTTATTTATTAGCTTCCATCAACAGGAGCAACTACTGCAGCCACTTCTTCCACTTGAACTGTGAGTGCTGACCAAGTAACAAAGACATTATATAACATGTCACTGTAGTGAAAAGAGATTGATACTTTGCAGGGCCAAATCAAAGCTTCGGAAGTGCAAAAGACCAAAGCTAAAGCTACTCGGATTACTGAAATGGAGAAATCCGAGAAACTGATTGAAAAGTTGCATAAGAGAGAGACACTTCAATTGGTCAAACCTTGGCCCAAGCTAAGGAAACTATTTGGTTGAATATATTAGACTCTATGAATGATATTTGGCCTTCTATCCAAATCATATTTGAGCAGAAAGAACTGATAGAGAAGGCTACAGAAACTATTGTGCAAGGAAGAGAAAAGTTGGGAGAGATGCTCACAAAAGCCTCTTATATAATTAAGTTCTTAAAATCAAAATCCAAGTATGAGCTGGAGGAGGTAGTAATCAGTGATAGAACTGCCACCATTCTGGAAGTCAAGAAAGTCTTGATAAAGAAAAATCTCATTGATTAGTTGGAAGAAAGGTGTGAAGCCTTAGAGCTACAGTTAAATAGATTCACAAACAGAATTGAAGCCTTCATCCAAAAGGGACTACCCAGTGTCTATGTTATAAATGACAAATTGATCACTCAGGAAGACTATATCCTAAAGATGAAAGAAGTTGCCAAAAGCAGCATCAAGTTCAGTGGAACTAAGAGCAGCATGATAGCAAAGGCATTTTTGGAAACTATGTCAAACGATTTCCATGTATAGAATGAGGTGAAACATTTTTTTACCGTGAAGCCAACTTTTTCCAAATACACAGAGGTAGATGAAATTTAATGCAGGGTAATAAAATTGACAGTGCCAGATGAAAAGAGATGGGAAGAATTGGTTGATTTACTAGATTGAAGGATAATTCAGGAGAAGTAAAACAACTTGCCAGCCCAACAGCTAGCACGACAGTCAATTCATCATCGCAACACTATTTCGGGTTGACTCAGCAACTGAAACCATCAAAATAGGGCCACCTTTATTTTCAACAGCCTACGTGGCCTATTCTTTTGCTAGGATTAGATGATATAGTTTGTAATTAGGCTAATAATACACTGTCGGTTTGACAGCGGTTTTGTAAAGCATTTTGTAGTTTTTATTATAAATACTTCATTGTTTTAAGTATCAAGGATTGATTTCCGAATGTAATTTCCTTCTGCATATTGTAATTTTCAAAGCATTGGAGCATCAGTAATACAAGGACCTTTCATAGGATTCATGTGGTGTAACAAATGGTGATGTGTCTGTTCTGTTTATTTGTTTAAACATCGTTTTCCCTTTCTTTATTATTCTAAATATCTGAATTAATCAACAGAAACTATGATAAATAGGATTCGTTATTTAGAGCACCCTATTTTGGTTGTTGTTAATTTTAATTTTTTCCACTGAAGTCAGATCAAGGAATTCTTAATTTCTCCTTGGTTTCTACTGAACCTTACACTTCTACTACTCAACAATTCATTTAATTTCTAAAAAGATCCAGTTAGTGCAACCTAGCTTGCCTCGTGAGAACTCCTCTAAAAGTTGACGCAAAATTCCAGTTTAGTTTGTAGACTCCATAGCCCAATGGAATTATAACACTCAAATCAACCAAACCAATCAAACAAAACAAACAAGTAAAATCATAGCTAGCCTAAAATTTACATAAAAACAAAGCTAAATTAAATAGAGATCTCCCTCTCTGAAGCTGGCAGGGTTAGCTCCCAGCTTCCAAAGTGGTTTTGATGTTGTCCTATGTGTTTACTACCTCAACCTCAAAAATACAGAATGACAACAGAACCAAGAGAGGTTGAAAAAGTGCAGATGGTATGGGTCTACAAATCCAGTGATGTTACCACTATTGAGGTCAATTTTGTAGTATCGACACCAGAAAAATGAGGAGAATACAACTTTATCCAAGTCGAAGACCATTAGGCGAGAATCAGATGGGTTGATTGCACCTAGAGTGGAAAGTAAGGCTTTTTGTTGTGTTGGGCACGTCTGCAGGACTTCAAGCTCCGACATAGCTAATGTGATTGAGCTAAGTCATCGACTATGTTTTAACTATGGGCAGTTATTTAATTGTGCCCTACGCGTCATAAGGGTCCTTTGACCATTTTAGGCATGGCATCTATGGAAGGTCGTGTGATGGTCAACGATCCAATATGTATGGTTGTAGTCAAGGTGGACAGATTTGGCTCTAGGGGAGTCTCATAAGTTCGATTCCTCAATTGTAAGAGGATGTCCTCTCCTGTCATGAAGATATCATGGTTAGGATCATTTTTGAGGTTCCCTCCATATGGGTGAGTTTGGGGAGTTGGTTGTTGTGTGTTAAAAACTCCATGATAATGGAAGGGGTATTGCATGACTGTAGTTTATTGGACTCCTTTCCCCCTACTATCTTGTATCCTTTTCAAATCAGGAAGTTGAGGATAGTGATGGGTATAATGGTCGTACTCCACGCAGATAACGCATGCATGATTAGTCCGGAGACTAGTTTTCTTGCCATGTTTCTGCGAGTTATTGTTGGTTGTATCCTGATTTTGGTTCCAGTTGGGGTTATCCCTTCTCGGTGCCCTTGGGAGTTGTTTTTGATTGTTGCCTCCCCACTCAGGTTCTCCTTTTAGCTTATTTTTAGGTTTTTTCCTAGCACTGTTAGAAGGATTAACTGAATTCAATTGTTTTTCTGATTGTTGCGGTGAACTGAGACAAGGTTGCACTAGATTCACTAGTGCATTATTTTGCATTAGAGTGATATTTTGTTGCGGTGCTAGGAAAGGAGAATATTGGTTCTCTTGTCCCTTCTTAACGTACTGATTCAGGGGAGCAGACGTCTTGTTTGTACTTTAGGAGGAGTATTGATTTCCCTGAGGGGGATGACACAAGTCTCCTTGTAGGGGGTGGTATTGTTTAACCCTATTAACTATATTTTGCATAGGTGCGGGTTGACCATTATAATACCTTGTATTTTTCAATGGTGGTTTAGCATCATATGATGGGCCATTAACTAGATATGCAGGGTATTGATAATTATTGTTGTGATGTATTTGGGATAGGACCCCAATTAGTCCGTCAGCAATATAAGATGCACTTGTGATTTCTTGATAAGACTGCAGGCGCGGGGCATCTGGGAGCACGTGATAAATGCACCTAGACTGGTTATAGATAAGATCCAGTTGTTAGGCTTTACTAATGGCTTCTTCCTCATTTTTTTGGAATGTTTTAGCCACATCTTTAGAGATTTCGTAGGTGAGGGATCTGAAGAAAATGTCTAGGAGGACTTTATCTTCAATGTCAGTTTTGGACAGGCTACGGTGTTTCTGCCATTCATGGACATGATCTCAGATGTGCGTAGCTTGTGTTTTTTTGAAGTTGATTAGGAGTTCCAAACTTGAATCATGGCGGACTGAGAGTTGGAAGAAAGTAATGAAAGCAGTAGCTAATGAGCTAAAGGTTCCGTGAGACGTAGAGGGTTGTTCTATATACCATTTCGCGGCGGTCCCTATTACAATGCATTGAAATAGTCGTAATCCAATAATATCTTCAATGATACTATTAGACGAACACCACGGGTGAAACTTCATAACATGGTTCCCTAGGTCTTTGCCCTGCTTTCCCTCAAACTTTGGAATATTCGAAGGGAGATTTGTGGCCATAGTTGGCCGAATTTGGCCATGTGTGATCGGGTCATTGGTTAGCTTGCTTAAATCTGGGAGATTTAATGAAGCTAATAATGGGACCTGTGCATTACCTACCATTTCAAAACGATTTTGGATAGCTATATGCAATGGATTCCTCTGTGGGGATGTCTCAGGAGAACTACCCTGATGGCTTTCTCAAGGACTGTC
This sequence comes from Pinus tabuliformis, assembly GCA_031772625.1. Lineage (NCBI taxonomy): Eukaryota > Viridiplantae > Streptophyta > Pinopsida > Pinales > Pinaceae > Pinus > Pinus tabuliformis. The sequence goes on along the minus strand of CM062817.1, from coordinate 535,685,363 downwards.
TGGAGGAGAGGTGTGTGCGCTCCCAAAGGGGGTAGCATGTGGGGAACTTTTTGGAGTGATAATAGGTGTACTTCTCCAAGGAGGAGTCCCAAGAAAAGATGCACCAATCAAGGAATATCTGATAATGGTGGTAGAGTTTCGTCCTCGATGCCTAAATGGTGGGAGTCTTAGCACACCTCTCAGTAATGGAGGGAGGTCTAGAAAACATCTAGATTGATAGGAAATTATGGGGTCCCATATTGTGTCAATTGAGAGTGTGTGCTACTCTTTGTATGGTGAGGGAAGAAGATAAATATCAATGCAATAGGATTACATACATAAAACAAAGCGAAAATGTAAATGTTTTATTTTCCTTTAGTAATTAAACTATGTGTTAAATCAAACAAGAAAATGGTTTTTTGTTTGTTGCGTATGATAAAAAATCCTATGTAGACCTAGTCATCTTGTCCACTCTCAAAGTAATTGGACCTTGCAGAGATATCCTCTGATGGGTCCTAGGGCAACATCCCGAAAGAACTGGCAACGCTTCAGCCGAGGAATCAACCAAGGTAATGGTAATGAGGCTTAACGGTTACCTGTATTTTCACCTATAGGGAAAGGATGCCCTAGATTTGGTCACTAAGTACCTTCATCCCACATGAGAATTTGAGTATTTAGCTTCTTAGTATTCAATTACCCATACCGAGCACTAGATGGGTCAAGTAACCCCAAAGAGTATCGCATGCACTTGACCTAAGCCAAACCCCCTCTGAATCAGGTCTCTACCATGCTTGGGTTTTCTTTTCCGTGGGATGTTTGAAGGATTTTAAGCTTCCTAAAAAGTTAACAACTATGTTTCAATGGTGTAACATGACCATGGCGGCTTATGGGATGCCTACCCCCAATAGTTCTAGCTTATGGGGTGACTTTGTAAGCCAAAATAGACTAAGTAACCAAGGACCCAAAAGCTGGATGATCCTTGAGTAAAGAGCGTATGAAGGCTTAGTGTGTGATGCAAGTGAGCACACAAAGTGTGATAAGATGTGGATATGCGATGATCTTTTTCAATATCCTTCTAATTACACTAAGTGTTAGTTCTTCCTTGTATGGAAAAAAGAAATATATTTGTGGATTATGGGCCTCTTACTTTTTTCCTATTAAACTATGTGGAATTTCATAAGGGAGATGTAAATTCAAATGTTTTCAAGAAGGTTTTCATATGAAATCCTAGGTTCGTCTAAGAGATGCAAGGGAAGAAAAGACTACTTAATTTCTCTAGTAACATTTGCTCCTAGTCCCAAAAATGCTTTGGTTAGTAGTAAGATTTGTGGATAATGGGCCACTTACTCCTTCACTAATTAAGCTATGTGATTTGTAGAAAATTTAAGCAAAAATAGTTTGAAAAAATATGTGGATTTTGGCCACTTACTTTCCTCCCTAATTAAGCTATGTGGGTATTTTTTTCAAATAAATAAAAAAATCTAATTACTTGATGAATTAGGGTTCATTCAAGAAATCAAGGGTACTAAACAGAAAACACAGAATGCAGAGGTGAAATAAATTCATTAAAGGTTTCCAATCACTTGAGAAAACTAAAAAATACAAGGCTTTTCTTTACTTTCTGTCTGTCGTGCGGGTTTCGCAGAAACATATGCGCACTCCATGGTTTTTGAAGAAACAGACGTGCGTTCCATGTCTATCAAAGAAAAAAGTGCATGGGCGAGAAAGATTTGAAAATTTTTCACTTCCACGAGCTCAGAACAAAACCTAGGGGACTGTAAAAAACCCAGGGAGGTGAAGAGCGCCTTGAAGGATGGTTGTGCAGAGAGGAGGTCATACAAACAATATCTAAATTAATGAAAAGAGATCAATATGGTCGTCATTCTTGTTGTGGTATTTTTGGAGCGCAAGCGTACCAAAAAAGACCCCATTAGTAGTGGATTGTTACCTACAAAGGATCACAGTCAAAATTGGTGTTGTTAGTGGACAGACTTAAATAAACACGACATTTTTTGGGTTGTGTTATATTCTTTCCACGACGAGCCAATGTAGTTAACCGGGGGATTAGAGTGGGGAGGAGCCCCCCCTTCATTGCGCCAATTGCGTAGCGGGGGGGGTCACAGGGGGTTTGAAGGGTGTAGGTAACCCCACTCTATGGGGTCCGGGGCAGTGCCCTATAAAATTTTGTTTTATGGACCCTATATTAGGTTGGGCGGACCTAACTATGGTTTTGGACGCGATGGTTTTCGGTCCACATTATTGGATGCTTCGGCATGTATAAATGTATTGTAACATTGAAAGGAAAATAATGAAAAAATCAAGCTGGTAGTCCTAGTTTTGGGATCCAGGGGAAAATCTATGTGTATATGTGTTTTATGTGTTATGCTCTCGCATTGTTTATTTTCTGTGTTTTAGAATTCATATGCAAGTAATTTCTATATGGGGTTAAAACCTACATTTGGTATCAGAGCTATTTTGGCTTCAAGGGGACACCTTTATTGCTGAGGGGTTTCATTTGGGCCTGTGGTAGACCCTGTTCAGTGGGAGATCTGCGAGATCGATTCTGGTGGTGAAAGAAGATGACGAGCAGTGGAAAGATAGAGATCAAGAAATTTAATGGTCAGAGTTTCGAGTTGTGGAAACTCAATATGGAGGATCTGTTGGTGGATAAAGATCAATGGATCGCGGTAGATCCAGGTACTAAACCAACAGGAGTGTCCAATGAAGAATGGAAGAAGTTGGATCGGAAGGCAAAGAGCACAATATGATTGTGTGTCTCAGATTCAGTATTGTTGAATGTATTAGGGGAAGCTACAATGAAGGCTTTGTGGGACAAGTTAGGGACTTTGTACCAATCTAAGTCTTTGGTGAAAAAATTGTTCCTATGGAAAAAGTTGTATAACCTGAGGATGAAATATGGAGATTCGATGACAAAGCATCTGAACGCATTTAATACTGTGGTAAGTCAATTATTATCTGTTGATATTAAAATTTCAGATGAAGATAAGTGCATCAATTTGTTGTGTTCTCTACCAGATTCGTGGGATAGTCTGGTTATTGCAATAGGTAGTAATGCAACTGCCTTGCAGTTTGATGAAATAGTCTCATCTTTTCTAACGAAGGAAATGAGATGGAAAAATATGGAGAGCCAGAATGGTGATGCCTTCTCTGTACGAGGAAAATCCCAGAATAGAAACAAAAATAAGTCATCGAGTGGGAGGTCTAAATCTAGAGGGAGATCTAAATATCCAGGAAAACCTGTAAAGGTGGTGTGCTGGAAATATGGAAAGGAAGGGCACTACAAAAAGGACTATAAATCTAAAGCTCCTGATAAAGGAAAGGGATCTGATGATGCTCTTTCCGCAGAGGTGAAAACCACCTCAGATGAAGGTGGGGATGTGTACTTGGATTCTTCAAGTACACATGTAGATCATGAGGCATGGTTAATTGAATCAAGTGCATCCTTTCAGTTCACTCCCCATAGAGAGTGGTTCTGCGAGTATGAGAAATATGATGGTGGTGATGTCTTCTTAGGGGATGCCAGGAAGGCTAGAATTGTTGGTCACAGAAAAGTAAAGTTGAAGTTCCAAGGTGGAAGGGTTAGAACACTTCCAGATGTTCTACATATTCCTGCATTGGCCAGAAATTTGATTTCCGTAAGCAAGCTGGATGATGCAGGTGTAAAAACAGTGTTCGAGAAGGATGCCTGCAAGATGGTTTGGGGAGCACTGGTATTGATGCGGGGAGTTCAGATTGGAACTTTGTACAAGTTGCAAGGTAGCATTGTTGTTGATGGGTGCAATAGTTCTGTGGTTCTTGAAAGAGGACCAGAAAATATAGTGGTCTCAGGAGAGAAGACCATGTTGTGGCATCAAAGGCTTGGACATATTGGAGAGAAGGGCCTTCGAATACTTCATGGTAAAGGTATGGTAGAAGGTATGAGTAATAGCTCTCTGGATTTTGATTTCTATGAAAATTGTTTATATGGGAAGCAGAATTGGGTGAGTTTCCCCTCTGGTGGTAAGAGGGAGATACAAATATTCGAGCTTGTGCACAATGATGTGTTTGGACTTATGAAGGTTCATTCACTGGGTAAGTCTGTGTACTATGTATCATTTACAGATGACTTCTCAAGGAATACATGGATATATTTCCTTAAGACGAAATCTGAAGTCTTTGACAGGTTTAAAGAATTTAAGGCTCTGGTGGAAAACTAGACAGAGAAGAAGATAAAGGTGTTGAGGACAGATAACAATGGAGAGTTTTTCAGTAAGGAATTTGAAGAATTCTGTAAGAAGTGTGGTATAGAATGGTAGAAGACTACTCCATACACACCTGAGCAAAATGTAGTTGCAGAAAGAATGAACAAGACATTGATGGAAAGGGCAAGAAGCATGCTCAGTGGTGTCGGGTTAGGACAAGAATTCTAGACAGAGGCAGTGGAGACAGCATGTTACCTGGCCAATAGATCACCTTCATCAGCATTGGAGGATAAGACTCCACAAGAGGTATGGACTGGTAAGAAACCCTCTTTTTCACATCTAAGGGTATTTGGATGTGATGCATATGTACATGTTCAAAAGGAGAAAAGAACCAAGTTGGATAGTAAATCTGAAAAGTGCACCTTTATTGGGTATAAGGATGGTTTAAAGGGTTATAAGCTTTGGAACCCAGTAACAAGGAAGGTTATGTACAGCCGAGATGTGGTGTTCAGAGAGGTTAAAGATGTTATTAAACATGAATTCCAACCAAAGGAACCTGAGAAGACAGAGTTTGAGCTTAAGGAGGAAGAATCAGACTCTACAGCAGAGGAGGGATCAGAAGACGAAGAGCCACAAACTCCGGGTGTGAGAAGATTAGTTCAAGAAAGAAGGTAGCCAGAAAGGTATAGTCCATCTGCTTTCTATTCAAATTTTTCTTTATCTGTTACTGATGATGATCCCAAAACTGTGAAGCAAGCAATAGATTTAGAGGATTGCAAACTCTGGAAAGAGGCCATGGTTGATGAAATGGAATTTTTGCACAAAAATGAGGCTTGGGATCTGGTGGAGTTGTTGGCTAGAAGGAAACCCATTGGCAGTAAATGGGTGTTCAAGAAGAAGACAAATGTAGAAGGAAAGGTGGAGAAATACAAAGCTTGGTTGGTAGAAAAAGGTTATTCCCAAGTGCCAAGAATTGATTTTGGTGATATTTTTTCTCTTGTTGCCAAAGTAGCTTCTATTAGATTACTTTTATTTGTTTCTTCTGCTTTTGATTTTGAGGTAGAATAGATGGATGTGAAGACATCATTTCTTCACGGCGATTTGGAAGAGGAGATCTACATGAAGCAACATGAAGGTTTTGCGGTGAAGGGTAAGAAAGAAATGGTATGCAAGTTAAAAAAGTCTTTGTATGGGTTAAAACAGTCACCAAGGATGTGGTATCAGAAATTTGATACATTTATACGGGGAATTGGCTTCACCAAAAGCAAAGAAGATCACTATGTGTATTTTAAATTAATTGGTGACCATGTTATTTATCTGGTCTTGTATGTGGATGATATGTTGCTAGTTGGAAATGACAAAGAAATTATCCAGGATTTGAAGACCCAATTGTCCTCCAAATTCGACATGAAACATCTTGGTGCTACAAACTATATTTTGGACATGGAAAATAAAAGAGACCGGGAAAAGAAGAAGCTCTAATTAAACTAAAGGAAGTATGTCGAGACAATACTGCATAGGTTTAATATGCAGGATAGTAAACCGGTGAAGGTTCATATTCTTGTAGGTGTGAGGTTATATGCTAAACAGTGTCCCAAGACATAAGAAGAGGCAGAGGACATGTCCCGTTTTCCATATGCAAGTGCAGTCGGTAACCTGATGTATGCAATGGTCTGTACTAAACTAGACATTGCACATGTAATGGGAGTATTGAGCAGGTTTATGTCAAAACCAGGGAAGGAGCACTGGACAGCAGTGAAGCGGGTTTTCAAGTATTTGCGTGGCACTAGTGATTATGGTTTGTGCTACCAAGGAAGACCAAGATTGGACAGAGTGTTGGATATTCGTGGCTTTGTTGATGCAGACTGGATCAAAGAAGATCTACAAGTGGGTATGTGTTTAACCTATTTGGAGGTGCAGTCAGTTGGATGAGTAAGAAACAATCTATAGTGGCACTATCAACTACAGAGGCAGAATACATGGCATCCACTCATGCAAGCAAGAAAGCAGTTTGGTTGCAGAGATTGTGTTCAAGTATGGGGTTAGTATAGGGAGCTATAAGGATAGACTGTGATAGCCAAAGTGCAATTTTCTTAGCAAAGAACCCTGCATACCATTCAAAGACAAAGCACATTGATGTTCAGTATCACTTTGTGAGGGATATGATAGAAGACAAAAAGGTGTTGTTGGTAAAGGTGGACAAAATATGTGAGCTCTGAGAAATCATCTTAGTGTAGAGAAACAATGGGCATTGCAGGTCTGGATAAATGACTAAGCTCTGTTGTGGCCCCCTGTGGAAAGAAAACAACAAGTGGGAGAATGTTGGGTTGTGTTATATTCTTTCTATGACTAGCCCACGTAGTTAACCGGGGGGTTAGAGGGGGGCAGAGCCCCCCCTTCGTTGCGCCGATTGCATAGCAGGGGGGTCATAGGGGGTTTTAGGGGTGCAGGTAACCCCCCTCTATGGGGTACGGCAGCGCCCCAGAAAATTTTGTTTTTTGGACCCTATATTAGGTTGGGCGGACCTACCTATGGTCTTGTGCATGATTTTTGCACGTGATTTTGGACGCGATGGTTTTCGGTCCATGGTATTAGATGCTTCGGCATGTATAAATATGTATTGTAACATCAAAAGGAAAATAATGAAAAGTCAAGCTAGTAGTCATGGTTTTAGGATCCAGGGGAAAATCTATGTGTGTATGTGTTTTATGTGTTATGCTCTTGCATTGTTTATTTTTTGTGTTTTAGAATTCGTATGCAGGTAATTTCTATATGGGGTTAAAACCTACAACATTGTAAATAGTGGAAACAATGCATACATAAACATGAACTTAAACAAAGAGGTACATAAACAAAACAATATTCAAATGAATAAAGCACATCAATAATATATGGAAAAATATCCCTTTATTGATTTCTCATGTTAGAGGCTGAATACAATTAGAATCTCAGACACTTGAAGAGAATTCTTTGAGATAGGGAGCTCAAAAATCCTCAGCAAGGGGGTTTCTTTTCCTCAATATCTTTGCAAGTTTCTCCTCTCTCTCAAAGAAGTGTGAAGACTTTCCAAAGGGTGGATTCCTCTTCACTCACTAAGATGTTGTGATGCAGGAGCATGAGGTTTGAAGACAAAAGGCTTCGAATTTATTCCAAAAGTACAAAAAAAGCTTTCAAGCAAAGGAGTGGGATCCTTTAAATGTCAATTTACAAAATTTTCTAGATAGGATTTAGGGATTGAGTGATTTTATAACTAATTTAAGTTGTTTAGATTCAGTTGAGATTCTCCAGGAGAATATCAACCAAATTAGATATTGTCTAAGATTATGGAGATTCGATCCATGGATTAAGAATTTGATTGTTAGAATGAAATAGTATTTATGTAAGTTATGAATGATTGTAAGGGGATTCTGACTGATTTGGCTTGATTAGTCCATATATGATTAAGTTATAGAAATTGTATCTGTGTCGATTTGTGTATGATTGGTCAATCTCGGAGGCATTGTATTCTTTCGAAATATCTCTGAGTTTTGTTGATTTACAGTTTGGCTTTTGAATTAGAGTATGTAAATCTATATTGTATTGCACAACCGTTCGTTTTCCGTGTTTTGAAATAATTTGGTTATGTTCAAAAAAAACATCAAAGAATATGGTTTGAGACAAGTTAAACATAGCGAAGGTGTTAAGTTTGGCAGAATAGAGAAAAGAAAACCTGACAAAATTGTGTTAACCTAAAGGAGTCTAGAACCATCCGATCTATAGATCCAATAGATCTAACAATCATCACGCACTAATAATATTGTGTGTTAGTCAACGAAGAAAAGTGGTTTTATTAGTGAAGTTGTTTACCGGGTGAAGAAAAGGTGGTAAGCTGTCTTTTGAAATTCCAAGCGATTCCATTTATCGACCAACACGTAGCACTTGGGTGGAACAAGAAAACCATTTTATCAGGTGGGTAAAAATCGCGAAAAATCCCCATATAATATCATTGTTAACCATTGGATCAAGTGTGCTTTGATCAACGGTGGAGGATCGCTAATTAGTTTGTTGATCGGGTGAACCAACGACCATCGAATTGAAAGGCAAGATCAACAGCAGAGAATTAACGCGATAATGTTTGTGGAAAAGTGGACGCGATAAGGAATTAACCAAAGGTTTGAATTCCTAATGATTCCATGTCAATTGAAAGGTTGTCATATTGTTGTTAAAATTAAACAATTCTGCTAACTTAGCAGAATAGCCAAGTTTGGAGGTAGATGACTGATACTCCAAAGGAAATCCAAGAAGAAGTTCCACCTGAACTTGCAGAAATCATTTCTGGATTTGAACGATTATCCATTACACCTGCACCCAAGCCACCAATTGTGGTATCAGAGCAACCTACTAACATTGAACAGGATCTCAAGGATCGTAAGAAATCCAATATGGCTTTTAGAGTTGGAGGAAGAGGTGGTGGTCGAAGAAGAGGAAGACCAGTTGCAAATGCTAAAGTGTTGGAAGTTATGCAATAGATGCAAGCTAGGTTGGAAGCAATGGAAATGGGAAGAGATGTAGATGCTGGAGATGTGAGTGAACCTGAAGCTGAAGCTACAGAAGAAGAAGAACATGTAGATGTAATTCCTGAAATGAGATTCTTTAAGTCAATATTGAGATCCACACCCAAGCCTAGACTTGAAGTTTCAATCTACATAGGAAGCTTAAGCCCTGAGGAATTGATAAACTGGATAAATGACATGGAGAAATTCTTCGATTATGAAGAAACAGAAGAAGGAAAGAAGGTGAAGTTTTCTATCACAAAACTGAAGGGACATGCAGCACTTTGGTGGGATGGAGTGTAAGCAGAAAGAAGAAGACTTGGAAAATAACCAATTAAGAATTGGAACAGGATGGTGGAAAAAATGAAAAGTAAGTTTTTTCCAAGTGATTATCGGCAAACATTATTTAGACAGATGCAAAATCTTAGACAGAGGTCTATGACAATAAAGGAATACACAGAGGAATTCTACAAAGTGAGTATAAGAGCAGGACAAATCCAAGATACAGATGAGAAGGTTGCAAGATATGTGAATGGTCTCGGAATGGAGATCCAAGATGAGATAAGCGTAATGTATCCTAAAACAGTAGAAGAGGCTTATCATATGGTATTGAAGGTTGAAGAAAAACTCATGAGGAAGCTGTCTACTAGAAATAGAGGTACTTTCCGAGGAAGGGGAAGTCAAGGCGGTAGACGAAGATCTATAGCACCTAGAGATGGAGCTAGCAGCAGCTCAAGTCAGCATGCACCCACAGGAGGTGATGCAAGTGGCAAAGGGAGTTTTTTCAGAGGAAGAGGAGGCAGAGGTAGAGGAAGAGAAATCAGATGTTACATATGTAACAAGTTGTTACACAGAGCTTATGAGTGCCTGGAAAATATAGGAATGAATCAGAGGAATGCAATTGTTGCAAAAACTGAAGAGGAAACAAAAAAGGTAATAGAAGAAGAGAATGTACCAGAGAAAGGGGAATCTTTGGTAGTCAACAAAATTTTGTTAAAACCAACTAAGGAAATTGTTGAACCAGCATAGAGAAAAACCTTGTTCAAGACTGTGTGTAAGGTTCAAGGGAATTATTGTCAGATGATAATAGATAGTGATATTATACATAATTTGGTCTCCACGGAAGTGGTGGAGAAGTTAAAGTTGAAAACAAAGAAACATCCAACACCCTACAAGGTGTCATGGCTTCAAAGGGATATCAGTTGGTAGTGAATGAGCAATGTGAAGTAGAGTTACAGTTGGGTAAATACAGAGACAAAATTTTGTGCGATGTGAAGCCTATGGATGTGTGTCATATATTATTGGGTAGACCTTGGTAGTATGACAGAGGAGCTATGCATGATGGAAAGAAGAACATACAAATTTAGCAAAGATGGTGTCAATCATACATTACTGCCAATGGAAGAAGAGGATACATCAAAGAAACCTAGTCCAAAGACCCTTTTGCTGAGTGGAAAGGAGTACTTGCAATAGATGGAAGAAGATGAGGTAAGTTTTGCATTGGTTTGCAAACCCAAGGTAATAATTACTTCCACAAAAGTTTCTTATTTACCAATTGAAATTCAAGAGATGTTGGACAGTTATTGTGATATCATTGTAGATGATTTTCCTGATGAGTTACCACCCATTAGAAAAATCAGTCATCACATAGATTTGATTCCAAGAGAAAATATACCTAATAAAGCAGCTTACAAGATGACTCCCACAGAGAATGAAGAAATCAGGAAACAGGTTCAGGAACTATTAGACAAGGGATTGATTAGAGAGAGTTTGAGTTCTTGTGCAGTGCCAACAGTGTTGAGCCCAAAGAATAATGGAGATTGGAGAATGTGCATTGATTCAAGAGAAGTCAATAAGATAACAATCAGGTACAGATTTCCTTTACCTAGAATCGAAAATTTGATGGATTGTTTGAGTGGAGCTAGATATTTTACAAAGTTAAATTTAAAAAGTGGTTATAATCAAATCAGAATTAGAGAAGGAGATGAGTGGAAAACTGCTTTTAAGACCAATGAAGGATTGTATGAATGGATGGTAATGCCTTTTGGATTGTCAAAGGCCCCTAGTACATTTATGAGACTTATGAAGGAAGTTCTGAAAGAATTTATTGGCAAATTTGTAATAGTATATCTGGATGATATATTAGTTTACAACAGATCTAAGGAGGAGCCTATGAGACATATGAATTATGTCTTACAAAGACTACAATAAGAAAATTTAGAAATAAATTTAAAGAAATTTTCATTCATGAAGGAGGAGTTGATGTATTTGGGATTTTTCGTTTCTGCTGAGGGGTTAAAGATGGATCTAGAGAAGATCAAGGCTATCATGGAGTGGCCTTCACCAAAAGGTGTCTTTGAGGTAAGAATTTTTCATGGTCTTGCTAGTTTTTACAGGAAATTCATAAAGAATTTTAGTAATATTCAATTATTGATACAATAAAGAAGGACAGACAACCATTTAAATGGACTGTTGAAGCAGAAAAGAACTTCTAGCTATTGAAGGGAAAGATTACTGAGAAACCTATTTTGATTTTTCTTGATATTAATAAACCTTTTCAAGTGAAGTGTGATGCCAGTGGAGAAGCCATTAGAGCTGTTTTGAGTCAAGAGGACAGGCCTGTAGCTTACTTTAGTGAAAAGTTGAATGAGTCAAAGAAGAAATATTCTTCTTATGACAAGGAGTTTTATGCAGTGGTGCAATCTTTGAAAAAGTGGAGACATTACTGTATTCAGATAACCATGCATTACAGTACATTATGCAACAGCCAAATCTTAACCAGAAGCATGCAAAATGGGTAGAATACCTTCAAAGTTTTAATTTTGTGTTAAAACATATAACTGGTCAATCAAACAAAGTAGTAGATGCCTTAAGTAGAAAAATTATTTTAGTTCAAGAAAGTCAAATTCAAGTGTTGGGTTTTTATTTTCTTAAAGAGTTATATGAGAAAGATCTAGATTTTAAAGAGGCATTTGAAGCTTGTAGAAATCCTGTTTTGTTAGACAGAAGCAAGTGGCTGGATTATTTCCTGCAAGAGGGACTGTTGTTTAAAAGAAATCAGTTGTGCATACCAAATTGTTCTATGAGATCAAATTTGATTAAGGAGAAACATAGTGGTGGACTGAGAGGACATTTTGGTGTAGACAAGACTTATGAGCAGTTGAACCGGTTTTATTTTTGGCCAAAGATGAGAGCTGAAGTGGAAAAGTATGTGAAAAATTGTAAAGTTTGTCAGTATGCAAAGGGAAGGAGCCAAAACACAGGTTTGTATGTTCCATTACCTATTCCAGATAGACCTTGGGATATGGTAAGTATGGAATTTGTTTTGGGTTTACCGAAAACTCAAAGGGGACATGATTCAATTTATGTAGTAGTTGACAGATTTTCAAAAATGGCACATTTTATTCCATGTTATAAAGCTAGTGATGCTACTCATGTTGCTAACTTGTTTTTTAAAGAAATTGTAAGGTTGCATGGGTTACCTAAGAGCATTGTTTCAGATAGAGAACTAGATTTGTTGGTCATTTCTAGAGGACATTATGGAAGAAGCTTGGAACTAAACTGAGTTTTAGTTCTGCTTATGATCCTCAGATTGATGGACAGGCTGAAGTTGTAAACAGAAGCTTGGGTAATATTCTGAGAAGTCTTGCAGGAGAACATCCAAAATAGTGGGATCAAGTATTGGCACAGGCAAAATATGCTTATAATGATTCTCCTAATAGGAGTACAGGGCAGAGTCCATTCCGTATAGTTTATGGACTACACCCAAGGGGAGTGTTTGAATTGAGAGACTTGGGAAAAGCGGAAATGAGAAGTGTTAAAGGAGAAGATGTTGCTACAGAAGTTCAAGCAATACATGAATAGGTAAAACAACAATTACAGGACAGCAACATAAAATATAAGAGTAGAGCAGATTTGAAGAAAAGAGAAGTTAATTTTGAAGTTGAAGATTTAGTTTTGGCACACCTGAGGAAGGAAAGATTTCCAAAAAGGGAGTATAACAAGCTAAAGTTTAAGAAAATTGGACCATGCAGATTCTTGAGGAAATTTTTCGCAAATGCATATGAAATTGAATTACCCCCTGATATTGGAATATCTCCAATTTTCAATGTTGTTGACTTATACAGGTATGAAAAGGGACAGGCAGATGACACAGCAGAATACAAGGAAGAACAAGAGATGGATTGGGTAAAACAGTTACCTATAGCAAAGGAATTGAAGCCAGAAAGGATTTTGGACAAAAAATCATTGAAGAAGACAAGAGGACAGGAGTATTTTTAGTATTTGGTCAAATGGAAGGATCAACCAATTGCTAAAGCTACTTGGATGACAGATGCCATGCTAGAGAAGTTGGGCAGTTCTGTAGAAGAGCTCATGGACAGGAGCCCATGAAGATTTTTTTCCTCAAGAGTCTGATGCAGGAGCATGATGCTTGAAGACAAAAGGATTCTAATTTATTCCAAAAATACACAAAAAGTTTACAAGCAAAGGAGTGGGATCCTTTAGCTGTCAATTTACAAAGTTTTCTAGATAGGATTTGAGCTAGGATTTAGGGATTGAGTGATTTTATAATTAATTTAAGTTGTTTAGATTCAGTTTAGATTCTCAAGGATAATATCAACCAAATTAGATATTATCTAAGATTAGGTAGATTTGATCCATGGATTAAGAATCTGATTGTTATAATGCAATAGTATTTATGTAAGTTTTGAATGATTGTAAGGGGATTTTTGACTAATTTGGCTTGATTATGCCGTATATGATTAAGTTACAGAAATTGTATCTTTGTGTATTTATGTATGATTGGTCAATCCCGGAGGCATTGTATTCCTTCGAAATATCTCTAAGTTTTGTTGATTTACAGTTTGGCTTTTGAATTAGAGTATGTAAATCTATATTGTATCGCACAATATTTCGTTTTCCGTGTTTTGAAATAATTTGGTTATGTTTAAAAAAAACATCATAGAATATGGTTTGAGACAAGTTAGATGTAGCGAAGGTGTTAAGTTTGGTAGAACAAAGAAAAGAAAACTTGACAAAATCATGTTAACCCAAAGGAGTCTAGAACCGTCCAATCTACAGATCCAATAGATCTAACGATCGTCGCGTGCTAATAAGCTCGTGCGTTAGTCAAGGAAGAAAATCGGTTTTATTAGTGAAGCTGTTTATTAGGTGAAGAAAAGGTGGTAAGTTTTCTTTTGAAATTCCAAGCGATTCCATTTATTGACTAACACGTAGCACTTGGGTGGAGCAAGAAAAGCACTTTATCGGGTGGGTAAACATCGCACAAGATCCCCATCTGATATCGATGTTAACTGTTAGATCAAGTGTGCTTTGATCAACGGTGGAGGATCATTGATTAGTTTGTTGATCGGGTGAACCAACAACCGTCGGATTGAAAGGTAAGATCAACGGTGGAGAATTAACACGATAATGTTTGTGGAAAAGCAGACGCAATAAGGAATTAACCAAAGGTTTGAATTCCTAATGATTCCATGGCAATTGAAAGGTTGTCATATTGCTGTTAAAATTAAGCAATTCTGCTAACTTAGTAGAATAGCCAAGTTTGGAGGTAGATGACTGATACTCCAAAGGAAATCCAAGAAGAAGTTCCACCTGAACTTGCAGAAATCATTTCTAGATTTGAACGATTATCCATTACACCTGCACCCAAGCCACCATGTTGGGTTTCTTATAAGAAATTTGGCCAACATGCTAGTTCTCTTCACTTCCTTGGTTTCAACAATGGAATGGTGGTTTGCTCAAACAGCAATTTGGTCAGCATAATAATGTCTCATGTTTTGGCTCTCCCATGGCCTATTTATATAGATTTTTTTTAATCCCTCTTCCCTATCTTGGTACATCTATGATAAAGACACATGAGTAGGACAAGAGGATTCCACTGAGGGCTTCATTTCTCCAAGGTGACTCAAATTTGGTTGTATTAGGCTGATGTCATGTCAGAAAATTGGCTCCAAATGTGTAGAGTGATCTTGGACTGTTGAGTAATCCTTTTCTGCAACCCCGTGGCTTTTGGAGGTTATGCCACATGTGGTGTTTATCAAAGAAATATACGCATGGCCTTAATTAATTTCCTTCATAAACTTTGGACCTTAGTAGAACTTTTGATTTTAAAAGCTTCATAATGTATTCGATTGGAAAAATTTCCACCTATGCATTTTGCTGGACACTTTTAATATCTTCTTGATTGTACTAACATGTGTACGATTTTTCATTGTTAACAATTATATTTCTCTAGTAGGGTCCCTAAAGGAGTTCAAATTAGGGTTTTTTCAAGAGCTCCAGGGCCGAAGTTTCTTGTCGAGTAACGATGCAGTAGATGGCAAATCAAAGTTGTAATGTGTAGCAGTTTGGTGCAAATACAAGAAATACTTGAGGAAGGGTTGACTTGGTACTGGGACAAGGACTTGATCTAAGGATTGGGTCTTTGTATCTCTTTTGATAAGAAGAGTAGAGTTTTTTGGTTTTCCTCTTGGAAGGGATTTTCCCTAGTTGAGAGCCTACATTTGTGTCCTCTTTTATTGTTATTTCTTCTTGATATAGTTTGATGAAAATATCTAACTACAGGAAAATAAATAAGATAACTAAGATTCAAAAGAAAGTATAAAGGTTAAAGAAAACAATTTTAATAAACTGCTACTTTACATTTTCTAACAGTAGGATCCCCTCGCTGACATTTTTAGTAATATGTTGGTCTGGAGTAAATTGGTGGATGTGGAACCAGCGAATCTTATTCCCACCCAGCGGAATCATCGAACAGGGGATGACAAGGTAGCTAAGAGAATTTATTGATTCCTACTCTTAGAATCCTAGTTGGGTAATCTTCCCTTGATCAAACAATGGATTGGAGTCAAAGGTATTTCGGACCACTCCACCATTTTCCAAGAAACAAAACAAGACTCTCAAAAGTTGGCTAGCCCTTTCAAAATGATCTCATCATGGATAAAAGATGAGGAATTTTTAACCCTCGTCAATGTTGAATGGTGTTTTCATTGATTCCAACTCTGGTCCTTGAATATTCTTAATATTTGTCTAGTTTTCATTAATTAGAAGCTCCAAATAATAACAAGCCTTAGAAGAGAGGAAAGGAAGTCTTAGTTTCCACGGATTTTGTTGTAGCTCCTAGAGACAACCCCCGGGTTAAGGAGAGGTCAATGCCTAGGACATCTTGGTGTCTCTTGAAGATAATTCAATGTTTCTCAAGAGATAAATGTAAAATGACTTAAATCTGGTTCAATTACCTTTCTCAGAGGCAGATTGAAAATACACATAAACAATATAGATCATTCCCAAGAGTAAATGTTCAGGTATGGTGGCCTACACACAATAAATGAAACTTAATAGGTCATTGCAGAAAATATGGGAAGGAGAAATATAAGGACAGAACTCAATACAAAGGGCTAGATAGACCCAAAATCCTAAGTAGTAAATCCTAGTAGAGTCATGAAAGAATAAGGAAATGAAGTGCAAAAAGTATGGAGTGCATTTTAAGGCTTTCAACTCAACATCTCACAGGTACTTTCTGCTATATCATAACACAAGAAAATCTGCAATCTCATGGGTATCTTCTGCTACTATATAACATAGATAAATCTACAATCTCACAAGTACCTTTTTCTATAATATAACATAGATAAATCGGTGACTTAAGAGTGAATCTAGTAGCTAAAAATTACACAATTTCTGGAGAATAAAAACATACATGAAGTGGCATACAGAGGAGGAACATATACTACATATTCCAATGCTTGGAATCACCAAAAAAACCATTCAATCTTCAAGAAATAAATACATGTCACAGGTCTGAACTAGCAAAATTTGCATAACTATTACAACCTCTAGAAAAGGAAATTCAAAGCCATGGAACCTCTCTCTGAAAATAGAATTCAGAACCTCTAATCACAGAATTGATAATATATGTAATGATTTTTTCCTCCCTCTTTATAGGGAGAACCAAAATAAGGACCACTTATAAAATATCTTCCTATGCTAGTGAACTACATAGTTGTCTCAACATGTGATTAGCCTAGATGTCCTAGTAATGATTGCATAATAGACTTGGTTCTTTTCTTGAAAATTGAAAATTAACAAAAAATAAAAAAACATGAGGTCTCATTATTGACACAGAAAGATATCTCTAATGTCAATTCCTCTTATTGCCTTTGATCAAGCCACACCTTTGTCATTGTATTCCTCCACGGTTACTGGTCAATTCTCCTATCGCTTTCTCCCTTTAACTGCTTGAATCTCCCCTTTTTGGAGATGGACGTGATCGAGTGTGGTGGAATTAGAAGTGTTCTAAAACTTAGTTTTTCAATCATCCATCCTTTATTACCTTTGTGCTACACTATCGAGGCCCAATACATCCCATAACATTACCATAGTGCAACTTCGAAGCCACAACACATCATAACTTTATTTAAAATGACATTATGAAAACACAAAATTTTGATGCCTTTAGCCCCCCTTATGCTTAGCCCCTTTTTTTTTATCCACCATAGGACCACTTCTTGTGACCATCAGTATAGAACTTAGGTGTTGCAGTATTGGAGCCTTCATCCATCGTAACTCTATTTAAAAGAAACATTACGAAACCACGAAGTTTTAATGTCTTTAGCTCCTTTTTTCTTGGCCACCTTATCGGATTTCCACCATAGAAACTGTTGTCATAATTGGTGGCTTAGCGCTTAGATGTTGAGGCCTTTAGAACCCTATCGGGGGCCTATCTCTTAGTGTTATCCTCTCTCGCCCTTGGTTCTTTTGAATCCTTACGACCAAGTGCCTCTCCACATCAAAGCTCCATAGGCATCGTAACATTTTTCAAAACGCATTTACCACACAGTTCCAATATCTCCATCCTCGATTAGCTCCATAGCACTTGGGTGCTCGGCCCTGGTTTGCACCCTTGTTTCTTTGGGTCTTCATGACCAAACTTCAGTCTCATCAAATCTCCACTCATCAAATCAAAACATTCACACAAAATAATTAGACAGGAGTTACACAAACTCCAACCTTTGAAACTCCAGCATCTGAGATGATGTCATGTTGGCATTATCAACTCCACGTCGCATTTCCTTGGAGGTGACACGTGTAATGCATATTCACCCCACTAGGCCACCCAAAAATGTTGAAATTGACCGCAACATTTCCTCCATACATCCATGTCATGTTGACATCATTGGCCTCGTCATCTTTTGAGGGCCAATCACCTGCTTCCATGTGCCCTTCCAAATACAACTGGTTTGCCGACCCAAGCACTAACAACATATAATAAGGCAGTGTCAAATTGACAGATGACCACTCTTACTTTGCAAAATTGTTGAGCCACTGCTATGCATTACCCACCTATTGTTACCCATCTCCCCCTGCCTATCATGATGGGTCAGTCTCATACCCGTACCCCTTCATGATGCACTTCCTGTGGATGGAGAAAGGCACCGGGATTGACCTTGAGATAAACCTAGTGATGGCCTCGAAGGACAATGCCGGAATCTTTTCGATCTGTACCTTACCTTCCCCCTTCACTCAGGTCAGTCTACCCTCAGGGGGAACAAGCTGAGTCTTAAGCTATTTCATCTACCATAACTAGACGCCCGGAAGTCTTCTAGTTTCAGTCTTATAAATGTATTACAGTCGCACGGAGTGCTATTAACTATTTACCCCCCTGAAGAAATAGCACCTGTATCACTTTCTTAATTAAGCGCTTCAGAGGAAGGTACAACTATGAACCTCTTATAAGCAGCATCAGCAGGACGGCCCCACAACTTCGGTGTTTATAAAGAGTTACAAGGTTCTAACCTTTAATATTCCAAGGTCCCAATGTTCATGCCTACTCTGAGTTCCGTCCTATTGAAGTTCTGGTATAGCTAACCTTCGGACTTCCTACTCTGGTATTCCCTGCTCCGACATTCCACTATTGAGTCCCTTTTAAATAAAACATTGTGGCCCCTCTGTTCTAACCTCTGATATCTCGATATGCCTTCTACTTCAAGGTTCTGATATCAAGTCCCAATGGTTGGCCTTCCTTATGGCTTTTGGACTTAATCTATCCCTTTTAGATTTCCCTTTGGACACCATTTGACACAATTGCAAAAAGGTATAACATGTGACAACATATTTGATGAAGAAAAATTGTATTAAAGTATTTTCTCATAATACCATCTTCATTTGATAGACGTCACTTCCAATGATAGGTGTTATATCTCATGATTCCTCATGGTTGAGGAGTTATGCATATTTGAATATTGGAACATATCCTAATTCCTCATAATTGAGGAGTTATTCATCTTTGAAGATTGAAGCCCCATTCTTTCTCAAGAAGCCCCAAAGGATATGCCACAAGCAATTTATGTTTATTCAAGAAAATCAATTTAAAATGAGCCTATTATGGTCAAAGTCAAAAAAAAACGAAAAGGGATTTTATCGAGGATAAATTATCAAAAAAATTGAATTGAAATCGGCCTCCAAAAATAAATTTACTTTTGGCTCCAAGAATTTAAATTTGAATTTTAAACTTAAGGTCGGGTTCCCTCCTTAAGTTGGTCAGCCTACCCCTCTAGAATGCCTCTTGGCCTCTTTAAATATAAGGGTTATCTACCCTCCATGAGAAAGAAAAGAATGCACATCTATAGAAAGGTTCATCTACAGCTTAGAGTAGCCTTGTCCATCTGAAGTAGAATAAAAGTCAAGGGTTTCTAGCATTAATGTTTTACTTTTTCTTTGATTGGCTATTGGCTAGATTGGAGCATGAATATATAGTATGTTAAGGGAATACTCTGAGGAACATACATCTAAAATTTTGACCATCTGAGGCCTAATCATAATTTTAGTAAAACTTTTTTTGGGGGATCATTTGGGCTTAAAATATTCTTCATTTGGTGTATCACTTTTCACTAAACAAGGTTCCATTCTAAGCATAAATTTTGGCTCTTTTAATCATCTCATGACATATATGTGATTATATATTCGACATCTTGATCCTCTTGAATAGTTTTGTATCACATTAAAATTTGGCATCCATAAGGTCTAAATATTCAAGGTTCTCTAGCATTGTCATTGTTTATATAAGGTAGAAAATTCATCATTATCTACGCATCTTTTTGGGTGGATCTAGCGAAAAGTACAGGACTACACTATGGCATATTTATGCTATTCCTAAGTTTGCTCACAGTTTGATTTAGGACCTATTGCAAACTTCTTTGAAATCATCTTGAAGTGTTTTTTTATATCACATTATTATGGCATTCTAAGGCCACCTGAAGCACTTTCAGAAGCAGATTATCCTACTCTAAGGTCAAGTCATCAATGAGCAAGAAAAAATTGTTTTAAGAGGTTGATCTTATTGATTTTCATCTCAGTATTCACTAAGTATATTTGTTGATGAGGTTGAGTCTTTCTTGCAAATTTTTGTGGCTTACTCACATTGATCCAAGTCTTTGTTTTTAGCTAATATTGTTGGTACAACATTCATTAATCATAGTACTAGTGTTCACCATTGTTGATGACGTTTACCATCCTTTAAAGGCATATTTGTTGGTTTAGCTTTGTATTCCTGAAGCAACAAATATTGTGACTCTAAGGCCCTAATCTGAGTCCTTTTCCAAGACTTATTTGATGATGAACCTAACTCAAGATTGTATTCATCAAACACATGCATATCTTTGTGACGACTTCTCTTGAGGGTGTTCTATGAGATGTTAGTGGATTTATGCTAAATCTTATTGGTACTCTTAAATTTGGTGGTAGAGTATCACTGAAGATTTCTTACCTAATAAAATCCCTATTTCAATGACTGCTCAAGGTATGATTTACTTTGGTTGTTGAGATGCTCTCTAGGGTATAGTCCTCACATCAATTTGATGTACATTTCCATAGGATAACTAAATTTCAAGTGTATTATTAATGAAATCAGTAGAAGTGTATTCAGGGGGGAATTTTTGAGGGCGAAACTTTTCATCTTCAGTCACAGTGTTGCCGACCCACTTGTGAAGTGTTGCAGATAATGGTTGATAGTTGAAACTGTATAATAACATCATGCAAATCATTATGTATTGCTTAAATTTTTTAGACTTAGTCTCATATGTTTGTTGGGATAATGATAGAGTATTGGTTTTTATGTGGTATAAGAGTTGGATTCTTTCCATGGCTTTGAATGCTTATGAGATAGCATTTGAAGTAGCATGTTAATTATTCCAGTGGAGTTGCAAGAACATTTGATTTTCTTTTTATTTAAAAGGCAAGTAGAGTTTACATTTTGTATAAGGATATATTGAAGTCATAGTTTTTGATAAGTATCATGGTACTAGAGTTTTGTATACATAATCCTACTGTGTTTATTTATGAGAAGGTTTACAATCTTGGTCCAAGGTTGAACTTTGATGATAGATTCCTAGCTTGTTTTGAGTACAAAATCATCTCAAAGTGACAACTAAAAATATACATGTCAAGAAGCAGTTGACTCCATTGATGAAGAAAGGGTTTGATACAACAGAGGAAGCTTGCATTACAGAGAAGTTTGGCATGATATATTTTTGGTGCATTAATGCAAGGAATGTTGGTATAGTATTGATGCATATGCTAGGGTTTGACAGAATCTGTTGAACAATATTATTGGTTTGTGTGGTCAGTTAATGAATCTCAAGGTTACAATGCTTCTAACTTTCTTCTTGGACCAAGGTTAAATGAATAGATGTTGGATGACAGGTTTATGCAACTTGAACAAAAGATAACTAAGTTCTATGAAGCTAGGGTTTGGTGTACATATCGAGAAGAAGCATATTTGATTGAGTAGAGATTGTATTATAGTTTGTTTTGTGAATTGAAGTGTAGTAGGGTGGTACAAGGTGGAGAGTGGAGTCTTCTTAGGTTGGAGCTTGAGAAAAATTTAGGGTCGTAGGGTGGTGCAAGGGAAAGTTTGAGTCTGTGTAGGGTGTTGGAGCATCCTTTCAATCGAAGCTGATAAAACCAGGTCGCTGGATCATCCTTCCAGCTGAAGCTAGTAAACAGAGTGTTGGAGTATCCTTTTATTTGGATGTTGTAAATCAGGGCACTAGAGCATCCTTCCAATTGGAGTTAATAAACTAGGGTGTTGTAGCACCCTTCCGATTGGAGTTGGTGAATCATGGGGTTGGATCCTCCTTTAGTTGATTAAAATCTTGGAAGTTTGAGCTTCCTAATTGATGTAAATTTTTGAAGACCTCTATTAATAAGTGTTAAGTTGTTTTTCTCCTAGAAGGGTTTCCACCTAAAATCCCTTGTTTATTGCCTTGGATGTTGTCCATTTTTTAATGGTGTTGTTACATATTCATGTGATGTGATGATAACTTATATTTTAATATAATTCTAATGATAATCAATGTTCTGTGAAGTTAAAATTAACTAATTGAAGTGAAATATTAATTCACCCCTCTCTCTTTGTTTCCAACAGTTGGTATCAGAGTCGGTTCCTTCAGTTGCAGCCTAACAACTGGAAGGAATATCTTAGAATTGCAGAGATGGAAAGTCAAAGAAGCACGCATCAAAACAATTAAAGTAAGTCTCTAGTATTGTAGTAGTCTCCAAATCTGTTATATCTAATGATGAGAGTCAAGTTGGTTATCCATCTCCTGAGTTCGATGAAGACAAATATGAAATATGGGTATCTAGAATGGAAGCCTATGTGAAATATCATGGATACGATATATGGCACTCTATACTTTCTGGAGACACATCTACGGATGAATCTAGAAGGTTCAATTTAAAATCCATGAATGTCATTATTAGTGCTCTGTCAAACCCTGTAAAAACCAAAGCTGATCAATGTTCATCAGTGAAAATCCTTTGGAAGAAGATCCATGGTCTCTACCCAAATAATCATATAAGTGAAGATGAAAATGTTAATGATGATTTTGATTTAGATGAAGTAGATGAAGAAGAAGAAGCAATAGTCGACATGGAGGGATAATTTATTAGTGCCTTATGTGATATTAACAAAGCAAGGAAACTAAATCAGATACTTGAAGAAGAAGTTTCCTTTATAAGACATTAAGTGTAGGAAGCTGAAAAGAAAGAGAAAATTTTGACAAGCCAATTAAAATATATTCGGAAGTACGTAGAAAAATTTGGTCAAAAGAAGAAGGAACTCGATGTATCTCTAGAAAAAATAAACAGGCTCAAAAAGGAAAGTGAAAGGCAGAAGGAACAAATGCTAGATTTTAATAAAGAAATAGAAGATGTCACCCTTCTAAAACTGCAAGTAGAGGAGGTATAAGAAATAAGAAAAGTCTTGAAAAGTCGAGTTCCGGAAGACATCGCTCAAAAGCAAAGAAAACTTGACACTACCCTAACTGAAATAGACAAGCTCAGGAAATGACATAAGGAGAAATTGTTGGATGACAATGTCATTGCTCAAAAGAACATGAAGGCAGAAGAAGTATATGAAGCCCCATGCAATGAAGGCACAAGCTCCAAGCCCCCACAAAGCATGATTAACAAGAATCCTGACAACAAGATCCTCCAAAGGTCAAATTAAGGACAAAAGAAGATTAAAGGTAATGTTTCTCCAAGAAGTAATACTGAAGTAATTAAGGATAAGAATCAATAAAGGGTTGTACCTCCTCCAAGCAAGAAAGTTTACAAAAGACCTCCAAGACAAGACATCTCATACAAGTACCTTGTTATGTTTAATGGTGATTATTTCTCATTTTCTAACTTCGGGCATATGGCTAGGGATTGCAGGAATTATCAAAACCCTAGAATCAAGTTTGCAGGATCGCAAGACAAGTTCCAAAAGGACTTTGTCAGCATAAAGTATATGTTATTTTCTTCATCATTTAGGTACCATGTAGAGTGTTCAAATGCCATAACTATGCACATATAGGTTGTGATTGCGGATAAAATATGAACAATAACTCTAACATTAGGTACAAGAAGGTTCGAGTAAAATTCCTCAGACAGAACACCAAAGGACACCACTCACAAACAGATCACATATCAATACATCAGTATTGTTGGCGTGGTTAAAACCCTCAAAAAGGGAAACAGTCCACCCATTGAGCCAACACGGCCACTTCAGGCAATTTATTAATAAAAGAAATGAAATTAACATAAGCTTCTCTCATGAACGGTCACCCTACAAATGACCCTCCATGCTCTTTAAATAGATATCATGGACCAATCGAGTGTTAAGCCACAGATCAAGTGTCGGTAATACCGAGGAGAGAATGAACCATCGGATCACTTCATGTCTAGAAGATATCGTGACCATCAGATTGTAAGTTACAAAAGTACATAGTAACGAAACACACTTTACCTAACGCTACACTAGACCAAGTTATACTTAACTATTTCCTATGTGTCGGAATATCCTAACATCCCCCCTTAAGAACAACTTGGGATAGGATAGAAGGATGTACAAATATGACACAATAGGAAAAGGAAGGAGGCATTAGAGCCTATCCCCCCTTAGTAACAACTTCTTGAACTCCAACCATAAATCGAAGCTTAGTAAACTTTGCCTCTGTGAAAGCCTTTGTAAAGATGTCTACAACTTGATCATTGGTTGAACAATATTGTACTTCAAGAACATGGTCATGAATGAGCTTTCCGATGAAGTACATGTGTAGTTCAATGTGTTTGTTACGCTGATGTTGGACTGGATCTTTGCATAGTTGAATGGCACTTTGATTATCACACCAAAGTGTAGTCAGATATTGCTGTTGAAAGCCAAACTCTAACAGGATCTGAAGAAGCCACAGGGCTTCCTTACTAGTTTCTACGGCACCATGATACTCTGCTTCTGCTGAAGAAAGAGAAATGGCACTTTGTTTCTTGCAATCCCATGTAATAGGTCCAGAACCAAGAGTGAACACATAACCTACAATAGACTTCCGATCATCAGGGTCACTAGCCCAATTGGAATCAGTGAAACCAACCAATAGAGGTGATGCTTCTGCACTATAATGAATCCCAAACTAAATTGCACCTCGAACATAATGAAGTATTTTTAGCTTCTTTCCAATGAATTTCATGTGGGTTTTTCATAAACCAAGCAATAAGGCCAACAGCAAAGGAAAGGTCAAGACGAGTATGGGTTAGATACAAAAGTTTTCCTACAAGCTGACGGTATAAGGTAGCATCAACTTCAGGGGAAGTAAAAGTGACTGAATGTTTGACTCCAGACTAAAAAGGAGAAGAGGTTGGCTTATAGTCTTCCATGTGAAAGTGGTGTAGAAGATCACAGGCATACTTGGACTAGGACAGGGAAATACCTTCCTTGGATTGCAAGACTTGAAGACCAAGAAAATAATGCAAGTGTCCTAAGTCTGTCATTTCAAACTTATTTTTAAGTTTGGACTTCACATGGTTTATAAGGTTGGGATCACTACCAGTAAGGATATGATCATCAACATAAAGAACAAGAATGATAAGGGACTTACCCACTTTCTTGGTGTAGACAGTATTGTCAGAATGACACCTAGAAAAGCCAGTATCTAAAAGAAAGCTATCCATTTTGGCATACCAAGCCCTAGGGGCTTGCTTGAGACCATAAAGGGATTTCTTAAGCTAATATACAAGGTTAAAGTCTGTTTGTATAAATCCAGGAGGTTGTTCCATATAGATTTCTTCATGCAAGTCCCCATGCAAGAAGGCAGATTTAACATCCATCTAATGGACTTCCCATTTGAAAGAGGCAGCAAGGGAAAGAACAAGGTGGATAGAGTTCATTTTGGCAATAGGGGAGAAGGTTTTAGTATAGTCAATGCCTTCAACTTTTGAAAAACCCTTAGCAACAAGACGAGCTTTATGTTTATCAATTTTTCCATTTGGCCCAAACTTGGTCTGTAAACCCATTTACATCTAACAAGTTTTCTTCCCTTTGGAAGAGGAACAAGATCCCATGTATCATTTTCTAATAGTGAATGATAATCGTCATTCATAGTTGCGTCCCAATCTGGATGGCCTGAAGCTTTTGCGAAGGTGTTGGGATCATGATTCGCTAAAGCTTGAGCTAGTAAAGAAGAGGCTCTATGGAACTGAGAACGTGTATGTCATTGAAATGTAGGATCACCTGCAAGAGCATTTGCTGCATCCTGAGTAGCACAGACCCATTTTGGAAGCTGAGGAGTTGAAGGAGGATCCTGAGAAGGTGGGAGAGGATTTTCATCCCTGTTGTCATCATCTGAAGAAGAAATTTTTTCAGAAGTATAAGGGATAGAGAGAGGTGGCACATCCACCGAACTAGGCTCGTAGGTCGATATACTTTCAACAAACTTTACATCTTTTCTAATGATAACATTTTTGGACTTAAGTGGAATAAGTCTATATCCTTTGACATCTTCAGAATATCCAAAAAAATATATTTTTCACTCTCATGTTCTAAAGCTTTATGTTTTTCATCTGGAATATGGGCCCATGCATCACTTCCAAAAACATGAAAGTGACTTACATCTGGTTTAATTGAGCTCCATGCTTCTTCTGGAGTGATATTCTTTAAAACCTTAGTAGGAGTGCGATTTACTATGGAATTTTCACAGTTAATTGCTTCTGCCCTAAAATTAAGACTAATTCCTTTAGATTGAAGCATACAATTAGCCATTTCCTTTGAGGTGTGATCCTTCCTTTCAACCACACCATTTTGTTGTGGATTATATGGAACAGTATGTTGCATTTGAATTCCATGCTTAGTGAAAAAGTTGATGAATTTGTTGCTAACATATTCTCCACCATTATCAGATCTTAGCTTAAGAATTTGATGTCCAGATTGTTTCTCAACAAAGGCCTTAAAGGCCAAGAACATGTTAAATACTTCACTCTTGATTTTTAAGAAGTATACCCAAGTGCATCTGGAGAAATCATCAATGAAAGTTAAGAAATACTTGTAGCTAGAGAATGAAACAACTGGAAGTGGACCACATAAATCACTATGCACAAGTTGTAAATGGGTTGAGGCGTGCGAAGAGGCACGTTTTTCAAACTATCCTGATGATGTTTTCTGAGTACACATCCGAAACAAACACCATCTCTGCAAGATACCATAGGAAGACCTATCACCATATTTTCTTTACATAGATTTTGAAGGGAGAGATAGTTTAAGTGACCAAATCGCTCATGCCAAAGTTTACTCACTTCATCATTATGAGCAACAAATACTGAGGGAAGTGTTGATGACCCAAAGTTGTTAAAATTATACAACCTTGTAGAATCATCAGCTATTCCAATAGCTAAAATCTATCTAGAATCTCTTAGGTCCTTAATTACAACATCGTGAGGTGAAAATTCAACGGTTTTACCTTCACCTGAATGAGTTATCTGATATACAGATAGAAGGTTGCAGGATAAGGTTGGAACACATAGTACATCATTAAATTGACCATTGTCTAGATGAATAGTTCCAATCCCTACAACACTAATAGATCTATCATCACCAACATATATATTTTTGGTGTTACAATCATTTAAAGAAGAAAAAATGGCTTTGTTTTTGGCCATGTGATAAGAAGCTCTAGAATCAATGAGACACTCATGAGAATAAGAAGAAGAAGATACATTTAGTACATAACCATACCAAGATGCTTGACAACCACATGCAAAAAGTGTTATTCCTGAAGATGATGTTGAAGTTGAAGGGTGCTACAAATGGATGTTATGCTTCTTCATTGATACTTCCAAGGCTTCCATCTTATTAAAGAATTTGGATTCAAAGTGTCCATCTCGATTACAAAAGTTGCAATTCCTATCAGTCTTCTTCCCTTTTCTTTTATTTTCCTTATCATTTTGTTAAATTGATTTTTCATTTTGAGAATGAAATTGCTTAGGACCCTTGTTTAGTTTAGGACCATTCTTTTTAGGATATTGCTTCTTAGGATTCTTTGAATTTGGTTGTTGCTAGGAAGCTAAGGCTTTCTTAGAAGAGTTTCCAGATTAAGAAGACCAAGATGTAAGAGTTTTTCTTGTTCTCTTATTAAATAATCATAAAAGGCATCAAAAGAGGGGGACTTGTAGTCTTGCCCTTAAGAAATATAGGCTTCTCTAGTATAATGGAAGGTGGAAACAAATACAGAGTAGGCTGGTCCCAACTTATCAAGAATGGAATAGATAAGGCTACCATCTTATTTCTTAACCTTAACACCTTCCAAGAGAAGTCTAAGGGTCTTGAACTTGGACAAAAAATCTTCAATGGAAGAAAAATTATTGGGATCCAACTTAAGCAACTCATTTTCGAGTTGATGGGCTCTAATTTCATTTTTAATTCCAAAAACTTTAGTGAGTTGTTTCATTGCTTCATTAGGGGTATCAAGTTCAGTGATATGGAATCTAAGGTATGGAGAAATAGACATCCCTATTAACCCACGTGCTTGATCTTGCATATTTTCCCATTTAGCTGCCTTAATTTCAACATCTACATCTTCAGTTTTTGTTAAAATGGAAATTCCATGCCAAGTTATTCTTGACAGCACCAACTACTTCCAATGGTGGTCCGACATTGTGGATTTACTTAGAAGTAAAGGTATTTACAGAATATCCTCATGCCAAAAGTTTTTCCACCTAAATATTGTATAAATTAATAGAAATTTGCTACTACTGATGAAATTGAACTAAAATCAAGAGATTACAAATTTCCTCTAATATTTTGCAGAACAGAAATCACAATTTATAAACACATGTAATGACATGCAACCATTAAAACACCACAAAAACACAATGATTTACAGGGGAACCCAACTAGGAAAAACCCCTCTACTGATTTTCGTTAATGAGATGAGAATGAGAAACTATTACAATGTCTTTCTTCGATCATAAAGTACAACCTACATTGTAAACATGTTCTCCTACTAACTGTCTTGCTCTGGCCAACACTTAGCCAATTCAAGGCCCCATCTTTCTCTTATTTCCTTGCACAATCTTGGAGGAAATTATCTCCTAAAAGATAGGCTATTTGTTTATGCAATTCCAAAGGAATGATTCACCTGCTTAACTACTAAGCATGTACACTCAACTACTATACAATTGATCATTACAATGTGCCTTTTCCTCCACTCCAACTAGGCAATTTGAATTGCATGCATGTCTGGGATATTTTTAGTTGATTAACTATTTTAACTTAGAGATCATTGAGTTAACAACAGTTCTATTACTCAACCGACCTTCAACTGACTCAACTAGGTACTTGAGCTCAGTTAACTGATTCAAATAGAAGATAACTAAACTAGATTTCTAAATTTTAGCAATCAATACATGCACAACTTTACTTCTAGCCTATCACTCAAACTTACTGAGTAAATTAGTAGGAAATTCCATGTCACACAAATAAAATGCCATCCAAGTCAACCTATTGATGCGGAAAATCGAATTACTAAATTTGACTAAGGAACAAGTCAAATTTAGCCTTTCTTGCTACACTTTCTAACACTCCCTCTTAGCAAGAAAGGGATTTTGCACCACCCCTATCCTGCACCTATGGAATTTGAATTTTCCTCTTAATAATGTCTTTGTCAAGATATATGCATCCTATTCCTTAGTTGGAATGTATTGTAGCATCATAATTCTCCTCTACACACAATCTCGTAAGTGATGGTACCTGATATCAATGTGCTTGGACCTGTCATGAAATACTGGATTCTCAGAGAGTTTGATACAACTCTGATTATCACAATAAATCATTGTTGGATCCATCTCCTAACTGAAAAGACCCACAAGTATTTTCCTCATCCATATGGCCTCACATGTTTCTTGACTTGCAGCCATGTATTCAGCCTTTGCTGAGCTGAGTGCCACAGACCTTTGTTTCCTGCTATACCATGAAATAGTTACAAACAAAACACTAAAGGTAGAACCTAATGTACTTTTCATGTCTAATGGACTCCCTGCCCAATATGCATTGGTGAAACCTTGGAGCTTCAATCCCTCTATTCTCATTTATCATAACCCATACTCAGTTGTGCCTTTGAGGTACCTCAACACATGATTTGTTGGCTTCCAGTACAGTTTGGTAGGATTCAACATAGTTTGACTCAACTGATTAATTGCATAGCATATATTGGGCCTTATGTTCACCAGATACATCAAGTATCCCACAAGTTGTCTGTAGATGGTAGCATCTACTGCCTCTCCTAAAGAAGCACTCTCCTTCCTCCATTTTGTAGCTAAAGGTGTATCTATAGGCTTGTAGTTCTCCACGTTAAATATTTGAAGTATTTCACAGGCATACTTCCCCTGACTCACAAACAGCTCAACATCGCCCTGCCATACTTCCATCCCAAGGAAGTAATGCATCAATCCTATGTCTTTCATCTCAAATTATCTCACAAAGTCCTCCTTGCAAGATTGGATCATCTTCTCATCCCCTATAAGTATCAATTCATCAACATACAAAACCAAGATAAGTAACTTCACATCTACCAAAATGTGATAGAGGTTGGGATCTGCTTCACTTCTGGTGAAGCCCAATCCACTAAGATATGTGTCAATCCAAGTGCACCATGCTTGAGGTAGATGCTTGAGACCATACGAGGCTCTCCTGAGTCTACACACATGTGTCTCCCTGTCATATGTCTCATAAGAGAAACCTTTGGCCACAAATCTAGCCTTGTACTTCTCAATGCTCCCATCAATTGCATGCTTCACTTTGTGTTGGGTGTGGAGCCTGATTATCTTCTGTATTCAAATGTCTCAGCCAGATGTATACCCTGGGAAGATTGTACACCCCTCCACGCGGGGGGGTGCGGGGGGGACTTGTCCCACCCGTGGGGGTCTGGTGGGGCTAATCCCCCCTGGCTGGGGGGTCTGGGGGCCAGCAGTCCCCCGGTAGGGGTTGGGGGTAGTGCCCCGAAGCTTAAAATAGATGTAAAATTGCCTTGTAAAAGTCTAGTAACTTCTAGTCAATCTGGGTCGTTCAATAGGCAGATGATCTGACAGTAGAAGTTATGTTTAATTTAGGTTTTTTTGCCCTAGAAGGCAACCCCTCACTATATATGAGGGAATTGTATTGCGTCTATACATACCTATATTCTGAGTGAGGAAGAGAGAGGAGATTGAGAGCAAAGAGGGTGTTACAGCAGATATGTTGTAGGTTGTATCTCTTCAGTTTGCGGGATACTATAATAAAGAAGGACTGGTTGTTTCTCCATGGATGTAGCCCAAACTGGGCAAACCACGTATATTTGTGTCTCTCTTGTTTTATGTGTTTTTTGTGTTTATATTTCTGCAATATTTTATGTGTTCCATTGCTCTGTAATATATAATTTTCTAACAACTGATATCAAAGCCGAAGTTCTATTTGGCTGATAAACTCACAAGAGAGAAGGGTTCCTGGTTCGAGTGGGAGCAATGGCAGAAGATGGTAGGTTTAGGGTCAAAAAATTCAATGGCCAAAACTACTAGCTGTGGAAGATGAAGATGGAAGATTATCTATATCAGAGAGATCTTTACCTACCATTGAACGGAAAGAAAAAAAAGTCGACGAGTATGACAGACACCGAATGGGATATTCTCGACAGAAAGGCACTTGGAACAATACGGCTGTGCCTAGTGGTGTTAGTAGCATTCACTATTTCAAAGGAAACGACAACACAAGATTTAATGTCGGCATTGGCCAAACTATATGAAAAACCCTCGGCGTCAAATAAGGTATTTATTAGGAAGCGTTTATTTAATATGAAGATGTCAGAGGGTGGATCTGTTACTGATCATTTAAATGATTTTAATACAGTTACAAGTCAGTTAAGTTCTCTAGGGGTAAATTTTGATGATGATGTTAGGGCTCTGTTATTTCTATGCTCATTGCCAGAAAGTTGGAATGGTTTAGTTATGGCCATTAGTAACTCTATCTCTGGATCTAGTACTTTAAAGTTTGATGATGTTGTCGGTGCAATCCTTAGCAAGGAAATGCGACGGAAAAGCTCCGGTGAGACATCAGGTAATGCTTTGACTGCAGAGACTAGGGGAAGAAAAATAGAAAGAGGAAAGAGCCCAGGATATCGCAGTAAGTCAAGAAAAGGCAGATCCAAGTCCAGATCGGGGATAGTGTGCTGGAAATGTGGGAAGAAAGGACACCTGAAGAAAAACTGCAAGTCTCGGAAGGGAAAAGAAGGAGACGTGCAACAAGAAACTAATCATGAAGCAAATGTGACAGGTTATGTGTTGCAAGATGTTTTGATTCTTTCATTAGAAAATATTATTGATGCTTGGGTGGTAGATTCAGGGGCCTCATTCCATGCCACACCTGATAAGAAACATTTTCATGATTATGTTCAAGGAGATTTTGGACAGGTTCGATTGGGTGATGATAAACCCTGTAAAATCGTTGGAATGGGTACAGTTTTCATAAAACAACAGAATGGAAATCAATGGCTATTGAAGGAGGTAAGGCATGTTCCAGATCTGAAGAAAAATCTGATTTCAACAGGGCAGTTGGGAGGTGAAGGTTGCGTAAGTACTTTCACAGATAAAACCTAGAAGGTCACTAAAGGATCTTTGGTAATAGCGAAAGGAGGAAAGGTTGGTAGATTGTATTTATGCAATGGTATTTCTAATTCTAATGCTTTAACCTCTACAGGAGAAGATACGACATTATGGCATCATAGGCTCGGGCACATGAGTGAGAAGGGGATGCAGATTCTTCACTCAAGAAATTTGTTGCCAGGTTTGAAGCATGTTGATTTAAAATTCTGTGAGAATTGTGTTTATGGAAAACAGAAGAGAGTCAGATTCCTTAGAAATGGGAAAGAAAAGAAGAGTGAAAAATTAGAGCTTGTGCATACTGATGTATGGGGACCTGCTCAAGTATCATCTCTTGGTGGCTCTCATTATTATATTACTTATATTGATGATGCAACTAGAAAAACCTGGATTTATTGTATTTGAAATAAATCTAATGTATTTGATACTTTCAAGAAATGGAAAGCTTTGGTTGAAAATGAGACAGGGAAAAGGTTGAAGTGTCTCAGATCAGATAATGGAGGTGAATATTGCAACAAAGAGTTTGATAGGTACTGTTCAGAGAATGGAATTCATAGAGAGAAGACAGTTCCAGGAACACCACAAGAAAATGGTGTGTCAGAAAGGATGAACAGGACAATCATGGAGCGTGCAAGGTGCATGAGATTGCATGCAGGTTTTCCTTTACAATTTTGGGAAAATGTTGTAGATACTATTGTTTATCTAATAAATAGAGGGCCTTCAAGTTCCTTGGATGGTGGTATTCCAGAGGAGGCATGGACAGGTAAAAAGGTAAACTAATCATTTTTAAATACTTTTGGTTGTGAAGCCTTTGTCCACATTAATAAAGAAAATAGGACAAAGCTTGAGTCAAAATCAAAGAAATGTACCTTTATTGGATATGGTGTTAATGATTTTGGTTATCGCTTATATGATTATGAAAATCACAAAATCATTAGGAGCAGAGATGTAATATTCAATGAAAAGGTCTTGTATAATAATCAGTTGCAAGAAAAGAAATAGGAAAAAGAAAACAGATGATACATAGTGCTTGACGATATCACAGGAAAAGTGATGGTGCCTGAAAATCATAACGATCAACAACCAGAACAACAACCACAACAGCAACAAGCACTTCAAACACCGGAAAGTGGTGTTAGAAGATCTACCAGGATAAGTAGACCCCTTGAACAATACTCTCCTTCATTATATTATGTATTGTTGACTGATTCTAGTGAACCAGAGTGTTATGAAGAAGCAGTGCAGGTAGAAACCAGGAAGAAGTGGGAGCAAGCCATCAAAGAAGAGATGGACTCCTTAGCACATAACCAGACGTGGGACTTAGTTAGGTTGCCTGCAGGTATTACAACAATGCAAAATAAATGGGTTTACAGGCTGAAGGAAGAAGATGGAGCAAAACAAAGGTACAAAGCTAGACTTGTGGTGAAGGGGTTTGCACAAAAGAAAGGTATTGATTTTGATGAAATATTTTCTCCTATTGTTAAAATGACTTCAATCAGAACTATTTTAAGTCTAGTAGCAGTTGAAGATTTTCATCTTGAGCAGTTAGATATAAAGACAGCCTTTCTCCATGGGGATTTGGAGGAAGAGATATATATGCAGTAGCCACAAGGATATGAGGTAAAAGGGAAGGAGAAACTAGTGTGCAAGTTGAAGAAGATCTTGTATGGCTTAAAACATGCTCCAAGGGAGTGGTATCTAAAATTTGACAGGTTTATGTCTGAATAAGATGTCACTCTAATCACTGTGTTTATCTCAAAAGGAAAAATGATGGAAGCTATATTATATTGTTATTGTATGTAGATGACATGCTTGTTGCAGGTTCTAGCATGCAGGAAATAAATGTGCTTAAAAGGAAATTGGCAAACACATTTGCAATGAAGGATTTTGGTGCTGCAAAACAAATCCTTGGTATGAGAATAACTATAGACATGAAGAATCGCAAATTAACATTGTCTCAAAGTGAGTACATAGAAAAGGTGTTGCAAAGGTTAAATGTGCAGAATGCGAAACTAGTTAGTATACCTTTGGCTAGTCATTTCAAATTAAGTAAGGAGGCGTGTCCCAAGACTCAGGAAAGAAATGGATCATATGTCTAAAGTTCCATATGCATCAACAATTGGAAGCTTAATGTATGCAATGGTCTGCACAAGGCCTGATATTGCACATGCAATGGGAGTTGTAAGCAAGACCATGAACAATCCAGGAAAAGAACATTGGATGGCAGTGAAGTGGATTCTTAGGTATTTGAGAGGTACCACAAATCAAGCATTATGCTTTGATGGTTCAAACATTGCTCTACAGGGATATGTTGATGCAGATATGGCAGGTGACAGAGATAACATGAGGAGCACTACAGGATATGTATTTACTGTAGGTGGAACAGCTGTCAGTTGGGTTTCAAAAATCCAAAGTGTTGTTGCACTTTCAAAAAATAGAAGCAGAGTATGTTGCTACTACAGAGGCTAGTAAAGAAATGATTTGGTTACAAAGGTTTCTGGATGAATTGGGTAAGAAGCCAGAGTTGGTAAGGTTATACAGTGACATCCAGAGTGCCATGCATCTTGCAAAGAACTTTGCATTTCATTCCAAGACTAAACATATACAGCTCAAGTACCATTTCATACAGTCAGCATTGGAAGATGGACAGTTGAAGCTGGAAAAGATACACACTAGCTAGAATCCTGCAAATATGCTAACAAAAGTTGTAACCAGGGAGAAACTGAGAATCTACTCAGTTTCAATTGGTCTTCAAGTATGATGAAGAAGGTGAGAAACAGCCACGTCCAAAGTGGATTAATTGTCTAGCAAATGAAGCAGTGGTGGAGTTGCTATAATCAGTCTCCAAGTGGGCGATTGTTGGGTGTGGAGCCTGATTATCTTTTGTATTCAAATGTCTCAGACAGATGTATACCCTAGGGAGACTATACACCCCTCCACGCGGGGGGGTGCAGGGGGGACTTGTCCCCCCCGCAGGGGTCCAAGGGGGCTAATCCCCCCTGGCTGAGGGGTCCAGGGGTCTAGTAATTTCTAAGAAATCTGGGTTGTTCATTAGGCGGATGATCTGACGGTAGGAGTTATGTTTAATTTAGAGTTTTTTGCCCTAGAAGGCAACCCCTCACTATATATGAGGGAATTGTATTGCATCTATACATATATGAATTTTGAGTGAGGAAGAGAGAGGAGATTGAGAGCGAAGAGGGTGTTACAGTGGATCTGCTGTAGGTTGTATCTCTTCAGTTTGCTGGATAATATAATAAAGAAGGACTGGTTGTTTTTCCGTGGATGTAGCCCAAACTGGGTGAACCATGTATATATGTGTCTCTCTTGTTTTATGTGTTTTCTATGTTTATATTTCTGCAATATTTTATGTGTTCCATTGATCTGTAATATATAATTTTCTAACACTTTGTATATCCATTTGGAACCAACCAATGACTTTTTCTTTATTCTTGTCACCACCTCCCATACATTGTTCTTCATGATGGAGTCATACTCCTCCACCATGGCATAAATCTACACTAGTTGAGTAACTACTTCCTCAAATGAAGAAGGATTTGTCTCAATGAGTTTTGTCATGAGAGCCATATATCCAGTGTATCTGTCTAGTGACCTCCTCTATCTGCACTAAGATGTAGGAGCTCCCACATGTTCCCATGCATCTTGTACCAATATGTCAGCTTCTCTGCTTTTCTTCCTACCCTCTCTAGAATATTTTGGTTGAGTGGGTGCCTCCACTTGGCCTCTTGTGTTATGAAACCAGCTCACAAAAAGATAGAAAATAAAGATCAACGCCTTAGAATTTAGCCTCTTCGAGGGGGAAACCTCCTTTACATTACACAAATGAAAAATTCTTAGATGATACAAATGACAAGACCTCCTTTCTATATATAGGAGTCTAAGGGGTCATAATATAATCAAAGCCGACATAACAATAATAATGTAAGGGCACAATAATAACAATAGTGGGCTTCTATGGGGCACAATAGTAACAATATGGGGACTACATGGGTACAACAATATAATAATGGGGTTGTACTAATAAAAATAAGGGGTTACGCTAGTAGTATAGGGGCCTAACATGTCCCTCTCCTTCAAAATGTGTTGTCCTCAACGCTTGAGTAGTTATTGATGCTTCTGTATAAAATTCGTGTCCTCCCATGTGGAATCTTTAGCAGGTAAGTTCTTCCACTAGATGAGATACTCTGAAATTGATCAATTTCGTAGCTATTGGGTTCTTGTTCCTGTGACTGCTCTAGGTTCCAATATGATTTTTCATTCCTCTTCAAGTTCTAGCAATAATTTTTGAACTGGGATCTTTTGCAAATTTTGAATGAGTGGCCACCCTTCTTCGTCCTTCTTGCATTCATCCCTTACTTCGTTTATCCAATCTGGTTGGATAATAGAAATAGCACAAAACAATGCTTTCACATCCTCATCCTTTCTTGAGAGTGCATCTGCAACAAAATCTTGCTTCCCTTTTCAATAGATGATATCAAAGTCATAACCCAACATATTTGTGACCCATTTTTTCTGTTCTTCTAAAGATAATATTTGTTCTAAAAAGTATTTAAGATTATCATGATCCATTTTTACCTTGAAATGTCTTCCCATTGGGTAAGGTCGCCATTTCTTAAGTGCATGTAGTATGGACAACATTTCCTTCTCATAAATACCTTTCTTGAGATGTAGCCATAAAAATAAGCAATCACCTACATCAAAACATTTTTCACTGTGATGTTGATCTACCTGTTTTTTCATTCGATTATGCACCAAAGTGGAATTATCCTTTAAAAGTTGGAGAACTTTTTGTTGATGCTCGATGTGATCTTTCACTGCTTGAACCTTTTTCTTCTTTATATGTCCTTCTATCTTTAGAGTTTGAAGATTGGTAATTTCTTCCAATGCTTTACAAGATATGGTCAGATTCATTTCTTGATGCTCGATGTGATCTTTCACTTCTTAAGCATTTTTCTTCTTGATATGTCCTTCTATCTTGATAGTTTGAGGAGTGGTAATTACGACCAATGCATTACAAGATATGGTTGGATTCATTTCTTCTTTCATGATGTGATCCTTCACTTCTTGAACCTTTTTCTTCTTGATATGTCCTTCTACCTTGAGAGTTTGAGGAGTCGTAATTCTTGCCAATGCTTTACAAGATATGGTCGGATTCATTTCTTCTTTCTCTGGGGTTGGTTCCTAGTGTATATCCTCTTCTTTTGATGTTTCTTGATCCTTTTATTCCTCCTCTTCATAATCTATGTAAAATAATTTATTCTCAGCACACTTATGACCTCTAGTGCATTTTCTATCACAATTGTAACAAAGCCCTTTTTCTCTTTTTTCTTCCAATTGTCGTGATGCCACCCTTGTAGGTTGTGGAAGGCTAAGAGAAACAATACTTCCATGTTTATAGTTATGAGGGGTAGAATTCATTGTTTCCATAATTTTGCTTTCCACTTTTCTTGCCAACCTGAATGCCTTCTCCAATGAATCAGGTTCCCAAAGACGAACCTCATGTTGAATGTTATCCTTTAAAGTCCCTATGGAGACATCAATCCTCTGCTTCTCTGGAATATCATTTTCCCTTATATTCAATTTTTGAAAGTCCTCAATGTGCTCTTCCATTGAACACTTTTGTTTGAGATTTATCAATTGGCTAAAGAAGGTGTTTCTCTTTGTATCCTCATAATGTGCTATCATTTCCTCTGTGAAAATTGACCACATGACAAGTGGTTTACGAGAACAAAGCCCTTTATACCATAAAAATTGATTCAGTTCTAAATAATTAGATGAAATACATACCTTTTGTAATAGTGGTACACCATGTAGATCAAAATATTTCTCCATCTGTAGTATCCAATTTACCGGATCCTTGCCATCAAACTTCCTCATCTCACTTTTTCTTGATTTTAGGAGCTCGATCTTGAAACGACTGTAACTCTGTAATTTCGGATCTTCAAAAACTGAAATCGTGACCTGCAGTAGCCCTCTGGGTCCTCTTTCCAATTCCACCAGTCTGATCCAAATTGTATTCTCCAAGGAAGAGTTATGCCAAATCTCCCACGGTGACCTGATTATAGAGTAGTTCAGTAAAGCGAACTTGTACGACGTGCCATATGTCACTGTTTCGACTTTTGGATCTGAAGAATGAATACAAGAAACTACAGTCTGTCCTCATTCTGTAACTTCTTAAGAAATTTCAATCTGATGCTCAAAACAAAAGTTATGACTATTTTCCCCAGGTCACCTGTTTGGAATGTAATTCGGGAGTCTGCAAAAAGGCCAACTTCGTCGGAGCATATCTCTGCAAATATAGCACGAAAATCTCTGAAATTCAGACCCGAGGTTTAGAACGATTTCGACCCAAATAAATTTCATTTTTAGCATCTGAAACATCGCAAAAAAAAAATTATGGAGCAAATTCCACGGTGACCTGTTTGGAGCAGCGAAACCCTAGAATCCAAAGCTCTGATACCAAATGTTATGAAACCAGCTCACAAAAATATAGAAAATAAAGATCAACGCCTTAGAATTTAGCCTCTTCGAGGGGGCAACCTCCTTTACATTACACAAATGAAAAATTCTTAAATGATACAAATGACAAAACCTCATTTCTATATATAGGAGACTAAGGGGTCATAATATAATCAGAGCCGACATAACAATAATAATGTAAGGGCACAATAATAACAATAGTGGGCTTGTGTGGTTATATCTTCTGGATCCATCGCATTTTGTTATTTTATGCATCGACGTTTCGAACCATCCTCTGTGGTTCATCATCAGGATTTAGATTTGTGAAGAAGTCAGAGAGAGATGCGGATAAATAAATAAAGGTTAAGGTGGGTATTATAAGGAGCCGACAAGTTTTGATGAAGGTGAGGTTTTTTAATTAGTTTAGTTTAGTTTAAATTTAATTATGATTTTTATTTTAATTTAAAATGTTTTCATTTAATTTAATTTTGATTTAATATAATTTAATAATTTAAATTAATTTAATTTAGCTTAATTTAATTTAATTAATTTTTAAATTTTTTTCTTTTAAAGATTTAATTCAGTTTATATTTATTTGGTTTTAATATAATTTAATTTTGATATAATGTAATGAATTTTTATTTAATTTGATTTAATTTAATAATTTTGGTTTGATTTATTATTTTTATTTATTTATTTTTATTTTTATTTATTTATTTATTATTATTATTATTATTATTTTTTACATGGACTAGAAGATTTAATTTATCTTAATTATAATTTTATTTGTTTTAATTTTAATTTAATTTAATTCCAATTATATATATATATATATATATATATATATATATATATTTTATTTTGAATTAAATTAAATTAAAAAAAAAAAAATTAAATTAAATTTTGTTTAATTTAATCATGATTTATTTTAATTAATTTTGTTATAATTTTAATTAAATTAATTAAATTATGGTTTTAATTTGATTTGATTTAGTTTAATGTAATTAAATTATGATAATGAGTTGAGTTTAATTTAACAAACGATTTTTCCCCGGATGCGGGTGATCGCTAGCCATGTGACACACAAGGCTCGTCCAAAGGGCATGTGTCCGCCCGGACGAGCCAAGCATGACAGAAGGACACGCATACATTCTACCACCCTTCAGCATTTAAGGAGGGGAATTAAGAAGGTTGACAGAGAAGTCCTGTCGACCATCAAGGCGATTCTTGAGAAGCGCATCATGGCGCTTCATAACAGCCTTCTCCCAGACATTCTTACGCCATTTCTCGCTGCAACTGTTTCGTTCTCGCCGGAGGTGACGGAGGTTCTGAACTTTGATTGTGAATGTGAGTGTGATGCTGCGGAGGAGTGGGGCAATTGGCAAGCTCACAAGCAAGCCAATTGCGCCTCTGAGAATTTGGTAACGCCTCTCTGTATGCGCCTTTCGTTAGCTCCTGCTCTGGCTTCGTTAGAAGGTGAGGGCACTCGGAGCTTCAGCTCGTATCCGCGTCCATTGTTAAGTCCTGTTCTGGCTTCGTTAGAAAGTGTGGAGGCTCAGAGTCTCAGCCCTCAATCAAACATTAAGAAAGAGGGTCAAGGCTCTGCTGCCACTGCTCTCGGCAATTGGGAAACTCAAACCTGGTCTGGCAGCATTTCTAGGCCGACTCCGCTGTTTCACTGTGGAATTAAGCGCTCTGCTCATAAGACCAGCATGCAGCGTACTAGGGGAAGAGGCAGCGGCGGCAGGGGTGGGTATAGTGGCAGAGCCCCCTCGACTTCCTCCTCAATTGAGGAATCCTCTGAATGCAGAAGGCCGAGGGGAAGGCCCCCGGGCAGAGGCAGAATGGGGGAACAGCCTGCGCGCATGGATTGTGGGCACACGGAACACCCAATGGTGCGTTACCGCCTCCCCTGCACCTTAGCTAATTCCACTTTCTTTGTGACTGTCTCTGTTGAGCATTGTAGCAATCCATGGGAAGATGAGGATGACATCCCTCGGGCCAACCCTCCGCGTGTTCCTGGGATTGTTCCCATGGTGGATATGGAATTCCCTGCTGTTGAGATGATGCGGCCCTTACATGACCCGGGAGCGAGCCTGAGAGAGCCTGTTGGTGACTCAGGCGCTGGCCCAAGCGACCGTGGAGCGCGCAACCTTGGAAAAGCTATCCTTCAGCCTCCACGCTGCAAGGCAGAAGATGAGCCGCAGACCACTGACGAAGATTGACATGCCCAGCTCGCACTCCAGGTTCTATAGCAAGAATTTTTCTCAGTCAGCTTCCTATGCGGTTATATATGAGTCTGTCACTCTGTCTCTATGTAATGGTGTCGGTTTTATGTTATCTCTGTTCTGTGTCGATGTTCTGCAAGTGTATATGTCCATGTGTCAGCTGCATGAATGTGGCTCTAAGTCTTTATCCATGTGTCCTCTGTCCATGTGTCCTATGCAATTCTGGCAAGAATTCTCAAGTGTCTACTGTCTGTCCACGGACAAATTTTACAGGGCCGCGGCCCCGTTGTAATTTTCACAATGTAACTCTGCTCTTGCTGTAATATAATAGTTTAGTATTACTTAGAAAAAAAAAATTTAACAAACGATTTTTAAGGATTGGAACAGGAGGACCAAGAAGCAAAGGGTCGGGATTTGTCTAGGATATGGTGGACCCCCCTGTTAGGGTTGGAATCCAGTTATCACTTATTTTCCAACCGTCATCACGATTTAGGTTATTGGGGTGTTTTCTTATTTCGATAGCTTCTCTAAATTTTCTGTGGTGGTAATGCTCTATTTTGGCCATAACACAGGAGTTTTTCGATGCAAATGTGATGATTGGTTTTACTGGAGTGCTCAGCCAGAGCTGAGGTTTTGGAGCGGTTATGGTTGATGTCAGCAGCATGTTCTTGAATCCTAGTTAATATAGATCGGCCGGTTTCACCAATGTATGTTTTTCCACATGAACAAGGAACCAAATAGACCCCTTTGTGGTGTTTAGGGTCAATAGGATCTTTTACAGATTTAAGACATCTGTTAATAGTTTTCATAGGTTTGAAAGTGGTTTTTATGTTGTTCTTTCTTAAGATGTGTGAAATCTTGTTAGTGGTGCCTATGGGGCACAATAGTAACAATATGGGGACTACATGGGTACAAAAATATAATAAGGGGGTTGTACTAATAACAATAAGGGGTTACACTAGTAGTATAGGGGCCTAACATCTTGTCTGCTCCTTTTCATGTGGTTACTCCACAACATTCTAAAACTCTGTCTAAGGCTCCTCCTTTGGAACTAAAAGCT
Organism: Pinus tabuliformis; assembly: GCA_031772625.1. Taxonomy (NCBI): domain Eukaryota; kingdom Viridiplantae; phylum Streptophyta; class Pinopsida; order Pinales; family Pinaceae; genus Pinus; species Pinus tabuliformis. The sequence continues at coordinate 535,643,425 of CM062817.1, read as the reverse complement.
CCTCCTCTTGAGGGATACTTAGCTCTCACTCTAGAGGGCATCTCATAGCCTTCTCCTCATCAAATTTTACATCTCTCCTCACTACTATAACCCTGAGTGAGGGAAATACACCCAGTAATTATGTGGTGTCTTTGTCTATCCTAAAAATACTCACATCTCAGTTGTAGGTTCAAGTTTCTTCCTGCTATCCTTGGAGACATGACAATACACAGTAGCTCAAAAAATTCTGAAATGAGATACATCTAGCTTCCTCCTAGATAAATCTTCTTTGGGTGTGATCATGCCAAGTATTCTATGAGGACTTCAATTCTGAAAATAAACTATGGTGTTGCATGCTTCTTCCCATAGATGTAATGGCAGCCCTTGATCATGCAACATGGATCTTGTTACTCCCACTATGCTTTTGTTATTCCTTTCAACCACCCCATTTTGTTATGGGTTATGGGGTGCTATCAGTTCTCTTCTAATACCCTCTTTGGCACAAAAGTCCTTGAAGGTGCTAGAAACAAATTCTCCTCCATTATCACTTCTCATGGCTTTCATTTTCTTCCCAATCTCCTTTTCAACCAATGCTTTGAATTCAAAAAATTTTGAGAAAACTTCATCCTTCTTCCACATGAAGAAGATCTAGCATTTTCTTGAAAATTCATCATCAAAAATTACATAATACTTATGTTTTGTTGTAGAGGTTGTAGAAAATGATCCACATACATCATAGTGGACTCACTTGAAAATTTCTCTAGCTCTATTATCTCGGCCTTGGAAGGTGGATTTGACATATTTACCCAATGTGCATCCCTTGAAAGCATCATGTTGGTCAAGGGTGCATTTCAGGAGACCGGTGGTAATCTGTTGCATGATTTTTAAGGCTCCATGGTGTAAGTGTCCCATGCACCGCTGCAAGATTTATGTTAGATCCCTATAATACTAGTGTATTCCCCCATTATTATTGTCATTGTAGCCCTTATTGTTATCGTTGTGCCCATGTTGACCCCATATTGTTATTATTTTTCCCCATAGAAGCCCACTATTTTTATTGTTGTTCCCTTACATTATTATTGTTATGTCAGCTCTGATTATATTGTGACCCCTTAGACTCCTATATATAGAAAGGAGGTTTTGTCATTTGAATTATCCAAGAATTTCTCATTTGTGTAATGTAAAGGAGGTTTCCCCCTCAAAGACGTTGATTTTGAAGTCATTGATCTATATTTTCTATCTTTTTGTGAGATGGTTGCATCACATTTGGTATCATAGCTTTGGATTCTAGGGTTTTGTTTCTTCAAATAGCTCATCATGGAAGTTTTTCCATACTTTTTTTCTATGAAGCTTCAGAAGCTGAAAAATAACCCATTTGAGATGAAATTTGTGACCCGATTTCAAATATTTTCTCACTATATTTTCAGAGATATGATCCAAGGAAGTTAGGGTTTTTGTAGGCTCCTAAATTCCTTCTCAAACATGTCTGAAGGTTGAAACAGTGACATGTGGCACTTCGTACAAGTTCGTTCTATTGAACTAGTCTATAATCAGGTCATTGTGGGATATTGGACATAACACTTTCTTGGTGAATCCAATCTCGATCAGACTTGTGGGGTTGGAAAGAAGACTCGAGGGGCTACCACAGGACAAATTTCAGACCTTGGAGATCAGCCATTACAGATATACAATAGATTCAATATTGAGCTCCTACAAAGAAAAAAAAAGTGTTTATTTTTTAAAAATTTGCATAAGTTTTGTTTGAAAAAAATAATTTGAAGTGATTCAAAGGGAATAGTGAAGCATAATACTCATTAATTGATGCCACAAAGAAAGAAAATGGGAACACCTAGTAAGAAACCCGAAAGTTCTACTATGACACATGAAGAAGAAGAAGAAATGCAACATGATATATCAAAATTATGAGACCAAGTGCAAATGGAAGCTAAAATGTATGTTTTGAAGAATAGCTAAAATCATACATGGAAGGATTGAAGAATGGCATGAAATCTGATATGGATGACATGAAAGATAATATGGAAGATTTTAAGAATGGTTTAAAAGCAGACATGGAAGGTTTCAAGGAAGATCTGACAAGGTTGCTACAAGAAATGCTTCCTAATAGAAAAAAGGTATTAGATGAAACTCATGATGAGAACAAAATAAATGTTAATCATGATTTCATATACTCTAACATTGGATCAAAGACCCACCATGTTCCAAAGATTGATATGAGGAAGTTTGATGGCAAGGATCCCGTAACATGGATACTACAAATGGAGCAATATTTTGATCTCCATAATGTGCAAAACACACAAAAGGTACACATTGCAACTTTATATTTTGAACCCAATCAGTTTGTATGGTATTGATGGCTTTTCTCTCGTAAAAAAATTGTCACTTGGTTGATTTTTACGAAGGAAATGATGGCACATTATGAGGGTACAAAGAGAAACAACTTCTTTAGTCAATTAATAAATCTCAAACAAAAGGGTTCAATGGTGGAGCACATTGAAGACTTCCAAAAATTGAATATAACTGTAAATGATATTCCAGAGGAGCATAGGATTGATGTGTTCATAGGGACCTTAAAGGATAACATACAACATGAGGTTCACCTTTCGGAACTTGATTCATTGAAAAAGGCATTCAGGTTGGCAAGAAAAATTAAAAGCAAAATTATGGAAACAAGGAAGCCTACCACTCACAACTATAAAGATGGAAGTGTTGCTACCCCTAGCCTTCCACAACCTACAAGGTTGACGCCACAACAATTGGAAGAAAAGAGAGAAAAAGGGTCTTGTTATAGTTGTGATAGAAAATACACTAAAGATCATAAGTTTGCTGAGAAGAAATTATTTTACATAGATTGTGAAGAGGAGGAAGAAAAGGAATAAGAAACATCAAAAGAAGAAGATATACACAAGGAACCAACCCTAGAGAAAGAAGAAATGAATCCAACCATATATTGTAATGCATTAGTATGAATTACCACTCCTCAAACTCTCAAGATAGAAGGACATATCAAGAAGAAAAAGGTAATAGTGTTGATTGATTCGAGTAGTACCCATAATTATATTCATTACAAGATAGCCAAGGAATTGAATTGCTTCCTATATCCAGCAATAGAGTGTCAAGTGATGGTTGCAAATGGAGGAACCATAAATTGCTCTGGAAAGTTTCATAATATCAAGTTATCCATGGGATAATATGTATTGAATAGTCCAATGCTTTCCATTTCAATGGGTGGTGTTGATGGTGTACTAGGAGTCCAATGGACACAATCTTTGGGTACAATAGCTTTTACTTTTCAAGAAATTTTCTTGAAATTTTTTTGGGAGGAAAGGAAGTCAAATTAAAGGGTATCGCAGGAAAACTGGGAAAGATAATCATCTCTAACAGCATGAAAAATCTTCTAAAGAAAGAACAATGGGGCATAAATGCACAATTATGTTCACTAGAGGTTCCCACATCGAAATCATCTATTTCTCCATATCTCCAAAAAGTCTTGGACAATCATTCCAAGGTATTTGAGACTCCCAAAGGCCTCCCACCTATTCGTGATCATGACCATGTTATTCATTTGATTCCAGGAAGTGTTCCTCCAAACATCAGACCTTACAGATATCCCTATGCTTGGTATAATTCAACCTAGTCAAAGTTCTTTCTCTGCTCCAGTAGTATTGGTGCACAAGAAGGATGGATCATAGCGCATGTGTCTGAATTATAGGGAGCTCAACAAGCTCACTATTAAATATAAATTTCCCATTCCAGTCATTGGTGAATTATTGGATGAATGACATGGAGCAATTTACTTCACCAAGTTGGATCTTCATTCAAGATACCATCAAATCATAGTGAAGACTGAAGACATTCCAAAAACAGCATTTAGAACTCATGAGGGTCATTATGAATTATTGGTCATGCCTTTTGGCCTTACCAATGCACCTTCTACATTTCAAGGTTTGATGAATTCCATTTTCAAACCCTTCCTTAGAAAATTTGTGTTAGTATTTTTTGATTATATACTAATCTACAGCAATTCTTGGAAGGATCATGTTCAACATGTTGACAGGGTGCTCAAACTATTGGAGGAGAATAATTATATGCAAAAACTTCCAAATGTTTCTTTTGAGTACAAGAGGTGGAATATGTAGGTCATATTGTATCACATGAAGGTGTTAAGGTAGACCCTAGCAAAATTAAAGCCATTAAGGAATGGAAAATCCCCACATCCATAAAGCATTTGTGAGGATTTCTTGGGTTGAGAAGGTATTATCGCAAATTTGTTAAGAATTATGGGAAAATAGCAGCACCTCTAACAACATTACTGAAGAAAGATGCATTTTCTTGGACTCCAAAAGCAACGAGGGCCTTTTAACATCTTAAAGAGGCAATGTGGCAAGCACCGATATTAGCTATTCTAGACTTCAAAAAAAATCTTTATTGTGGAATGTGATGCCTCAAGAAACGAAATTGGTGTTGTTTTAATGCAAGAAGGAAGACTCATTGCTTTTGAAAGTCGTCCAATCAAAGGAAAGTATTTAGACAAAGCTCTTTATGAGAAGGAAATGTTGGCAATACTACATGCACTTAAGAAATGGCAACCTTACCTAATGGGAAGAAACTTTAAGGTAAAAACGGATCATGATAGTCTTAAATACTTTTTAAAATAAACATTATCTTCATAAGAGAAACAAAAATGGGTCACAAAGATGTTGGGTTGTGACTTTGAAATCATCTACAAAAAAGGGAAGCAAAATGTTGTTGCAGATGCACTCTCAAGAAAGGATGAGGATGTGAAAGCATTGGTTTGTGCCATTTCTATTATCCAACTAGATTGGATAAACGAAACAAGGGATGAATGGAAGAATGACCAAGAAGTGTGGGCACTCATTCAAAACTTGCAGCAAGATCTCAGTACATCTGACACATTTAACTAGAAAAATGATTCGTTATGGTACAAAGATTGCTTATATGTCTGTAAGAATTCCCAATTCAAACACAATATTCTTCTCGAATTGCACCTCTTCGTTAGGAGGGCACTAAGGAATTTTTAAAACTTACCACAGGGTTAAGAAGGAATTTTCTTGGGATGGCCTTAAATCTGATATTAGAAAGTTTGTGGTGGAATGTTTTGTTTTCCAACAAAACAAAGTTGAAACAATTAAGACCCCAAGTCTGTTACAACCTTTATCCATTCCAAGTCAACATTGGGAGGAGGTTTCAATGGATTTTATCACAGGTCTACCCAAGTCTGAAGGAAAGAGTCTCATCATACTGGTATTTGATAGGCTTACCAAGTATGCACACTTTTGTGCACTATCTCATCCATTTAAATCCAGTACAGTTGCTATTACATTTATGAAAACAATACAAAAGCTACATGGAAACCCAAAGATTATTATAAGCGACAAAGATCCCATTTTCACTGGAAATCTTTGGACGAAATTATTTTCTTGTTTAGGTACTCAATTAGATCATATCTCATCTTATCATCCTCAATCTAATGGGAAAACTGAGATAGTGAACAAATGTTTGGAAGGATATCTTCGTTGCTTTGTAACTAATAAACAGACACAATAGGTCTTGTTGTCCCTTAAGAAACCAATTTCCTGGCTGTGTAGAAATTGTGCTTAAGACATTAATTTTATTTATGCATGTCACTTATTTGTATAATGTATCCTCATATGAAGGACCTGAAGGACCTAACTTTTAACCCTTAATAATTAGCTGACATGAAAATCTCAGAATGCCATGTGATGCTAGATATAAATGTTGTGTGAAGAATGCCTTGAGAAGTTAGAGATAATATGTTGTTTTTCACAAAAACTATTACCTGTAACTTAGAAGAATAATAGAAGTAGAAACTTTAAATATAGGAGTGATCTTTTAAGGAATTTTAACTTCATTCACATAAGTAAACAAAGACCTACAGCTTCATTACCATACTTAAAGAAAAGAAGAAACATGATGACACATACCAGAGAAATTACAAAATCATACCCAACAATGTGTGGAAAACTCTTGATTCTTTCATTAATAATCAATTTATCAAAACTGCGATAGCATAGTCCCCAGGTTCTTCAAAATTCGGACCCTGTTTTCTATAATTTTGCCTCCTTTTATACATCATGAGATAGTTGGTAACTACCAAAACTGTCAAATGACTTAACTACCTTCTAACTATCTAAAATAAAAGTCATACAGAATATTACATTAGAGGTTAAAAGGCACCTCATTCTTCTCAAGAAAATAAGATAACAAGAAGTAACAGAAATTAGAGTATGATTGGTGATTGTTGCTTGCTATTTGAATATGTGGCTTGAGTAGGTGGTCCTACTGATGGCAGTTGTCGGGATGGTTGTTGACTCAAACTGTTGAACTGGATGCAAGGCTGCTTAGTACTAAAACAAAAATCTAATGCAACAGGGTTTTTCTTGTCTTTTATACATATGATAATCAAATGGAGGGAAAAAATTGTAATTAATGTAACTAAATAATGGAGTGGCAGATGAAGTGACCTGGTACAGTGGATGAGGTTGATGGTAATGAATAAGGGTGGTGGACGACATGAAGGAGATGAGATGGAGTGAAGCGATGGGGGTGTACCGCTGTAGGGGTAGGGAGTATACAGGAGTTTCATTAGGCTTGAACCCCTGCAGCAATCTCAGGCCGTAGATCTCAGTAAAACACCTTGACGTCATGGTCAATTGCGGGGGTTAAGCCTGAGTTATATCTCGTGCTCATTGTCCCCCTTCAGAGCACTTTATCCACTTCTCGAGCCCATGCTTGCTTACAACTTGTGATACCGCTCAAACTTTAATATATGGGTAAAAGCCCCACCTTACATCGGATTTGAATGTCATCAATAATATAAAATAAATCACTGCTTTCGGACTTTCACATTCTCTTTTGTTTTTTTTTTAAACAAAATATTTGATTTTTTATTTTTATTTTTTGTGATAATATTAAAAATGAAATTTAAACGATGATGTATGCTACAACATCTGGCTCCACCTGGGGATAGTGATTTTTCCATAGAAGCACTAAGAACTGCATATCAGTGCCTTCACCTCGGGCATGGAGTCATATATTGTTTTGCCAATTTTAATTCTATGGAAATTGTACAATGAATTCACTCTGGTATCTACAATGACAGGATGCTTGTGCTTCAGAATTGGAAATAATGTTTGAGGTACTGCCCATTGATAGAGAGTTGTATAGTTTCACCATCAAGATTATCCAGGAAGAATGTATTATTTTCCCTTGCTTCTATAATCCTGAATGGGCCATACCAGAGAGGATCAAACTTCCCATGTTTTCCCTTATCTTCTCTTCTAGTATCCCACCTTAACACCAGGTCTCCAGTTTTAAAATCAATTTCTTTGGATTTTCTGTCAAAAATGCCCTTCATTTTTTATTGATACATAATCAAATTATCTCTCACCTTATCTCTTCTCTCACTTAACTCCACTACCTTATGCATCCTTCTTATCAGAGCATTAGTTTCTTCTTTTGCCTCCTGAATCATTGCAATCACAAGGTTCACAAGTTGATTAGGAAAAAGAGCTTGAGTTCCATACACTAACTCAAAAGGTGATTTACCTATAGACCTTTTTGTAGTCACTCGGACAGCCCAAAGAGAAAACTTTATCTTCGAATCCTAGTCTTTCTTATTCTCTGCAACAGTTTTCTTAATAATTTTCATCAATGTTTTGTTAGTGGATTCAGCCAACCCATTTCCCTGAGGATGATAAGTTGTTGAATGAGATAAAATGACATTATACTTCTGACAAAAAGAAACAAACTTAATTGAACTGAACACCTGAGCATTGTTAGTTATGATTTTGATAGGGCACCCAAATCTGCTGAAAATGTTTTCTTCTAAAAATTTCATCACCACCTAGTCATTTGCCTTTTTAGTAGGTATAGCCTCTACCCACTTGGTGAAATAATCAATAGCTGTAAGAATCCACTTGTGCTGTCCACTTGAAGGTGGGTTAATTTCTCCAACAAAGTCTAGCCCCCATTGTCTGAATGGTTCTTCTATGAATACTGGGATTAATGGAAAGGGAGATAACCTCTTTTTCTCAGCAAAAAGCTGACACTTCAAGCAGCTTTTGACAAAATTATATATATCACCAAACAAGGTGGGCCAATAAAAGCCTGCTTGGAGGACTTTGTGTGCAGTAGCTTTCCAACTGTAATGTCCACCACATAACTTCTCATGATAATATTTATTCGTCTCTGTAGATTCATCTTTTCTCAAACACAATAATAAAATTCCCACAGGATCCTTCTAATACAATCTTCCCTCCACAATCACATATTGTTCTTCCTTGATTTTTAATGCTCTATATCTTGTTCTATCCATTGATTGGGGACAAGAGAGAAAACATAAATAATGAAATATGTGCTTGTATCATTCTGAACATAAAAATTTATATCGGATCTTCATACCTGGGTTTGATTTTTCTTCACCTTCTTCAATTATTTCCTCATTTACAGGTGTTAGCAAGTTGATTCCCAATGCCTGAAAATTTGACTTTGTCAACATCTTTGCCAATCCCTGCCCTTTCACTAGCTTTGTGGGCTTTATGTCCAGGTCATACTCTTGGATCTTAGTTATCCATTTTCCTCTTTTTCCTTCCACATCACTCTGGACTAAGACATCCTTTACAGCAGCGTTTGGCACATAAGCAATGATTTGTGACTATAGCACATAAGTCCTGAAGGCCTTTAGGGCTTTTACCAAAGCATATACCTGTTTTTCAAGGATATTGTATTTGAGTTCAGCATCTCTGAGAATCTTGCTAAACAAAGAAACTGGCTGCTCTTTTCCTTCATCTTTTTTCTGTAACAAAACAGCAGCTATTGAATTAAGTGATGCAAATGAAAAAAATTGAAAGGGATTTTGATGATCAGGGCTAATTAAAACAGGAGTTTCTTGTAATGCTTCTTTGATCTTGGAGAATGACTCTCTGGCTTCGTTGGTCTAATGTACTTCATTTTCCTTCTTCAACATATTGGTAATCTCTTTTACAATATCAGCATAATTGGACATTGTTGGAAATACTGAGAGGGGGACTGAATCAGTATTTCTTTTCAATCATTATTTTTATCAGTTAAAAACATTTACATTTGGAACACAAAAATAGATAACAGGAATAGATGCTTTTATTAATGTGATCTTTGCAATAAATCAAGTACAATATATATATATATATATATATACATGGTTCCAATCAGTTGCCAGGCACCAACTTGGACTCTTTGTGAGGCTCCAACCTCCAAAGCACCAACTCTGTCTTGTCAAGGAACCAACCTTGAATTTAGGAGCACCAACTCCCAGGATACCAATCCTTTCAGTTCTGAGGCACCAACCTCAAGGGCTCCAACCCTCTGCTGTAAACTATCTGGATCTGTTTGCCTGTAATTCTCTGCTCCCAACCCTGCTAGACCTATGACTTACTTCGGTCCTCCTGTTCCTTCCATTTCTGACAGAACTTCGGCTTCCTTTATTTTCTTACAGTTCACCAGCAACATTAAAATTTCCTTGTTCTTTGTTTTATATGCTTGATACTCCTGACCTTTGGCTTCCTCCTTGCTCGTTTGAGCTTCAGCTTCCTCAACACTCGCTTGATCTTTCAGCTTCCTCTGTGCTCACTCTTCGGCTTCCTCTGTCTCTTCGAATTGATCAATACTCACATGACATGTTAATTAGGAAGAGAGGCCATATTTATTATTATTCAAACAATACACTTATTCTTTACGGCAATCGCAACATTCATGAACAATCAGAGTTATTCATTTAAACCCACAATCGCAATCGCAACATTCTAGAGGTATTTATAAGTCGTGCCCATAGTACAGCCCATGGCTGATAGCCGATTCCCCTGCTAGATGCGATATGATTATAAATTATTTTTAATGAATCCATCAGGTCCACAGTAATATCGCAATCGTAGTTTATAGTGTGCCATCCCTTTATAACTTGCGATACATATCTTCCAACGCTGTGGACGTGATATTAAAATAGGGTGTATTACAATGGAGCAGTGGGTCCGTAGTATTATCGCAATCAGAGTTTTAACGTGACAAGGCCTTAAACACTGCGATACATAACTCCCGATATGACGGACACGATATACCATTAGGGCGCGATATAATAGGCGTCCTCGTTCCACACCGTCGATTTATTTTGTATTAGATCTGATGATCAACACTCGGTCCAATCAACACAATCCATTGGAAGCTTGTTGTGTTGTAGATCTCTTCTCTCCAGATCTAATGGTCCTGAATTAACCCGATCAACCCAAAACCGTCTGTTGATCCTTCATCATCGATCAACCTGCGCTAGATCCAACGGCCTACATGCATTTTGGGTAGACTACTTGCACGAGAGTTACCCGCCTGAAATGAGTAGTTTTTCTCTCTCCTCTACGTGCTACGTGTCAACCATTGAATGGAATCGAGCGCTCTCCTCTAAATACCACTTACCATTTTGCATCCACCCAAAAACCACTGCCACTATTACAAACCCACTTTTTGGAATATAACCATGTGCATTAATCAATCACTTAAATAAAGCGCTTAATCATTTAACCACGAGATTAACTATTAACTCCTCCGTTATGGCTCTTACTCTTGGCATATGCGATACTTCCGATAGTTTTTCCTTTGGCTTCCGATAGCTCTACTCCTTTGGATTCCTTTTCCGCTAGAATGAAAACTCATCTCCGTCGTTCATCTCTTAACACCATCCAATACGACTCCACAGCCCTCCTCCATACCTCAGCTCCAATATAACGCTCCTGGTCTGACAACTTCCAATATTCTCTGCTTTGATATGTTCCTCTTTGCTTCTTTTGATGAATTCTTCCTCTCGGTTCTTCTTGGGCATACATTACACGCGATACTCCCGATATGGCTCCTCCGATGTGGCTCCTCCTCAATCTTCCGCTCTTACACTTTCTTCTCTTCTCTGCTTTGATAGCTCTGCTCTGATAGCTCCTTGGCTTCATATTGCCATTAATGACAATCTAGATCAACAATCTCCCCCTTTGTCATTGATGGCAATATTCTTCTTCTCTCCCCCTTTGACATCAGTGGCAAAGGAGTGCACAAGGACTCCCCCTGTCGAACTTCTCCCCTATCCTACAACATCTTTATGAATCAACTTAAGTGATTCTAAAGAGATAACCCAATCTTTTGACGAAGATGTTCAAATGCTTCTCGAGGAAGAGGTTTTGTGAAAACAACAGCTATCTGATCCTTAGTATTGATATATTCCAAGATGATGTTTTGTTCAGCTACTTGTTAAGTACCTCAAGGGCTCCAACCCTCTGCTGTAAACTGTCTGGATCTATTTGCCTGTAATTCTCTGCTCCCAACCCTGCTGGACCTATGACTTACTTTTGTCCTCCTGTTCCTTCCACTTCTGCCAGAACTTCAGCTTCCTTTATTTTCTTACAGTTCACCAGCAACATTAAACTTTCCTTGTTCTTTGTTTTATATGCTTGATACTCCTAACCTTTGGCTTCCTCCTTGCTTGCTTGAGCTTCGGCTTCCTCAACGCTCGCTTGATCTTTTAGCTTCCTCTGCGCTCACTATTCGACTTCCTCTATCTCTTCGAATTCATCAATACTCACAGGACACGTTAATTAGGAAGAGAGGCCATATTTATTATTATTCAAACAATAGACTTATTCTTTACGGCAATCGCAACATTCATGAACAATCAGAGTTATTCCTTTAAACCCACAATCGCAATCGCAACATTCTAGAGGTATTTATAAGTCGTTCCCATAGTACAACCCATGGCTGATAGGCGATTCCCCTGCTAGATGCGATATGATTATAAATTGTTTTTAATGAATCCATCAGGTCCACAATAATATCCCAGTCGTAGTTTATAGTGTGCCATCCCTTTATAACTTGCGATACATATCTTCCGATGCTGTGGACGTGATATTAAAATAGGGTGTATTACAATGGAGCAGTGGGTCCGCGGTATTATCGCAATCAAAGTTTTAACGTGACAAGGCCTTAAACACTGCGATACATAACTCCCGATATGACAGACATGATATACCATTAGGGCGCGATATAATAGGAGTCCTCGTTCTGCACCGTCAATTTATTTTGTATTAGATCCGACAATCAACACTTGGTCCAATCAACACAATCCATTGGAAGCTTGTTACACTGTAGATCTCTTCTCTCCAGATCTAATGGTCCTGAATTAACCCGATCAACCCAAAATCGTCCGTTGATCCTTCGTCATCGATCAACCCGCGCTAGATCCAACGGCTTACATGCATTTTGGGTGGACTACTTGCACGAGAGTTACCCGCCTGAAATGAGCAGTTTTTCTCTCTCCTCTACGTGCTACGTGTCAACCATTGAATGGAATCGAGCACTCTCCTCTAAATACCACTTACCATTTTTCATCCACCCAAAAACCACGGCCACTATTACAAACACGCTTTTTGGAATATAACCACGTGCATTAATCAATCACTTAAATAAAGCGCTTAATCATTTAACCACAAGATTAACTATTAATTCCTCCGTTATGGCTCTTACTCTTGGCATATGCGATACTTCCGATAGTTTTTCCTTTGGCTTCCTATAGCTCTACTCCTTCAGATTCCTTTTCTGCTAGAATGAAAACTCATCTCCGTTGTTCATCTCTTAATGCCATTCAATACGACTCCACAGCCCTCCTCCATACCTCAGCTCCAATATAACGCTCCTGGTCTGACAACTTCCAATATTCTCTGCTCTGATATGTTCCTCTTTGTTTCTTTTGATGAATTCTTCCTCTCAGTTCTTATTGGGCATACATTACACGTGATACTCCCGATATGGCTCCTCTGATGTGGCTCCTCCTCAATCTTCTGCTCTTACACTTTCTTCTCTTCTCTGCTTTGATAGCTCTGCTCTGATAGCTCCTCGGCTTCATATTGTCATTAATGACAATCTAGATCAATAATCTCCCCCTTTGTCATTGATGGAAATATTCTTCTTCTCTCCCCCTTTGACATCAGTGGAAAAGGAGTGCACAAGGACTCCCCCTGTCGAACTACTCCCCTACCCTACAACATCTTTATGAATCAACTTAAGTGATGTTAAAGAGATAACCCCCATCTTTTGACGAAGATGTTCAAATGCTTCTCGAGGAAGAGGTTTTGTGAAAACAACAGTTATCTGCTCCTTAGTATTGATATATTCCAAGATGATGTTTTGTTCAGCTACTTGTTCACGAAGGAAATGATACTTGATTGGTATATGTTTGGTCTTTTGAGTGCATCACTGGATTTTTGTTGAGGCTAATCACACTTGTGTTATCACAATAGATGGTAATTGGTTGATTTGTACCTATGTTGACATCTTTTAGAGCTTCCTTCATCCACAATATTTGAGTACAACAATCCGCGGCAGGTATATGCTCGACTTCAGCTGTAGATAGTGATATGGATGTTTGTTTTTTGCTGAGCCAAGATACTAAACAATCTCCCAGGAAGAATGCATTTCCACTAGTACTTTTCTGATCATCGACACTTCCGGCCCAATCAGCATCGGTGTATGTAGTCAAAGTAAGAGTTGAGCTCTTAGGGTACCAGAGACCGAAATCAGGAGTTCCTTTTAGGTATCTGAGAATTCTTTTTACAGCGAACAAATGGGATTGTTTAGGAGCAGATTGAAATCTTCCCACCATTCCTACTACTTGCATAATGTTGGGTCTCATCAGTTAAGTACAGAAGGGCTCCAATTATTGACCTATAATGAGTTGCATCTACCGGAGGGGAGTCATCATTTTTGCTCAATTTGCAACTTGCGGTCATAGGTGTGCTCATGGGTGCACAGTTTTCCATTCCATATATTTTAAGCATGTCTTTAAGATATTTGGCTTGAGATATAAACATGTCTGTCGTGGTTTGAGATACTTGTAGTCCAAGGAAGTGAGATAACTCTCCTATCATTGACATCCCGAACTCTTTTCACATATTTTGAGAAAACTCATGGCTCATCTCATCATTATTACTAGCAAAAATCAAATCATCAACATAAACAAGTGTGACTAGTAACTTATCCTCATCCGTCTTTATGTAGAGATTACTTCCTGCCACCCCCTTCTTGAATCCTTTTTGTTGTAGATAGTGATCCAATCTTGCGTACCAAGCTCTAGGAGCTTGTTTCAACCCATATAATGCCTTTTTCAACTTACAAACAAAGTCTTTTCCTTCTATTAGATTAAACCCTTCTGGTTGCTCCATGTAGACTTATTCCTTGAGTTCCCCATTCATAAATGCTGATTTTACATCCATTTGATAGATTTTGAATCCTTTTGAGCAAGCAAATGCCAAGAAAATCCTGATAGCTTCCACACGAGCTACTGGTGCAAATTTTTCTTCAAATTCAATTCCTTCAATTTCTGAATAGCCTTTACAAACAAGCCTTGCCTTGTTTCTGATGATTTGTCCATCTCCATTCATTTTTTTTTTGAATACCCATTTGGTTCCTATTATGTTTTTGTCCTTTGGATGAGGTACCAGCTCCCATGTCTCATTCTTCTCAATTTGAGACATTTCTTCTTCCATGGCTTTTACCCAATGAGGATCCTTGCTTGAGTAAATGTTTCTAGTTCTATCATGGATAGAAGAGCAAAATCATTCTTCTTTGATGTACTAGTCATCTTTCTTTGGTTTTGCATCCCTTCATCCATATTGCCAATAATCAGCGCTTCTAGGTGATATTTTTGGAGAAATTTCATCTTGAAGGGGATTGAGATGGTTCTTTTTCCTTGGTTTTTTCTTGGTCTTTTTCTTCTTTTTCAGGTTCTTCTTCTTCAATGAGAGGATCAACTTCATGTTCTTCAATTTCTTTTTCTGGAAGGTCTTCATCAATTTTTACATCAATGATTTCCACTATTTTCCATAGTCGGTTATTGTAGCACTTGTAGGCTTTGCTTCTTATAGAATATCCAACAAAGATCCCTTCGTCAACCCATGAATCAAATTTTCCTGGTGAGCCATCATTGATTTTTATGAAGCACTTGCTTCCAAAAATCTTGAAGTATTTCAGTGAAGTAGGTCTTCCTTTCCATAATTCATAAGGAGTCTTTTTATTATTTGGTCTTAATTGAGTTCGATTCAAGGTATAGACAGTTGTCCTGACTGCTTCTCTCCAGAATTTTGGCTACAAGTCAGCTGCTATTAACATTGTTCTTGCCATTTCTTGAACTGTTCAGTTTCTTCTTTCAACTACCCCATTTTTCTTAGGTGTTCTGGCAGCAGAGAGTTCTCTTTTAATTCCATGTATTTTACAGAATTCATTAAATTCTTTTGATGTGAATTCTCCCCCTCTATTTGTTCTGAGGCACTTAATCTTTGAGTCCTTTTCATTTTCTACAAGAGCTTTAAGATTCTTAAAACACTCAAATGCTTCGGATTTATATTTTATAAAATATATCCACATCATTCTAGTATAGTCATCAACAAATAAAGCAAAGTACCTTTCTCCTTGGAGTACCGGAGTTCTAGTTGGTCCACAGAAATCAGCATGGATGATCTCCAAAGGCTTTGATGTAGAAACTCCTTGGTCTTGTGGTTGGTTCTGGTTTGCTTTCCATGTTGACATGGACCACATATTCCTTGATTTGGTTTGAATAACTTTGGAATGTCTCGTACTGCTTTAATCTTGTTGATATTGATCAAGTTATCGAAGCTTGTATGTCCAAGTCGCTTGTGCCACAACCAACTTTCATCTATTTGACTTAAGTAGCATTTATCTTCTTGAATCTTGTTAAGAATATAGATGTTGTTTGGTGTTCTAACCCCTTTCACCACAATTTCCCCTGAGGAAGAGTTCCTTATTTCATAGCCTTTGGTGCTAAAGGTGACATTATGTCCTTGATCACAGATTTGGCTAACACTCAGGAAGCTGTGTTTGAGCCTGTTTACTAGCAAAGCATTTTGAGCTTTTCCTTTTCCATTAATAAGAGTAACAGTTCCTTTTCCAACAATTTTGGCAGATATACTTCCAAAGGATACATTTCCTTCCTTTTTGTTCAATGAGACAAACTTCCCTTTTTCCCTTGTCATGTGTCTGGAGCACCCACTATCCACAAACCAATGATTTTCATTATTTTGAGCACATAGAGATAGGCCACATTTATCCATGTTGGGATTCTCACTTCTTGCTTTTCCTCTTTTGAGTGGGCAATTTTGTTCATTGTGTCCATTATTATTACATAATGAGCAAATCAGATCAAATTTGGCCAAGGGATCAAAAGAATTGTAGGTCTTGATTTGTCCTTGCCCTTTGGGGCCATATGGTTTTTTTATTTGATCCTTCAGTTTTGGTGTGTCATTCTTACGAGCCATGCAAGGTCTAGCTTGATGACCAAAATTTTTACAATGGAAACAATGCCCAAAAAAGATAGTTTTGTACCTGTTGTAAAAGCCATGATTTGAATCAACATTCTTCCTTGTAGTTACTCCCGCTTCATTCGTTGGATTTGAGATGGGCCTTTGATAAAATACTGTTTTGTATCTGTTGTAACATCCATGATTCGAAACAACATTCTTCCTTGGAGTTACTCTCTCTTCATTCTTTGGATCTGGGATGAGCCTTTGATGAAATAATTTTTCTTCTTTTGGGTTGCTAGAAAGTACGTCGACATATCTTTTCGCATTATTCTTAGTACTTGATGATTCTCCTTTAAAACCTATTCCAAATTTGTCATGTTGAGGTTTTTGATTATTTAGGATAGTGTCAAGTATTTGAGAGCTTTTCCAACCCTTCTTAACTTGCTCCAATTCCTTCCTCGGAGATACTATTTCGGCTTCACGTTCTTCGCAAGCTTCTTCTTTTTCTTTTAGCTTATTTTTCAAGAGATCTTCCCTTATTTTTGTTTCCTCATTTTCTACCTTGAGAGAAATGATTTTATTCCATAATTTATCATTTTCTTCAATGGCACTTATTAACAATTCATCTACATTTCCATCTAGCCCTAAGTCATTATCATTCGTGAATTTCATGAATAATACTTCTTGGCTTCCAGCATGGTCATTTTCTTCATCTGATTCTTCATTACCTCCTTTGCGGTGAGGGAACTGGTTAGTTTATTTCTTTTTGATGACTACAAATTCATCTTCATCAAACTCATCTTCCTTAGAGGGGAGATTCTTCTTATTGAACCCTTTCTTTTTTTATACCATCCTTTTAGAATTTTCTTCATCATCACTATCATGCTTATGAGGACATTTTGCAGCATAATGACCTATTTTTCCACATTTGAAACAAATAAGAGGGTATTTACCTTTTAGCTTAGATCCTTTCTTCAGCCTTTGTACAAATTGCACCAATTCGGATTCAACATCGGAGTCATCACTACTAACATTCCTTTCTTTCCCCTTTTTTGATTTTGAGGCCTTGAATGCTGCATCTTTGGAACTTGGGAAAACTTTTCTCATCTCATAGGCAATGAGGATTCCATGGAGTTCATCCATCTTGATAGTATCTAGATCCTTCATTTATTCTATGGCACTTACTTTGGAGTCAAATCTGTCTGGGAGAGATCTTAAGACCTTTTGAACAATGGTGCTTTCTTCAATGTTTTCTTCCAATCCTTTAAGAGAGTTGACCACTTCAGCTACTCAGAGAAAGTATGATGCAATATCTTCTTCATCATCCATTTTCAGAATTTCAAATTGCCTTCTATGAGTTTGAAGCTTTGCCTTCCTAACTTTGGAGTCCCTGTCATATAAGCCAATTAGCTTATCCCATACTTCTTTGGCAGAGTTATAATTCATGACTTTTGTAAATTCAGAATCAGTGATTCCACTAGTGATAGAGTTTAAGGCTTTTGCATTTGCAATGTAAACTTTCCTCTCATATTGATCTATTGGAAGAGTGGAAGGAGCTATGTACTCATTTAAGACCAAATGCCAAACTTCAAGTCCAAGGGACATTAAGTAATAGGACATTCTCTTTTTCCAGAAACCAAAATTTGTGCCATCGAATAGAGGAGGTCTTCCTGTCACTTCTTGATTTCTCATCATGACTAAGAATCCTTCTTCAAGCTATTAGGCTGATATGAAGAAGCTCGCTCTGATACCAATTGTTGGAAATATTGGGGGGATGAATCAGTATTTCTTTTCAATCATTATTTTTATCAGTTTAAAACATTTATATTTGGAACACAGAAATAGATAACACGAATAGATGCTTTTATTAATGTGATCTTTGAAATAAATCAAGTATAATATATATATATATATATATATATATATATATATATATGGTTTCAATCAATTGCCAAGCACCAACTTGGACTCTTTGTGAGGCTCCAACCTCCAGAGCACCAACTCTGTCTTGTTAAGGAACCAACCTTGAATTTAGGAGCACCAACTCCCAGGACACCAATCCTTTTAGTTCTGAGGCACCAACCTCAAGGGTTCCAACCCTCTGTTGTAAATTGTCTAGATCTGTTTGGTTGTAATTCTCTGCTCCCAACCCTACTGGACCTATGACTTACTCCTATCCCCCTGTTCCTTCCACTTCTGCCAGAACTTCAGCTTCCTTTATTTTCTTACAGTTCACCAGCAACATTAAACTTTCCTTGTTCAATATTTTATATTCCTGATGCACCTGACCTTTGGCTTCCTCCTTTCTCACTTGAGCTTCGGCTTCCTCAACACTCGCTTGATCTTTCAGCTTCCTCTGCACTCACTCTTTGGTTTCCTCTGTCTCTTCGAATTCATCAATACTCACAGGACACGTTAATTAGGAAGAGAGGCCATATTTATTATTATTCAAAAAATAGACTTATTCTTTACGAAAATCACAACATTCATGAACAATCGAAGTTATTCCTTTAAACTCGCAATCGCAATCGCAACATTCTGGAGGTCTTTATAATTCGTGCCCATAGTACAGTCGGTGTCCGGTAGCTGATTCCCCTGCTGGATGCAATATGCTTATAAACTATTTTTAATGAATCCATCGAGTCCACAGTAATATCATAATCGCATTTTATAGTGTGTCATCCCTTTATAACTTGCAATATATATTCCGACATGGCAGACACGATATTACAATAGGGCGTATTACAATGGAGCAGCGGGTCCGCAGTATTATTGTAATAGGAGGTTTATCATGATAAGGCCTTAAACACTGCGATACATAACTCCCGATACGGCGGATGCAATATACCATTAGGGCACGATATAATAGGCATCCTCATTCCACACCATCGATTTCTTCTGTATTAGATCCGACAATCAACACTTGGTCTGATCAACACAATCCATCAGAGGCTTGTTGCGTCGTAGATCTCTTCTCTCCAGATCTAATGGCCCCATCTTAACCCGATCAACCTAAAACTGTCCATTGATCCTTCATCATCGATCAACCCGCGCTAGATCCAACGGCCTATGTGAATTTCGAGTGGACTACTTACACGATAGTTACCTACCCGAAATGAGTGGTTTTTCTCTCTCCTCTAGTTGCTACGTGTCAGCCATTGAATGGAATCAGGGGCTCTCCTCTAAATACCACTTACCATTTTGCATCCACCTGAAAACCATTGCCACTATTACAAACCTGCTTTTTAGAATATAACCACATGCATTAATCAATCACTTAAATATAGCGCTTAATCATTTAACCATGAGATTAACTGTTAACTCCTCCATTATGGCTCTTACTCTTGGCATATGCAATACTTCCGATAGTTTTCCTTTGGCTTCCGATAGCTCTATTCCTCTGGATTCCTTTTCCGCTAGAACGAAAACTCATCTCCATCGTTCATCTCTTAACGCCATCCAATACGACTCCACGAACCTCCTCCATACCTCGGCTCCAATATAACGCTTCTGGTCTGACCACTGCCAATATTCTCTACTCTGATATGTTCCTCTTTGCTTCTTTTGATGAAATATTCCTCTCGGTTCTTCTTGGGCATACATTACACACGATACTCCCGATATGGCTCCTCCGATGTGTCTCCTCCTCAATCTTCCACTCTTACACTTGCTTCTCTTCTCTGCTTTGATAGCTTTGCTCTGATAGCTCGTCGACTTCATAATGCCATTAATGACAATCTAGATCAATAGACACAAACCTCCTTAAAAAATGTATCTTTCCCAGAAATTTTTGAATGTCTTTCTTACTCCTGGGCAGGGGTATTTTTTGCACAGCTTGCACCCTTACTGGATCTATCTTGACTCCATCTCTAGAAACAATGTTCCCCAGCATTTTCCTTCTTCTAGAGCAAAAATAGACTTCTTAGTATTCAAAGAAAGCCCAAATTTTATACATTTCTCAAAAGTCCTTCTAAGATGGTTCAGATGCTCCTCATCTGACTTAGAAAAAACAGTGATATCATCCAAGTATATCACTACAAACTTATCACCCACAAATGCAATGTCCATAGCCCTCTAAAATATTGCACCTGCATTCATCAACCCAAAAGGCATTCGAGCATACATGAAGGTTCCCCAAGGAGTTGTGAAGGCAGTCTTTTTTTTATCCTCTTTATCAGCAACCCCCTAGTTATACCTAGAGAACCCATCCAACATTAACATTCTGAATGATCTAGTTACCTTCTGCAGCACATGATCCATTTTAGGTAATGGATAGTTATCTTTTAAGGAAGCCCTATTCAGGTTTCTAAAATCCACACATAACCTTATTTCTCCATTTTTCTTCCTTACAGGTACTAAATTGGCCACCCAGTTAGAGTATCAGAGTGGAACTATTATCTTGGCATCAAGAAGTTTCTTAACTTCTTTCTCAATCAATGGTAAAAGCAAAGGATTAATCTGCCTGAGTTTCTGCTTAAATGGTTTTATCCCTTCCTTCAAGGGAATCTTGTGTTGAATAATGCTTACATCATATGTCTTGAGATCCTCATAGGACCAAGCAAAAACATCAGTGTACTTCTTGAAAAGCTCAATATATCTCTCTTTATAATTTAATGGAACTCCTTTAAACAATTTGACTAACTTGGGCTCCTTCTGGGTTCCAATATTATGATCTTGAATCTGCTCATCCTGTGAA
Organism: Pinus tabuliformis; assembly: GCA_031772625.1. NCBI lineage: Eukaryota > Viridiplantae > Streptophyta > Pinopsida > Pinales > Pinaceae > Pinus > Pinus tabuliformis. The sequence continues at coordinate 535,622,371 of CM062817.1, read as the reverse complement.
GCTTTCTCTAAACTAACAGCTACATCATTAGAGTTAAAAAGTCTTTCAAGAGGGACAAGTCCTCTTGGCAGAATATTATCTTTCAATTGAATAATTTTCTGATTAACTATGGAATTTTTAAAATCACTTACTTCTGCACCTTCTATCGTTTCATCCCCATCTTGATCAATTTCGATGCCTTGAAAATCTTCAATCATAGTCAAGAATTCCTTAATCTGTTGATCATCCTCAAAAACCTGCCAGTGTTTTATGTTATCTAAAATAGAAGGCATGTGCCTCATTTCAACCTCATATCTCAACCTTGGATTCATAGGAGGCCTAAAGGTACTGACAGCCACATCTAATGAGTCTACTAACCTGTTCCCATCTCTTGGAATGAACTATATGTTGAAAGCCTCAAAGAAATTCTCAACTAAATCCCACACTTCATTTATGTATGCCCTAAGTCTAGGGTGTTTTGTTTGACATGATTTTTTATTTGCTTTATAATCAACTCTGAATCTCCAAAAACAGAAATATACTGGACTCCCATTTGTTTTGTTGTTTGAAGAGCAATGATCAAGGATTCATATTCTTCCACATTATTAGTTGCTTCAAACTCTAATTCAAAATAAAACGGGATCATATTAACTTCAGGTGTAATTAAAAGGAAACCAGCACATGTTCCTTCTTTAGAATAGGCTCCATCAAAGAAGCACTTCCACACCCCTTCTATTTGCAGCTTTGTATTTACATAGGCTGAAGTAAGCTACCTTTGATTATCTTCAGCCAACTCTGCATTTTCATGCAGCATGAAACAAGAAAAGTCATATTTTTCTTGGCTTTACAGAGGTGAATTACTTACTCTGTTCTTTGTGATTGTTTTAACAAATCTTGTTTCTATGTACAGCCTTCTCCACCAAAAATTGGTATGATAGCATAAGTAAAATCCAATTTCGGAACTCCCCCCAATTTAGCCCCCCGTGACCTAGATAGCAACATTCTAAACCTAGCAGGGATATCTGCTACCACTACATCCATTACAAAGCTTCTAGCTGGGATATAGGCTAATGACACCACCATATATTTAATGACCCCGAGACACTTGACTTTATTTGAATCAAAAGAATACAAGTCTCTATAAGGTTTAGTAACTAGTAGGTTTAATTGTTTCATTACTGATAACGGTATAAGTTTGTGTGAAGATCCTGAATCAAACATACAATTATGAAATAGGAAATCATGAATCAATAAAGAAATGTAGAAAGGAGGTGTTGAAGAATCTACCTCCTCCACATGTGGACCAAAAACCACGACTGGTTTATCTTCTTGCAGATTCATAGTGTTGTTTATATTCGCATTCTGAGACAGGTTGATAAACTCAACAATCTCTCTTTGATAAACTGGTGTTTTGACCAACTCTGTGAGGGGCACCTGAATTCTGACTTTTTCTAACTATTTAGTGAGACTAAATACATGGACCTGTTTGGTATTCTTTTCAGTTTCATCTTCATTTCTCTTCATCACTGAAATCTCTTGTGGAATGGAAGCATTTTTTTCTAAAGGAATTTTATCGATTTTATCTTAAGAAGACTCGCCTTGAAGTATCTGAGTTTTGCTATTTGTATTCTATTGTTGCTTTCCTTTATTTAATTGTTTTGCAAGTTGTGGTTCTTGTGAAGTCGCCCTTTGTAGGGGAGTAAGAACTTGCTGCTCACCTTCATTTTCTTGAATTCTAGATCTTTTCCTTGATCTCAAGTCATATTTCTTGTGTAATTATGCCTGCATAAAATAAGTAAATTGCTTCCAGTATTCATCAATTTCATCCTCATCATAAATGGCATCTGTTTCATATTCTTCTCCCTCAACACCTAGTTCATCTTCATCTCCTGCATACAACATGGAAATATGATCATCGTGATCTTTGGAATGCTCGGGTACTTCATCAGGATTTGCCTCTAAGTAAAGTGGTGCTTGAACCTGATATTTGTATTTTCTCTCTTTTTGCAAAATTTGCAGAGGTTGTCTTCTATATTGAGGGTTAAAGTTTATGTTTTGTCATACCTATCTCTGAGAATTCTTACTCTCCAACTTCAGTTTAATCAATTTACTAGACAAATTTTTAATCACATTACTCATATCCTCTAATGTTTGAATTTGAGAGGATTCCACTTTGGCCTTTCCCTTATCTTAGTTGGGTTGTGCCTCTGGTGCTTTACTTGTAGCCACCAGATTTGCTTCTATTTCTAAAGCATCAGTGCAGATCTGATCAAGGGTTGTGGATCTCCTCTCGCTTAATGTGAACCCAAAATCTGATTCAAATGCCCCTGCAAAAGTTATTTTTGCACCAGTGGGAGGGGGCTTGATCTCCACTGGAAGACTGTTGTAAAGTTTATTGAACCTTCTAATGAACTCAACAACACTTTCATCAGACTTATTTTTAATAGCATTAAACTCTATAAGTGAATACCCATGATCTCGTTTCTCTCCCCATCTCTGGGTGAACTAGCACTCCATCTCTTCCCATGTAGGAATAGAGTTATTAGGAAGCCCTTTAAACCACTTTCTTGCTTCACCATCCAAGGATTGCACAAAAAGTCTTAAAACAACATCTAGGTGTTCAACATTGAGATTTTCTGCAAAATTACAAAACACTGCTATATGCTTCTTTGTTGTTTGTTCATCCTCCCCTAAGAAATGAGGAAGGATTTTTAAGTATTCTTGAGGCATTGGATTTAACTGTTGTGGCAACTGAATAGGTGCATACCTATTTAACAAGAATGCAGGTGCTGCCATGTTTGCACCTGAACTTACTGAACCTTGAGTACCAGCAGATGTAGAACCTGTTTGAGGAGTAAATGGAGTATGAAAAGGTGGCAATGTAGTTATGGGTTTAGGTTGAACAACTATAGCAGATATATTTTTGAATACTCAGAAAGAAATAGACTCTAAAGATTGTTCTTGATAGTTGGGTTCTTGAAATGAAGTGGATGTAAAAGGTAGCTCTTGGTCAATAAAAGGTGAATGTTTGGATGAAAGATGTGTTGAATCATTGTCAGGTGAATACAGTGTATGACTTGGTGTAAATGGAGTTTTTGGCCTTCCAACCCTCTTGGAAACTAGTCTCTCAAGGTCGGAAAGGGTTTGAGATTTTTGCTATGAGGTATCTGACCTCGTATGAGGCCTTTTTGAAGCCAAAGTTATTTTTTTCTGTTTAATACAGCCAAATATTTCCTCCTCACTGAAAAACCAAAGGAAAATATTAAAACCCCAGGGAAAAATGTTCTTGATTTCAGTCCCCGGCAGCGGCGCCAATTAATGTTGTCCCTTAAGAAACCAATTTCCTAGTTGTGTAGAAATTGTGCTTAAGACACTAATTTTATTTATGCATGTCACTTATTTGTATAATGTATCCTCATATGAAGGACCTGAAGGACCTAAATTTTAACCCTTAATAATTAGCTGACATGAAAATCTCATAATGCCATGTGATGCTGGATATAAATGTTGTGTGAAGAATGCCTTGAGAAGTTAGAGATAATATGTTGTTTTTCACAGAAACTATTATCTGTAACTTAGAAGAATAATAGAAGTAGAAACTTTAAATATAGGAGCGCTCTTTTAAGGAATTTTAACTTCATTCACATAAGTAAAAAATACCTACAGCTTCATTACTATACTTAAAGAAAATAAGAAACATGATGACACATAACATAGAAATTACAAAATCATACCCAACAATGTGTGGAAAACTCATGATTCTTTCGTTAATCATCAATTTATCAAAAATACAATAGCATAGTCCCCAGGTTCTTCAAAATTCAAACCCTATTTTCTATAATTTTTCCTCTTTTTATACATCATGAGACAGTTGGTAACTACCAAAACTATCAAACTGCTTAACTACCTTCTAACTGTCTAAAGTAAAAGTCATTATAGAATATTACATTAGAGGGTAAAAGACACCTCATTCTTCTCAAGAAAATAAGATAACAAAAAGTGATAGAAATTAGAATATGATTGGTGATTGATGCTCGTTGTTTGAATCTATGGCTTGAGTAGGTGGTCCTGCTGATGACAATTGTTAGGATGGTTGTTGACTCACACTGTTGAACTGGATGCAAGGTTGCTTAGTACTAAAACAAAACGTTAATGCAACGGGGTTTTTCTTGTATTTTATACATATGATAATCAAATGGAGGGAAAAAATTGTAATTAATGTAACTAATTAATGGAGTGGCAGATGAAGTGACAGGGTACAGTAGACGAGGTGGACGGTAATGAATGAAGGTGGCGGACGACGTGGAGGAGATGAGATGGAGTGAAGTGATGGGGGTGGTCCGCTGCGTGGGTAGGGAATATATGGGAGGTTCATCAGGCTTGAACCCCCGCAGCAATCTCAGGTCGTAGATCGCAGTCAAACACCTTGACGTCATGGTCAACTACAGGGGTTGATCCTGAGTTATAACTTGTGCTCGTTGTCTCCCCGCAAAGCACTTTATCTGCTTCTCGAGCCCATGCTTTCTTACATCTTGTGATACCGCTCAAACTTTAATATATGGGTTGGGGCCCCACCTTACATCGGATTTGAATGCCATCAATAATATAAAATAAATCATTACTTTTGGACTTTCACATTCTCTTTTGTTTTTTTTTTTAAACAAAATATTTGATTTTTTATTTGTATTTTTTGTGATAATATTAAAAATTAAATTTAAACGGCGATGGATGCTACAACAGGTCCAGTGATTTCCTCTAGTTGAATGGTGGTATAAAAATTCCTTCCATACTATAGCAAAAATGACCCCATTTATGGCACTTTATGGATATCATCCACTATCCATCACATCATCTTTAAGAGAAAATTATAAGGTTCAAGCAGTGGAAGATCACATCAAGCATCAACAACAAGTTCTTCAAATCTTAAAGGATAACCTCACTCTGGCACAGAATAGAATGAAACAACAGGCAGATCAACATCGCAGCAAAAGAAGTTTTCATGTAGGTGACTGGGTATTTCAATGACTACAAACATACAAACAAATGTCCCTCAAGCAAGCTAAGAAGGATCATAAATTATCACCAAAGTATTATGGTCCATACAAGGTGTTGCAAAAGATTGGTACTATGGCATACAAATTGGAGCTTCATGCATCTTCCCAGTTCACCCAGTTTTCCATGTTTCATGCTTAAAGAAGGTTATAGGTGACAAGCTCCCAGTTCAAACAATATTGCCAAAACTTGACAAGGAAGGAAAAATCATATTGGAACCTGAAGCAGTCACAAAAACAAGAACTCGACAACTATGAAATCGATCAATTTCAGAGTATCGCATCAAGTGGAAGAACTTACCCGTTGAAGATTCCACATGGGAGGATGAGAATTTATACAGAAGCATCCATAAATACTCAAGCATTGAGGACAACACTTTTTTGAAGGAGAGGGGCATGTTAGGTACCTATAATACTAGTGTATTCCCCCTTTATTATTGTCATTGTATCCCTTATTGTTATTGTTGTTCCCATGTTGTCCCCATATTGTTATTATTGTGTCCCACAGAAGCCCACTATTGTTATTGTTGTGCCCTTACATTATTATTGTTATGTCGGCTCTGTTTATATTGTGACCCCTTAGACTCCTATATATAGAAAGGAGGTTTTTTCATTTTAATCATCCAATAATTCATTTATGTAATGTAAATGAGGTTTCCCCCTCAAAGAGGTTGATTTTGAAGTCGTTGATCTATTTTTCTATTTTTTTGTGAGCTGGTTACATTATAAGTTCTCCAACATCTCGACTATGCACTTCTCTTACCTTGATACTTAGTGCAATGCATGCTTCCACCTCAAGATAGATATTCTTCACTCGAACTCCATTTTTTTTTACTTGCCCGGTAGCTACATGTCTCATAAAGGCTTTCCCCTTACTAAAAACAACATCACAGCCCCTATCCTCCATTTCAGCTACAAAGATCAAGTTCTTCTTTGGCCTAGGTACATACATAACATCTTTCAGATGAAGATGGAAGCTTGAATCCCTCTTAAACATTATGGTAGAAATTCCTTTGGTATTGTACCACCCATCATCCCCAATTCTATGTGCATCTGGGGATCCTTATCCTCTATGCTACTGATGAATTCTTTGGAACCTGTCATATGGAACGAAGCACCTAAATATAGATATCACACACTCCCAATTACAGTGTTGGCTATGCATGAAATTAGGGTGAAGTCTAATTCAAATTTTGGGGAAAGTGTTTCACCTCCTTATCCTCCTCAATGCTTCTTGTGAGACTTCTTGTGCAGACACTTTGTTGCATAGTGCCCAAATTCATGGCAGTGAAAACATTTTATCCTTCTTCGGTCCTTATTCTTTCCATTGTTATGGTTGGACTCTGGCTTTCTTTGGGCCTTCTTTCCCTTAGCTTTCTTTTCCTTCCCAACCAAGGAACAATTATCTTCCTCCTCAATTTTGGATGTTACTCCATCTCTAGTGTTCCTTTGAATTTCTTCCTGCACCAAATTAGACCAGAGTATCTCCCAATTGGGAAATTTGCCACTTCCATTCACAGAGTCTCGATATCTATGCCAGGATTTTAGAAGGCTTAGGAGAGCTAGGCTCACTAGTTCTAAAGAGGGTATATTTTCTCCAACTCCTCCAAGCTCATTGTGGTGTAGGTAAATTCTAAGTGCGAACACAAACAATTCCTCTAGCCCGAGAGAGCAGGTCTAGCCACAAACAAACAATTTAATAATGGAAGATCTCCTTAAGCTAGAATCAAATAAGAGGGCTTGCCTCTCAGTGTGCTATTCCGCTTGGTGACGATCTTGCTTCCTTGCTCTAACTATATTTCATTTCCTTCCTTTGAACACTTGAAACAAGCAAACAACAGCAAACAACAAATGTGATAACATACAAATTTTATTCAGCCTACTTAATAAGTCAAGAAACATTAAGCCATAAATATGTGAGATGACATTTCATGTAGGAAATCAATCGATAGTTGCATCTATATTAGTTCAAGAAGAGATTACAACCAATGTCTTGATGTTTTTGTTCTCCTCTGACATATCCAGGTTCCCACACACTTCTGCTAGCATCTCATGGATAGCCCCAACAATGGTAGTCTCAAGGCTCTTCCCTTTAGTCTTCACACCAAACCAAACTCACAATTCTCCCTTAAACACAAACTAGAGAGCTACAAACTATGGGTAACTTGCTGATTACTCCAAAATCAAAACTCCAACCAGAACTTAATTAGGACTAGCTTGTGCTTGGGAAGAAGAGAGGTTTATATAGCTTGGATGGAGGGGAGATGGTTCCTCTTCTCATGGGATAAGGCCTTATCTCTTGGATTAGTTCCATCCTAATAGGGGAAAGGTACCCAAACTAACCTCCTCGACTCCATCTGGTCTAACCATTTACCAAACTTCTGTTACGAAGCTTCTAGAGCTGGAAGCTTCAGCTCCATATTTAAAAAACTTTCCAGAAGAGGATCGGCGTGACTGAGAAAGGGCTCAGTCGATCCGATCAGCACTAGGGACAATTGTAATACCTGCATATCGGCGTGAGGAGGACATGGGTCATTATCCCCTACCTTGTAAACTGGAATAAACAAAAGATTTTTGGGAAACAATGCAAAAGGGAATTGTTTTGCTCATGAAGAGGGACACAATGGGAGTTTCTTCATGATAGAAAAGCATGTCGGGTACACTGTAGATGTCCTCCAGGATCGTAGATGGGGAGTACAGGGACAGTGACAAAATTTTGTGTAACATATGCCCCCTAAAGTGTGAAGGCCGAACTAGAGTGGGGTGAAATGCTTTATGAATAAGTGCGGGGAACTGGAGTCCGTCATTGGAAAACCTGCAAGCAAGTACAAATACATATATATCACTGAAAAATCTGAATAATAATACATGAATCATGGTATGGACACATCCATCCAGAGAATGATCATGTAAATGGATCCAAGGCATGGGTGCAGCCATCTAGCAGAAAGGATCATAATGAAACCAAGGTATGGTTGCAGCCACCCAATAATGAGAAGGATCACATATAACAACTCGTGGTATGGTCGCATCCATCCATTTGAAAGAGACATGTATATCAACATGACCATGTCACATCACCTCATACCAGGGTCTTGCACACCAAATGACCCGATCAAAGTACAAATCCTAACATGTGAATGAATGTGTTGAAGTCAAACATGCGAGGAAGTCACTTGATTACCAATCAATGATATGAACCGTTAACAAGAGAGAAAGACCAATAATGACAATAGCTCTCAAGTTACTGGCAGCACAGTTCACGGAATGTGAATAAAGGAACTAATGTTGAACACCCATGAAATTGCTCGATCAAAATCCAATGATGTGAACTTGTCCTCAATTGCGAAGAACTTGACATTAGGGCATGCAAGCTCCAAGGTACTGGAAGGGAGTCTCTCAGCCAGCTTCCCGGATAATGAGCTAAAGTTGACAGGAAGCAACCGTGTCGAAGGAGGGAAATGATGTATCCCACATTATCGACATGAGACAAAGGAATGCAAATGATTTCAGATGATACAGAGAATCAAGAGTAAGTGTAACTACAGAGGGACTAACTCTTGAACATATCAGTGACACGATTCCGGAGTTTGGAAGATTTTGGATCCAGAGGATCGGTGGTCAAATGGAAGGGAAAAATGAACGGCCCAACCCAGGAAGGTCAATGATGAAAAGTAGGATATCCCAACCCAACACGAAGTAGAAAGTATCATGTTCAAGAGTGAGCTTTTGACATGACTAATAGAATTTCCAAATATCCCCCACCATTTTTGGCAGGTACCCCAATTATTTTTTATCGCAAGTGTTATCACTTAGAACTAAAATTGATACATATAACTTTTTATCCTAGCCTGATGACAAAGGTCAGTGATAGTTTAATTTTGTTTTAATTTTTTCCCTTAGAATCTGGAGTTTTGAAGAGTTTTTGAGTCAAGTTATTCTCAGCTCCCATTGGTTCCCCTCCATCTACCATTGTTCTATAGCCACTTGTTATCTTATGTCAGTCACTGTGCCTGTTTGCAATTTCGCAGCGCAATCATAATTAGGCAGTTTCGCAGCGCATCATGATTAGGCAGTTTCGCAGCGCATCATTAAAATTTAAAACTAACAACCCTGCGAAATCATGGATTCGTACATTCCGCAGCAAGTCTTTCCCAAAATGTCAAGTCCGTTAAGTGAGTCATAGGCCGTATCTTCTCATGTCAGCTCATGTACCTCTCTTATCACATTTTACCACTCATTGCCACTATCACCACCACTAGATCTGTTGATATGCACGAATTATCATTCCCAAGAAAGACAACCGTGCATAAATCTTAATGATGGCCGTAAGTCTTGCATGAATGACAAATCTGCAAGATTACATCTTGAAAGATTTTAAACGGAAAAATTTAAAATTCAAGCGAGGCTGATATTCAAGCGAGGCTGATAATCAAGCGAGGTTGATAATCAAGCGAGGCTGAATTCAAATAGAAGCTGAAACACAATTCCAACCGGAGCTGGTAGTTATTGTTTGCGAGGATTTGGAAGAATCAATGGAGAAAAAGGAGCACAGATCCGGCAAATGTCTAAGGACTGAGCCTGAAGGCCTGGATATAACGCTGAGAAATGAAGAGGTGAAGAAAGCATTTAAAAAGGCCGGGTGCTGGAAGTTTTGCAAAAAGTTACAAGGAGGACACGCACAGGTAACTAAAGAATTTGCACTTAACTACACAGGCTTGAATTCAAAAGTAGCCATGTTAGAATTGCAGGTTTCACCAGAAGTGATATCTACTATGACAGAGATCCCACGAGGACAAGAGGAATGGTTTAAAAACTTCAAATTTGACATGAATCCTTGCAAGGAGTTTTTGAAGGATGAATTTGTAAATGAAGATTTAAGTAAGGCAGTGCCCAGGAATTATGTCAAAGAATATTATGCTCACTTACTCACCTACATACAGAAATATCTGACTTGTGAAGGAAGATATAACAAGGTTTACTCTTACCATTTTATACTCCTTTTGCATTTCACCGGGAAGGTCTCCATAGACTTACCTTTTTATCTGTTCCGTAGTTTGAGTAAGATGTGTGATAAGGTACAACTGAGGAAAGAGGATTGTGAAACCTCTTTGTTTCATCATGGTTTGATCAAACTACTGGTTTTAGATGGACTCCAAAAGATAGACAGAGATTGGAATTCATTCATTTTTATGGCTGGCTTCAAAAGCCAGACTGGCCTCACTCCTCCACCTGCTAGAGATTTTACAATAGCTGAGCTCCAAACAGAAGCAAGAGCTAAAAGAGTTCCAAAGTCACAAGTAAGAAAACAAGTGAAGCCACTCGTCATCCAAGATCAACCTCAGCAATCAACTAAGGAAAAAGCTCATGGTAAAAAGACTGTACCTGAAACAAGCACATCTGAAGTAGTCTCAAGGATAAGAACAAGAAGCCAGATGAATAAGGAAAAAGGTAAAGCTATAGCAGTCGAAGAAAGTCCAGTGTCCAAGGCAAATTTAAATGACTTATTACAGGCTATTGAATTTGAGCAGTCTCTACCAGTTCAAATCGAGTTAATATAGTCAGAACAAGAAAGCACCAAGAAATCCAAGGCCTCAAAAAGGCTTAAATTTGATGAGCCAGTTGAAGAGTTCGTTTTTAAACCTAGAAGACCTATGACAAGGAGATTCCAAAAAGTACAGGAAGTACTGCCAAGAACAGAGGAAACAGGGGAAGAGACACGAAAAAACGCAGGCAAAACGGTCATTACACCTAAAGAAAATAATATAGCAGCCCTGAAGAGCCAATTAGAATCAGCTAAGTATGAGATTGCCAAATTGAAGAAAGTCATTAGAAGACATGCAGTCATACACGCAAAGTATTATAAAACTCTATGGGAAGGGAATGCAGCTGTAGAAGCCCAGCTGAATTCAGTGGTTGATGGCCATTCACAATTTCACACCTGGACAGTACCAGCAATCAAAGAAGCCAAGTACATCAAAAGAATCAATATGCAACTAAGAGCTGGGAATAAGGCTATGAAGAAAAAAATTGAAGATCTGAAGGCACAGCTAAGCCAGCTTAAAGGACCTGCTAAATGAGTTCTCACTTCAAGTAAGATTTTGTTTCAAAAATTTTGACAAGTTTGCTTGATCTTATCTTTCTGAAGAAATATAAATTCATATTCGACCTGTGGAAAGTCTAAAGAAGTTTTTTGGAAATCAAGCACTTGGCTAATAAAGGTCTCAAGTTAAAAACAAGTTGTTTTAAATAACTCAGCAGTTTCGTAGCGCGCTACGAAACTGCTGAAAGTGATGATTTCAACGTAAATCAAGCAGTTTTGAATTATAAGCGGGAATTTTGAAAGGGAAACGCCTAAAAGGCATACAAGGCATCATCTGAAGCTATCAACAGTCAACCAGGTCAAGACAGGTGGAGAAAATATATATTCAAATCCAACTTTAAATTTTTGCCGTAAAGTGAGCACATTTACCATAGTTCAGGATATATCAAACAGTTTACAAGAAACTTTTGCCTGCACACATGTACATGGGAAAAAGCTTACAACGCATCAAGGACGTGGCAGTCTGCTCCATTTTGGGTAATTAAAGGATAAAGGACATGCTTATTTGCATTCGAATATTTTGGGGAAAACTAAAGACCAGTAAACAGGGGTAGTTTCCTATCTTTCAGGGCATTGGAAAACATGTGTCATTGAAGACAACCATGGAGCCTTGAAGACCATCACAACTAAACTAGAAGGGAACCAGATGTCAAAGAACGAGGAATCATCTTAATTAAAGCCATCATGCATGTAATATGGAGTTAGAGTCATAGTTGATTTAGATCTCTAAAAAACTCCAGTCAACACTTTGTTGTATTTATTAGTTAGTTAAAAGGTTAATAGGTGTCATTAGAAGTAGTTTTCGAATTCCCCTCATGCTGGAGGAGGAATCTCGATCAGTTAGAATAAGAGCTCTATATATAGCTGAAACAGAAATGTAATCAGGGTGGGAAAACTTTATAACAAAGCTTGTATTTGGCTTATGTAAGACTCATTTTCAGTAATATAATTTTGACTTTACTTCTCAGGATTCATGAAGGATTTCTTATGTTCAGAATATGTGATGTTGTCCTTTTCTTAATTCTTACAGTGGTATAGATGTATAATCACTCAGAATTCACTGAATGTGCTCTGATTTCCTGTATACATTTATAAACTGTGTGGTCCCATATGAGTTGATATTCTGAATGTCTAAATGCTGAATGCCATGACTTCTATGTAAGGTTAAGTTCACTGTTATATTGAGGTGTTGTTGACTCCATAAGCCCAATGGATAGTTGTTTAATGTGTTTCCAGCATTCATATTTTTCACAGTTGTTCTATAAGAGTTAGCCATCTTATCTTTAATCAAAATCATTAATCCATCAAGAGAGAGCCCTCTCAGGTTGAGGAGGCTAGGCCTCAGCCTAAAGTAGGTTTGAAATAGTTACTTAGAGTCAACCTGACCAGTAGCCTATCAGGGTCTGATTTTGAGATAACAGCAAGCTTGAAGAGGATAGCATGTGCTCGCACTGTAAGTTCATCCTTCGAACAAATCCAAGCTAGTAAGTTTAATGAGCCCTAGGAAGGAGAAGCTCACATTCGTCATGGCGACGAATCCAATGTCGTTTAATGTTTTAACGAGTCCGACAAAGAGGTAACTCGGTATATTTTCATGTTTAGAGAGTTTGAAAATATATATGGAAAAGAAAATTCCACATGGTCCCTTTTTGTACATTTGTGTCTTTTGAGCCCGAAAAGGTAGAAAACGATGCTCGAGAGAACCGCTTGACCATTTCAGTCAAGGAGTACCTTTTTCGTAAATAGTGCATCCCAGTCGAAAAAGGGGTAATTATATACTAGGTGCACAATGTTTCGCAGCCTTTAACGAGTTCAAAACGACAAGAGCTCGGCAATCTTTTTGTGTTTAAAGAGTCGGAAAAGAGCTTGAAAGTAGACCCCCCATTTTATTCTCTTTTACGAGTAAAAAAGGGAAAAATACTCGGCGATCTTTTCATTTGATATTTACGAGTCGAGAAAAGAGTTGAAACATGACTCCAGTACCATCATCGACAATCCATCACCTATCGCTGCACAAGAAAGGTAAAGGCATTATCTAGTTTTGAGGCAAAATAGGTCAAAAATACTCAAAAACCCTAATATTTCATGAAAAAATGAATAAAATGGGGCAAAAGTAATTATTTTTTACCATTTACCATTTTACCTTTGTGTGAAGAGCTTTTTACCCACTTGTGCCCTAATTCTTCCGGGGCAGATTACGGGAGATCCGGGAGGTCATTTTTCGAGCCGTCAGTTGTAGGTAAGAGCGGAGACCTTAAGCTCCATTTTCATACTAATTTTTCCTATTTTTATCCATTTTTTGGGTTTCATGGGGAGCTTTTGGAAGGAAAAAATCGCCCTCGGTTGGCGTGATTTCCAAGCATGGAATCGCATCGATCGAGAGTGGCTAAGACTGCCAATCGCGCCAGCGCCGTGAACAAAAAATTTGCATGTTCCTTGCTCAATTAAGTTGTTTGAACCCAAATTTTTCCAGTCAAGGATGATCATTGACTTGATTACATGGTTTTTGCAGGAAGATATCATGAAAAATGGTATATTGGAAAGAACGTGAGCATGAGGATATTGATACTCAAGCAATAGCTAATCCAAATTTCTTGGAAGCTTTGAGGAACTGTGGGCTCCTCAAATTATTCTTACACCAGGTATACGGGCCCAACCTAAGTTGCTATGGTACCTGATTAGTCTCTAGGACATAAATCAGGAAACTTTCATCATCGATGACCAAGAGCTGGACTTGGAGACTTCAGAAATTTATTTCATCACAGGACTGTCCCAGAGAGGGGAACCAGTCAACCTATATGGCTCGAGGCTGATTGGGGCAAGCATGACTATGCTACTTTCCAAACATTTCCCAGAATCTCTCAAATCCAAAAGTGGAAAGATCGATATTATGACCATTCGAGATCTTGTGTTGAGAGTGCTAATGTTGACCATCAACAGAGTGGTTGGGTCCCAAGCGCCGCATGAGACCAACAAGTTGAAGTTTCAGTATTCTATCTACTACACGGCGCCCACCATATTTAACTGAGTGGAAGCAATGAAAATCAACATGAAGCACTAGCTATCAAAAGCTAAGGCAGGACACCTGAAGCAGATTTGCTTTGGATCTGTGCTAGTGACCTTCTTCCTGGAGCAGGTTTTGTTGTTCCAATACCAACTGACTGAGGTAGATCCTATGATGCCTCGAGACCCACGGATGGTCCGTTGGAGCGAGTTGATGCCCAAGGTCATAGGGGGCCAATAGATGTCCTATAAGCCCACTTTTTTCTCATGGCTACGATGACAGCTAATCGTAGTGGAGGATTGGCCTTACAGCGGTACTGACTTCCGCGGAGACCTGGATATGCTACTCCTAAAAGGGGAGGATTTTGATGATGGTGGTAAAAACAAACAATTTTTAGTTTTTGATGTTTTTTACTGTTTTCGAAATATGTGTGTTCATGACACTTCGATTTTATGAATGCAGATGTTGGACCAGAACGCCCTACCGAGATGTCCCTGACTGCTAGGCGCGTCGCTCGGCAATTTGATGTCGCTCGTTATCAGGAGGGGAGCGACAACGAGGAGGATATTGCGCGGAATGTCGAGGGTTTAACCCATGGGATCCTAGAGTACGCTCAAATAGGTGATGTCCCATGCCAATACCAGAGGCATAAGGTGGGGTTGTCAAATCGAATTCGTCGACTGTTGACTCGCATAGTCCGAGTAGTTACATGTTATCATGAGCATCATGTTGTTTATCACATAGGTCTAACATTCCATATTTTTTAGGCCTGCGAGCCACAGATGTATAAGGCCTACGAGCCACCGATGTATTTCGAACACACATATTATTTTTTTGAGGTTTTGATGTATGACAAACATTACCGGCACACACACACACACACACACACATATATATATGATGTACTTCCTTGCTTACTATGGTACAAAAGTTTTTATTTTTGAGTTGTTACATGTTTCGCAAATGTCTATCCAGCACATAGTTAGCTAATTCATCTGTTAATATATTCATGTGTCGAGGAATATGATGATATGTAATGTAATCAAAATTTCTCTCTAGCAGACGAATACGTAGATACGTTCTCAACATCTGAGGGTTTCTGACGGAATATTGCCCGTTGAGTTGAATAAAAACAAGTTTTGAATCAAGGTTGACAACCAATACCCGGATGCCAAGAGCAATAGCTTCTGGAAATAATTTGATAACCTCGCTATACTCAGCGATGCTATTAGTTGTTTAACCTAGATATATACCTTGAAGATCGATCAACTCACCATGGGGACCATATATGGCCCATGCCGCGGATGATAGATTCTGGGTACTACGGCAAGCACCATCAGCGAAACCGACGTGAGGGAACACCGACATCTACAAAGTAGGAAAAAACATAATAAGCATAGAAGTTGCTTGAAAAATAACACACCAAACCACACTATAAAAAAATGAATGACACACTATTATACAAAAGTAACCATGCAAGATGACCTAAGCATAGTACTTTTGAGATAAAGCTCGTTGCGAGGCTTGTCTAAGGGATTGCCCTCATAGTCAATGAGCTCATAGGCCCCTTCCTGTAATACACATTTAACAATGTAGGGCCCATGCCACATGGGTTCGAACTTGCCTACCCCTAGCTTATCATTAGCCTGGTCATACAAAAGAACCAAATCACCCTTAGAAAAGGCTCGAGGAGAGACAGACTGATCAAAGTGGGATTTGACCCCTATTTTTTTGTGCTTCAATCTCCAGAGAAGCAAGAAGACGAGTTTCATCAAGTCATTCTAGGTACAAGAGACGCTCTTCATGGGCTGAGGTCTCGGGGAGAAGTTCGACAGCCAGCTTGAGGGATGGAATTTCGCACTCAATCAATAAAGTTGCTTCCAAACCGTAGACTAGCTGGAATGGTGTGAATCCAGTTGCATCCTTGGTTAAGGTTCAATAATCCCACAGAGCTGAAAAGACAATGAGATTCAAATTTGACTTGTGCATCCCAATGGTGCGTTGAAGCATCATGACCAGGACTTTGTTCATAGCTTCAACTTGGCCATTAGCCTTAAGGTAGTACGGGGTTGAGCCATCGTGGCACAAACCCAACGTAGAGGTCAGCCCAGCCATCATGTAATCTCGAAAATGGGAGCCATGGTCAATGATAATGGCCTAAGGCACTCCAAACCTGGAAATAACATGATTGAATAGAAATTGAGTCGTCGTTTTACCGTCTGCAATGTATGTAGGCATCGCTTTGGCCCATTTGGTGAAATAGTCCATAGAAACGATAATATACCCATGCCCCTAGCCGAACGAGAGTTACAGGTCATATAATTGATGCCCCATTTGGCAAAAGGACCGACAGTAATAACGGGGTGTAGGTGAGCGGGTGGGGCACGCATCTTTCGCTGGTAAATTTGGCATTCATGACACTTGCGAACAGCAAGGATGCAATCCTTGAAGATGGAAGGCCAGAAATAACCAGCGCAAAGGATTTTTTGAGCAGTAGCATATCCAGACATATGACTGCCACATGCCCCAAAATGGCAGTCATTCAAAACTCTCTCAACCTCCTCGAGAGTAAGACATCGGTGAATAACTGAATCGACACTAACACGGTATAAAGTATCTCCAATAATACAGTAGGGTTGGGATTGATTTCGAACGCGTCGGAAATCATCCTTAGTCAACATCGACCAGAACATGGACGTCTGGAGATACATGATGATATCACCGTACCATGGGTCGAGGGTGCTAATCAGGAAAAGAGTCTCGTCTAGGAGCTGCTCATCAACACCAGCAGGAAGGGAAACACAAGGAAGGGAGCAAATTAACTCGACAAAAACCAATGATTTCTTAGATTTGGCAGTAGTAAACACCAAATAAAATTCTTGGAGGATAACAATCCACTTTGAATATTTTCCCCACAACAACTGATGAGTCAGGATATAGGTCATGGGGTTGCATTCTGAAATCACAGTGGTAGTGGGTAAGAGAATGTAGTGTTGAAAGTGTTGAACAGCCTATACAACAGCCAAAGCCAACTTCTCGATGTGAGCATAACGCGTCTCAGTGTCAAGGATATTGTGACTGAGGTAATAAATAACATGTTCATTGCCTTTGTCATTGTCTTCTACCAGTACCATGGTGATAGTACTAGAGGCTACATCTAGATAAAGGAAGTAATTGTGATGATAGTTCGGGGGATGCAGCAAAGGAGCATTGATGAGGACAATATTTAGGTCATCAAAATACTCTTGAGTGACCTCATCCTAGACAAACGGGGTTCCTTGCTTGAGAAACCGGGTGAACCCTGAAGCTAGCTCAGCATAATTTGGGATGAAACGACTGAGGAAATTTGCTTTTCCATGCAGACTCTGCAGTTGATGCAATGAAAATGGAGGGGGTAAATTAACTATGGCCTCGACTTGAAGAGGATCAAGGCAAATTCCTTCCTGAGAGACAATAAAGCCGAGGAATCGTCCGGATTCGACACAGAAGACACATCTATGCGGATTCAAACGAATGTTGTAATGTCTACAGCAAAGGAAAATTTGTCGAAGATGATTAGGGTGATCATGGCGCTTACGAGAATGAGTAGGAAGATCATCCAAGTAAGGCTGAATGATGTTTCGAATGTCGTGGAATGCATAAGACATAGCTCTCTGAAATGTAGCCCCAACATTCTTAAGGCCAAAAGGGAGATTTTTGTACACAAAAGTACCCCACGAGCAAATAAAGGTTGTCTTTTCTTGGTCAGTCGGTGCAATGTTAATATGGTTGTAACCAGAAAAACCATCCATAAAGGAAAATATTTCATTCCCAACACATTCATCAATGATCTGATCAATGAAGGGAGTGGGATAGTTATCTTTGGGACAGGCACAATTGAGATCACGGTAATCGGCGCAAATGTGAATAGTGCCTTGTTTCCTTGTTACCGATACAATATTTGACACCCAATTTGTAAGATAGATCGGATAAATAAATCCATCTTTGAGAAATTTTTCAACTTCACCCTTGATGGCAGCCACTTTTCTAGGGTGCACTGGGCGAAGCCGTTGGCAAACGGGCTTCACATGAGGGTAATTCGGTATTTCATGCACAACTGTACTTGGGTCAATGTTGGGAATTTCTTCATATGAACACACAAACACATCCCGGAACTCTTGGAATAGACGAGTATAGAGCTTGATCTCATCTGAAGAACAAGTTACCCTGATATGTACATTTTCAACGATACCAAGCTTGACAGAAATATCAATTGGCATCGTTTGGGTAATGTTACCTATGTTTCCTTCCGACCAAACTTCATGAGTCATGATCGGTGTCTAAAGAGGTAGGGAGGGGAACTAAGAAGAGAACTCCTCAAGACAAGTAGACATGACCATCGGGCTAGGCAGGAACGAGGAACGATGATGAGTGTCGTTCCAAGGTGTTTCCTCCAGATACATTACTTCCATGATACTCTCATCAGAAAGAAAAGTCCCAGCTAAGGGATCAGGAGATTCTAAAGCACCAAGCCACATGGATTGAGAATACGCATCGAGAGATGTCCTCGACACAGGAATATTAGAGGATATGGAACTTGAGGCTGAAACAATTTCCACATAATTTATTTCAGTCGAACTTAGTGGCATAACCTCGCCCCATGTATCAACAAGATCCGGTGAAGGTATGACCCAAGGATCAGATTTGACTGAGATCATGTTGACAGAGGCAACATGAGGAGGTGGGAGCGGAAAAATTCCCATCAAAGAAGGATCTTTAAAAAGCCCTGCCCCCACACTCTCATAAGGAGCACTGGTGTGCTTGACATATGGAACATTGCCATCTGAGGAGGAAGAGGAAAAGAAGGATAGTTGGTCGACTGTGACTATCTTCCCTTGATGGGGAAAATGAATCACGCAGAACAGGGAGGAGGCTACAGCATGCATGGCATGGGTCCAACTTCGTCCGAGTAGAAGATTATAATTGAGATTAGCGTCAACGATCTCTACTTGAACGTGTAATGTCTTTCCCTCCAGAGTAATGGAAAGTTTGGGTAAGACACCGAATGGTCGTGAATCGTGCTCGTCGAAAGCTTCTAAAGTGTTAGGGTACTGGTTCAGAGTAGGAGAACCAATTTCCTTCCAACAAGTGATTAACATGATGCAGGTAGAGGCAACTTCATCGATGATGATCCTATGGATGGTTTTCTCATTGATTATTAGCTGAATGAGAAAGGTAATCCATTGAGGAAGACGTCGAACATGGTTTTCTAGATCAAAACATATAAGATTTGAATCAGTAGGATCAATAACCCCAATAACTGACAATAATGATTTCTGCTGAGACAAGCAGCTTTGAAGTACCTCGAGAGTAGACATAGTTGATGGTGCATAAGCCAAATCCTCAACAATATTATAGTGTTGAGCAGCTAAAGCGTTGGGATTGTATGAGGACTTTCGTAGCACACCTCGAAAAGCTAGTCGAACAGCGGAATCAGGGTTAGGTCGCTCTATATGAAGAGGACCAAAACTTAACGAGGTAGAAGAAGAATGGGTGGCTTGTTTTTCTTTCCCTGTTGTCGAGGTAGGAGTTTGATAATCTTTTGATCTAGTAGCCACATTAATGGGCATACTCATCATGAAAACTTTTGAACCTGAGGAAGCAAACGACTGAGGCTGGTCTACCATTTGGGTTTGATGGGATGGAAATAGATCTTTTAGGATAGTTGGGGTCCCTTTGAGAAAACGAATAACTTCGGATCATCTGGTACAATCCTTAGTATAGTGATCCTCCTCACAAATGAGGCATGGATACTTAGGCTTCTGTTGAGAAGCATCACCAGCAAATGACTTAGGAGGACCCTGTTTTGGGGCAGCGGCTTTACCCTTGCCTTTGCCTTTCTTCTTACCTTTCAAGGATTTGTCTGCTGTGGTAGACTGAACAGCGTGGACCTCTGAGGTTTTACTAGGGCCAGACAGATTACGAGAAGACTCATTGGAAGCAGTGTTGGAGATCGACTTCTATTTGGAAGAAGATTTTGCAAGGGTATGAGTCACTGAACCAATTACTCCATCAATAGGAGGTGTAGCAGGAGACTTAGATGACGTCAGATCAGATGGTGGTCTGGGTGCATCAGGTAACACATCATATAACGTGCCAGACTGTGAATAGACAAGGTCTAGATACTGGGCACGTGTGATAGCTTGTTCCTCAGTGACACATCCTCCTGTAGCTATGTCCTCAGTAATTTTGTTAGCGAAGGATTTGGTGAACCATTCGGTCAACAACTTATTAGCAATATCGAACTTAATCAGGCGATGCCTACGCCTCCATTCATGGATATGATCGGAGATGTTGGTCGTAGTGTCTTTCTTGAGCGGCGTTAGCAAATGGGTGTTGGTTTCATAGCGAACCAGCAATTGGAAATGTGTGAGAAAGGTCATAGCAAGATGGAATCATCAATGTAAGAATTCGAGGAGTACCAAAGGTGATATGTCATCACATGGGCTTGTGGATCCTCTTTTTCTTTTCCTTCAAACTTTAGAAAATCACTCGGAATCTTGGAAGGGACCGGAGGCCAGTATGGCGAATGAAGAATTGGATCATTCATGAGTCAAGACACATCTGGAAACTCTAGTGTAGCCAAGAATGGCAATTGAGTATTGAAAGGCATTGGAGGTCGATAAGCAGGTCCAATTGGAGGAGCCCATCCCTGCTGGTAAGGATTTTGTCCCCATAATGGAGGGTTTTGTCCATATGGCATTTGATTTTGCCCCCACTGTAGGTTACCTTTCCCATAGGGTGGATTTTAACCTTGAAAGCCTTGAAACTGTCAAGCCATAGGTTGCTGATAAGCAACATACAGGTTAAAAGGTTGTTGAGCATGTTGACCTTGGACATATGGGTGTTGCACCTGCTATCCTTGGACATACGGGTTCTGAACTTGTTGCCCCTAGACATAAAGATTTTGGACCTACTGCCCTAGAACAAAAGGATTTTGAACTTGTTGCCCTTGGACATTAGGATTTTGGGCCTGTTGTTGCAGGACTTGACCCTGACCTTGTCCTTGCAAGGGTTTCCCCTATTGATATGAGTATAAGGGTTGTTGTTGCTCGGTTTGGCCTTGTTGCGGCAAGGGTTGACCTTGCGGCTGAAAATCCTGTCCCTGCAATTGCAAACATTGGCCTTGCCAAGAAATAGGCTGGGAGGTTTTTTGAACATACTGCATCTGCGGTTGCATGGTTTGTTGCAACTTTTAAACAAATTGACCCTGCGACTGTTGTAGTTGTCCTTACTATGGCATCACCTGCCCCTACTGCTGCATGGATGGCCCTTGCTGCAACAAGGGTTGCCCTTGTTGCTGCAGAGGTTGTCTTTGTTGCTGCAAGGGTACTTGAACAATTCCCAGATTGATACCTTGAAAAAATTTTAGCTATATCTGGCCATAGCCATCTGGAATGGTGGACGGACTAGGATGAACATATTGTCCAGGGTGAAGGACGTAAGGTGGATTGACCATTCCTTCGGAACCATATTGAACATAAGGAGTTTGGTACTAAATTTGAGCCTCATAAGGCTGTTGATACTGGAAATTTCTTGACCCAGACGGACCAACGGGATTTTCAACCTGTTGGTACTAGACATTGCTTGATCCAGTAGGACCAACAGGGTTTTGAATAGCACTAGAAGAAGGCTGGTTCATCCCAACCATGTGAGCTTGTGAGCCACTCATGTTGGTTGTGCCTGACACCATAGAAACATTCGGATTCTGCCCCACAAGTGGCACATCCTGTCCACTTACTGGAGGGATTGACGAACCGAGAGAGACATGACTCAAGGTTGTCGATTGAATTAGACAGGTTACTTGAACTGACGAGACAAGAGGATTCGGAACGGTGGGTCGCACCAGGACTGAAGTAACTGCAGAAATCACTGTCTATTGGGAGGTCGGGTTCTGAATGAACGGACCTGTGGTAGGCATAGCACTAAATGCCCAAACAGGGTTATGATAAAGCGATGAGGCACTAGGTGTACCTGAGACCAATTGTGCTAAAGTCACATAATTAGGTGGAAAATCTCAATAAACACTGATGGGAATGCTTCACGGGTAGGGGAAACCTTTAGGTGGAAAAGGATATTCTTCCTCTTCAATAATGTGTGGAGTGGAGACCTCCGAGTGACTCGGAGAGGAGACTGGAATTTTTCGTCCGAATTCCATAGGTGGAAACAAGCGGCGAAAAACGACCGAAGATGTTCGAGGGGATAATTCCAAAGGAATACTCAGTTGAACGTACAGACTGTACAGACACTGCAGTGATATCACAACAGGATTGAACAAAGGATTCAGAGGATAAACAACCAGTCCAAGATGACCTTCAGTAGTCGGGGAACTCTCAGGAGTTTGGACAGGATTGTCTGGAGATTCTGAGCCAATATCAAAAAGTGACCCAGTATCTGAGGGAGGTGGAGTACGAGATGAAAAAGGTTGAATGCTCAAAACAATTATGAGTTCAACACCTTGGTTCTCAAGTGACTTCAGTAATTCAGGAAATGGCTCCTCAGACAATATTTCAGACGGAGGAGAGGAAGAGGAACTAGGTGAACCATATGGTTCAACCACGATGACTTCATCTCAAATAACAAGAAAAGAGAGATAAATTTCAAGGCTTTAAAATGTACTTTAAGGAATACTCACGCTTTGGTCTAGAAAATACTAACAGGGATGTTATGAGATCGTGGGCAACTATTTTTTAACACGCATAAACAAACCGGTGCTCTTTCATGTTTTAAGAGTCAAGAAAGAAACAAATATGACTATCACTTTCGATTTTAAACAAGATCAAAAGGACAAGCGCTCGAATGATATTTTAAGTTTAATGAGTCAAAAAGATCGAATGACTACTCAGCATGATCTAGTTAAAAAGGATTACCAGGTAACCGTGAATTGCAGAATACCTCCAGGCGAACCAAGAAGTACAGGCAAGCAATCTCCTGGAATGCTATGTTCGGTGTATCACGTTTACAAGGCAGCAGACTCAGCTTCCTATGGATAAAGGATTGTAACCTAATGGGGTCTCCCTTTCTATACGCGACGGTACGGGGAGCACAAGTTAGTACTAGCGTTGTCTAGTGTCAAAGCTAACAACATCTATTAGGTTTAAAGACGTCAAAACACGTCTCTGGCTTAGACCTTCTAGATGTGATCGTTAGGTTTCAAATGTGCCTTAGGTTAATTGAGTTCATTTTAAATTTTATCTTGAATTATGTCTCGGTTTTTTAGGTCTTAGCGATGTGACTCGAAAAATCCTATATGCAGCTAAATGAGACAAGACTCTTTCAATTCGATGAATTTTTTACACTAGAGAGAGTAGAAAACACAATCAAATGCAAACAATGAAGCAACTGAAAGCAAAATGATTTTTTCACTACTTTACTTTTTAAAAATAAACTAATGAAAAGCTCTTTCCAATTCCTATTTTCCTAATAAGTGCACTTCAAACAATCCTTTCACAAGTAAAGAGAATTTTTTTTTCTTTTCAAATGCAAATGCAACTCTAGTCTTCAATGATGCTAACTAACATAACATATTGATGCAACAAACTAGAATTATGTAAGTTTCTTCATGATAGGAAAGCATGTCGGGTACACTGTATAGGTCCTCCGGGATCGTAGACGTGGAGTACAAGGACAGTGAAAAAATGATGTGTAACACTCATCTTGGAATTGAGTGAACCCAGAGAGGTAATGTGGAATCATTTCACCTTTTTGCATACAAATATTTCTGAGCTTGTCCCTCAATGTCAATTTCTTGGAATCAATACCATTTTCAAAAATATAAGTGAGGGTCTTCCACATAGAAAATAGAGTCTCTTTTCCAAGTAAATTTGAGACTATGTGGTCTCTCACACCCTCCAAGAAGATCCTCCTGGATTTTGTGGTATCCTTCTTCCACTGGGCTAACTGCTACACATCCGATGCAGTTGGCTTTGGAATGTCAGTTTTGGTGTACTCCATCACACCATTATCATCGAGAATTGCTTCCATCCTATCCTTCCATGCCATGAAATTTGAGGTTCCCTCAAGGACATACTCCAATATCAATCCAATCAAAGACATCTTCCTGCACGAAAGAAAAACGGCTTCACTAAATCTGCAAATTGAAATCTTTGAAGAAGAGGCTCAATAGACCGGTTGCTAGTGTGATTTCCGCTCTAATACCATGTAGAAATTAATACAAATTTGCTACTAATGATGAAATCAAACTGAAATCAAGATATTACAAATTTCCTCTACTATTCTATGAAATGGAAATCACAATTTAGAAACATATGTAATGGCATGCCACCATTAAAACACCATAAGAACACAATGATTTACAATGGAACCCAACTAGGGAAAACCACTCTGTTGTTTTTCATTAATCAGGTGAGCATGAGAAACTATTACAATGTCTTGCTTTGATACTGAAGCACAACTTGCATTGTAAACATGTTCTCATGTTGACTATCATGTGCTCGCCAACACTTAGCCAATTCAAGGCCCCATCTTGCTCCTATTTCCTTGCGCAATCCTGGAGGAAATTAGCTCCTAAAAGATAGGAATTTTCTCCTATTTTCTTGCATAATTCCCAAGGAATGATTCACCTGCTTAACTACCAAGCTTGTACACTCAACTAGTATACAATTGATAATTACAATGTGCATTTTCCTCCACTCTAGCTAGGCAATTTGAATTACATGCATGTTTGGGATATTTTTAGTTGATTGACTAGTTTAACTAAGAGATCATTGAGTTAACAACAGTTCTACTACTCAACTGACTCAACTAGGTACTTGAGCTCAGTTAACTGAGTCAAACTGAAAATAATTGAACTAGATTGCTAAATTTTAACAATCACTACATGCACAACTCTACTTCTAGCCTATAACTCAAATTTACTGAGCAAACTAGTAGACGAGGCCATGTCACACAAGTTAAGTTCCATCCAAGTCATCCTGCTGATGTGGAAAAATGAATTACTAAATTTGACTAAGGCACGAGTGAAATTTAGCCTTTCTTGCTACACTTTCTAACAAAAATCCCTTGTCTCCTGTCTTGGACGTTGTGCATTGTTGAATGGTGTTGTTATATGTTCATGTGATGTGATGTTAACTTACGTTTTAATTTAATGTTAATGATAATCAATGCTATATGAAGTTAAAATTAACTAATTGAAGTGAAATATCAATTCACCCCTCTTTAAGTATTTTCAATAGTCAAATCCCATTTGAAACCCTTTCACCCTCAATCAGGAGTTTCATCTATTGAGAAATCTAGGGGTGACAAGTTAAGTTATTTCTCTTACTTTGATAACTGATTGTGATGTATTTTACTAAACTTAATTAGCTTCTTCTTTCACTTGATTACATTAGTGTTCTTTTCATCAAACAACTACCAAACCATAAAGAACAATAAGACAAGAAGACACAAGATATAGGCGATCAACCAAGGCAAAAACCTCTCCCCTTGAGAGAAAAACCCACAAGAATTATTCTCTTCTTATAGAACCTCAATTGACGAATTCCAAGACCTATGATCCTTGAGCCAAGGCCCCTCTAAGACCAAATCAAACCTTTCCTCCTTGATGAGTTTTACTTCTAGAAACTTCGACCTCGGCAACTTTTTACTTCTAGAAACATCAACCTCAACAATTTCTGCAATTTCAACCCCCAATAGATTCTTCTCGAACTTCAACCTCCAAGCAAATTGTTCTGCAACTTCGACCTTCCATCAAATTCTTCTGCACAAACCCTATACCTTGCATGTGTGGAAGAGATGATGTTTTTCCTTATTTTCACCTTCTCTTGGATTGGTCCTTTCTCCCTGGAAACTCGGCTTGCAAAGAATGACAATTTTATGCCCTAACTTGACTTTTGTAATTCGGTCTTAGTTCTTGCAATGAGTGACTTAGTTTCTTCGCATGTGTGGAGAGTAGTAGCCCAAAACATTCCAAAATTCTCGCTCTTCTTTTCTCCTTCTTATCCTTCTCTTCTTCGCACCCTTTTCTCTTCCTTGATCGAACTTGAGTGAAGTGAGTGAGTCCTTCAAGTGAGGTCGAAGTCTCCCTTATATATAGGTCTTTCTCTAGGTTGAATATCCTCTCGTAGAGGTTGACTTGTTCTTTGCACCATGACGAGGTCTTGGAGGGTCTTTGACTCTAGATTTGACTTAAATAAAAAAAATTACAATATGTAACATGCCCAAAAGGATCTTCCATACATGGAAATGACTCAATTTATTTGTAGACTCAATGACAAGCCTTAGAAGCACTCAATGGGTGCTTGACCTACAAAACAAAATAACCTTGAGCATGAAACACATGCCTCAAGAATAACAATAATAATTTTATTTTTCTCCTTTTCATCAAATACATAAAATCATGATTACATATGTCATTATGAAGACTGAACCTAGTTACATATTTCAACATCATATATTGCTCAATTTGAAGTAAATTTAAAGCTAATTAAACAGCAAATGAAAGGGTGGGAAAAAATGAAGAAATTGGCTAAAGACTAGCATTTAGAGGTGATTGAAAGGCATCTCTAGGATATAGCCACTCAGGAGGAGGAATTTAACACTCCATTTTCTAGAGAGGTTCTCATCAACCTTGAAAAAAGGAAAAATGAAATCCTAACTGTCAGTGAGGAGGAATGGCGCCTAAAAACTAGGGCCATTTGGCCAAAGAGTGGAAATGAAAATGCTAAATTCCTTCAAGATTTTGCAAAGGGAAGGAAAATGAGCAATACCATCTAGTGACTCAAAGTTTAAGTTGGCAAAGAGGTATCATCTTTCGAAGGCCTAGATGCCATGGGAAAGAGCCACTTTGAAAATATTTTCCGTGCTCCAGTAGGAGCCTCAATCATAGAAGTAATCTTCATTGCTCGACTCTTTGCTAGAATGGTCAATCAAGAGGAGAGTAGGGAAATTATGGAGGAAGTATCAAAGGATGAACTCAAAGCAATGCTACACACTGTTCATAAAGACAATAGCTTAAGGTCAGGTAGGTGAGTTGTTGATTTTTTTTATAGGGCTATATGATATACTGAGGAACGATTTTTTGGAAATGGTCAAAGAATCCAGAAAGGAAGGAAGAATGCACTGTGATTTTAACTCGACCTTGATTGCCCTTATCCCCAAAGTATACCACCGTCTATCAGTTTTTGTCTTTCATCCCATCTCCCTTTGCAACACCATATATAATATCATTGCCAAAATTATTGCCTCCAAACTCGAGCCCATTCTCTCTAAATCTATATCCTTAGAACAATTTTCTTTTCTGGAGGAGAGGTAAATCCATGAAGCTATTGGAGTGGCCCAAAAGGGTATGCATAGCATCAAAACTCAAAATCTGAAGGGGGTTATCATCAAATTTGACCTTTCTAAATCCTATGATATATTCAATTGGATTTATATCAGGCTTCTCCTTACCCATGTGGGTTTTAGTCTGGATTTTATCAACTGGGTTATTACTTGCATCCAAATTGTTTCCTTTGTTGTCCTTGTAAATGACTCGGCCTCTCCTTTCTTTCATTCCCAAAGAGGGTTGTGTTAGGCATTCCCTCTCTCTAATTTATTGTTTCTACTTGTAGTAGACGGGCTAAGCCATATTCCGACTTAGGAAACAATGCGTGGGGATTTTCATGGATCACTCGTTGCTCAGATGTTGGCTATCACGCACCTACTCTTTGTCGATGACATATCATCTTTTGCAATGAGTCTTTGAGGGAGATAAGCATGCTATCAAATACTCTCTCCCTTTTCAAAAAATACACTTGTATGGCCATATACATCCACAAATCCACAATATCCTATCACAATTTTGGATCAAGAGATTTGTCACATAAATCAGCGCCTCCCATATGAAACTAAGCCCCTAGAGGAAGACCTGAAGTAATTGGGGTTTCAACTTAAACCCAACTATTACAACAATGAAGAATTGTTTTGGCTTAATGCAAAAGTGGGAAAATAACTGAAAAATTAGTGTCTAAGATGGCTTTCCATGGCGATTCACCAACTCTTAATCAAATCTGTATTAGAAGTTATCCTCATATACTGGACATATCTTGTATGGATCCCTAAACGTGTACTAGAAAAAGTCATAAGAATTTGTTCAAACTTTCTCTGGGAAGGTAAGCAGGGATGGGGGGGGCTCCCTTGGGTCAAATGGGACAAAATTGTTATGCCAAAGCTCCTGGGATGTTGGAACCTTAAGTACATCTTCTTATTTCCAAAACCCTTCACATCCAAATGTGGTTGGAGGTTGATCCCAACGAAAATCTTATGGACATCAGAAGTCGCCCAAAAATACATTGCTCCAAGCTCACTGGAAGATTGGATAAGAAGGGTGGACAATCCAAGAGCCAATATCTTGGTAATATGGAGGGAGGTCCTTAATTATTTTGACATAATAGACAAAGAGTTTGAATGGAAGGGTGGAAAAGGAAACAAAGTGCAACTCAACCTCGATCCCTAGCCTAGCAATGGCCAAATTCACTTGCCCCCCCTCCTCTAACAGAAATTCTGAGAGATGGAGGATACTCAAAACTTGTTCATATTACTAGCCCTGCCAGTTTTTCGATATGGAGAGAAGGATGGCTCTTGTTCAAAGAGTTAGGACGGGAGGAGGAGTACCGATATGTCTGTAAAGGCTACATGCAAGCACTTTTTGATGTCCATATTAGACTAACAAATCAATATGATGAACTTATCTAGACTATCTCCCCTACTGGAAACTACACCCCAAATCTAGGTTATATGTCCCTAATGGCTGAAAGAGTTTTAGTTGTCCAGAGATAGTGGTGGAAAGCAGTCTGGAAAACCAAGTTTCCTGCTAAATCAAAATTGCTAATGTGGAGTCTTAATGGTGAAGAAAGTCCCCACCTGAGACGTCCTGCAAAGAAGATTCATGATTGGGTTGGTATGGTGTTATGTAAAAATAATGGTGAAAATGAATTGTGTTTTTTCATGGCATGCCTTTTTTATCAACAGGTATGGAAAGAATAAAGAAACGCACAGTTCCACACATGTCCATGGGAAGGAGAAGACTTGGATGAGTCTTGGAAAGCTTGGCTTTCAAACCCCAGTTGTCATGTTATTAAAGCACTTACCCTAACCATATGTTAGGGAGTTTGGTTGGCCATAAATAGGGCCATATTCCAAGACAAGCCCTCGATCCCTGAACATATTGCCACTGAAGGCCTTGCTATCTTAAGCCACTTCCATCAAGAAAAAGGCCAGGCCCCCACCAACAATGATCAGACTTGGAATTATTGATCAAAGAAGGACGTTGGGCCTATTTTGATGGAGCCTCAAACAACAATGGTCAACAGAGTGGAGGCAATTTCGTCTTTTTTCTCTCTAAATCCCACCTTTATCAAGTTAAAATAGGTTTTGATCAAGGGACCAACAACCAGGTGGAGCTCCTGGCTTGTAAAAAATTGTTGTTTTTTTCTCTTCAAAAAGGATGCTCTTAGAACCATGTTTTTGGGGATTCTATGTTCACTATTAAGTAGCTCAAAAAAACACAAGTATGCACGAACATTATTCTCATGCCTATTCCAGAGGAGATTGTATGATTCATTGATTCTTTCTTCTCTTTTTCATGCTCTCATATTCACAGGGAGAGGAATCAGATAGTTTATCATCTCTCAAAATAAGGCCTTGATATAGACCGAGGATTGTGGGGTATAAAGGAGAAAATTAATGGGCAAGGCTATAAGTTCTTCCACGGCCCATACAGGGACAATCTTTTTGAATCAACAGAGGCATAAACCCACAAACTTCAAATCAATGCTCTCTATTTTTATGATTATTTTGTTTTCAGCTATTTATAAGTGTATCTCTTGTTTGGGCATAACAATTATGCTCCACATCATGGCTTTAGTTAACAGTTTTCTTGTTTTTCTTGTATTGATTTATATAGTTGGTTAATGGTTAAGCATACTGTCCAAAGGATTTGTTTATTCAATGAGCTCCACAACATATTTTTTGCTTGACATTGAATACACATAGGTGTGTACATACAAAATGTAACTTTCAATCATTTCACAAATGAATGGAATTACGTTTTTCTTTATTTGGAAAATTATTTATAATGTTTTTATTGTTTTTTTCATATTAAAAATGATATTTAATTTAATAATATGTCATGATGATGAAACTTAACTCGTTTTGACTATTTTGAATTTGTTTAAATTAACATATTTGTCTTTCTAAATCAATTTTTTTAATGTTATATAATAATCATGGATGGATAAATTATATAGTAATATGATGTAAGTGATAGTATTGATCAACACGGTTATGAAATATTGAAATGGATATATGTATATCTAAGATGCCTTAACTGCCAGACATCGGTGATGTTAGGGAAGCTACAAATGCACAGTAACATAGGATTGCATCACTATTGTATATAATTAGACTTAAATTAGGGCATTATGATATGTCATGTGATTAATGATACATTTCCAATTTATGATTGTAATAATATTTAATATGTTTGATTTGAGTATGTCCAAACATGGAGAATATATTTGTCAATCAATACATGCATTAGTAATGGGGTTATGTGGAAGACGTACATAATATCACCATAAGAGGAATGGTGTCCCTATTTCCACCTCCTAACATTCATTTTATATTTCCAAGGATGAAAAATTCATGATGCTTTTATCAAAAATTTGCACATTGTCATGTAGGTGGGACAAGATTCAATCACTCACGAAGTTTAAGTCTAAGTCAAGAGGAATGCAAAAAATATCATTATTGTTCTTCAATTATCATTAGTCTCACAAGGTAGGGACGAGTTGAATTAACTTGGTAACAAATTCTCGTACCATTCCCTCCAACAAAGAGAATTAGATGTTTGAAAGGAAAGTATACATATAGCACCATTGGCACTCACTAAAAAGTTGTTCTTGTAAAGGCATTGAAAAGCATGACACATATGATATGTGATATCATAGTTATTATGCATATATAGTGAAATATTTGAATAATATATGCATTTTATTTAAATTAAGTTAAATACATAGATGAATAATTGATTGAACATATAGGTTATTGCACATTTTATGAAAAAAATGTAAATTATTAAAAATTATTAAAAAAATATGCATTTGAAGATGTACATGAAATAGGAAAAAAAAATGCTTTTAATTATTTTAAAAGATAATGAGTAATTCACTTGAAAAATGAAATCAAATTTGAATGGATAGTGGGAAAAAATACATAAACTTGTAAACATTAAGGAGAATATTTAATAAAAACAGTTAGTGACTACATCATCCACTCAAATAGGAAATGCAATAAAGGTCATGAAAAACATTTAAAGTAAATCTAGATAGAATAATATTGTATGATGAATAACCAATATTTTAGATGAAAATAAATAAATAACACGTGGATTGGTGAATAATATGAATTAGTAATTAAAAATTGCACAATTTTAAATAAAATAGACGAGTGACTTTGACCACAGAGCCTATACAAGAAGACTTGAACTAAAAAGTGCATCCACTTTTGGTTGTCTAATTCTAAATAGTTGTCTTAATGCAAAAAAAAAATCACTGGTAAATTGTTAGTGAATTTGGCCTATTAGAGAATGTACATGAGGTTGGGTTTCCTCTTAAACATGAAAGCTTCCCGCTCTTTTCTTCCTAGTATTGCACCTTTCATACAACCCCATTATAACTCAAGGTCCTTGGGAAGTGCCCCTTGGGAATCATTATGGTGGTCAACCAATAGACTTTTTTTATAATTATAACATTGACGCAAAGAGAGATTCAAACACAAATCAAATTTGACAAGTCAAAATTTAAAATCTACAACCCTTGTAAATTTACGTTGTGAATAGGTATTGTTATTATTGAAAAAACCATGCTCAATTCAAATATGTAAAATTATTGATAATAATTAAAAGAAAGTTTGTAATCTTTTAAGGGGTACATTGGTTGGTAGATGAGGCTTAAAAATAATATCATTTTTAATATGATGTTTTGGCTTGAATTACTTTGTATTGTCTTTTCTGAAGTCATGGTAGCAAAATAGAAATATTAGAATAATACTTTCGACAAATTTGAGGATTAGCCTACAAGTGTTGGCAAAATTAAACTTAGTATCTAGTTGAAGCCAACATTTTCCAATTAAATATATTGACTTTCTAATTCCTCATCAAATTTGGTCAAAACATAAATTATTTCAGCCAAAGCCCTCTCCTGATATAACAGGAGAAGCAACCATTAAAAACATTCTTAAATAATTTATTTTCCATGGCTTCCCAAATTTTCCAAATACTTACACTAATAAAAAAGCACCCCTTAAAATGAGAATTTTGTCAGCCTTAACCTCAACCTTATCAAAAATGAAAATTCTAAGTTACTCCAGTTTTTTTTGCCCAAATAAATTTACACTAGCAATACACAATTAGAATAACACTTTCAAAAGGTACCCTATGAACCATTTGCACAATACACAGTTAGAATAACACTTTCAAAGACTACCTTATGAACCATTTGGCACAATACACAATTAAAATAACACTTTCAAAGGATATACCCTATGAACCATTTGGCACACAAAGCTTAAGCGTGAGTACCAATATCTTGTTAAATGTCTTGTTAGTACCAATCTCTTGGAAAATGTCTTGTTAACAACGTGCTTTTTCATATACAAAATCTAATGGCCAAGAACGTAGACTTTGTAATCCATCTATATATCTATTAAATTCTTAGTGATGGTCTAAATCAATACCTTCCACAATCTTCTAGAAAGGCCTGGAAGGAAAATAAGAAGGCCAACCTTCCACGTATCTTCTGAAATCTTCGAAGGAAAATAAGTCGCAAAAAAGTTTATAACTTCGGCTTGTTACGATGACTATTATCCTTTTTCTAGCTAGCCAACCAAACATCTCATTTAACCCTAGAGAGCATTGGTTTTGGACATTTGATTCATTGAACCGTGCAAATCTCTGAGGCAATCAATATTTAATGTCTAGAGTTTAGTTTCATTTTTTTATTCTAGTAAGGTGAGAGATGAATCATTAGCAAAATGGTCATTGATAGGCTACAACCTACGGCTCAAGAAAGGGAATACTTCTAAAAATCTCGTGAGCAACCTTATGTTGCTACAGGGAGACAAGACTTTCGTAGAGAGAACATACAGCACTAGAGCAAGCTAGCAACATTCCCTGATTCACCCAAAAGGCTTAATTTCCATTAATTTAGTTTTGTTAATAAAGACGTCATTATTTTGTCTATGAAGAGAGCTTTTTTCATAGTTTTCAAAAATGTCGACAACCAAACATTTTTAAATTGAAGAATGAAAGGTGAAAATGAATTGTTATGTACCAAGAGATTCGAAGTTGAAATCCCCGACTTACTTGTGTGGAAGGAGCATACATAAGCATTTTATTGGTAGCGGTTGGAATTAAATCTCGTATCACGTGAATACAAAACTGACCCAGTTGTTGATTCCTCTACTTAAATAAAAATAAAAATAAATTTTGCAACAATGAAAGACCATTCCATTGTTATCATGTACCTTTCCAAAGTAAATTTAATAAACAAGGCATGTAGGCAGATAAACATAAGCCCATTTGATAACATGTCAAACAACATAACATTTTCCGGAGTTGAAATGGACTTATAGTGAAGCTAATTTTCTCCCCTCTGAATCTTTGGCAGTGTACTTACAACGCAACCCTAAAGCTTTGACTAACTTACACCTTAACCCTAACACTTTCACTAAGATTTTGTAAGAAACATCCAGTAGAGTGATAGACCTCCAGTTGATAGTATACATAGAATTTTGAACTTGCGTCAAGATCAAACTAGGGGCATCTAGTCATATGTAAGGATAATATTATTCTAAAGCCTTGCAATACAAGCCAGCCTTCAACGTAGATAAAAATATATCATACATGTTACATGTTGGATGTCTCATACTTACTTACGTCTGGCTAAACATTGATCTCACACCATCCCATTGACCATATATCATCCACGGACAGCAGACAATAGAGCTAGTTAAAATCTGAAAGTTCTATGCAAAAGTTTAAAAATTCTTTGTAGAAACTTGAAAGTTCTATGCAAAAAATTGAATATATTTTTAGAAAAATGAATGAGCCTTGCAGAAAATAGAATGGAACTGAATGTACTTAGTAGAAAGCTTAATTTACTTTGCATAAATTTGGATGTACTCTGCAGAAAGTTGAATGCAGTTTGCAGAAAATTGAATATATTTTGCAGAATATTGAATGTTCTATGTTGTTAAAATTACTTAGAATTCAAATTTCTTCTTCACAACTTTTCATATTGGCGATTGTAGATAGAACATAAACTTAAGGATCATATAAAGACAGTCAAGCACAAATATGAGACATTGAGAGTTAAGTCCAATGACCAAGGCAAAACCCACAAGGGGAAAACCCAAATGATTTTTCTTTTATTAGAATTCTTCAATTGTTCAGCAGAGTACAGAGAGAGAAAGAGAATGACAATGAACGAATTCACCGATGTCTGATCAACTTGCATCTAAAGTGCTCTTGCTCTTTGATTAAAGATATTTTCCTTCTCTTAATCAGATCTTGTCCTTCACACTTGCTCCAGCTCTTCCCTTGCTCTTACTCTTCACTTGCTCTCACAATTCTCTTGCACACACTCAACATTAGCTCTCCTTCTTCACAATGAACATGGTACTCTCAACTCTCACTTGTTTTTGCTTAAATAGATAAGGAAAGAGGGGAGTTACAAAATGAATTCATACCTTGAGCCAATAATAGGAGAATTGAATTTCATGAGGGTGGAGTTAATTGAGAAGAAGTGTAACTCATCCCAAGAACAGAGAGTGAAGTACACGTCTTGAGGATTACAATTCGAATTAGGGAGAGAGAGCGTTACTTTGACATGAGAGATTATTTGGTGAGAGTTACAAATTGAATTGAATGAAAGAATTACAAGGCCATTTAATGAGGAGGAGTTACATTTTTGTCATACATTGAATTAGCGAAAGGGAGTTACATTCTATTAAGTGTGGAGTTACTATTTTATTCCAAGAGAGGTCTAATTTCTCAAGTAAAAGATTCTCACTTTAATTTACTTATTTCATGAGAGAATTTGTTTTTATTAATCCATTAAAAGTGGATGAATTTAGACTACAATAATAACAAGTGCTGCATGCAGCCGGTAGTCCCTGCCTAACCATATAATATGCCATTTGTTAAGGCTCATAACCGTTTTACACACATGGTATCCATGGGAGGGTTAGAAGTCTAGCAAAAACTCTATTTCAGGATATCATGAACAAATCACTTTTATCTTCACGTTAGGATAACTTCACACAAAGTTTGGGGTGAATTGAGAAATGTATGATGTGTAAACTAAGGAAGAGAAAGTCAATTTAGGAATTAAGTTGAATGTCTTTGGTACAACCGAAGCAAAATTCTTTTATTTCCTCAAGTCGTACCTGTAACGATTGAAAATAATATAGGGGATTAGTATCTTTAGGTACGAGGTAAAGAGTCAAAAGTGGCTATTTATGGAAACCAAAAAAAAAAAAGACTTGCAACAGAGAATAATATCTAATAAAGAGCACATAAATTTCCTTCCTCCTCAACCTGGGGATATCAAGATAAAAAAATTAGTAATATAAAATAAGAAGAGTAATATTTGAATATAAAACCATGGAAGTGAAATATGTGGAAATATTGAGAAATAAAATTGTTTAGATACATGTTGAAGACAACCATATCTCTAGGTAAATTGGCCCATTCGTACGCATAAACAAAATCAGATTAGTAAACTAAATTATAACTTAAAATCCCTCTCTCTACATAAGAAAAACATAAAAATTGAATGATCTTAATTTATAAAGGTTAAAATGGAAACCAACATTAATTTAGTGTTAGGGTTTCACTACATGTAAACCATATTCGTACGAAGAAATAAAATTGAAGAAAATACATAACTAGTCTATAGTAGGATAGAAAGAATTCAACACTACAATAATGGAAGAAATTTTGATAATTAGTGAAAAAGTATGCCACTCTAGCCATTGTGTGCTATCGTGCTCCACATGACACTGAAGATATGTTTGATATAATCAATTAATATCAGCCAATTATAGTAGCACCATATTCTTTCTTTCGGAAATCTAAAATATTTCTCTAATAAGTATCTTTAGTGTTGTCCATCTCTAATAGTAATGTGGTACAAATAAAAATGTCATGTCTTTTTGAAACTTCTAAAACTTAATTAAATTATTTTCATCATTTTAATAATGAAAAATAACAATTTAAAATATACATATTTAAAAAATAAAATAATGACAATATTATGGTAAAGGATAAGAATTAATTAATATTTACTCTATTTTATTATTATGATAAAAAATAAAAAATAATTAATATTTACTATATTTCTTTTTTCCTTGTTTAATTTAAAATAAATATTTTATATTTATTTATTTAAAATTTTAATTATCGATAATTTATTTTTTATAATTCAAATAATTTTAAACTGTGTAAAATTTGATTTCCACTTATGTTAGTATCACCACACGACGAATAGAAGTGTTGGTATTAATCATCAGTCACCTTTTGGTTGGTGAGTGGTTAAATTAGATTGTTATCATCCTGTTTATCTGGTTTCCATTCCAGAGTTGTATCCAAATTTATAAGGTTCAATATGCTTTCAGTGACTATGTTCAATATGCTTTCTGCAATCTTTAACCAACAAAAAAATTACCATTCTGGAAAAAGTTTTAGAAGCTATACTCTCTGTCGTGTAAAACACTATGAGGTCACAGTGATCACAAACAACATTGTTTGTAATGTCAAATTATAAATTGAATACCCATTTTAAAATGGAGTCCTCTAAAGAGACTCAAGAATTTTTTGGATGGTTAAAAGTGGCTTTAATCTGGGTAAAAAAATTTCAAAAATTTTTGTAAAGGCAGTTTGTGTGTCTTTTGATGGTAGAAATGGATTCAGCGCCATCAAAAATGCTTAAGACACCTAAAATTTTGAAATTTAACAACTATAACTTAGATTTACAAAAATTCATACTTCTCTACATGTCTTTAAACTATGCCTTTTAAAATTTCCCTCAAATTATGATATATAAATCTAACCTGCATTTAAAAAGGTTTGGCATATAGAAATTCGGATAATACTAACCCACAATTGATTCATCTCATTCCAATAATCTCATTCCAATATACATTTTAAAAGGTTTCGATTTGGAATTTCATTTGATGAATATAATATTTTAAAAGATGGCATGAGCCAAAAACATTAAAACCATTTTATACTCGTCTTTCGCTATAGATTGAAGAGGAACATTAGAATTATGTTATGCATGGCCTTTAGTCTTTCAAACCAATAATCACGCAGAAGGCAATGTTCTCCTACACGGTTTATCTTTGGCATATGATGGCGAATTCTTTTCTTAATGGTAAATTAAAGATTCTAGTATGATTATATTTATCATTATTATGAGATTAAAAAATCTCCACTCTAAAATTCCTTGCCGGGTGTTGCGATTCTTGGAACATAACAATAATGGTCAATAAGATATATGGGGGGATAAGGACATGAGTTCTTCGGTTGTTTCATTTCTTAGGAAGTAGTCAGAGAAATGAGCGAATAAGCACATGAGTTTGACCTTGAGAATGAACATACAAGAGGAATCCAAATCAAGGATTCCATAATGTCCAGGAAGAAGCTTAAATTTTTAACTAACCTATTTTCAATCTGATTTGTGAAATAGTTGGGTTGCAATTAGATAATGAATCTCCGCATGTGAAGAACAATTTTACACCGAGAGCACTGGGTGAGTTTCAGAATTGGAGATAGAAGGGCATGTCCATCGGCCCCTATTCTGCTCCATGTACTTCGTTTTCTTTGAAGGAAATTTGGTCCCAGATCAATACTTGCTACTCAAAATCTCCAGATTTAGATCAGCAAACACAAATCCCAGATTTTCTTGTGCTATGATGTATCCTGAGCACAGGGTTACATAACATTCACGCATAGGATGAATTTGATCTTATAAAGACTTCAAACATTTGATGTCATACCCATTTGTTCATGCTAAAGGTACTTTCCTCATTGTGCCTGAACAAATGGCAAACAAAATCATGTGCCTAACACCTCAATAAGCACAGATCAGGTTTATTTCAATCCCAGCAGCAGCTCCAAGTGTCTTTTCGATTTGATCACTGAAGATTTGGGAATGTTACAGCCACTTCTTATTGATAGCAACAAGATTTCTTATGCAAGCATGTGTGCTGCTGCCTTACAGACCCTGACTCTACATCTGGAGATTCAAAAGGCAAATCCTCTCGAAAGGCTCTCTCAACATAAGACTCTTGCTGTAATACGAAAATATCCCCAAACTCAGCAGACAATTTGCGTAGTACCCCAGACTGGAGATCAAGGTTTCCTGCAAACTTTCCAACAGTAGTGACAATCACGCTAAAACCACGTCTCAAAAGTATTCCAAGTATGGTTTTTTTTGGGTACAGAGATATTGCAAATCCTGTAGAAAGGCTCTCTCAACATAGCACTCTTGCTGTAATGGGAAAATATCTCCAAACTCAGCACACAATTTGCATAATACCCGAGACTGAAGATCAAAGTTTTCTGCAAACTTTCCAACAGTAGTGACAATCATGCTAAAATCACTTCTCAAAAGTATTCCAATTATGTTTTTCTAGGTACAGGGATATTGTGCGGAAACTAGTGAGTCCAAGTGTTTGTCAGAGTAAGACAAGATTAGCCTTAATGAAATACTTGAAATTCATGTCATGACATATCTCCCAATTGTCAAATACAATACTCCTAATGAAGGGCACATTACTGGTGTCCGATCTATGGATATAAACAGAAATCTGATTCACCTGTGTATATTCTCAGCACTTTTGTTGCATATTAACAAATGAATATTTCTGAAATGGATTATTCAGTGTTCATGTCTGTAAGAGTTCGTGCTGATAAACAAACAGACCAGAATGTTCTCTATGAACCCCCAAATCCATAGTATCTTGTTGTATATCTTGTTGTTAATCATATCTTCTGTTGAAAATCACAAAAGTTACCTTCATGACCGGTCAGAGATAACAGACTATTTAAAACCGATGCCACAATAATATTCTAAAACATAATTCAAGGCCAAATCTATAAACTGCTTATAATAATTGTGCTACAGATTTCACCCTACAGTTACCTCTAATGAAAATTAGGTGTCCAACCTAATTCCTAACTGTTCTGGTAATTAGCTCAGCAGCGAATTACCCGCAAGTTACTCGCCATTAAGGATCTGACTGACAAGTACTGACAAATCTGCTTTGCAGCTGACGAGTTTGCTGGTGAGCGGAAACTTAAGACTTAGTTAACTAGGCTCGTCAACAAGGCCAAGGAGAGTTTGACTCAACAGACTCAACTAAGAATGAAACCACTTATATACGAGTGAAACGATCTAAATGTGAGACAGGAGAATGATTTCTTTGGAACACCATCCATTCATTTAATAATATGTTAGAACTAGGACAACAAGTGGCAATTTGTAGCAAGAGATCTTTTGCCCTTCGAAATGGGTAGCTATTAGATTCTTAAAGTTAAAAGTAATTTGTCTTTAAATATATAAAAGCATGGGAGAGTTGAATTGATAGACGTTCCTTTGCAAGTGAAGGAGGGATGGACTGGTTGTCTTATTCGGCACATATTTATTAAAACATCATAGAGACAGCGAAATAAAAGAAATAGGGCTAAAGGATAAAGGATTTCTTTTAATGTCATTGAAAAATTAACACATAAATACGATCGCTGATTACCTCTGGCCTTCTTCCCGATGTTAGAAAACAATCCAGGTCCCTTGCCCATCTCTCCGATAGATCTTCCATTTTTAGTCATCCATCAGCACAATGCAGAGATAAAGACACGAATTAATTGTTCCCCCAAAACACATATTATATATCTTAAATAATACTTCAAAATATAAAACAATATCGAAGAAGACGATTGAAAAACCCAGATGAGCCAGAAGAAGTCCCAATAACATATCTGAGAAACCGAAATAAATGCTTTCTGAAATTCCAAAATAAGCTAAAAACTGCAAATTTTCAACCCAAAAAAAGGATCGTGAACAGATAGATGTAAGATGCTCTGGGAATCATCTTTTGTATCGATTAAATAAAAAGATTTCAGGGAATGTGCAATGCCTTTGGTATTCGAGGTCCTCTGACCAAACGAATTTTATTTTTAATGGAAAAAGGTATAAATTCAACGAAAAAATGATGAGAAGATACCGCAATAGCTCGTGCTCGAGGGGGGAAAGATTCAATGGAGCGTCTGGCTGCAAGTGTTACTGGCCGGCCAGTTCAGCTCCACATCAAATAACCATGTTAAACGTCTGTAGAAATTCAACATTTTTTTATGGTGAATATTACATTATATGGGGAATGCTTCTCTCGGAACTTACTCCGGAGAATTAGCTGCTCGACACTCTCTGCATATGCAAACAGCTGGCACTTGCAGGATGCAGGACACTGCATGCATGACACGGAGAACAGGTAGCAAAAACTTAGGACAAACTAACTTTTAAGAAAAGTACACAGAAACTCTTTAGCCTAAGTTTTCAAAAAAGTATACAGGCCACTCCAAACTCTTTAGCCTAAGTTTTCAGAAAAGTATACCGTGCAGCCGGCAATAAGAGGTCGAAACACAAACTTTGGATAAAAATCTATTGAGCAGAAAATTTTATTTCAAACATTGGCTTAAACCTGACATGTACGGGAAATTTTACTTGGTCAAAGCTAATTAATTGCTGGTCAACGATCGATCGATCGCTATTAGTCTCAGGCAGGGACTAATAATAACTTTGGTAAAGTTAAAAATATTAATTCTTGACTTGTATAATTATGATTGATTTGATTTTAAAGTGGATTCCATATGTCGAGATCATCCTTGATCATTTAGACATGACTTTCTATTTTCTTAAAGTGAGTTCCAAATTGAGATGTGACTTATTATTTTTGAAAAGTCATATTAAAATTACTAGAAATGAAATTTTATTATAGGAGGTTCAAACAGAACTAAAAGATGTGATTTCTTCTAAAAAAAATTCATCCCGAGCCACCAAATTTTAACACTCTCTCTCAGGGAGGGAGGAATTTATTTATGCATCAAATATCTTTGCTTCTTCTGATCTCTTTCATTCATCTCAACTCAACTCTGCTCTGTAATATTTGTAACAATGAAGCCGCAATCTAAAGAAAAATCGTCCACTTAACACAAATTTGGAAAGGAAAGGATCATCACATGTCACATAGACCAGGATTAGACTCGGCCAATTTTCATCTCAAAAATTAGGTGATAGAACACAAAGATCACATAGACAAGTCACACAGACAAGAATCAAACACAACCAAGTGTCAAAGTGGTGGAACACCTGCATCCTAGACAAGTGATAATACACCTATTGGCCAGATATGTGCATTCTCTGGTGGATCAATTATTGTGTCTTCAACATACTCCCGAACTTCGTGTTCTTCAGGAGTGATATTTAGCCTTGCTTTCCATAGACCAAAATTTGAAGCATCATTCAGCTTCTCCTTTGTCTTAAAGTAGGACAAAGTCATCTTAATCAAAAAAAATTAGCAGCAAGTAGAGTCTCTTCAGGTGATCTCTGATCTCCTTGGACTTGTCTTCACCAAGGCTCTGACATCATGTTAAAATCTGAAAGTTTATGCAAAAATTTAAATATTCTTTGCAGAAACTTGAAAGTTCTATGCAGAAAATTGAATGTACTTTCAGAAAGTTGAATGTACGTTGTAGAAAATTGAATGGAACTAAATGTACTTAGCAGAGAGTTGAATGTACTTTGTAGAAAGTTGAATGCAATTTGTAGAAAATTGAATTTACTTTGCAAAAAAATAAATGTACTATGTTGTTACAATTACTTAGAATGCAGATTTTTAGTTCACAACTTTTTAGATCAGCAATTGTAGATAGAACATAAACTTAAGGACGGTCAAGCACAAATATGAGACACTGAGAGTTAGGTCCAATGACTAGGGAAAAACCCATAAGGGAAAAACCCAAATGATTATTCTTTTATTAGATTTATTCAATTGTTCAGCAGAGTACAGTAAAAGAGAAAATGATAATGATAATGAATAAAATCACCAATATTTGATCAACTTGTAGTTGAAGTGTCCTTGCTCTTTGCTTGAATATTTCCTTCTTGTCTTGATCAAAATTGTCCTTCACACTTGCTCAAATCCTTCCCTTGCTCTTACTCTTCACTTACTCTCACACTTCTCTTACACACACTCAACACTAGCTCTCATTTACAACCAGCCTAAATCAATCTTAACTCTGGATCTATCAAGCGCCAAGAGGGATCAAATCTCTCGAAGTGAAAAACTTTTTTTTAATGCAAAACTTGAGGAAAGGTTTGCACCTCGAGAGATTTGATCCCTCTCGGCGCTTGATAAATCTGGAGTCAAGATGGATCTAGGTTGGTTTCAATTGTGTGCGACAAAAAAAAATCTAACGAAAAGATAATTGATTTTATCAATAATATGTAAAATCATCTAATATTAATGTAATCATTTTAAATATTCTA
Organism: Pinus tabuliformis; assembly: GCA_031772625.1. Lineage (NCBI taxonomy): Eukaryota > Viridiplantae > Streptophyta > Pinopsida > Pinales > Pinaceae > Pinus > Pinus tabuliformis. The sequence continues at coordinate 535,579,585 of CM062817.1, read as the reverse complement.
AATATGTCTCAGATTAATCCGGTCCTTTTAATTTTGAGATGATAAATATTGTGAATAACTTTAATGATGAAAAATTATGAAATAAAAATTTTGAATGTAAAGTGACAATGTAATAGTGTTTGAATGATAGAAAATGTGAATATTAAGAATATAGTAAATTACAAATAGTCTTCATTGTGATTAATCTCAAACTATTTTCTTCTATTATTCTTATTGTCGCCCTTGTTACTTTTGTTGTCGTAAACCATTTAAATCTTTAGCTCGAGATATTATAGTAAACATCATACCTTGTCTCTCTTTCTCTCCAATATTAATAGGTTGAATTACTATAACACAAAAATCAATGTACATTGTCAATAATTTGTTATGCTTACACTGAAATCAATGCACAATATTAATCCAATCACTTTAAAATTAATGTACCATCATACATCCAATTACATCAAATTAGAAATCAACATCTACACTAAAATCAATACATCTAATGCAATAAATCAAATAATATTAGAAAACAACATTTACACTGAAATCAATGCATCTCATGCAAGCAATCAAATACGATTAGAAATCAACATTTACACTCAAATCAATGCATCTAGTGTAAGTAAAAAAATAGGTTTATAAACCAACGTCTACACTGAAATCAATGCATCTAGTGAAAGTAAGAAAATAGGAATTATAAACCAACATCTACACTGAAATCAATGCATCTAATGCAAGCAATCAAATATCATTCGAAATCAGCATCTACACTAAAATCAATGCATCTAGTGTAAGCAATGAAATAGGATTAGAAATCACAATCTAAACTGAAACCAATGCATCTAGTGCAATAAATATTCTTCCCTCTCCCCCCTCCATCTATATATATCTCCCTCCATCCCTCCTTCTTTGTCTCTCTATTTCAACCCCCCAAACACACGCTCTCTCACTCCATATCTACCAATCTCTTTGTCCCTCCATTTCTCTCTCTACATCTCTCTCTTCACTTTCCATCTATATAAATATCTCCCTTTGTGTTTCTATATCACCCCCAAAACATACACTCTATCCAATCTATCTCTCTCCCTCCCTCTCTCTCTTCCCCTTCTCTTCTTCTCCCCCGCTTCTCTCTCCCTCTCTCTCCATCTTTCTTATCACTCCCTCTCTCTCTCTCCACCCTTATCTCTTTATTTCTTTTTTCTTACCTCCCTCTCTCCTTCTCCAACTCCATCTCTCTTTCCCTCCCTCTCTCCACTCTCTCACATCCTCTCTCTCTCTAACTCTGTTACTATTTCCTTCCCTCTCACCTCTCTCTCCCCCATTCTCTCCATCTCTCCTTCTTTGTCTATTTATCTCACCCCAAACATACACACTCTCTCTCCACTTCTCACTCTCTATGTATTTCTTCTTCCCTCCCTCTCTCCTCCTCTCTCTAAAGTTCGCTCTCTCGTACTTCCTCTCTTTCCCTTTTTCTCCTACCTCCCTCTCTTCCCCCATCACTCTCTCTCTTTGCCCTCCAATCCTCTCTCTTACCCCATCACTCTCCTCCTCTCTTTCAAGTATTGTCTCTCGTTATTCCTCTCTCTCTCTCTCTCTCCAACTATGTTACTATATCTGTCCCTCTCCTTCTCTCCCCCCTTCTTTCAATCTCTCTTTCTTTGTCTCTTTATCTCACCCCTAAACATACTCTCTCTCTCTCTCCATCTCTCCCTTGTCACCCCCTCTCTCTCCACTTCTCACTCTGTCTTTCTTCTTCCCTCCCTCTTTCCTCTCTTGCAATTCCTCTCTCTCATCCTTCCTCTCTCTCCCCTTCTCTCCTACGTTCCTCTCTCTTCCCCCATCTCTCTCTCTCTCCCCCTAACTATGTTACTATATCCCTCCCTTTCCTTCCCTCGCCCCTTTCTCTCTCTCTTTCTTTGTCTCTTTATCTCACCCCTAAGCATACTCTCTCTCTCTCCATCTCTCCCCTATCAGTCCCTCTATCTCCACTTCTCACTCTATGTCTTTCTTCTTCCCTCCCTCTCTCCTCCCTTGCAATTCCTCTCTCCCTTCCTTCCCCTCTCTCCCTTTGTCTCCTACCTTCCTCTCTCTTCCCCCATCTCTCTCTCTCTCTCTCTCTCTCTCTGCCCTCCAATCCTCTCACTGTCTCCCTTCCTCTCTCCTTGTCTCTCTCCCCCTCCATCTTTGTGCCTCCCTCTCCCTCTCTTACCCTTCTCTACATCTCTCACTCATCTCCCTCTCTCTTTATTCCTCCTCTCCCCTATCATTAACTTTATCTCTATCTATCCCTTGTCACTCCCACTATCTCTCCACCTCTATCACTTTGTCTTTGTTCTTCCCTCCCATACATATCTAGAATTAATATATATCGTGATATATTAATATATATTATAATATAACAAATTTAATATTGTATGAATCCAAAATTATTAAATTTAATTATATATATATATATATATATATATATATATATATATTTCACTACTGATTCACGGATACCCATGGATCCGCTACGTCCAGGATCGAACAACGCTAGGGTCCGCTACGTCCAGGATCGAACAACGCTAGGGTGGACCGGGTGGACCCCACCCGAAGGGGGTCACACCCCTTGCCCTATTTACTGACCTAACTCCAAGAGCTTTCAGGTTTCGACCTTGTGACCTCCCATTGGCGAGGCACTTGATTGACCGATTGAGCTAACTCTTGGGGCTTAATATTATAATATATTAATATGAATACTAGATTTAATAATAATAATAATATCTTTTTATATTAATATTAGTGTTAATAATGTTTTTTTAATGGTATTAATAATAATTTAGCCCATAGTATTGGCCCATAGGCTTGCTATATAATTAGATGTTGATTTCTAATCCTATTTGATATATTTTTAGTTATTTATCATACTTTTTTATACCTCTTTTATATTTATTTATTTACTATACCTTTTTTATAAATATGGTATTTGACCCATAGTATTAATAATTATTTGTCCTATGGTATTTTGCTCATAGGCTTTACCTAAATAAAACATTTTTTTTCCAATTTTCGTAAAGATGATTTTTAATCCTATTTGATATATTTTTATTTATTTACCATACATTTTTATACCTATTTTATATTTATTTATTTACCATGCCTCTTTTATAAATATGGCATTTGGCCCATGGTATTAATAATTATTTCTCCCATGGTATTTGGCCCTTATGCTTCACCTAAATAAAACATTTTTTTTCACTTGTAGTAAAGAGCTTTTTGGAATAATATAAAAGGAGGTTTTATTTATTTACCATACCTCTAGTTTATTTATATTTTTATTTATTTACCATACTTTTGGAGTAAATAAAATATATATATATATATATATATTAATTTTAAATAAGGTCTACTTTAAATTAAAGTTTGACATCTACCCCATAAAGAAATTTATGGAATAAATATAAAAAGAGATTTTACTTATTTACCATATAACTAATTTATTTATATTTTTATTTATTTACCATACCATAAAATATATATATATATATTAGATTGATTTTTAAATAGGGCCAACATTAGATATAAAAAGTTAAATGTTAAAACATGTTTATGTTTTATGTATATTTACATTTTACATACGTTTTTATGTGAGATCTACGCCCATATTGGGTTGTTTACATTTAAGTGTTAACGTTTTTATGTGACAATGTGAGAACGACATTTACGTTTACGTGTTTATGTTTTTATGTGAAATCTACCCCACAGGGGAGGGGAGTACCTATCGGCACAATGAACATGCTACTTTCAACTATCACTTGCCGCTTAAATAGATTAGAAATGATAAGAGTTACAGAATGAATTGAGCCAATAAAAAATAATTTAATTCCATGACAAAAGAGTTGTTTGAAGAGAATTGTAACTCATTCCAAGAATAAAGAGAGCTACACGTTTTGAGGAGTTACAATTCAAATTAAGGACAGAGAGAGAGAATATTTGGTGAGTTACAAATAGAATTGAATGAGAGAATTACAAGTGCATTTAATGAAAAGGAATTTAGTGAGCGAGAATTACATTTTCTAAGTGTTGAGATGCCACAAATTTTAACAATGCTACATCTTAAATAATATAATTAAAGAGTTGGAAAAATTTTGAAAATGTAACATATATTACCTTTCAAAAGTATATAAGATGATGCCAGGTAAATTTTGAAAGAGGTACATCTTAAATAATATAATTACGGGGTTAGAAAAATTTTGAAAATGTAACATATGTTATATTTCAAAAGTATACAAGATGCCAGGTAAAGTTCCTGGTTCATAGCCACAAGAGAGGCCATTATGATTTCATAATGATGCCTTTCTGATTTCATAATGATACTTTCTGAAAAGCAAGGTTCTTCGTATCCAAGCCATCCTCTAAATTCTAAATATATACTGAAAGAGACCCTTCTCTTAAAAAGGCATTGACTCGTCTAAGTACATGTTTCCAACAAACCTATGGAGCTCTTGTGAGAGATGTATCACCGCAACCAAATGGTCTTTTATCAAGAAGTTATGCTTCACATCATTAATCTTCCATAAATAGACCAACATAGGACTATTGGGACTCTATAAACTCCATAGAGGTAAGAATTTCACGTCAATATTCTAAAAGCGTATATAATTGATTGATAATTTTAGCTGCTTTGCAGATTTACTCTAAAATAGAAATATAATTAGCCTTTTGAATCATTTATATGATATACAATATGCAGCCATATTTTGAAGATTACTTTCATATATATATGTGACAACATATATAGGCTTACATGGAAATGTTCAGATGGTTTTCTTCTTATTGTGCCTCAAGTGGTGGTAAGCGTTATCAATCTCTTGTGGTGTTCCTAAATGTATGTCACTTGAAACAAGCTCCACCAACTTTGACCACATTGTCATTTTAGTCCACATGTTCATGTCCGGTGAACAATTCATCGCCTAAGAGGTCTGACCAACTATAATTTAGCAACATGAGCATGAAATTCTTGGTCATGGTAATATTTAGGGCTTTGCTCCATTAATTGTTCAAATATAATTGAAAACCATCAGTACCTCTGTAGCTCCTGTGAAATATTTCATCCCAATAATACATGAATCCTGTGACCTTTTGACACAATCACTTCTGTTGCTATTCAACCTGGTACAGTGCTTATACCCATCGCAAAAGCCTGATTCCCAACTAAATTGTGAAAAAAATGAGATTATTCAGGAACAAAATGTGAAAAACAATACATGTGTTCAACCATCAGTGTAGGTCAATTATTAGTGTGGAGAAATAAGTAAAATCCATAGATTGCTGTAGACTTGTCCTCAATCATGGGAAGAAACTTAAAAATGCATTTCAAATGGAAGATTCTTGGGAATACCCTTCTAAAGGTAATAATATGAAGTAAAGTTTAAGCCTGTAGCTTTCCATTCAGACTTAGCATATTACTAAAATTAAGTTATGAATTCTATCTAGAGGAATTACAAAGTCGTCTAGCATGGCCAGTATGCAGAATGTAATCCACGATGATAGAGCTTGCAATAACTGACTTCAGATTCTGAGATCAGTCTTCCATGTTCCCTGTACACTTCGCCTTGAAATCATGTGTCGAGTTTTCAATTTGGTCACTTTCAATCCCAAGGCATTTCGGAGTCTTATTGCCTGTAGCAAAATATCTTTGGGGTCCACATTTCTAGAATCAACCATTCGCACTGTTGGGCACCCTATATATTAGATCAACAACATGCATCAGATAAGCAGTATACATAAGAAGAATGGAAGCTTCTTTTGTTCCACTATAGCTATAATATAGGACAACAAACGGTTTGACTTTAAGAACAAAGTACCAAAGAGGCTCCTTTCTCACAAACTATATTAAAAAACAGGGAGACTGAAAAATAGCAACGCTCACTATAATATCCTCTCAAATGTGGATGCTTCCCACGCCTCATTTCAATGACCACCTCCACCTGAGGGTTGCTCTTCTCGAACGACGGTAGATGAGACTGGATGAACTCTCTACATAAAAAACAATGGAAAATGGTTTTAGGAATAACTCAAACAAATCATAAGATATTGTGCCTTAAAAACTTCAATGTTAATGTGAAGAGAAACTACTATGCTGCTATATGTATAGGACAACCTCATGTACTACATCAAAAGGTTCTTGTAACGGTTCATTTCTCCAAAAGTTACATCAGACTTTACTGGTAAGCTACTTCTCAAGAAAAGTGTGACATGTTCTAAACAAGAGAATGGATAATGTACTGCATATCAATAGGCCTAGCAGAGCCACCATCAACCATGAACTGTCATACTGAACCTAGCCTGAAAAGATACTTTCTTGGCCAAAGAACATATCAGCAGGACCAACACTAGAATAACAATAACTAAGTCATTTAAGTCATTGATCTAACATCAGCTAATATCAAACATGGAGATGATTTTACAGAAACAGCTAAACACAACAAGAAAGCCAGCTAAAGTTACTAATATTGCAATCATCAGTTATCATTGAAAATCATCCCAGATCCAAGTCTACCAAGAATACGTGACAACTTTTATAGTTAAGCTTCTCAAACTATAGAAGGCACATGAACTGTGGTTGTGTTTTCCATCCCTTCCAACACCTGAACCATACTGTATGACCTTTCAACGATTCCTACTAGTATCAATAAATATCACCCTTAGTTACATAATGAAATGTCAGCATTAGCCAAGTCAAATTGGAGAAACAAAATAATATTATGTCACATCAACAAGAATAAATCATGACTAGAGACTTTCGAGGGGTATTTCGCATCTTTTCTAGAGCTTCAAGTGGAACACACTATAAATTTGCTAATTTTGACACCAATTTGAAGCAGGACAGAAAACCCATTTTGAATAAAGTGTTTCAAAGTGTTTTAATAAATTCTTGTGGATCAAACTTCATGGTATAGGCATGTCATTCAAGGCTGTGGGATCTTCTATCTCAGTCATATGGGTGGGTACCTTATGTCAAGTTTCTTTTCTTCATTACATCGCTTCCATCACCTATGGACATAAAGGGTTTATGTTATCTAAAAGAGAGCTGTCTTTCATATTGGTACTATAGCCATTGACCTTACACAAATATTGGAGATTAAAGATTGGAGTCAATTTCAAGGGAACAGCAAATGTAGATCACGTAGCTTGCTTGTACTTAGTAAAGAATGCTTTCTGAATTTATGCAGTTAAATAACTTATTTCCACACAAAATTTGTGAGTGCTGACTGTGTCACCAGTTTATATTCGATTGCCATATAGGAAGATATGCACTTTTTCTTTACAGTTTTGACCGTGCAGCTAGTACAAAAAGCCGAACTGTGAGACCTTCCTTTACAATAAAAAATGATCCATGACTAAACTACAAGTCTAATTTTATTATTTTTCCATTAACAACATTTTGAGGATTCCAGCCAAGACAAGTTAGGATTTGACACAGAGATTTTCTGCTTTGTAAGGCCTTAATTCTCAGACTGATTAGCCACTATTCTATATTATTTTAAAATTTAATAAGTTATACACTTCAGCCCCTTCAATTGCAAATTGAAAGACTTATATTGCTGCATGTGTTTGACTTTCTTCTTGCTGCAGGTTTTTATTCACTGCTTTAGGAAGCATTGAATTGCCATTTATGGCATTCAAGGACTTGAAACTGACTCTTGTAGGTAGTGAGGACAAACATGGTGGCTTTGAAAGTAAACAGGTTCCTCCCAAAGAATTTACCAGAAAGTAATCAAATTGACTCTTATTCTTGCAAAAAGCTTCATTCTTTTAAAACCAGCACACACACATACACACACACACACACACACACATATATATATATATTTGTTGATTTTTGTGTAGCATCAGGAGGTATTCCCGCTTTGCTAAAAGGTCTCCAAGTCAGCCTAGATGAATTAGAAAAAAAATTATATTAGAAGGACAGGTCGGCCCGGGAAGAATTCAAGTAGGACAGCCTATGAAGAGCTGTGTCTCTTGGGTTGTCACACCCCCATTCAACTTGTATAAATAGACATTGTGACGCCTCATTTCAACACCAACAAAGAACAAGTTTTCTTCATCATTCTTAGCCCTCTTGGACAGCCGCACATGTGGAGAAGGAAGACAAGTTTGACCATCTTGACCAAGCTGATCTTACCTCTGTTTTGACTGAGTTTGACTTGCATTGACCAAGTTGTTTTATATCAGATTTAACCACAGGAAGGCCGCAGTTTGACCGCAGGAAAGCTGCAGTTTGACCACAGTTGAACACAGGATTTTGACTGCAGGTCCAAATTTGATCACAGGACCGAACTTGACCAGTCCTATTTTGACCAGGCCATTGACCAGTGTTGAAATTCTGATATTTAACTGGTTTGACCAGCATTGACTTGCCAAAGTATTGACCAGGTTTCACTGGTATTTTGACTTGGATATTGGCACAAATTTCTAGACAAATGGATGATTTGTAAACCTTGCTAAAAAAATAATTGTCTCTACTGTGCATGGCTGTCTTTCTATGATCTTTACTGTTTCCACATCATTTCTGTTGATATTTTCTGAAGTGTAATTATTCAATGATAGTAGTGGCATAAATACCGATTGGAAATCATTAGGAAGTAATTATCTGGCAGAAAATTGTATTCTACAGTACATCTTGTAGAAAATTCAACAGTATTCCATTCACATAGATTATGCTAAAGTTGTAGACAAAACTTAGCCAAGTTTAGATAGGCATTTCCTGAATCATGTTCCACCTGAGGTGACCATAATAACTGGATGAAAGAAAGCTAGGAGGCTCTTGGCCAGAAAGTTGAGATTAACAGAAAACTCACCAACTTCTTTTTCCCATTTCCATCTGTCAAACATGGACATTCAGCAAAAGTTTTCAGGCAAGGACAATGGATGTGTCCCAGTTCAGGCAAACCCTTCTCACCCAACAAGTCAACTCAGGTTCGATGCCTGGTCAGGACTGACCTGCAATTCATGGGCTGTCTCTTTCCCATTTACAAAGTTCATCCAATTTAACTAATATCAGCTTTCTGCTGCCAGACCCACAAACCATGCCAGTTAAAGTCAATATGTCCAATGACCTTAGTGTAGTAAAGCAAAAAGTAGCACAAAAGGTGGACTATATTTATCTGCCGAATTGTTGCTTCCAATGATCGTGATCACAACGTAAGAGTGTTCTTACATGGGCATCCCACATTTGCACATATCAGCCTACTTCACCATATTTTACAACAAAGAAACAACCCGCTAAAGAACAGCTTAAAATATACCCCAGTTGACAAACAAGACAAGGGTTGGACGGAAGTTTATAACAATAATCCATAGTGTCACTCTGCCAAAATCCTTTTAGAACTTAAAAGGACATTAGAGGTACACCTGTTTCTCAGCAGAGTCAAGCAGAACAAACTAAACTTCCCCAAAACAGGGAGCTAGATGAAAGTACACTGCTCAAAGAAGACCTGAGGTGAGTCAACAAGCACACTTCATAGTGTGAGGAAGAAACATCATAAGTTGGCAGGTCAAGGGGATTTTTAGATCAAGAGGAACTGTCCCAAGACTCTTCAGATATAAACCAGGTCTCGAGTACACAGGGATATCAGTTGATGATGCTGTTCCAAACACTTATGCCACATGTACAAAACTCCGATCAAAACAATAAAGAATATTTGAAAAGACAACAGTCTGCATTTGTGAAAAGCTTGAATAGAAGGATTTATACTTTACACCACGTTGCATGGAATTTCTCCTATAGCTTACTATTTAATGGCAAAAAATTAGGGTACTAAGGCCCCACACTTTGACTTGGTTTCAATTTTTATTTTATTTCTTTTGAGTTTTAGAAAAAATGGTCTTTTGCAAGGATCTGCTGCTTTGAACTTTCCTGCAAATGTATCTCAAGCAGATCCTCCAGCACTTCCAAAATGCTATGTAAACTCATTGTGCAATCTCCATAGGTAGATCCTGTGACATGATCAGCAATAATACTGGAGGAGGATGGTAGCAGGAACCAATTATGAGGCAAATTCCAATTATAACAAGAAATGCACTCAAAGAAGTCTCAAACAAAAATCTCGCCATATAGTATTGAAGAGAATCTACTTAGGATGGATTGACCCCTTTTCAATGTGATAGTACTGTTAAGACCTTCCATGATCTTTTCATCCAATCTCCTTAACCAATGTTGTTAATTTTCCACTATTCTATGCTGTTACAATCACTTTAGCCCAATTCTTAAGTTCAATTAGCAATCAATTTGATCTTCCGGTAAAGACTAGCAATTGTAGATAGAACAGTAAATGCAATATACAATAAGAGACAATCAGAAGCTAAGTCACATGACACGAGGACACGAGACACGAAGGACACGTAAATACGAGTATTCAATACGAAACGCAGCGACCTGGAAACATGACACGGGGGACACGTTTTGTATATATATATATATATACCGAAATATAGTTTTTTATCCATATTAAATTGCAGGTTGCAGCTTATCTAATTAAATTAAAATATAATTACTTCTCAAAGTTCATAGTTCACTTTAAAAAAATAAATAGAATCAAAATTTACTATTTAGAAATTAGAATGTGATATGCTTGGTCTTGATTCTTGAATATTCAATGTTCATTGTTCATGTACAACTTACAAGCACATAAGAAAATAACTAAATTCTAATCCTATTGATTTCCTCTGCCCCTCTTGCGAGAAAATGTCACAGCTTTCCCTTTCCCTCTAGATGTAGATGCTAGTGCTGGTGGAGTTGGCAGTGGAGTTTGCTATGCTCTAGAAGCTGAAAAACTAGAAGTAGGAGCTATAGGAGGTAGACCATGTCCTCTACTGGTGGCAGGGGTAGCCCGGGCAGGTGGTGTCACCTGGAAACATTACAATCCCCCAATCCTGAAATCCTGAAAAACTGATAAGTCTGCTGCATTTTGAATGAAATCTAAAATTCTACTTTCTCCATATGAAATTCAATGAGGCCGGAACCACTCTCAAACATCCTGAGTCATTTCATGGTAATGTTAAAAATTTAAGTAAAAGGATGAAAATGAAGATTAAGGAGAATATCACTTACTTTAAGAATTTAACATTACCATGAATAGCATATCAATACTAGGGCCTAGACTTGATCATTAAGCTGCCCCACTCAAAAATTATTTGTTTCTTTCAAAAAAAATTGCAGCTTATGCAGGCAGCGTTTTCTATCAACGGAATACGCGTTTTCCAGATGCATGACACGACAAAAACCGATGAATCCGTTTTACATTTTACAGGATATGATGAAAAACGTTTTCGACACGTTTTAGGGCCGTTTCGTGTCCGACACGTAAAAAATGGGACACGGGACCTTGGAGGACGTGTCCTGTGACTTAGATCAGAAGCAATGACAAGAGATACCAAGATTGTTCAAAGACTAGGGAAAAACCCGAGGGGGAAAACCCTTTCAAATTCTTCTTCTTATTAGATTGTCATAAAATGTTCAGCCGAGAGTACAATGATCCAATCCAACAATGACTCAAAGTCAACCTTTGACAATCCAAATAGACAAACCAATATCAAACCAATAATGAGCCTCAAAAGTCAATTCTGGTCAAATGTCAAAGTCTGCAATTCTGTCCAAGTCAACAGCAGTCAAAGTGTGCCCTAACCAGTCAAAGTCAACGGTCAAAACAGTCCTCCAAGAGCTCGGTCAACAGTCCACAAACTCAGCCTTCAATGCTGGTCAAACAGAGGTCAAAACAGTCCCAAACCAAGCAGTCAAACCTGGTCAACAGAGAGAGATTCCCTGCGGTCGAAGTCTGCAGTCAAGTCTGTGGTCAATGCAGGTCAAAGTGCCCAGATCTCCTCGGTTCTTGTGCCAAATAATGTGGCCTAGAAGAACAGAAATTTTCCCAAAAGATCAAAGTCAAAATATGCCCAAAACATCAAGGTCAATGCTGGTCAAGTCTCCCAAAACAGATGTAGATTTCGGCCAATAGAAAAGAAGACTTCCTGCTTCGCACATGTGAAGAGAACCCTGCAATTTTCAGTTTGTACGAACCAATGAGAGAAGAGAGAGATGCTTGATGTGATGTCTCCAAATGAGGTGCCTTGACTTGTATTTATAGGCGTTGGAGGAGGGCTAATTAGCCTCTTTAGGCCGACCTTAACTTTTGTGCCATTGTGGGTTTTCTCATCAAAAAAACATTTTTCCTTCACCAAATTGAGTACTTCCAGGGGCAATTTTGGGTCGCTTTGAATGAATAATATTGTCCAATGAAGGGAATTTACCCCTGATTTGCCAAATTAACACTCCCTCTCAACTAGGGGGGAATTTCCGACTGCAAAATATGTCCCATGATCCATCTCAAATGTCTCATCATCATCAAGTCAAATGTCATCTCTACTCATCTCTATTCATTTCTTCTGCTCATCTTTGCTCATTTGTTGAACACTCTCGAATCTAAAAGAAGAAGAATTTGACATCATAGGGGAGCTCAAGCTACAACCCTCTATCCAATGACAATAGGCGAGATCCATCTACCGGCAAGGATCACATCCATCTTGTTGTTTAGTCAACAGGCGAGACCAAACTTGCCATATAGGGTAGAGATCACATCCATCCTATCATCCAGTGACAATTGGGCAAGATCCATCTACCAACAAGGATCACATCCATCCTATCATCCAGTGACAATTGGGCGAGATCCATCTACCAGCAAGGATCACATCCATCCTGTTGTCTAGTCAACAAGCGAGACCAAACTTGCCATATAGGGTAGAGATCACAACCATCCCAATGTCTATTGATCTTCCCAAGTTGACCCTGAAGAGTCAAGTGGTAGAACACTTGCATCCTCTATACTTGAGCAAGATCCACTTGCTATGCAAGGATCACACCATCTCAAGTCATCTCAACCCATTGGCCAAATGGGGAGGCAATCCCAACAAGCCCTGCTTGTGGGTAGGATGCATACTGGGGTATACTCTGTCAATCATGATAGGGGGAGATACCCAACTTGTCATAAATGACAAGGATCACAGCCAGATACTACTTACCACAGAGGGTAAGGATCACAACCATCCTATTGTCCAGAGATACCTCAACCCCAGGAGCTCTCAGGCTCAATTCCTATCCCTGTGAGCTCAAACAAGGAGGAAGAACATAGCTCAGTGTTCTCGATCAGTCGGGACCCTTACCTGGGAGGGTCACATCCATTAGTCAGAGTTGCTCTCTAAAGACCAGGAACTTCCTTTTAGGCAAAGCCTTGGTGAGTATGTTCGTTATCTTCTCGTTAGTCGACACATGGTGGAGTCTTACGGCTCCTCTCTATACCATGTCTTGAATGTAGTGGTACCTGATCTCAATGTGCTTGGACTTGTCATGAAATACGAGATTCTCTACCAATCGAATCCCACTCTTGTTGTCGTAATATATCATTGTAGCATCTAGGACTTGCTCAAATAGCTCTCCAAAGAGATTTCCCAACCAAATGCTAGCAACAATGTATTCGCTCTAGTCGTGCTTAAAGCTACGAACTTTTGTTTCCTACTCATCCAAGATATCATAGTGGATCCCAAGCTAAAGCAGCGTCCTAATGTGATCTTCCTGTCAATAATGTTTCCTGCAAGGTTAATTAGGAGCAGGAGCAGGGAGCAACATTTTCAAAAGCTCCCGGTTTGGGAGTGAATCAGGAACAAATTTTTATATAATATATATTTTGATGCATATATGTCAACAAAAGCATGTAGAATGATGAATTAGATATAAAAGGCATAAAAACATGGATTGAACCATATAACATCAATCATCTAGAAGTTATAATCTTCATCAACCACGTCCTCAAGTTAGTAACATACAACATATTGAGTCCCATGATTCATCAATCTTAAAGTTTCAAGCTTTCAAAATTCGATATTTAACATTTATCATCATTGATCACAAAATTTGTAACTTGTACTTGTAACCATTACCATTACCAAGTAACCAAATGATAACAAAGAATATCTAACATGAAATGAAATGTTTCAACTTTCACAAAGCATCATATTCATAATTCATTACCAATGAGTTAGAAATGCCAACTTCAAATTTAAATTGTCATATATTGTTTACAAATAATACCATAATAAATATGAAAGAGTCAATAGTTATAAAAGTACTAGAAACTAGAAGTACTTGCTATTAAAGTTTTGCAGGTACATGATCTTCAAGATGTTGAAGATGTTTTTAATGATGAGATGAGCATGATGAAGGAAGCTACAAGAATGATAAATAATCAAAGATGACCTTGATGTCATGAGAAAGAAATGAAGCAAAGTTACTCTGATATTATAAAAAGGAAGTTGTTGATCTCCCTAAGTTGAGAGGGAGCTTGGATAGAAGAAAGGTATATCTCCCCAGTTGAGAGGGAGGGCATATTATGACAGTCATAATGAATACCTTGAAGAAAGAACGAAACTAAAGAATGAATGAAAGAACTACAGATGGATGTTCATAATTCATTAAGTTGCAAACAAAAGACTTGAGGAGTGAAAGAGGAAAGTTTTCGACAAGTTGTATTTCGATAACTTGATGATGATATTAGTCGCATCAAGGTGATTGAGGACCCCGAAGGTTTGCGTTTACTTGTATATATGTTTGAAGGTTTATTACTAATTGGGGTTGTGAATGTATAGGATCTCTCCATAAAATGGTTGAACGCTTGGAGTGGTGGATATATATCTTATTTAGTTGATAAGGAGAGATGAAGCATATTATGACAGCGAGATGCTTGGGAGGACATCTAGTTGGTTTATGTGTTGATGTCTAGATCCCGAAGTAGGGAGGGTGGCATTGGTCATGGAGCTCTGACCTTGGATGCACACCTAGATCCTCAGGTTAGTGTTAGAGCTTAAAAGCCTAATGGTACCTAGATTGGCTAAAGCTTGAGTACACCATAGTCCCACCCGATTAGAGTACCTTGATCAGGTATCTAATCTGTAGCACTACGTGTGTTGTGACTCTTTATAGAGTATATCATTTGAGATCTTCCATGTACCTTTGTATATATGTAATTATGAATACCTCCCTAGTTAAGAGGGAGTGTTGAAAAATGTAAGTAGTGTCGGTCTTCATAATTGTATTTGAGTCATGATGTAATGTATTTGTCAAAAGAAATAAAAAGAAATTGTATTGTAAAGAAATTAACTTATTAAAGCATGGGTTTCATGCTTGGATCAATCGTTCTTAGGTCAAAGCCTCTAATTCTAGGCTTCTAGGGTTTACGTCAAATGTGTTTGTCCATGTCATAATATAAAAGACCCTTGGGCTTTGTCAATCAATAAAGAATTTTATTTTTATGTAAAATAGGTCATTTAGGCCTCCTCCACCAAGTCGGCCTCGACCTGGACAAGTCAAAAAATTAGGGAGGCAGAATCCACGATAAAAGCGCAACAACTCGACTCATTTGGAGCACATCAACTACAAGTTTGATCTGCAGTCATTGGAGATAGAAAAAGGGTGTGATATTCAAGGAAGAGGAAGAAAACCCTAGTGAAATAGAAGGAAGGCTTTGTCAAGGAAAAAGAAGAAGAAATTTCTCTCTACTCTCACACATGCGAAATTTTGAAGTTGTCGTGGAGGTCGAAATTTTGGATTTGCAGTAGGGCCGAAATTCTAGTTACTAAGAGGCCAAAATTTTGGATTGTTGTTAGGTTGTAGTTGTTGGACAAGAAAAGACTACTGAAGTTTGTTGAATCATATTGCAAGGCTGACTTGGTGGAGGAGGAAGGTCTTTTGGTCTAAGGTCTTGGTCTATTTCAATTTGATTAGTAGAAGAGTTTGACTAGGTTTTCCCCTATAGAGGGTTTTTACCCTGGCTGAGTGCCTACATCTGATGTCATTGATCTTCATGTTTTGATTTGATGATTGCTTGATGAAACAAGAACATGAAGAAAGTCATTAAGGCAACAAGAATATCACAAGTAATTATCAACATAAGAAAATCTTTCTACCTTTCTAATTTTCTAACATGTTCTTCATGTTTGTAGGGTTATTTGAGTCAAAAGAAAATTTGTCATGAGTCAAGCAAATGTATTTGAGTCAAAGTCCCATTTGGACTTGTTGTAAGAAAAAGAAAAATATTTTATTTTGAGTCAAAAGAGTCTAAAATGTCACAACAAGACCAAGTCGGCCCTCCTTGGGAACAAGTCAGCCTGGGCTCCAAGAGCCACCTATTCGACCTCCTGGATGTGTATATATAGAGAGAAACTCGACCATTTTGGAGACCATTCATTCACTCATCATGTACATTGATTTATGTGCCAAGATAAGAAGGAAAACTAGTGAAATTAAAGGAGAAAGAAGGAGGTCAAAGCAGAGAGATGAATAAATTTTTGCCTTAGTTCTGCGAATTTCTCTGAGGTATTTCAAGGGTTGAAATTTCAAGTGGCCAAATGTTGAGAATTCAATAGGGCAATGAATATGTTAACTCTCTTTACTTGACAACTGTTTGTGTTACCTTTTACTTATTTGCTTTGTTCGTTATTATTCCAATGTGCAATACATCAAACAGCTACCAAAACAGTAAGAACAATGACACAATATATAGGTTGCAAGCCAGGGCCAAAACCCCTCCTCTTGAGGGGAAAACCTGAAAATCTCTTCTTATCTTTCAGATCTTTCAATTGACGAATACCATGACCTAGACTCAGACAAATACCCTCCAAGATAAAGTCTTACGTGGCCTCCTACTGCAACATCTTTGATCTCCCAGTAGATCTGAAATTCTGCTCCACAGCAACTGCTATAATTGTTGTTGCTTCTCTAGGAGACTTCGATCTCCCTCTAACAACCTTCCTCTTGACTTCATTTGCTTGACTTGAGTCCTAGGACTAGTAAGATTCCCCAAGAGACCTTTGCTTGCCTTCCCTTCTCTCTTGCTTCCAAAATTGAACCTCAAACTATCCTAGAACAGAAACCCTAACTTCTCACTTCCACAAGAATAGAGAAAGACCCAAACACTTCAACTTCTTCAACCTTCTCTTCTTCGCACTAACTTCTTCGACTTCCTTTTCTTCTGTCTTCTTCGCATAAGAGATGAGAGAGTGAGTGATTCAAATGGAGGACGAGTTCCTCTTATATATAGGCTTCCTCAAGGGTGGACATGGATCTTCATGTAGGCTGACTTGACAACTCATTAGGCCGACTTGATCTTAGAGGTATTTTGACACTTTCAAGACAAAATATTTTTTTCTTTGCAATTTACAATGTGCCCATAAGGTCTTCCATATATGACAATGACTCTTATACCTAGGGCAAACCCTAGATGCACTCAATGGGTGATTGACCTATAAAATAAAAGAACTTGATCATGAAACCCGTGCTTCAATAATAAAAATAATTTCTTTTTCATTTTACATTTACAAGAATACATTTCATACTAATGAAGACCGAACCTAGTTACGAATTTTTCAACACTCCCTCTTAACTAGGGAGGTATTCATAAGAGATACATGGTCATTCTCAATCTGAAGAGATCTCATAAGAAGAGTCAGATTGGTAGTCTAGCATCATAATAACCAGCATTGTCACATTAGCAAGGCCTTGACTAATAGCTCTATATCTCCACAAGATCAGAGCACAATGTTGGTGAGACCAATGATATATATAGACACCATCATCATTGTCTCTCAAGGCACATACACCACCCAGGTGTTCACAGAGTATGACCTTCCATTGGACTATTCTTATCTTGGGTAGCTAATCCTCAAAGAATATCGATCCACGACTACTCTTGTCTTGAATGCCCTACCACATTCTCAAACAATATCGAATGTCAGATGGTTACTCAATCCTCCATTCTTTCTTCTCAAGTGAAGACAAGAATGTCGTGTCTATCTCTCCCTCTCAACGAGGGAGGGCCACCAAACCAAGCTTGTCCCTTAAGTATACAAGCTTCTTGTTTGGAAGTAATTTCGTCAATATGTCAGCCACCTGCTCATTAGTGGAGATATACCATATAGCTGCAACAGACCATTTTGTACTAGCTCTTGAATATAGTGATACTTGTTGTTGATATGTTTTGTCTTCTCATGAAACACTGGGTCCTCAGACAAACGAATACAACTGGTGTTATCACAAAGTATCATTATAGAGTTCATCGGTCCTTCAAACAAGTCAGATAGCAGTTTCCTTAACCATACTGCTTCCTCGCTTACTTGACATGTTGCAACATATTCAACCTCAGCACTACTCAAAGCAACGGTGTCTTGCTTTCTGCTCATCCATGAGACCATGGAGGATCCCAAACTGAAACATCCTCCCGTAGTGCTTCTTCCATCCTGTTCACTGCCTCCCCAGTCGGAATCTGTATACCCAATCAATTGGACATCATTCCTTCTATCATACTTCAGACAGTAGTTGATGGTTCCTTGTAGATATCTCATAATATGCTTTGCTGCTATCCAATGATCATGCTTCGGCTCTACTTGGAATTGATTGAGTACATTTACTGCAAAACATATGTTTGGTTGAGTATTCACCAAGTACATCAATGAACCAACAAGTTGTCTATACCCAAAAGAATCCACAAGGCTTGATTCAGAACTCCTTAGTCTCTTCAAGTTTGTGATCATCGGAGTGGTCATAGTTTTACAGTCCATCATGTCGAACTTCTTTAGAATCTCGATCACATACTTTCCTTGACCCAAATAGATTTCATTTGGTCCTTGCCAAACTTCTAGTCCCAAATAGTAATGCATCAGCCCAAGATCCTTCATGTCAAATTTTGTTGCCAATTGCTTTTTACATTCTTCAATTCGACCTTCAACACCTGTCAAGAGAAGATCATCTACATACAGAAGAATAATTACAGGTTCATTGTTCACAACCTTAATATGAAGGTTTGAGTCGGCAGAACTTTTTGTGAAGCCTATTCTCTGTACGTATGCATCCATTCTAGCATACCATGCCCTTAATGCTTGCTTGAGGCCATATAATGCTTTCTTCAATCTACAAACATATGCCTTCCTATCTTTGACTTCAAATCCCAAGGGTTGTTCTATATAGACTCATTCATCTATAGTGCCATTCAAAAACGCAGTCTTGACATCCATTTGATGGATGTTCCATCCCATCGATGCTGCCAGAGAGACTAATGATCGAATCGTTGTATATCTTGTTGTTGGAGCAAATGTTTCTTCATAGTCCATGCCTTCAAGTTGAGAGAATCCTCTAGCCACAAATCTTGTTTTATACTTATCTATACTTCCATCAGTTGCATGCTTGATCTTATAGATCCACTTGGAAGTAACCACAAATTTATCTTCGGGCCTAGGTACGATCTCCCAAACTCCATTCTTCATTATAGATTGATATTCTTCATTCATGGCATCCTTCTATTCTCGATGTTCTACAGCCTCTTCAAAGGTGTAAGGTTCTGCTTCTATTAATTTTGTCATGTATGCAGGATACCCAGAATATTTCCTAGGTGTCTTACTTTCTCTAAATGATCCTTGTGCTGCCCCATGACCTTCTGCATCAAGTAGTGTAGATTTCAACCAATTAGGTCTTTTCCTTGTTTCGGGAATGACCACAAGTTGAACAAGTTCACTTGGCCCTTCTTCTTCATGGTGTGATCCTTCTCCTCCCTTGTCAACTTCTTCCTCAAATATTGGAAGTTCTTCGTCATCAGAATCTATAGAAAGTTCTTTTGATTCCTTGACTGTTATACTCTCATCAACTATGACATTACAACTAACTTCAATGTGATGTCCATCTCTCATATAGATTCTATAGGCCTTTGATGAGTTACTATACCCAACAAAAGTCCCCTTTATACCGGAAGGATCCAGCTTCTTTCTTTTGTCCTTTGGTATATGAATATACACAGAACACCCAAAGATTCAGAGATGATCTACAAATGGCTTCTTCCCAGTAAACACTTCTTCCGAAGTTTTGTTGTCAAGAGATCCGTGAGGACATCGATTTTGAATGTAGACCGTTGTCTTGGTTGTCTTTCCCCACAGAAACTTAGGTAGATCTTGATTGTGTAACGTTGCTTTTACACTTTCTTCAATGGATCTGTTCTTTCTTTCTGCAACTCCATTTTGTTCAAGATTGTATGGGACTATCAGCTCCATCTTAATCCCAGACACCTTACAGAATGCTATAATCTCATTTGATGTATATTCTCCTCCATTATAAAATCTTAGTATCATGATTGTTCTCTCTGTAAGGTTCTCCACTTTAGCTTTGAATTCTTGAAATTTTATAAATACTTCATCCTTGGTTTTCATTAGGTAAACCCAAGTCTTTCTTGAATGATCATCTATGAATGTGACATAGTATAGATGGCCTCCAAGTGATTTTGGAGTCATAGGGCCACATACATCAAAGTGGATAAGATCCAAGATTTCTTTCGACCGCAAAGCACTGCTTCCAAATGGTCTCTTGGTAATCTTACCCAATGCACATCCCTTGCAAACACCTTCATGATCTTCCTTTAGATTTCGGATTCCATCTACTATGGAATTTAAAGTTGCAAAAATTTTGAAATGTAGCTGACCAAACCTTTGATGCCAAAGTTCACATGGACTAATCTCAGTGTGAACTAGGGCTTGGTTTACAGGAGAGATTAGTCTATAGAGCCTTCCTTCTTGGATACCAATAACTTTAGCTTGATCTATGCTTGAGTCCTTTCCCCAAATAACTACCTTTCCATCAATGAAGGCTACTCTATCTCCTTTATCTTCTAAACTTCAAATAGAAAGTAAATTTTTGTGCAAACCTGGAACAAATAGAATCTTGTTGAGGTGCATGTCGCTTCCATTCTTGAGTTTTATGGAAGTTGATCCAATGCCCTTCACCGGATAGCTTTTGTTGTCTCCAAGTTCCACAGAGTAAGCGGAATTTCCTTTTGATAAGGTCTTCAATTGGTTGGAGTGACCAGTCATGTGCCTTCATGCACCACTATCAATTAACCAAATGTCTTCGTCTTGGAATGTACCAGAGAGAGGCGAAAAGAGACCTTCATCCCTTTCATTGATTGATGCCTTCTTTGAAGAAAATAAGAGACTCCATGCTTCCTTGATACCTTTCTTGAGATGGCTTGCAATCTTCTTGATGAACTTCTTCATTGTAGAGGAGATCTTCATGATGCCCTTAGAGAACCAAAGCTCTGATACCATGTTGAGAATTCAATAGGGCAACGAATATGTTAATTCCTTTTACTTGATAATTGTTTGTATTACCTTTTACTTATTAGCTTTGTTCATTATTATTCCAATGTGCAATACATCAAACAGCTACCAAAAAAGTAAAAATAGTGACACAGTATATAGGTTGCAAGCCAGGGCCATAACCCCTCCTCTAAGAGGGGAAAACCCAAAAATCTCGTCTTATCTTTTAGATCTTTCAATTGACAAATTACCATGACCTGGAGTCAGACAAATACCCTCCAAGATCAAGTCTTCCACGGCCTCCTGCTACAATATCTTTGATCTCCCAGTAGATCTGAAATTTTGCTCCCTAGAAACTATTGCTACTTCTCTAGGAGACTTTGATCTCCCTCTAACAACCTTCCTCTTGACTTCACTTGCCTTGACTTGAGTCCTAGGGCTAATAAGATGCCCTAAGAGACCTTTGTTTGCCTTCCCTTCTCTCTTGCTTCCAAAATCGAACCTCAGACTATCCCAGCGCATAAACCCTAACTTCGCACTTCCAGAAGAATAAAGAAAGACCCAGTTGTGGCCATAACCACCACCCTATTAAAACCTGCTCTGGGGGCAAATTTGAATGGGTCCCCTAAGAAGTTTGATCTTTCATTTCTTCGAATGATAACTGGAGTTGTCAGATGGAATTATGTATTCAAAGCTGAATGGTTCAATGGTTTAATAATTATGGTTGCAATGCGTTTTGAGATTAAAATGGAAACTGTGATTGTGCATGCCTGAAGAGTGTCACGAAATGCTTGATACTATAATTCGTGGAATCAACCTAAAGGTTCCTAAAGGTTGAATCGTGTCCGGCGTTGAAACCTCGCCTAAGATGGTAGGAGTCCGCGATCGTCGTGTGATCGCTACCCTAATGCCTGAACTCTAGATTTCGGGGAAATTCCTTGAGGGCTCTCAGTGCACAGTACCGAATTTGAATAAGTGAAAACAAAATTCGAAAGAGATGCATCCCCACCGTGCCGAAAGACTTTAACCATTTCATCGCATGGCTATCCGTTTTGCTTTAATCATCAGTTCCCCATTGCCTAGCAAGTTTAGAGCCATCATTGTGCCGTGACCAAATAAAGATCACCGCACCCTCTTGAGACTTAGAGCCTGAACGACTCACAGAGCTCCCAGTTATAGAGTCTCTCTCTTTATGAAAGTTTTAATGAAGGCAAGGTTTGCTTTTGGGCGTTTCTATCATATCTCTCATAATCATAGCTAATGTTACTTATTTCTGCAGGCGAGGACCAAGAGAAGAAAAGCAAGGTCGACAAGCTAATACATAAGCATCAGGAATGGCTACGGGAAAAAGATGCAAGCGAGACCTAGCCGAAACAGAGGAATTTATGACAAGCAACAGGGAAGGCATACACAATAGGGAGCTACGCAACAGACTACGGTGATTTCTTGTTGCTTATCCTCCGTCCAGCCCTTCCACTCCTGTAACAGAGCTTTCAATTACAACTGCCGACTTGCAAAAGGATCTTACATCCTCAAATACCTGTCTAAGAAAAGGAGGTACAGGCTCAGAGATTTGTTTCATATGTACAGTGTTCTGTGGATCCTAGAAAAACGCCTTCGTCTACTGGATCTGTGCAAGTTTGATAAGGCTCGATGGATGGAAACAACTACATAGCACTCTACCTCGCAATCTGTCGAAGAAACGTATGAACACATCGAAGAAACTCTGAATGAGTACGAAGTCATTGTTGATCGCTGGCCTGAATGCTCGGTTGATTTGAAAAATGCAATCACAGTCATAGAGAGGTAAATACACATGGACAACATATAGCTAAACTCTAAAGAATTCTTCGAGATGCAAAGGGATTGGAAGGTGGTAATGAAATTCGAGAAAGCAACGCAGCCTTTAAATGATCATAGCATGAACAGTACGCCTAGTCCACATGATACCTCTACCAGCTGGATTTTGTTGCCATGTGTCATGGTTTTGGGACAGAATGGGGTAGGACGTCCTAAAATTCTGAGAAGACAGGAAGTAGAACAGATGTTGGTATAAGGGTTCTTGTGTTGCTTTGGGGACTCTAGATGACACCTTTGCATCATCGATGTTGGTGTTGCAAAGACATACTCCGCAAGAAAGGGATATGGAACCACCACATTGTATAATGGAGGCACGCTCTATACTAAGTAAAGGTACTCCTGATAGCGCAGATCCATCAAGTTATTATTACCTTCGGATACCCCTTAAATCAAGCCAGATGTTAAAAAATGAGCACACTATCTGCATTTGCCTTCAAGGAATAAAAAGGAATAACATTCAGTCAATACGTGTGCAAAGGGATGGCATGCCGTCATTCCTCTTTCTACAGACATCCGTTCATTTTTCTTCAGGAAATAGAACGCTCCAGTAGCAATGGATTCAACGTGTTCGTTGTTTCATTAACCGTTACATTTTGTATATTTTAATTTGAATATGGAAAGGACGAGGGAAGGCCGAAGGTCGGGAGAAACCGACAGTCAATTCTCTTTCTCCATAAGTATCACCTCTGGATAGAAGAAACAAGACTTTTTTTGGTAGAACATGGGTCGGTTTTATCGTGCTAATAAAGAAGACTATTTCGGTCAAGAAGAGGCCTTTCACAGTTTCAGTTTTTATGTTAAGAATGAGAGTATTGTCGAGGGCATGAGGAGATATATGTTTTGTTTTTATGCATAGTAATGACATATAGTTTATGACTAGTCTTGGTTATCCGAATATAATTCGTTATCATGGTTAACTCGTGAGCAGTCTCTTATTCGAAACCATATTAAACATCAGTTGCAAGTTTGATTTGTAGGAAAAGGAATGTGTATTCCCTTTACGAGTAATTAGATTGCAATTAAGCTTAAATACAGCCTTGTTCATCGGTGAACCCAGTAATTGATTCATTTGGACCTGGAATCCATATATGATGTTTAATCTCTTTTGATTATGCTCTTGCAGGATAGGTTAGAATAGTTAAGATTAACACAAGTAGGTAGAATCAGTATAGGTAGAGCTTAGTGCATATAGGTTAGTTGTTTCTTTTGTTGATTTAATTGAAGTCTTCCTCCAAGAAGCAATCTTTCAACACCTATAACAGTTTACGGGATCCTTTAAAACCCGTTGGAACTAGCCACTCCAAACGAAAGCGGATCTATTTGGGGTCTGCGATCAAGTTGGTTCCCTTTGTTGGCACAACAAACATTCGACGTGACAACAAACCCAAACACTTCGACTTCTTCAACCTTCTCTTCTTCGCACTTCCTTCTTCGACTTCCTTTTCTTCTGTCTTCTTCGCATAAGAGATGAGAGAGTGAGTGATTCAAATGGAGGACGAGTTCCTCTTATATACAGGCTTCATCAAGGGTGGATGTGGCTCTTCATGTAGGTCAACTTGACAGCTCATTAGGCTGACTTGATCTTGGAGGTATTTTGACACTTTCAAGACAAAATGTTTTTATTTTGCAATTTACAATGTGCCCATAGGGTCTTCCATATATGACAATAACTCTTATACCTAGGACAAACCCTAGAAGCACTCAATGGGTGCTTGGCCTATAGAATAAAAGAACTTGAGCATGAAACCCATGCTTCAATAATAATAATAATTTCTTTTTCATTTTACATTTACAAGAATACATTTCATACTAATGAAGACAAAACCTAGTTCCACATTTTTCAACACCAAAAAGCAAGAGCCGAAATTTCAGGAGTTGACTAGATTTCAACAATTTGACTAGCATTAACTTTTGTTGACTTTGACCTATTATGAAGGAATAAAGGAAGGTTGAATTGGAATCTTTGTGGCAGTATTGGTCTTGGTTTTTGGGTCTCGAATATCTCACTTTGATCTGATTCCACAAGAAGAGAAGTTGTTTGGCTTTTCCCCCTTGTGGGGTTTTGCCCTGGCTTGGAGCCTAATTTGCTATGTTCTTTGTCTCTTGTGATCTTCAAATTGTGTAATTTTTGGTGATTGCTTGATGAAGAACATAACAAATTAAATAAGAAGCCAACAACCATTCACAAGTAATTATCATGATAGAGAAATCTACACTAATCTACAACACATTGATTTCTCAAAAAGCACATTATGGGGTTGTTAAGAGCAATACATTCTCTAGTCAATTGGTAAATCTTCGACAAAGAGGTTCAATTGCAGAGCACATTCAACAATTCCCAAAAGTTGATCTTAGGGTAAAGAACATTCCAGTAGATAATTTGTTAAAACATTGTATGGAAACTTTCAAGGAAAGCATCCAACATGAGGTGCATATCTTTGAACCTAAATCCCTAAAGGATGCTTTCAACTTGGCAAGGAAACTTTGGCTACCAACAAGTATAGAGAGCATCATGCTCCCTCTCCTAACCTCACTCAACCAATAGTGTTAACACCTCAACAAATGGATTAAAGAAGAGCAAAGGGACTTTGTTTAAATTGTGACAGAATGTACAATAAAGGGGCATAAATGAAGTGAGAAGAACTTATTCTACATACGCTTTGAAGAGGAAGATGATCGGCAATTAGAACCATGACAAGATTTACAACTAGAAGAGACTAATGATATTTTGTCATGCATTAGCTGACACTAGGTACTCCACAAACCCTCGAGATAAAAGGATATGTCAAAATGAAAAAGGTGACAGTGTTGGTTGATTCAGGTACTACCCATAATCTCATCAATTACAAGTTAGCAAAACTTCTCAATTGGTTTGTATTCACAACACCAAAATTTGAAGTAATGATTGCAGTGGTTACAATCATTGGGAACAGTGTCCCTTAATTTTCAACATATTTTCATGAGATTTTCCTTAGAAGGTAAAAAAAATTAGCTTCAAGATATCCAAGGAAACCTTCTAAAGTAATAAGCTTTAACAACATGACCAAATTACTCAAAACGGGACACCATGTTGTAGTTGCACAATTGTGCTCACTAGATATTCAAACATTTATATCCTTTGCCCCAATGGATCTCCAAAAAGTGATCAACAATAATTCCAAGGTATTTGGAGGGGGGATGCCTAAGGGTCTTTCATCTTCCACCTACTCAAGATCGTTACCATGTTATCCATTTGCAACTTAGAAGCACGCCACTTAACAATAGGCCTTTATAGGTATCCATGTGCACAAAAGAGTGAAATTGAGTGTTTGATTCAAGAACTATCAAAGACTAGCGACATTCAACCTAGCCAAAGTGCTTTCTCTTCACTAGTGGCGATCACTACAAGTTCATCCAAGTTGTAGATAACTCGTCAAAATGACCACTACAGATAAGTTTTCTATTCCCATCATTGATAAATTATTCGATGAATTGCATGGAGTCATGTTCTTTATTAAGTTGGATCTCCATTCAAGGTATCACCAAATCAAAATGAGGCAAGAAGACATTCACAAAACAGCCTTAAAAAAATGAAGGTCATTATGAGTTTTGGTTAAGTCATTTCGACTTATTGAAGCACCTTTAACATTTCATCAATTGATGAATTCTAATTTCAAACCCATCCTTGGAAAATTTGTGTTTGTATTTTTTAATGACATAATAATCTGTAGTAAATCTTGGGAAGAGCATGTACAACATGATGATATGGTCTTAAAGTTATTGGCAAAGCTACAACTATATACAAAACCTTCCAAGTGTGCCTTTGAGGTTCAAGAAGTGGAATACTTGGGTCATATTACATCTCATTAAGGTGTCAAGGTGGACCCTAACAAAACTAAAGCAATGGTGGAATGGCCAATCCCCAAAACCATGAAGAAACTTAGAAGATTCTTATGATTAATAGGTTATTACCGCAAGTTTGTCACATCTAACAACATTATTAAATATGGAAGCACTTTCTTAGACTTTAGAAGCATCTAAAGCCTTTGAAAAAATTGAGAAGGTTATGTGTACAACTCCTATCTTGGCCATACCTGACTTCACAAAACCTTTGTTGTGGAGAGTGATGTCTCAACCCATAGCATTGGTGCAATTTTAATGCAAGAAGGAATTCTCCTTGCCTTTAAAAACAAACAACTTAAAGGAATGAACTTGCTCAAAACCATTTATGAAAAAGAAATGTTGGTCATACTACATGCAATTAAAAAAAATGCCCTTACCTAACTCCTATCTTGGCCATACCTGACTTCACAAAACCTTTGTTGTGGAGAGTGATGCCTCGAGCCATAGCATTGGTGCAATTTTAATGCAAGAAGGAATGCTCCTTGCATTTTGTAAACAACCAACTTAAAGGAATGAACTTGCTCAAAACCATTTATGAAAAAGAAATGTTGGTCATACTACATGAAACTACAAAAAAGTGCCCTTACCTAATAGGAAGACACTTCAAAGTAAAAATAGAACATGATAGTTTGAAGTACTTCTTGGAGCAACAACTATGTTTAGAAAAGCAACAAATTGGATTACAAAGATGCTAGGTTATGACTTTGAAATTTTATAGTAATATACAAAAAAAGAAAACATAGTATGGTGGCAGATGCGCTTTCAAGGAAAGAAGAAAGAATAGAAAGCTTACTATGTGTTATTCTATTTTGCAATCTGATTGGGTGGAAGAAGCAAGAACAAAATGGAAGAAAGACCAAAAGCTATGCAATATCATTCAAAAACTACAAGACAGCCCAAGTACATTAGATACATTTGTGTGGAATCCGAATAATCATTTATTGTGGTATGAAGATCGCCTATATTTATGTAAGAATTCCAAACTCAAACAAGAATCCCTTTTGGTAATGCACACTTCTCCTAGGCGAGGACATTCAAGGTTCCTGAAAAACTTACCAAATGATCAAGAAGGAATTTTCCTAGGAAGACCTTAAAACCGATGTTCAAAAGTTTTTGGTTGAATGTGTGGCCTGCTAACAAAATAAAGGAGAGAAAATCAAGACCCCAGACCTCTTACAACCATTAGCTATACCAAGTCAACATTGTGAAGAAGTTTCAATAGATTTTATTATAGGTTTACCTAAATCTGAATGGAAGAATGTCATCATGGTAAAAGTAGATCGGCTGACAAAGTATGCCCATTTTTGCTCTCATTCACATCCTTTTCAAACAAGTACAGTGGCAACATGCACACAAACAATTCAAAAGCTACGGATTGGTGTAAGTGACAAATCTCCAATTTTCACCAGAACTTTTGCATTGAATTATTTTCTTGTTTGGATAATCAATTGGCTCACAACTCATCTTATTATCCTCAATCTGATGGGAAAACTAAGATTGTGAATAAATGTTTATAAGTATATCTTTGTTGCTTTTCATATTACAAACCAACATAATGGGTCAAGTGCTTTCCCTTAACACAATGGTTGGACAAAACATCCTTCCATACCTCCACAAAAATGTCCCCATTTATGGCATTTCATGGATATCATCCTCCATCCATTGCATCACACTTGAAAGTAACTACAAAGGCTCAAACAATGGAGGACCACATAGCACACCAACAAGAAGTTCTAAAACTATCGACGAATAACTTGGTTATAACACAAACTAAGATAAAACAAGCATATCAGCATTTAAACGAAAGAGAATTTGAAGTGGGGAATTGGTTATTTTGAGGCTACAACCATATAAATAGATGTCCCTCAAGCAACATAATGACAATAATTAGCACCCAAGTATCATGGCCCCCATAAGGTGTTGCAAAAGGATTGCAATTATGGCCTACAAATTGGAGCTACCTCCATCTTCAAGTCTACATCTAGTCTCCCATGTTTCTTGCTTAAAAAAGGTAATTAGTGTCAAGATCTTAGTCCAAATTACCTAAGATAATGGAGGGGGAAATATCATACTAGAACTAGAAACAATCCTTGAAACGAGGAAGATGTAAAGTGGGAAGATGAGCTAATCATGCATAAACACACAATGAGTGAAGTGTTGAGGACAACATTGTTTGAAGGGGAGGGGCATGTTAAGCACAGAACACCTTATGAAGCCCTAGATATGGCGTTATTAATTTTTAGTGTTATATTAGTAGGTAGGCCAAATTTTTCATTTTACCCTTTCATTATAATTGCACCCTTTTTCTCTTATGTCTATACCAAGGAGACCTAGTCTTAGCAACATCTCATCTTATCTTTCGTATCGGTTTCTTTGTAAAAGGAGGTTTCCCCCTCCAAGTGGATTGTATTCATTGATTTTTTTATCATTTTTAAGGCACTTGGATCATCACATTCTCTACAATGTGCCTAGGAAGCCCTTTGTTTTGATTCCCCACGCCCCCCCAAAATAGCTCCTTGCCACTTTTTTTTACACAAACATCCATAAGGGCATCTGGTAGATGAGCACCAACAAAGCGATAGATAAGGAGCAATTCCAAACCAAGCTTTTCAAACATAATAGACCAACACTTCTTAATCACGTCATTGATTTGTTTAATCACGATGTTTTTTCAAATTTTTCCTAGACACAGTCTCACCATATCATTCATCAAATTCATAAATCGAGATCCAACTCTAATCCAGTCAAATGCCAAATGATAATTGGTCTATCACACTTTCTCTAGGCTATATGCAATAGCCTTGCATTATTGTTATCCAAGGAGATTGAGAAAAGATAACTTCAAGCTAGAGGACAACAAGCACCAGGCTAGAGCACCAAACCATTAATCATATCGTCACTCCTAGAGACATCATTGAGGTGGCGAGACATAACTCTTCAAAATCCTTTTGTTGCTTCGTCAACTTTCAAAATGTGTTTGACTTTGTGCCAAGAGAAGCCCTACCCCAAAGGCTTAGAGATATTGACATCTCAGATATTCTTATCACAACTATAATGTGCCTCTGTGAGTCCACCCTTAACCAACTCCACACAACTCACCAAAATTTTGGACTTCATTAGGAGCATCATTGGGGTTAAATAGGGAAATGATGTTAAATAGGGCTTCCTTCTTTCACTAACTTTGTTTGGGATATAAATTAACAAGCTTGAGTATTTTTTCATGCGCATATTCAACCAGGGGACTCAAGTTTTGATCCCTATCCTCCTCTCTATAGTTGACATAACTCTCTTGTCCTCCACCCCTTACGGTTTGCAAAGACAACTTGATGCCTTGTCCAAATTTTGTGATCTTCGTCAATTGACAACCAATTTAGGAAAAACCACGGCTATGATCTTCAATAAGACAAGGATCGTTATTTCAAAGTATCATTTTTACTTTCAAGGTGTGGCAATCGAGATCACCACAGCTTACACCTACATAGGTGTTCACTCTTCTTGAGCATCAATGTTTCCGAAACCATTCTCAACATATTCAACCCAAGATGGACCTCGTGGAAAGACTCGTTAGAGTCATAATTCTTTATGGTTTGGGGATTTGAGAGCGCAATTTGTCAGAGTCTAACGAGGCCATGAGAAAGAGGATTTAGCTCCTTGTGCTTCATTGCATCATTAGATGCAAGAGAACTATTCCTCAAGCCATTATTCAAGCATGTAGTCTCCCCTTTTAGGATCAAGACTATTTTTGGACTAGTATTCCTTTTGCACCCAATTCAATGATTTGTAGACTCTTCCACAAGTAGATCCATTGCCCCCATCTCGCTTGCAGCTCTTCAGGACCATAACTACTTCTAGTACTCCTAGTCAAGCTCATTGCTAGATTGCAAAGTCCTCTTCTCTACTTCATAGTTGGTCAATATCTCAATTAACCATCTCCCCCCATTCAAGTACTCTCTTGATGTCCTCAATCAACTCCTACATAATAAGCAAGAGTTGAATAAGTGAAGGAATAACTCATACCTATGATGTTTAATAAGTTAATATGATGTATTTATAACAATGGAGACCAATTCTATAAGCCTATGTAAGAATGAGATTGAGAAATAAGAGAAGTTAGGGTTAAAGATCTCTTGAGAGACTTATGGAGATATTATGGAGATAGTTATGGAGTTGCTTGAACTAAATGTCCAAGTATGACATAGTTGTTATGGTCACCTACAATTATATAACGGTACCATTTGTACAATATAATTACACACGAGAATAATATTCAATATAATTTCCCCTTCGAGGGTTTCTTAAGTCTAAATTCTTTGTGTCCCTTGCTTTGTGATTGGCTATTAAAGCCAACAATTGGTATCAAAGCGATAGTTGTGGTCACTGTGTTTGTAAGAAAGCATGACAAAGAGGGGAAAGGACAATGCAAGGATCACGTATTACATCTCCATGAAATCCATCTATTTGTTTTGATTTGTGTCCAAGGGATACAACCCAAAGGATTATTTCCAATTTATTTTTTATCAGTTGGAATGAATACCTAGGGAATTAAAATAAATCCCTAGAATGAATTAGTTGCTTAACTATTAATCGCATCTAGGGATTAGTTAATTATGCTAAGCAATTGAGATTAAAGACATGTTTGTCAATAACTCACCAGGCAGCGATCAATGCCATTGCCATATGAAGTAATATGCAAAGGGACCCTGGTTCGCTTGAGGCCAACATGGAACTGCCCAAGGAAGGTGGAAAAGAGGAGAATAAGTTAGACAAGAAGTTATCAAGAAAGAATCTGAGTTTCCAAATGGTTGTAAGCAGCACATAGTGATCAGCGATCATCCAGACACTAATGATGCAACAACTTAAGAAAACTCTAATGAAGAAGCAATAGCGATAACTGAAAAATATGTGTACCACTATTGCAATGCTTTCAAGTCTTTTGGTTGAACATTCTAGTCACAAAGCTTCTTCTTAGAGCATGGAGTACTCTATTATAGTGAAAGTCAGAACAATACATATAAGCTATGGTATTTTTGCAACAAAGAATCATTTTTTATAATACTTTCAAGTGCCATACTAGAGAGAATCCCTTCCATCACATATATGTGCACAGGAGAGACGATTCTCCGGACCAATTTTGAACGAGTTCTAAGTCAGCAACTGCTCAGCGAATTGGAGATGTTTATTTTGGAGAGAGATAGATAAGTCATTAAATTAAGGACAAGAAGCTGCTAGACCAAATTAAATCTAAGCAAAATTGATGGTTACCAACAAGATAGAGTTGTTGATTTTGACTGAATGATTTGCAATTGGTGAAGAAGACTATGATGTGAACAAACATTTTTTTTTGGTTGTTTTGTGACCTTTGTGCACTATACTAATGTAAAAAACAAAGTTTGTATATCCAAAAAAATGCTCTGATACCAATGTAATGAACAAGTTCGTTTACGCAGAAATAATCTCAGGATACTTCGAAGATAACAACATCCATTATAGGATAAGTAATTGTATATTGAATGTTATATAAAAGAATTAATGTGATGATTACAATGGAGGTGAGGGCCTAATTATATCCCCTAGGTAGATACCTCTTCACCAACAATCATGTCCTTAAGGACACACCTCTTCATTAACTAATTACTAGTTAATTAAGCATTATTTATTACTATTAATGTCTACATTATTTGTATTATTTTGTATATATTTATTCATAACATTGCCTTCCTCTTCAAAAAGCTTTGTCCTCAAAGCATACTGATGAAAAGGCTTGATCTCTTTTTCCGTTTTGAATGTCTTATCGTCTCTGAACTGTCAGTTCTTCCGTGGCAACTGTGGAACAGGATGATTAGTTCTCCTGTGGACTAGGATGATTTGTTCTCCGTGGCGACTATGGAACAGAATGATTAGTTCTCCTGTGGGCCAAGATGATTTGTTCTCCGTGGCGACTATGGAACAAGATGATTAGTTATCCTGTGGGCCAGAATGATTAGTTCTCCGTGGCATCCGCTGACAGGATGATTCATTCTCCTGTGGACAGGTTGATTAGTTCTCCTGTCGAGGCATCCTACCCATGCAGTCTGGGACTCATGGGAAGTACCTCTCATCTGATCAATGAGTAGGGAAATGAGGATAGGAACCATAGTAGTACTATTGATGGACGCATCACTGTATCTACCGTACTCCCTATGCTAAGATGACCTCCATTGATCTAGGATCAGTATGAGTGGTTTGAGACACTCTCTTGCAGTGTAGATAGTATCGGCGAAATATCGTCGAATAGCGTAAATATCGCGATATTTTCGACAAGCCAAAATATCGCCGAGAAAATATTGCGATATTTCGGCAAAATATCGCGCGACGATATAAAATATCATCGGGCATGTTTTTCCGCCGCTACAAAAAGGAAAAATTGGTTTTTTTCTTCATTTCTGTTTCTAAGTGTTGGAGAAGGATGGGAAAGAGTTTTGTGGTGCTTGTCAAGGAGGGTTTGAGGATCAAACAACAATTATCACCACCAATTAAGATTTTTTTGTGGATCAAAGATTGAAAAATAGTGAGACAAACTTCATTTCTTCCATTAACAGGTATGTTCTTAAAAACCCTTATGTTAATGATTTTTTCATAGATTTAGGGTTATGCTTGCTTGCCTCTTTGCCTACCAACATTTTGTTTCTTTGTTTTTTTCCATTTGCTATGATTTTCATGCCCATGAACCAATGCAAGGGTTTTCTCCATATTTGGACAGCAAGCTTCAATTGGACAATCATCACTATCAGGGATCAGCAGGATATGTGATGTTATTTTGTTTGAGTCCTTGATTGGACAATTATCAGGGATCAGCAGGATTTGGTATCGCCTTTGAAGTTTGATGTATCATTTCTATTTGACATCATATATATCAATGCCTTCTTCATATTTATGTGCCAATGTGTTTAGTTCATGTTGTTATTTCTTTATATGTTTTGAAATCTGAAAAATAAAAAAATTAAAAAAAAAATGAATATATTATGCATTTTTTATGCTTGCCGATATTGCCGATAAGATATTTTCTGGACCCTCGCCGATATTTTCCCGATACCGATATTATCAACACTGCTCTCTTGTGACATTGATCTGGGATCAATGAAACTGATCTGGGATCAGTATGAGTGGTTTGAGACACTCTCTTGTGACATTGATCTAGGATCAATGAAACTGATCTGGGATCAGTATTAGTGGTTTGAGACACTCTCTTGTGACATTGATCTGGGATTAGTATGAGTGGTTTGAGACACTCTCTTGTGATATTGATCTGGGAACAATAAAACTGACTTCGGGTCAGTAGAGAATGGTATGAGACATTCTCGATCAATTCTTTTTCTTCATGGTTCAGCAGAGCAGAGCAGAGCTCAGCAGATCAAAGCAAAGCAGAGCTCAGCAGATCAGATCAGAGCAGAGCAATGCAGGGCACTGATGGCAGAGATAGTACAGTCGGACATATGGATCAATGAATGGAGTTCTCCCTAGTTGAGAGGGAGTGTTAAAATTAGCAACTAGGGCCAAACTCCATGTGGGTCATCTTATTTATGGCAGTTGATATTGTTCTTGGATCCCTCTCATCGAGAGGTGTAGGATTGATCTAAAGATCATCCGATTCTGATAAGTATTCATGGAGTTATGAATTTATTTGTGTTATAAGACAATTCGTCAAGGTCGGCCAACAACCAAATAAACCCCACACGTGCTCAACGTTTTAGTATAAGTAGAGGTGGCCTTCAAGTCATTTCAACAAACTTGGGATCTCTTCCTCTCTCTACTTGTCTTTAGGTTTTAGTAGGAGGAGAGATCCTAAGGAATAACGTTGCCCTGATCTAGAGGGCAGAAAGCTAGAACTACCGGAAAAACTAGAAAAGCCGGAAAAGCCAGAAATGCCAGAACTACTGGAAAATCCGAAAAAGTCGGAACTATCGAAAAAGCCACAACTGCCGAAAAAGCCGAAACTGCCGAAAAAGCCGGAAATGCCGAAGGAACTACCGGAAAAGATGGAAAAGACGAAAAAGTCGGAACTGCCGGAAAAACCGGAACCGTCGGGACTACCGAAACTACCAGGAACAACCAAAACAGTCGGAACCGTCGGGAACAGCCAGAACTGTCGGAAATGCCGAAACAGTCGGAGCATCTGTCTCCGAAGGAGAGCAGCATGCAAGGGACAGCTAACTAACATTGGGACGGTTGTATGTTACTTAGCAGCAAATACACCAAACATGCAATGTTACAGCTAGCATGCAACAACAAGCATGCTAAGGACAACAAGCATGCTAGGGACAACAAGCAAGCAAGGGACAACAAGCATGCAAGTTTCAGCCAACACATAGGTCAAGATGGCAACATGGTGCAACAATGGCACATAATGCAGTACAGTGATGGGTACAATCATGATTAATGAAGCGTGATGAGATGCAGCATAGTGATGATGGGTGTAGCATGGTGCAGCGCGGTGAGGTGCAGCATGACGATGAAATGCAGCACAACGATAGGTGAAGGAGTCACCTTGGAGAATTAGTTGAAGCAGCATGTCTTCAACTGATCTCATGTATCATCTTAGAGATGATCTATGCTCTTATCTAGATAAGTCAAAGTGTTGACTTCTGTTGTAAACGTACTATCTCTCTCTCTCTCTGTGCTGAACTATTGAAGAACATATAAGAAGAATTGATCAAGGGTTTACCCACATTGGGGTTTATCCCTAGCTAGCACCACATCTTGTGTCCTCTTGTCTTGGCTTGTCTTCTGCGATTTATGTTTATGTTCTATCTGCAGTTTACTTTAATGCTAATGTGATTGCTAATCCGGAAAAGATATTGAGCTAACTATGAAAATTGAAATAAATTGCTCTAAGCATAGAACATACCTAAAATTAACAATTTAAGACATCTTGATCTATGTCACATGGTTCGGGTTCGAATTCGAGTTTGGAAACAATTAAGTTCGATTCGAATTCGAATTTTTCGATGAGGTTCGTATGAGGTTCGACATTAAGTTCGACTATATATATATATATATATATATATATATATATATATATATATGACATAAAATAATAAAAAATCAAAATCAATCAATACAACTATATGAGTAGCAGTGAGCACCCACGAGCCACAAATCATGACCACTATTAACTTCATGCTCCAGGCAGCAAGGACAAGCAACGTCTAGAAATTGAATTCAGGAAATTGCAGAGAATACAACACACAGCGACAGCGCTAAGCACAATAGAGCTACACTCAGACTGAAGTTGGATTGTGAAAATCTATCGAAAACCATGGTAAATAAAGCCAAACCAGTGTCCACCGCGGAAACTAATTAGTGGGAAGCGGAACAAGAGAAAACCATGTGTTGCCGATGGTTTTTCTCATAAACCTTAAAACAACTCACAAAAACCGCCCAAAATCTAGCCTCAAACCCCAAAATAAATTTAAAAAATTATAAAGTTGGGCTTCAGGTTCGAATTCGTTGATGTTCGAATTTGAGGTTCGACTATCAGGTTCTAATTCGTTGAGGTTCGAATTTGAGGTTCGACTGTCAGGGTCGAATTCGTTGAGGTTCGAATTTGAGGTTCGACTATCAGGTTCGCTAAACCTAAACAAATTTGAATTTCTTTTTTAGGTTCGCCGAATTTCGAACCTCAAGGTTCAAATTCAGCGAACCCTGTGACATAGATCTCAATGATGTGGACTTACTTTGCGTTCTTCATTCAAAGAATTAATAAGCTGTGTTGAAGATTAACCCATTGTTTATCGAACATCGTTTGGTTGGTTGGGGTTTTTACAGCTTAGTTTATGATGTAATAAGTCATCCCCATGATCCATGGATACTCCTTGGCCTGTGGAATGACCTTGGGCATTCACTTGGATCATCATTAGAAGGTATTTAAGCATTATAACAGGTTTTAAGGTGTTTATTTCATGGAGGTCGTCCCCTTGATGGAATATTAATTCCTTGATATTTGGACTCACTTTGTTGGCTTGGGGCTTTTAAACCCATTTTGTGACTTGAAAACTCACTTCCTTGAATCAGGGAGATGATTTGACCCTTAGGTATTACCATGAGAACCTATTTGAAATGACATGAAAGGGTATTGCACCACCGTATCCCATATTTTGTGAATATGTTTCCACAAGTGATGTCAATGCAAGGAAGATCAAATGAGTATGTTGCACAAATCAAAGATTCAAACTAGTCATTGGAAGTCATACATGGGTGTCAAAACCCATGTAACGTGAACATTAGAGCCTTGCATATTTTCCCACTTTACAAGCATTTTCGGACTAAATCAAGCACAAATCAAGGCAAACGTTGAATATTCAAGGTGGATAAAGCCCCCTTCTCTTAGCTACTGAAATATTCCAAGGAGACATTGGGCACTTTCTCAAAAGGAGCAAGCATTTTAAGGAAAATTTTAGCCTCGATCAAGTCAAGCATTGAAATATTGAACCATTTCTTCTCTCTATTGGGTGGATCAACCCTCTTTCTTGTGAATTTACTCATCTCTTCATTGTACATGTGGCTTGGCCACTTTCATTTTCAATGATGTGTTAGTTGTAGGAGTTAGATGGATTTAGCTTTTTCATACTAGATCTAAGGAATTCCATGAGAAATTATTATTTTATTGTAAAGAAAGTTAACACCTCCACTATATAAAGAGAGGTACTTCCTCATTTATACTTGTGGTTACATGGTGAGAGTTCTCCCACACTATAGATTAAAATAATATCTTTTTGGTCTCTGTTGGTGTTGAGTGTATTTCTTATGCATGTTATTCACAAAGCGATCTTGTTCTTCTTGCTTCCAACGGAGTATTTTTAAGGGTTTCCAACGGAGTATTTTTAAGGGTTTCAATTGTAACTAATCCAATTGTATCACAAGGTTGTTGTGATTGATCTACAATAAAGTAGAAGAGGAAGTCAAGTCTCTAGCTCCCATTTTCCCTTTGTGGACTAGGTGAATCTCGAACCCCTTATTAAAAAAACCCTCAAGGGGGTCCCCTCAGTCAATTTTGTACTCACCAACTCCACAATCAATCCTTGGATCAAGGACAGTCCTCTACGGCCCTTCTCTAGTGCGTTTTTGGCTTTACGATTGACCATAAATGGTTGAGAGATTACTCATCCTCTAGATCCCAACCCCTCACCTAATACATCATTCCAAGAAACTAACAAAGAAGGGTTGTGCTTCTTCATTTCCTACCATCATTTAACACCTATTGACTCCATAGCCCTTGGGTATTAGCACTGGTCCTCACATCCCTCCATCATTCTTTTTCTTATAACTCTCCCAATCCAAACCTATTTATTGAGATTACTTGTGATGTCACTTGATTCTCGTTGCTTAGCCTTAGTGGACTCTTAGGGAAGCCCCACTTGAGTAGGACGAGAACCGGCCTAAAGTGCAGACGTAGGTCGTTGAAGTGACAAGGGTGACCTCCCTAAGTTGCACTTAGATTGTACAGCGTGGATTGGGGCTCTTTTTCATTTACATACAATTTGGGTGGTAAAAATGTACAATGTGGAGTGTGAGGTCATTCCAATAGATTTTCTGATAATCTACATGGCCAAACATATCACCATGGTCAACATGCAATTTTAAGATGGTTAGCATAATTCCTACACTGTGTAAGGGAAAACAAGTGTTAGAAACACTGAGGGGGGTGGGGTGAATCAGTGTGTTTCATTCTCAAACAATCCATGCTTAACTTATGTTTTATTTTTAAAACCTCCTTGAACCATTAGCGACACATTATGTTGTAGATCTATGCATATTACAAAACATGAGCATCATTCAACATGAGAGTAGATAAACCATAAAAGTACAAAGCACCATCAACACATAGAGACACCGTATTTTTAGGTGGAAACCCAAGATGGGAGAAAACCACCGTTGTTGTTGTCTGCTTTGTCTTCTTATTATTATTGAAGAAATTCTTTACATCTTGCACTGGTGCAGGCTTTTGCCAGTGCGCAGGCTCCTACCTGTTGAAGGCTCCTACCTTCACTGAGTTTTCCAGCTGCTACTGGAAGGAAGCAACTACTCCCTCTAACTTCTTGTGATCCACGTTTCAGAATTTTTCAAACTGGGACCACCTACAAATAACACTCAACTGATAGGCCACTTTTGGACCCACAAAACACCAAGAAATTTTCTGCACTCAAGATCAATGTTCAAACACAACAGCCAATCCTTCTTTGCTCAAATTGAATAAATCAAATACCATCATAACAACAGAAATTTTGAATACTGTTTACAATCAGAAAGATTCATCAATCAGCTTCAATACACAGATAAGCAAGACAACAGCAGCATATAAGGATCTGAGGCAATGGTTAACTTTTGCTTTCCTTTGTTCTGTGGATTCTATACCCTGCACACAATCCTTGTCATTGAAAGAACTCTGTCAAAACAGGTCACGTAACTCTGTCACTAGAACAAGAATAGTATTGCGGTCAATATCAGAGATCTTCAAACGTCATCAGCAACATACAACTTATCACTATATGCATAATCCAAGTCTCGTTATATCGCCAAAGCTTTTATACATTCGGCAACTCGCCCAAAGAGAAATCAAACTCAGGTTTAGTGAAGAGCTATTCTGTCAAAGCAGTGATCTTTGCATACTACAACACAGTCAACCCACCTATTTCTATGCTTTGTGCAATCACCATAGATCAAAGAAAACTCACAAACTTGTGCATTCAGCGAAATAGACAGTCACACTACTATTTTTTAAAGCACATCAAATATCAACCATATGACAATCTACAATGTTGAGATGGATATGTAATCATAATGCGCATAGGGCCAACGCACTTCCAAAGCTTAAGAGCTTGATCCACGAAATAATACTCAACATATAAAATTGATTTTAAAATATATGGAACCAATAAGACAACTTCAATGCTCAAAACGATTTCTCGTCTATGCTTTAACCAGATCGTGCACAGGACCAACACACTCTTCTAAATATATGAGATCGATCAGAAGAAAATCAAATCATTCAATGCACTCTAGCAATCTGCAAAAGAATGCCCCTGTCGCATAACAGTTTAAACCCACCATTAAATACAAAAGCCAAGATAAATAATTCCAGATTTCAAAAGATCTTCAGCGCACTAGAATGTGCATTGCTCTTTAACGAATGACAGAGTGAGAGGCTAAGACAATTGCATAGGTCGATTTTCCATTACCTACGCTCTGGCCAGATCACTGTGATTAAAAGATCTTTAATGTTGCACATAACCGTGCAAAAACTTACTAAATCTGTAGTGTGATGAGTAGATAAGAAACACAATGCATGTATAATATCCCTATGCCTCTACGATGGTCATAACTGCCCTCCAGGTATTCTACGCACACATTTAGTGGATTTCAGATCTGCCCAAGAGGTCTGTACATAGATCCTTGCAAGAAAACTTCACAACATACCAAATCGACTGTGGATCGCAATGCTCTCACACAATTGTCACTTCTGACATGAAATTTTAACACAGATTTAAACACAGTTGATTGCAATGTAATACTAATGCATCTACGCTCCACCCAAATCCAGATCAATCACATTAGTGTCATTCAGAAAAGTTAATGGGCTCATAATATTTAAAAACAGCGACCACACCTCCATGCATCAACAAGCCATGTCACACCAACTTACCACAGCCTGATCTATCCCAAAACAAAAGAGATTTGAAGCCTCAAATTGATTATCCTGAGAGCTCACTCAAACTGTGCCAGACCATAAAAAAAAGAGAGAAAAAAATGCCAACAATGAGCTGAATCAATCTCAGAAGTGTGCACACCATGCTTCTTAGAATGTCGAATATATAGATTTGGAAAGCAGTTCTTGAACAAGTGAAACCACGGGCTCGAACAGTTGAAAGATTGATGGTATTTGACCATGTCCCAAAAATAAATATTCTATTTGTTACAAGACAAATTTGACGCCAACTTCAAGAGCTTTTTTTTAAATTACGAATCGTGACCTCAATCGTCGAATGGCCAACCGACTCTTCATCCTTCAATAAAATATTCTTTGTGAAATAATATAGGTCCAATAGTAACTAATGGTAACCTCCATCATAAAGTATGCAAGTGGAAGTGGATTGGACCATTATAAAGTACTCTTTATGACAAAAGATTGGTCCACAATGGCTTGTAATCTCCAATCGACATTAACCAAAATGAATTATGATGATTAATTGTAATGCCACACACCATAGAGATCTACACCTGTACTGTTTCTGTGAATGTTGTAGAGTTCCTGTGAAATCATCTAGGTTGCCATCAAGGACAACATATAGCCATAATGCCAACAAAAAGTACAAATTCAGTTCAATATTTTTGACTAATCAAAAATTCATATTGGCCAATACACCTCAATGAATTGCCTTACTCACTTTTCCCTCAGATCAAGGATTGGTTATCCACCAATGGACATGTCCAATCAATCATCTCATCAATCATCAAAAGGGCCAATCCCTTTGGAAGGAATGCCTCACATTCCTACAAAGGTCTATATAAATGATCATTTTTAACCAAACTGCCTAAGACCACAAGCAATGCACATCTAACCAATGTTCCACCAAGTTTGTAGATATGAGATTGCATGGACAACTGCAGAAGTAAAGTTTGACC
This sequence comes from Pinus tabuliformis, assembly GCA_031772625.1. Classification (NCBI taxonomy): domain Eukaryota; kingdom Viridiplantae; phylum Streptophyta; class Pinopsida; order Pinales; family Pinaceae; genus Pinus; species Pinus tabuliformis. Next base: position 535,538,041 of record CM062817.1, on the reverse strand, counting down.
TGCGTGGACTAGAAGATCTACTCATCTGAACTATGTTGTAGGTTCATCTGAACCTCCTCTGAAAGCCGCAACTTTTGGTGGTGGAATCAAGTCAATCCGGCAGACGGTTTGCAAGATATCGACTGCCCTAGTTTGAAGGAAGTTGCTGAAACTGACGCTGCAACTGCAGAAGTAAAGTTTGACCTACATAGACTAGAAGATCTCCTCATCTGAACTGCACTGTAGGTTCATTTGAACCTCCTCTGAAAGCCACAACTTTTGGTGGTGGAATCAAGTCAATCCGATGGACGGTTTGCAAGATATTGACTGCCCTAGTTTGAAGGAAGCTGCTGCAACTGAATCCGCAACTGCAGAAGTGAAGTTTGACCTACGTGGACTAGAATATCTCCTCATCTAAACTGCGTTGTAGGTTCATCTGAACCTCCTCTGAAAGCCACAACTTTTGGTGGTGGAATCAAGCCGATCCGACAGTCAGTTTGTGAGATATTGTCTGCCCTAGTTTGATGATGAAGCCGCTAATGCTGATGTTGTTGATCTAGGGTTTTCTACTACTAATATAAATCAGATTTATTGTACTATTTCTCTTTGCTGAATTATTGAAGATAAAATAAGATTTGATCAAAGGGTTTCCCTACACATTGTGGGGTTTGTTCCTAGCTAGCCGCCACATCTTGTGTCTCTTGTCTTGGCTTGTTTTCTATCGATCGTTTAATGTTCTATCTGCACTTTACTTTATGAACATGTGATTGCTAATCTGTGGAATATAATTAGAAAAAGAAGTAAATTGTTATAAGCATAGAACATACCATATCTTAACATGGTATCAGAGCTGAGGTGAAGACAAAGCCCGAGCAAGAGCAAGAGCAATCACCGAAGAGAAGATAGGCAAGGCTATTCTAAAAGAACTATGGGGTCCTCAACACTCTTTCCTGCCAAAGACAAGCTCCGTGAGAACACTGACTATCACGGATGGGAGATATCTGTCGATCTAACCCTAGAAGATCAAGGAGTGTTGGCCCATGTAAGAGGCAATATTATTGAGCCTCCATCAAATTCATCCGCTGTTGCCTGGAACAAATGGAAAAACGGAGAATTCAAAACAAAGAAGATCATCCGGGACTCTATCGACAAGCACTTGGTGGCCTACATCTCTGACCTGAACACCTCCAAGGAAATCTACGATAGACTGGTGAGTTTATTTAAAGTTAATGATGCAAATCAAGTTTTGTTTCTTAGAAATAAGCTGAGGGAAATCAAGAAGGGTAAAGATGAGAGTATGCAAGCATACTTCTTCAGAATCACCGAGATCAAGAATGATCTCCTATCTATAGGGGAGACGATTACTGATAGGGAAATGGCACTCACGGCTCTTGGAGGATTACCATCCGAATGGTACGTGTTCAGGACTACTCTTCTGAACAATCATGTAATTCCTGGTTTCAAGGAATTAATGGCTAGATGCATTCTAGAAGAAACAAGGGTAGAAGAGCAAGAAATGCCCTTGCCTAAAGGTCCTCCTGCTGCCTTTTCTTCTCATGCTAAGAAAAGAAATAATTCCGGGACTAAATCAAAAGGAAAGGTTGGACCTAAGGGTGGAAGAAAATGACGATGTTACATTTGCAATAAAGCAGGTCACTATGCAAGGGAGTGCCCTGATAGAAAGGACTCACACTGGGACGATGATCAAAATCACTCTGATGGCAATCAAAGGAATGACAAATTCAATAGCAAAGGTAAGAGGAGAGTTGGGAATCAAGGAAGAGGACAAGCATTGAAGAAGGCTAGAAATTCCAGGATGTATTAAATGCACCTAACCTCCGAAAGAACCTGGTGTCCATCTTCGCAATGGAAGACAAAGGCTACAAGGTAACCTTCAGCGATGGCAAGGTACGTGTATCGAAAAATAATGTTAAAGATGCCTTTACTCTTCGGTTTCATGTTATCAAGTCGATGAAAGTCAGGTAGGTGTCATGTCTTATGACACATCTCTTCAGTGCAAACTTTGGCATTGGAGGTTTGCCTACCTTCATTACAAATATCTACTCGATGTAAGACATATGGTAACAAGGACGCCCGAATTCCGAGTAGAAAAAGGTGTATGTTTGGGATGTGTTGAAGGAAAGCTCAAAAGGGGACCATTCCCCTCAAGCCTAAGCAAGACCTCCGATATATTACAGTTGGTTCACTCAGGAATACCTGAGGTTCGCATTAAGAGGGAGACTACTACACCACATACTCCAAAGCATAATGGTGTGGCACCGTACGATTGTGGAAGCTATCTCTATGATGATGTAACAATTCCTAATGTGGAAGAACCAATGGATCCTATTTATCCACCTGAGCCTTCCTCTTCCAGGAAGAGGCCTTCATGGCTTAGGGGAATACTTGATGATGCTGAAAGACAGGCTGCACCCCGAGGAACCTTCCGTGAAAGTAAGAAACCCAAAAGGTATCAGGGATACCTGACCAGTATGAGCACAATCATACAAAATGAGCCTTCATCATTCTCAGATGTCGTCAAGCATCAAGTATGGAAGGATGCTATGACCATTATTGAGAATGATGTCTGGGAAGTAGTAGTTCCCAGACCCCAGGACAAGACAATTGTTACTTCAAAATGGCTTTACAAGATAAAGTTGCAACAAATGGAAGTACGGAATAGTATAAGGCTCGTTTTGTTGCTCGTGGTTTCTCCCAGAAGGAAGGTATAGACTATGATGTGATATTTGCACCTGTTGCCAGATATACGACCATCTGTTTGATCATAGCCCTTGTGGCTTCACAAGGATGGAACCTACATCAGATGGATGTCAAGACCGTGTTCTTGCACGGTTCGATCAAAGAAGAGGTCTATGTGGAGCAACCCAAAGGATTTGAGATTTAGGATTGAAAATCTCATGTATGTAGGTTGAAGAAGGCTCTCTATGGGCTGAAGCAAGCACCCCAAGCATGGTATGAAAGGATCGATAGCTACTTGATGAAGTTGGGATTCACTAGGAGTGAAGCTGATCCTAACCTTTACCTTAAGGTTGAAGATGACAAGCCTCTCATACTGGTGTTGTATGTGGATGACCTCTTTCTAACAGGTGCAGACCCTCTCATTCACAAATGTAAGAGGGAGTTGGCTTCTGAATTTGAAATGAAGGACCTAGGACCGATGCACTATTTCCTAGGACTTGAAGTGTGGCAGAAGCCAAGGGAAATTTTCCTATCTCAAGGAAAATATGTGGTGAAGATTCTGAAAATATTTGGTATGATGGACTGCAAGCCTGTGACTACCTCAAGGATCTTAACTTTCAGAAGTTATATGGTAGTGATGTCGGACCAGATTTGGGAAATGCCTATGAGTTTCAAAAACTCATTCGCATTGATGTTCTTGGTGAACCTCCATCCGAACATATGTTTTGCAGTTAGCATTGTGAGCTCATATTTGGTTGAGCCTCACTAGATTGGTGCCAAGAATCTTCTGAGATGTCTTCAGGACACAATCTCTCATGGATTGAGATACATTGCCGGAAATATGAAACTGCATGATTATTCGAACGCTGATTAGGCAGGTAGTGTGGAGGATCACTGGAGCACTTTTTAGTGTTGTTTCTCTTTGGATTCTGCTTCGATATAATGGATGAGCAGGAAGCAGAAGTCGGTTGCCATAAGCACCGCCGAGACTAGATACATATCTACAAGTATGATCTCGTATGAAGCTGCCTAGTTGGGGAAGCTCTTCAGTGAGTTGTTTGAATACATACCACTGTGATTCTCTGTAACAACCAGAGGTGGGATTCGATTATTGAGGAATCCCATATTCGTCGATTGCTCCAACAAATAGACATCATCTGGGATATGATAAATCGATGAGCAAGGAGGCTCCATCGCATTAAGATGATTTATAGGTCGATACACCTTGTCAAAGCCGCGAGGAAAGATCTAGTCTGTGATTTTCCCAAACGACTTGGAGTCATCAAGAAACCCTTGTACAAGGGTCCTGCATGTTGCATACATTGAGCTCTGGGAGCTCTAAGGACTTGCGGTTCTTACTAGAGCAACATATGACCACAGGGTGACTCACCCTCCCCTAGTGGTGCGCACTGGAACAAGATGATTCGCTCTCTTGTGGGACAAGATGATTCTCTCTCTTGTGGAACAAGATGATTTGCTCTCCTGTGTAGCAGGATGATTAGTTCTCCTGTGAGGCCTGGATTGATGTGTTCTCCATGGCGATTGTAGCAGGATTGATGTGTTTTCCTGTGAGGCCTGGATTGATGTGTTTTCCATGGTGATTGTATCAGGATTGATGTGTTCTCCTGTGAGGCCTGGATTGATGTGTTCTCCATGGCGATTGTAGCAGGATTGATGTGTTCTCCTGTGAGACCTGGATTGTTGTGTTTTCCATGGCGATTGTAACAGGATTGATGTGTTCTCCTGTGAGGCCTGGATTGATGTGTTCTCCATGGCGATTGTAGCAGGATTGATGCGTTATCCTGTGAGGCCTGGATTGATGTGTTCTCCATGGCGATTGTAGCAAGATTGATGTGCTCTCCTGTGAGGACAGGATTGATTAGTTCTCCTGTCGAGGCATCCTACCCATGCAGTCTGAGACTCATGGGAAATACCTCTCATCTGATCAATGAGCAGGGAAATGAAGTTAGGGACCATAGTAGTACCGATAGACGCATCGTTGTATCTACCGTACTCCCTACGCTAGGATGACCTCCATTGATCTGGGATCAATGATACTGGTCTAGGACTAGTGGTAGGAGTTGTACCATACTATGACACTGACTTCGTGTCGGTTGAGACTGGTCTGGGACCAGTGGTAGGAGTTGTACCATACTATGACACTGACTTCGTGTTAGTGCAGTACTGGTCTAGGACCAGTGAGAGTGGTACATACTATGATGCTGACTTCGAGTCGGTTGAGACTGGTCTGGGACCAGTGGTACACTCTCTGAGACTGCGATACTGGTCTGGGATCATTAGTAGGAGTGCTACTTACTATGAAGCTGACTTCGGGTCGGTTGAGACTAGTCTAGGACCAGTGGTACGCACTCTGAGACTGACTTTGAGTCAGTGGAGGATGATACTGGTCTAGAACCAGTGGATTTGTACTCACTATGACGCTGACTTCGGGTTGGTTGAGACTAGTCTGCGACCAGTGGTACATACTCTGACACTGACTTTGAGTCAATATGATACAGCCTCAATCATTTCTTCTTCTTCATAATTCGGAGAAAAGCAGAGCAGAAGAAAACAAAGCAGAGCAGCGCATAACAGAGCAAAGCCGCACAGATCAGTACAGGGCAGAACAAGACAAAGCAGAACAGGCAGAATAGAGCAGAGCAGGGCAAGGGTCAGGTTATACAGGGCAGTGCATTTGATGGATGAATAGTAACGACCGATAGACAGATTGTAGATGAAGTTCTCCCTAGTTGAGAGGGAGTGTTAAAATTGGCAACTAGGGCAAAACTTCATGTGGGTCATCTTATTCATGGCTGATAATATTTTTATTAGATTCCTCTTGTCGAGAGGTGTAGGATTTATATAAAGATCATCCGATTCCGATAAGTATTTATGGAGATATGAATTTATTTTGATTATGGAATTATTATCAAGCCGACCTACAACTCATGTAGGCTCAGAAGCCCAACAGTCGCATCTATTCAAACATTATCAGTTGTGTATAAATACAAGAGGACTTTTCCTCATTTGCATTCACTCAACTCATCACATCTTTCTCTCTCTACTGCGCAGATAAGAGTCTCTTATCTATTGTGCAGAAAAGGGTCTCTCCCTCACACATGTGAAGCCGGAAGCTGCTAAAACTGAAGCTGCAACTGCAAAAGTAATGTTTGACCTGCGTGGACTACAAGAACTCATCATCTGAACTGTGTTGTAGGTTCATCTGAACCTCCTCTGAAAGCCGCAACTTTTGGTGGTCGGATTAAGTCAATCCGACGGACGGTTTGCAAGATATCGACTGCCCTAGTTTGAAGGACGCTGCTGAAACTGAAGCTGCAACTGCAGAAGTAAAGTTTGACCTACGTGGACTAGAAAATCTCCTCATCTGAACTGCGCTATAGGTTCATTTAAACCTCCTCTGAAAGCCACAACTTTTGGTGGTGGAATCAAGTCAATCCAACGGACGGTTTGCAAGATATCGACTGCCCTAGTTTGAAGGACGTTGCTAAAACTAAATCTACAACTGCAGAAGTGAAGTTTGACCTGGGTGGACTAGAAGATCTCCTCATCTAAACTGCGTTGTAGGTTCATCTGAACCTCCTCTGGAAGCCGCAACTTTTGGTGGTGGAATCAAGCCGATCCGACGGTCGGTTTGTGAGATATCGTCTGCCCTAGTTTGATGATGAAGCCACTAATGTTGATGTCGCTGATCTAGGGTTTGCTACTGCTAATATAAATCAGATTTATTGTACTATTTCTCTCTGCTGAATTATTGAAGATAAAAGAAGATTTGATCAAAGGGTTTCCCCACACATTGTGGGGTTTGTCCCTGGCTAGCCGCCACATCTTGTGTCTCTTGTCTTGGCTTGTTTTCTGTCGATCGTTTAATGTTCTATCTGCACTTTACTTTATGAACATGTGATTGCTAATCTATGGAATATAATTAGAAAAAGAAATAAACTGTTATAAGCATAGAACATACCATATCGCACATCTAACCAATGTTCCACCAAGTTTGTAGACATGAGATTGCATGGACATGGGAATGTATTCTCGAGGATATGTGGAGAAATCCCCCAAATTTCTTTCATGATTTTGGACTGCCATTTCTTTAGTCAATTAAATCCCATCTTTACATATAATCCATTTCTCCTTTGTTCCAATTGCCTTCCTAAATCATCATTGCAATTTTATTTCACAAATTCAAAAATTAGCAAATTAACCTTACTCCACTAGAGATTTATGGATTTTTATTATTGTATTTATGACACTTACGATTTTCTAGATGACAATCTTAACCATGAGGTACAAAGATTTTCTAATATATTTTAGCTTCAAGAGACACAAGAGGAGTTGTATGAAAGTCTTATGGACCCAACAAAGGGGGACTTAATGGATTCGTTAGAACTTGGTAGTAATCTAAAATGTACATCACCCTACTTTTCAAATTCAAGTTTTACCAAATACGAAACCTAAGCAAGACTCAACAGGTACAAAACTTTTCTAATGATTATTTTACTTTTAAGTGATATTGGATAAACTTGTGCTAATATTTCATAATGCCTTTCTACTTCTATGGACCCAACAAATGGATTGGAAGAAGTAATCTACAAAAGTCTTTTGCTTCTGAAAATAAGTTAAAAAAATACTTGAGTTTCTTAATTGCCCACGTAAAGAGCACAACATCTCCTAGGCCCCTATACTCCTTTTTTCTTTTGATTGTTTATTGTTATGACCTTTTACGCAATAGGATCCATCGTAACTACATATTGACTTTTGGGATGGACAAAGAGATTCAAACATTCTTCGATGAGAGTTCAAGCATGTCTAAATGAATTTGATTTTGATTTTTCAGAAGTGCATCATAGCATGCTTTGATCATATAATTGTCAAATGTTTTTGGTTTTCTCCATCACCAATAGTCTTCCTCCTCTCGAGATAGGGGCTTCAAATTTGTTATCCTTAAAATTAGGATTTTTAACTCCTCATGATAAGGGGGTGAAATCCAAAGAGTTATTTGAACTTAGACCCACCAAACTAATAGATGAACCAACTCTAGGAGGTCCCAAATCTGAAATCATTTAACACAAAGTACTATTCCCAAAGTCAATTTCAGCAGAAATTCTTCCATTCGAAGATCCTTAACCCCAACCTTGGATGATAAGAGTGAGAACCTTCTTCAATCCAAGCCTCCTATCAAGGTTACATAGTCAAACCCACTCGACCTGAAGTATTCCTTGGATGACATTATTAGGTGATGGAATGGCCCCTTAATAATGATTAATGACTTGGTGGGCAAGACTGCTTCTTCCTCCCCTTCTTCAGCTCCTCAATCACCCACAGCCTTTAGTTCCATCTCACCTTGACATCTCCTCTTTCTACTTGTCATGGTTTTGTTTCTACACTAACCTTCTACTTTCATTGGCTATACACTTGGTGCTTTTTCAATTATTCTTTTCGGCTTTTCAATATTTAACAGAGTAACAATAGGAGATACTTTCGCACTTCCACTCTCTTTCCAAGAAGTCCATTCACCCCTACATGATGATTGATGAGTCGATGTGGAAGCCTTCATCTCTCTCCCATTCTTCAACCCCTCATTCTACCTCAACCTCTAGTTCTAACACACCTTGACATTTTCTCTTTGTAATTGTCATGGTTCTTATTTCTACAATGATTTTGTACTCCCATTCACTAGTAACTTGGTGCTTTTTCTTTAGATCTTTTATGCTTTTCAATGTTTGATAAAGTAGAAATTGGAGATGCTTTCACACTCCCACACTCTTGTAAATAAATAGCATGTATTCTTCAAATCTCATTAACCTACTTTTATGGTCATTCGTTGGACTTTAATAGAAATTATCATCTAGAGGGTACATAGTTGAGCACTTCTGATAGCAAAATGGCTTAATCAAGATAGCTCTAGCTTGGAGATTAAGCCAGTTGTCACTCCAACCTTGTATATTTTTATTAAGTTTTTTCCAATATTCAATCCCAAATAAAATTAAGCAGTTCTAAATAAAAAAAGTCAGGAAAATGACTTATTCAAAATAACTATAGTTTGAAGAATAAGTTTGGTGTTACTCCATCCTATCATCCTTTTTTTCCAGAATTAAAACCCAATCTGATTTATTATTCTTTTCAATGCTATCTGTCTACTCTCCAGAAATTCAAGATTTCTTTTATCCCAAGGATTTCCTTCTCAATCAATGGTTAAAATTTGCACTCTATTAGATTTTTCAAATTAACAATTAACGTTTTCTTTATTATTCTTTGGCTACTTTTCAGTCTTTTAAAAGACTATTTTTTTGTATCACAGATTTCCTTCTTGCATGTGCAAGAACAAATATATAATACTTTGTTCCTAATGACCAGAAACCTTCTCCTTTTAGATGTTCTCTCCAATGTATTTTATTGCAAACAAATACTAGATACATATTGAAATTGAGTTCATCAATGGGATACATCCAGTTTACTTTTAATGTAGCATGAGGAACTTACACTAATGCTTTACAACATCAAGCATTGAATAACAGTAGAAAATTGTTTCTCTTGCTATGTGAAGCATTGTTATAAAGTTGCAGACAATACAAGTAATTCCAAAGTTGCATATAGTTAATATCTATGGTAGAACCAAATAATTAGGGCAGCTACGTTGGACTGGACACAACAATATCAAATAGCATATTTTAGTTATTCTAAAGGCCAATTTGAGGAACAAAATGCGAACCTTATTCCACGACTACTTCCTCCCCAATCGCAATACCTTACTACCAGTTTCTTAAGCTGCCATATACCATTAAGAGCCATTATTGCATACGCCTTGCTTTACCCTGAAAATTGCAAAATGTTTTAACAGACGTTCTAAATGAATTCCATAAATCAAATCAAGAATGTCACCAATAATGAAAGAGGGATTTTATAAATTTGCATATCCTATAGTCAACAAAATTCCCAAAGGTTAGAACCTTTTGTGCATCCAAATTTTTATGGTGTAAAATACCTTTACGATTATAAAGGCCAAGAAAAATAAATGCATAACCTCTATTTTTATTCTTTTATTTGACAATGCTTCCAATTGACTTGGCAACAAGTGTGCCCTTCCCCTATATCGGAATACAATAATGAAATGTAGTCGAGTTACAACCCTTGGAAACAACCCTTGATTAATGTTGAAAATTGTAACTAGGTTCGGTCTTCATTGTAATCATGACATTGTATATTCTTTATAAAGAAAGAAAGAGAAAGAAAAAGAAATTATATTTTATTTTTGGGGTATGGATTTCATACTCAAGTTTGAGTCAAAAGCATGTTCTTCATGCTTTTAGGTCTTCTAAGTCTTTCTAGGATAAAATAAAGAATAATATTGGTCATGTGTCATAGTCCCATTTGGAGTCATTGTAATGAAGAGAAATATTTATTTTATCGAGAAAAAGCCATGGATAATCCCAAGAGCCAGATCAAGTCAGCCTAAAGGAGGAGTATTCGACCCTTAAAAAAGGCTATAAATACAAAGGAGCTCAACCTCATTTGGAGTTTAGATGCTCATCTCAAGCAAGTTAGATCTACAATAGCGAAGGAGAAGAAGAGTAGCTGGGAGGACGAAGAAGAAGAGCAGAAATCGAAATCTTGTCAAGAAAGTTTTTATCATCTCGCTAGGGTTTGTGAAGCTGCTAGTTGCAGAAGACGAAACTGTGTAGTAGTTGCAGGGAGCTGAAATGGCAAGGCTAAAATTTTGTTGTAGGGATCGAAGTTGCAGTAGCAGTGTAGCAGTATCGAAGTACTGGAAGTTGTCTCAAGGAAGATCTTGTTGGGGGTTGGTTTGGGGCTTGGAGGGTTTATTGTCATGGGTCTTTAGGACTTGGAAGTCTCTTTTGTAAGCAAATTCTAAAGAAGAAGAAAAGCATTTTCTGGTTTTTCCCCTTCAAGGGGTTTTTCCCCGGCTTAGAGCCTATATCTTGTGTACTCTGTCTCTTTATGATCTTCATTGTTTTGGTAATTGCTTGATGAACAAATCTAAATAAGTAATAAAGAACCAAATAACATCACAAGTAATTATCATGACAAGGAAAATAAGTTCTAATCTACAAGTATCCATATTTTCCAACATCGTATCAGAGCTAAGGTGCAAGAAGGAGACTGAAGATCACATCTTTGTTGGCACTATGGCGAGGGTTATAAGGGTGGGTTTTAAGGCTCTTAGAAATCTCACTACATCTATCAATAATTATCTATTGAAGATCATCTCCAAGCTCGCAAAGGAAGTAACAGATGGAAGCTTGTTCTCAACTTTATCTGGCACATTCAAGGACAAGAATGTATGGGTTATTGACAATGGCACCTTCAAACATATGACGAGAGAATGCAATCAAATCCAAACCCCATCTAAGGGAAACTCATCTCACGCTATCGAACTTGGAGACAACAAGAGCTATCCAGTGAAAGGCATTACATCTACATCATTGGAGCTTGAGTCAGGTGGAAGCATTCACCTCAACAACACTTTATATGTTCCAGGTTCGAAGAAAAACTTACTTTATATTTCTTGTCTAGAGTGATAGAGTTGCCTTTGTTGATGGCAAGGTTTTGGTTTGGGGTAAGGACTCTAGTATTAATGAAGCAAGGGTGATTGCGATTCGTGAAGGGGCATTGTATAGACTCTATACTCCCCTAGCTCAAGCCCTAGTTCACCTAGAAGTGAGTCCTTTTGAACTATGGCATAGAAGGTATGGACACCTTCATTATAAGATATTGCCATCTCTTACTCAAATGGTTAATGGCATCCCTGAAATAAAAGAAGGTCATGAAGGGATCTGTAAGGGATGTGCTCAATGCAAGAATGTAAAGAAACCATTTGCAAGTAGTGACACCAGATCTAAGGAAATTTTAAATCTCATACACTCGGATGTATGTGGACCTATGGCAGTAAAGTCTCTTGGTGGGCATTAGTATTATGTAACCTTCATTGATGATTACTCAAGGAAGACTTGGTTATACCTTCTCAAGAACAAGGATGAGGTATTCAAAAAGTTTCAAGAGTTCAAGAATGAAGTGGAAAACCTAACTGAGAGAAAGATCAAAATTCTAAGGTCAGACAATGGTGGAGAATACACCTCCAAAGAGTTAATAGCTTTCTGCAAGGAAGCAGGAATCAAGAGGGAGCTCATTGTTCCCTATAATCTTGAACAAAATGGCGTGGCAGAAAGGAAGAACCATACTATTGAAGAATGTGTCAGGGCTATGTTACATGATCAAGATCTCTCTCAATCCCTATGGGGAGAGGCGTGCATGACAGTTATTTACTTATAGAATTGAAGTCCTCACAGGATTCTTAACAACATGACTCTGGAAGAAGCATTTACAGGAAAGAAGCCAAGTGTGGATCATCTTCAGATATTTAAGTGTCTTGTGTATATTCATATACCCGAGGACAAGGGGAAGAAGCTAGATCCAACCAATCTGAAGGGCATCTTTGTGGGATATAGTGCTTCATCAAAAGCATATAGAATCTATATCAAGGAGGATCGTCGAATTGAAGTAAGCAAGGATGTCATCTTTGATGAAGCAAAGATTACAAGAAATCAAGTAATGTTCTGGTTGACTTTGATGAAGAAGAGATACCTATCTTTGAGGATATCTCTAAGGAGAATGATGATTAAGAACCAGGACCTACTCAAGAAGATGTTCAAGGTCCTTATAAGCCTATACAACAAGTAATTGTTCCAAAAAATAGGAAGAGACCTATTTAGCTAAAAACTACTCTTCAAGCGGAGGACATAAAGCATCAGGGACATCCAAGGAAAGTAAGAGACCGAAGAGGTATTCTGGGTATGCTACTTACATAACAAAGCTTTTTGAAACGGAACCTTCTTCCTATGGAGATGTAGCTAAACACCAAGAATGGAGGAATGTTATGCAAGAAGAATACCAGTCCATAATGAAGAATGGTGTCTGGGAAATTGTCTCGAGGCCAAGTGGCAAGTCTATAGTCACTTCAAAGTGGATTTACAAGATAAAACACGCTGTAGATGGGAGCATAGACAAATAAAAAGCAAGGTTTGTAGCAAGAGGCTTCTTACAGAAGGAAGGAATTGATTATGAGGAAACCTTTGCTCCCACAACTAAGTATACAACAATAAGATCGCTTGTTTTGTTGGCTACTACTATGGGATGGAACATCCATCAAATGGATGTCAAGACAGCTTTCCTGAATGGGACCATTGATGAGGAGGTTTACATTGAGTGGCCTCAAGGATTTGAAATAAACTAGGCGGAGACTCATGTCAGCAAGTTGAAGAAAGCTCTATATGGCTTAAAGCAAGCACCTAGGGCTTGGTATGCAAGGATGGATGCATATCTATTAAGACTTGGTTTTACCAAGAGTACTATAGATCCTAACCTATATATCAAGGTGGTCCAGGATGAGCCAGTTATCATACTCTTGAATGTGGATGATCTACTAGTTACTAGTGTAGAGCATCGGATTCGGGAATGCAAGAAGTAGTTAGCAACAAAATTCAATATGAAGGATCTTGGGATTATGCACTATTATTTGGGACTAGAGATATGGTAGAAGCCAAGAGAGATAAAGATGCCAAGAGAGGTCAAGGTAAGTATGTGATCAAGATGCTTCAAAAGTATGGCATGATGGATTGCAAGCCTATGATGACTCCTATGATTACCAATTTAAAGAAGTTGAGGAGTTCAGAATCTAGTCCGGTGGATCCTACTTGCTATAGACAATTGATTGGGTCTTTGATGTATCTGGTGAATACTAGACCCGACATTTGTTTTGCAATAAATGTCCTAAGTCATTGTCAGATGGAACCAAAACATGATCATTAGATTGCAGCCAAGCATATCCTAAGGTATTTACGTGGAACTATATATCACTGCCTCCAGTACACTAGTAATGAAATCCAACTCGTGGGATATACAGATTCAGATTGGGGTGGCAATGAGACAGACGAAAAAAGCACAACAGGTGGATGCTTCAGCCTAGGATCATGATCGTCTCATGGATGAGCAAAAAGCAGGATACAATTGCTTTAAGTAGTGTTGAAGCTGAATATGTTGTTGCAAGCAAGGTCTATCGGGAAGCAGTTTGGCTCAGGAAGTTACTATCAAACTTGTTTGAAGGACCACTTAGTTCTACATGGATACATTGTGATAATCAAAGTTGCACAAGATTGACAGAAGGCCCAGTGTTTCATGAGAAGAAGAAGCATATAAACAACAAGTACCACTACATCAGAAGCATAGTACGAGACAGGGTCATGGAGTTGCACTATCTACCTACAAATGAACAGGTAGCAGACACACTGACTAACGCATTACCAAACAAGCTTGAGTACCTGAGAGGTAAGCTTGGTTAAGTGGATATCTCTTCCCTAATTGGGAGGGAGTGATATCAGATAGTTCTTGTCTTTATGGGACAGGCACTAGACTAGCTCTAACAGTCGTAAGTCTTGGTGAAGGCCATAAAGAAAGAATGGAGTCTGGAGGATTGGATAAGCATCTAGATTGGAACTTCTTATGGATGGTAGACAATAAAATCCAGGGAAAGAAGTTGTTGATCGATGCTCTTTAAGGATGAAGTAGGGTATCCAAGATAAGAGTATTCGAAAAGGATCGATATTCTTTGAGGATCCAAGTTTGGGAATCCAAGATAAGAATAGTCCTAAAAGCCTTGTAGACATCCAGATAGAGTATGTGCCTTGAGAGGTGGTGTGGCAGCTCACGTAAAGCCTCCCAATATAATGCTTATAATTAAAGATGAGCTTGTCCAGTTAAGGCTTTCAGGGACAATGTTGGAAGATGGCTTATCAATCCACCACTTCTTGTGAGAATGCTTCAAGATTGAAATTCCTTGTACCACGAATACCTCCCTAATTAAGAGGGAGTGTTGAAAATTGTAACTAGGTTCAGTCTTCATTGTAATCATTGTTGAAATATGTAACTAGGTTCAATCTTCATAATGACATATGTAATCGTGATTTTATTATTTAATGAAAAGAGAAAAATAAATTTATTATTGTTATTCTTGAGGCATGGTTTTCATGCTCAAGGGATATTTAATTTCAATTCAAGCGCCCATTGAGTGCTTCTAGGGCTTGTCATTGAGTCTACAAGTCAATTGAATCATTGTCATGTATGAAAGACTCTTTTGGGCAAGTTACATATTATAAAGAAAATTTATTTGAGTCAAAAGACCCTCAAAAACCTCGTCATGGTGCAAAGATCAAGTCGACCTACATGAAGGGACAAGTCGGCCTAAAGATAACAATTCGTACCCCTCAAAAGCCTATAAATAAGAAGGAACTCGACCTCATTTGAACACACTCTCAAGCAAGTTCAACCTACTCAAGATAAAAGCTGGAAAAGGATGAAGAAGAGCAAGATCAAAGTTTTGGGCTCTCTCTCTCTCTCTCTCTCTCTCTCTCTCTCTGTTAGGGTTTCTACAATTACTGGGCAAGACGAAATTCTGACGCTGCATTGAAGTTGTGAAGTTGCATCAAAGTTGTGAAGTTGCATCAAATATGTGAAGCTGCATCGAAGCTGTGAAGATGCATCAAAGTTGTGAAGTTGCATCGAAGATGTGAAGTTGCACCGAGGTTGTGAAGTTGCAGCTAGGTCGAAGCTATGAAAGGTCAAAACTGTGAATCTGCTAGAGACGTCGAAGTTGCAATAGAATCTGTTGGTCGAAGTTGCAAAAGAATCTGTTGGAGGTCGAAATTGCAGTAGTTGCTAAGGAACTAAAGGAAAGCTCATCAAGGGACTTGGTCTTGGAGGGTCTTGGTCAAGGGTCATAGGTCTTGGAATTCATCAATTGAAGATTCTATAAGAAGAGAAGAATTCTTGTGGGTTTTCCTCTCAAATGGAGAGGTTTTGGCCCTGGCTGATTGCCTATATCTTCTGTCCTTTTGTCTCACTGTTTATGGTTTGGTAGTTGTTTGATGAAAAGAACACAACAATAATTAAGGTGAAAAAGAATCTAATCAAGATAAGCAAAACTATATCACAAGCAGTTATCAAAGTAAGAGAAATCACATAATCTAGTAGCCCCTAGATTTCTCAACAATCATGACATTGTATATTCTTTATAAAGAAAGAAAAAGAAATTATATTTTATTTTTGGAATATGGGTTTCATACTCAAGTTTGAGTCAAAAGCATGTTTTTCATGCTTTTAGGTCTTCTAGGTCTTTCTAGGATAAAGAATAATATTGATCATGTGTCATAGTCCCATTTGGACTCATGTAATGAAGAGAAATATTTATTTTATCGAGAAAAATCCATGGGTAATCCCAAGACCAAGTTGGCCCAAGAGCAAGATCAAGTCGACATAAAGGAGGGATATTCGACCCTCAAGAAAGGTTATAAATACAAGGGAGCTTGACCTCATTTGGACACTCATCTCAAGCAAGTCCGATTTGCAATAGCGAAGGAGAAGAAGAGTAGCTGGGAAGACGAAGAAGAAGAGTAGAAGTTGAAATCTTGTCAATGCATTTTTTCTCCTGTCTCGCTGGGGTTTGTGATGTTGTAAAATGCAGAAGGAAGAAATTTTGTAGTAGTTGCAGGGAGCCAAAATTTTGTTGCAGGGGTCAAAGTTGCAGTAGCAGTGTAGTAGTATCGAAGTATTGGAAGTTGTCCCAAGGAAGATCTTGCTGGGGGCCGGTTTGGCGCTTGGAGGGTTTATTGTCTTGGGTCTTTGGGTCTTGGAAGTCTCTTTTGTAAGCAGATTCTAAAGAAGAAGAGAAGCATTTTCTGGGTTTTCCCCTTGGAGGGGTTTTGCCCTAGCTTGGAGCCTATATCTTATGTACTCTATCTCTCTGTGATCTTCATTGTTTTGGTAATTGCTTGATGAACAGATCTAAAGAAGTAATAAAGAACCAAATAACATCACAAGTAATTATCATGATAAGGAAAATAAGTTCTAATCAACAAGTCTCCATATTTTCCAGCAATCAACGTGTTGCAACAAAGGGGAATCTACTTTGCCAAATTTCCCTAGGAATTGCACCTCGCCCCATCCACATGAAGGCTTGCATATAAAAGCAAAACAACTCATGCAAGCAAGCCAACCATGAGGGTAGAAACATGTCTCTGAAGAATTTGAAACTTGGTGGCACTGATGAAACACCTCTACTTTACCATAAAACCAAGGCCTGATTGCATATTACAACAATTTTGTGTTGATCTGGGGTAGCATCGGATGTGCTCTAGCCATGAAAATTGGTGGAGAGGCTAAAGCACATGAGATGTCCAAGACATAGAAATGGTTTGGGCAAATTTTAACCGGTTTGGGAGATATTAAAATAATTAACATTTTTAATGGAGTTCCTAAGTCTAAACTTAGGAAAAATAAAATATTAATGGGTATTAATATAAAATTGGGTCAGGTTCCAAAAGTCATGGATCAAGCCAAATCTAATCTTAGTCGTTGATTAGAGATTTAATCTCGGTCGTTGAAGGACCAACAGGAAAAGTATAAGAAGAGGCTTGAGGGTCAGTTGGAGAACACAGTGAGGGAGACTAGTCAATTCAATTTCTAGAACGGGGTTAGCTGAGAAATTCGAACTAGTGGTCTGGAGAGCAGCAGGAGGCAAAAAGTACGGAATAGAGAGTCGGGAACAGCACCAAGGGAACAATGCAAAGGTTGGAAAGGCAAGCGCAGATCCTCTTAGGCAGACGTAGAGGCAACAAACTACGCAATCACTAGAGGGTCTGTGTCACCCCAGGCAGACGCAGAGGCAGCAGACTACGCAGTCACTAGAGGGCCTACGTGGGTGACGCATAAAGGCCAAGTGCTGACACAGAGAGGAAGGGGTTGATGCAGAGGGTCTGGGACCTACGCAGAGGTCAACCAGGCTGACGCTGAGACTCGGAGAAGTGCTGAAGAATTTTCTCTCTGTTGGGTAAGCCAGTTTGGCACCCAGTTGTACTGAAGAATTACTGAATAATAAAATCCTCCCTTGCTACACCGGTTTTCCCACATTGGGTTTTTCGGGGACTGTTGTCCAAAATATCTGTGTCGATGTGTTAATTCTTGTGCAAATGTTTGTTTCTGTATTATGGTGTGATATCTGCAACAAAATTTATTTTAATGTTTAGTGAAGGATTTTCATAAATAACTTATTGGGAAATAAGTAGGTAAAATAAATCAGTTGTTGCAGTGATAGAATTTTCATATTTGAATCGGCTACAATTTGAGTTTGTCTAACCATGAACAATGTCAATAAGGTATTTGGTTGTGGATTACTATTGGCTCTATCTAGAGTGAATTTTACACACAAAATTCTTCATTGGTTGTTAATATCAATATTTTGAGGATATGTTCCAATTAATGTCTCTCAATTTGATATTGTTAATGATAATATTAAAGGGAGATGTCTTTATGCTTGGGGTAACACTAGTGTTATCCAAGGGTATGTTGTTATTCCTAGCTAACATACTCCTACTTCCCAACATAATACAAAGACATCCATAGCATCTTCAATTGTATAGGATGACTCAACACAATCCTCGAGACACTCTCTTACTCCATCGCTCTCTCTCAAGTTGGCCCCTTTCATAAATGCCATTCCTATGCATCACCCTAGTTAAACCCTTTTACAAATGTTTTATATGTAAATACATAGATATATGGGTGAAGGTGTTGATGATGATAGCTCAAACGAGTTCTTCTACGTAGGCTAGGTGTCAGGCACGTAGAAGATGTCCAAATCCCTCTTTAGGTACTTGCTTATGTTAAGTGACTTTTACGATTTATTTCCTAAGTTTTAACTTAGGAAAAGCACATTGACTAATTAATTAATCAATGTTGGTTATTGGGCTAAAGTTTTCTAAGGAAAAGTGATTTAATCACTTTAGTGAATTAGATCTAATCTCTACAATCGATCTAAGTAGGTTAGGATTTTATCCTAGCCATCCATCACTTTGGAGATCTAGGGTTAAGGATCTAGTTGAGCCATCCATCACTTTGGAAATATAGGGTTAAGGATCTAGCTTAATCAGAAATCATAAAAGATGTCTAAGGAGAGGTGGAAGACACAACGAGTAACTGGGAAAACAATTTTCTCAAGGGAGTGTGTCGCAAGGAGATTCCAGGAAAAGAATTCGAAAGGGTCAAGTTCTTGGGTAGAGGAGGGCGAGATTTTGATAGGTGGCCAAAAGTTGTAAAGAGGTCAACTTTTCCAACTAAGGCTTGTGCCCTTTGCTAGTTGCTTCGCCTTGTCAATAGCACTGGCTACTTCAAACTTCGATCAGTCTGCCTCCTTAACTCTTGTAGCTTCTGTTTATAACCTTTTCTCGCCCTCAGCCTTCAATAATATCACTTTAGCCATCCGTTGCCTAAGGGGACTTATCCTCGGGTAGGCCTGTCTTAGCCTCCCGCAACCACAAGCAAGCCTCTATTATCCAGTATTATCAGGACTGGGTCCAATTGGTTTGAATCAACCGGTCTAACCATTTTGAGGCAAAAACTAGTTCAAACCGGTGACTTGAACCATTTTTGGCCGGTTTGGTAAAGTCACGTAGAACGCAACCTGTTTTGTTTTTTTTCTTTCATTTTTTGTCTTAGTTGGGCACTAGTCCACAATAGGTGCCTAATATTCAAGCCTATGGCCCTACTATTGCTATGTAATTCAAGGTAATGTTAAATTCTTAAAGTAAAAAAATTTAACATTACCATGAAATGACTCAAGATGTTTGAGAGTGGTTTTAACCTCATTAGATTTCATATGGAGAAAGTAGAATTTTAGATCTCACTCAAAATCCAAACACTTAACAGTTTTTCAATATTTCAGGATTGGGGGGGTCGTAATGTTTCCATTGGATTTTGTCATGTATGAGGGTATCGAACTAACATTTAATCAAGAGCACTAGTCCTTCTATGTACCTTGATTTTAGTGGCATAGATTGTTGAACTCCTCTATCAAGATCCTACTAAAGATGTACACATCACTCAAACAAAATCTTGAATCGACATGCTAAGCATTTTTTATCTTATTTTAATGCTTAGAGAGTGATATTGATGACAAAGATCCCAATATAAGCAAAGATTTCGATGATATGTAAGTATTTGTTGTTACATGATTTTTTTTTGGATGTTAGCGAAGGCCAAGCAAAACCACGGTGGAGGAGCATCTTCACAAAACAAGAAGGAAAAGGACATGAGCAAAGTAAAATCCTTTGTTTGTCATAAGTTCGAGCATTTTTCTAGTCAGTGTCCTAACAAAAAGATGGGCAAGGGTGAGACTACTACAGCTTCTACTGCGCAGATGGAAGAGATGGCAAAGAAGTTTGAGAAAAACTTCGCCTTAGTATCTTGCCTTTCTAGAACCGTCACGAGAGGTGTTTAGTTCGTGGACAGTGGAGCATCTCATCATACGACGGAACCTCAGGACTTCTTCACCAACATGACCAGGGGGCCAGAGATGTAAATGTGGTGCTTGGTGATAAGGCCCAAGCATGTAGTCGAGGGCACTGGGAGTATCGAGTTCCAGATGGACTCAAGTGGTATCGTTGAGGTGAACGAGGTATTATATGTATCGAAGTTGGAGAAAAATCCCCTTTCAATTTCTGCCATGGAAGACAAAGGATTGGAGGTCAACTTTACAGGAGGTGAAGTGGTTGTTGGGCCGAAGGGGACTGATTTCAATAAGAAGCGGGTGATGGTAGAAGGGAGAGGGATCTTTATCTGTTGAGAGGACAGTTGGTGAAAGCTCTCATTCATAAGAGTGACAGCCAGAGTGAGATTTGGCATAGGAGGATGGGGCACCTACATTGCAGAGCTCTTTCTATGGTGCAACGAATGGTTACTAATTTTCCAAAGATCCAGGTGGAGCAGGATGGAGTGTGCAAAGGACGTGTGCTTGGCAAGCAGGCCAAGGTTGTTTATCCTCACAAAGAAACCAGGTCAGAGGGAGTGCTGACTTGGTGCACTCAGATATTTGTAGTTTTATGTCTGTAACGTCAATCACAAGGTACTTATACTTCGTAATGTCCATAGATGATTATTCTAGGAGAACTTGGATGTACTTCCTCAGGACCAAGGATGAGGTCTTCGATCAATTACAGGAGTTCAAGGCTCTTGTGGAGAACCAAAGAGGGAAGAATATTAAGGTGCTAAGATCGGATAATGGGGGCGAGTATAACTCCAACGAGTTCCTGGATTTTTGCAGGGAAGCAAGAATCAAGAAGGTGCTCACAGTGACTTACAACCCTCAACAGAATGGGGTTGCCAAGAAGAAATACGAGACCACAATGGACGCGGCAAGGGCAATGACCTATAATCAAGAGTTGCCTATGTTTTGTGGGCAGAGGCTTGCAATACAGTTGTGTACATGTAGAAAAGGTGTCCTCGCAAGATATTGGAGGACGTGACTGTTCAGGGGCTGTTTAAAGGAATGAAATCAGATGTGAATCATTTTCACATATTCGATAGTCCAGTTTATGTTCATGTTCTTATAGAGAAGAGGACTAAGCTACAAACCTTATTTGCGAGGGGCGTGTTTGTTAGCTACAATGAGGTCTCAAAGGCCTACCAAGTCTACATTCCAAGACAGAGAAACGTGATCTTGAGTTGGGATGTCAGATTTGATGAGGGCATCACCCACAGGAGATCTCATGAGAGGGAGCCAGCAATGGTATAAGAACAGGAGCAAGAGGCTCCTAAGGCTGAGCAAGGACCAGTGGCACCAGCAAGGACACAACCAGCAGATTCGAAGGATGAGCTAGATATTCCATCAAGCTCTACCAGGAGGAGGTCGATATGGGTTGAGCAAACATCGAGAGATGTTGAGGAGTGTGTGTTGGCTCCTAGCAGCACTTTCAGGCATAGCGGAACACCGACAGATATTCCAGTTATTTGGCACTGACGAGCAGAGTCAACGAGTCTAAGCCTTCCACTTTTGAGGAGGTTATAGATGATGAGCAAGTTTGGAGAGCTATCATGGTAGAGGAGTATAGCTCCATCATGAGCAATGACGTTTGGGACATTGTGTCGAGACCAAAAGGAAAGTTTGTAGTCATTTCTTGATGGATCTATAAGATCAAACATGCAGTTGATGGCAGTATTGAGAAGTATAAAGCGAGGTTCGTGTTTAGAGGTTTCTCCCAGAAGGAGGGAGTAGACTGTGAGGAGACATTCGCACCCATTACCAGATATGCATCTATTAGAGCAGTCCATTGCTTCATAGCTGGGGTGGAAGATACATCAAACAGATGTGAAGACTGTTTTCCTCAATGGGATTATTTAGGAGGTGTATATTGAGCATCCTCAGGGGTTTGAGTTATATGGGAGAGATTCCCATGTATGCAGGTTGAAGAAGGTCCTTTATGGGCTGAAGTTGGATCTACGCACATGGTATGCCAGGATCAATAGATATCTTCTTGGTTTGGGCTTCACCAAGAGTGAGGCGGATCCCAACTTGTACTATGTACTCATTGAGGGTGAACTGCTCATCTTGGTATTGTATGTGGACGATCTCTTCTTGACAGGATCAAAGAAGCTCATAGGGATGCGTAAGGAGGATCTTGCTTCGGAATTCAACATGAAGGACATCGGCTTGATGCATTACTTTTTGGGATTGGAGGTGTGGCAGTAACCAAGAGAGATTTTCCTTCGGCAAGGCAAGTATGCAGTGGAGACCTTGAGGAGATTCAAGATGGAGGATTGCAAGCCTATGTCTACACCTATGATCACTAACCTGAAAAAGTTGAGCACTTCTGAAGGTTAATTAGAGGATCCCACCTTGTATAGGCAGTTGATAGGTTCCTTGACGTATCTTGTCAACACTAGGTCAGATATATGTTTTGCTGTGAACACACTCAGCGAGTTCATGGTGGAACTGAGACAAGTTCATTAGGTGGCAGCGAAGCATGTGCTGAGATACCTGCATGGCACAGTAGACTTTGGACTGAGCTATGTCGGAGCTGGGGGAGTGGAGCTACAGGGGTACATAAATTTTGATTGGGCAAGGAGTGTGGTGGACAGAAAGTCCACATATGGATGTTGTGTTAGCTTGGGATCAGCGATGATCTCATGATTCAGCAGGAAGCAACAGTCAGTGGCACTCAGTTCAACAGAGGTAAAGCACATCGCAACAAGTATGGCAAGTTGTGAGGCAGTTTGGTTTCACAAGATGCTTGCGGGATTATTTAATCTATAGATGGGGCCAATGGTGATCAACTATGATAATCAAAGTTGCATTAAGCTCTCTGAAAATCATGTGTTTCATGATCGGTTCAAGGATATCAAGATCAGATATCACTTCATCAGAGACAAGGTCTAGAGGGGTGTTGTGAGATTGCAGTACATTTCTACATGTTGAGAAACCAAGTGTTAGATAGTTTAATGCTTGATTCCTCTTTCTTGATAATTACTTGTGAATGTTAGTTGTCTTCTTATTAATTTTATGTTCTCTTCATCAAGCAATTATACAAAACTTCAAAGCATAAAGATCACAAAGAGACAAAGAACACCAGAAATTAGGCTCCAAGCCAGGGCAAAACCCCACAAGGGGGAAAACCCAAAAATCCTTCTCTTATAGAATCATATCAAAACGAGATATCCAAGACCAAACACTGCCACAAAGATTGCAAGTCAATCCTCCTCCAAGTCTCCGCCAATCAAGTCAAAGTCAACATTAGTCAAAGCCTCTGAAATCTGGTAAAATCACAAAAAAAATCAGTAGAGGTTGAATTTCGGCTCTGTAATAGCCTCAAAAAATCATAGAAACTTCGCATGTGTGAGCAAAACTAGGGCAAAAAACTCGTCTCTTTCTCCTTTGACTCCATGTTAAAATTGGCAACTAGGGCCAAACTCCATGTGGGTCATCTTATTTATGGCAACTGAATTTTTTTCTTAGATCCCTTTCATTGAGAGGTGTAAGATTGATTTAAAGATCATTCGATTCCGACAAGTATTCATGGAGTTATGAATTTATTTGTGTTATAAGACAATTCGTCAAGGTCGGCCAGCAACTAAATAACACCCACATGTGCTCAACATTTTAGTATAAAAAGAGATGACTTGATTGTCATTTCAACACACACTTCACTCTTGATTTCTATCCACTTGTTTTGGGTTTTAGTGGAAGCCCTAGACGTTGGAGGAAAGGAGGTTGCCCTAGCCGCAACAAAGAAGACAGGCCAGCGAAGCTATGGAAGGGATCTATGTTGGCCTAAAGGAGCTCATGGAAGAAGTTTAACGCATCTATGGAGGAGGCCTTAACAAGACCTAGCCACAGTCCTAAAGCAACCCTAACGCTGTCTTAAATTTGCCCTAACCACAGGTCTGCCCAGCCCTAACCGCAGGTCTGTTCAAGCCCTAGACGCAGGTCTATTGAGGTGTCTTGGGTGCAAGAAAGGGCAACGTATGATGCTACAAGAAGAGGCCAAGGCAGCGAGGGACTTAAGGTCTGGTTCAAGGCTAATCGAGCTGTTGTTAGAGAGCCAAGGAGCTGAGCTTGGAGGCCGAGTTGAAGAAGGGTGATCACAGGGCTGTTTGGGGCAGCGAAAAGGTAAGGGAAGCCATGAGTGGGTTGTAGGCAACAGCGTGGGACTGTGGTAGGACGCAGTCCTAACCATCTCAAAACAAGGACAACGTGGAGAGGTTAAGGGCTCAAACATGCCCAGAACAACAGCATGCTAGGGCAAGAGTCTCGTGAGGATGTGCCGCAGTTTTCCTAAGGGCTGTTCAAGGACTGTGTGAGGAGTTTAGGGTTGCCCTAGTGCCCTAACCAAAACAGCCACAAACAGCAGTATACAAATATATTTGGAGGAGCGTTTGTATGGTGTGTTGGCAGCTAGATACATGGGACAACAAGGTCACTTAGTGGAGAAAGCAATAGGACAGCAATCAATGACATGGTGCAACAAGGCTACAATGGGACAACAGCAATAGGATAAGTGCTACAAACTCATTAGGACAGTAGCAAGGTACAGCGTGCCAAATGGGACAACTAGGCAATGGTGCTTGTTGGAGCATAGCAAATGGGACAGCAGTATGCCAAACATGGAATGGCAATATCACTAACAGTGGGACAGCAATATGCCACATGCAACAACAGTGGCTAGCATGGTGCAACTATGGCACATGGGACAACTGTGGCAGCATGGTGCAACAATGACACATGGGACACTAGTGGCAACGTAAGGTGCAACAGGATGATGTGTGCAGCATGGTTATGAGGTCCAGCGTAGTGATGATGAGGGCAGCATAAGGTGCAACAATATGATGTGTGCAGCATGGTTATGAGGTCCAGCATAGTGATGATGAGTGCAGCATGGTGCAGCACAATGAAGTACAGTAGGATGATGAGGTGCTTCACAATGATAGGCGCAGCATGGTGCTGGAGTCACCCTGGAGAATCAGTTGAAGCATCATGTCTTTAACTGAGTTCAGCGACCTCGTGTATCATCCTCTTAGAGATGATTTATGCTCTTATTTAGATAAGTCAAAGTGTTGACTTCTTTGTATATGTATTATCTCTCTCTCTATATTGAACTATTGAATAATGTTATGAATATAATTCATAACAAGTAAATAAATAAAAGAAATGTAAATATTAAATAATCAAAATTGATTATGTTAAATAGTCATTAAGTTAAGTGAAAAGGCATGTCTAAAAGACATGCCTAATCATGAAAGGTCACCTGCTTAGGTATAAAAGCAGAGCTTCATTGTAACATTCATATCACTTATACATTTTTATATATAATAAATTATTATTATCAAATACCTCTTGTGTATTTTTACATTTAAGTCAACAAGCTATCGGTTTTTATGCTTCAGTGGTATCAGAGCCATGGTGCACAATATAATGATGCGAGTCTTTGAACGGTGTTCGCAGCACAATGTGCCATTACATTCACGTCCTAATTGCGTTGAGCAGTTTAGTAAAATTCAAGAAGCATTTTAGCGTTTAGAAAAATCATGTGCAGAAGTTAAAGCATGTCGAAAGGAAATCGATAATAAGGAAAATGATCTAGATGAGGATTCAAATAAAGATAATCTTGATGTGAATGAGGATGATCTAGATCAAGATAATGATTTCGATGAAGCTGATATAGATCAAGAAGATTTTGATCAGAATGATGATAATGTTGAAGATGAAGGTGTTGCAGAAAATAAAAAAGATGATGATCCAAAAGGAAATGATAGAGATGACATTCCAAGCTTAGGAGCAATTGTTAAAAAAAATGTGGCAGACACTTCAATAGAGGTTGATATGCCAGAAAAAATCCAAGACACCCCAAGAAGCATCTTAAAGAGTTCTGATATAAGCAATGGTAAGAAGGAACCAAATCTCAAGCCTGACAATGATGAGAGGCCTTTGTGGGTGTGCTCTAAAGGGTCAATTTTTCTTGAAACCTCCTCCGAATTCTTCAAGTCGGCCTACGAATTTTGCATAGCAATTGTAGAGCCGGAGAGCAGGGTTCAACAATTTCACAAATATAAAATCACGAGCGCGTCTTTGTATGGTGTGGCTTCCGCGGAGTTGGATTAAAGAAGAATTATGAAGGTCCTCAATCCGCTGTGCAAAAGCGAGCTTCCCAAGGATGTTGTTAGATCAATTCGGAGAAACACAATAAACGTGGGGAAACTGAAACTGTACTTGAAGGAAGGCAGTGTGATTCTAGATGGCGACACAACACGCGATGTTTCCACCATTCTCAGACAGCCCAATGTCAAAAGTGGCATAGAAGCTCAACTAAGTGCTAAGAGTCTCCAAATCGATTTGACTAAATTGGTGCAAGTGAGGAAAAAGTGTAGAGAAATCAATTATCCTCTTGTTGAAGAATACGACTACAAGAACAATACTACTTGCTCCACTCTGGATATAAAGCTCAACCCCAAGGCGGTGCTTCGGCCTTATCAAAAACGGAGCATGGACAAGATGTTTGTGAAAGGAAAAGCGAGGTCGGGCGTGATCGTGCTACCCTGTGGTGCAGGAAAGTCTCTGACAGGAGTCTATGCCACAGTTTGGTTGGGGAAATTGGTTATGTGCTTTGCGAACACAAGTGTATCAGTTGAGCAGTGGGTATACCAGTTCAAGCAGTGGAGCACTCTGTCGGACAGGCGAATCCAAGGGGTGACGAGAGACAGCAAGGCCTCAGAATTCAACCCAAGGGCCGACATCATGGTCACCACATACAGCATGTATGGTTACACCGGTCACCACTCCAAGGACTCGGAGGCCATAATGAAGGCCATCAAGGGCAAGGAATGGGGTCTGGTTCTCATGGACGAGGTCCACGTTGTGGCCGCTAAAAACTTTCGTGAAGCCGTTGCGCGCACCAAATCTCACTGCAAGCTCGGCCTCACAGCTACTCTTCTCCGAGAGGACGAGGCCATCAACGATCTAGAGTTCATCATCGGCCCCAAGTTGTACGAGGCGAATTGGCAGGACTTGGTTCAAGCGGGGTACTTGGCAGATGTCACCTGCTACGAGATCTTGTGCTCCATGCACAAGGATTTCCTCAGAGAATATCTACAGCTCTTTCTCTTCACTGGATTTGGGAAGGATGACAAGCGCGCAGTCCAGCACATGCTCTATAGTGCCAACCCCTACAAGCTCATGGCCTGTGAATATCTCATCAAATTCCACGAGTCGCGCAACAATAAGATCATCGTCTTCTCGGATAATCTGTTCGCCCTAGAAAAAATGGGCATCATGCTGAAAAGACACATGATTCGGGGTGACACCTCGCACGATGAGAGGCTAGAGGTCCTCGACATGTTCAAAAAGGCCCCGGGTGGCTTCACAGTCTTTCTTTCCAAAGTGGGAGATACCTCTCTTGATCTTCCAGAGGCATCGGTGGTCATACAAATCTCATCTCAGGGCGCCTCCAAGAGGCAAGAAGCGCAACGTTTGGGTCGTGTGTTGCGTCCCAAAATCATGTCAGCCCTATCCGTAGTTCTTCGCTCCTGCACCGACGACAAGATCGCACGCAGCATCATTAAAGACCAGGTGTCAAACGACATGCTCCAACGGTTGGTGTCTTTTTCGTTTGGGCGTATAAGCTTAAGCCATCCGATTAAGCGTATAATCATAATCGATTCGGATAGCAGCGTATAATTAAATATAACTTAAGTAAAATATATTAATTAATTCATATAGATTAATTAATGTAATTAATTAATTT
Source organism: Pinus tabuliformis (assembly GCA_031772625.1). Classification (NCBI taxonomy): domain Eukaryota; kingdom Viridiplantae; phylum Streptophyta; class Pinopsida; order Pinales; family Pinaceae; genus Pinus; species Pinus tabuliformis. The sequence goes on along the minus strand of CM062817.1, from coordinate 535,510,208 downwards.
ATATCATTTAATTAATAAATATATAAAATTTAATCATTTAAAAAATATCTTATTAAAAAAAATTCTTAATTATGATTAAACAATAAAGATATAACAAAAAAAAAAAAGACTTAAAAAAAAAAAATTATTTAAAAAAAAAAAATAAAAAATATTAAAAAAAATAAAAAAAATAAAATTCCAAGGGAATATCACTAATGAGCTATAAGACAAGAGGATGGCCAGATTATACGCATCGAGATGACAGACACTAAGTGAAGAAAAGCCACAGCATTAAAGCTTTGAGGACAAAGCTTCTAAAGGAAGGGGCTACGTTATGAATACAATTCATAACAAGTAAATAAATAAAATAAATGTAAATACTAAATAATCAAAAATTGATTATGTTAAATAGTCATTAAGTTTTGATTATGTTAAATAGTCATTAAGTTAAGTGAAAAGGCATGTCTAAAAGACATGCCTAATCATGAAAGGTCACCTGCTTAGGTATAAAAGCAAGGCCTCATTGTAACATTCATATCACTTATACATTTTTATATATAATAAATCACTATTATCAAATACCTCTTGTGTATTTTTACATCAAGCCTCCAAGCTATCGGTTTTTATGCTTCAAAGAACATATAAGAAGAATTGATCAAGGGTTTCCGCACATTGGGGTTTGTCCCTGGCTAGCGCCACATCTTGTGTCCTCTTGTCTTGGCTTGTCTTCTGTGATCTACGTTTATGTTCTATCTACAATTTACTTTAATGCTAATGTGATTGCTAATCTGGAAAAGGTATTGAGCTAACTATGAAAATTGAAAATTGCTCTAAGCATAGAACATACCTAAATTTAACATGGTATCGGAGCTGAGGTGAAGACAAAACCCAAGCAAGAGTGAAAGAGCAATCACCGAAGACAGTTGGGAAAGGACAAAAGGATCAATGGATTCCTCATCCCTCTTCAAATTCACCAAGGGTGAAGTCGAAGCAGAGAACATTATCAGAATGGCACAACGGAAGCTTTTGATGACCTAAAGATCACTTCAATGGGAAGTCTGGATCTAAGGGTGGATGGAAAAGCAGATGCCTTGGGTGTAATAAGTTCGGCCATTATGCGAACAAGTAGCCGAGGTAGAGACACATCACTTGATGATGATAACAATCATTCCAGGGACATCTTCAATGATCAGAGGAATGACAGGTAATGCAGGTCATCAAGGAAACGGCCGACTCTTCAAAGAAAGCAAGGAACCCCATGTATGAAGAATCAAATATTGTTTCTGATAAGATAAAGATGTGTTGTCTTGTATTGGCCCTCTCCTTCAGACTCTTTGGGAATTTAGCTTATTGATTGTAGTACTTCAAAGCACTTCAACGGATAGAAGGATGCTCTCTCAAATTTGCTAGAGATGGAAACAATCGTGGGATTATACTTGGAGTCGATGCCACCTATCCCGAAAAGGATGTAGGGAATGTTACCCCTCAATTGAATGACGGTAACTTGATTCATTTACAGAATCTCTTTTATGTACTGATCGCAAGAAGAACCTGGTGTCCATTTCAGCAATGGAAGTCAAAGGTTTCAAGGTGGCATTCATCGATGAAAAGGTACGTGTTTGAAAATGGAATTTTCAAAGATGCTTTTGAGTTCAGGGTTGGCAGTTTGTATCAAGTTGCAGGATGGTCCATTGGGGACCATGTCAGTTGTCACATCTCATATATAGCACCGGAGGTCTACTAATTATGGAGCCTTACCCGATGTGAGTCAGATGATGACAGGGATGCCCAAATTCAAAAGGAGCATGAAGGTACATGTTTGAGATGTACCGAAGGAAAATCTTACAAGGGGACCATTCCCCTCATGTAGCAGGTCCACAGGTTTGGAACAACCCGAGGGGTTTGAGATTCATGATCGGGAATCTCATGTATGCAGGTGGAAGAAAGCCCTTTATGGCTTGAAGCAAAACACCCCAGGCATAATATGAGAGGATTGATAGATGTCTGATGAAGCTGAGATTCACTAGGAGGGAAGTCGATCCAAACCTTTGCTTGAAGGTTGTGGATGATAGACCTCTCATACCAACACCTTCTGAGGATGACCTCTTTCTGATAGGTGCAGACCCTCTCATTTACAGAAGTAAGAGGGAGTTGGATTCCGGATTTGGAATGGTAAACTGCAAGCCCGTGACTACCTCGATGGAGCTTAACTTTTAGAAGTTATGTGGTAGTAATGCCGGACCAAATTTGGGAAATGCCTCTGAGTTTCATTAACTCATTCGCATTGATGTTCTTGGTGAACCTCCTTCCAAACATATGTTTTGTAGTTAGCATGATGAGCTCATAAATGGTTGAGCCTCACTAGATTGGTGCCAAAAATCTTCTGAGATATCTTCAGGGCACAATCTCTCATGGATTGAGATACACTACCGGAAATGTGACGCTGCATCATTATTCGAATGTTGACTGGGCAGGCAATGTGGAGGATCGCAAGAGCACTTCTGAGTGTTGGTTCTCTTGGGTTCTACTTCGATATCCTGCGTGAGCAGGAAGCAAAAGACAGTTGCTTTGAGCACCGCTGAGACCGAATACATAGCTACAAGTATGATATCGTGTGAAGTTGCTTGGTTGTCGAAGCTCTACAGTGAGCTGTTTGTACACATGATGGATACCACCGTGATCTTCTGTGTCAACCAGGGAGGGATTTGATCATTGAGGAATCCCATATTCTATGATTTCTCCAGCATATAGACATCAGATACTACCTTATCTGGGATATGGTACGTCGATGAGCGAGGAGGCTCCATCGCATTGAGACTGATGTACAGGTCGTACACATTCTGTCGAAGCCTGGGGGAAAGGTCAAATTTGTGACTTTCCCGAACGACTTGGAGTCGTTGAGAGACCCTCTTATAAGGGTCCTGCATGATGCATGCATTGAGCTCTGGGAGCTCCGATGGGCTTGGGGTACTTCTTGGAGCAACAAGCAACCATTGGGTGACTCACCCTCTCCTACTGGTGCATCGTGTACAGGGTGAACGGTTCAACCTTCCCCTGTGATACCCCGTGGCGACTTATGGACAGGATGAGTGGTTCTCCTGTTGAGGCACCCTACCCATGCAGTCTGGGACTCATGGGAAGTACCTCTCATCTGGCCAATGAGTAGGGAAATGGGGTTAGGGACCATAGTAGTACTATCGATGGACGCAACGTTGTATCTACCATACTCCCTATGCTAGGATGACCTGCATTGATTTGGGATCAGTATGAGTGGTTTGAGACACTCTCGTGTGATATTGATCTGGGATCAATGAAACTGACTTCAAGTCAGTAAGAGTGGCATAACTCACTCTCTTTTGGAACTGATCTGGGATCAATAAGAGTGGTATGACACACTCTATTCATATGGAACTGACTTCAGGTCAGTAGAGAATGGTATGAGACATTCTCGATCAATTATTCTTCCTCAAGGTTCAGCAGAGCAGAGTAGGGAAGAGCAGTGCAGGGCACTGATGGCAGAGATAGTACAATCGGACAGATGGATCAGCGGATGGAGTTCTCCCTAGTTGAGAGGGAGTGTTAAATTTGGCAACTAGGGCCAAACTCCATGTGGGTCATCTTATTTATGGTAGCTAATATTTTTCTTGGATCCTTCTCATCGAGAGGTTTAGGATTGATCTAAAGATCATTTGATTCCGATAAGTATTCATGGAGCTATGAATTTATTTGTGTTATAAGACAATTCGTCAAGGTCGGCCAACAACTAAATAACACCCACATGTGCTCAACGTTTTAGTATAAAAAGAGCTGACTTGATTGTCATTTCAACACACACTTCATTGTTGATTTCTCTCCACTTGTTTTGAGTTTTAGTGGAAGAGAGATCAAGGAGTGGAAGCCCTAGACGTTGGAGGAAAGGAGGTTGCACTTGCCGCAACAAAGAAGACAGGCCAGCGAAGCTATGGAAGGGATCTACGTTGAACTAAAGGAGCTCATGGAAGAAGTTTAACACAGCTATGGAGGAGGCGTTAACAAGACCTAGCCGCAATCCTAAAGCAGCCCTAACGCTGTCCTAAATCTGCCCTAACCGTAGGTCTGCCCAGCCCTAACCGCGGGTCTGTTCAAGCCCTAGACACAGGTATATTGAGGTGTCTTGGGTGCAAGAAAGGGCAGCATATGATGCTACAAGAAGAGGCCAAGGCAGCGAGGGAGTTAAGGTCTGGTTCAAGGCTAATCGAGTTGCTGTTAGAGGTCCGAGGAGCTGAGCTTGGAGGCCGAGTTGAAGAAGCGTGATCACTGGTCTGTTTGGGGCAGCGAAAAGGTAAGGGAAGCCTATTTTGAGTGGGTTGTAGGTGACAACATGGGACTGTGGTAGGCCGCAGTCCTAACCACCTCAAAATAGGGACAACGTGGAGAGGTTGAGGGCTCAAACATGCCCAAAACAATAGCGTGCTAGGGAGGAGTCTCATGAGGATGTGTCGCAGTTTTCCTGAGGGTTGTTCAAGGATTGTGTGACGAGTTTAGGGCTGCCCTAGTGCCCTAACCAAAACAGCCACGAACAGCAGTATACAAACATATTTGGAGCAGCGTTTGTATGGTGTGTTGGCAACTAGATACATGGGACAACAAGGTCACTTGGTGGAGAAAGCAATAGGACAGAAATCAATGACATGGTGCAACAAGGCTACAATGGGACAACAGCAATAGGATAGTGTTGCAAACTCATTAGGACAGTAGCAAGGTACAACATGCCAAATGGGACAACTAGGCAATGGTGCTTGTTGGAGCATAGCAAATGGGACAGCAGTATGCCAAACATGGAATGGCAATATCACTAACAGTGGGACAGCAGTATGCCACATGGAACAACAGTGGCTAGCATGGTGCAACTATGGCACATGGGACAATTGTCGCAGCATGGTGCAATAATGACACATGGGACACTAGTGGCAGCATAAGGTGCAATAGTATGATGTGTGCAACATGGTTATGAGGTCCAGTATAGTGATGATGAGGGCAGCATAAGGTGCAGCAGTATGATGTGTGCAGCATGGTTATGAGGTCTAGCATAGTGATGATGAGTGCAGCATGGTGCAGCACAATGAAGTACAGCAGGATGATGAGGTGCATCACAATGATAGGTGCAGCATGGTGATTGAGTCACCCTGGAGAATCAATTGAAGCAGCATGTCTTCAACTGAGTTCAGCTACCTCATGTATCATCCTCTTAGAGATGATCTATGCTCTTATTTAGATAAGTCAAAGTGTTGACTTCTGTTGTATATGTACTATCTCTCTCTCTCTCTGTGCTAAACTATTCAAGAACATATAAGAAGAATTGATCAAGGGTTTCCCCACATTGGGGTTTGTCCCTTGCTAGCACCACATCTTATGTCCTCTTGTCTTGGCTTGTCTTCTGCGATCTATGTATATGTTCTATCTGCAATTTACTTTAATGCTGATGTGATTGCTAATCTGGAAAAGATATTGAGCTAACTATGAAAATTGAAATAAATTGCTCTAAGCATAGAACATACCTAAATTTAACACTCCAAATGTCTTTTTCTTCTTGTTTAGCACAGAAATCGATGTGATGTCATAAGTGAGTGAATGATGTGATATATATATAGTTGTCCAAGAGGGTTGAATCGCTGCCACATAGGCTAACATGTCAAGGAGGGCCGACTTCGTCTTTGTTTGACTTTTTGAATCAAAATAAAATTTATTTTTCTTTTCTTACAAAAGACCAAATGGGACTTGAATCAAATACATTTTTCTTTTTCACTCATAATAAATTATTTTTTACTCTTTTGACTCTATAAGCATGAAGAAGATGCTTTGACCAAAAATAAAATAATAATAATAATAATGAACATAATAATATTTTTATGATGAAATTACATTACATTATGAAGACCGATACTAGTTACAATTTCGACACTATAGAGGAATAGGTGGCAAATGTTCTCACTAAGCCTCTAGTGAAAGGGAAGTTTGTGAAGTACCGAGATAAGTTGGGGGTGGTGGAAAATCCATTCCTTGCTAAGGGGGAGTGTTGATGTGAGTGGTAGCTTCAAAAGGTCTTCTACATAGGGTTGGTGTCTTAGCATGTAGAAGACATTATGTGTCTCTTCTAGTGATTTATGACTTCTTTCCTAAGTCTAACTTAGGAAAAGTATAACAATTAAAATCATTTAATTATTGTGGACTATTAAGATATTTTCGAAGGATAAATAATTTAATTATTTAAGTGATTTAGATATAATCTTAATCGTTTATCTCCAATATGGTTTTAGAAGGGAGATTGGGGTTGGATTTGGACTCAATGAATATTATAAAGGAAGCCTAGTGAGAGGTGAAAACACACGAAGAGCACAAATTGTGTGAGCGAGTCATCATTCAGAGAAAGCGGTTTTCTCTAAGTGTGAGTGGTTCAGTGGACCAATGCGTAAAGAAGGAGAAGTGCGAGTGGGTTTGTGCAAATCCAAGAGAGTCAAGTAGGAGGAGATTGCAAGGCTTTGTTGTCGAACGGAGATTGAATTTATCTGGAGGATGCCGAGTTGCTAGAGGGCTAAGTTTTCCCTAGTGTGCATCAATGGCACATAAGGAGGGTACAGGTAGAGTTGCTAACAGAGAAGTTGGGTCGAGTTCTCCAGGAAGATTTCATCAGAGGCTAATTTTCTTGAGGCTAAGTTGCCTTGGGATGAATTCATTCTAAGGGAGTCATGTTACAAGTTCTGGGGTTTTGTATCTTTCCTTATCCCTGTGGGTTGAAAAGCCCAGATTTTCTGGATAATGAAATAATGAAGAATTGTTGTGGGTGATTTTATTTTGCAATGTATCATTGATCTCTGTGTTTATTTTCACTGCATATATTTAATTCTAGAAGTTAAAATAGCAATGATTTTATTTTTTTATGATGCAGTAATTATTTGGGTAAATAAATAAATTGTTGGGGATAAATGAAATTGCCATGAGAAAATAAATTTGGCTGGTATTAGAAATTTAACGAGCCTAAAGGAAGAAAGAAAGATAAAAGGAAGCCAAAAGAACTTAGAACTATAACCACCAATCCCCAAGGGTTACCGGATGAGAAGTAAACAAATATCCAAATAAATGTAGTGTTGGTGGCATTTTGCATGTTTCAAAATCTTTAAATATCAATTTTTTATGTACACTTGAGGCTAGCAGAAACAACTATGCAAAAGTGAAAGTAGCAACCATCATTGTGATCATTGCAATGGACAAAGGGTTAAGAGAGTTAAATATTTATGGTGATGAAAAACTAGTAGTACAATGGTTTAAGCGTTTGAGAACATAAAGATGTATTATAAAACTTCATGGGCAACTCCAACATCCAATAGGCAACTTTCATACCAGTGCAAATGGAGACTGGTGCAGGTTAGAGTTTCCTAAGTTGATGGTCGCTTTGCCCGTGCTTGTGTAACACAATGCGGTTTTGGGGGACGAGGTTGTCACCCCTTTTCTGGTCTACTCAAGATGGCATAGTGTCTTGTGGGTGGCAGTTTCTTTTTCCTCAGATTATCTCTTCTTTTCGAACAAAGATTTTTTCTGGTTAGCTCTCTGAATACTTACTTGGGGGCTTGGGGCTCGCTGATTTAGCACCCTTGGAGTGGTGGGAGCATGGATGACCAGGACGTGGTTGACTAGGACTCGGTGACCCCTTTTAAAGGGGCCTATTTTTGTCCGCTCTAGTGGTTATGGTCCCTATGGGGAGGAATACAGTTCTTACGTTGGGAATCTTAAAAGGAAGGTTCCACTCTCTAGTGGGTTTTCTTGGTCAAAGGAACGTCTACTTTCTAGAGTCTCTTAGTATTCCAACGTCAGGGGTCAGAAGTCTTTGTCGTTGGTGTCTCATGTAAATCATTTCTTACCGCCCGTTGTTATTCCTACTACAATAAGTGAAGGCAGGTTTACTATTCTAATCCCTCCCTCTACTGAAGAAGGGTTGTTAGGGTTTTTTGGGACCTTTTCAACGAGATTTCCTATAATGGGTTTTCCCTTCGCTTTTGTCAGTGGTGGGGTTTCATCATATCTGGTATCTGCATATTATGGTGGTTTTTTGGTGGTAATGGAAGCTTTCTCAAAGCTCCCTTGTCAATCGTTGCTCTTCCTTCTGTAAATATCATTCTTCCCTAGTTTTTTGCGCCTCTGGTGGGTTCTGTTCCTCTAAATGATGGGTCTAGCCTAATGGCTCCTAAGGTGGAGTTGGGAAACCCTTGTGCACATGTCATGGGAGAAAAGTGGAACCATCCAAACAAAAAGAAGGTTTGGGTCTTAAAGAGTGAAAAATCTTTGATTCCATATAATCTTTGTTTGGGGGATGACGTGGAGATGTCTCAAGCTATGAATTTAGCAAAGAAATCGTTGGTGGGCCGCGCTAGGGGCCGTAAATTCTGTCTAGAGACTCTCGTTGAATGGTGGAACCAGAAGGTAGCTTTGAGGGTTGCTAAGGTTCCAGAAATCCTCCTATTAGTAAAGAGTTGGATCCAATTAGTTTCCAAGAAACACAAAGCAGTAGAGTTAGTAGCAAAAGAGGTTTGGTCCATCGACTCCACCCCTGAAATCTTCAAGTTCTGGTCCCCCTTATTTGATGCAAGCAGGGAAAAGCTTGATGTGATTCCAGTGTGGATTTGTTTCCCTAGTTTGTCGACCCACATGTGGAACCCCCAGAGTTTCACAGACTTGGGAAATAGTTTGCGTTGTTTTCTAGAGGTGGACTATCTTTTAAAGAGACAAAGGATGTGTCAGTGGCCAGGGTGTTAGTCAGTTTGGATATTTAGAAGAAGCTCCAAAAAACTATGAACATTGGAAAGGGTTGTGCCAGATTACAAGTACTATATTATGAAGGCCTATTGTTCTATTGCAAGAGGTGCCATAAATATGGTCACCTAGTACAAAATTGCAGTCTTCCCTTCAAAAATTTCGCAGCTTTTGAAAAGGTCTCCAAAAAACAAAACACTGAAGGAGTGACCCAAGTCGAAGATGTGGGTTTTCAGTCAAAAGAAGGTGTGGGGTCCAAATTCCAAGTACCGCTGCGCTATATGGTGCCTAGTTCCATGTTGACATCTCTTGTGGTCTCTCTGTCGAAACATTCATCCTCAGCTTCTATGGCCACAGACATCCAGTCAGCAGAAGGCACCTCGACCACTAGTATTGCTAATCCCCTTCCTCCTGTCTCTCAGCTCGTTTGTTCTTTTTCTGATTTTGGAAAAGAATGGGGAGTTTTTTCTTTTGGTTTGGATTCAATGGTTTCTCAAAAGTTGTTACCTCCCTTATCCCCTATAAATGCATATTGTTCTATTCCCAAGCTTCTATGGCCATGGACTTCCAGCCAACGGCAGGCACCTCGACCATTGGTACTTGTAATCGCCTTCCTCCTATCTCTCAACTCGTTTGTTCTTTTTCTGATTTAGGAAAATATTTGGGTGTTCTTTCTTTTGGTTCAGATTCAATGGTTTCTCAAAAGTTGTTCACTCCCTTATCCCCTGTAAATACCTCTTGTTCTATTCCCCTTTGGAACTTGGGTTACTCCTCTCGAGGGCATCTGCTTTCTCGAGGGTTTTTGGTGATTCAAAAGGCAGTGATATCTTATCCAACCTAAGGTCGAGGCTTTTCCTCTCCGAGTCTAAAGGCCTTCATGGTGGGTTGGGACAGGTCTTGTTGGAAAATTGCAATATGGCGGTTATCAATTCAGATTTTAACCTTAAAGGCTTAATAATTGCTTGTGATCTTTATTTATCCTTTTGTGGTTACTTTATTGGTTCGAAGGCAGTGATATCTTATACAAACTAAAGTCGAGGCTTTTCCTCTCCAAGTCTAAAGACCTTCATGGTAGGTTGGGACAGGTCTTGTTGGAAAATTGCAATATGGCAACTATCAATTCAGATTTTCCTTAAGCTTAAAGGCTTAATAATTGCTTGTAATATTTATTTATCCTTTTGTGGTTACTTTATTGGTTCTTCTTCATCAAACAATTACCAAGAGCAAAATAATAAAGATAGCAGACATCGAAATTAGGCTCCAAGCCAGGTCAAAACCCTCCAAGGGGAAAACCCAAAAAATCTCTTCTCTTCTTATCTGCTTCAAATGAGACAATCAAGACCCAAACCCTAGACCAAGTCCTCCTCCAAGTACTAAGTCAGCCCTCAAGAAGTTCTTTCGATAGGATCATATCAACAAGGCTCAATCCTGCTTCAACCAACTTCAACTTTGACCTTGCAAGTTCAACCCAGTAGCTGCTGCAAAAAACCCTAATTCGGCTCTTCAAGAGGTCCTTCTTTGAGCAAGACAAATTCTCCCAAGGTCAAAACAAAGTATTTTCTAGATATCACTTTTTGGGTTTCAACTACATTAAGTAAGTCATTCATCTATGACCATTTCCATGAGAGGTAGTCATAACTGACTAATTTCTCATGATTTTTTAATAGTCCACTTAGCACTCATTGCATCGAGTGATGTTCATAGGGTGAAGAAGTGGGATCGAAACTAGTGAAATGAATCACATAGCGTCAATCATCACTTCCGGGGCTTGCACCCGATAGCCATGACTTCCCAGGAGGTCACCCATCCTAGATCGCCTCTGGCTCAAGCGCGCTTAACTGTGGAGTTTTCCCCACAATCAAGCCCACTTAGCTTGCTACCCCATTTTTCTCTTCTAGCAACTTGATCTCCTGCTATTCGAACCTACAATTTCGATCTTTCTTGAAGCTGTAGAAACCCTAGATTTCTAACGTGTGAGAGCGATAGAGCCCAAAAACAGAGTTTCTTCCTTCTTCTTGGATTCTCCTTGCCTTCTAGACCTTCGCTCTTCCTTTCTTGCTTCTCCTAGCTTCATATCGAACTTCTTGAGAGATCGAACTTGTGAATGATTGCATGCCAAATGAGATCAAATCTGCTTCTATTTATAGCCTTTCGAAGGGGTTGAATTCCCTCCTTTAGGCCAACTTGTAGCTGATAGGGCCAACTTGTACTTTGGAGGTTTCCAGAACCTTCTAGGCTCAAAATAAATACTTTTACAAGGTACATCTTGCCCAAAGGGTCATATAATCATGATGTTGACTCTCTTGACTCGTGACAAAATATCCTATGACCTAACAAACCCAAGAAGCATGAAGAACATGATTTTACCTAGAAGACCATCAATAATGAGCATAAAACCCATGCTTTAAAATAATAACTTTTTCTTTTCTTCGTTTGTTTGTTACATAAGATAAATTTTGAAATGAGTACAATAACAATTATGAAGACCAAAACTAGTTACGTTTCCAACACTCCCTCTTAACTAGGGAGGTATTCATAATTGTACAATCAGTACAACATCATTCTCAAACTTAAGAGTTCTCATTAGAAGAGTCGGATTGATAAGATAGTTGTAAGCATCAACATTATGACCAGCACTGTCATTGAGGCCTAACTTGACAAGCTCAAACTTCATTCAAGAGCATTATGCTGGAAAGCTTTATGTGTGATTTTGCACTACCTCTAAGGCACATACCCCATCCATATGTTCACCAGGTATGTCCTTTTAGGACTATTCTTATCATGGATTCCCAATCCTCCAAGAATATTGGTCCTCTTCGACCACTCGTCTTGGATACCTATCCTATCCTCAAAGAGTGTCGGTACATATCCTTTCTTGGATTGTCTATCCTCAAGGAAACCACAGACGCTTATCCAATCCTCCACCATTGTTTCTCCATGGCCTTCACTTAGACTTTCATTTGTTAGTCTAGGTCAAGTGCATGACACATGAAGAAGAGAACGCACATGTGATGTCCATCATCACTCCCTCTCATCTAGAGAGGATATCCCTATTCCCTCTTGACTAGGGAATAAATCTTAGCTCTTGTTCAAGGAGACTCTTTTGCTCCCTCTTAAATATAGAGGAGATCTCTGACTTCTTTCCAATATGAGAAGTCATAACCACAAGCTCTCTAGCTTGTTTCCATAAGAGTATCAGCTACTTGTTCTTTCTGGAGATAGTTGCATGGCTCCCTCTTTCCTTTGTATTTCATTATATTGAGCTTTCTTCTTTCCTGGGTATCATGGAGCCATCTTCTCCCTTCAATCTTGAAAGGATTAATCTTGCACGTCACTTTCATCTTGTCACTATCAATGAAGGCATTATATTGAGCCTTATCGAACTTCAAGTTAATCATAGCTTCCTCATGAAAGTGATCTCCTTTGTATGAACTTGAACTTTAGGTTATCTTCTCACACTGCTACCTTTCAATCCCAACATAAAAACATCTTGACTTCATGATTGCCAAAATCATATGTTGAGCTTGCCTCAACATTCTACATATATTCCTGCAATATCCTTCCAAGTAGCAAAACAATATGTTAACCAGATAACCAATAAAATTATTAACATTAGACTTACCTCATCATGATGACCTTCTCATCAAAACATCAACATCCTCATGGTCCATATTCACAAGAGTCTTCCTTCATGCATCAAAGTGCCCAAGGATCAAACTTGATTACCAAGTTATAATATTCTTTTGAAGACTATACTAGATGTTGAACACCATTCTATACATTCTAGTGAGAAAGTCTTAATCTTTTATTCATTCTAGAGTAAGTCAAATTCATCTTTTAGGCATCATATAATCAAATGAAAGATTCACCATGCATGATTTATGACCAACTTCTTTTACAGGATTTTGTATATATGAATCCTACCCAAAAGTTACATTAAATATGCATTCCTATGCTTTCATACAATCATCTAGCTATATGCCCTAAAATGAGCCTACAACTTGACCAACTGCATCCAAAATGATGGTTCTTACAGGATCATGATGATCCACCTTAGAAAAATGACTACCTCTAACATAATATTAGAGAATGTCTGGATGAACAATAATATGCAAAATGGTCCAATTTTAAAGACTAGATGATTTCTACAGAGCAACTCAATCAAGTAGACTCTAACTATGCTACTATCACATGCTTCTATCTATGATGCCATGCTTTTACAACAAAAATCTTCTAGAGTAAACAACAATGCATGTTATTCTAAAGTAAAGATCAACTTCATAAAGAACATGACATAGAGGATGCCTTCTTCAATAGTAAATATCTTTCACATCTTCTTTCTTTCGTTTCTTCTTAGGTTCTCCCATTTCTTCAGTTGTGTGAGCTTCGCTTCTTTCCTTTATTTTGTCGTTTTGCTAGTTTGGGCAATTCCTCTTAGAGTGTCCAAATTCATTGCATCCAAAACATTGAACCTTGGACATATCTGGCTTCTTGGACTTTCCAAACTTTCCCTTCTTCAACTTCTTAGTTCTTGCAACAAAGGCTTGAGATTGTTCATTTGATTCAATGTCATCCTTTGCCTTGATCCTAGTTTCTTCCAAGATGCATTGAGCCCACAACTCATAAAAAGGAGTTGAGTCTTTCTTAGAGTAAATGCTAGTTGCAAAACTGCTCCATTTTGGTGGCAAGGCATTCAGTACACAGATGGTCATTTCAGAGTCAGAAATTGTCTCCCCAAGCCCCTGCAATTGATCTCTTATTTGAGAAATCTTCATTAGAAAGGAGGCCATGTCCTCATCCTTCGATTTCTTCATTTTATATAGTTTATTTCTCAAAGACATATTTTGACATGATGTACTTATAGAGTACAAATTTACTAACTTGTCATACATAGCCTTAGAGGTCTTCAAATCAGTAACAAATGGAACAAGATGATCCTTACTAGATTCCACAATGATCCTTTGTGCCCTGACTTCTCCTTTCTTGTATTTTGCTAGCTCTTGAGTCATGTCTTTGCTAGGTTCGGCAATTTCACCAAGGACATATTCCATTACTTCATGTTTTGTAAATGTCAGATCAATCCTTTTCTTCCATGCTAGAAAATTTGTTGAGCCAACAAACTTATTGATTTACTTGCAGAAAGAAACCATATGACCTTTAGATTCAGACAAAGAGTAATAATATGATACTTACTTGTCAAACAAGAGTCTTTCCTTCTTTGATGATGTCTCCAACTCTCTTGATACTTTCAAGATCTCCAAAGATACTTCAATGATGTCCTAGAAAAATGTCTTCTAAGATACCTTCAACAACAACTTCAAAGAGTGATGAATGATACCAAGATCCTTTGATGTTTCCTTCAAGGATGCCTTCTAATGAGCCTTTGAATAGATCTCCTTCCAAGATCAACAATCTTCTTGAAATTTTCTTTGATGAGAGTTTGATGTAGATTTGATCCTTCTACAAGTGATTTTCCTTGGCAAACCCTTCTTGTGTCCACAAGATGATCTTCTTTGTTGCCTTCTAGTGTTCACCTTCGCTCTGATACCATGTTGGAAAATTGCAATATGGTAGTTATCAATTCAAATTTTGATTAACCTTAATAATTGCTTGTGATCTTTATTTATCCTTTTGTGTTTACTTTATTAGTTCTTCTTCATCAACTAATTACCAAGAGCAAAATAGTAAAGGCAGTGGACACAGAAATTAGGTGCCAAGCCAAGGCAAAACCCCTCCAAGGGGAAAACCCAGAAAATCTCTTCTCTTCTTATAGAATCTACTTCAAATGAGACAATCAAGACCCAAACTCTAGACCAAGAACTCCTCCAAGTACCAAGTCAGCCCTCAAGAAGTTCTTCCGAAAAGATCAAATCAACAAGGCTTAATCTTGCTTCAACCAGCTTCCAACTTCAACTTTGACCAAAGTTTCGACCTTGCAACTTCAACCCTGTAACTGCTAGAAAAACCTTAATTCAGCTCTTCAAGAGGTCCTTCTTTGAGCAAAACGGATTCTCCCAAGGTTAACGAGGTCAAAACAGAGTATTTGCTCTTCTAGCAACTTGATCTCCTGCAATTCGAAGCTGCAATTTCGATTTTTCTTGAAGCTGCAGAAACCCTCAATTTCGCACGTGCGAGAGAGATAGAGCCCAAAAACAGACTTTCTTCCTTCTTGGATTCTCCTTGCCTTCTAGACCTTCACTCTTCCTTTCTTGCTTCTCCCAGCTTCAAATCGAACTTCTTCTTGAGAGATCAAACTTGTGACTGAGTGAATGCCAAATGAGGTCAAATATGCTTCTATTTATAGCCTTTCCAAGGGGTCAAACTCCCTCCTTTAGGCCAACTTGTACTTTGGAGGTTTCCAGGACCTTCTAGACTCAAAATAAATTCTTTTACAAGGCACATCTTGCCTAGAAGGGTCTTATAATCATGATGTTGACTCTCTTGACTCATGACAATATATCCTATGACCTAACAAACCCTAGAAGCATGAAAAACATGCTTTTACCTGGAAGACCATCAATAATACGCATGAAACCCATGCTTTAAGATAATAACCTTTTTCTTTTCTTCTTTTGTTTGTTACATAAAATACATATTGAAATGAGTACAATAACAATTATGAAGATGGAAACAAGTTACATTTCCAACAGGTCTCTACCTCTTGGCTTCCTACGAATGGTAGGGGAGGAAGTCTCATATTTCTCAGGCTAAAGAAAAGGCCCGCAAGGAGATGGTTGCGAGTAGACAAACTTCTACATATGGGGCTCTTAGAGCATTGATAGCCCACCATGGGGTGCCAAAATGAAAGTTCTTTCCTTCAATTTATGGGGTTGGCAAGTAATCTCAAAAATCTTGCTCTTTGGAGGTTGTTGTAGGTGGAACTTCCTGATGTGATTTGTCTTCAGGAACCTCTTGGGGTGAGGGGTAGCATTTCAATTTTTTTAGAATCTATCCTCCCTTCCTAGAAATTTAATGCATTGGATGTTCGAGGTCGGTCGGTGAGTCTGGCTCTGGGGTGGGATATGCAAAAATTTCAGTTAATAAACTCTTGGAGTACCTCCTCTAGTCTCGGCATGGTTGGCTTCTATGTGGAATTGGAAAATACTTTTACTTTCATCAATCTATACCGTCCAAATGAGGATCGGGTTTCTTTCTGGAATGATTTCTTCAGCAAGTCTCTTATAAATGTGTAATGTCCTCTGTGAATTGAGGACGAATGGACTTAGTAGCCTATCTGCTCCTGTAGGCTATAGTCCTTTATAAAGCGGATAAGAACCCAAAATACACATTGTTGGGCAAATTTTGGGACACATATGGGCGAAAAAACCCAAAACTGGGGTTTTGAGTAAGGTTCACTCAATCAATTAAAAGAGATGAAACCCCTTAGAAAATCTATAAATAGAGGCTTGAATACATCTGGAGGCATCAATTGTGGATCATTTCATTATGCTTTTTTTGTGTTAGCTCTGAGGGTTTTAAGACCCCTTGACTTCTTGACAATTTCGGTGGTGAAAGATTCCACCCTAGTTGTCATCTTCCTTTTTGTTTCTCTCTTTCAAGTACCAGGATTTTGTTTGAGGCAGTGAAGTTTTGAAGACTAAACTCTATTTGGCACAGGAACTTTGTAAGGGAAAAACCAAGGTCTGGATCGATGTTTCGTCTTTCCTAGACTAACTGGGAATTTGGGTTTTGGTTGAGGCGGTGAGATTTCTCCTACCTTAGTTTCATTCTTTTGAATTCTAGACAAAGCAGCAGATTACCTCTGTGATCATTGTGGGTTGACAGCGGAGGCCTTTTACTCTCTGTGGGGTCACGATTATACAGGCAGCGAAGTCTTCTCTATCCACAAGTAATTTTTGACAACCTGGAGGACACCTTGATTCCGTCTAGAAAAGAAAAGGGGTCGCGAAGGAGAAATAAAAAAAACATATGGGAATACAACGTGCCATCCTAAGCTAGACGAAACGATTAGGGCCTCACACAGCATAGAATTTCGTCTGCAAAGTTTGTTTTTATCAATGGCCACTAATTCAGCGATTTGACAAGAGGAAGCAAGGTTCTAAGTTATCTGTGATAAGCGACCAGCGGCATTACTCTCTCTCTCTTACAGGAAATGCATTTTCGTTCATCTTGTTTGGCATAGAATGAAATGCGTCGAAGGAGACCGGAAGAATTAATCCTTCGAGAAGGCAAGCAAGTTCGTGGCTAATCAAATTGTAGCAGCACAGATTTTTTCTGTGATGGAGCAATTGGCATTAGAAGGCCGAGTATGATCGACTTGTGTCGAGAGTTGTGGTTGAATATTGAAATATATTCGCCTTTCAATCAGTTATGCTACGTTTTCATTAGTGTGGGGACAATTACATTCTTTTACTTATCTGTGCTACATTTCATTACGTGGAAGTATTTGTGCTACATTAGTGTGGGACTATAGTGAACAAAATAACTATATTTATTATTTATTTCGTCGCTTATTTAAGAGTTGTTCAAATTGTCGCATCAATAATAAGGTTGATTGTAGATTCTACTAACAACATAAGATTATTGTGTATTGGGAAAAATTGGTAAAACCCTAGCATATTACAAAAAGGTTACCCTAGTATATTACAGTGGTATCAGAGCGCAAAGCATCCTGCCAGCTGTGAGTACATGAGCTTTGTATGCTTCCTGTGGATAGAAGCAACGTCATTGTAAGGAAAATGAGGAATACCCATCGTTCCGCCATGGGAGACAGAAGAGGTCAAGGAGAACATGACCTTGGTATTCTACTTCAGGAATTGATACAGGGACAGCAGCAGATGCATCAACAACTGCATCATCAAGGGCAACAAATGATTCAAGGGAAGCAGCAAATAGCACAGGTATTGACCCAAGGGCAGCAACAAATCGCAATGTTGATCACTCACCTCATAGGATAGCCAAATGTCACTGCTACCAATAGAACTACCATGGAGGGAAGTGGAAACCATAATCCTGATCCACACAACAACTAAGCAAACAACAGAAAGAGCAGTCGGCCACTTCTACCACAATTCACAGATAATCAGGTGCCAACAGCACAAGAAGCAGTTGAGCCAAATCAACTCCTTAACAATTATGTTCAGGATTATGCAAGATTGGAAGAAAATACTCGAGCAGTTGTGACCTTCAATGAGTATAGCAACTTTCGATACAGGAATAGACCCCAAGGATAGCTTAATGAAGAATTAGCTCACAAGGTGAGTAAACTTCCTTTACCCTCATTTGATGGATCATCTAAATGTACAACAAGGGCTTGGGTGCAAAAATTGGACACCTACTTCAGGCTCAAGCCTATGGCCGAAGGTGATGCAATCCAATTTGCCACATTACATTTAGAAGGAGAAGCACATGAGTGGTGGCATCATGGTCTAGTGACTTTGGGACACATGCCAGCATCACTTCTTATGAAGAATTTACACAAAGGTTGATAGAAAGATTTGATAGGAAGAACCCATAAATCCACTTCAAAGAACTGGCAATACATAAACAAACAGGGTCATGCGAGGGGTTTATTTCAGAATTTGAACGCATTGCAGTTATCATAACAAATATATCTGAAGAGCGATTAGTTATGCTTTTCACCAAAGCATTCATTGAGCCCCTACAAGGCTGGGTCAAGGCATTCAATCCCACCACTCTTCAAGAAGCCATCAAGAAGACTCGAGACATGGGAAATGCAGCTGCTAAAACTAAGGCTCCATCCAAGCCTTTCATTCCTCCAAAAGATAAGGAAAAGAAGTCTTTCCAACGTGATGGGCCCAAGAGGGATGAACTATATGAGGAAACTCAAAGTGAACTAAGGGAAAAAAAGCTATGTTTTACTTGCAGGGAACCATGGGAACCTGGACATCGCTATTTAGGAAAGCAAAAGATTCGTTACATCAAAGTGTTCTCTAATGATGAAGAAGAAGAAGAGGCCACTGTAAGCGTCGATGAAAAGCCACCAGAAAAGGAAGCAAAGGAAGAAGAAAAGCCTAACAGCCCCAAGGAAAATTAAAATATATCAAATCTGAAGCCAAACTATTATAAAAAAAGAAGATTGGTTGTGGTTGATTGCTAAATTAGAGAAAATACTAAAGTGTTAGATTTTTAGATGGCTTCCTAGAGCAGGTAGGCTAGTCTTAGTTAAATTTGTTCTTGAAGCCATCCCAGTCTACTTGATGTCTTTGGCTTGGATTCCAAAGGGTGTGTCGGAGAAAGCGAGGAGGATTTGTTTCAAGCTCTTATGGGAAGCTTCTCAAGGCCATTTTGTCTTACCCTGGGGCAAGTGGTCTTGCCTTGCTATGCCAAATTTGTTGGGTGGGTGGGGGGCTAAAAAACATTTTCATGTTCTCCAAGGCCCTTGCTGCAAAGTGCGGGTGCAGAGTTATATCTACAAATAGCCTTTGGACATGAGTGGTTTCCCAAAAATACATTGCTCCATATTCTTTGGTAGATTGGGTGCAGCTTCAAGACAAGCCGATGCAGAAAATTTCAATGGTTTTGCAGAATGTTCTAAATTTTTTTAGCATGATCTCTTCTAGTCTAGCATGGAAGATTGGGAATGGTTCCAAGGTTAGGTTGGGCTTAGATCCATGGCCAAGGAGTGGTAATAGTCATCAATTGTCGCAAGCTCTTGTCAATTCGCTCATAGATCAAGGTTTCTCCAGAATTGCACATATCAATAATCTTGCTCAGACTACTCTTTGGCATCAAGGTTGGTTGTCAAGTGCAAATTTAAATCTTCAGGGGGTCTTTTGGGAGGAATGGTCCTATTCTTGAATGCTCTGCTTTCAACCCACATAAGTTTATCCGAAAATGAGGATGAATTGGTCTGGGCAGTTGCTCTAGATGGTGTATATACACCAAAATTAGGATATATACATTTAAATTTCTGGCCCAAAGTTGTAGTTCTTAGATAGATCTTTCTAATGAGATATTGCGCGCGTCACCTAGATCCAGGTGGACATTGATGGCCACCCGCCAAGTCCACTTGGACCCCCACCATTGTTTCTTTCAGCTTTTCAGTTTCCTTAATTGTAGCACAGTTCATTATTTTTTTAGCAATTTTTCGGGTCCTTAACTTCCGGGGCCATTTTGAGGCCCTAAACGACGTTTTTTGGGAAAACTGGGAGCAACATGGATCCATGGACCGATGTTGCTCTTCCCAAAGTTGTAGTTCTCAGATAGATCTTTCTAACGAGATATTGTGCGCGTCAAACGGAGATCGTATGCCAAAGTTACGACCCCAGGAAGTTGATGTACCAATTTACCCAAACAAGGCCCACAGTTTGGCGTTTCATCTTTTAGGGTTAGGTTTTTGGATGTTTAGGGTTTTCCATTGTTTCTCAACAATAAATACACCTTTGAGCCTCATTGTAACACAGTTCAGAGGCATGTAGCTGCCACATCTCTTCTCAAAGATAAGCTACCATCGCCCTAGCTGTTTATTTCCATTTTCTGTTTGTAAGCGTATCTCAGTGTTTTACATTAATGAAATGAAGTATTATTTCCGTTGCATCTTGTGTTTATGGTTATCTCTGTAATTTGTTGCGTTCTTGTTTAAATCCGGATCAGTGGTATCAGAGCGATCTGCTTTTTCTTTGTTTTTCTTTGCATGTCCCCAACGAAGTCGGGATATAAGGAGTTAGGGCTTGAGCGGGTCGAACCTTTGCAAGACCAGCCTCGCAAATCCCGACGGCCTCCCATGGCAAATGAAAAGAAAGACGAGGAGGCAAGAGATCCTATCAAAATCTTGCTCAAAGAAGCCCTCGAGCAACAAAGGAACACAATGATGGACAGCTTTGCCCAGATCCTTCAGCGGCTACCCAGGGGCGACGCATCGGCTTCCAACAGCTACTCTAGAAACGCAACACTATTTAAGGTACAAGTTAATTTTGAAATCCCCATATTCGAGGGTCAGATAGACACAGATGTCGTTGATAAATGGTTAAATCTGCTAGAGGGTTATTTTTCTGTTCATGATTTTTCTAGTCGGGAAAAGATTATTTTCGCTCTTCTCAAAGCAGCCCCCTACGTCAAGGACTAGTGGGAAACCTACTGCGAGCAGAAGGATGAAAGTATCGGCTCATTATTTTTAGTCGCACCCACCTGGAATTCATTCCGGGATGCCATCAAGGAGCAGTAGTACCCTGTCAGAAGCTATGAGGATCAATACATAAAGTGGACCACGTTGCGGCAAGGAAGGGACCAAGACGTGCCGGAGTTTACCAATATTTTCCATACCCTTTGCACAAAGTTGGGTATCAAGGATTCGGCGCAGCATTTGATACTCAAATACCGCGGCTGCCTGCACAAGTACAACCAGGAAGAAATAGAATTCCTAAACATCTCCTCGCTCGGCACAGTATACCGATATGCCGTCAAGGTCGAGCAAAAGTTTAAAGAAAAGAAGCGAGAATTTGAATCTGCGAATCCGAAGCAAGGGAAAGGTGCCCCCAAACCGCAGAACAAAGGACAAAGCCAAGGCGGGGCGGCCCAAGATAACCCGCCAAAGCCGCAAGCAAAGAACAGTGCTACAAAGCCGAAAAAGGACATGAGAAAATGGTGTGGGTTCCATAAGAGCTCCACTCATAACACAAGTGAGTGTCGGGCCAAGCAGTCACTGGTGGCTGAGCTAAAGGTTTCAGAATCAGATGCATGTTCCGACTCTGAGTCAGAACCCGATAAGGGGAATGACAAAGGGAAGCAGATTATCGATGCGGAGCCCAACGGCACCGTTGCCACCACGAAGATCCAAAAGGAGGAACCCAAGGATCCAGAGGAGGAGGAGCGTCTCTTCCACTCCCAGATGTGGGTAAAGGGATCCCCGCTATAGTTCATTGTCCACAGCGGGAGCCAAAAGAACCTCATTTCGGCAGAGATCATGAAGCGGTTGGGCTTACCGACCACAGCACATCCACAACCGTACACCATCGGGTGGCTTCACCAAGGATGGGATCTTCGCGTGGGCCAGCAATGTCGCCTTCCATACAACATCAAGCCCTTCACAGATGAGGTATTGTGTGACATTGCTCCCCTTGAAGTTTGTGATGTATTATTAAGACAACCATACTTATGGAAGCGACATGTTGTGTATGAATCAAGGCCCCGTGCTGTTATTATTACTTTGGGAAATAAGTTGTACAGGATACCGAAGGTAGCACCACCTAGCGCCATCTCTTTGGTTACTATAAAACAATGCAGTAAGCTCATTCCAAAACCGAGAAATTTGTTTTCCTGATGATATGCCCTCAATGAAAGAAGAAGACGGTGGCCACGACCTCCAGACAGGGCCCCTCTGCACGACAACTACAGATGGACAAGGTCATGGAGGAGTACGAGGACATCTTCACCTCCCCCACAGGGGTTCCTCTGCACTGTCAGGTCAAGCACTCCATCGATCTGACCCCAGGTGAATCGCTGCCCAATGGACCAATCTATTGGCGCTCTGTTCTGGAGAACGATGAAATTAAGAGGCAGATTCAGGAGATGCTATAGAAAGGTCACATCTGTCCGAGTTCATCGCCCTGTGGGAGCCCGATCGTGTTGGTACAGAAGAAGGATGGGACTTGGAGACTCTGTATTGACTATAAGGCGCTGAACGAGATCACTATCCGTAATAGATACCCGATCCCACGGATTGATGACCTCCTGGACCAACTGAAGGGGGCAAAATATTTCAACAAGATCGATTTGAAGTCAGGATATCACCAGGTACCAATCGAACCCTTCGATGTGTGGAAGACTGCCTTCAAAACCAAGGAGGGCCTTTTCGAATGGTTGGTTATGCCTTTCGGATTGACGAATGATCCTGCAACCTTCATGAGGCTAATGGATGACATCTTATGGCCATTCACCAACTCATTTGTAGTGGTATAATTGGATAACATCCTGATCTTCAGCCAGAGTTGGGAAGAGCACCTCCACCACATCCGACAGGTTCTCCAAACACTGTGGCAACACAAGTTATGTGCCAATTTGGAGAAATGCACTTTTGGCATGACCCAGGTTCAGTATCTGGGATACATTATTGATGAACAGGGGGTGCATGTGGATCCAGCCAAGATCCAAGTCATTCGGGATTGGCCCTCTCCAACCACTCTAACAGAGCTCCACAGCTTTCTAGGTCTTGCCAACTTCTACCGCAGGTTCATGTTGGGATTTTCTCATATCACTTGGCCCTTGAGTCAAGTCACCAAGGGAGGAGCGAAAGCAAAATTCTTTTGGTCTGAATCTCAACAAAAGGCATTCACAGAGTTGAAAGATCGCCTCTGCTCGGCACCAATGCTCGCATTACCAGACTTGCAACAACCATTTGAGGTCGAGACAAATGCCTCTGACTATGCTATTGGGGCAGTCCTTACTCAACACGGGCATCCAGTGGCATATCATAGTGAGACACTTTCAGACACAGTCCGGAAGTATCCCACTTATGGCAAAGAGATGTATTCCATTGTGTAGGCCTACCGACAACGGAAGCATTACATTTTGGGGAAGGAAACGGTCATCCACACAGACCACCGACCCCTCCAATTCATACAAACCCAAGGGAAATTGCAGAATGATCGCCATCAGAAGTGGTCCACATACCTGCAACAGTTCCATTTGAATATCAAGTATAAGAAGGGCAGCACCAATAATGTTGTAGATTGCCTCAGTCGACCACCGATCATGGCATTAACCACTGTGCTCAACTCTTGTGGGCACGAGACTTCTCATTGGCCACTTCTCTACAAAAGCGACCCAAAATTCGGCCACACATACCAGACACTCTTGGAGGGTCGACATGTTCCAAATTTTCACCTCCAGGATGCCCTGTTATGCCACCTGGGTCACCTTTGTGTTCCTTCAAGCAAGCGTGCCAAGATGATTTGGGAAGCACACTACAGTCGGGCTGTTGGGCATTTCGGGGTCGAGAAAACGGTGGCAATACTGCAGAAGTATTTCTATTGGCCGAATCTTCAACAGGATGTCGAGAAGTACATCAGATCATGCACTGCCTGCGCCATTGCCAAACCAACCGTCAAAAAGCAAGGCCTCTATACCCGCTGCCTACCCCTAGTCGACCTTGGGAATCCATCTCCATGGATTACATGTCAAGCCTTCCTTCCACTAAGCATGGAAACGACTGTGTTTTTGCGGTCGTCGACAGGTTCTCGAAGATGGCCATTATGGCGGCCTGCAAGAAGAATATCACAACAGAAGCCACTGCTAAACTCTTCTTTGAACGAGTGTGGGTACACTTTGGGATCCCACAGTCTATCATCTCAGATCGAGACAGCAGGTTCCTTAGTACATTTTGGTCCAATCTCCAATCGATGCTGGACACCAAACTCACTATGTCCACAACCTTCCATCCTCAAACTGATGGCCAGACAGAGGTTGTCAACAGGATGATCGTACACATTATGGCGGCTTCTACACATGTACAACTCAAAGCATCCACGCACATGGGACGAGAGCCTCCCCTATGTTCAGCACAGCTATAACCGGGCTCTCCATAGCTCGACTGGCCACAGCCCTTTTCAGGTGGGCTTGGGATTCCAGCCACTATGTCCCATTGATGTGGCCATGCCATTTGCAACTACTCATGTAGATTCGGCTCATGTCCAGTCCGAAACAGATAAGGCAAACAACTTCATTGAGCACATCCAACATATTCGCCAACAAGTCCATGACATTCTGGAGAAATGAAATGCCAAGTACAAGCAGCGACATGATCAACATCGAGTGCCACACAAGTTTCAGGTGGGCGACAAAGTCTGGTTGCATTTGCAAAAGGAATGCCTTACTAGAGCCTATCGGAAACTCAGACCACTCCGATATAGTCCTTACACCATTACCAAGGCTGTGGGAGACAATGCATTTGAGCTCAGCATTCCCCCATTCCTTGGCCTGCACCCAGTGTTCAATGTGGACCTTCCACCATTACTAGACACGTCCGACATTGCAGAACAGCTCACACCCACAGAGTTAAATCCAAATTGCATGGAACATGTTGCAACTAATCGGATCATGGACACACAGATCAAGCACACTCGCCAGCAGAATATCCAACTGTATCGAGTTGTCAAAGCAGGCCAACTCCTTCACCAAGGCAAGTGGCTCACCAGGGACCAAGTTCAGCAGAAGTTTCCTCATCTCATGGAGGAACTCAATGCAATGGGGACCATTACTTCCTAAGGGGGGAGGAATGATCCAAGTGGATATTGATGGCCACCTGCCAAGTCCACTTGGACCCCCCCATTGTTTCTTTCAGCTTTTCAGTTTCCTTAATTGTAGCACAGTTTACTATTTTTAGCAGTTTTTCAGGCCCTGAACTTCCGGAGCCATTTTGAGGTCCTAAACGACGTTTTTGGGACAATGTTGCTCTTCCCAAAGTTGTAGTTCTCGGATAGATCTTTCTAACGAGATATTGTGTGCATCAAACAGAGATCATATACCAATTTACCCAAACGGGGCCCACAGTTTGGTGTTTCATCTTCTAGGGTTAGGTTTTTGGATGTTTAGGGTTTTCCATTGTTTCTCAACAATAAATAGGCCTTCGAGCCTCATTGTAACACAGTTCAGAGACATGTAGCCGCCACATCTCTTCTCAGAGATAAGCTACCATCGCCCTAGCTGTTTATTTCCATTTTCTGTTTGTAATCATATCTCAGTATTTTACATTAATGAAATGAAGTATTATTTCCGCTGCATCTTTGTGTTTATGGTTATCTCTATAATTTCTTGCGTTCCTGTTTAAATCCGGATTATATAGCCTGGTGGTGGTGAGTTTCCTAGAAGTCGCAGTGCCCCTCAAAGTCTCGGCTTCTAATTTGGTGCATCATCGAGCAAAAAGTCCCCACTTGGGATGTTATGCAGTGCAGACACAAAATTGGCTTAGGGTGGTGTGCTTTGTGTAAAGACTGTGCAAAGCCCATTGATCATCTCTTTGTTCAATGCTCATTTACTCGAAAAGTTTGGTCAGTTTGTCGAGCTCTGCTTGGCCAGGAGTGCATCTAGGAGGGGCTCACATATGTTGAGATTTGGGAAGCTTGGGTTGAGAGTAGGGCTACTAAACCTTTTTACAGCTCTCCCACTCATTATCAATTGGGGTATTTGGCTGGCAAGAAACAAGGTGATTTTCCAAGATAAATCTTCCTATCTAAATCTGGTTGATGCAGAAGGCTTAGATATCCTTTCTCACCATCCTCAGTCAAAGGTTTCTATTGGAATTGAAAACCCGAATGTCAATATTCCTTGGGGTTTTTTTGATGGGGCATCTCAAGAGGATGGATCTCTCTATGGTGGGGGTTTTGTTCTACATTTATCGAATCACCATTCTTTTCATGTCAAGATGGGGTTGGGGCAGGGTTCCAACAATTGGGAGAAATTAATAGCCTGCAAATCCCTCATTGCCTTTGTTCGAGAAAAAGGGTGTGAACAACTTCAAATCTTTGGGGAGTCTTTGCTAGTTATGATTTGGGTCAATGAGACTCAAGTATGCTAAGACATTTCCCTTGCTCACATCTTGGTGGATATCATAATACTGAAGCTTGTTTTTAATTCTTTTGTGTGCAAACATGTTTTCAAGGAGCGGATTGGGATTGCTAACAAGATTTCTAAGGAAGGCTTGCACATGGATCGGGGGTTATGGTAGGTGACAAAGATGGTTGGGGCTGAACATTATTAGTATTTTCACTGGCTTTTTATGGACAAGTTCCATCCAACATCACATGTTTAATTTTTTGTTTATGATACATCTATGGATTTTTGTTTCTATACTTCGGACATATCTCAGCATTATTGTAAATATTCTTCTCAATACTTTTTTTATTGCCACTGTAAAACAATTTATGATGCTAAACAACACTTTTACAGACTTACCTTTAGTTGGTCTACAGCATATGGATATACTACTCAGATAGGACCGCAAGAAACTATTTTGTTTCGTCTTTCTGGTTTTTTTTGCCATTATAGGATCCGAGCAAAATCCTAGTGAATGCACACCTTTATGTGTATATACAAAATGTATTTTCTTTAAGTTTTATGAATGAAAGTATGATTTTTTCCATGGATAAAAATTAAATAAATAAATAAACTTTCTTACCAATCCATTTCCATCAAATCTACAAGGAATACAACCAAGAGGTAGACAATATATCCAAGAAAGCCTCCAGCAACAATCTACGTTCTCTCTTGATATGAGCGTTCAAGATGGGAGGAAGAGACTTTTCCCCCACAATTGATTCATTTATGATCTTTTAACTAATCATATCTCAAATCAACATCTTCATCTTTTGTTTAATGAAGGAACTTGATGACGACACTTGTTTTTCTTTATATTATGAGTAGACATGGTGTCCATTTTACGAATGTAGCCTCTTTTTATAATGCCCCGGGATGAACATGAAAATGTACTCCTTTTATTTAGTAATGGAAAGGATCACAAGATTCTATGCACAAAAATAATAGACATACAGATGTTTTATAAGGTGTTGTAATTTGATTGAAGAGGCCACTCCAAGCGCCCTCAAATCTCATCCTAGCATTTCAATCTCACCAAACCTTAGTGTAACATAAGTTAATATCATAAAAGAATGACACCACTATTGCTAGTAGTTTTAAGTACAAATTTATCGTATAATAAACATTCTAAGCACCTATAACTCCAACTCTTGTGCCTCACACCACCCATAGCTCCAAGCTACTTGTATCCTTAATCCCTTGTCTGAACAATGAAAACCATGCAAACCCATATTTCGTACTCATTCTGATGTTTCATATCCTTTGCTTTGGTTATCTAAAAAACTAAGTAAATAAGTTTGTTGTTTGGGCATATAAGTTATTTTTGCAATTGCCATTCAAAATAATTTTATGTTAAATGTTTATAATATTTTGTCTCAAAGAATTGTGATGAATCTAAATATAGAAGACATTTATTTTCCAAGTCACGATATGTTATATCTTATATTCATTGGGTTGTGTTCTCGTGGTTATTTGGAGTGATTGTTGGGAAGATGGCCTATGTGCAAACCCTAGCAAGCATGCTCCTTCCCTACATGGAGTCCATTGAATGTAACTATTGTCAATTGACTACCTTTCTTTGTGGTTGTGCTTTCTTGGGCCTTGTGTTAATTCGCATTGTGCCAACACACCCTCATCCTTCCTCAAGTGTCGAATGAGACAAGTATATTTCCAAGTTTTCAACCCAATGAGTTGTTTCTCATTTTCTCACTGTTGTAACCTATGTGATTTCTACATTTAAAATGTTTTCTCATGTTAGACACCTAATCCGTAGGGATTTGGTAAATTGTAAATATGTAAATAGGAGAAATTCGAATTGTCAGAATAAGGAGAGATGTCGACCTTGGAAGTTGGACCAAAGGTCATCAAATAATTGTATATATATATGTATGTTTAGGTTAATGGAAAATCAATGAAGGTTGCATTTTTTCCTCTAACCAATCTCCAACAGTGGTATTAGAGTTGTTGTAACTCCCTTCATTCAAGACTGTGTCTCTGCCATATTCCCTGCCTAAATGACTATTTTTGTGCCATAAGCCTAACCTCTGAAATCCACAACTCTCCAATTTTGGCAATTGTTTCATTGTCTAGCCATCAAAAACCCTTGTAAATACTTTTCTTTCACTCTGTGTTCCACTCATCCTCCTCCTCGACCTTGTCATTCTCCTCCTTTTGGTTCTTCACATAGAAGGCCTTGTGGGCAATCTCATCAATGAGAAGCTCGTAGGTTGTTCACATCTTCTAAAAAAGGGTGATGACGTTGGGGCTTTTCTCAAGATGGAAAGCAAGGGCTTGAGCTTTGTAGGCCTTGCGTATATTGACCACCAAAAGCTCTAAACCCCCTTGTTGTAATCCTAACAATTGGTAGTGATCCTCCTCCATAACTTCAAGAGAAATGAAGAGTTTACAATGGTAACACTATTTTCTATGAAAAGGCCAACCCAATGTTTATATTTTCCCTAGTCGTAATATAGTTATTGCCAAGGGAAGGGTTTGTCGTTCGATCAAGGTTTGTGGCTCGGGAGAGGTTATGGACACTCAAAATTGGGAGAACCCACACCATTCAACGAAGTGAATGTAATCATTGTGCTTGTGAATGTAATCTTGTCAGAACTTGCTAAAAGGATTGGGAAACTTACAAAATATGTTGCTCAAGCATAATTACCGCTATATTTATCCAACTTATAGGAGAGCTTGTGTCTATGTATGAATTATTTATTTTGAGACATTTCTTAAAAGATGGTAAACTTCTAAAGAATTAAATTGTTGCCTCTATTCATCTGGATATTTTCTAACTCCATCTCCTTCATAGTTGCTGGTATCTAGGGCATCTTGACATAATAGGTGAAGATTATTGTTATTACAACATTTTCTTCTTATCCAGACCTCAACTCTGAGCTTTGTTTATAAATGCATTCTATCATCTTCATTGTTGGCGTGGTGCTAACTAACAAACAAAACTACTCAAAATGGTTTAGAAAGATCAAAGACACGTTGTTTTTTAATAATTTATGGGATGGGATCTATGAAGCAAACATTGAAGGAGGTAAGCAAAGGAAACATAATGGACCTACAAAGCATGTATCAGCTAAGGAGTTTTTCATTTGGAAGAACAAAGACAAGCAAACATATGCCTTGATTTTTGCAACAATAAGTGAAGAGGTGAGATGCTATATTACTAACATCTATAATTCGTATGGAGCCCTAAAAAGTTAAAGGACTTGTATGATTCTCACTAAGAACTAGAAATTGTTCAACTACTGGTGAAGATTTTCAACCTAGTGTTGAAAGATGATGATCCCATGAATTTCGCCTCCAAGATCTAAGCCATCATGCATGACATAGATGCCACTAGAGTGAAGATAGATATACCTCTCACAGCTTTCATCAAGGCTCTCTACCCTACATACACACGCTATCTTGAATCCCTACAATCTAGTGACCAAATGAAATCCATCTTATTTGACTCCCTGCTGAAGAAAGAAGTAGAACGTGAGAAATCTCTTAGGACAAGATCAAGGATAATCCAACTCAGAAAAAAAAAGAGACACAACATTAAACTTGGCGAAAGATAAATCATTTGAATCTACTAATTACATTGTTGCCCATTGCAATTTTAAAATGCCAGACTAAGAGATGTAGCCAAAGCCATAGTCCATCACCATCAAGTTTGTGGTCAAGCTTAAACCACCACTCACTAGAAGACTTCAGGCTTCTGCGAGACATCAGTTTATGGTCATCTTAGAACCATCATCTTGTAGAAGACATCAGCTTCTGCCAGCCATCTGACCTGTGGCCATCCCAAAACCACTAGATTCTGAGAGCACATTTAGCCATTGGTAGCTATCCTTCATCTCTCTGTGTCGACTCACAAATACCCCTTTAGATAGGGGGATGTTAGACACCTAATCCTTGGAGATTTAGTGAATTGTAAATATTTTATACATATGTAAATAGGAGAAATCTGAACAGTCAAAATTGGAAGAGGCATCGACCTTGGAATTTGAAACCAAAGGTCACAAAATAATTGTATATATGTGTATGTTTGTATTAATGGAAAATCAATGAAGGTTGCCGTTTTTCCTTTCACCAATCTCCAACATCTTGAAATCCTTGGCACTTATTTTCTCTCAAAAGACAATGGGTAACTGCCCATAATTTTGTATTAATCAACCGAGTACAAGGAAATGGGCTTGTATGCGTGTATTAAAAATGCAGAAACGATGCCAAAAATCTGTGGGAGAATTACCCCATTAGAAACCCCAGAAAACAAACCCAACCAGCTTTTCAAAAGGAATTTGTTGTTACAGTGTTGTCGCAATGCCCCAAGCCGCATAATACAAATCCTAGAGAGCAATAAAAATAGAAAATGTAAAAGGGTTTTTGTCTTAGTAATACTTACGATCTGCCGGGATATTCGACAACGGCTTCTCTGCTTCCTCCAACGATGAAATCGCTTAAAAGGCAGATATGAGACAGCCCGGTAAATAAACTTACCGGAAGAAGTAATAATAGTAGTAACAAAGGGCAGTTTTGGAGGGCAAACAACGGTATGAGAGGCAGTTGGGCTTTCAACGAACGGTTTTCTGAGACAGGAAATGCTTGCTTTGAAAAACTGTAAATGGCCAGGTAACGAATGAAGCCTTACAAGCAAGCCGTGGAACCTCACAGTCCGAATTGGATAGGTTGGCTCAGGAAGCCTCACAGACAAGTCGTGGCGGAGGAGAAACGGTGTGTAGGTATTCGGAGAGGAGCGTTTGGAAGCTTTTGTCGAGATGTCGTCGAGCCGGACGATTAAACCCCGCTCTGAGTTCGGAAGGCAATCTACCCCAATAGTTGTCTAAAATGCTAGAAGTACGGGCACTATTAAGGTTGACGGACAAACCCACATCGATCTGACATTAGAAATGTGATTGTTCAAACCCCTTAACGAAAAACAATGATATAGATAAAGAGTTATAGTGATTTATGGATAAATTCCTTGAAGATCTCTATTGTGGTTCGTGCTAGAGCATTTGTGAGATTGGAAGGTATTTGTTCATCGGCATAAGTAATCTTAGACTCTTGTGGGTGAGAGTTAATTATGAGGGTTATATTTTCTAAATGAGTCTTGCACAATTCTCAATTCTAGGGGCAATTTCATGTTATTCGGTAAATCATAATCTATTCTCAATTCTAGTCGCAATTTTAGTTGTAGTGGAAACTTCATGATGTTATTGGATAAATCATAATCTATTCTTGTATCCAACATTGAGGTCGACTTGACCTAAACCTATTTTAGTATGAAAAAAACAGATAAACGCTATATTTAGTAGCGAATGTCATTAGTGGTCAATCTTTTTCTCTAATAAAGCTTTAGTTCAGTAGCAAATGTCATTAGTGGTCAATCTTTTTCTCTAATAGACCTTTAGTTAAGCTTGAGAATTCATCAAAGAAGGAATGTGTTATTGGAAAAATCATAATCCCTTCTTATATCCAACATTGAGGTCGACCTGACCTAAACCTTTTTTAGTATGAAAAAACGGATAAACACCATATTTAGTAGCGAATGCCATTAGTGGTCAATCTTTTTCTCTAATAGACCTTTAGTTTAGTAGTGAATGTCATTAGTGGTCAATCTTTTTCTCTAACAGACCTTTAGTTAAGCTTGAAAAGTCATCAAAGAAGGAATGTGTTTCTCTTCCCATGACTCCTTTCATATTTATTTAATAAACATGTGAGGAAAGAGTCTTTGATGAACTTATCTTCTAAAGGTCGATGTGGGTCCAAAGCTTCTTATTATTCTTCTTCACCACCATGATTGATGACACCCTTCAAATTATCTTAATCAGGTGAATGATCATGGTGTCAAGGATCTTCTCAACCTATTATGGCATCTTGGATTTGTACTTTAGACTCATTTAATGTAATCATTATCTTACAAGTTTGGCTTTTGGTTCAAGTTCAATAAAAATTCTTTCGATATATCCTTTAGATCTTGATACTTATAAGCAAATACTTTAGAAAACTCAAAAAACAAGGCAATAGCTTTGGCCACTATTCAATTGTCTCAATAACAAGTAATTTCCAAAAAAAAATTGGCTCTGCATGTTATTTGGCAATATTGATCTTCTTTGGAGGGCCTCGCGCCTCTTCAATCCGTTAATAATCAATATGTTTCTCATTGATTAGAGATGTTGTCTCCTCACTTGATAAAAAATTTAAGATGAATTCTCATTTCAACCAAAAGTATGCTCCTATGCAAAGTGGCAAATATTCTTAAGTAAACTTGCTAGGGATCCAATGTCATTAACAAGTCCTCCATTTATATCAATAGCCAATTGCCTCCATAACTGTTGAGTCTTGTAATTGCCATGTATTTTCATTAGAATCTTGAGCTTTGATGTTAATTTATTGCTTTTTTCCTTATATTTATGTTTCATCACTTAGCAAAGTTTAAGATTTAAATGGATTAAGATTGTTTCCATAATCTCGTCTTAAATAAAGCTATTTTATCTATAAAATGCATCACTAATGTGTTTGTTGGAGGCTTTATTATAAATAGGGGTTTTAGAAGCATATTGAAGTCTGATTGAAGTTGATGGTATTCAAAGAAGCATACATGGTATATTCAAGCGAGGGTGATTTTAAATTAAGAAGTTAGTTGAAGATATCATTATCGATCTCATCACAAGGAGATATTTGATCGATTTTAATTAGAGAATATCGATATGAGAATCTTTGATTATCGTATTGATCCTTATTCTAGATATGTTTTGTTGTAATTGCTCTATTTTGTAATATAAAAAGTGAGGGGAGTCGACCCTGTGCGGCTAAGAAGAAACAAGGAGAGAAGTATTGTGATTTTAAGAACCAAACTAAGCTTGAGTTGTAATTATTCATATAGTTTAATGTGAGGATCCTCTTTTATGTTTATTTCAATTTACCAATCATTTTATTGATCTGAGCTTTTCCTAGACAGTCTGGTTCCTGGGGGTTCAGACCCACTTCATGGATGAGCCATTGTCTTCTTTATATCATTAGTTTCATATATTTGCTTACTATTTGCTTTTATGTAAATCGAGTGGTATGGTTCTTTAAGCTCTGGTTGTGTCATAATATTAAAGAGAGTTTGATTATACTTATTATTTCCTATGAGAACGATATTTATTTTAAGTTGTTTCTTTAGTTATTGTTTGTTGTTTCCTTAGTTACTACTTGTTGATTCTTTAGTTAATTATTATTTCCAATTGTTGTTTTCGAGAATATAACTGATTTGAATACACATGGGGCTAGTTTTCGAATGATTATAGTAGTTTTAATTTCAAATTAAATTACATCCTAGCTTCTCGTAAGGTTTTATTATAGTTCTTGTAAGTGCATAAATAATTTGATAAGCGTATTCTTTAATTTAGGTGTTGATTTTTATCATTGAATTAGTGGATAAAGCATTTTAAGACCAGTACTAGTTCATAGCAGTCTCTTGCATAGATTTTGTCGATTACCTTGAGATAAAAAGATGATTCCTTGGGTTGATATTAATGTTGATACTTGATTGTTATTTTAAAACAAATTAGTAACCCAACATTTTAGCGTCATTGTCAAGGAGGTTGTCAAAAGAGAGTGCTACTATACTAAATGTATGGTTATAGTTGCATACATGATTCCCTAGGGAATGGATATTAAAGGCGGGAGGTAAGAACCTTTGCACGCACCCTGGCAAAAAGAAACTTGTGGTGGTGTCTACCCTCGGCTAACAGATTTAGGTCATTTAGTATGCATAACTAGGAAGAAAACTAGAGATAGGAATCAAATAGAAATAGATCAAAAATCTACTTCAAAAAGTACTAAAAAACAAGGTCAGTTCGGCCTTGGACGAGCGATCTCTATAGACAAAATCATCTGAAGAGCAGAATCTCAAGCCTCGATAGGCCCCCAAACGGTATTCGAGAAGGGCTCTATTGTTATTGCCCCTCCTATAACGAAATCTTATGTTGAGGTTCACAACAAAACTGTGGGATTTGAGAAGAGCTTTCAAGGCTTATCAAACTAACATCTAGACCCTCTTAGCAAGAGCGAGGGGCACTCTTGTAATTTAAAGGAAGGGAGAGGTGAAGCAAGTGACTTACACCTTTAACCTTATGAGTAGGATCCTCTTGCAACACCTGTTGTGAAGGAAGGAATTAAAATTCCTGATTCAAGTAAGACCTAGACAAGGTTTAGAGTCTCGCCACCATACTGTTATTTTTTCTTAGGGTTATATTGTTCTTTGCTTTGATAATTGCATTTCTTCATTTACAAATTAAATTCACCCCATAACATCATAACATTATTCAGATTTACATTATTATTCAGCAGCATATGCAACTATATCGAAAGAACAATATCATCATCAATGCAACAGAACATAAAGGAACAACAGAAGAAAAGCATTCACACATAGAGACATCAGGATTGGTCAGAGACCAGGGAAAAACCCACTATGGGGAAAACCCTTTCAAATTATTCTTCTTGTGAGATTGTCATTTAATGATCCAGCAAAAGAGAGTACAATTATCCATATCTTCATCCATACAATTACCCAACAAAAAAATCACTAAACAATATCCATGAGATGAACCAAAACATGCTCATACTCAAAACCTTGATTCAGAAGCCTGTAATGAACTGTCATTGTCTGCGATCAACTACTAAACACTGCGGTCAATGAGCGAAAACTCTGGTCAACAGAAAAAATATGACTTTAGGTCCCAGTCACAGGGAGGAAGTGGGCATGCAAGTGATTGGGGGGTTTCAGTCGCTCCCTTGAGCCTGCAAGCCAGCGACTAGTCGAATTTGTCCTTTGGTAAGCCTGCGACTAAGAAACAAAACCCTAGAAAAATACACACAAGCTTCAAACCATGTAATTTCACCTTCGAGTGAACCCATTTCTCTATGATCCTGCCTCAGACTTGTGCGAGCCAAAAAAGCAAAAGAGAATAGAAGAATTATCCATGACGATATCCAAATGAGGTAGAGGTCACTTGTATTTATAGCCTACCAAGGGGGTCTAATTTGCTTTAGAGTTGACTTGATCAAATATGCACATGTGGGCTCATAATTCAAAAATATACTTTCTTTTGTCTAAAATATATGATCTTTGAGTCAATTTTGGTCCTCTCGAAAAGAGGAATTCAATGCAATCATCATATCCATCAAATGAGTTGTCCAAAGTTGATTTTGGCTATAGTTGCCAATTTTAACACTCCCTCACAACTAGGGAGAATTCCACCAGCATCATGTCATGTGTATCCTATCATCAAAACATATCCAATCTCAAGTATCTCATCATCACTTATTGTCACTGTTCATCTCGATTCATCTCTTGCTTATTCGTGCTTATATCTTGATTGTCCATGCTCATATGTTGAACATTCTCGAATCTAAAATAAGAAGAATTTGACATTGGAGGGGAGCTCAATATATGTTATGCAACCAACTCACAAAATAGAAGAAAAGATAGATAAATGACTTCAAAATCAACCTCTTTGAGGGGGCAACCTCCTTTACATTACACAAATGAACAATTATTGGATGATACAAATGACAAGATCTCCTTTCTATATATAGGAGTCTAAGGGGTCACAATATAATCAAAGTTGACATAAAAATAATAATTTAAGGGCACAACAATAGTAATATTGGGCTTTTATGGGGCACAATAATAACAATATGGGGACTACATTGGCACAACAATACAATAAGGGGGTTGCACCAATCACAATAAGGGGCTACACTAACAATATAGGAACCTAACAATCTACCACCCTCTATCCATCGGGGAGCCACTGCTACCACCTAGAATCTCTTCCAATGAGGAGCCTAATGCTACCACCCGAGAAACATTAGCGAGGAGCCAAATCTATGACCCACATCAACAACAAAGAGCTTAGCTCAATCCAAAACAACATTGGGGATCTTAATCTCAACACAGAATCTCATGGGGGAGTTAAACATCTGCAACCCTATAACAACCAATAGGTGATATAGGGGAGCACATCTCAACCCATCCTATTGCTTGTCGATCTTCCCAACAATGACCCTCAAGAGTCATGTGGTAGAACACCTGCATCATAATTTGATCTTGGGCTAGATACCTGACTTACCAAAAGGTAAGGATCACATGCCTCAAGCCTCCTCAACCCATTGGCCAAATAGGGAGGGACAATCCAAACAAACCTGACTTGTGGGTATGATGCCAACTAGGGTATAATTTGTAAAGACCAAGATAGGGGAGCAACATCTCCAACCCTATGGGTAACAAATAGGGGTGATACCCTATTGTCCAAAGATCTCTCATTTCTAGGAGCCCTCCATCTTAATTCCACACCCTGGGAGCTCAAACAGGGGGGAAGAGTTAGCTCAGAGCCCTCGATCAGCGATGCTCTCTATAGATCTTAAATATATCATCGTGCTCATATTTGGTAATCATCATGTCTTAGTAGCAACAATCTCCTGTTCATACAGGTCATCAAATCAAATATCATACCAGAACAAATATATATATATATATATAGATATATATATCTCACAAAAAGGATACCATATTCATCTTCCCTCTCCTACGGACTTCTCATCCAAAACATCATGGTAGATCTCACACTAAGGCAACACCCAAGTGTGCTTATCTCATCAACAAAGATCCCAAACAACATCAGTACATCCATGCAGTCACATATCACAGGAAGAATGTCTTAGACCAAAAATAGATCATCCCATGCAAATCTCTTGAAGTGAACTCGACGGTAACCCAATGTCTATGAAGCGGACTGGTGCTCACATGGAACATCAATGCTTCAATCAACTACCAATTGCCAAGTTAGGTTCAACAATATCTTTTCATAACTTCTTGAAATTTGATCAGAGTGTCCAAGGATTTGCATTTCCACTTTCTTTAATAGCTTCACTATCTAGATTTTCTTTTCCCAACTTCAGGATGTAATACATCATGCCATGATTCTTCATTTCGAACTTCAAAGGCCATCTCCCTCTTACTTTGATCATCAAAGGCTCATTTCCTGTCAAGAATAGACCATCAATATATAAAACCAAAATCAAAGCCATACCTTGGACCACTTTTGAAGTAGAGGTTTGGATCGACACATCATCTTGGCTTCACTAGATAACTATCAATGTGGACATATCAGGATAATGGATCTTGCTTCATACAATGCTTTCTGCAAACATAGCACTTGACCAAAGCAATACGTTTTACCTTACACATATCAATATTGTGCAATCAAATCAACTAAGTCAACTTATCAAATTTTAGATGCCACATCAAAACTAATATCAAATTCATCAATATCACTTTAACAAATTATTTGGACCAAGTGATCGGTAGACTTCATATCCAAATGTCAAGTTACAACACCTTTTTATTTACCTAGCATTATTCAAACAAACTTTATCAAGCCATACTCATGATCATAGCATGAATCATTTTTTCTACTAAATATGAATGGATACATCAACGATGAGTTTCATTCATACAAGTTTCATCTATTCATAATGAGATTGTTGCATACTGAATCACAAATGTTTATACTTCAATCAATGTGTCAAAGTTAATGATGTCAATGCAGAATATCTATTGAATACCAATAAGTCACTGAAAATCACTATGCCCATATTGCATTGTTATCAAGGCAAATCATCAGCCTCAAATCAAATCATTAGTCATCAGGTCAAAACCCAAATTTGCTAACACAGTGAGATCTATAGCCCAAAACATATCTCAACATCAAGTCAAAATTCTAATCATTATCAAACATCATGTCAAAACTCTAAATATTGCTCATCTATATCAATCAGCTAAATCTAGTCAAACCCTTGCAATTGTTATCAAATATTGACATACACAAGCCTCAATAATGAAATATTGATACGCATATTATGGCCCTTGCAAACACAAGTTTAGTCAACGCATTTACATTCTCTATAGTAAGTCAAATATTCAAACTTCCCTGCTCATAGAACTTTTAGTTGACAACTCCATGTCTATAGGATTGTCATCTTTCAGGTGAAGTTCTGATTTCATGCATAAAGCTTCACTTTTGTGTCTTATAAGCATAAGTGCACCCATATGCTTCTTCCTTGCAGTTGAGGCTTTGAGTAAGGAAATGTCTTCCTTCTTAGACCATAATTTTGTTGCAGACCAACAATATCATATATTTGTCTATTCATGTCCATAAATCTTACTTCAACAATAAATAATCTTCTATACATATAATGCAAATGATAATAGATGTAGGGATCTTATGAAGAGATTATCCCTCTTAATGAGCAGCCCTTTCAACCTTTAATATTCAAGTCATCAACTTGTCTATAATACTATCATGCATTAGCATAACTATTAGAACATGAAATCAAACCACGTCCAATTCTAACACATATATTCATTATGGTCATAACACGTTAGCATCAGTTACTTCATCATTACATCATGTCATCAATCTTTCATCAAGGGTTAGTGTCAAATAGCTAATAGGAGTATACTTCAAGAATCATGATCACAACATCACTTCTTCATCAAATAACTCAATCCATCAAGTTAGGGCATTCAATTTTACCATATGTCATAATTACTAATCTCATCAAAACTTAACAATGGTCAACAAAAGATCTTAAATATCAATACTTCTATCATCATGGTTATCATGCTTATAAGAATCATGGTTATCAAGCTACCATATATAAGAATCAATGTGCAAACCTTCTTTATGAGATCAAGATATCCAAAATAGTAGATGTTAGCTAAACATCAATATATCAAAAATCATTATTTCTAAGTAGCTTAATAGAATCAAGAAATTCATCATGTCTAAGGAGTAAGATGTTGGTTCAATACCAAGTGCACCATTTCATCATAAGTACCATGCATCCAAATCACTTTATATGCATGCGTAAGCCATTTATGAAGGAGATATTCTCATAATACCGTAGGGCTTACCTTGTCATATATATTGCAGCTAAAACATAACATTGAAACAATACATCATATGCACCTTGTAGTATTCAAATACATGTGCACCTTCTTATTTAACATAGGCAGTTGTATCATTTTGTCAACTTTTCATCAAGTGCCTCTTTCCCTTTTCCAATGCTAGTTCTTCTCTTCCTACACTATCCATGATCCTCGAGAAGGATCCACTTATCACAACTCATCAAGATCTTATAAGCATCCAAATACTCAAATATACATGCAAGAAGTATAAGTAATAATCAAAACAATAATCAGATCCATTAGTCTAAACAAAAATAAAGACATAAAGGAGCATGATAAATCGGAAAGTATTTATCTTCAATGAGAGGTGATCATCTCCCTCTTAAATCAACCTTCAAGAGCCATCATTGTCCATTGTCCTTCAATATTTCCACCAACTTTATCAACAACCAGGCATAATAGAGACTATCCCATCTAGGGCTTCATCAAATACATCATAAGTGCTTGAGCATCTTCACATTGAACATGCTAGGGTTTCTATATTTCGTATCTCAAATCTTTGCCACAAACCGGGGTTTCTCTCAAACCCTAACCTCATAATATCCATAAAACCCCAATACACAAATTGCCTAAGGTTTCCTTCAAACCCTAGCATTATTTTAGGTCTCCACCATATGTTCTTGCTTCCATTAGAGGTGTCTCTGTAGGGGTGATCTTCAATGATTTTTCTTCAGCCCACCTTTGATACCATATTAATTTTTCTTAGGGCTATATTGTTTTTTGCTTTGATAATTGCATTTCTTCATTTACACATTAAATTCATCCCATAACATCATAACATTATTTAGATTTACATCATTATTCAACAACATATGCAACTATATCGAAAGAAAAATACCATCATCAATGCAACGGAACATAAATCAACAATAGAAGAAAAAAATTCACATAAAGACACCAGGATTGGTCAGAGACTAGGGCAAAACCCACTATGGGGAAAACCCTTTCACATTATTCTTCTTATTAGATTGTCTTTAAATGATTCAACAAAAGAGAGTACAATGATCCATATCTTCATCCATACAACTATCCAACAAAAGATCACTAAACAATATCCATGAGATGAAGCCAACCATGCTCATACTAAAAAACCTTGATTCAGAAGCCTATAATGAATTGTCAGTATGTGTGGGCAACTGTTGAACACTGCGATCAATGAGCGAAAACTTCGGTCAACAGAAAAATACAACTTTAAGTCTCAGTCGCAGGGAGGAAGTGGGCATGCGAGCGACTGGGAGCTTTCAGTTGCTCTCTTGAGCCTGCAAGCCAATGACTAGTCAAATTTGTCCTTTGGTGAGCCTGCGACTGAGAAACAAGACTCTAGAAAAATATGCATGAGCTTCAAACCCTGCAATTTCACCTTCGAGCAAACCCATTTCTCCGTGAACCTGCCTTAAACTTATGCAACCCAAAAACAAGAAAGGGAATATAAGAATGATCCATGATGATGTCCAAATGAGGTAGAGGTCACTTGTATTTAATGCCTTCCAAGGGGGTCCAATTTGCTTTAGGTCCGACTTGATAAAATATGCACATGTGGGCTCATAATTCAAAAATATACTTTCCCTTGTCCAAATTAGATGATCTTTAGGTTGATTTTGGTCCTCTCGAAAAGAGGAATTCAATGAAATCATCATCTCCATCAAATGAGATGTCCAAAGTGGAATTTGGCCCCAGTTTCAAATTTTAACACATACAGGCCTTTTTCAGTTAGTACCTCCTGATTTTGGGATTCCCGAGGGTCTTTGGCAGATTTTTAATCAAATGGTAGGGTAGGTGTCAGGCACACAAACTTCAATGATAAAGTTTCCTATTGTCAATCCTCAAGCAAATGCACTAACGAAAGTTTTTCCTCTTCATGGTCTTCCTAATTTTCATGGGTTGGCCTTAGAAGATCCAAATGCATTTTTGTTTGAATATGATGTTTTGTATCAGGGATATGATTATGCCACTGATCCTCAAAAATTGAAGTTGTTTCCTTCTACTTTGAAGGGAACAACTCTATGATGGTTTATGGGATTGGCAGGTGGTATCATTAACTCATGGGATGGAATGAAACAAGTCTTTCTCACCAAGTACCAGGATTAATGTTGATCCAAAGATCTAAAAGAAGAAATATTCAAAATTACTTATGAATAAGATGAAACTCTAAAAGAATATGTAGAAAGGTTCCAGCATTATTTCAAAAATCACCTTATACTAATCTTCCAAAATAAGTATTAAAAGTAGCCTTAATTAGAGGAATGAAGGATGAATGGTTGGAAACACTTAATCTAATGGGGCAGGGAGATATTTCTCAGGATGATTATGATGATATTATCAAATTATGTATAAGTGTTCACATGGAAGTAGAAGAGGTAGACGTGGCATACATAATCCTCTAAGAAGAGCCAGAAGGGGTATAGGAGGGGGAATTACTCGTGCAAAAATTGGTAATCTGTTAGAAGATTTTAAAAATGATATATTAAGCACAATGACTACACAATTGGACGTCTTGCAGGAGAAGCAAAAGTAGGCTTAAATGAAATAGGCAAATGACTACACAATTGGACGTCTTGCAGGAGAAGCAAAAGTAGGCTTAAATGAAATAGGCATTGGAAATTTTATATCCTCATTATCGACGGAAGCATTGTCATAAAGAATGTTCATTGGATGCAATAGAAGTTTGTGTTATTTATGCAAAATAACATTCGACCGACCATTGTCCATCTCTCCCAGGATTAAAAGTTGTTTTTAAGGAAGTTAAAGAGGAACCCGAACCAACATATCTGGTGGCTCAGTGACGACAATGGTAGTCTCGCCCCCCAACTATGACACAAGAACCTTCTATGTTTTTTTCTAGCGAATACAATCAACATCAGTATTTTGGGTCACAATGGCAAAGGCAATAGTATCTTGGAAAACAAAACAATATCCTTCACCATCCTGGCCAAATCAATCATTTTCTGGACCTTCATGGCAAAATCAACAAAATCCTGGGTCATTTTGGTAAAACCCAAAAAATCCTCCATATCCTCCTCAATGGGTGAATCAGCCTCCTCAAGGCCCAATGTGGCCCCATAATTGGTAGCGTCCCACTGGCCCTATCAACCAATCATTAGGAGTGTTTCCACAACCACAACCATCGCCACAACCACCACTCCAGTTACCTTCAAACACTCCACCACCATTATGACCACAATTGCCCACACAACATAATCGAAATCTGAAGAATATACTAGTGAAAATTCTTGAAATTGTTGATACTTCGTATTGTTTTCCCCCTTCTATGGAACGTAATGAGATCCAATTAAGGTCAGGGCAGACAATTGTCACAAAAATTCTCCAACAAACCTTGAACAATTAAAAAGTACAAAACATAATAAAGAGCGAACCCAATCCTAAAAACCTTCGACTGTTGCAACTTACGGTGGAGCAAAACCAATCGATGAACCTATCAGAGATAAAAAAATAACAAAAGTTACAGTTGTTGCTCCTTTGTTTCCGGAAATATTGATCATAAACAAGCAACCAATATATCTTGAATTTGACTTGATAGGAGAGTTACATAACCTTTGTATCAAAATCCCCCTTCTTTAAGCCATTAAGGATGTACCTATTTACGTAAAGACCATTAGAGAACTATGCATTAGAAGTCTCGGGAGAAAACCTAAGGATCCTCCTACTGTTCATGTGGTGGGAAAATTATCTGATATGATCCTAGGAAAATAAATTTATGCAAAATATGATGATCACGGGGATCTTGTAGTTACAGTTCAGGTGCATGGTGTTAGTTTCCCAAACACTTTGGTAGATATAGGATCTACCATCAATATCACAACACTTAAAGTCTGCATCCTTCTTGGATTGGATACATTAAAACCAACCCCAATTACGTTGGAATCAGTTGACAGATCCGTAATTAAACCATAGTGAGCCCTTGAAGATATCATTGTCTCTATACTCTCGTGGGAGTACCCAACCGATTTTCTAGTTCTCAATCCTAGAGATAAATTGGACGGACACCCTCTTATATTATGAAGACCCTGGCTTGCCACAACCAATGCGTATATTGGATGTTAAACTAGAAATATGACAATAACAAAGATAACTGCCACTAAAAGTCTCACTCTTTACACACCGGCTAAACCCAGTAAGGAGATTGGTAATTCAATATGGTTTTCTCCTGATTATGAGAAAGCTAATTTGCGTCATGTCCTCACTATTGATAAAGCCCTTACTTTTAAACAACAGACCAAAGACGATACTATTAACAATTTCATCAGTAAACCATCTACTATCGAACATCCAAATTGTCAAATGTTGGGGGCAATTTTGGATAACGAGGCCCAAGTTGATCCTATGGATGGACCCACG
Source organism: Pinus tabuliformis (assembly GCA_031772625.1). NCBI lineage: Eukaryota > Viridiplantae > Streptophyta > Pinopsida > Pinales > Pinaceae > Pinus > Pinus tabuliformis. The sequence goes on along the minus strand of CM062817.1, from coordinate 535,466,554 downwards.
AGTGATTCCATCCCTATAACGGTGGTCCATAATAGTATTCCTATTGAAATTGAGACCGGAAAGATATTAAATACTAATGTTGGCCTTACAGAGTCTTAACGTGAATGATTGATTCAAGTCCTCTCCAAACACAAACAAAATTTCGCTTGGGAATATGCATATATGAAGGGTGTTAATCCACAATTATGCACACGCCACATTTATCTTGAGAGAGATGGCTGCCCTTTTTCATCAACCCCAAAGGAGACTGAACCCGCACCTTACGGATGTAGTTAAACAATAACTCCAGAAACTGCTTGATGTTAACTTTATATATCCCATATCTGACAAACAGTGGGTTTCACCATTAGTTGTAGTTTCTGAAAAGAATGAAAAATGGATAGTTTGTGTGTATTACGGGGAATTAAATAAGGCCACATAGAAAGACCATTTTTCTCTTCCATTTATAGATCAAGTCCTTGATGCCCTTGCTGAAAAGAAATATTTTTCCTTCCTGGATGGATTTAGTGGATACAATCAGATTTAGATTGCTCGAGAAAATCAAGACAAAACCACAATAACCCATCCTTAGGGAATATTTGCATACAGAGTCCTCCCATTTGGTCTTTGTAATGCCCTATAACCTTTCAAAGAGCAATTCTGAGCATATTTTCCAATCTAATTAATGAAGGTATTTAACTTTATATGGATGATTTTACGCCTTATGGCGATGAATTTGATGCAGCATTAAGTAATTTGAAAAAGGTTCCTTTTAGATATATAGTTGCCATATTATGATTAAGTAATGAAAAAGGTCATATGATGATGACCAAAGGTGTAGTACTAGGACACTATATATTTGTTGCAGGTATTAAGGTAGATCTGACAAAAATTGAAGTAATTCTTAAACTTCCTATTCCTCGAACACCAAAAGAGGTACACATTTTTCTTGGTTATGTCGCTTTCTATCATCATTTTGTAGCTCACTTTTCCAAAATTGCAACATATTTATATTCATTAATAGGACATGTAGAGTTTGATTTGACTGATCAATGTGATGTTGCTTTTGTAGAATTAAAAGAATTACTATTTACAACACCAATATTGAGAGGTCCAAATTGGAAATGGTCATTCCATATATCCTCTGATGCATTTGATACGACTCTAGGAGCAGTGCCAGGACAAGAGGAAGATAGGAAGCCTTATGCTATATAGGAGGCATTAACTTAATCATCTAGATTAGGGATTACACAAGAAATAGCAACAGAGCAATTTGATCTAGCTGGAGGAGCAGTCAATTCAGTAGTTCATGGTCGAGATTTTGATCAAGAGAGCCAGTGAATTAGTTCCAGAGCCAGAGAGAAGCAGAGATGCAGATTTTTTGGAGTTTCAGGAGGTAGTAGTAGCAAATCCTGCATAAGAACTACGTAGAGGCCGACATAGAAGGAAGTGGAATTGCTGAGAGACAGTTTCGAGAGTTGAGATCAGTTGTGGGGTGAGGAAAAATCCTCACAATAATTTTTCGAATGATTCTCTCAGATTGGATTGCCATTTTGGCATCCAAATTATTGTACTTATATTTACTACTGCATAATAATAAAACCCTTATCTACTGCACCACTTTTCCTGCATTGGGTTTTTCCCAGGAAAATTATCCAAAAATAACGATGTCAATTTGTGTGTGTGATTGCTCTAAATTTCTCAGTTCTGCATATTTTATTTCTGCAACGTAATTTTTATTTGTGAAGAATTGCATTGTGAATTATTCATTATTTGTCGTAGCAAATAAACTGCTTAATAATTGACCAGTTAGAAGAATAATTTACAGTGGTTGCATTTCGAGGAATTCTCACAATATATATAGTTTCATCCAAATGTAAAACATCACTAGATACAAACACAAAAAAGAACCTTAGCATGGAAGTCAAACAAGAAATCTAGAAAATAAGCCACCAAGAACCTTATCATGAAATCCAAAAAATAACTTGGAAATTTGCCATTATCATCGTCGTGGTTATTGTTGTAATGCCCCCTTCCACATTTACCCTATTTCATCGACCTACTAGGGTAAACATGAGACAAAGAGTTACTGACAACTGACAACATCCCTTAGTGCTACAGGACACTTGGGGACCAAAGAACCACCCCAGGTGACCAAACCTTGAGTTGGGGCTCCTTTTCACTGACCTAGGCTCCTAACCACATGCATGACAAGGCCTGAGTGTGGTTGAAGGCCTCCAACCACATGCACAACATTGCCTAAGTGCGGTTATGACCCAAATTGTCCAGTTTAAAGGGTGCGGTCTCGAGATCTAAGCCACAATTCCAGGTCAGCCTCTAAACCACTTCCCAGAAATTCCTGAGACTACTTAGAATCATTATTGACATGAAAATAGAGCTAAACATTCAAAATTGAACAAAAAACTTGACCTAGACTAAGCAGAACATACTAGGCATTTTGTCAAACATATGGCAAACATGTAAGCTACATGTCATGAATCCATATTTGATCATAAAGGCCTAAGATTCATCTGAGAATTACCGAGAAGGACCTATTCCCTCTCCACATAGCTGCAACAACATTTATTTGTCCATACATTCATCAACCGATCAATAACTAAATAATTAATGATAAGAGGCATAGATGATACACATCATATAACCATAAAATAACCAGCTTTGAAACCATGGAAACTCAGCCATAATATTTCCAACACAATCCCTACAAATATACATGAATCACGAAAGAATAATAACTCTTATTAATATATGGAAATACCAACCATGTCAGGAACGTCCACATACCACCTGACCATAGATTGGGTTGAACCAAATCTCTCTTTCAGCTAATTGCCCCCGTGCCATATTCTAAGCATGAATGTGGAATCTCATGGAATAAACCAAACAAAACTAAACTAAGGCTTCTAGAGGCCAAACTGCCTCAACCATCAACTATTGATTCCACCTCATAGTCAGACATCACTAACACCAGCCGAATCGGTCTCTACCCAAGCTATCTAGGGCTCCAAGAACTAGTAACTCAACCCACATCCTTTCAGGTCTCCAGGAACTAGTAACTCAACCCACATCCTTTCAGGGCTCTAGAGTGTTTTTCCAACCTAACTCCAAGGACTAGTAAATCAACCCAACAAGGGATCCATAGTGTTGGTTCCAACCCACGACCATAAGGAATTATGAGCACCAATCAGAAAATAATCAAATGGAAAAACCCACAACGTCATGGCTATCTAGGAAATGGCAAGGCAAGGCCAAAACCACTGTCAATCCAAGAAATCCTCCATGCCAATGACAACACATAACCAAATAATCACATGCATCCATAAATCAACAAGGAAATCACACATGCAACCTATTACCTGCAAAGAAATCCAAATATAGTGGTTGATCCACATGTTCCCTTGCACTTTCTTGCTTTTCCTTTGCCTTCTTTCTCCAAATCCAATGTATTCCAAGTGCTCCAAAAATACTCTAATTGTGAAAGAGTATGAGATAATGAATGAGAGAGACAAATGCTGAATTGAAAAAATCTCAATTGACAAAAGTTGTGGACTGATCCTTAGAATCCTTTTTATCATTGATGCCTCTATTTTCTTCATTTTCCTTCAATTTCCCTCTCATGCAAATATGTGACCTTCATCTCCCTTTTCTCCTATTTTCCTTTATTTTCATAGATAAATGTCAATTAATGTCTCTTTGCCTTTTCCAATTTCCATAGCCATTTATTAATCACTAGTGATACCCCATCACTATGTTTTGCCCAACGTTAAGCTTGGAATATGTGTCCCATGAATTCATGGGGTGACACATATTTGACAATACAATTTGTCGCCATGGAATCTCCTTACCACAGTTTCTTCACCTGATAAGAAATTGCAGCAAGTACCTCAGACTCAAGAAATTGAGCAAGCAAGACGTCCTCATTGTTGCTACTATCTCCATAACTTGAAAGGGGAACCTCCTCTTGCTCTCCATCTGAGTTCAAAATATCTTCAAACCCCATGCTCAAAATCCCTTAAAGCGAGCCATCCTGAAAATCCTTCTGCAGTTTCCACCCAACTCTAATTATATATTATATATTAATGATCATAAATTACAAAAATTTTATTAGAATTCATGATATTGACTTTCTTTTCTTTTTTGGACGGTTGTGATAAGAGAACTATTCTATTAAACAAAATTTAAACAAGTACAATATTAGCTAAATTGTCTAGACAACTCTACCTCAAAATAGACTGGATGTCAAATATTTTAATAGCATTATAGGCAAACCATGAATAAGAAAAACCTAATAAAAAGCTAAAATCATGCCTTGCGAGAAACTATGTTAGATTAATATATTCATTGTTAACACCTAATATATACAAGTGTTCATTAAGGGTATGTTTTCCAAAATGTAAACTAAACCCACCAAAAGCTTCTCAAACTACAATACTAGCAAACTCTAGTATATAAAACAAAATGAGAGAGAGATATAACTTTATTGCATGTCAACATTAACTTAAGAACCTAGAGAGGCCAAGTTGGGTGGTTCAATAGCCACAATATCAATAGGATGCTCCTGTGTGTCCCATTCGAATCAATGATAAGAAAACATCCATGCTTCTTTGCTTAGCACAAATAGAGGGTGAAGAGCAACAAACCCTACTTTTCTAGTCAATCTAGATAAGCCATGAATTATAAACCCTCAACTCCCTATATGAAGAGAGTGTGGGCCATAAACATAATTTTATGCCAATATAATCCCAAAGTCCAAACATATTTTGTGTCATAAGTGTGACTAGTGCCTATACCAAGAATGAAAGTCAACCATCTCATTGTTAATGTCCTCTACTTGGAGAGAAGCCCTTTTTTATTTTACCTTTACTTCCAAAAACTTAAGCTTTTTTCTGGAGGCCATAGAAATAGCCTTATGAAAGGATCTAGAATTTTTCATGGCTGCCAATTCTACATGAGGACAACAAATTGTGCGGGGGAGGGGTGACCTCATTTACTAAACCAAGGGGCCATGAAGAGGAAGGAGAACCAGAAGTTGAAGACAATGAGATGACAAAAATAGGGATGCACTAGTGAAATGAGGGACATGTAGAGTAGTTTCAAAGGCAAGAAGTTAACCTCAAAGGCCATAATCATTCAGGGAACCCAAGACTAGATAACTTGAATGTTCCACTAATAAGTGTTGCCAACTTTATACATCAATGTCTAATTCGGATTTATGTAGGAACAAAATGAAATACAGATATAAACAGAAACATAAAGCTACAGTGAAAAAAAACTTCAATTAATTAATAACAAAGTACTGAAAACATGCATAACGGAAATAAACTAGTTTGGTCAATGGTAGATTATCTTTGAGAAGAGATGTGGCAGCTACATGCCTTCTGAACTGTGTTACAATGAAGCTTGAAGGCCTTTTTATCATTAAGAAACAATGGGAAACCCTAAATATCCAAAAACCTAACCCTAGGAGATGAAGCGGCAAAAGCTTGTGGGCCTTGTTAGTGGAACATCAACTTCCCAAGGTCGTAACTTTGGCATGTGATCTCTGTTTCACTATCATGATACCTCATTTCGAAGATCTCCAAGAGGAGGCTAGAAAAAAAATTGGTAAACTTGTTTAGCACTTTTTCAGTTGGTTCCATTTTCCCAAAAAACGTATTTTAGGCCCTCAAAACAACTCTAAAATTTTAGAACCCAAAAAAACTACCAAAAATAGTAAGTTGTGCTACAATTAAGGAAACTAGAAGAAACAACAGTGGGGGTCCACGTGGAATAGGCGGGTCGCCACAAATATCCACCTAGATCAGTCATCCCCCCTTAGGAAGCAATGGTCCCCATTGCATTAAGTGCCTCCATGAGATGGGGAAATTTTGTTGAACTTGGTCCCTGGTGAGCCACTTGCCTTGGTGCAAGAGTTCGCCAGCTTTGACAACCCAATACAATTGGATCTTCTGTTGGAAAGTGGTATTGATTTGTGTGTCCATAATTTGATCAGTTGTGGCATGTTCCATGTAGTCTAGGTTGAGCTTTGTTGGTGTTAATTGTTTTGCAATATATGATGGGTCCATCAATGGTGGAAAGTATGACCAAAGGCAATCCACATTTAACACTGGGTGCAGGCCAAGGAATGGGGTAATGTTGGGCTCAAAATTGTTTTCTCCCACAACCTTGGTCATGGTATAAGGCCCATATCACAGTGGTTAGATCTTCTGATGGTCATTGGAAATGCGTTCTTTTTGCAAATGTAACCAAACTTTGTTGCCCACTTGAAACTTATGTGGCATCCGATGTTGATCATGTCGTTGCTTGTACTTGGCATTGGACATCTCTAAGATGTCATGAACCTACTGGCAGATGTGTAGGATGCGTTCAATAAACCTAGTTGCTTTATCAACCTCATATTGTACATGTGTGAATTTTGTTTGTGTAGTCACATGAGGCATGGCAACATCAATCAGACACAATGGTTGAAATCCAAAACTCACTTGAAAGGGACTGCAACAAGTCGAGCTATGGAGAGATCTATTATAACTATGTTGCACATAGGGAAGGCTCTCATCCCTGGTTTGTGGATGCTTGTAGTTGTACATGTGGGGTATGTGCACTATCATTATGTTGACACCTCTGTCTGGCCATTAGCATGGGGATCATAACGCAGTTGACTTGGTGAGCTTGGTGTCCAATAGTGTCCAACGGCTCGACCAGAATGTGCTCAAGAACCTACTATCCTAATTTAATATAATGGTCTGAGGGATCCCAAAATGAACCCACACTCTTTCAAAGAAGAGTTTGGCGGTATCCTCTGCTATGATACTCTTCTTGCAGGTTGTCAATATAGCCATCTTAGCAAATTTGTCCATACCCACAAATACACAACATTTCCATGCTTGGTGGAAGGGAGGCCAGACAGATAGTCCATGAAGATGGATTCATAGTGTTGTCTGGGAGTAGGCAGAGGAGTGTACAAGCCTTGCTTCTTGATGGTTGGCTTGGCGATGACATAATCAATGCAAGATCTCATATATTTTCCAACATTCTGTCGAAGTTTTGGCCAATAAAGATACTTCTATAGTATGGTCGCAGTTTTCTCCACACCAAAGTGTCATGTGACCCGACTGTAGTGAACCTCCCAAATCAGCTTGGCATGCTCGCTTGATGGAACACAAAGGTGGCCAAGGTAGCATAATAATGCTTCCTAGAGGTGGAAATTTGGAACTTGGTTGCTATCCACTAGCATCTGGTATGTGGTGGCGAACTTTGGATCATTTTCATATAGTTGCAACCATCCAAAGGTCTCATGGCCACAAGAGTTGAGAATAGTAATCAGTGCTGCGACTAGGGGTTCACTGAAGCAATTTGCAACATGATTGGTGTTGTCTTTTTTGTATTTAATGTTCAAGTGGAATTATAAAAGATACTAGACCACTTTTGGTGGTGATCTTTACAACTTCCCCTATGTCTATATAAACTGAATAAGTTGGTGATCTGTGTGGATGACCATCTCCTTCCCCATAATGTAATGTTTCCATTTTCGACAAGCCTGCATGATAGAATACCTCTCTATCATAGGTGGGGTACTTCTGAATTGTATCAGAAAGTGTCTCACTATAGTAATCCATCGAATACCCATGTTGGGTGAGGACTGCACAAATAGAATAATTGAAGGCATTTGTCTCAATTTCAAATGGTTGTTGCAGGTCTGGCAATGTGAGTACAGGTGCAGACCAGAGGTGGTTCTTCAACTCAACGAAAACCTTCTGTTGGGATTCGGCCCAACAAAACTTGACTTTCACTCTACCCTTGGTAATCTGACTCAAAGGCCAAGTGATATTGGAGAATCCCAACATGAACCTCCGATAAAAATTGGTGAGGCCAAAAAAGCTGCGAAGCTCTATCAGAGCAGTGAGGGCTAGCCAATCCCAAATGACTTAGATCTTAGTCAGATCCATATGCATGTTGTTGTAGCAATGCTTACCGAGCAAAAATAATGAGGGTCTTTCAAATGAAATTCATAAAAGGTGGCGATGATTCGTTAAGTGGTTCACTACCTTGCAAAGAAGGGGGGAATTCTTATGGGAGCTTTTCGTATCATCTGGAAATTTTATAAAAAAAATATTGTATTCTCTTAAAAAAAATTGCTTGATGCGAAAGTTGGTTCTTTATGAGTGATTTTTGCTCTCGATCTTCTTTTTAAAAACAGAGAGGTTATTTTGTCAAAAAAAAATATTGGGCGTGGAAGCCCAACAATCATGTATATCCACAAGTGGAGCACACTAAAGTTCATCAATATAATAACCATGTTCCACCAAATCAAATGCACTCAGAAGGCACTAAAAAGAGGAACCCACTGTCAAGTGGGAGGAAGATCATATCGTGTAATCACGCGTCGAATTGTTGTCAGTACATATGTGCTTATAAGCTTCGATGGAATGATTTTCCTAATTAATGTGGGATGTTAGTTTGTCATAGCCAATATATATATTATATGCAATGCGTTGTCATGATAAGGGTAAATGTTTGCTTTTTCAAGTTTGGTCACAACTGAATTTCACTTATATCGTTAATTGTGAGACATGGCAAAATCCCTAAGTGAACACATGGAGTTTTAGATCAATGATGGACATTTATCCTATTACTACGAAGGTAGCAAATCACCATCTAATGGCCTGGTACCAGATCCTTATTACAAGCAAAGAAGAATCAATTTGTCTGTAGTAGCTATCACAAAGAGAAAAAAAATTGATGTTGTTTCCCCTACCTAGGCCAAAACACAGAAGCATGTTGTTAAAGCAACGAGACTGTGTGTTCAAAAGTCAAGAGAAATCACATGAGAACACATTATTTGTAATGGTTTTCTTCGACATAAAATGGATGAATTCATTCATAACTTGCTGGAAATGTTTGACCGTGGACAACCGATAACCTTTACAAGGGACGTGAACAATCAAGGTTGTCGACAATTAAATGAAGGTTATGGTCTTTACACGAAGAATAACGATGTAGTTGAGTCCTTTGGGAATAGCGATGAGACACAATTCTTGGAAAACTCAATATATGCTTCACTAGTTTTAAAATGTTAATAAAAGAAGAGATGATATATGAAATTTTCAGCACATGATATATTATTAAATGGGATAGAATGAATTTTTTTGTATTGTCTTCCTTTGAAAAAATATCGAAATGTGGAGGCAGCTTTGGCAAGTCTTTGAATGTAATGATGTAGTTGTTACAATGATGGCTCTATTTTATTTGTTCAATGCCTATATTGGAATCTTTTTACCTTTTCTTGCAAGATTCGAAGGTATATATTTCCTGAGAAATATACATGCTAGCTTCCACAACCTCATACCAGAGATTATCTGATGTCAGTAATTCTGATTGAAATTCATCCGATGCAACTTGTTGTCGTTGGGACAAACACCCTCCACAATTTTGCGTACACTCTAATTTTGGAGCCTATTATGGATCTTGTGATCGGTCATTCCGTAATCACATCTTGGTCAACTGATGCTTTTTGAGATCCCTTCTTGGATTGGAAGTGTCGAAGTCACTTTCTCACACATGCTCAATCTATAACAAGTGCATGAGAGCATTATTTTACGCAAGCTTGGAAAAATATAGCACATTTCATCAAGACCGTGCCTATGAAATGTCCAATCCATGTCAACAGTCAGTGCACATTGACAACAATAGTTTCTCACATTTTAGTTGCATTTATACTTCCATTTCAGTGAGTTTTGCAAATTGTCGCTTTTGCGCACCTCTTTCTCGCGAGTGTCGTTTTCATGTTTTCAGTTGTAGATTTCACTTGTTTTCACTTTAATTAGTGTCGTTTTCATGTTATCTTTTCTTTGGCATGTGTTACTTTCACTATCATTCACATATCGCAAGAGTCATTCACACTTTAGCAATTGTCGTCTTTTCGCATGTTAGCTATCGCAAAATGTATGTATGCTTGTTATAGTGGTTTCAAGGGGTTATCTTTGTGTGAATGAGTTGGTTTAACCATGTAAACATCAACAGTCCCAAATTTTTAAGCATGGTCGCATAATTGTCGTCATGGTCGTCGCACAAGTGTACCTTTAGTGTTGCACTTGTCGTAAAGTTGTCACATTAAGGGAAATATGTTGTTAGCGTGTTCCGAATGATCTATGTTGTTGTGTCATCAAAGTGTTTCAACTGTGTGGTCACAGTGAAGTCATATCACTGTTCACAACAGTCTCTCCAATCCCACACTTAGCTAAATTTCAGAAGATTCCCAACAACCTAGCCTCATCCAACTGTCCTGAATTGTGCATTGCGTAGTCTTAGCCCTCAAGCAGTGACCTTGTCTCTTGGCACTGTGCAATGCGCAACATATACCTCCTAGAATTTCACATTTCATAGCCTCAGTGCTTAAGCCCGACCCCTGAGTCCAAAAAATGCACAATATTTCTCTCCAACGAAGTCAGCACTGCACATTGCATAGTCTTAGTCCTAAGCTCTTGAACTGCACAATCATCTAGCCTCTTGTCCTTCCAGTACTGCGCATTTTGCAATTTTAGTGCTCAAGCCTAGGCCTTGGCCTCCAAAATTGCACAATCATGCCCTTTAGCTAGGCCTAAACTACACATTACACAATCTTAGACCTCGAGCCCATTCCCTGAGCTCTTGAATTTCATAACTGCACAATCACCAAATCTGCTTTTCCTCCCATAACTGCGCAGGTGACTGAAACAATGCCCAACCCCTCAGTTTGGCATACCGAGCTCCCAAACTGCACAATCTTCTTCCTCACTCTAGCCTGAATTGTGCATTGCGCAGTCTCAAGCTTCACCCCTAATTGCCTGAGCTACACAATTGCATAGTTACTAAGCCTCTTTCCCAGCCTGTCACCCGATTCTGGCACAATTAGTGGATCAATATGCACCATCTTAGACTAGGGGTTTATCGAAATGATGTCGTCTTGTCATGAGTGGATTGCAGATGCAGGTACTCTATCATGCTATGGCAAGATGATGAAGAAGGAGATGGAGAAGGAGGAAATGCTAGAAGACACATATGGAGCTGAAGAGATAAGATGATCATCAGGTGAGAAGACAAAGGAACACCGGACTATAATAAAAGATGAAGATGAAGATCACATGGAAGACTCCTCATCTTCAAGTCATAAGGAGGAGGAAGAAGAAGAACATGTACCATCTTTTCAAGAATACACAAAGAAAGACACAGCAAGAAGGACAACTAAGCACTGTCACATCATCATGCAGTCCATTTCATCAATTTCATGTCATGTCCAATCACAAGTCATCATATGCCACATTATTATTGTGGATTATGGAATTACCTATTCAAAATGTATTGTAAAGTGGAAGTCCAAAGGACACATTCAAAATATGTGGATAAGTTATATGAATTCAAACAGTCATGAGGGTAATCAAAGAGTCACAAAGAAGGTGAAGCATCACCTCTTGGTTATATATACAGTCTCATTGTATGAGTAAAGGACTTTTCACCTTGGCTCCTCCCAGGCATTAGAGAGATAATCTTGTTCTTTTGAGGAGCAAGGAGTGGCTCCAATGCTCCACTGTTGGAGCTAGTGATATTTATTGTATACATGTGTCTTGGAACTGTTACTTAATAATAGAAGCCTTTATGGCCAACACGTTCTTCATGTATGGATTATGAAGATTTGTAAGACTATTCTTCGGATGTTTGTATTTCATGCTTGCTTTCGTATGTGCTAAAGTAATTGAACTATTTCACTTATTTCAGTACTTATAATATTGAGAATGTGTTGTAATAGTTGTTATTGTTGTCCCGTCCTTGTGGACTATTATGTAGGATATTAGACATATCTTCCTCATTCATTGGTTGTAATGACCATCACATTTTTTGTGGACTATTCTGCTGGATGTTAGATGGATACTTCATGTTTGCGTGTGTCTCTACTTGGGTGGTACTATTACCTCTCCCTTAGAGGCTCACTTGACTCTTTTCTTCCGTAGTACAAGAAGTTTGACACACTTACAACCGAATACTCACCAGGCACACTTAATTGCTTTTGGAAGGCACACACGTGTTCCTTTCTCTCTTGCTGATAGTTACAACCAAAGAAAATCTATAAGAATACATGGTAACCAGGCTGATACTTAGAATGGGGCTTCTATTCTAAACAGTGTGAGGTCTAATTGGGACTTCACATAGGGGAGACCCCTTGGATGATGAATTTTCAACACTGTCAACAATGGCGCTAGAAGGAGGGCCAGATGACAAGATCTGCTCGTTGACTCTGTTTGAAACCTCTTACCTAAATGGCTAATCCTCAAATCTTACGCCTAGGGTGTTTCTCTAATTTATCCATTTGTCAATTTTCAATCCCCGATGAGCCTCTCAATCACTTGTCTTTGTTAAAGTTTGATGGTGAGGATGGAACATCCATAACCACGCACATTTATGATTTTCTTAAATTCTGTGAACCTTATGAAATCGATGATGAAGAGTTTGCTTGTGTGATTTTCTTCCTCCCCCTTGAAGGTTGTGTTAATCAGTGGTGCCATATCTTGCCACCCACTTCCATCCATTCTTTCCATCATTTCCTCAAGGAGCTTTATCAAGCCTTTGATAGGCATGATTATGCAGATGTTTATAAAATAATCAATCAATTAAGAATGAGGCCTGATGAATCGAGGAATTCTCTAATTGATTCCTTCACCTTTAATATGAATTTCCTGAAGAATATGTGGATGGGATTTCTTTGAACAAAAGTTTCAATGTTTGGTTCATGTCTCTTTGCATGGTGAACCTGAACCCCCTGACGTTTCTACCTCCCATACTCTTGCAAATCATGAGATACCTCTGATTTCAGAGGAGGAATTTACTACTCCTTTTGTTCTATGTCCTCCTCCTTTTCCAGTTTCGATGATGGTGCCTCTGTGTGATGATAATAAAGTTGGAAAATATGCAAATAAAATTCCTAATCCATATTCTCATACTTCTTCAGCTTTTCATAACTCAGATTCAATGGAGGAAATACCAGAATGGCTCATGAAGCCCATGGTGAAGACTAACTTCCCCATTCTAGAAGATGATCTTATTATTCTTAAATCTATACTTGAATCTGATCTGGATTTGTGTTATCCTCTATCTTCTACATGCCATGATTCTTTGTATTGTGATCCACCTGATCAATCTGCTCCACCAGCTAGTTTTTCACACTCTCTTGATTTTCGAGTTGTTGGTTCAAATTGCGATCAGATACAAGGTAGTCACATTACACAGGTAGAGGAGCAGGAAGGTGAAGATGCTTTCAATATTTCTTCTCTTTTTCAAAATCCTCCATGTCAAAACAATGTGCTTCCATTCTTGGATGATTCTCAATCTACTAATCTCGGTAGTGAATCAAATGTAATCAATTCTTTCAATCAATCTGTAGCCTTGGGAAACAATCATTGCGATGATGATGACTTTGTTGATGTATGCGATCACGAATGCCCAGGTGCATCAACTGATCTTTTGGTTTCTCATGAAGATTTTAATTTAGATCCAAAATTTGATTCGATCAAAGAAGATGTGCTTATAGAAACTTCCTCTTCATCTCACTATCCCTTTTGCTCTACCATTTGCGATGCATTTACTTGCGACGAAGGTACTCCATGCTCTTTAAGTCCTTCATCCAATGAATTAACTTCTCAATTAGCACAAGGTGGTGAGATTATCCATGATGAAAATGAAAATAATCAAATAATTTAGTACTATTCTCATCCCTCATCATCTCTTCTCTCGCATGAAGACAACTCTTCAAATCAGCTTACTCACGAAATTTCCCTAATTCATTCATCTTCGAATTTGCGATCAGAAGATTCTTTCGACTTGAGTAATTTGGTTGTTGAAGTTGAAAAATCCAACCAAATTAGATACAAAGATGGCTTCCATCCGATGAGCAGTGGTCTTGTTGAAACCAGTGGTAGCATCTATCCTCACACCATGCACGATTTGGTTCAGTGTTAGAAATGTGATTTCACAATCCTTGATAGTTTCGGGACTTGTCAAGGACGAGGCACTTCAACTTCTGTTGATGGTTATGTCAGGATCTCGCAACTTTGTAAGCCCCCCAAACTAAGCCAGATCTGGTTTTTTCGCACAATCCTTCTGTTTGGATGGTTTCACTCGATGTAAATCTCTTTCTGAAAGATATTTGTATTTCAGATGTAATATTTCAAACTTTCGATGTTTGGTTTCTGATGAGATTTAGGAATATTCTTCAGTTGATTCATCTTCAAGCAAATATTTGGCATCAAACTCGAGTTCAAAATGTATATCTCTCATAGAGCCATGGAATTGTGAATTTGATCATTCCAAAGACCATCTTTGGCCGAAGGGATCATGCTTATCGGATTCATCTCTTAAGTGTCATCTCTCAGTTTTTATTGTTAATGTTATATTGCAAATCTCTTCCTTCATCGCACCTAAAATCCTCTTGAGTAATAATGAATGCACGATTCATTGGGTGAATCAAATTCTTCTTCTTTCACTATGTCCTGATTGGTCTCATGTGTTTGTTTTGCTGACACCCCTTTTAAATTCTTTCGATGATTACAAAGCTTGTACAATTTGTCACCAGTTACAGGAAAATGGTTTGTCATATTCGACATGCGAGGAAGTTGGTTCGATTTTTCATAGCATTCGTAGAGCTGTTTAAAATGATTTATCTTTGTTAATTACAAATTGGGAATCAAACGCTTTGATAAGCCCATCTGATAATTATCCTATCTTTGGTGGTTGTCATTCAGCTTATCATTTTCCCACCTGCACATCCAATGACAATTGTTTTACATCATTTTATCTTTATGGTTCAACATTTCACTATTAGGATATTGGTCGAGCAGTTGTGGCACTTCAACCTTCATTGTTGGTTATGTCAGGTCCTCACTGTCTCGACATGACTGCTGAATATGATCGGATATATTTTTCCTCACAAGATTCTCATCATAATCTTGTGCCTCTAATTGAAAATTAATCTTTTCAAATATTTCAGGGTTTTCAAGAGGATTACCATGAATTTTACGATCTAATCATTGAATGGTTGCATCAGTCTTACCTGGCAAGCTCCATCACAAATAACAAGTTTTGATCTTTCCTCACGCTTGCTAAGGAGTTTGGTGCAAATGGAGACACATTCGCGGGAAGCTTCAAAGGTTTGTTGAATGATGGTTCTCATAAAAAAGGTAAGAATATAAATTGGTTAGAAGTGGTGGCTATGGCCTATCTTTCTGCTGATAGGCAAGACCTTTAAATTTTTGTGCAAGTTATTCAAGTTCTTATATTTTCTAGTGCACATTGTTTTATATTTGTTTTAATCGATCGCATCTTTGTGATTGCAAGTCAAGAACAATTACGGTGGCTACATTGGAAATTCCATTATACGTGACCCCGACCTTCTAGCTGGTTAGGTTAGGAGTAGGTCTAGTTGCATTTTAGTTTACCTACACATCCATCCTGCATTCGTTTCCTGTAGTTTGTCTTGTGTTTTCTAGTTTTGGTTTCACATCATGTTTTTCTTTAACCATTTTCTGTCTTGTCTTCTGGTTTTGTTTCCTTGTTGTGTGTTGTCTTTCCTTTCGTTTTGTGAGACTGTGCATGGAGATGCTCTGTTGGCTCAAAGGGAATGTGGAAAAATAGAAAAGGACTTTGTAACACTGCAACATTTGGCTAACTCTCTATCCTTCTTCCTTGTCTTGGTTACATATTTTGGTCGATGATGTTCCGATGGAAAATATGATCCTTGCGTTAAGAAAGCCTTGTGTTGAACCATGATCTCCATGTCTATTCTGGAAACCTCATGCCTACACTCAGGTTTTTATGTTTCAGTGTTTTTAGGCTGATCCAATCAAGTAGAGAAGGACAAGGGGAAAATCTAAATGAGCAAACCAATATCATAGGTCTTATATATGTTTCTTTAAAGGGACAATCTCTTTTGCTCTCAATAAGTCAGGATCCATATTCTGCCCATGGAATAAATAAGCGTTGATGCACAGTGCTATATAAATAAATAAATAAAGGTGAAAGAAAAGAAAGGCTTCCTGCGTAGAGAGGTGAAGTAAGAACCTCCGTCGGGGTACTATCCAGGCTCGCTGGTAGTGGAGCAATGTTTGTGTTTTTGAAGTGACTCCGTTGTGGTACTATCGAGGGCTATTGGCAGTGGAGCAACAACAGAGATGAAGAACTATACTCTAAAAATCTAAAGCTTGCGAACTTCATTACCCTATCACGATTCAAAACATTGTATGATCATTGGTCTTATATTTGTTTTTAACTGAGTAAAATAATGAAGGGGACTATGTTTATTTATGGGGTAAGTGGGGAAGCCATGGTAATCTGAACAATGAATCAATACTTCATGAAGAACTAGACCCTGCACGAAATAATTGACCAAGGTAGAGAAGCTGAAGTTCTACTAGTGTGTTGCCAAGTGTTGGGGTTGTGACAAACACCCTCCAAAATTTTGCCTACACTCGAATTTTGGAGTTGACTATGGATTTTGCGATCGGCCATTCCGTGGTCACTTCTTGGTCAACTGATGCTTTTTGAGCTCCCTTCTTGGATTGGAAGTGTCGAAGTCACTTTCTCACACATGCTCAATCCATAACAAGTGCATGAGCACATTCTTTTATGCAAGCTTGGACAAGCATAGCACGTTCCATCAAGACTGTGTATGTGTGATGTCCAATCCATGTCGACAATCAGTGCGCACTGACAACAACCATTTCTCACATTTTAGTTGCGTTTATACTTCCATTTCAGTGATTTTTGCAAACTATCACTTCCGCGTACATTTGTTCTCACGAGATTCGTTTTCATGTGTTTCGATTGTTGCTTTCGCTTGCTTTCACTTTAATTAGTTTCATTTTCATGTTATCTTTTCTCTATCGTGTGTTACTTTCATTGTCGTTCACATATCGCAAGAGTTGTTCACACTTTAGAAATTGTCGTCTTTTCACATGTTAGTTGTCGCACAATGTATGTATGCTTGTTCTAGTGGTTTAAAGTGGTTATCTTTGGGTGAATGAGTTTATCTAATCATGTAAACATTAGCCACTCATTCCCAAAGTTTTAAGCATTGTCACACAAGTGTTGTTACTATCATCACAAAGTGTATCTTTAGTGTCACACTTGTCGTAAAGTCATCACAAAGTTGTCGCATTGGGGGAAATATGTTGTTAACGTGTTCCAGATGATCTATGTTGTTGTGTCATCAAAGTGTTTCAAGTGTGTGGTCACATCCAAGTCATATTACTGTTCACAACACTCTCTTCGGTCCCACACTTAGCCAAATTTCGGAAAATTCCTAGAAACTTAGCCTCATCCAGCCCTCCTGAACTACACATTGCATAGTATCAACCCTCAAGCAGTAACCTTATCTCTTGGCACTACACAATGCGTAGTCTATGCCTCCCAGAACTACGCAATCTTTCTCTCCAGCCAAGCCAACATTGTATAGTGCGCAATCTCAGTCCTCAAGCCTCAGTATTGAGCTTCTGAACTGCTCAATTGCATTCATCTGGCCACTTGTCTTTCCAATATTGCACATTTCACAATTTCAGTTTTGAATCCCAGGCCTTGGCCTCCAAAACTGTGCAATCATGCCCTCTAGCCAGGGTTGAACTGCACATTGCATAGTCTCATACCTCAAGCACAATCCTTGAGCTCTTAAGCTTCACAATTGCGTAATCACCAAATATTCTTTGCCTCCTAGAACTGCGCAGTCGACTAAAATAAAGCCCAACCCCTCAGCCTAGCTCATTGAGCTCCCAAACTGCTCAATATTCTTCCTCAGTCCAACCTGAACTGTGCATTGCGTAGTCTCATGACTCAAGCTTAACCCTTGACTTCCTGAGCTGCACAATTACTAATCCTCTTTCCCAACCTATCACATGGTTTTGGCTCAGTTAGTGGATCAATATGCACCATATTATGTCGTCTTGTCATGTGTGGATTGCAGATTCAGGTACTCTATCATGCTACGGAAAGATGATGAAGAAGGAGATGGAGAATGAGGACATGTTAGAAGACAGATATGGAGCGGAAGAGATAAGATGATCATCAGGCAAGAAGACGAAGGAACACCAGACTATAACAAAATATCAAGATCAAGATCACATGGAAGACTCCTCATCTTCAAGTCATAAGGAGGAGGAAGAAGAAGAACATGTACCATATTTTCAATAAGACACAAAGAAAGATGCAACAAGAAGGACAACTTGGCATTGTCACATCATCATGCAGTCCATGTCATTAGCGTCATGTTGTGTCCTGTCACAAGTAATCATATGCCACATTGTTATTGTGGATTATGTAATTAGCTATTCAAAATGTATTGGAAAGTGGTTGTTCAAAGGACACATTCAGAATATGAAGAGCCATGTAAAGTCGAAAAGCCATAGGAATTCAAATAGTCATGAGGGTAGTCAAAGGCTGACAAAGAAGGTGAAGCATTGCCTCTTGGTTATATATACACCCTCATTATATGAGCAAAGTACTTTTCACCTTGGCTCCTCCTGCAAGGCATTAGAGAGATAAGCTTGTTCTTTTGAGGAGCAATGAGTGGCTCCAATGCTCCACTATTGGAGCTAGTGATGTTCATTGCATACATGTGTCTTGGAACTTTTACTTAATACCATAAGCCTTCATGGCCAGCACGTTCTTCATGCATGGATTGGGAATATTTGTAAGACTATTTTGTGGATGTTTGTATTTCATGTTTGCTTTCATATGTGCAAAAGTAGTTGAACTATTTCAGTTACTTTAGTACTTATCATATTGAGAATGTGTTTCAATGGTTGTTATTGTTGTCCCATCCTTGTGGACTATTCCGCAGGATACTAGACATATCTTTCTCATTCATTGGTTGTAATGACCATCGTATATTTTTTGGATTATTCAGTTGGATGTCAGACAGATCCTCATTGTTTCCATGTGTATCTACTTGGGTGGTACTGTTACCTCTCTCTTAGAGGCTCACTTTACTCTTTTCCTCTGTAGTAGAAGAACTTTGACACACTTACAACTGAATACTCATCAGGCACACTTACTTGCTTTTCAAAGGCACACACATGTTCCTCTCTCTCTTGTTGGCAGTTAGAGCCAAGGCAAATCTATAAGAATACATGGCAACCAGGCCTATACTCCGGATGGGGCTCCTATTCCAAACAGTGCGAGGTCTAATTGGGACTTCACATTAGGGAGATCCCTTGGTTGACGGATTTCTAGCACCGTCAACACAACTAATTGCAACGATACAAAATCAAAGGTAGTAAAGCGGCGGTTAGTGACATTTTTATGAGAGTTGAAAAGTGTGGAGGACTCCATGCCTTGTTAACTGTTTTATGTATTCACGACATAACGTACTACTGATTGAGACAATATTTTGTTAGTTTAAATTATTTCATGTCAAATATCAAAGCAAATGAGAACAAGAGGTGTTGGTGTCGAATTTCTTACAAAATTATGACACGAGTGGGATGACGAGAGAAGGATTTTAAGAGAAAATTTTGAAGGTGAATATGACAGAGACGATGATATGTGTGGCTATGTAATGGACCTCACAATAGATGGTCATGATTTATCTGATGATGATTGTAAGTACATGGTGGCATTGGCAAAGATGGGACACTCCAATCGATGCCAAAAACTTCGAGGTGTCATGCATTAGTCCAGGTGTATCTTCTTCAAGGATTTGTATGGATAAAGTTTCTACATCCCTTGCACTTAACCATTTGTAAAATTTAGAGTGCTAACTATAAGCAGGGTGTTGCGAAGTAGAAAACAATTATTGGAAAGTTTAATGTCAGATATTTGGCATAACCTAACGACCAAGCTCAATGCTGCAACGTTATGTATTAAGCCTATAGTAGATAGTTGCTAAATTGGTGTTGTAATATATGTTGCAAGGAATAATTACAAAAATATGTGCTAGACTTGCAAGAAAAGCTTCATCATATCCTTCCTAATACTCTGTCTAAAGTCCATGATCTAAACATGGTGGATCTACACAGTCTGGAATTTTATGAAACATAGTGAGTAGATGGGTTGAGGAAGCTATTGAGGTCAGATGGAATTATTGTTGAAAGGAGCTCTCAGGAGAATTTTGTTAAGTTGGAGATCACTTCGTTGGTTCTCATACCCATTGAAACATTTGCGAGGGAAGTGGAATACGAAATAAAGACACAGTATTTCTATTAAAATTCCTCTGTGGAAAGTGGCTTGTTCGACTCTATTTTGGGTTGTGTGTGCATATGGGATTAATGAAGGGATATTGTGTGATCGTTCTATTTGCTTTGATCAGTCAAGTTAAACTGATGGCAGGTGCAATGGAGGCCATACCTGCCATCATTATTTATCTAGAACATCTTGATAGGCATCCCATCCAAGAAGTAGAGCCATCGTTTATTAAGCCCAACAAAGACCCATGTGCAAATTGATTTATGAAAAGAGAGCAATGATCAAGGACTTAAGCTGTTGCAGTCTATTGTGGAGCACAAGATTTTACATAGTTTCTAAATCATGTGACAAGAGGTTGGTGTTATCAATGTGTTACAGGTCAATGAATCACCAGTTAAATGACACAAATGCAGTCAACAAGAGCGTGAGATTATACTCCTAGCAGTAATCCAAGAAATCAATGGTTCACACCACTTTTTGCTCCAGATCCAACAGTATCTGATGGCACGTAGATCAATGAAAAGTAATGACTTGTGTGATGTCAAGCAATGGTTTTTTTCCAAACCACCATCAAAGAGATCAACGATCCTTATTTCTCTCGACATCACCACTTGTACTTTCCAAAAACCATTGTGAATGCCCCCGGGAGTGGTCTTTTGTTCCTCAAAACCATAATTGATTTATATGTGGATGATAAAATTGGGCCCACACTTTATTATAAGTTTGATTTAAAATCTCGAAACATATGTGAATATTATGAAATTTTAAAATGAGGCCAAAGTTTTATTTTAAAAAAGAAGTCATTAATATTATATATTTTATTATGTATAATATTAATTTCAAAATGCTAATATCAGAACGAGCCCATGTAAATCGACAAAAGGCTCATTATGTGTAAACTTCAATTTGATAACTATTTTAAAAATCAGTTTCATAAGTGATTCATGATAGTTAGGTCTAGGAGGGGGAATAAAAATATGAAAAATACTATTGTAAGGGTTCAGAGTCCAGTATTCATGACTGGCATTGCAATTAGAAATTCTCTCTTAAATCAAAGAATACAAAATAGTTTTGATTCCATCTTTGAGGTTTTGCAGGCATTGTTTTTCCTTTTGCGTTCAACATTCATTTGTGTTTTTTCTTCCCTTGGATAGTGTAAGATGCAGCTAGTGCTTCAGTTTAATTTTTCATGAATTTATTTAATTGTATTATGATAGTTAATCTTGAAAACCTCAATGAAGTGCTCCACATCCATGAACTCCATTCACATGTTCTCAGTCTTCTATTATTCTTTTTGAAGTGGTTTAAATTTAGTTTCTTAGGTGCCTAAAAAAAAAAACTCTATTTTTCTTCAAACCATTCATTTGATGCAAAGCAACCCCAAGAGTTTCTCTAGCCATTCTGTTTTGAAAGTTGGGGTTTTAGAATTAGAAGCTTTGTTGCAAGCCCTCATGGTTTGTCCCTCCGACCACTGATTTTAACAATTCCACATCAATCTTTGAGATGTCCTGGGCACTAGTTCCCTTGCATCGAGGAACTCTCTTTGGGGAAACAACATCAAATTCACGTCATTGTTGGGGAACAAATCATAAAATTTTCCCTGGGTTTTATAAACATTTGGGGTTGATTCTTGAAGGTGACAAGATTTAGTAGTTGGTCATATATTTTCACCTATGGTCTTCACTTTGAAGTTTTCTTATTCTGGGTTTTAAATATGGCAATCTATCCATTATGATTTGACAAATTTATTCTAGAAAAAATAAAAATTAATTGAGTTGGAGACAAACCCTTGAAGTTCATATTTTATATATTTCTCTGGTGCTCCTGTTTATGATATTTATCTTTCAAATGAGGGTTTTAGTTGCTCAACAGATTCTCCAATTTATGATACCTACAGTTCAGAGGAGGAAGATTTTGTTGCAGATTTTCATGAAAATTTGCTTCCTGGCAATTGGCTAGAAGATAACCAACAACAACCTCCTCGGGTAAAGCCCAAGGTTGAAGAGCCAAGCAGTGTCTGTGGTTGCTTTGTGCAAAAATATTCCCGTCTGGAAACTGTTCAAGAAAGGGAGGCTACTACAATTTTTTCTCATAAGTTTTATGATCCAATAGTTGACTGCATGGCATCTTTCTTTAGTCAGCAACAATTATCATTACTGGGTTATGTATCAAATTTCTTAACTGAAGAATTCATATTGTATGTACCTGATTTAATTTTTGAGTTCCATAAGCATATTGGCATAAGGTCCAGCGCTCAAATGCTTCCCTGGTACCATTAGAAGGTGGATTTCATTTGACGAAATTAAACCTTGTTTATATCTAGGAGTTGTATGTAAATAAGCCTAGAAATTGAGCATTTAGTTTTCAGTTTTCAGAGGTTTTGTTTTAAATTGACAGAAAGAAGAATAAAATTTTTGGAAAACAGAGTTTTCAAGGAGATTGGAATTTTTAAAGATTTCAGATTAGGATCAATTTCAATTTTGAGTTATGACTCCATGCCTAACCAAGGACATTGATCTGCAGTTCTCATCACTTTGCAAGCAAAGCACTGTCCCGAGTTGGAGCCAATGTGTTGTAGCAATGCTTGCCAAGCAAAAATAATGAGGGTATTTCAAATGAAATTCATAAAAAGTGGCAGTGAGTCATTAAGTGGTTCACTGCCTTACAAAGAAGGGGAGAATTCTTATGGGATCTTATCGTATCATTTGGAAAAATTCTAAAAATTTTATTGTTTTCTCTTTAAAAAATAAATCTTGATGCGAAATTAGCTCTTTATGAGTGATGTTTTCTCTCGGTCTTCTTTTTAAAAAGAGAGAAGGCACCAAAAAGAGGAACCCATTGTTAAGCGCAACGAAGATCGTATTGTACACCCACACGTCGAATTGTTGTTAGTACATATGCGCTTATAAGATTCGATAAAATGTTTCTCCTAAGTAATGTGGGATTTCAGTTTGTCAAATTTAGCATATATGTTATACATAATGCGTTGTCATGATAAGGGTAAATGTTTGATTTTTCAAGTTTGTTCACCACTGAATTTCATTGACATCGTTAATTGCGAGACATGGCGAAATCCCTAAATGAAGATGTGGAGTTTTAGGTCAATGATGGACATTTTTATCCTATTATTGCGAAGACAACGAATCACCATCTAATGGCCTGGTACGAGATCCTTACTACAAGAGAAAAAGAACAAACTTGTCTGTAGTAGCTACCACATAGAGAGATTTTGTTGATGTTGTTGCCACTACCTAGGCCAAAACACAGAAGGAGGTTGTTAAAGCAACGAGACCGTGCGTTCGAAAGTAAGGAGAAATCACGTGAGAACACATTATTTGCACTGGTTGGTTTCAACATAAGATGGATGAATTCATTCATAACTTGCTGGAATTGTTTGACCGTGGACAACCAACAAAATTTACAAGGGACGTGAACAGTCAAGGTCGTTGATAGTTAAATGAAGGTTATGGTCTCTACGCAAAGAATAACGATGTAGTAGAGTCCTTTGGGAACTAAGATTATACACAATTCCTGGAAAATTCGATATATGATTCACTAGTTTTCAAATGCTAATAAAAGAAGAGATGACGTATGAAATTTCCATCACATGATATATTATTAAATGGGATAGAATGAATTTTTTTTTTATTGACTCCCCTTGGAAAAATATCAAAATGTGGAGGCAGCTTTGGCAAGTCCTTGAATGTAATGATATAGTTGTTACAGTGATGGCTCTATTTTATTTGTTCGATGCCTGTACTGGAATATTTATACCTTTTCTTGCAAGATTCGAAGGCATATATATCCCGAGTGATATATGTGCTGGCTTCCACAACCTCATACCAGAAAGTATCCGATGTCAACAAATTTGAATGAAATTCATCTGATGCAACTAATGGCAGTGATACAAAATCAAAGGTAGCAAAGCGATGACTAGCGACATTTTTATGAGAGTTGATAAGTGTGGAGGACTCCATGCTTTGTTAATTATTTTGTGTATTCACAACATAATGTGTAATTGATTGTGACAATATTTCTTTAGTTTAAATTATTTCATGTCAAATATTGAAGTGAATGAGAACAAGAGGTGTTGGCGCTGAATTTCTTACAAAATTAAGACACGAGCGGGATGACGAGAGAAGTATTTTAAGAGAAGTTTTTGAAGGTGAAGACGACAGACACGATGATATGTATGGCTATGTAATGGACCTCACAATAGATGATCATGAGTTATTTGATAATGATTGCAAGTACATGGTGGCATTGGCGAAGACGGGACACTCCAATCAATGTCAGAAACATACGAAGTGTCGTGCACTGGTCCAGGGGTATCTGCTTCAAGGATTTGTATGGATAAAGTTGCTACATCCCTTGCACTCAGCCATTTGTCAAATTTAGAGGTGTTGAATTTGAGAGAATATAAAAAAGAAAACAAATTTTCCGATCTGGAATATGATCTTACTACATTGCTTAGAAGAAATCAAAGAGATGGTGGTAGGTGGGGCTACCTCTAGTGTCATGTATAACTTATTACCCAAAGTAATAATAATAGTGCAAGGCCTAGACTCATAGAAAACATGACGCTTCCATTAGTATGGTTGGCCTAATAATACATCCCAAACTTCACAAGGACCAATGTCACATAATACCTCATCCGTGAATGGTTTGATGCTGTAGGGAAGAAGACACTATTCGCTGATGCAGAGACTTCGTCCTTGGTGGAGCCACCCGATGGTGTATAGCCGCGGGTGTGGTGTGGTTGGTAGGCCCAACCACTTAATGACTTATGATGATATGAGGTTATTTTGGCTCCCACTATCGACAATGAACTGCAACGATGACCCCTTCGCCCACATCTGTGAGTGGAAGAGATGCTCCCCTTCCTCTGGGTCTTTGGGATCAATCTTATTGACGTTGGTGGTGGCAATGGTGGTGTTGGGCTTTGCATCAATAATCTGTTTCCCTTTTTCATTACCCTTTTCAAGGTTTAACTTCGAGTTGGAACATGAATTTGACTCTGAAGCCTTCAGCTCAATCACTAACAAATGCTTGGCACAACACTCTCTTGTGTTATGAGTAGGGCTATTATGGAACTCACACAACTTCCTTGTGTCCTTATTCATCTTCGTGGTGTTGTTATTTGCTTGCAGCTTCGATGGGTTGTCTTGGGTCACCTAGCCTTGGCTTTGTCCTTTTTTTTTCTGTGGTTTGGGGGCACATTTCCCCACTTTGGATTCGTAGATCCAAAGTCTCGCTTCTTCTATTTAAAGTTTTTTTTTTTTTTTTTTTTAGATCTTCGCAGCGTATCGGTATGTTGCACCAAGCGACGGTATGTCTAGGAACTCCATTTCTTCTTGAATGTATTTGTGCAAACAATCGCGGTACTTGAGAACCAGATGTCGCTCATAGTATTTGATACCCTTTTTTTTGCATAAAGTATGAAAATTATTTATGAACTCATGCACATTTTGGTCCCTTTGTTGTCGAAGTGTGGTCCATTGTATGTATTTTTCTTCATTGTTCCTCACAAGGTAATATTGTTACTTGAAAACATCTCAGAAAGAGTTCCAAGTGGGTGCAATTGTGAACAAAGAGGGTTCCTCGCCCCTTTTCTCATAGTATGTTTCCCACTAGTCCTTGACATGGGGAGCAGCCTTAAGTAGTGCAAAAGTAATATTCTCCCTATCAGAGAAACTATGGACTAAAAAATAACCCTCCAACATATTCAACCATTTATCTACAACATCTACATCTATTTGACCTTTGAATATAGGGATATCGAAGTTCATTTGTATCGTGAAGGGGGCAGTGCCTCCGAAGTGATTGTTGAATGAGTATGTGTCGTCGATGGGCATTTGTCGAAGTATTTGGTCAAAGTTGTCCATCATCTTGTTCCTTTACCACTCGAGTGCTTCTTCGAGTAGCAGTTTGATAATATCTGCTGCTCCATCATATTTCTTTTTCTTCTGCCATGGGAGGTCGTTGGTGTTAGCAGGGATAGTCTTGAAAAGGTTCAACCACTTCAAGTTCCAACTCCTTATACATCAACCTTGTTGGGGAAATGCCTAAAAAAAGAAAGAAAAAACAAACTAGTATGATTCCAGTGATCCATATTTATGAAAGAACAAAATGAAATACAGATATAAACAAAAACATAGAGCTATAATGAAAACATAACTTGAATTCATTAATAACAAAATACTGAAAATTGTTACATGCGCAATGGAAATAAACTAGTTCGGACAATGGTAGCTTATCTCTGATAAGAGATGTGGCGGTTACATGCCTTCTAAGATGTGTTACAATGAGGCTCAAAGGCCTTTTTATCGAAAAGAAATAATGGTAGTCCCCAAACATCTAAAATCATAACCTTAGGAGATGAAGCACCAAAAGCTTGTGGGCCTCGTTGGGGTTAGTTGGAATGTTAACTTCTCAGGGTTGTAACTTTGGCCTACGATCTTTGTTTGAATATCATGATACCTCATTTCAATGATCTCTAAGAGGAGACTAAAAAAAAACCTGTAAATAAATCTTGCACTTTTTTGTTCTCTCCATTTTCCCAAAAATCGTCTTTTAGGACCTCAAGACGACTATGGAAGTTTAGGACCCGAAAAACTGCCAAAATTAGTAAGTTGTGCTACAATTAACGAAACTAAAAGAAACAACGGTGGGGGTCCAAGTGGAATAGGTGGGTGGCCACCAATATCCACCTAGATCAGTCCTCCCCGCTTAGGAGGCAATGGTCCCCATTATGTTGAGTGCCTCCATGATATGGGGAAACTTCTATTGAACTTGGTCTCTACTAAGCCACTTGCTTTGGTGGAGAAGTTATTCAGCTTTGACAACCTGCTACAGTTGGATATTCTATTGGAGTGGTCTTGATTTATGTGTCCATATTATAGTCAGTTGTGTCTTCTTCCATGCAGTCTAGGTTGAGCTATGTTGGTGTTAATTGTTCTGCAATGTCTGATGTGTCCAACAATGGTGGAAAGTATGGGCAAAGGCAGTCTACATTGAATATTGGGTGCAGACCAAGTAATGGAGGAATGTTGAGCTCAAAAGGGTTGTCACCCACAACCTTGGTGATGGTGTAAGGCCTTTATTGTAGTGGTTGGATCTTTTGATGGGCTTCAGCAAAGCATTCTTTCTGTAAATGAAACAAAACTTTATTGCCCACCTGAAACTTATGTGGCACCTGATGTTTATCATGCCACTGCTTGTACTTGGCATTGGAATTCTCAAAGATGTCGTGAGCCTGTTGGAGAACGTGTTGGATGAATAAACATGGTTTCTTTATTAGCCTCTGACTATACTTGTGTGGATTATGTCTGTGTAGTTACATGAGGCATGACAACATTAATTAGACAAAATGGTTAAAATCTCAGACCCACTTGAAAGGGACTGCGACCAATGGATCTATGGAGAGATATGTTATAGTTGTGATGCATATAGGGAAGGCTCTCATCCTAGGTTTGTGGATGCTTGGAGTTGTACATGTGGAGCATGTGCATTATCATCCTATTGACAACCTTTGGCTGGCCATCAATATCAAGATGGAATGCAGTCGATTTGGTAAGCTTGGTGTCCAATAGTGTCTAGATGATCGACCAGAATGTGCTTAGGAACCTGCTATCCCGATCTGATATAATGGTTTGTGAAATCCAAAAATATACCCACACTTGTTCGAAGAAGAGTTTGGTAATGTCATCTGTTGTGATACTCTTCTTGCAGGCTGCCAATATAGCCATCATAGAAAAAATTTCCACAACCACAAATACATAGTCATTACCATGCTTAGTAGAACGAAGGCGAGACATATAGTCCATGGAGATAGATTCCCAGGGTTGGTTGGGAGTAGGAAGAGGAGTGTATAGGCCTTGCTTCTTGATGGTTAGATTGGAGATGGAATAGGCATTATAGGATTTGATATATTTTCCAACATTCTATCAGAGTTTTGGCCAATAAAAATAATTATGTAGTACAACCACAATTTTATCCACACCAAAGTGTCCTGCGACCTAGTTGTAGTGCGCCTCCCAAATCAGCTTGGCACGCTCACTTGAAGGAACACAAAGGTGGCACAAGTAGCATAATAATGTATCCTAGAGGTGTAAATCTAAAAATTTCTTGCTATACACTAGCATTTGGTGTGTGGTGGCAAACTATGGATCATTTTTGTATAGTTGTGGTCATCCAGAGGTCTCGTGGCCACAAGAGTTGAGAATAGTAGACAGTACTGCAACTGCGAGTTGACTATGTCAATCTACAACATGATTGGTGCTACCCTTTTTGTATTTAATGTTCAAGTGGAATTGTTGCAAATATAGACCACTTATGATGGCGATCATTCTACAACTTCCCTGGTGTTTATATAAACTAAAGAGGTCGGTGATCTATGTGGATGACCTTCTCCTTCCCCAAAATGTAATGTTTCCATTGTTTGCAAGCCTGCACGATAAAATACATCTCTTTATCATAAGTGGGGTACTTCAGAATTGTATTAGAAAGTGTCTTACCATGATAGGCCACCATATGCTCGTGTTTGGTGGGGACTGCACCAAAATCATAGTCAGAGGCGTCTGTCTCAATTTCAAATGGTTGTTGTAGGTCTGGCAATGTGATTATAGGTGGAGAGCAGAGGCGGTGCTTCAGCTCAATGAATGCCCTTTGTTGGGACTTAGACCATGAAAACTTTGGTTTCACTCCTTCCTTGGTATTCTAACTCAAAGGCCAAGTGATACGGGAGAATCCCAACACGAACCTCTGATAAAAATTGAAAAGACCTAAAAAGTTGTGAAGCTTTGTTAGAGTGGTCAGAACTGGCCAGTCTCAGATGAATTTGATCTTAATCCAATCCACATGCACGCCTTTCTCATCTATGATGTAACCCAAATATTGGATCTGGATCATGAAAAAGGTGCATTTCTCTAAGTTGGTACACAATTTGTGTTGCTGCAGGGTTTGAAGGACCTGCCAAATGTGTTACAAGTGTTATTTTGAACTCTTGTTGAATATGAGGATGTCGTCTAGATAAATAACCACGAATGAGTTAGTGAAGGGCCGCAAGATGTCATCCATCAACCTCGTAAAAGTAGCAGGGGCATTTGTCATCCTACAAGGCATGAACAACATATGCATTCCTCTCTCTTGTTGACAATTATAACCAAAGTAACCCTTTAAGAAAATGGTAACTGGGTCGTATACTTAAAGGTTTGCTTTGGCTCTAACTGTAAACAAGAGAGAGGAATGCATA
Organism: Pinus tabuliformis; assembly: GCA_031772625.1. Classification (NCBI taxonomy): domain Eukaryota; kingdom Viridiplantae; phylum Streptophyta; class Pinopsida; order Pinales; family Pinaceae; genus Pinus; species Pinus tabuliformis. Next base: position 535,437,105 of record CM062817.1, on the reverse strand, counting down.
TGTTCCTTTGAAAAGCAATTAAGTGTGTCTTGCGAGTGTTTGGTTATATGTGTGTTAAGGTTATTCTATTGTGGAGGGAAAATAAAGTGAGCCTTTAAGAAAAAGGTAATAATACCACCCTAGTAGAGACACACATTAATAACAAATATTCGTCTAACATCTTGTGGAATAGTCCACAAAGATGTGACAGTCATTTCAACCATTACAACACATTTTCAATATGATAAGCACTAAAATAACCGAAATAGTTCAACTACTTTAGTATAGGTGAAAACAAACATGAATCATAATCATTCACATAAGAGTCTTACAAATATTCATAATTCATGCATGAAGAATGTGTTGGCCATCGGGCTTCATATATTAAGTAAAAGTTCTAAGACACATGTATACATCGAACACCACTAGCTCCAATAATGGAGCGTTGGAGCCGCCACTTGCTCCTCAAAAGAACTAGCTTGTCTCTCTGATGCCATGCAGGAGGATACAAGGTGAAAAGTCATTTTCTCATACAATGTGGGTGTATATATAACCACTGGGGTGATGCTTCACCTTACTTGTGACTCTTTGACTACCCTCATGACTGTTTGACTTCCTTATGACCTTTAGACTTTACATGACTCTTCATATTTTGTACATGTTCTTTGGGCTTCCACTTTACAATACATGTTCGAATAAGAATTTACATAATCCACGAGAATGATGTGGCATATGATGACTCTTGACATGACATGACATGACGTGACACTGATGACATGGCAATGTCAAGTCATTCTTGTTGCTTCTTACTATGTGTAGTCTTGAGAATGATCTTATGTCCACCTCCATATGGCTTAGAGATGAGGAGTCTTCAGTGATATTAGGTCTTGAGTTACGATCATAAACTGGTGTCCCTTTGCTTTCTCTTGATTGATCAACTTGCATATTCAACTACATAGGTGTCTTTTAGCATGTTCCCTTTCTCCATCTCCTTCTTCATCATCTTTTCATGGTGTGATAGAGTACTTACATTTGCAATTCACTTGTGACAAGACGACATCAGTCCGATAAAACCCCTAGTCTAAGATTCTGCATGATGATCCATTGACTGAGCTGGAAATCGGTGGTAGGTTGAGGGAGAGGCTTAGTGACTATGCAATTGCGCAGCTCAAGTAGTCAGGGGTGAGGCTTGAGCCTTGAGACTACACAACTTGAAGTTCAGGCTACACTGGGCATGATGATTATGCAGTTGGGGAGCCCAATGTACTAGGATGAGTGGTTGATGACTGAAATTTTCCACTATGCAGTACTGGGAGGACAAGGAGGCCAGGTGACTGCGCAATTTCGCATTTCATGAGCTCAAGGGTTAGGCTTGAGTACTGATATTTCACAATGCACGGTTCAGGCCTAGTTGGAGGGAAAGATTGCGTAGTTTTGGAGTTCAGGGTCAGGTTTGAGCATTGAGATTGTGCATTGCATAGTGTCAAGAGGCAGGGTTGCTGCTTGAGGGTTGAGATTGTGTAATGCACAGTTCAGGAGGGTTGGATGAGGCTAAGGTTGTTGGTCAGGGATTTTTTTGAATTTAGCTAAATGTGCAATTGATGACACTGATGTGAACAATGATAATACTTGAACGTGATCATACACTTAGAACATTTGACGACGCAACATAGATAATCTAGAACACATGAAAAACATACTTCCCTAAGTGTGACAACTTCGCGATAACTTACGACAAGTGCGGCGACCGAGATGACACTTGTGTGACAATGCTTATAACTTTGGAAATGAGTGCAACAAATGTTTACATGGAACGATCAACTCATTTACACAAAGATAACCCCCTTGAAACCACCAAAACCAACTTATGTACATCGTGCGACACTTAACATTCGAAAATAGGACACTTTCATTTTCTTGCAAATGGGAAAGAAACACTTAGAGAAAACACATGCAATAAGTCTTAATGTTTATGTTAAAAATATACAAGATCAAAGTAGGCTCTAAATTTTGGTGAAGGAAAAAAAATTAGAGATTCTTGTAGCACCGACAACACTTGGCAACACACTGGTAGAATTCAAGCTTCTCTATCTTGGTTAATTATTTTTTGTAGGCTCTTCGTTCTTTGGGGAGTATTGATTAATCATGCGGATCACTTTGGATTCCCACTTACACCATGACTAAACATGGTCCCCTCTATGCCTTCTTGGTCAAACACAAAAATAAGATCAACAATATTGCAATGTTTCTAATCAGAAAGTGTAATGTAGTTCGTGAGCTTTAGATTTTCAGAGTATAGTTTTTTATCTTTGGTGTCTCTCTGGTGCTAGTAGTTTTGGAAAGTACCCCGATGGAGTCACTACAAGAAGACAAACATTGATCCACTTCTAGTGAGCCTGGATAATACCCCAACGGAGTTACTTGCTTCACCTTTCTACATAGGAATCCTTTATCTTATTTCTCCTTTATTTATATATTTATATAGGATTGTGCATATGCACTTATTCATTTCATGGGCATAAGAGGGATCCCCACTTATTGAGAGAAGAAGAGGTTGTTCCTTTATAGAAGCATATAGAGACCTCTGATTTAGGTTTTCTTGTTTGGATTTTTCCCCTTCTCCTCCTCTACTTATTGGATAAGCGTGAAAACACCCAAACATAAAGAACCAAGTGCGGTCACGAGGTTTCCCAAATAGATATATGTATCATGGTTTGACACAAAAATCTCCTTCTGGACTGATCGTATTTTTCGTCAAAACATCATCGACCAAAAGACATAACCAACACAAATAAGGAGGACCGAAGGTGAACCAAATGTTGTAGTGTCACAAGACTCTTTTCAACTCAGCCATAGACAAAGAATCTAGAAGACACATTCACACATGACACTTATTTACATGCACGAAAAAACAAAACACAAGACTAAACAAACAGGAAAATAGGAAAATAAACTATGTACATAGGGCAAGGCATAACCCCAAACCATCCTTGAAAATGTTGTTTTAAATCTTGGCCATTAAGAGGAAGAGATTCTATCTTCCCATCTAGAGCTTGAAGACGATATGTGTGTTGGCCAAGATTTACGTGCACAGTGAACGGTCCAATACACAGGGATTGGAACTTAGTATGTTTCTCTTTGTCCTCGTGGGCTTTGTCCCACTTCAAGACTAGGTCACCCACACTGAATTCATTTTTCCGTGTCGACTTCTTGTCAAACCACCTCTTTATATGACTCTAATGAAGATAATTTTTTGCTTTTGCTTTCTGTCTTTCTTTCTACAACTTGCGAAGGGTGTCTATCTTACTCTAAACCATTGAGCATGGCTTGCCTTGGGATTCCTGTGAATATTGAAGGGCAGGAAAATAGATGTTCGAGGATAGGATGGATTCTTTTCCATACACCAGGAAGTATGGAGACATATTTAGAGAAGGTTTTGGCGTGACTCGGTCAGCCCATAAGGCATTCACAAAAGCAGAGTGCTAGTTCCTCTGTTAAAAGAAAACAATCTTCTTGATAATGCATATAGGTTCTTCTTAGTAAACTCAGCAAGACCATTTTCCCGCAGATAGTAATTGACAAAATTTTTCAATACAATGCCATTTTCCAATGTAAAATCATATAATATTAACGATGAAAATTATGTTGCATTGTCAAAAACAAGTGAAGTCATAATGCCAAACTTGGAAATGATATTCTACTTGAGGAAGTTGATGACTTCCTAATCATTCACTTGTTTGAGTGGAACTACTTCCTTCCACCGTGTGAAGTAGTCTATAACAGTGAGAATATAGCGATGTTTCTTTGATGAGTGTGGAAAAATCTCATAGATGACATCTAGACCCAATTGTTGAAATGGTTCTTCCACTATGATAGGATACAATGGGGTAGTTGACTTCTTAACTCGGTCGACACACTTCTGACAGACTAGACACTTGCGGGCTTATGCGTGAGCATCTTTGAATAATGTGGGACAATGAAAACTGCCCCCCATGACTCTATGCACTGTAGTGTTTCCTGCAAAGTGTCCTCTGGCTGGTCCATCATAGATATCATGCAACACTTTCTCTTAATCATGTGCTTCCAAGCATCTGAGCAACTCCATTATGGTGCTTTCTAAAAATCACCTCATGCACCAATTGGTGAGATAATGTTTTTAATCTGATCACCATGTTCTGTCATGCGGATAAGTAAGAGGGAAAAGTGTTATGCTTGAGATACTAGTGCACATCCGTGTACCAAGAGTTTGTGATAGTAGTGGGGGAAGCTCACTCAACATTACACATCTCGATTTCCTGCTCCCATCCGGATGGATCATCTTTTGTTGCATCCATCGTTCTGTTGCTAGCCAACATAGACCATGGCCCTTGATAATGTGAACTGGTTTAAATTTTAGGTCATACTCTTGTAAACTGGTCATCTAGTTCGCTCTTCTCTCACCCAACTCTTGTTGGAAAAACATCGATCTCACTGTTAGGTGCAGGATAAATATAATTCAACGATTCTTCAAAAGATAGGGCCGAAAGTGCTTTACCGCCTTATAGACTGCATACGCCTACTTATCAATGGTTGGATAGTTAAGTTTGGGTCCTTGTAGGCTATAACTCATAAAATATATTGGATGCTCATTATTCTGATTATCTTTTTGTGTAAGCACAACGACAAGAGAAGTGTCAGAAGAGAAGGCATAAAGCAGGAAGTCTTTGTTGAAATTCGGGTTGTATAAGGTTGGTGCTTCTGTAATTCTTTCTTAATATGGGAAAATGCATCCTTTCTACTTTTTTCCCACTTGTAAGTTGCATCCTTCTTTACCATCTCTTGCATTAGTTTCACAGTTTGAGCGTAATCGAAGATGAACTTGCAGAGAAAGTTGATCTTCCCCAGGAAGGACTGCATGGATTTCTTGTTCATTGAGAAGGGAATCTGCGTGATAGCTTTTAGCCTTTGAGGGTCTACTGTAATCCCACTTTTCACGATGATATGGCCCAAAAGGTTTCCCTCAGACACTAGAAAAATTATATTCTAGGGATTAAGAGATATCTCATATTTTTTATAAGTGGCGTAGGTGGTCAAATCTCTTCTTTGAAAACATCGTGACATCATCAAGATACACCACCATGCTCTATCTGATCAGTCCTTGAAATGTGATGTCCAGCGCATGTTGAAAGGTCGCACTAGCATTAACTAGACCAAATGACAATCTTTTAAATGTGAATGTTCCCCACTTAGGACCATTGGGACCATATTAGATACCCAAGTGGAATGTCACACCTTGTAAATGATCCGAGCATCCAACAACTTCCTTAACTCCTTTTGAATTAGGAGCTCAAATGTTGGATGTACCTTTGACAACTTTTGTTGAAAAGGCTTGGCCCCTTTCTTTATTGGGATAACGTGCTGGATTATTTGCATGTTGTAAGTTTTGAGCTCATCGTATGTCCATGCAAAAACATCTCGGTACTTCTTGAATAAGCGGATGAAGGCTTGCCGCTCTTGCATGTGCAACAAGTGCTGAGATTAACAAAATTCAGATCTTTCTCCATTCCAAGATTAATTTGTTCATGTGACATCGTTGAAATTTGGGTTTTGGCGTTGACTGGCCCTCTAAAAAAATTTTGCAAGTCATTCAGATTTTCCAATGATACCACTCCCTTTGGCATGGGGTTCTCCTTATTCGCCCAAGCTGCATCTTTCAAAGCTTTTTCGTGCTCATCTTTGGCAATAGTTGCATCTTTGAATACACCAACGTTCACTATGAAATGCGATATCTGTTGGTCATCATTAAAAATGTGTAATTTAGTGATATTATCAAGGATAGATGATTTATAAATAACTTCAACATAAAAACCGTCCCTAAGCGGTGGCAACCTAGTAACGACATTTGCTAATGCATCCGCAACTGTGTTACACATTCTAGGAGCATATATAATGTTAAAATCTTGGAATTGAGAAATTAAACACCATATCTATTATTAATAGCTTTTCAAATTAGACAATACATAATGTATAGTATTTCATACCTATCGCACGGCGATCTTTGAATCACCTATTGCTTTAAGAACTCCAACATTGAGGTCAATGACCTTTTGTAAGCGTAGGGTGAGTGCTTCGTATTCCATCATGTTATTAGTGCACTCAAATTCCAAGAGGCTTGAGATCAGGCATTTTGTTTGTCATGGGTCTACTAAAAGACAACCATCTCCAAAGCCCTCCTGTGTCTTTGAACCATCAAAAAACAAAGTCCAAACATCATATGTAAAAGAACTACGCCCTACACTAGTAGTAGTACTACTATCTATTGTACAAAGGTCATTTGTGCTAGATGGACTAGGAAGTTCCAACTATGTTTCCGGTGTGACTGGGGAAGGCTGAGCAAGATAACACCCTAGGTCAGTCTCCAAGAAGCAATTACCAAAGATTAGATCTGCGAAAGCAACCAATTCATTTTTTCCCTCGAAGGGTGTGATAGTGTGCTTCATGTAAGATTTTGAGTCTACCTGAATTTGGTTGTTTCTGCCCTTGTATGGAAGCCATAAATGTGACCAGTCAGTAGCAAAATATCCCTATAATTTGTTGGACCAGTCTCTACTCAACAATACATCGTATGCTTCCAGGATGTCCACAATTACTATGTTTATGCACTGGTGAACTCGTTGATCAGATGATAGGCGAATAAGCACATTTTTGAGTTCACCAATAGCATGGACAAGAGTCTTGTCTAGCTGAATGATATGTGCATCTATCTTATCCCATTTTGCATTGATTTTCTTAGCTACATAGAGTGGCATTACGTTTACAACTGCACAAGAATCAATTAAGCAATTGTGTACATTGTAATTAAAAATCTTGAATGTCAATAAAAATGGAGGGCAAAGTGTCTTAGCTTCTAATGTTAATGCATTAATTATAGATTCCAGGGGACCAGAAGACTTACCAGATCCCTTCTACGAAGAAATGTTGTTTCCTAAGGCAGGTTGTTCAAGAGCATGTACAAGCAGTTCTCGCTGGCTCGCAATTCTTATAAGTTCGAAGAGTGAAATATTAGCGCGAGCTTTCTTCATGTCTTTGACTATGTTATAATAAAGCGTGATGGGGATTGTCGAAGTGTCAAAGAAGTAACCTTATCTGATACTTCCAAAATGGTAGTCTTGCTTTTGTTGTTGGTGGAATTACTTTTTTGTTGTAGCGGTGTTTCTAGAATTGCTCTAAATGTTGACAGGTGGTGTGATCTTCCTTAACAACTGTTCTTTCATTTTTTTCCTCGTCAACTCTTATTCGGAGTCCAGCCCTTGCCTTCTCAACTTGTATAGACTATTCTAATTTTGATCCAGGTCCTCACTCAATGGAAGTTCTTCGACATTTTAACTTTAGCTGCATATACACAAATTAACGTATTCATTGTGTGTCCAACACTCGTAGTTTATTTACCTTCAACAATTTCTTCCTTCTCTTCCACTGGCTCAGTCTGCTCATATGAAAGTATGGTATCAATGATGTGCTCAACTAGAGCATTCATGCTATGATTCCATTGTGGGCATGTCTTTTTTGAATGATATTCTTAATGAAATGAACAATATTGGTCCATGTCCATGCTTTCAACGTTCAACACGACATTCGAGCTTTGTGCAGACTTGGCTAGCTTATTGTTTTTGCTGTCGGAGTTGGCAACCCTTCTCAGGAAGTTGAATTTAGGGGGCTTGTTGCTTATAGTGGTCTCGCTTGACCTCTGTTTTAACTCTGCCAGCTCATTGGACAGAGACTTAATGGTCCGGGTCAAGCTTTCAAGATTGATAGCTTCTTTATCCTTGGTCTTACTTGAGGAGGCTCGAGACTGTTTGCGCATGCCTTTGGAGTATTTTGATGGTTCATCATCAACAATGAATTCGATTGTGTGAAAATCCTTTTTAACTGCAATAACTTCTTTGTAATTTTCTACCAGAGTTTCTTTCGTAGATCTCTTCATGAATTGTGTGACGCTTGTTGATAGTAATTAATGGTGATGGTGTCATGAGGTTCTGTATTTGCAGGAAATTTGTTCAATATGTGATTAAACCCCTGGGTAAAATATTTAACTTGTAGGTTTCAACCCTGTACATAAATTACCTGCATACGAATTCTAAAACACAGAAAATAAACAATGCAAGAGCATAACACATAAAACACATATACACAAAGATTTTCCCCTGGATCCCAAAACCGGGACTACCAGCTTGATTTTTCATTATTTTCCTTTCAATGTTACAATACATATTTATATATGCCGAAGCATCCAGTACCATGGACCGAAAACCATCACGTCCAAAACCACGTGCGAAAATCATGCACAAAACCATAGGTAGGTCCATCCAATCTAATATAGGGTCTAAAAACAAAATTTTTCGGGGTGCTGCCCCGGACCCCATAGACTGGGGCTACATGCACCCCTCAAACCCCCTATGATGCCCCCACTACGCAATCGGCGCAATGAAGGGGGGGCGCTCCTCCCCCCCTCTAACCCCCTAGTTAACTATGTGGGCTAGTCATCGAAAAAATATAACATAACCCAACATTCTCCCACTTGTTGTTTTCTTTCCAAGGGGGCCACAAGAGAGCTTAGTCATTTATCCAGCCCTGCAACGCCCATTATTTCTCTACACCAAGAGAACTTCTCAGAGCTTACAAATTTTGTTAATGCATCTGAAGTATTCTTCAAAGTGTCCACCTTTACTAGCAACACCTTTTTGTCTTCTATCATATCCCTCACAAAGTGATATTGAACATCAATGTGCTTTGTCTTTGAATGATATGCAGGGTTCTTTGCTAAGAAAATTCCACTTTGGCTATCACAGTCTATCCTTATAGCTCCCTGTACTAACCCCATACATGAACACAATCTCTGCAACCAAACTGCTTCCTTGCTTGCATGAGTGGCTGCCATGTATTCTGCCTCTGTAGTTGATAGTGCCACTACAAATTGTTTCTTACTCATCCAACTGACTACACCTTCAAATAGGTTAAACACATACCCACTTGTAGATCTTCTCTGATCCAGATCTCCAGCCTAGTCTGCATCAACAAAGCCACGAATATCCAACACTCTATCCAATCCTGGTCTTCCATGGTAGCACAAACCATAATCATTAGTGCCACGCAAATTCCTGAAAACCGACTTCACAGCTGTCCAATGCTCTTTCCCTGGTTTTGACATAACCTACTCAATACTCCCACTACATGTGCAATGTCTAGTCTAGTACAAACCATTGCATACATCAGGCTACCGACTGCACTTGCATATGGAACATGGGACATGTCCTCTTCCTCTTCTTATGTCTTGGGACACTGTTCAACAGATAACCTCACACCTACAGGAATAAGAACCTTCACCGATTTACTATCCTGCATATTAAACCTCTGCAGTATTGTCTCGACATGCTTCCTTTAGTTTAACTAGAGCTTCCTCTTTGCCCAGTCTCTTTTAATTTCCATGCCCAAAATATAGTTTGCAGCACCAAGATCTTTCATGTCGAATTTGGAGGACAATTGGGTCTTCAAATCCTAGATAATTTCTTTGTCATTTCCAACCAGCAACATATCATCCACATACAAGACCAGATAAATAACATGGTCACCAATTAATTTAAAATACACACAGCGATCTACTTTGCTTCTGGTGAAGCCAAGTCCCTGTATAAATGTATCAAATTTTTGATACCCCATCCTTGCTGACTATTTTAACCCATACAAAGACTTCTTTAACTTGCATACCATTTCTTTCTTACCCTTCACCACAAAAACTTTAGGTTGCTTCATGTAGATCTCCTCTTCCAGATCCCCATGAAGAAATGTTGTTTTCACATCCATCTGTTCTACCTCAAAATCAAAAGCAACAAAAACAGATAAAAGTAATATAATAGAAGCTACCTTGGCAACAAGAGAAAAAATATCACCAAAATCAATTCCTAGCACCTGGGAATAACCTTTTGCTACCAACTGAGCTTTGTATTTCTCCACCTTTCCTTTTGCATTTGTCTTCTTTTTGAACACCCATTTTCTACCAATGGGTTTCCTTCCAGCCGACAACTCCACCAGATCCGAAGCTTCATTTTTGTGCAAAGATGCCATTTCATCAACCATGGCCTCTTTTCAGAGCTTTCCATCCTCTGAATCTACTGCTTCCTTCACAATTCTGGGATCATCATCAGTAACAGATAAAGCAAAATTTGAAAAGAAAGCAGATGGACTATACCTTTCTGGTTGCCTTCTTTCTCGAACTGATCTTCTCACACCCGGAGTTTGTGGCTCTTCATCTTCTGATTCCTCCTCTGCTGTAGATTCTGATTCTTCCTCCTTAAGCTCAAACTCTATCTTCTCAGGTTCCTTTGGTTGGACTTCATGTTTGATAACATATTTCACCTCTCTGAACACGACATCTCGGCTATACACAACCTTCCTTGTTACTGGGTTCCAAAGCTTATAACCCTTTAAACCATCCTTATACCCAATAAAGATGCACTTTTTAGATTTACTATCCAACTTGGTTCTTTTCTCCTTTGGAACATGTACATATGCATCACATCCAAATACCCTTAGATGTGAAAGAGAGGGTTTCTTACCAGTCCATACCTCTTGTGGAGTCTTATCCTCCAACGCTGATGAAGGTGATCTGTTGACTAGGTAACACACTCTCTCCACTGCCTCTGCCCAGAATTCCTGTCCTAACTTGGCACCACTGAGCATGCTTCTTACCCTTTCCATCAACGTCTTGTTCATTCTTTCTGCAACTCCATTTTGCTCAAGTGTGTATGGAGTAGTCTTCTGCCGTGCTATACCACACTTCTTACATAATTCTTCAAATTCCTTGCTGCAAAACTCTCCACCGTTATCTGCCCTCGACACATTTATCTTCTCCTCTATCTGGTTTTCCACTAGAGCCTTAAATTCTTTAAACCTGTCAAAGACTTCATATTTCTTCTTAAGGAAATATATCCATGTATTCCTTGAGAAGTCATCTATAAATGATACATAGTACACAGAGTTACCAAGTGCTGGAACCTTCATAGGTCCAAACACATCACTGTGCACAAGTTCTAATATATGTTTCGCCCTCTTACCACCAGAGGGGAAACTCACCCGATTCTGCTTCCCATATACACAATTTTCACAGAAATCAAAATTGAGAGAGCTATTACTCATAACTTCTACCATACTTTTACCATGAAGTATTCGAAGGCCCTTCTCTCCAATATGTCCAAGCCTTTGATGCCACAACATGGTCTTCTCTCCAGAGACCACTAGATTTTCTGCTCCACTTTTAGGAACCACATAACTGTTGCACCCATCAATAACAGTGCTACCTTGCAGCTTGTACAGAGTTCCAACCTGAACTCCCCGCATCAATACCAGTGCTCCCTGAACCATTTTGCAGGTATCATTCTCGAACACTGTTTTTACACCTGCATCATCTAGCTTGCTTACATAAATCAGATTTCTGGCCAATGCAGGAATAGGCAGAACACCCGAAAGTGTTCTAACCCTTCCACCTTGCAACTTCAAATTTACTTTTCTGCGACCAATGATTCTACCCTTCCTGTCATCCCCCAGGAAGACATCACCACCATCATATTTCTCATACTTGCATAACCACTCTCTATGGGGAGTGAAGTGAAATGATGCACCTGAGTCAATCAACCATGCCTCATGATCTACATGTGTACTTGAAGAAGCCAAGTACACATCCCCACCTTCATCTGAGGTGGTTTTTGCCTCTGTAGAAGGAGCATCATCAGATCCCTTTCCTTTGTCAGGAGCTTTAGATTTACAATCCCTTTTGTAGTGCCCTTCCTTTTCGCATTTCCAGCACACCACATTTATAGGTTTTCCTGGAGATTTAGATCTCCCACTCAATGACTTATTTTTGTTTCTGTTCTGGGACCGTCCTCGTACAGACAAGCCATCACCATTTTGGCTCTCCATATTTTTCCGTCTCATCTCCTCCGTCAGCAAGGATGAGACTATTTCATTAAACTGCAAGGCAATTGCATTGCTACCTATTGCAATAACCAGACTATCTCACAAATCTGGTAGAGAACACAACAAACTGATGCACTTATATTCATCTTAAATTTTAATATCAACAGATAATAATTGACCTACCATAGTATTAAATGCGTTCAGATGTTCTATCACCTTGTCTCCATCTTTCATCCTCAGGTTATACAACTTTTTCCGTAGGAACAGTTTATTCACCAGAGACTTAGATTGGTACAAAGTCCCTAACTTGTTCCACAAAGCCTTCGCCGTAGCTTCCCCTGATACATTCAACAATAATGAATCTGAGACACACAATTGTATTGTGCTCTTAGCCTTCTGATCCAACTTCTTCCATTCTTCATCGGACACTCTCGTTGGTTTAGTACCTAGATCTATTGTGACCCACTGATCTTTATCCACCAACAGATCCTCCATCTTGAGTTTCCATAACTCAAAACTCTGACCATTAAATTTCTCGATCTCTATCTTTCCACTGCTTGCCATCTTCTTTCACCACCAAAATTGATCCCGTAGATCTCCCACTGAACAGGGTCTGCCACAGGCCCGAGCGAAACCCCTCAGCAACAAAGGCATCCCCTTGAAGCCAAAACAACGCTGATACCAAATGTAGGTTTTGTTAGTGTCAGTGTCTTCACACTTCCATCGGTGATCAAATTTCTCTTTTGCATGCATATTAGGTGTCTCATTCGATCAACTGCATTCCATTAGGTCATGAATCAATTGATGGTAGTGGTTTCATGTCAGTTTCCCTCATTACATCCACCTGTTGACCTGTTTACACATTATTATTTTTTTAGTCATTCACAGTCATCCTGTTTCATTTCATGTATAACAACTAGTCCTAGGGTTTAGTCCCATTAGGTCTTAGGATTTTTCAATCATGCTCAAATAAAGAGGTCAGTAGGCACATGAAGGTTCATAAAGTCATAAGTTTACTTCTGATATGCTCAATAAATATTTTTCACCTCAAAACTCTGTTTTGAGGTGAAAACAGAGTATTGTTCCATTTTTGTAAAATTTCATGTAATTTAATTGTTTCTATATGTAATAAGCACTCAGCAGTTGTTCCTGGTCACCATGCCAATTCCTGCCACTGCAAAAGCAAAAGTGCCCTACATCAGTTCATCAAGTTTCTCAGGAAAAGGTCAAATTTCAAACTGAAAAGCAGAGTATTTATAAAAGTGACTAAGACTTTAGAAAAGTGGGTTGGAAATGAACAAAAATTAAAATGTAAGGTGTATAAAAGCAAAATCATGATAGCAAGTCATTCTATTGTGAAAAAATCCAACTGGAAAGCCAAAATCGCGTTTTGAGGGGAGAGTGAGCAAAAAGGCGAAAAATTGCAAATCTGGTGTAAACCTGCCTGGGGCTGCGCATCAGAGGGTCGGCGTTGCGCATCAGGCAGCTTTTTCCTGTGTAAAAATACATTGGCGTTGCGCATCAGGCAGGCACTACACATTGGGCTCAGTGCGCTGCACATTGGCTAATGAGGCTTCTAAACCAAACAAATTCATCTCAAATCCTCCCAAATGCTTCGTTTGCCTTCTTAATAGTAGACTCACTTTGGAGCCTAGGTAGGGTTTTTATGCTTCAATTATATTTTTATCTCCTAAGACTCAAAACCCTAGTGTGTTTTCCTATCTTATTTGTCACCACTGCAAAATCTTCTTCCTTGTCTCAATATTCCTATTTTCACTTGCCCTAAACCTACCCTTCAATACTATCTCACTTCACTCATATTCCCTTTCCCCTTTTCCCTATTAGAAACTAATCCCCTTTATCAAACCCTAAGTCCCTCATACATCAAAACCCTAGCTCCCCAAATCCTTCCCTTCATTCCCCTACCTCATCTCATTACTATTGTTCCATTTACAAAATCTCTTCATACTCACATTTTTGTTCCCACCTATTATCCATTATTCACCATATCATCACCACATTATCTCATAGAAACAAGCAAGGAAAGAGACAGTGAATCAGTTTTGAAGAGGACACGCTTAGTGATAGCTCAAGAGAAAGAAATTTGCAGCAAAGGAAGCCTCACAAAGGTGGAAAAATCATCAGGGAGGAACCTATCAGCATGAGTGAACTCCTTGCTTGCCCACTAGCCACCACATGTTTCAGATATCAGTCCTGTTTTGAGTTTTGTGAAATGGTTGAGAGGGTCAAATTTCACCATGAGTTAGCAAGGCAGTTTGTGATAAACATTGATAATAATATGGTATATCTTGCTGGAGCAAACTTCACTCTTTCACCAACTATCATTGCAGAGGCCACAAGAATTCCAAATGTAGGGGAAAAGTGGAACAAAAGGAAAAATATTAGTAAGCAACATTATGAGCCTTATATCAAGGCCAAGTACCATGGCAAACTCAGCAGGGTGTTTCCTTTTAAATTCCTGGAGGACCGGTATGTTCCACTCATGAAACTTATCATTAAATACTTTACATGTGAGTGTAGGTTCTCCAGACTTTATGCCTATCACATTAGATTTCTCATGCACTTCACCAGGGTCAGAATGATGAGCATCCCTTATTTCAGATGCAAAAACATAGAGAGGATGACAGTGATTGCAAAGAGAAAACGATATCCACAACAACTCAATAACATTTATCATTTTTCTGTCATCAAAATTATTGTTTTGCATCAGCTCACTTAGTTTGGAATGCCATGGGAAACTTTCATTTCCCATGAGTGCTTCAAGGGGCCTCAAATATTTTTAGATCCCCAAGAGGAAGGTGAATCTTCCGGGCAACAAAAGGAACCTGAAAATAAAACAGAGGAGGTTCCTGTGTTTGTCACCTATGAGAGAGGCACAAGGAAGCTTTTTGCTGCTGCCAAGCGAGTACTATCTCCACCGAGGGTGGAAGGGGTCTCGTTTTCTTCACCATACCACAGGCAAATGCTATCTTCACCAGGGGTGGAAGGGGCTTTGCCTTCTTCTCCAGCTATACAGGTTGGCCAGCAATCGAAGAGCAAAGACAAAGGGAAACAAAAGATGCATGAGGAGATCCCTCCTGAAGGGCAAGACAAAGAGTTTACTTTGATTGAGGAGGATGTTACTGATTTGGGCTCTCAAAGCTCAAGACTCAAGGACATGATTATCAAAGAGAAGGAGGCTGAAATACAAGCCTTATCACTTAACCTTGAGAGGGCTAAATGGATCATTAACTATCTTGAGCAGGAAAACAAACAATTGACAGATAAGCAAGCTATTATGGAGCTGCAGATGATTAGGGAAGATAGGCAAGAGGCAAAGAAAACAAAGATCGAGATGACCTCCCTTGAGCAAGAAATTGAGAATGACCGAGAGACATGGTTGGAAAGGGTGAACATTCACCTTGAGAAGTTGCTTGATAAAGCCAACAAAGAGAAGAGAATGTTGTGCAATATGGCTTATCATTACTTAACTCGGAACAAGATTTGCAAAACAAGGGTAAAGAGGCTAAAAGCCAAGCTAAGAAGAGTTTTGAGGAACAAGAAAGAGCATGATAAACTCAAAATCTTGGTTGAAGCTTCATTAGCTCAGCAAAGCACTTAATGAGGTTGCCTCTTACCAAATTTGAGGAAATTTTGGAATTTTTTTGTCATTTTGCATTTTTGAAAATAGAAACATAGGAAATTTCGGCTGATGCGCAGTGCCATCGGCACTATGCATTGAATTGGTGCATCCTCTTGACAAATGGCTTATAGATTTAGATTCAACATCAAAAAATAAGAAAACCCAGAAATTTTCATCAATTTTGGAGAAGATCTGGGCCACCAAAAGGGCAAAAAAACACCCAAAAAATGCCCTCTCTACCACTTTTTGGACCCACAGGAAGCAGTCTTGGGAGAATCAACTTTTGAAGGGTCAAATCAACTCCAAATCAGAAAATTCAAAGTGTTCCAAAAACTAGATAGGCAGAGCTTTCCAACAAGCCATCTTGGGCCTGATTTGGGTGAGTGAAAGGCCTCCAAAGGCAGCTTTGAAGCGGCACTGCGCATTAGGCTCAAGGCGCTGCGCATCAGGCAGATTTTGTCAATTTTGCCTAAAACTCAAAATTTCGCCCAGTTTCTTCAGTGGTTGACTTTTCTTCTTGTTTAGGTAAATGTATGCATGGTAAATGATGTATTTTATGTAAGTATAGATGAAAATCACCTCATAGGGTAGATACATCAAGTTCCAAGTGGTTTTGAGCTGTAATGAATTGGTTCCCTAAGTTTTAGAGGCAAGCTGTTCCACTGCCTACTTTTGTGTTCCTAGTTTAGATATGGTTGAAACCACCCCTTTTCTCATGGATTCGACCCTGATAGCTAGCATGAGTGGTTTCCTTGCCTATATTATGTAATTTCTTAGTCATTTGTAAAGGTTGGACTTTGGTGGAAGTGGTGGCACTCATTGAACATTTGTATCAGCAGTTTGGCAAGGAATAAAACCAGGTTTCACAACTATTTTTGTGGGATTCTTGTGACAGTGAGTTTATGTATTGTTTCTTCTTTGTAATGAGTTTTTCTTATGTTTTATATGTATCCAAATCCATCTTTCTCTTCTAAAACTAAATGAATCAAGGTGAATGGACAAAATACATTGTTGTGCTTTATCTTGGGAATGTATTTGGTTTTCAATGTTTTCAACCGTTTGAAGAGGATTTGTAGTTTCTTTATGCCCTCCTCAACTCCTCAATTGTCTTAATCTACCATCTCAATCCATTTCGAGTACATAAACCCTTGTCTACCTCGCCCCACAGAACATGACTGTATCCCTGAGTTGATTTCCGGGACCCATCTGCCTTCTCCAATTGATCCAGCAACCAAAACCTAAAAATCAAACTAGAAACCCTGAGCTACTATAACTAGCCGAAAATGTACATTAAATTCAGACATCTCAAGCCCTAATTGCCAATATCCTAATTGAGATTGACAAGGAGAGAGCCCTCTCCCGACCTAGTAGTGCTAGCTACCAGGTTAAGCATGGTTTGATGTTACCCTAGACCTGCCTTCCTTCAACCTAAGGTAGATCCAGACCCTAATAGGTTTTAACCCTGTATAGAAATTACCTGCATACGAATTCTAAAACACAGAAAATAAACAATGCGAGAGCATAACACATAAAACACATATACACAGAGATTTTCCCCTGGATCCCAAAACCGGGACTACCAACTTGATTTTTCATTATTTTCCTTTCAATGTTACAATACATATTTATACATGCTGAAGCATCCAATACCATGGATTGAAAACCATCGCGTCCAAAACCATGTGCGAAAATCATGCACAAAACCATAGGTAGGTCCGCCCAACCTAATAAAGGGTCCAAAAACAAAATTTTCCAAGGCACTGCCCCAGACCCCATAGAGGGGGGCTACCTGCACCCCTCAAACCCCCTGTGACCCCCCATTACGCAATCGACACAATGAAGGGGGGGGCTCTGGCCCCCCTCTAACCCCCCGGTTAACTACGTGGGCTAGTCATGGAAAGAATATAACACAACCCAACATAACTTTCTATTTTTGCTCCATCTTCAAATTTCCCAACTCTTTCAATAACATGGTAGGGGTTTTGTCGTTGACAAACTTTTCAAGGAACAACTTTTTAAACCCCTTCCAATTCTAGATTGAATTTGGAGGAAGACTGTGGTACCATACAACTTCTCTGCCATTTAAGGTACATGGAAAAAGTCGACATGCAACATCATTGTAAAGTACCTCAAGCATCTACAAATGTAGGTAGAAGTTATCCAAATGGTCTTCCACTTTCATTGCTTTGTTAGGGTCATACTTCGTTAATAGCTTCTCTGGGTGCCTCGACATCTTGTGTAAAACACCCACCTTGAGACACCCAATCCAGTTCTTGGTCTACCATATATTTGTCTTTGTGCTCCTCTTCTTTGTCTGAATTGAATGGCTCTTCTTCCTCCTCTTCGTAACCGCCTAACTCATGGAAAGTGTCGTCCGAGAGTACAACGTCGTATCCATTACCACCGTTAAAAGATGGAGGATGCTCTAATTTCTCTTCATTTTCCACAGTCTCTGCTAACTCTTCAAGGGTGGCAAGAACCAAATATTCAACCGTAGAAACCACTATCCCAATAGAAGTGGTTACATTCTTCTTTGGAAAATAAGGAAGATTGTGTACTCCAGGGATCAATCCAGTAGCTTTTGCAAAATAATGGGTTATAATTCGGATGGCCTGGATATGTTCATAAGAGATTTCACAAGTTTAACCAATACCAGGCTGAGAAGATCTGCCAAGTTCAAGATTATGAGAAGGGGAGGGGTTGGGAATATTATTGTCGTGACCCAAAGAAGTATGGTGAGGGTGGGTGAGGTTATCAACCATAAAAAAATTGGTGACCCTCCTTCTAGTGCCATAAATGTTGACAGTGCTGGACCTGCCAACATTCAAAGGGTCTCCCCGATATGTGGTCCCAATTAGACCTCACACTGTTTGGGATAGGAGCCCCATCAGGAATACGACCCAGTTACCATTTTCTCTAAGATTTTCCCATTAGATAGAGGTGCTATGGGAGTCATATAGATTGAATGCTTGACCTGATAGTGCAAGGGTGCCCCTGTGGGTGAGGAGAAGATGTTCCTATATTCTTCCATGACCTTATCCACCTGCTTCTGCTGTATGGAGGAACCCTTATTGGGGGCCATAGATGTGACCACGATCTTCCCCTTACTTTGATATCGAATTGGAAAGAAAACAAATTTCATGGTTTGGGAGACGATCTTATTGCATTGCTTAGTAGAGATCAAAGAGATGGTGGTAGGCAGGGCTACCTCCGGTCCAAAGTAATAATAACAGTGTGAGGCTTAGACTCATACACAACATGACGCTTCCACAAGTGTGGTTGGCATAATAATACATCACAAAATTGTTGAAGAGCAACGTCACACAATACCTCATCCGTGAAGGGTTTGGTGTTGTAAGGAAGGTGACACTGTTGGTTAATGCGAAGATATTGTCCTTGGTGGAGCCACCCTATGGTGTATGGTTGCGGGTGTGGTGTGGTCGACAGGCCTAACTGCCTAACGACGCTTGCCGAGATGAGTTTCTTTTGACTCCTACTATTGACAATGTACTGTAACGATGACCCCTTTACCCAGATCTGTGAGTGGAAGATACACTCCCCTTCCTCTAGGTCTTCGGGCTCAATCTTATGGACCTTGGTGGTGGCAACAGTGGCGCTTGGATCTGCATCAATAATCTACTTCCCTTTGTCATTCCCCTTGTCAGGGTTTAACTTTGAGTCGGAACATGCATCTAACTCCGTAGCCTTTAGCTCGACCACTAGTGAATGCATGGCATGACACTCACTTGTGTTGTGAGTGGGACTCTTGCGGAACTCACACCACTTCCCTGTGTCCTTCTTCATCTTTGTGGTGTTTTTCTTTGCTTGCGGCTTTCATGGGTTGTCTCGAGTCACCCTGCATTAGCTTTGTCCTTTGTTATGTGGTTTGGGGGGCATCTTTTCCTTGCTTGGGATTTGCAAATCCAAAATTCTTGCTTCTTTTGTTTAATTTTTTCTTCAACCTTGGCAGCATATCGATATGATGTACCGAGCGAGGAGATGTCTAGGAAGTCCATTTCTTCCTGAATGTATTTGTGTAGACAATCACGATACTTGAGCACTAGATGTCACTCAAAGTATTTTATACACATATTTTTGCATAGAGTAAGAAAAATATTTGTGAACTCGTGCACATATTGGTCCCTTTGTCGTTGTAGTGTGGTCCATTTTATGTATTTGTCCTCATAACTCCCCACGGGGTAATATTGTTCCTTGACAACATCTTAGATGAGTTCCAAGTGGGTGTGGTTGTGAACAGAGAGGGTTCCTTACCCCTTTTCTCACAGTAAGTTTCCCACCAGTCCTTGACATGGGGAGTGACCTTAAGCAGTGAAAAAATAATCTTCTCCATATCAGAGAAACTATGGACTAAAAAATAATCTTCAAGCATATTAAACCATTTATCTACAACATATGCTTATATTTAACCTTAAAATGTAGGCATATCAAAGTTCACTTGTAGCTTGAAGGGGGCGGCGCCTCCAAAGTGGCTGTTGGATGAATATGTGTCGTTGGTGGGAATCTACTAAAGGATCTAGGCAAAGTTGTCCATTATCTCATTCCTTTGCCACTGGAGGGCTTCTTCGAGTAGCAGTTTGATAGGGTCTCTTGCTCCCTCATATTTCTTTTCTTCTATGATGGGTGGTTGTCGGTGTCAGTGGGGACGGTCTTGCAAGGGTTCAACCAGTTCAAGTCTCAACTCCTTATACCCTAACCTTGTTGGGGAAATGAAAAGAAAAACAAAAAAAGAGTAGATTGATTTGATACCACTAATCCAAATTTATACAAGAACAAAATGAAATGAAAATATAAACAAAAATATAGAGCTAAAATGAAAACAAAACTTTAATTCATTAATAACAAAGTATTGAAATTTGTTACATGTAGAATGGAAATAAACTATTTTGGGTGATGGTAGTTTATCTCTAAGAAGAGATGTGGCGACTACATGTCTTTTGAATTTTTTTATAATGAGGTGTAAAGGCCTTTTTATCATTAAGAAACAATAGGAAACCCTAAACTTCCAAAAACCTAACCCTAGGAGATGAAGTGCCAAAAGCTTTTGGGCCCTATTGGGATTAGTTGGAACGTCAACCTCCTGGGGTTGTAACTTTGGCATACGATCTCCATTTCACTATCATGATACCTCGTTTCAAATATTTCGAAGAGGAGACTAGAAAAAGATTGGTACACCAATATTACACTTTTTTGTCACTCCCTTTTCCCAAAATGTCTATTTGGCCCTTAAAACGGCTTTGAAAGTTTAGGACCCAAAAAACTACCAAAAATAGTAAGTTGAGCTACAATTAAGGAAACTAAAAGAAACAACGGTGGAGGTCCAAGTGGAATAGGCAGGTGGCCACCAATATCCACCTACATCAATTGCATAGGTGCAATCACCATAATTCAGAGGGTTAGGCACTATTAGAGCCAAATGCTCATCACATAAACAATCGTTTTCATTATTACTACCCATAAAGTTTGTATGGGAAGGAAAAGGCAGAAAGTGACACATGTCCTAAAGCCTTGGAATGCCAACATAAACTCCCAAGATCGTGTTATCCACTCCTTTGATCACCCAATCTAGAAAGGCCAAGATATTGATTTTTCAATCTTAAGATCAATATATATTGAGTTTGAACTTATTACTATTGATCATTTACTATGAAATCTCTTAGCATCTTTACATACTTAATGAATGCTAAAATGTTAATACACTTTAACTCAAGTGTAGGTACATTTGATATAAGGGAATCTTTTCTAAAAAGAAACAAATTGAGTAATTTATTTATGACTTAAATCTCATAAAATTACATTGCTTCTCTTTACATTTCTTCATAACCTTTTTATATATTTAAAATATATTATTATTATTAAAATAAAAATTACAGATGTTTTATAAGCTTTTAATATCCTTAAAAGATATATATATATATATATATATATTAACACGGTCGAGTAATTGATATTTACCAAAAGCTTTGATGGAGCAAGCTCCTATTACAATCGCCTGTAGCATGATAAACATCTAAGCCATGAGATAGGAACACAGTCTCTTCTCCTAAGCTTGTGTTCAAAACTTCATGTATTTTTATGAGTATTCTAGTGTACTGCCTAACAAACTGACCTACTAGGAAAAGAAATTTACATGTCATGGATTCTCTGACACTTTTTCATGGCTTGTAGACTGATTGCTCCTGAGTTGGTTGGTTCTTCTTGTCATAATTGACCGAGTTCTCTCCTTCATTGCTCATAGTGTTGTTTTTGTAATATGCCACTGCTTCTTCTAGATGTTTGCATTTGGTTTTTAGTGCCATGATTTCTTCTTTTTGCATTGCCATGTTTCTTTTCTGGAAGCTATATTCCATTCTCATTTCGTTTCTGACATCCTTGAGTGACTCTTGCAGGCGTTGAATCATGAATTTATTTGCTTTGCATGCTGGGCATGCATCATTCCTTGCTGCCTTTTCAATGGGGTTGAATTCCATTTGATTTGTTTGCTTGTTCTTCCTATTGCTCTGCTTACTGCTCCTTGTTTTGCTATGCTTCCTTGATTTTTCATTGCCTAAGTTACTTCTTCTTCTGTTGATGTTGACCGCTTTCCTTTTGTCTTCCTCTTTCCTACTTGTTGTAGCTCTATCCCTGTGAGTGACATAATTGAAAGATGACCAAAATCTGGTTATAACAGTCAGGGAGGAGGGCTGAGATAATGGGAGGGGCAGATGGAGGGCGAGGGTGCTCAGAAAGGCTTTGCACTGCAATGGATCGCTGAGTGGAGGGAGTGAA
Source organism: Pinus tabuliformis (assembly GCA_031772625.1). Lineage (NCBI taxonomy): Eukaryota > Viridiplantae > Streptophyta > Pinopsida > Pinales > Pinaceae > Pinus > Pinus tabuliformis. The sequence continues at coordinate 535,414,748 of CM062817.1, read as the reverse complement.
GGGAGTGAAGGGATGCGGGGTGAGCGAGCTGGGTAAGAAGGAGGGTGGGGGCTTAAGGGGAAGTCTGCGCACTGAACAGAGGAAACGTTGCGGGCTATTAGAGAAGACAGGGAGGGGCTTTGAAACAAAAGTAACACTATGCTAACATGGGAAATGGAGATTTCTTCACTGAGATTGCTGCTGCAATTTTTGTTAATGCACCCTCTATTCTTATAGTGATTTAGCGCAGCCCGAGACCTGCCTTCGATGGGATAGATTGCAACTTGGTTCTTGTGACCAGGATTGCGATCGTCCTGCCTGCTGTTGCTCATGCGAGATTCTGAAGTTTCATGATTTTTCCTTTGCATTCTCGTGATTTTCTGGCTTTCACTGTAGTGATGTGTCCTTTGTTGATTTTTGATTGTTGTTTTTTGATTTATTGCTTTTATCATTGTGATTTTTCCCTTGATTTTGGTGAGCTTCATACTTGTGGTTTTTTGTTTGCTGATTATTATGGAACAGAGTTGTGATATTCCTCTTGGTTTTCACGAACATTCCCTTCATTTTTTTCCACTGCTTGGTTTGCAAAATAATCTGCCTGTTGATTGTGAATTCTCAAGACATGTCTGAAGATTACATTGCCAGAGCCTTCCAAGTTCTTCCTGATTCTTCTAAAAATTCTGTTCATGAACTCATTGCTTGGATTTTTGTTTCTTGCCATTGCCTCTATTATTATGGCTGAGTCTCCTATTATTATAGGATTTTGAATTTCTCTTTTTTTTATTATTCTTGTTCCCATCAACAAGCTGTATGCTTCTGCCTTATTATTTGAGATTTGTGATAATTAAAATAAAATTCAATGATATTTATATTGTGTTTATCTATTTGCAAAATAACCAAAAACAAAATGAGTGATGCTTATAATATTTGTTTACGTTATCATTTATAATATCCATATTTATGATTAGAATAACAAACTAATTAGTTGTTGTTGTTGTTTTTTTAACAAGATCAGTTAGTTGATATATTACCAAAAAAAATCGTGGAGCAAGCTCCTATTACATTCCTCTAAGCTGAGATAATAGACTAAGCAGTAAGATAGGGGTGCAGGCCTTTCTCCTGTGCTTGATATAAAAAATTCAGAAGTTTTTTTTAGCTATTCTAGAGTACTACCTGACATATTGACCCGCTAAGAAAGCAAATTTACATAGCATGTATTCACTGTGATTTATGGTTTATAGACTGAGTACTCCTGGGCTGCTTGATTCATGTTGTTGTTGTTGACCGAGTTCTCCCCTTCACTGCTCATGGTTTTGTTTTTGTAGTATTCCATTGCTTCCTCCAGGTGCTTACACTTAGATTTCAGAGCCATTATCTCCTCTTTTTGAACTGCCATACTTTGCCTCTGAAAACTATATTCCATTCTCATTTTGCTTCGGAGATCCTTTAATGACTATTGCAGCCAGTGCATCATGATCTTGTTCCCTTTGCATGCTGGGCATGAGTCATTCCTAGCTGCCTTTTCGATGGGGTTGAACTCCATTTGATTGTTCCTTCCTCTTGCTTTACTAGTCTCCCTGATTCTTGTTTTATCTGCAATAACTTTATTTCTACTGCTAATTGCTATCCTTTGAGCCTGTGCAGCCCTGTTTTGCTGAGTGATGTCTTGAATTTTTTGAGTAGCTAAATAAGCAGCGGCCTGGGTGACTATGGGGCTAGGTGGGGACCTGCGTATGAGACAAGGCTGGTAATAGACAGCGGGTGACTTGCTGCGAAGGATGACAGATTGAAAAGAGACAGAGAGTTGAAGGCAAGAGGTGAGACCAAGCTGACTATGCGACTGAGAGAGGGACTGTGAATATTGAGGAGAGGATAAGAAACAAGAATCAGTGATGTAGTCTAGTTTTACTACAGTGAGAGAATGTTGGGCGAGTTGAGATAAGACAGAGAGCAGAGGACTGGTATTCGCAAGGCTATGAGAGCGAATATTTGTCGCTGTAATGAGAAGCAAGAAGGGACTGAAATCGGGCGAACTATCTCTGTGCTTAACAGGAGACTCTCTATTAACACAATAATGCTTATTGGATGTTAACTTACCATTTCTCTTATAACCCATTCGATCTTCCTGGGAACTGCAATTGGAGGCTGCCACTTGAGTGCGACCGTCCTCTCTGGATTTTTCTACCACGATTTTCTCCAGTGCATCAATTTTTTTATCTCATGAGCCTTGTGAACAGGGTTGCCTTCTCTGACATTGCTCATGCGTGGATCCCTGTTGTCATGATTTTTCCACTGACTGCCCGTGATTTTTTGATTTTCGCTTTGTCTATGATTCCTTTGATGTGCTGTGCTTTTCAATATTTGGTTTTTCCCTTTATTCCACCTACTTTGTCCCTTGATTTTCCAGAGCTTTATTCTTATCATTTTTAGTTCAAAGTTATGGCACAGAGTGATAGTATTCATCTTGATTCTCACGAGCTATTCCTTCCTCTTTTTCCATATCTTGGTTTGCATGGTGGTCTACCTGCTGATTATGTATCCTCAATACATGTTTGAAGGTTACATTTCCAGAGCCTTCTAAATTCCTTCTAATTCTTTTGATGATTCTACTCATAAAGTCATTGCTTGGGTTCTTGTTTCGAACTATTGCCTTGATTATGATGACTGAGTCTCTTAAAATGATTGGATTTTGGATTTCTATTTTTTTGATCAGTCTTGTCCCCATTAGCAAACTGTAAGCTTCCGCCTTGTTATTTGACATTTGTCCCAGTCCCCATTCATAGGTGACTATTTTTTCCCCTTCGGATCGTGAATTATTCAGCTGGCTCTTGCCTTTCCCGGATTATTCTTTGAGGCTCCATCAAAATGCATACAATGTCTGTTCTGAAGTTTTTTCCAGCTTTCAAGTTCCTCTTCAGTCATTCTTAATTTCCAATTTTTTTTTGAGTTTTCTTTTCTTTGTCCTTTTTGGCCATTGTTGCTTATTATGGCTTTGCTAAGCCAGTCCCTTTCTTCTTGTTGGAGAATACTGTAATCTGTTGGTGCAGTTCCTTTTTCGTTGAGGATTTCAGAAGTTAGTCCCAAAGTTTTTGATAATGTTTTCCCAATTCTTGGATTTTGGTTTTTGAAGATGCACTTATTTCGAGTCAGCAAAATTTTCCAACATAGCACTGTTGGGATGCATTTCCATATTCTTAGAATTGTGGCTTTCTTCTTTGTTGCATAAGGGTATGCTTTCTCAAGTGATCTAAGACATTTTGGCAATGGTTTTTCAAAGTTTATGTTCATTTCTAGTGGCCTCATAAGCTGCTCCTAGCACTCTCTTGAGAATTTACACTCTTGGAATAAGTGCTGAATGTTTTCTTCCGCCTGTTGACATAAAGGACACCGTGAAGGCCCTTGGAAGCCCTTTTTTTTTAAATTTTCACTGGACAAATTCTTCCCTTGTAAAAGAGTCCATATGAAATTTTTTATCTTTGGCAAACTTTCAGATTTCCAAGCTATTTTCCAAGAGTCCCATTCCTATTGATCGGTCTGATCTTGAAGGATTTTATATCCAGTTTTGACTGTGTATTGCCCATTGCTTGGGTCCCAAAGATAATTATCTTCCTAATCGTAGTGGATTGGAGTTGCCCCTTTTAAATGTTGCCTGATTTTGTTCCATTGTCATTCTAGGATTGCTGGCATAGCTGGGATTTTCCATTCCTGCCATTCCTTTTGATTCCACAAAGAGATTGAATGTAGAGTGTTGAAGCCTTTTCCTTTCATCCATTCTTGAATACCTTCAAATTCCGGATAATTCTGGATTTGGTCTTTTCCCATGATTCTATCCTCCCAAATCGATATTGTTTTTCCATTACCTGGAATTTTTGAGATATGGATTCTCATTAGTGGGATTACTTTTTTGACTAGCTTCCATACTTGGGTGCTTTATCTGATTGGGATGTTTCCATTAAGCAATTTCTTCTTGGAACCATCCATGTATTTGTTGATGAGGAATTTTTTCCACCAGCTCTCTTTACCTGTAATGAGTCTCCAAACTATTTTCATTCCCAGAGCTGCATTCATGAGCCCAAGTAATTGAATGGATAAACCTCCTTGTTCATAAGGTAGCACTACTTGTTCCCACCTGACCAAACTGAACTTTTTATTTTCTTGCTTCCCACCTTGCCATAGAAAGCTTCTTAATATTAATTCCATCTATTTGTGGGCGCTTGCTAGTGCCATGGTTATAACATATTGATAGATCGGTAATGCGGAAAGGAGAGATTTGATTAATATCACCCTTCCAGCCATATTTAGGTACATCATTCCCCAGTTCTTTATCCTAGTTTGCATTTTTTCAATCTGTTTTGTCCATATTTCTGCCTTCATGCTCTCTTTTGAGATTGGAAGTCCCATGTAGAAGAAGTGATTCCAGTTTTCTTGAGCTGTGATTTCCATGATTTGTGAAATTCTTTGCATGGTTCTAGGCGGAATATTCCACCCATAGATCTTGCATTTTGTGCTATTTAATAACCCACCTGACACCTATAGAAAATCATCAAGAGTTTTTTTTAATCTTCTAGCTATTATTGTTGATGCTCCTCCCAACAACAAAGTATCATCTGCAAACAGGGAATGGTTTATGGTTTTTATTCCTTTTGTTATTCTAAGCCCTGTTATAGTTCTTTCTTTTCTCTGAGTTTCCAAAGCTCTGCTTAAGGTTTCTACCATTATTATGTAGAGAAAAGGGGAGAGAGGGCAGCCTTGCCTGAGACCTCTAGTGCTTTGGAAGAAATCACTGGGTCTTCCATTTATGAGGGGAGTTATCCAAGGGGTAGAGATGCATTCCTGTATCACTTATGTGATTTCTTTTGAGAAGCCAGGTTTTTGAAGGACAACCATTAGATATGGGTGGCTGACTCTATCAAAAGTGTTTGCCGTATCTAATTTGATTATCATACCTTTTTCTTGCTTTTGAATACTGGAGTGGACAGCTTCCTGAACAATTATGACATTGTCTACGATTTGTCTGTTTGGAACAAACCCTCCTTGGTTTTCTGATATGATTAGGTGCAACACTTTCTTGATTCTATTTGCCACTATTTTTGTTATTATCTTATAAGAGGAGTTGCAGAGAGAAATAGGCCAGAACCTGTTGAAGGTGGTGGGGTTTGGCTCTTTTGGGACTAGGGCTAGATAGGAGGATTTTGTGTGGCTTCCCATTTTTTTTTTTAAACATTCTTCGCCATTCTTAGGAAGTCCTTTCTGATTGTATACCAGTGATTTACGAAGAAAGCTATGGTGAATCCGTCTGGCCTTGGTGCTTTATCTAGGTGCAGGCTCCATATAGCCTCCACTATCTCTTCCTCTGTGAAATCTTTGTAGATATCTGCGTTTTGTTCTTTTTTTATTTTTCTTTTTGTGTGTTGCAAAATTTCTTCGTATTCAGCCGTTTCTTCTGTGGCTGAAAATAGTTTTTTGAAGTGCTTGTAAGCCGCTTTTTTTATTTATTTCTTCCGCTCCTTTAACTTCTTGATTTTCCACTTGTATTTTTTCTATTTGGTTTCTTGCTCTTCTGATTTTCATAGTGTTGTGAAAAAAAAAGTGTTCTTGTCTCCTGCCTTGAGCCATAGGCTTCTGGATTTCAGTCTGGCCTCTTCTTCTTCTTTCCTGTTTTCCCTGTATATTTCCCAAAATATTTCTTTCTCTTTTAAATAATCTTTCTTGCTTTCTTCTTTACCCTCTTTTTCCGCCTGCATGCTGTCCATTTTCTGTTGTAGCTCTTTTTTCTTTTTTCTTTTTAATCTTTCCCATTCCTTTAACTTGGCTCTTACATTTTTTAGTTTTGTCTCCCAAATTTACTAAGGTGAGCCTGATATTCTTGGTTCCCATACTCTTTTAACTAATTTGCTGATTTCTGTGTTGCTGTCCCAGGTTGAGCTGTGTCTGAAAGGGAGAGGGCCTTGGTTTTCCATTTTGCCCAATGTTATTACTATCGGTTCATGATCCGATGCAATGGTGTGAATGATTTTTGATTTGATAGAACTATACACTGCTGCTATACTTTCTTGGATTAAAGTTCTATCCAACCTTTCTTTGATATTGCTTTTACCCACTCTCTTGTTGTTCTATGTGTATTTCCCATTATTTGGGGGAATGTCCAAAAGGCTATGCTGCTCCATTATTTCTTCTAAAGAATTCCTGGAGGGATCCGCTTGATAAATTCCTCCAAACTTTTCCTCTATACTTCTTACCAGATTTAAATCTCCACCTAAAATAACTTTCCCAGCTTGTGTTTCTTTTATAGCTTCCTTCAATGTGACCCAACACTGTTCTTTATCCTTATAGTGGTTGGGGGCATATATATTTATGACCCTCTATCTCTCTTTTTTGCTGATTTGCCTGAGGTTCGTTATTATCCAATGCTGATATGTTTTCTTTTGAACTAATTCCCATATTCCTTTTTTCCAAATTGTGCATATACCCCCTGATGCTCCTGTTGCCTAGATAGCTTCCCCTTTGTAGTTTATGAACTTTTTTTTAATATTTTTAGTTTCTTGGTTGCTTGCTTTTGTCTCCTGGATCATCAGAATATCTGGGTTTTCATTTGCTAGTATATCTCTTGTTGCATTTTCTTTAAAAGATGTCCCCATTCCTCTGCAATTCCAGGAGACTATTATCATTATTTACCTGTTGGGTGGTGCATAGTTCCTTTCCCCTTTTGATGGCTTTTCTCAATGTTCCCTGTGCTTTTCCCTAGGAAAGTGTCCATAGGTTGCTGCGTTCCTAAAGCCATTTCTTTTACTATTGCTTCATCCCTTAGCTCTTTATTGATCTTTCTTCCCACTTTTCTTTGGTTTTCTGTGTTTGGGAATGCTTCCTTTGCTTGCTTTCTAGTTAAGATTCTGTCTACTGAGGGAGGTGGTGAGAGGTGAGAGTTTGAGACTCTGGGGGAGTGAGGAGATTGAGGTGGGTTGGGAGAGTGAGGGGTTCTAGATCTAGATTTAGGTCTAGGAGATGGGGGTGCTGAAGGATCCAATGGGTCGAAAGGATTTGCACTGGCGAAGTCTGCTTTTGGCGAGGATGGTAGGGCTTCATTGGATGTTGTGGGCTGCGAAGAAGGCTGGATTGATTGTTTGTTAACTATCTTCTTTCGTTTGACCTATTCCCATTTATTTTCCAAATCCTTCATTTTTTCACTTTCATTTTCTTTTCTTTTTGTACATCTATTTTCAAAATGACCATATTCATGACATACCTTGCATTTAAAGGGGATTTGTTCGTAGTCCAGCTGTTGTATGTGCATCCACTGGTCCACTTTGATTTTGATAGCTTCTGCAAGTCCTCTCCCTAGATCCACTTCTACACATATTCGGGCGCATGCATGCATGTTTTCCTTCGGTTCGCACCTGTCTATGTATTTCCCAACTGCGTTTCCTATGGCTTTAACTGATTCATCTCCCCAGCAATCGAGAGGAAGATGCGGCAATCTAACCCATACAGGTACAACACTTGGGACATCCATTTCTGGATCGAAGTCCGGTGTCCATTTGTTCAGATACAGTCCCCTTGTATCCATAAAATACAGACCATTCCTGAATATCAGGTCTCGGTCCTCTTTGGTCTTGAAATGAAATGTGTAATACCCTCTACCACAGAACCTGATTGAAATTTTTCCATTTATTGAAGCCAACCAGTTTCTTTCTACCCATTTTTGGACAGTCTTGGGTGATGGTCACAACCCAGTAAACTGCCCTACTAATCCTCGTTCTGCCAGGGAGAGTGCTGCTTTTCGTGGGAGAGTAGGAAGGAGTGATATCTCTGGTATTTCTTCCATTCCTTTAAGAAACTTTGAGACTGCTGGTCGGCTCTTTGCCAGACCCATTGCAAAAATGAGGGAGGCAAAGGCTTTGGCTGTTACTTCCGATTCTTGCTGATGGTATGGATGATGATCTTCATCCTCTAATGCATCCATATTGCTCGGGCCTCAGCGGCAGGAGGCCGCTAAGGGCAGCTACAAATTGTTGCGTGCTTGCAGCAGAAGATGCTGGCTTACAATCTCTCCTTTCGTGGTCTGAATTCAGGCCTTAGCAGCAGGAGGCCGCTAAGGAGCAGCAGGGGCTACGGCTCTGGGTGCTGCAATAGCTAGGCCTGCGCGTGGACATCCTCAGCAGCTCTCATCACGTTTTTTGCAAATTCTTTGCTAAAAAACTAATTAATTGTTAGTGTTATAAAAAATGTTGCAACTATAATGTGTATTTGAATAAGTTTAATAGTGAAAAGTGTATGTTTTTTCTAGGAGGTTAAAGATTTAAAATGTGAGGGGTTAAGAGTATGCACATCTTTATAAATCAAGCAATTAGATCATTATCAAAGAGCAAATCATTGTTGAAAAAAGTTTCATGTCACACAACCAAAAAATATTTTACATCAATTTAAAGTCTAACTAAATTACGATCTTAAATTAGATTATTATTATTATTGAAAAGAGAAAAAAAAAATCAAAATCACGAATGTATTACTTATAATGTGAAAATATCAAAACATTATAAAATCAAAATGTAAATATAACGCACACTTGAAAAGTGATAAAATGTAAAACTAAAAGAACATTTGAAAAGTGACAATGAAACTAGAAAATCCATTCATCAAATTCTAATGTCATTAAATAATAACTAAACAAATAACTTCAAAATCCCACTATGTTCATTGTATCTCCATATATTCTTCATGTTATTGAGAAATATTAGGTATTATTTGTATATATTATCTTATAGCCTTAAATATTAAAATAATAATCTTTCCTATTTTTCTAGAATTTTATCTAAATTCAATTTTATATCTTTGAAATTTGGTATAAAACATGTTTTCAACTTATTTTGGATTGAATTTCGCTGGTATTATTTTATAAAAGCTCGGAAATTATATATTATAAAAATTGTAAGAAGCTAAATTATAAAGTACAAGAACCACCACCTTTAGTTATAAGCTCGGAAATTATATGTTATAAAAGTTGTAAGGAGCTAAATTATAAAGTACAAGAACCACTACCTTTAGTTGTCAAGCATGGATGGTAGCTCTATATTGCCCTAAAATAAAACTTACAAAAGTTAACAAATATTACATCATAGTGATTCTCGTATATAAACTTACAATTATTACATTTTCGTGATTCTTGTAGATAAAATTATAGGTATACCACTAAAAAAATAAATTAAAAAATCATACCATTCTAATTGCTTTATTATTATTAAACATGGGAATTATGAAAAGACATGGTGATTATTGTCTACTTTATGCTTAAGGTTGGTAGGAAGAGAGTTCTAGTTCTTAAGGTGCATGCTCTCCATAATTTGGTGGATTATGTATTTTTCTTTTAAATTTATTTAAACAAAGTTTACTGACATTATGTGATTAGAGCTACCTGTTGTGGTGGCTACAACCCCCCTCCAAAATTTTGCCTTAGTTTCGTTTTGGAGCCTCCCTACCAACCTTCCTCAGCAGCATGTCTTGCACTGTCAAGTACACAAGCTTCAATGGTTTTCTAGCAGACTGATAGCTTGTGCATGATAGCTTGTTGCATCCGCCTCACAGGCTGTTTCTCCAGACTTGGTCTAGCTGCAGGCTGAGCAGCTCCCTCAAGAAATTGCGCAATTATGGAGGGGAACCAACCTTCCCTCCAGAAATTGCGTAATCCTGTCTGGCAGCCTGCTGGGCTCTAGAATTGCGCAAATATGCCTGTCACCCTTCACTGGAAAAACCACGATATCTCTCCCAGCAGGGCTGCTCAGCCCAGAAATTGCACAATGCCGGGCAGCAGTCTGCTGCTCAGCCCATAAATTGTGCAATCCTTCTGGGAAGCCATCCCAACTTTCTCCCATAAATGCACAAATTTTCCCCTCAGTTAAGTAGGTTGTTGCATGTGCCATTGAGTTGACTGGTTCCACATGGGACCGAGAAAAATTGACTTGCATGCATGGGCTACTTTTTCCCGGAATAGCCAAAAGCAACATGCAAAAATCATCCATAGATTTTAGGGTGCTATTTTTAGCAGCTGGAGGTTACATGCAAAGATCGTTTTAGAATCTTTCCTCCAAGTGTTGCTTTTTCCTAGATTTGTGACATGAGCATCATGAGACTCAAACTTATTTATGCAACACTTTAGAGCTCACTTATTCACATCGATCTTAGAGCTCTGACATCCCACAACACATCCAAGAGTCTTCGACACATCCAACTCAACTATTTACGGGTAAGTCGGCTTAACTTGTCTTTTGCAACATTTCTGTTGCTTTTTGTGTTTTGGCTTGTGTGAGTGTTGTTTGCTTGATTTTTGTGAACGCTTGCTGTCGTTTACATGCATACTAGCTTGTACTAGCACCATTTCAGTTTTCGTTAGCATCTCACTACTGTCACATGCATGAAATTGTTTTGCACGAACGGTCGCCGATTCGACGACTCGCTTCACCCACATGCATGTTGTTCCATTTTCTGAATATTTCATTCACTGTTTGCATGCATGATCATTCACTCCTGCTTACACTCAGTATTGCCATGCATTCACATTCACATTTTCTTTCAGTTGCCTGTCGACGGGTCTGGGCAGCCTTGGCCCAGACTCTGCCTCACTAAGACAACATTGCGCAATTCTAAGAGGGAAGGCTCTATCTTCCTCTCAGAAAATGCACATTTCTTCACAGTGGCTATCCTCCAGTCTTGCATTACGTAATTATGAGGGACAATGACTGCTGGCTCGGAAAATTTCGCAATGCAGTCACTGGGCTTCCAACCATTGCCAACTGAAATTGCACATTTTGGCAATTCCAGGACCCAGTAGGCCAGCCTGGATTGCACATTGCGCAATTCTAGCAGCCAGCCAACCTCCCCAGACAGCCCAGACTGCCTTTTGCACAGTTCTGTCAGCCAGTCTCCCAGGAAAAAGTGCGCAATCCTTGCTAATCAATCCATAGGTATGTTGCATGTCGTTCCTCAAGTTTGCTTTGGTTTTCGCTGACAGATTTCTTGCCATGCATGTCACTTTGTCTCTAAATCTTGCAGGTGTTCGCCCACCTCTTAGTAGTTCTGGATCAATGGCCTCCAAGGGAGCAAGATCAAAGGACACTGAAGGAAGTGCAACTAGAGCAATAATTGAGCGAGTGTCTACAAGTCTGTCGATCTATGAAGACATCAAGCTGATTGTAGACAAGGACATTAAGCTAAAATGAAAAGAGGTCAATGATGCATTCGCAGGCACATTTTGGGAAGACCTCGAAGACCACCAAGTCTATGTGAACATCCACAAGTCCGGCTTGTATCGGATTGCATGCAAGTATCACGTGCTCCCATGCGCAAACAAGATACATTGTATTGTCTCACACATTGATCCTGAGACGATGACATTGAGCAGTGTCAGCAGGACAAAGATTGCTACCTTCAGGGCATAGGATTATGAACAAATGTATGATATGTCGAAGCCTGTGATCACCATGGAGACACCCTTCAACATACCCAGTAGAAATGCTAACTCCAGAAATATCTTGAAGAACTGGGTGAAGGAGCTGGTTAATTCAGGATGACACCCAACCAGGTCTACAAGGCAAAGATACTACGGGAGGCGTATCAATACTTGGTCATCTTTGCGTGTCATTTGTATGGCCAAGAAAACACGAAAACCTTCCCACAGAGTTGGGAGATCACGTTGGACCAACTGACCAGAGAAGGAAAAGCATGCAATTGGTCTGACATGTTGGCTCATTAGTTGAAGGCACGGGTAACAAGGGCTCGATAGTCACCCAAAGGTATGCAAGCAGAAATCTACATGTCCACTTACATCTTGGATGCAATATGTGCCTGTCAGGAGTTCTCAGGCTTGAAGTGGGCATGGACATCAGTGGAGACCTTTGTGAACACTTATTGTAAGATGTTGTTCGAATGCAGCTTCAGAGGAGTTATCACACAACTATCCGATCATTTTGTCACCCCGGTTTACAAGATGATATTCGAACAGGATCCACCCTGCATGTCGAAGGTAACAATGGAGGCATTGATCGACATAGTTGATTGGTATGCCTCACCGTCCGAGACCTTCATACAGGTGTACAATGCGGAGAAGCCTCCGCATGTTCTACCGAATTTTTCCTTGGACAAACTCATCATGCAGGAAGTAACATATCACATCTCGACAGGGTTATCAGCTAGGCTGCACTGGAAGAAGAAGGCACCTTGGCCTGCTCTTCCGTTGCGGATCAGGTTTTACGAGATACGAACTTTCAAGCATGCGGATGTCGAAGAAGAGGAGATGAATAAATATCCATTCGACGCCCGAAGTTACAATTCGTATGACCCACATTGTCTTGTGAAAGACCACTGCACAAGAGTACAGTTTAACTGGATCCACGGGGCATGTCATTGGGCGGAGGAAGACCCATGGAGATATTGTTACAACTCCTCCAAACTCAATGAACCAGTCGGCCTCGCTGTGAAATGGGTAGCGAAGCAGCATCCCGGAGAGCACCAGAAGCAACAACAACAAAGGTAAACATACCAATGTGCGATAAGGGCAAGAGGAAGATTGTCGACATCATGAAGAAAGAGAAAAGATGCAAGTTCCCAGCAAACCCACTTGTGCAGAAAGCATCTTTGGCAATAGAGGCAAAGAGGCAACAACACGACAAGAGAAACACACAAAGGGAGAGAGAAACAAAGAATGGAGGAAACAAAGAAGGAGTTGCATGAGTTGAAGGAGCAACTCTGGAAGGAACAGGAGCTGCGTAGACAGGAGAAGGAAGTGCAATAGGAACAGGTACAATAGGGGGCATAACTTGTACAGACAGATGAAATGACACCTGTACAGATAAGACACATAAGAACAACTAGCATCACGTAGACAGGGTGAACCATCGCAGGAGTAGGACTTCACTCAGGAGATAAAGCAATCACTTGAACATATGAATATGGATATGGAGCAACATGATTCGGAGCAAGACATCGACCTCACGCCTCACCACTAAGAGGTCGACCCACCAACTTCACCGTGTCTAGAAGAGGAGCAAGTCCCAAGTGACCAAGGAGACACTGAAATCCTTGGAGACAATCTGGAGGAGGAGATGCACAACATCTCATTCGACGAGTCCCAACATAGAGTTGTGCAATCTCGCAGAGTGTCGACTCTGGATGATCATACATCTCCTGTGCAGTTCGAGGAAGGAGTGATCGTGTCTGACGTGCGCAAACATAGAGCAACATTGGTCGATGCTACCAAAGCATATGCCGAAGCAACTAGCTTGAGTGTTCACTTCCTGATAGCTGAGAATAAGCGAATGGCTAAGGAGCTACATATGACCAAGTAAGGAGAAGAATTTGTTACAACATCCGCCCGAGCAGAATTGAAGAAGGTAATACTGGATGAAGTATTGTCCTTTGACACAGTCATGCAGGCGTTGTATTCCAAGTTTGGTACCGTGCAGAAGGCATTTATCCATCTCAATGATTGGCAGCAACGATGTGTTAGAAGAGCACATATCTTGTCGAACGTGCATGCTGTTGTTGATTACATGCAAACATGGACGATGAGATTAAGGGAGCCCCACTACACTTGCCTAACATGATGAATCCAAGTAGTCGAGTTGGAAGGCACACATCTAGAGTCAGATCTAGAATTGCGAAGATCTCCCGCAACTCATCACTAGTCTACAGGCTTCCCATGCACGTATATTCAAGGGTATGGATGTTATTGTGTACGCACATGCGATCCCATCTATTGGGATACTCACCCAGGCGAATACAAAGTCACAGGTCTGAATGGAGCTTGATTCGTGCTTTGATGAGTTGATACGCATAGCCACCAACCTAGACTTGGTGATTAGTGCAGACACCATGCACAAGTATGTTGTTGTTCTGACCGCACTTAAGATAATGATGCGCATGCTATCAGACGAGTTGGATAGAGGAGCCCGAGCAGTGTACCCGGATGCTATGGAGGCAAGAGTTCATTTCTAGAAAGATGTCACCTTAGAGTACATGGACACCATTGCGGACTACCGAGCTTGGCATCAGTTTGCTACTATTGACCACCGTGAGGATGTCGAAGAGCTAGTCTTCCAATAGTTGTCCGAGTCATAGTGATGTCTTGCATGGCTTGCTTAAGCCATTTTGTCTCACATGGGTACATGTGCATTGTAATGTAACGTCTTGTCAAGTGTAAGTTCCAGTGTCGATAGTTGGATGTAACAGTCACAGAGTAGATGAAGAGTCATGAGGGTAGATGAACTGTCACAAAGGGGAATGTCAAGGGCCACCCTATCCTTTGCTATATATAGTCCCTCATAACTCATTGTACAGGCTTTTGGTCAGCCAAGATTCCAATAGGAGTATCTTAGAGAAAGCTTGTGCAGTATTGTAACGAGCCTTGGCTTCTCCACTGCACAAAGCTAGTATATCTCTTTGGAGGAGCAGGCGACAGTGACTGTAACGCTCCGTTGTCAGAACTAGTGGTTGGACATGGATGTATTGTATGACTGGAACTTACACTTATGTTCAGGTACACACATCTGTTCAACTGTCACATCCTCCCAACATCACTTCACTTAATTTTCGCGCATATTTGGTTGTAAGTCCATCGAGTTGTCATATGAATTTTGTACCGCAACCTCCGTCTTCATACTCGGATGATCCTCCAGATGATACTGTCTTGTGTTCTTCCATTCTGGACTTTACGCTTATTGTGAATGAGGATAAAGCCATCAACGGAGTTGGTGTTGCACAACCAACATGCGCTGTCATTCATGAAGAGTATGACTGGGACCTTGAGTATCAACACTCAGTGAAGGATGACTCCCTTATTTCTGAGCCTCCTCCATTCTTTCCTGACATCTTTGGTGAACCTTCCATCCATGATTTCGCATGTGTATCTTCATCCATGGATGCACCCATTGTTGATCACTTGCAGAACACACCAGATGTCAGTGAATCATCCAACAACGGAGAGGATACATTATTCATTGAAAATCCACTTGACCTTTCATCTGCCTTTTCGGAAAACATAGAGGATGAATTTGTCCGCTTCTCATCTACCCCTCTATTTGATCATTAGATCATGAGGATGCTAATGAAACCATTGGTTTTTCTGATCGTAGCTGTCGTGATCGATTTACTCCCATATTTGATCACGATGATGATTCTATCACAGTTGATTTTTCAAAGCCACCTATTTAAGATGATTTATCTGGCGACGAAGTCGAAACACCCCAGGTTGTCGAGGCACTTCAGCCCGAGCTGATGGTTATGTGAGGCCCTCGCTGTCCTAAAGTTGGTTTCACTTCCGATAAGGAAATTGTTCAATCACTCGAGGGTCCTCATCACTCATCTACATGCATTGAAGATCAATCTCACACATATATCATGCTTCCTCCACTCGAACTGCACGATCCCATTGCTCATGCAATGGAGGAATCTTACATTGCAAGTACACATGCACGACGCAAGTTATCTTTGTTTCTTTCATTTGCTTGCATGTCACAATCAAGAGTATGCATATGCTTCACAGCTGCACACAGTGTCTCACAACACGGTGATAAGTCCACAGACTACATGTCATGTAATTGCACCCACTTATGTCCTGTGGACACTTTTAAACATGAAGTGTGTTTGTCTTCATTGTTATATCTTTTTTGTTTGCTGGTTCGCACAACCAGGTTGCTTGCGGACCAAGCCTTCACCAACATGGATCAACGAATGTGCTGGTGGCTACATTGGAAATATCACTTCACGTGATAAGGCCCATGCACCGTTAGCTTAGTAGTAGGAGTAGTGTTTGCTTTCAGTTTGTTTGCCTGCATGTTTGATGGCTTACTTGCTTTGCATGTTTGTTTGTTTGTTTGCTTGTTTGCTTACTCTCTTTGCTTTCACTTCTTCTTCTGCTTTGCTTTGTTGTTTGTTTTCTTGTTTTGTTCATAGGTTAGTTTCGCATGAAACCACGTGCGACTCTTGAAATAATTTGGGTAAAGTAAAAGAGGCATTATGCAACTATCAATACTTGGTTATCTATCATCCTGCCTCTGTGTGAAGAACTTGTTACTTTTGGTCCATGATACGTCGATGGAAAATACATACTATTCGAAGTGAATCTTGGTGAAAACACAACGCTTGAACGCTAACTAGTGTCACCTACTCTAGTCAGTTGTTTTTGGGTTAACCCTTGGCAGCTTAGTCAAGTAGAGTAAGGTGAGGGGGAAAACCTTAACAGGCACGTCAGAGGTATATAATAAAGTACTTATCTGAAGGAACAACCTCTTCTGCTCTCAATAAGTCGGGATCCCTCTTCTGCCTCTGAAATGAATAAGTGCTAAGCACAGTTAAGAAAATGAAAAATAAAAAAATGAAAAGCAAAAAATTTCAAAAATGATTTGCGAATAAGGTGAAAGAAGAGAAAGGCTTCCTGCGCAGAGAGGTGATGCAAGTAACTCTGTTGGGGTACTGACCAAATTCACTAGTAGCGGAGCGATGCTTGTGTTCTTGGGTGACTCCACCGGGGTATTGTCCAGGCCTATTGGCAGTGGAGCAACAAAAGAGATGAAACTAAGACTCTGACCATTATACTTCTTGTGCACCAATATACCCCTCAACCCCAATCGAAACAACTGTGTTGCCTAGGCTAGGAATGTGTGTTAATCGGCTAAGAGCTTGCTAGATGCTACATCTTACAATCAAGCAAGTGTGGAAACCAAGACGAACTGAGAACTGAACAATACTTTCAAAGGTGTTAGACTTGCTTTTCACGAACAAGGTCCATTAAGAGAGTTGGAGTTCTACCAGTGTGTCGCGAAGTGTTGTAGCGGCTACAACCACCCTCCAAAATTTTGCCTTAGCTTCATTTTGGAGCCTCCCTACCAACCTTCCTCAACATCATGTCTCGCACTGTCAAGTACACAAGCTTCAGTGGTTTTCTAGCAGACTGCTAGCCTGTGCATGATAGCTTGTTGCATCTCCCTCACAGGTTGTTTCTCTAGACTTGGTCGAGCTGCAGGCTGAGTAGATCCCTCAAGAAATTGTACAATTCTGGAGGGGAACTAGCCTTCCCACCAAAAATTGCGCAATCCTGTTTGGAAGCCCACTGGGCTCCAGAATTGCGCAAATTTGCCTGTCACCCTTCACCAGAAAAACTGCGCAATCTCTCCCAGTAGGGCTGCTCAGCCCATAAATTGCGCAATTCTGGGTAGTAATCAGCTGCTTAGCCCAAAAATTGTGCAATCCTTCTGGGCAGCCAACCCAACTCCCTCCCAGAAATGTACAAATTTTCCCCTCAGCTGAGCAGGCTGTTGCATGTGCCATTGAGTTGACCGGTTCCACCCAGGACCGAGAAAAATTGACTTGCATGCATGGGCTGCTTTTTCCCGGAATAGCAAAAAGCAACATGCAAAAAGCATCCCTATATTTTAGGGAGCTATTTTTAGCAGCTGGAGGTTACATGCAAAGATCGTTTTAGAATCTTTCCTCCAAGTGTCACTTTTTCCTAGATTTGTGGCATGCGCGTCATGAGCCTCAAACTTATTTATTCGACGCTTTAGAGCTCACTTATTCACATCGATCTTGGAGCTCTGACATCCCGTAGTACATCGAGGAGTCTTCGACACATCCATCTCAGCTATTTCCAGGTAAGTCGGCTTAACTTGTCTTTTGCAGCATTTCTGTCGCTTTTTGTGTTTTGCTTGTGTAAGTGTTGTTTGCTTGATTTCTATGAACGCTTGCTGTCGTTTACATGCATACTAGCTTGAACTGTCACCGTTTCATTTTTCGTTAGCATTTCACTGTTGTAGCATGCATGAAACTGTTTTGCACGAACAGTCGCCGATTCGGCGACTTGCTTCACCCACATGCATGTTGTTCCATTTTCTGAATATTTCATTCACTGTTTGCATGCATGATCATTCACTCTTGCTTACACTCAATATGGCCATGCATTCACATTCACATTTTCTTTTATTTGCTTGTTGGCAGGCCTGGGCAGCCTTGGCCTGGACTCTGCCTCACCAAGACAACATTACGTAATACTGAGAGGGAAGGCTCTGTCTTCCTCTCAAAAAATGCGCATTTCTACCCAGTGACTGTCCTCCAGTCTTACATTGCGCAATTATGAGGGACAGTGACTGCTAGCCCGAAAAATTATGCAATGCAGTCACTGGGCCTACAACCATTGCCAGTTGAAATTGTGCATTGTGCAATTCTAGCAGCCAATAGGCCAGCCTAGATTGCACATTGCGCAATTCCAGCATCTAGCTAGCCTACGCAAATAGCCCAAGCTGCCTTTTGCGCAGTTCTGTCAGCTAGTCTCCCAGCCTCCCAGGAAAAATTGCACAATCCTTGCGAATCAATCCTGAGGTATGTTGCATGTTGTTCCTCAAGTATGCTTTGGTTTTCGCTGACAAATTTCTTTCCATACATGTCACTTTGTCTCCAGATCTAGAAGGTGTTCATCTGCCTCTTAGGAGTTCAGGATCAATGGCCTCCAAGACAGCAGGATCAAAGGACACTTACAGAAGTGCAACTGGAGCAGCAGTTGAGCAAGTGTCTACAAGTCTGCCGATCTATGAAGACACCAAGTTGATTGTAGACAAGGATATCAAGCTGAAATGGCAAGAGGTCAATGATGCATTCGGAGGCATATTTGGGGAAGACCTCAAAGACCGCTAAGTCTATGTGAACATCCACAACTCCAGCTTGTGCTAGATTGCATGTAGGTATCCCGTGCTCCCATGCGCGAACATGATACATTGGATCGTATCGCACACTGATCCTGAGATGATGACATTGAGCAGCGTCAACAGGACAAAGATTGCTACCTCCAGGGCACAAGATTATGAGGAGATGTATCATATGTCAAAGCTCATGATCACCATGGAGACACCCTTCAGCATACCTAGCAACAATGCTAACTCCAGAGATATATTGAAGAACTGGGTGAAGGAGCCGGCTAAATTCACGATGACACCCAACAAGGTCTACAAGACGAAGATACTATGAAAGGCGTATCAATACTTGGTCATCTTTGCGTGTCGTCTGTATGGCCAAGAAAGCAAAGAAACCTTCCCATAGAGTTGGGTGATCGCGTTGGACCAACTGGTCCGACATGTTGGCTCATCAGTTGAAGGAACAGGTAATAAGGGCTCGACAGTCGCCCAAAGGCATGCAAGCATAAATATACATGTCCGCTTACATCTTGGATGCAATATGTGCCCATCAGGAGTTCTCGGGCTTGAAGTGGGCATGGACTTTGGCAGAGACCTCTGTGAACACTTATTGTAAGATGTTTTCCAAATGAAGCTTCAGATGAGTTATCACACAGCTATCCGATCATTTTGTCACCCCGGTTTACAAGATGATATTCGAATAGGATCCACCCTGCATGTCGAAGGCAGCAATGAAGGCACTGATAGACATAGCTGATTGGTATGCCTCACCATCCGACACCTTCATACGAATGTACAACTCGGAGAAGCCTTTGCATGTTCTACCAAAGTTTGCCTTGGATAAACTTGTCATGCAGGAAGTAGCATATCACATCTTGGCAAGGTTATCAACTAGGCTACACCAAAAGAAGAAGGCACCTTGGCCCGCTCTTCTGTTGCGGATTGGGTTTTACGAGATACGAAATTTCAAGCATGTGGATGTCGAATCAAAGGAGATGAAGAAATATCCATTCAATGCCCTAAGTTACAATCCGTATGACCCGCTTTCTCTTGTGAAAGACCATTGCACGAGAGTAAAATTTAACTGGATCCATGGGGCATGTCATTGGGTGGTGGAAGACTCATGGAGATATTGTGTTGGGTCCCTATAATACTAGTGATTACCCCATTACTAATGTAGTTATACCCCTTATTTATATTGTTGTGCCCCTATTACCCCCATATTGTTATTTCTGTGCCCCATAGAATCCCTCTATTGTTATTTTTGTGGCTTTATATTATTATTGTTAGGTCGGCTGGATTATATTGTGACTCCTTAGACTCCTATATATAGAAAGGAGGTTTTGTCATTTGTATCATCCAAGAATTGTTCATTTATGTAATGTAAAGGAGGTTGCTCCCTCGAAGAGGCTGAATTCTAAGGCGTTGATCTTTCTTTTCTATCTTTTCTTGAGCTGGTTTCATAACATTTGGTATCAGAGCTTTGGATTCTAGGGTTTCGCTGCTCCAAACAGGTCATCGTGGAATTTTCGCTATAACTTTTTTTCTATGACATTTCAGAAGTCGCAAAAAGAACCCATTTGAGAAGAATTGGCGCTGAACCTTGGGTCCGAATTTCAGAGCTTTTCGCGCAATATTTTCGGAGATATGATCTGAGGAAGTTGGTCTTTTTGCAGACTCCTGAATTACATTCAAAACAGGTGACCTGGGGAAAATCGTCATAACTTTCTCTCTGAGGATCGGATTGAAATTTCGTAAAAAGGTACAGAAAGAGGACGGACTATAGTTTCTTGTATGTGTGTTTCAGATCCAAAGGTCGAAACAGTGACTCGTGGCACATCGTACAAGTTCGCTCTACTGAACTAGTCTATAAGCAAGTCACTGTGGGAGATTTCACATAACTATTCCTTGGAGAATCCAATTTGGGTCAGACTTGTGGAATTGGAAAGAGGACACAGAGGGCTACTACAGCTCATAAATTCAGAAGTAGATGATTGGAAAGTACAGAGATACATCAGAGGCAATATCGAGCTCCTACAAAGTGAAAAAAAGTGTGTAGATTTTCTTAAATTTTTGCTTAAGCTTGGTTTGAAAATTTATTTTGAAGGAATTCAAAGGGCATAGTAGAGCATTATTATCGATAACTGATGCCCCGAGGAAAGAAAATGCAAACACCTAGTAAGGAACCTGAAAGCTCTAGCATGACTCATGAAGAAGAGGAAGAAATGCAACATGATATATCAAAATTACAAGACCAAGTGCAACAACTGTCCCTTGCACAAAAAGGAACAGAATCTAAGATGGATGGTTTAAAGAAAGATGTAGAAGCTAAGATGGATGGTTTAAAGAAAGGTGTAGAAGCTAAGATGAACTGTTTAAAGAAAGGCGTAGAAGCTAAGATGATTGACGTGGAAGCTAAGATGGATGATTTGAAGATAGATTTGAAGACAGACATGGACGAATTGAAGATAAATATGAATAAGTTGCTACAAGAAATGGTCACTAAGGGTGAAAGAGTACTAAAAGAAACTCATGATGAGAACAAAAGAAATGTTAATCATGATTCCATAGACTCTAATGTTGGATCGAAGACTCACCATGTTCCAAAAATCGATATGAGGAAGTTTGATGGCAAGGATCCCGCCACATGGATATTACAGATGGAGCAATTCTTCGATCTCAATAATGTGTAAAACACACAAAAGGTACGTATGACAACTTTATATTTGGAACCAAATCAGTTTGTATGGTATCAATGGCTTTGTTCTCGTAAACAGTTTATCACTTGGGCAATTTTTACGGAAGAATTGATAGCACATTATGAGGATACAAAAAGCAACACTTTTTTAGCCAATTGATAAGTCTCAAACAAAAGGGTTCAATAATGGAGCACATTGAGGAGTTCCAAAAATTGAACATAAGGGTAAAAGATATGTTGGCATTATGAGATAAGTGTTGTCCTTGATGGCAAACCACACTGATGACAAATCATAGTGCAGAAGGTCAGCAGCAAGGAATTGATGATCAGTCTACAAGTATGAAGAAAAATATATACACGCTAGTTCACTATATCCCAAGTAGCGTATACAAGCAGGTTCACTATATACCAAGTCGCGTATACGCAGGTTCGATATATACCAAGTCGCGTATACAAGCAGGTTGGCTTCAGCAAAAGAGCGTGTATGTGGAAATCTTATCTTTGGTCCATGGCGGTTATTCCTTGGAAGTTGTGCCTATGGTTTTGGACCTTGGTGTCTCGACAGACGTGTTGATCTCTAGTTTTGAAGTTGATGGTTTTGGATTTCTATGGTTTTGGCTCTTGGTATTGAGGAAGGCCTAAGGCTATATAAGGAGGAGAAGATCATTATGCATTGTATCTGAAATGTCTTGAATATCTGATGAAGCATTAGATCCAGTATGCAGGGTTATGGGTTGATGATGCATTGCTTGATCTGAGCTAAGGAGAGATCTCACCGGTTGATGGAGAACTAGATCTAAGGAGAGATCGGGGTCAAATGGTTTGAAATGAACTATCTTTATGATGCTTATTCTAGATCTACATACTGACGCATGTATAGTTCTATAAGTGTTATGAGTATGACTGATGTCTGGTACAGCTACAAGTTATGAGAAATTATTTTTAGATCTGTACGCGGGTTGTCTTTGGCAAAAGCGCGTATACACGCGGGTTTGATTCATCGAAGTAGCGTATACATTGTAAAGCTTGATATTTGAAGTTGCAGATGGATCTGATGGTTATTACAGAGTTCTGTGTCTGCTCTGTGTTCTGGTGACTGTTGTTAACAGGGTTTCAGTGATTCAGAGTTTGATGATTGTTTTGAGCTTCAATGATAGTTATGGGTCCAGTATGAAAATTGGATGAAAAGTGGCCTTACAGATTATGTGTTGTGCTTCAGTGTATCCAGTCTGAAAATTGATGAAACGTGGTACCTGGAGGAGAGAAGATTGTAGGCAAGCACCTACGTACTAGTATCTAAGCTAGTACAAAAGCTAAAGAAGATCTTTGGAGCATTGTAGCAGGTAGCAGCCTGCGTACTAGTAAATGGATCGGCTAGTACAAGAGCAAAGGGGGTTGTAGCTCCCGTACTGGTATAAGACTGCACCAGTACAAACATTGTAAAAGGATTTTCTTATTAAGAAGAAGATTGAGATGACTTGCAGCAGGTGGTTTTCACCCACATTGGGTTTCCACCTTATATCTTTGTGTTCATGTGTGTGGCTCTTGTGTGATGTTCTGTTCTGTTATTCTGCACCTGGTTACTGTTAATATGCTTAATAATGATCTGATGTATTTACTGAAGACTAAGCTAACTGAATCATAAGATTTCTGGATATACGCAAGTTTCTTTAGACACAGTAGCGTGTACACGCGAGTTCACTTAACTTAAGTAGCGTATATGTTTCTGAGCATTGAAAAGTTTTATAGTTCTGATAATACTGATTCACCCCCCCCCTCTCAGTATTATTTCCAACAATTGGTATCAGAGCAGGTCCTTTAATAGAAGCTTGATCGCTTAAAGGAGATCCGTGGAACAATGGGAAAGAAGCTTAAGAAGAAAGCTCATAAGAAGAAGAAGACATCTCAGAAGATCTATGACAGTGGGAGAGTCGATTGGGGATTAGGTATAAGAAGCTCTTCAGATTCAGAATCAGATTCAGAATCATTATCAGGTATGAATGTGTTATCCTCTGATGTTCCAGCTATATTTCCTTGTGAAAGAGATGGAAGTGATAGTGAAACTACTGAACATGCTTGTATGGGTGAGCAAGAAAAGTGTCAAATAGAGGCAGTATTTAGAAGGCTTGCAGACAAAGTTAAAGATCAACAAGATCTATTGAACAAAAGGGAATGTGCTTTCAAAGAAGAAGTTACCAAACTAAAGGCCCAACTAGAAGAAGGAAACAAGGTAAGAAAGCTACTCAAGGACAAGGAAGACCAATGTCAAAAATTGCAGCATGAAGTGACATCATTAAGAAAAGAAGTCAGCGAAAGAAGCACAACCATCAAGAAACTCAAAGATAGATCCAGCTACTATGAAAATCTTGAAGCTACAATCCCCTCACTAAAAGGAGATCTTGAAGAATCAAAGAAGCAGAATACAGATCTACTCCAAGCTATTTCAAAACAAGAAAACGAAGTCACCAGCTTAAAATCTCAACTAGAATGTGCCTTCCGAGTTCGTCAAATGCAGCAGGATCTGAATGAAGAACAAGAAAAGGAGATTCTCAAACTAAGGCATCAGTTGGAAGAAGGAAGGAAAGATGGAGAAGACATGAAGAAGCAATGTCTGGAAAAGGAGGAACAACTTCAAGTTGAGGTAAATATCTTGAAAGGTAAATTAGAAGAAAAGGATAAACTTTTGAGATTTCAAGATAGTACTAAAGCCTTGGATGATATTCTTAGTAGTCAAAGGTCTCCTGCTATCAAGACTGGTTTTGGTTTCCATGAATCTGTTGAAGGTGAATCTAGTTCACAAGGTGAGGCAAGGAACTCTAAAGAGAAATCCAAAATGATCAACAAGGAGATGAAAGGTCAATCTCATCATCAACCAAGGAAAGAAAGTCTTTAAAGAAAATCTTTTACTCCTCCTATGAATAATATTGAATGTTATGTATGTCATAATCTTGGACATGTTGCAGCTAGATGTAGAAGAAGAAGAGTTCAAGACTATTATGCGGACAGGTCATCTCAATCAAGGTACTTTAATGGATATTGCTTTGCTTGCAATATGTATGGTCACAAAGCTGCTGATTGCTACAGAAGGAACATGAAACATGTTAGATGTTATGCATGTAACAAGCTTGGACATATAGCAAAGGAATGCAGGAACAAAGGATGGACATCACACCGAAAGGAGAAAACCTCATCACACTTGAAGATATGGAGGAAGAAGGAAGTACAGTCAACACAATGTACTGAGACACAGCACAACACAGACATATCAGACTCAGGGGGAGCTGAAAGTGTAAACCTTCAGTGTCCTGAATCTCATACGCAAGTTCCTTAAAGGGAAGTCGCGTATATACGCGAGTTCGACACTGCAAAGTCGCGTATATGTCAGTCTGAGGAAAAGCAGTGGGGACAGGCTCAGAAAAGGGATCTGATATGATTCAGTCCATTATTTGCTCTATTGGTTAATAATTACAGTCGGCTGAGGATGTGTGAAAATGCTTTGATACTTGTAAGATGTCTAGAAGTGTTTTGATCCTAACTTGAGGATGATGATGTTTTGATGCTTATTGCTGATATATGCATGATCAGATCTAACAGATGGCACTGGTTGAGGGGGAGCATATGCCTTTAGTAATTCATTGTTGGCATTATGGTTAATAATCCTTGGTGATGATTCTTATATGGCCAAATGATATATCTTGCTATGATGTGACTCTTGGGGCTACATAGTTAATGATCAGATCAGATTTATGGTTGATTGCTTGATAATGCATATATGGTGCTTACATGGTGATATTCATAAGGACAAGGAGAAGTACAAAGCTTTAATACACATCTTCCTCACTTGATGATGAGTCACTTATATACTGCTGTTGTCATATGCATAAAGATCATACAGTTATGATGCAGGCACTCTTGTGAATAAGGATTGTTGCTGTTGATGATATCAAGAAGTTTTGTCAAATGAGCTTGAGCTCAAGATACCTAGTGCTGATACATGGATGACTCCTCAAAGTCACTTTGTTGGAGACATGATGATGAGTTCGTATCTATATGATGATAGGTTTATACTTACATATGTTGGTTGATGCAGATGTTCCCAAGTAATGATACTTGGATCATGTAGATCTTGACGTTGATGTAATGGCTATGGTGGTTTCACATGTAATGTGAATGATTTCATGATGATGTTTAAAAGGAGGAGTTGACATCTATGTTCAGACATACCTTGCTGCAGGACATTTACAGGTTGCTGATATGAAAATAGTTGTACGCGAGTTTCATAAGGCCTATCCGCGTATATACGCTTGTTTATGTGGATGCAGACGCGTATATGGAGTTTTGAAGGAAATCAGCAGGGACAGATGTTGGTTGCAGAAAGTCTGATATGGGTCTGACAGAGATCATCTGGCACAGGTTCAGGGGGAGCAGATAATCTTCCAATGATGCATTGTTGGCATTATCTTAAAGCCTTTGGTTCTGGTTCACATTTGTTGTTGATTTCAGGTGAAACAAAGTCAGAGGGAGAACAAAAGGATCTCTTGGTTGCTGATCTGAATGGTGATTGACAAGATGCTGGCGATTATTGGTGACTTTCATAAGTCTTGGTCTAGTTCTTTCGTTTCTATGTCATATATCTCTTTTGTGGTATCTCTTTCATGGTGTCAAGGTCATGTAACAGCCTATTTTGGTTTCCCCACTATGCCTGGGATGATTGATGCAATATGATTGGTTGTCATATGTAAACTTTTGATGTATCCCCACTCGGTTGGGTGGATGAGTCAATTTTTGTATATCCTCACTTAGTTGAGAGATGGATGTATGTATGAGTCTTTGGTGATAGGAAGGTCTTTTATGATGTATAGAGTCATGTTCTTCTTAAAGAACATCTTTTGCAGATCTTGCCCACAGTCAGGAAGAGCATGAACAACACACTTCAGCGGTACAGAGATTCAGCATGCACTCAGAGGGAGCATGGACAGATGGGTACACCTTGGCATATACAAAGGGGGAGATTATTCAGAGATTTCAGCAGGTACTCAGGGGGAGTATGGACAGTGGAATGATTCAGCAAAGGAAGAGAATATCTTGGTCCACCCTTTGCCCTTGATGTCAAAGGGGGAGAGTGATTTGGTGTTGTTGCCATCAAGTCCAAAGGGGGAGATTGTTGGCATTATGATGCATGTGTTGTACTTGATGGCAACCCTCTCATAGAAGAATATCTCACTTATGTATAACTGGATGAATCTTCAGAAGAGATATCAGATGTGACTGATGGAGGACAACTCAAAGGAATCAGATGATAGTTCTAAGTGTGACAAGTTAGCTTTGCCATCAAGTCCAAAGGGGGAGATTGTTGGCATTATGAGATAAGTGTTGTCCTTGATGGCAAACCACACTGATGACAAATCATAGTGCAGAAGGTCAGCAGCAAGGAATTGATGATCAGTCTACAAGTATGAAGAAAAATATATACACGCTAGTTCACTATATCCCAAGTAGCGTATACAAGCAGGTTCACTATATACCAAGTCGCGTATACGCAGGTTCGATATATACCAAGTCGCGTATACAAGCAGGTTGGCTTCAGCAAAAGAGCGTGTATGTGGAAATCTTATCTTTGGTCCACGGCGGTTATTCCTTGGAAGTTGTGCCTATGGTTTTGGACCTTGGTGTCTCGACGGACGTGTTGATCTCTAGTTTTGAAGTTGATGGTTTTGGATTTCTATGGTTTTGGCTCTTGGTATTGAGCAAGGCCTAAGGCTATATAAGGAGGAGAAGATCATTATGCATTGTATCTGAAATGTCTTGAATATCTGATGAAGCATTAGATCCAGTATGCAGGGTTATGGGTTGATGATGCATTGCTTGATCTGAGCTAAGGAGAGATCTCACCGGTTGATGGAGAACTAGATCTAAGGAGAGATCGGGGTCAAATGGTTTGAAATGAACTATCTTTATGATGCTTATTCTAGATCTACATACTGACGCATGTATAGTTCTATAAGTGTTATGAGTATGACTGATGTCTGGTACAACTACAAGTTATGAGAAATTATTTTTAGATCTGTACGCGGGTTGTCTTTGGCAAAAGCGCGTATACACGCGGGTTTGATTCATCGAAGTAGCGTATACATTGTAAAGCTTGATATTTGAAGTTGCAGATGGATCTGATGGTTATTACAGAGTTCTGTGTCTGCTCTGTGTTCTGGTGACTGTTGTTAACAGGGTTTCAGTGATTCAGAGTTTGATGATTGTTTTGAGCTTCAATGATAGTTATGGGTCCAGTATGAAAATTGGATGAAAAGTGGCCTTACAGATTATGTGTTGTGCTTCAGTGTATCCAGTCTGAAAATTGATGAAACGTGGTACCTGGAGGAGAGAAGATTGTAGGCAAGCACCTACGTACTAGTATCTAAGCTAGTACAAAAGCTAAAGAAGATCTTTGGAGCATTGTAGCAGGTAGCAGCCTGCGTACTAGTAAATGGATCGGCTAGTACAAGAGCAAAGGGGGTTGTAGCTCCCGTACTGGTATAAGACTGCACCAGTACAAACATTGTAAAAGGATTTTCTTATTAAGAAGAAGATTGAGATGACTTGCAGCAGGTGGTTTTCACCCACATTGGGTTTCCACCTTATATCTTTGTGTTCATGTGTGTGGCTCTTGTGTGATGTTCTGTTCTGTTATTCTGCACCTGGTTACTGTTAATATGCTTAATAATGATCTGATGTATTTACTGAAGACTAAGCTAACTGAATCATAAGATTTCTGGATATACGCAAGTTTCTTTAGACACAGTAGCGTGTACACGCGAGTTCACTTAACTTAAGTAGCGTATATGTTTCTGAGCATTGAAAAGTTTTATAGTTCTGATAATACTGATTCACCCCCCCTCTCAGTATTATTTCCAACAAGATATTCCAGAGGAGCATAGGATTGATGTGTTCATAGGGTCTTTAAAGGATAATATCCAACATGATGTGCGCCTTTGGGAACCTGATTCATTAGAGAAGGCATTCAGGTTAGCAAGAAAAATGGAAAGCAAAATTATGGCAACTAGGAAGCATACCATTCACAACTATAAAGACGGAAGTGTTGTTGCCCATAGTCTTCCACAACCTACAAGGTTGACACCACAACAATTGGAAGAAAAAAGAGCAAAAGGGCTTTGTTACAATTGTGATAGCAAATACACAAAAGGTCATAAGTGTGCTGAGAATAAATTATTCTACATAGATTGTGAAGAGGAAGAAGAAAAGGAGAAAGAAAGGTCAAAAGAAGAGGATATATTTCAGGAACAAAGCCTAGATGAAGAACAAATAAATCCGACCATATCTTGTAATGCATTGGCGGGAATTACCACTCCTCAAACCATCAAGATAGAAGGACAAATCAAGAAGAAAAAGGTAATAGTGTTGATTGATTCAGGAAGCACCCACAATTTTATTCATTGTAGGGTAGCAAAAGAATTGAATTGCTTCCTATATCCAGCACCAGAGTGTCAAGTGATGATTGCAAATGGAGGAACAATAAATTGTTCTGGAAAGTGCCATAATATCAAGCTATCCATGGGAGAATATGTATTGACTACCCCAATGCTTTCCATTCCAATGGGAGGTGCTGATGTTGTACTAGGAGTCCAATGGCTACAATCCTTGGGTACAATAGCTTTTAATTTTCAAGAACTTTTCATGAAATTTTCTGTGGAAGGAAAGGAAGTTGAATTAAGGGGTATTGCAGGGAAACCAGGAAAGATAATCAGCTCTAATGGCATGACAAAGCTTCTAAAAAAGGAGCAAAGAGGTGTAATTGCACAATTATGTTCGCTAGATGTTTCCACATTGGAATCATCTATTTCTCCAGATCTCCAAAAAGTCCTGGACAATCATTCCAAGGTATTTGAGACTCCCAAAGGTCTCCCATCTATGCATGATCATGATCATGCTATTCATCTGATTCCAGGAAGTGTTCCTCCAAACATGAGGCCGTACAGATATCCATATGTCCAAAAAAGTGAAATTGAACGTATGGTTGCAGAAATGTTAGAGGCTGGTATAATTCAACCAAGTCAAAGTTCTTTCTCAGCTCCAATAGTATTGGTGCACAAGAAGGATGGATCATGGCGCATGTGTCCAGATTATAGGGAGCTCAACAAGATCACTATTAAAGATAAGTTCCCCATTCTTGTCATTGATGAATTACTGGATGAATTGCATGGATCAATTTACTTCACCAAGTTGGATCTTCGTTCGGGATATCATCAAATCAGAATGAAGATTGAAGACATTTCGAAAACAACATTTAGAACTCATGAGGGTCATTATGAATTTTTGGTCATGCCTTTTGGCCTTACCAATGCACCTTCAACATTTCAAGGTTTGATGAATTCAATTTTCAAACCATTCCTTAGAAAATTTGAGTTAGTATTTTTTGATGATATACTAATCTACAACAAGTCTTGGAAGGATCATGTTGAACATGTTGACAAGGTGCTACAACTATTGGAGGAGAAACAATTATATGCAAAAAGATCCAAATGTTTCTTTGGAGTCCAGGAGGTGGAATATTTGGGTCATATTGTATCTCATGAAGGAGTTAAGGTAGACCCTAGCAAAATTAAAGCCATTAAGGAATGGAAAATCCCCACATCCATAAAGCATCTGCGAGGATTTCTTGGGTTGACAGGGTATTATCGCAAGTTCGTTAAGAATTATGGGAGAATAGCAGCACCTCTAACAACAATATTGAAGAAAGATTCATTTTCATGGACTCAGGAAGCAACAAAGGCCTTTAAACATCTTAAAGAGGCAATGTGCCAAGCACCGGTCTTAGCTACACCGGACTTCACAAAAACCTTTATTGTGGAATGTGATGCTTCAGGAAATGGAATTGGTGCTGTTCTAATGCAAGATGAAAGACCCATTGCTTTTGAAAGTCGTCCAATCAAGGGAAAGTTTTTAAGCAAATCTATTTATGAGAAGGAAATGTTGGCAATACTCCATGCACTTAAGAAATGGCGACCCTACCTAATGGGAAGACACTTCAAGGTAAAAACAGATCATGATAGCCTTAAATACTTTTTAGAACAAAGATTATCCTCTGAAGAGCAACAAAAGTGGGTCACAAAGTTGTTGGGTTATGACTTTGAAATCATCTACAAAAAAGGGAAGCAAAATGTGGTGGCAGATGCACTCTCAAGAAAGGATGAGGATATGGAAGCATTGTTGTGTGCCATTTCTATTATCCAACCAGATTGGATAAATGAAGCAAAGGAATGTGATGCTTCAGGAAATGGAATTGGTGCTGTTCTAATGCAAGATGAAAGACCCATTGCTTTTGAAAGTCGTCCAATCAAGGGAAAGTTTTTAAGCAAAGCTATTTATGAGAAGGAAATGTTGGCAATACTCCATGCACTTAAGAAATGGCGACCCTACCTAATGGGAAGACACTTCAAGGTAAAAACAGATCATGATAGCCTTAAATACTTTTTAGAACAAAGATTATCCTCTGAAGAGCAACAAAAGTGGGTCACAAAGTTGTTGGGTTATGACTTTGAAATCATCTACAAAAAAGGGAAGCAAAATGTGGTGGCAGATGCACTCTCAAGAAAGGATGAGGATATGGAAGCATTGTTGTGTGCCATTTCTATTATCCAACCAGATTGGATAAATGAAGCAAAGGAGGAATGGAAGAATGACGAAGAAGTGTGGGCACTTATTCGAAAGCTACAACAAGATTCCAGTACTTCTGATACATTTAGCTGGCAAAATGATTCGTTATGGTACAAAGATCGCTTATACCTCTGTAAGAATTCCCAGCTAAAACAAAAGATTCTTATGGAATTGCACACTTCTCCCTTAGGAGGGCACTCAGGATTTTTAAAAACTTACCACAGGGTTAAGAAGGAATTTTTTTGGGATGGCCTTAAATCAGATATTCAAAAGTTTGTGGCGGAATGTTTGGTTTGCCAACAAAATAAAGTTGAAACAATTAAGACACCGGGTCTATTACAACCTTTATCCATTCCAAGCCAACGTTGGGAGGAGGTTTCAATGGATTTTATCACAGGTTTACCCAAGTCTGAGGGAAAGAGTGTCATCATGGTGGTAGTTGACAGACTTACCAAGTATGCACACTTTTGTGCATTATCACATCCATTTAAAGCCAGTACAGTTTCTACTGCATTTATGGAAACAGTTCAAAAGCTACATGGAAACCCAATGATTATTGTAAGTGACAGAGATCCCATTTTCACTGGAAATTTTTGGACAAAATTATTTTCTTGTCTTGGTACTCAATTAGCTCATAGCTCATCTTATCATCCTCAATCTGATGGGCAAACTGAGATAGTAAACAAATGTTTGGAAGGATATCTTCGTTGCTTTGTATCTGATAAACAGACACAATGGGTCAAATGGTTTCCTCTGGCTGAATGGTGGTATAACACTTCCTTCCATATAGCAACAAAAATGACCCCATTTATGGCACTTTATGGGTACCAACCACCATCAATCACATCATATTTAAGAGAAAATTCTAAGGTTCAGGCAGTGGAACATCACATCGAACATCAACAACAATTCCTTCAACTCTTAAAGGATAACCTCGTGTTGGCACAAAATAGAATGAAACAACAGGCAGATCAACATCGCAGTGAAAGAAGTTTTGATGTAGGTGATTGGGTATTCCTACGGCTACAACCATATAAGCAAATGTCCCTAAAGCAAGCTAAGAAGGATAATAAATTATCACCAAAGTATTATGGTCCGTACAAGGTGTTGGAAAAGATTGGTACTATGGCATACAAATTGGAGCTTCCTGCAGCTTCTCGATTGCACCCAGTTTTCCATGTTTCATGTTTAAAGAAGGTTATAGGTGACAAGCTCCCAGTTCAAACAATATTGCCAGAACTTGACGAGGAAGGAAAAATTATATTGGAACCAGAAGCAGTCACAGAAACGAGAACTCGACAGCTACGAAATCGATCAATTTCAGAGTATCTTATCAAGTGGAAGAACTTATCTGCTGAAGATTCCACATGGGAGGATGAGAATTTTATGCAGAAGTATCCAGAACTGCTCAAGCGTTGAGGACAACACTTTTTTGAAGGAGAGGGGCATGTTGGGTCCCTATAATACTAGTGATTACCCCATTACTATTGTAGTTATACCCCTTATTTATATTGTTGTGCCCCTATTACCCCCATATTGTTATTTCTGTGCCCCATAGAATCCCTCTATTGTTATTTTTGTGGCTTTATATTATTATTGTTAGGTCGGCTGGATTATATTGTGACTCCTTAGACTCCTATATATAGAAAGGAGATTTTGTCATTTGTATCATCCAAGAATTGTTCATTTATGTAATGTAAAGGAGGTTGCCCCCTCGAAGAGGCTGAATTCTAAGGCGTTGATCTTTCTTTTCTATCTTTTCTTGAGCTGGTTTCATAACATATTGTGACAACTCCTCCAAACTCAATGAACCGGTTAGCCTCATTGTGGAAATGGTAGCGAAGTAGCATCTTAGAGAGCACCAGAAGCAGCAGCAGAGGTAAACATACCAGTGCGCAACAAAGTCAAAAGGAAGATTGTCGACAACATTGAGGAAGAGAAAAGCTATGAGTTTCGAGTAGACCCACTTGTGCAGAAAGAAGCTTTGGAAATAGCGGCAAAGAGGCAACAACGCAACAAGAGAAACATGCAAAGTTAGAGAGAGAAATGGAGAATGGAGGAAACAAAGAAGGAGTTGAATGAGTTGACGGAGCAACTCTGGAAGTAACAGAAACTACGCAGACAGGATAAGGAAGCGCAACAGGAACAGGTATAGCAGGGAGCGCAACTTGTACAGAGAGATGAAATGACGCTCGTAGAGATAGTAGACTCATCAGAACAGCTGGCATTAGGCAGACAAGGTGAAGCATCGCAAGAGCAGGACTTCGCTCAGGAGATAGAGCAAGCACTTGAACAGATGGATACAGATATGGAGCAACAGGAGTCAGAGCAAGACATCAACCTCATGCCTCACCACCAAGAGGTCGACCCACCAGCTTCATCATGTCCAGAAGAGGAGCAAGTCCCAAGTGACCAAGGAGACACTGAAATCCTTGGAGACAATCCAGAGGAGGAGATGCACAACATCTCATTCGACGAGTCCCAACATAGAGTTGTGCAATCTTGCAAATTGTTGACTCCGGATGATCATACATCTCCTGTGTAGTTTGAGGAATGAGTGATTGTGTCTCATGTGTGCAAACATCGAGCATCATTGGATGATGCTACTAGAGCATA
Organism: Pinus tabuliformis; assembly: GCA_031772625.1. Taxonomy (NCBI): domain Eukaryota; kingdom Viridiplantae; phylum Streptophyta; class Pinopsida; order Pinales; family Pinaceae; genus Pinus; species Pinus tabuliformis. Next base: position 535,381,118 of record CM062817.1, on the reverse strand, counting down.
TGCCGAAGCCATTATCTTGAGTGTTTGCTTCCTAATAGCTTAGAACGAGTGAATGGATAAGGCGCTACAGACAGCCAAGCAAGGAGGAGAATTGGTTACAGCATCCACCGGAGCAGAATTGAAGAAGGCAAAACTGGATGAAGTATTGTCCCTTGGCAGAGTCATGCGGGTGTTGTATTCCAAGTTTGGTACCATGCATAAGGCAGTCATCCATCTCAACAATTGGCAGCAACAATGTGCTAGAAGAGCACATATCTTGTCGAACGTGCATGCTGTTGTTGATTACATGCAAACATGGACGATGAGATACAAGGGAGCCCCGCTACACTTGCCTAAGATGATGAAGCCCAGAGTGGTCGATCTGAAGTTACACATCCAGAGTCAGATCCAAAACTACGAAGATCTCTCGTAGCTCATCACTAGTCTACAGGCTTCCCATGCACGTATATTCAAGAGTATGGATGTTGTTGTGTGCGCACAACCGATCCCATCTATTGGGACACTCACCCAGGTGAAGAGAAAAGCACAAGTCCGACTGGAGCTTGACTCGTACTTTGACGAGTTGATGTGCATAGCCACCAACCTAGATTTGGTGGTCAGTGCAAACACCATGCATAAGTATGTTGTTGGTCCAGCCGCACTCAAAACAATGATGCACATGCTATCAGATGAGTTGGACAGAGGAGCCTGAGCAGTGTACCCGGATGCTATGGAGGCAAGATTTCGTTTCGAGAAAGATGTCACCTTAGAGTACATGAACACCATCACGGACTACTAAGCTTGGAATCAATTCGCTATTGTCGACCACCGTGAGGATGTCGAAGAGATGGTCTTCCAACAATTGTCTAAGTCATAGTGATGTCTTGCATGGCTTGCTCAAGCCATTTTGTTTCACATGGGTACATATTTACCCATTTACCCAAACAGGGCCACTGGTTTTGGCGCTTCATCTCCTAGGGTTAGGTTTTTCGATGTTTACGGTTTTCCATTATTTCTCAATAATAATTAGTCCTTCGAGCCTCATTGTAATACAAGTCAAAGGCATGTGGCCACCACATATGTTCTCAGAGATAAGCTACCATCGCCCGAACAATTTATTTCCATTATGTTTGTATGCATATTTCAGTACTTGATACGTAGTGTTATTTCCACTGCATCTCTGTATTTATGGTTATATCTTTGATTTGTTGCGTTCCTATTTAAGTTTGGATCAATGGTATCAGAGCGGTTTTATCTTTCTCTGTTTTTCCTTGCATTTCCCCAACGAGGTCGGGATATAAGGAGTTAGGGATTGAACTGGTTGAACCTTTGCAAGACCAACCTCGCAAATCCTGACGACCTCCCATGGCGGAAGAGAAGAAAGACGAGGGGGCATGAGATCTTTTCAAAATCTTGCTCGAAGAAGCCCTTGAGCAACAAAGGAATGTGATGATTGACAACTTTGCCCAGATCCTTCAACGACTACTCAAAGGTGACGCATCTTCTTCCAACAGCCACTCTGGAAGCGCCACACCCTCCAAGGTACAAGTTAATTTTGACATCCCCATATTCGAAGGTCAAATAGATGTGGACACCCTAGATAAATGGTTAAATCTGCAAGAAGGATAATTTTTTGTTCATAATTTTTCCAGTCAGGAAAAAAATTACTTTTGCACTTCTCAAATTCGCCCCCCACATCAAGGATTGGTGGGAAACCTACTGTGAGAAGAAGGAATAAAGTACACCCTCACTATTTTCAGCCGCACCCTCTTGGAATTCGTTCCAAGATTCCATCAAGGAGCATTACTACCCTGTCGGGAGCTATGAGTATAAATACATAAAGTGGACCACATTGAAGCAGGGAAGGGACCAAGATGTGTCAGAGTTTACCAATGTTTTTCATACCCTTCATATAAAGTGGGGTATCGAGGATTCTGAGTGGCATTTGGTACACAAGTACCACAACTATCTACAAAAATACATCCATGATGAGATGGATTTCCTGGACATCTCCTCGCTTGACACGACGTACCGATACGCTATCAAGATTGAGCAGAAGTTTAAACAGAAGAAGGGTAACTTTGGATATGCGAATTCGAAGCAAGGGAAAGGCAACTCCAAAATGCAAAGTAAAAGACAAAGCCAAGGCAGGGCGACCCAGGACAACCTGTCGAATCCACAAGAAAAGAACAACACCCTGAAGACAAAGAAGGACACGGGAAAATTGTATGAGTTCCATAAGAGCTCCATTCACAAAACAAGTGAGTTTTGAGCTAAGTAGTCACTAGTGGCTGAGCTAAAGGCTTTTGAATTAGATGCATGTTCTGACTCTGAGTCAGAACCCGAAAAGGGGAATCACAAAGGGAAGCAAATCATTGACGTGGAGCCCAATGCCACCGTGGCCACCACCAAGATCCAGAATAATGAGCATGAAGATCCAGAGGAGGGGGAACGCCTCTTCCACTCACAAATGTGGGTGAAGGGTTCTTCGCTCTAGTTCATTATCGACAATGAAAGCATAAAAGACCTCATTTCAGAAGAGGATGTGAAGCAGTTGGGTCTACCAACTAAAACACATCTGCAATCATACACCATTAGGTGGATTCACCAAGGACGAGAACCCCGCGTCAGCCAACAATGTTGCCTTCCCTACAACATCAAGCCCTTCACGGATGAGGTATTGTGTGATGTTGCTCCTCTTGAAGTCTGTGATGTATTATTAGGACAACCATACTTATGAAAGCGACAAGTTGTATATGAGTTTACACCTCGCTCTGTAATTATTACTTTAGGCAATAAATTGTAAAGGATATTAGGACAACCATACTTATGAAAGCGACAAGTTGTATATGAGTTTACACCTCGCTTTGTAATTATTACTTTAGGCAATAAATTGTAAAGGATACCATAGGTAGCCCTGCCTACCGAAATCTCTTTGATCTTTGCAAAACAATGCAGTAAGATCATTTCACAGTCCAGGAAATTTGTTTTCCTTATGATTCTCCCTCAGGGCAAGAAGAAGATTATGGTCATAGCTTCCAAACAGGGGCCCTTTGTACAACAACAACATATGGATATGGTCATGGAGGAGTACAAGGACATTTTCGCCTCACCTACAGGTGTACCTCTGCACTATTAGGTCAAGCACTCCATCGATCATACCTTGGGCGCACCGCTACCTGTTGGAATTTCTAAGTCTAACTGTTAGAAACCCTTCATGTACTTTTCTGATTTATTGCTGCCTACTTGTTCCGATTATTAACAAGTTATTTACCATGTAAATACTGAAAATAAATACAAGTACATGCTCAACACATTATAGATCATCAACTGAAGGAAACAAAACAAGCACATAAGTGACACCATTGTTTTTGGACCAATGTCCTCGGAAAAAACCAATGCGGGAAAACCGGTGCAACTATCCGAGGGTTTTATTATTATGCAGTTTTTGAATACAATTTGGGTGCCAAAACTGGCTCACTCAACAGAGAATAATCTCTTGGAAGCAAATATTCCGACTGAAACCCCGTATAAGCACTTTGACAACTCCCAACTCCAATCTGCCCCACAAAAACCCCAACGTCAGCCTCTATGGACTGCGTTAGCCCTTTCTGACCCAGCATGTGCCTAGCGTCACCCTGGCTTACCTTGCATCAGCCTCTAGAGGCACTGCGCAACCCCTTAGAGCCTCTGCGTCCCGCTGGCTCTGCGTTCCTCTCTCTCGGCTTTTGCACTGATCCTCTTGGTATTATCTCTGCCTCTATACTTCTGTATTCACTACCCCTCAGCTAAAACTCTAATCACTCTTTCGACTTCCTCAACAAACCCTGCCCCAGAAAATTGAAATCTTGATCAACTCGGAGGGTTCTCTAAGTGACCTTCAAGCTTCCTCTTATACTTTTCTCGTTGACAATTCAACGACCGAGATTAAGTCCCTAATCAACGGCTAAGATTAACTCTGGCTTGATCCATGACCTTTGGACCCTTCTAACATAGTTTTATATTAATTCACATGATTATTTTATTTTCCCTAGGTTTAGACTTAGGGACTCCATTAAAAATATTAATTATTTTAATATCTCCCAAACTATTTAGAATTCGCCTAGACCATTTCTACGTATTGGAGATCTCATGTGCTTTAGCCTCTCCACCAATTTTCATGGCTAGAACACATCTAATGCTACCCCAAATCAACATTCCCTCTTAGCGAGGACTGTGCTCTAGTAATACTCCTAACTGAGTATCACCTTGATCATCTGGCATCGGTCCCTGTGCTGATGCTAGGCCTGCTGCCCAACATCCTCTGCACTGTTGCATCTTGTACTACTACCAATGGCCTTGTCACTGCCACTTCTGCATCTGTACAATAGCTCCCTCTGCATCCGTGCTGCTGCTCATGACCTTGCCATTTCCACTGCTACATCTGCACTACAACCCCTCTCATAATCCTGCATCGTGCTGCCCATGTCACTACCACTGGTAACTGTTGCACTGCAACTCAGTTACTGAGAAGTAAGTAACTAATCTCCCAACTCTGACATCTTTGTTAGGCTAGAAACACTCCTGATGCTGAAGCTCCCTCTATTGCTAATAAATTCTCCCTCTCTGACCTCTGTGCTGCTGCAAAAACCCCATGCATCTCTCACTGCTGCCTCACGTTGTCCTGGGAATCATGCACTGTAGCTCCCTCTGTCGCTCCATCGGATTCCGTCTCTACTGACATCCACCAGTACTGCTACTCCTCTTCAGGGATCCTATAGCAAGGTATAATCCAAGAGGTTGGGTACCTCAAGGATCCTGCCCCTCATCGCCTGTAATCTGTCTGACTACAACTCAATGTCTCCCCACTTCCTCTCAAGTGGCGTGTGAGCACTCATGGCACAATCATCGTCTGTATCCACTTCCTTCTCCACCCTTGCTGGCACAACCTTGGTCTCGGAAGCCTCTGCCTTGCTCTTCTTCCTTGGACACTGGCTCGCATAGCGACCCAGTCCCCCACAGTTGAAGCATTTGACCTTGGATAGGTCCTTCTTCTTTCGTTTCTCCTGCTTTCCCTCAGATGCTAGGGCAACATCCTCCTCTTCCTCCGTCTTGATTCTGATCCCATTTCCACTGCTTCCTGCCTTGCTTATCCTTCTGATCTCTTCTTGGTGAAGAGCCACCCACATTTCCTCCCAATTTGGAAGGGCCACCCTACCCAGTATGCTCTGGACAAACACCTCCCAGTCTTCAGAGACTTTGTTCAGGGTTGTTCTCACCATCAATTCTTGATCTAGCGTGGCCCTTATGGAAGTTAGTTGATCCCGAATCTCCTTCAAACGACTGAGGAAGGTGTTGATCTATTCTTCCTTCTGCATCTGGTATGACCGCAACTGATTATCTAGTAGCATCTTCCTCTGCACAAAAGTATGATGATACAACTTCTTTAGGGCCTCCCACATCTCATTTGCCGTATTCTTCTCGGCAATGTGTGGTACTACATGTTCCTTGACCCTGTCAAGGATGATGCTCTTAGCCCTTGCCATTGCATCCTCGTACATATCGTTATTAGCCGGGTCAACTGGGACCGCTATTGTCCTCAAGGTGAATTGCTTGAGACAGTTCCTGTCTAGAACATATAAGATTTTGGCCTTCCAAACGTTTGAGGCTCCATCCAGTCTCTCCTGGTCTCTTACCCCGTTCACTGCCATCTCACTGCTCCTCTACTTCCTTTCTGGAAGTTCTCGGTGTGACTCCCTCTGAGCCTTGATTTCCCTCCTGGAAACCCCTCTGCTAATGTCGAGATGCCCCCACTCTGATCGTTAGTGTAGCTGCACCACTGATCCAGATTTCTTGGATAGAAATCCTTGGTAGCAACTCCCTCCTCCTTGGTCTTGCCTTGTTAAGTATTGTTCTGGTTACAGTACCCCACCAGCTTCACTCTGCAACTCACCCACAACCTCCTAAGCCCCAACAAACTTAAGGTTAGAGCTTTTTAGGCTCTGTGCAATCCCGACACCAATAAAATATGCACCTCCTGGCCACGAGCGTCAATCCTTCTTGACAGAGAAAGATGACCAGGCACTGTGTAGGTCGAGTATGCTCCCCCTTCCACTGCGCTGATCCTCTTCTCGACTCAAACTTGATGATGCAGGCATTGCTTCACCCCTTCCTTGCTGCTTCTCTGCTAGGAACAACTTCTGTCACTCGGGACAACTATTTTCTACTGCTGCTGCTCTGCTCGGCCGATGTCCTTAGTTCTCCTGTGATTTGCAACCACCCTCTGATACCATGTTGGAATTTCTAAGTCTAACTGTTAGAAATTCTTCATGTACTTTTCTGATTTATTTTTACCTACTTGTTTTGATTACTAACAAGTTATTTACCATGTAAATACTGAAAATAAATACAAGTACGTGCTCAACACATTATAGATCATCAACTGAAGGAAACAAAACAAGCACACAAGTGACACTGTTGTTTTTGAACCAATGTCCTCGAAAAAACCCAATGCAGGAAAAACTGTGCAGCTATTTGAGGGTTTTATTATTATGTAGTTTCTGAATAAAATTTGGGTGCCAAAACTGGCTCACCCAACATAAAATAATCTCGGCAGTAGTACCTCTCTATTCGGAAGTAGATATTTCGTCTGAAACCCAAGATAAGCACTCCGACAGCTCTCAGCTCCAATTTTCCCCACAAAAACCCCAACATCAACCTCTAGGGATTGTGTTAGCCCTTTTTGGCCCAGCTTCTGCCTAGCGTCACCCTGGCTTGCCCTGCGTCAGCCCTTAGAGCCTCTACGTCACCCACGCTGGCTTTGCATCCCTCTTTCTCAGCTTCTGCACTGATCCTCTTGGTACTATCTCTACCTCTTTGCTTCTATATTCACTGCCCCTAAGCTGTAACTTTGATCGCTCTTTCAACTTCCTCAGGAAACCTTGCCCCAGAAAATCAAAATCTTGATCAACTCAGTGTGTTCTCCAAGTGACCCTCAAGCCTCCTCTTATACTTTTCTCGTTGACAATTCAACGGCCGAGATTAAGTCCCTAATCAACGTCGAATATTAACTCTAGATTGATCCATGAATTTTCGACCCTTATAACACAATTTTATATTAATTCACATTAATATTTTATTTTCCCTAAGTTTAGACTTAGGGACTCCATTAAAAATATTAATTATTTTAATATATCCCAAACTATTTAGTATCTGCCCAAACCATTTCTGGGTATTGGAGATCTCATGTGCTTTAGCCTCTCCACCAATTTTCGTGGCTAGAGCACATCCGATGCTACCCCAAATCAACAATACCCAATGGACCGATCTATCGACACTTTGTTATGGAGAATGATGAGATCAAGAGGCAGATTCAGGACCTGTTGTAGAAAGGGTACATCAATCCGATCTCGTCACCCTGTGGGAGCCTGATTGTATTGGTACATAAGAAGAATGTGACCTGGAGACTCTGTATTGACTATTAGGCAATGAACAAGATCACTGTCCAGAATAGGTACCTAATCCCACAAATTGATGACCTTTTGGACCAGCTCAAGGGGGCCAAGTATTTCAGCAATATTGACTTGAAGTTTGGTTATCACTAGGTGACTATGAACCCTCCAATATGAGGAAGACTGCCTTCAAATCCAAGGAGGGCCTTTTCGAATGGTTGGTCATGCTTTTCGGGTTGATGAATGCCCCCACAACTTTCATGAGATTTATGGACAACATCTTGCAATCCTTCACCAATGCATTCATGGTGGTGTATTTATATGGCATATTGATCTCCAGCCAGAGTTGGAAAGAGCACCTCCACCATATTCAACAGGTCCTCCAAACCTTGCGACAACAAAGGTTGTGTGCCAATCTAGAGAAATGCACTTTTGGCATGACTTAGTTAAAATATTTGGGGTACATCATTGATGAGAAGGGTGTGCATGTGGACCGAGCCAAGATACAAGTCATTCGAGATTGGCCATTCCCAACCACTCTAACAAAGCTCCACATATTTTTGGGCCTTGCCAATTTCTATCGCATGTTTGTGTTGGGGTTCTCTCATTTCACTTGGCCTTTAAGTCAAGTCACCAAGGGTGGAGTAAAAGAAAAGTTCTTTTGGTTTGAAACCCAACAGAAGGCATTTGCCAAGTTGAAGCAGTGCCTCTTCTCCGCACCAGTGCTCATGTTACTAGACCTGCCACAACCATTTGAGATTGAGACAGATGCCTTCGACTATGTTATTGGTGCAGTTCTTACTCAGCGTGAACATCTAGTGGCTTACCACAGTGAGACACTTTAAAACACAGTTTGAAAGTATCCCACCTATGGAAAAGAAATGCATTGCATTTTGCAGGCTTGTTGTCAATGGAAGCATTACATTATGGGGAAGGAAATGGTCATCCACACAAACCACTGACCCCTGCAATTCATACAGACACAAGGGAAGTTGGAGAATGATCACCATAAAAAATGGTCCACATAACTACAACAATTCCATTTGAACATTAAGTACAAGAAGGGCAACACCAATAATGTTGCAGATTGCCTTAGTCGACCACCAGTCATGGCGCTTATCATTTTGCTAGAATCTTATGGGCACGAGACTTCGGGGTAGCCGAATATTTATGAGAGCGATCTAAAATTCGGCAACACATACAAGACACTCCTGGAAAGAAAAGCAAGTTCCAAATTTTCACCTCTAGAATGCACTGTTATGCCACCTGGGACACATCTGTGTTCCTTCAAGTGAGTGTGCCAAAATTATTTGGGAGGTGCAATATAGCCAGGTTGCTGGAAATTTTGGAGTAGAGAAAACAATGGTAGTACTGCAAAAGTATTTTTTATTGTCCGAACCTTCGTCAGGATGTTGGGAGGTACATTAAACCTTGCACTGCCTGTGCCATTGCCAAACCAACCATCAAGAAGAAAGGCCTATATACTCTAATAACTAATCTTAGTCAACCTTGGGTATCCATCTCCATGGATTACATATCGGGCCTTCCTTCTACTAAGCACAACAACGATTGTGTTTTCGTGGTCGTTGACAAATTCTCTGAGATGGCCATTATGGCGGCGTGAAAAAAGAGTATCACAACAGAGGCCACTGTTAAGCTCTTCTTTGAGCGAGTGTGGGTACAATTTTGGATCCCATAGTCCATTGTCTTAGATTGTGGCAACAGATTCCTAAGTGCATTTTGGTCAAGTATTCAGTCGACGTTGGATACCAAAGTCACTAAGTCCATTATTTTCCATCCCCAAACTGATGGCCAAACATAGGTCATCAACAAGATGATCGTACACATTATACGCATGTACAACTTGAAGCATACAAGCACATGGGATGAAAGCCTCCTCTATTTCCAACACAACTACAACAAAGCTCTCCACAACTCAATGAGCCATAACCCCTTTCAGGTAGGGTTGGGATTTCAACCATTATGTCCCATTGATGTGGCCATGTCATTTGCAGCTACTCTAGCAGATTTGGCTCATGTATAGTTTGAAGTTGACAGGGCTAACAAATTCATTGGGCACTTTCAATACATCTATCAGCAGATCCATGATATATTGGATAGAGCCAATGCTACGTACAAGTAGCTCCATGATCAACATCAGGTGCCACATAAGTTGCAGGTGGGCGACAAAATTTGGCTACATTTGCAGAAGTAGCACCTCGCTGGACCCCACCGCAAGCTTCACCCACTTAGATATGGGTCATACACCATCACTAAGGTTGTAGGGGCAATGCCTTCGAGCTTAATATTCCACCATTGTTGGACACATCCGCTTGTTATGAAACCAGCTCACAAAAAGATAGAAAAGAGAGATCCACGCCTTAGAATTCAGCCTCTTCGAGGGGGAAACCTCCTTTACATTACATAAATGAGCAATTCTTGGATGATACAAATGAAAAGACCTCCTTTCTATATATAGGAGTCTAAGGGGTCATAACACAATCATAGCTGACATAACAATAATAATGTAAGGGCACAATAATAACAATAGTGGGCTTCTATGGGGCACAATAGTAACAATATGGGCACTACATGGGTACATCAATATAATAAGTGGGTTGTACTAATAACAATAAGGGGTTACACTAGTAGTATAGGGGCCTAACATGCCCCTCTCCTTCAAAAAGTGTTGTCCTCAATGCTTGAGTAGTTCTTGATGCTTCTGTATAAAATTCTTGTCCTCCCATGTGGAATCTTCAGCAGGTAAGTTCTTCCACTTGATGAGATACTCTGAAATTGATCGATTTCGTAGCTGTCGGGTTCTTGTTTCTGTGACTGCTCCAGGTTCCAATATAATTTTTCCTTCCTCTTCAATTTCTAGCAATATTGTTTGAATTGGGATCTTTTTCAACTTTTGAATAAGTGGCCATACTTCTTTGTCCTTCTTCCATTCATCCCTTGCTTCGTTTATCCAATCTGGTTGGATAATATAAATAGCACAAAACAATGCTTCCACATCCTCATCCTTGAAGAGTCTTCCCATTCGGTAAGGTCGCCATTTTTTAAGTGCATGTAGTATTTCCAACATTTCCTTCTCATAAATAGCTTGCTTGAGATGTAGCAGTAAAAATACCCAATCACCTACATCAAAACATTTTTCACTACAATGTTGATCTACATGTTGTTTCATTTGATTTTGCACCGAAGCGGCGTTATCCTTTAAAAGTTGGAGAACTTGTTGTTGATGCTCGATGTGATCTTTCACTGCTTGAACCTTTTTCTTCTTGATATGTCCTTCTATCTCTAGAGTTTGAGGAGTGGTAATTTCTTCCGATCCTTTACAAGATATGGTTGGATTCATTTCTTGATGCTCGATGTGATCTTTCACTTCTTGAACATTTTTCTTCTTGATATGTCCTTCTATCTTGATAGTTTGAGGAGTGGTAATTTCGACCAATGAAATACAAGATATGGTTGGATTCATTTCTTCTTTCTCGATGTGATCTTTCACTTCTTGCACCTTTTTCTTCTTGATATGTCCTTCTATCTTGAGAGTTTGAGGAGTGGTAATTCTTGCCAATGTTTTACAAGATATGGTTTGATTCATTTCTTATTTCTCTAGGGTGGGGTCCTGGCATATATCTTCTTCTTTTGATGTTTCTTGATCCTTTTCTTCCTCCTCTTCATATTCTATGTAAAATAGTTTCTTCTCAGCACACTTATGACCTTTAGTTCATTTGTTATCACAATTGTAACAAAACCCTTTTTCTCTTTTTTCTTCCATTTGTTGTGGTGTAACCCTTGTAGGTTGTGGAAGGCTAGGAGAAACAACACTTCCATCTTTATAGTTGTGAGGGATATGCTTCCTGGTTTCCATAATTTTTCTTTCCACTATGTCACAAAGCCCTTTTACTCTTTCCAATTGTTGTGGTGTTGCTCTAAAGAAGGTGTTGCTCTTTGTATCCTCATAATGTGTTATCATTTCCTCCGTGAAAATTGACCACGTAACAAGTTGTTTACGAGAACAAAGCCCTTCATACCATAAAAATTGATTCGGTTCTAAATATGAAGATGCAATACATATCTTTTGTAACAATGGTAAACCATGTAGATCAAAATATTACTCCATCTGAAGTATCCAATTTACCGGATCCTTGCCATCAAACTTCTTCATCTTGCTTTTTCTTGATTTTAGGAGCTCGATCTTGAAATGACTGTAACTCTATCCTTTCAGATCTTTAAGTTTTGAAATTGTGACCTGTAGTAGCCCTCTATGTCCTCTTTCCAATGCCACTAGTTTGATCCAAATTGGATTCTCAAAGGAAGAGTTATGCACAATCTCCCAAGATGACCTGATTATATACTAGTTCAGTAGAGTGAACTTGTACGACGTTCCACGAGTCACTGTTTCGACCTTTGGCTCGGAAAAATATACACAAGAAACTAAAGTCTGTCCTCTTTCTATACCTTCTTACGAAATTTCAATCCAACGCTCAAAGAGAAAGTTATGAAGATTTTCCCCAGGTCACCTGTTTGGAATCTAATTCAGGAGTCTGCAAAAAGACCAAATTCCTCAGATCATATCTCCGCAAATATAGCACGAAAAGCTCTGAAATTTGGACCCAAGATTCAACGCGATTTATTCTCAAATGGGGTTTTTTTTTAGCTTTTGAAACGTCGTAGAAATTTTTTTTATAGCGAAAATGCCACAATGACCTGTTTGGAGTAGCGAAACCCTAGAATCCAAAGCTCTGATACCAAATGTTATGAAACTAGCTCACAAAAAGATAGAAAAGAGAGATCCATGCCTTAGAATTTAGCCTCTTCGAGGGGGCAACCTCCTTTACATTACATAAATGAGCAATTCTTGGATGATACAAATGAAAAGACCTCCTTTCTATATATAGGAGTCCAAGGAGTCATAATGTAATCATAGCCGACATAACAATAATAATGTAAGGGCACAATAATAAAAATAGTGGGCTTCTATGGGGCACAATATAACAATATGGGCACTGCATGGGTACATCAATATAATAAGTGGGTTGTACTAATAACAATAAGGGGTTACACTAGTAGTATAGGGGCCTAACACCGCCATTGCAGAACAACTCACACCAACAGATCTAAACCCAAACTGCATGGAACATGCCACAACTGAACGAATCATTAACACATAGATAAAGGAAAATCGACAACAGAAGATCCAACTATATCGGGTTGTTGAAGCTGGCTAACTCCTACAACAAGGCAAGTGGCTCACCAGGGACCTAGTTCAGCAGAAGTTTCCACATCTCATGGAGGCACTCAACGCAATGGGGGCCATTGCTTCCTAAGGGGGGAGGAATTATCCAGGTGGATGTCGGTGGCCACCCACCTATTCCACTTGAACCCCCACCACTGTCTCTTTCAGTTTCCTTAATTGTAGCAGAATTTACTATTTTTGGCAGTTTTTCTAGTCTTGAACTTCTGGATTCGTTTTGAGGCCCTAAGCGATGTTTTTTGGGAAAAATGGGTTAACTAGATAAGGTCGCTTGAAATTTGTAGTCCTCAGATAGATATTTCTAACAAGGTATTGTTCCCGTCAAACAAAAATCATATGCCAAATTTACGACCCTGGGAAGTTGGTGTATCAATTTACCCAAACGGGGCCCATAGTTTTGGCGCTTGATCTCCTAGGGTTAGGTTTTTGGATGTTTAGGGTTTTTCATTATTTCTCAATAATAAATAGGCCTTCGAGCCTCATTGTAACACAATTCAGAGGCATGTAGCCACCATATATATTCTTAAAGATAAGCTACCATTGCCCGAGCTAGTTTATTTGCATTCTGTTTGAATGCATATTTCAGTATTTGATATGAAGTGTTACTTCTGCTGCATATTTGTATTTATGGTTATATCTATGATTTGTTGTGTTCATGTTTAAGTTCAGATTAGTTGTATCAGAGCGGTCTTCTCTTTCTCTGTTTTTCTTTGCATGTCCCTAACAAGGTCAGGATATAAGGAGTTAGAGCTCGAACTGGTCGAACCTTTGCAAGACCAACCTTGCAAATCCTGACGAACTCCCATTGCGAAATAGAAGAAAGACAAGGGGGCATGAGATCCTTTCAAAATCTTGCTCGAAGAAGTCCTCGAGCGATAGAGGAATGTGATGATGGAATACTTTGCCCAGACCCTTCAGTGGCTACCCAAAGGCGACAAATATTCTTCTAGTAGCCACTTCGGAAGCGCCACACCCTTTAAGGTACAAATTAACTTTTACATCCCCATATTTGAAGGTTAGGTAGATATGAAAGTTGTAGATAAATGGTTAAATATGCTAGAAGGATATTTTTCTATTCATGATTTTCCAATCGGGAAAAAATTACTTTTGCACTTCTCAAAGCCATCACCCACGTTAAGGACTGGTGGGAAGAAGATTGTGGCCACAAATTCCAAGCAGGGCCCCTCCGTACAACAATAGTAGATAGATATGGTCATGGAGGAGTACAAGGACATTTTCACCTCATCTATGGGTGTACCTCTGCACTATCAGGTCAAGCACTCCATCGATCTGACCCCGGGCACGTTGGTACCCAACAAACTTATCTATTGATGCTCTATTCTAGAAAACAATTAGATCAAGTGGTAGATTCAGGAGCTTCTGCACAAAAGGGCATATCAGGCCAAGCTTGTCACCCTATGGGAGCCTGATTGTATTGGTATAGAAGAAGGATGAGACCTGAAGACTCTGTATTGACTATTGGGAGCTGAACAAGATCACTGTTAGGAATAGGTACCCAATCCCATAGATTGATGACCTTCTGGACTAGCTCAAAGGGGCCAAATATTTCAGCAAGATTGATTTTAAGTCTGGTTATCACCAGATGCCTATTAAACCCTCCAATGTGTGGAAGACTACCTTCAAATCCAAGGAGGTACTTTTTGAATGGTTGGTCACACCTTTCGGGTTGACGAATGACCCCCCAACCTTCATGAGATTGATGGATGACATCTTTTGACCCTTCACCAATGTATTCGTGGTGGTGTATTTAGACGACATCTTTATCTTCAGCCAGAGCTGGGAAGAGCACTTCCACCATATTCGACAGGTCCTCCAAACCCTGTGACAACACAAGTTGTGTCCCAATATGGAGAAATACACTTTTGGCATGACCTAGGTTCAATATATGGGGTACATCATTAATGGGCAGGGTGTGCATGTGGACTCAGCCAAGATACATGTCACGTTTGGGATTGGATAGCCTTGACCACTCTAACAGAGCTTCGCAGCTTTCTGGGCCTTTCCAATTTCTATCGCAGGTTCATGTTGGGGTTCTCTCATATCACTTGTCCTTTAAGCCAAGTCACTAAGGGCAGAGTGAAAGCAAAGTTCTTTTGGTCCAAAACCCAACAGAAGGTGTTTGCCAAGTTGAAGCAGTGCCTCTGCTCTGCACTAGCGCTCACATTACCAGAACCACAACAACCATTTGAGGTTTATACATATGCCTCTAACTATGCTATTGGTGCAGTTCTTACTCAGCAGGAGCATCCAATGGCTTACCATAGTGAGGCACTTTCAGACACAACCCTAAAGTATCCCACCTATGACAAAGAAATGTATTCCATTGTGTAGGCATGCCGTCAATGGAAGCATTACATTCTAAGGAAAGAAATGGTCATCCACACAGACCACCGATCCTTGTAGTTCATACAAACACAAGGGAAGTTTCATAACGATCTCCATAATCAGAAGTAGTCTACATACCTGCAATAATTAAATAACATTAAGAACAAGAAGGCTAGCACCAATAATGTTGCATATGCCTCAACCGACCACCATTCATGGCACTAATCATTGTGCTCGACTCTTGTGCGCATGAGACTTCGGGGTGGCCACATCTTTACAAGAGCGATCCAGAATTCAGTAGCACATACTAGACACTCCTTGAAGGTAAGCAAGTTCCAAAATTTTACCTCTAGGATGCACTGTTATGTCACATCGGACACATCTGTGTTCCTTCAAACAAGCGTGCCAATATGATTTGGGAGGCGCACTGCAGTTGAGTCTTTGGACATTTCGGAGTAGAGAAAACAATGGTAGTATTGCAGAAGTATTTTTATTGGTCGAAACTTCGTCAGGATGTTGGTAGGTACACTAAGTCCCGCATTGCCTGCGCCATTGCCAAACCAACCATCAATAATCAAGGCCTATATACTCCTCTGCCTACTCCTAGTCGACCTTGGGAATATGTCTCCATGGATTACATGTCAGACATTCCTTCTACTAAGCATGACAATGACTGCATTTTGATGGTCGTCGATAAATTCTCTAAGATGGCCATTATGGTAGCCTGCCAGAAGAGTATCACAACAAAGGCCACTGTTAAGCTCTTCTTTGAGCGAGTGTTGGGTACATGGTCGGATCCCACAGTCCATTGTCTTAGATCGGGACAAAATATTCCTTAGTTCATTTTGGTCAAGTCTCTGGTCGATGCCGGAAAACAAACTCACTAAGTCCATGACTTTCCATCCCCAAACTGATGGCCAAAAAAAGGTTGTCAATAGGATGATCATACACATTATGCACACATACAACTTGAAGCATCCACACACATGGGATGAAAACCTCCCGTATGTCCAACACATCTACAACAAAGCTCTACATAGCTCGATGGTCCACAACCCCTTCAGGTAGGGCTAGGATTTCAACCATTATATCCCTTTGATGTGGCGATACCATTTGCAGCTACTTAGGCAGATTCAACTAATGTCCTATCCGAATCCAACAAGGATAACAACTTCATTAAATGCATTCAACACATCCACGAGTAGGTCCATGATATATTGGATAGAGTAAATTCTAAGTACAAGCAACTCCATGATTAGCATTGGGTGTCGCACAAGTTCCATGTGGGCGACAAATTTTGGCTACATTTGCAGAAGGGGCACCTCGCTGAACCCCACGACAAGCTTCACCCACTCTGATATGGGCCATATACCATCACCAAGGATGTAGGGGACAATTCCTTCGAGCTCAACATTCCACCATTCCTTGGTCTGCACCCAGTGTTCAATGTAGACTGCCTTCGGCCATACTTTCCACCATTGCTGGACACATCCGACATTGCAGAACAACTCACACCAACAAAGCTAAACCCAAATTGCATGGAATATGCCATAACTGATCAGATCATGGACACACAAATCAATAACACTTGCTAGTAGAAGATCCAACTATATAGGATTGTTAAAGCTGGCCAACTCTTGCACCAAGGCATGTCGCTCACCAGGGACCAAGTTCAGCAGAAGTTTCCCCATCTCATGGAGGCACTCAATGCAATGGGGAGCATTGCTTCCTAAGTGGGGAGGAATGATCCAAGTGGATATTGGTGGCCACCCTCCTATTCCACTTGGAACCCCAACACTGTCTCTTTCATTTTTTAAGTTTCCTTAATTGTAGCACAATTTACTATTTTTGGCAGTTTTCTTGTCCTGAACTTCCGGAGACGTTTTGAGGCCCTAAATGACGTTTTTTGGGAAAACCAAGGGAAACAAAAATTTATGATGTTTGTCACTCAAAATTTATAGTCCTCAGATAGATATTTCTAATGAGGTATTGTGTGCCTCAAACCCCAGGAAGTTATGACCCCGCGAAGTTCATGTACTAATTCACCCAAATGGGTCCCATAGTTTTGGCGCTTCATCTCTTAGGGTTAGGTTTTTGGATGTTTATGGTTTTCCATTGTTTATCAATAGTAAATAGGTCTTTGAGCCTCATTGTAACACAGTTTAGAGGCATGTAGGCACCACATCTCTTCTCAGAGATAAGTTTAGAGCTAGTTTATTTCCATTATGTTTGTACGCATATTTCAATATTTGATACGAAGTGTTATTTCCCCTGCATATTTGTATTTATGGTTATATCTATGATTTTTTGTGTTCATGTTTAAGTTCGGATAAGTGGTATCAAAGCGATATTCTCTTTCTATGTTTTTCTTTGCATGTCCCCAAGGAGGTTTGGATATAAGGAGTTAGGATTCAAATTGGTCGAACCTTTGCAAGACCAACCTCGCAAATCCAGATGGCGTCCCATGGTGGAAGAGAAGAAAGATGAGGGGGTAGGAGATCCTTTCAAAATATGGATCAAATAAGCCCTCGAGCGACAGAGGAACGCGATGATGGAAAACTTTTCCTAGATCCTTCAGCGACTACCCAAATGCGACACATCTTCTTCCAGAAGCCACTCTGGAAGTGCCACACCCTTTAAGGTACAATTTAACTTTGACATCCCCATATTTGAAGGTCAGATAGATGCGGATATCATAGATAAATAGTTAAATATGATAGAAGTATATTTTTCTGTTCATGATTTTTCCAGTCAGGAAAAAATTACTTTTTCACTTCTCAAAGCTGCCCCCCCACGTTAAGAACTAGTGGGAAACCTACTATGAGAAGAAGGATGAGAGTACACCCTCACAGAATTCGTTCCCGCAAGCGATCAAGTAGAAGTAATACTTTGTCTGGATCAATGAGTATAAATACATAAAGTGGACCACATTACAGCAGAGAAGGGACCAAGACGTGCCATAGTTTACCAGTGTTTTTCATGCCCTTCGCATGAAGTTGGGTATCAAGGATTCAAAGTGACATTTGTTACTCAAGTACGCCGAATTTTTACACAGATACATCCTGGATGAGATGGAGTTCCTGGACATCTCCTCGCTTTGCAAAACATACCGATATGTTGTTAAGATTGAGCAGAAGTTTAAATCGAAGAAGCGTGACTTTGGATCTGCGAATATGAAGCAATGGAAATGCGCCCCCAAACTGCAGAGCAAAGGACAAAGCCAAGGTGGGGCGACCTAGGACAACCTGCAGAAGCCGCAAGAAAAGAACAACACGCCGAAGACAAAGAAGGACACATGAAAATGGTGTGAGTTCCATAAGAGCTCCACTCACAACACAAGTGAGTGTCAGGCCAAGCAGTCACTAGTGGCCGAGCTGAGGGCTTCCGAATCAGGCGCATGTTCTGACTCTAAGTCAGAACGCGACAAGGGGAATGACAAAGGGAAGTAGATCATTGATGGGGAGCCCAATGCCACCATGGCCACCAGCAAGATCTAGAAGAATGAGCTTGAAGATCCAGAGGAGGGGGAATGCCTCTTCCACTCATAGATATGGGTGAAGGGTTCTCCGCTGCATTTCATTGTCAACATCAGAAGCCAAAAGAAACTCATTTCAGCAGAGGTCATGAAGCGGTTGGGTCTACCAACTACAACACATTTATAGCCATACACCATTGGGTGGCTGCACCAAGGACGAGATCTCCGCATTAGCAAATAGTGTCGGCTTCCCTACAACATCAAGCCCTTCACGGATGAGGTACTATGTGATGTTGCTCCTCCTGAAGTTTGTGATGTATTATTAGGAAAATCATACCTGTGGAAGCGAGATGATGTATATGAGTTTAGACCTCACTCTCTGATTATTACTTTGGGTAATAAGTTGTACATGATACCAGAGACAACCCCACCTACCAGTATCTCTTTGATCTCTGCAAAACAATGCAGTAAGATCATTTCACAGACCATGAAATTTGATTTCCTTATGATTCACCCTCAGGGCAAGAAGAAGATTGTGGCCAGAACTTCCAAACAAGGCCCCTCCACACCACAACATCAGATAGATATGGTCGTGGAGGAGTACAAGGACATTTGGCCTCACCTATGGGTGTACCTCTACATTGTCAGGTCAAGTGACTCCATCGATCTGACCCCGGGCACCATGCTACCCAATGGATCGATCTATCGATGCTATTTTCTGGAGAACGATGAGATCCAGAGGAAGATTTAGGAGCTGTTGTAGAAAGGGCACATCAGGCCAAGCTCATCATCCTGCAGGAGCCCGATTGTATTGGTATAGAATAAGGATGGGACCTGGAGACTCTGTATTGACTATCGGGCACCGAACAAGATTACTGTCCGAAATAGGTACCCAATCCCACTGATTGATGGCCTTTTGGATAGCTCAAGGGGCCAAATATTTCAGCAATATTGACTTGTAGTTTGGTTATCACCAGGTGTATATTGAACCCTATGATGTGTGGAAGATTTCCTTCAAATCCAAGGAGGGCCTTTTCGAATGGTTGGTCACGCCTTCTGGGTTGAAAAATGCCCCCACAACCTTCATGAGATTGATGGACGACATCTTGTGACCCTTCACCAATGAATTCCGGTGGTGTATTTAGATAACATCTTGATCTTCAACCAAAGTTGGGAAGAGCACCTCCACCATATTTGATAGGTCCTCCAAACCCTGCGATAACACAAATTGTGTGCCAATTTGGGGAAATGCACTTTTGGCATGACCCAGGTTCAATATCTGGGGTACATCATTGATGAGCAGGGTGTGCATGTGGACCTAGCCAAGATACAAATCATTCGGGATTGGCAAGCCCCGTCCACTCTAACAGAGATCCAAAACTTTCTTGGCCTTCCAATTTCCACTGCAGGTTCGTGTTGGGGTTCTCTCATATCACTTGTCCTTTAAGTCAAGTCACCAAGGGCGAAGCGAAAGCAAAGTTCTTTTGGTCAGAAACCCAACAAAAGGTGTTTACTGACCCCAACACAAGCTTCACCCGCTCCTATATGAGCCATACAACATCACCAAGGTTGTAGAGGACAATGCCTTTGAGATCAACATTCCACCATTCCTTGGTTTGCACCTAGTGTTCAATGTAAACAGCCTTCGACCATACTTTCCACCATTGCTGGACACATCTGACATTGCATAACAACTCACACCAACAGAGCTAATCCCAAACTACATGGAATAGGCCACAACTAATCAGATCATGGACACATAGATCAAGAACACTCACTAGCAGAAGCTCCAACTATATCGGGTTGTCAAAGCTAGCCAAATTCTGCACCAAGGAAAGTGGCTCACTAGGGACCAAGTTCAATAGAAGTTTCTCCATCTCATGGAGGTATTCAATGCAATGGAGACCATTGCTTCCTTAGGGGAGAGGACTGATTCAGGTGGATATTGGTGGCCACTCGCCTATTCCACTTGGAGACTGAACATTGTCTCTTTCATATTTTTAGTTTCCTTAATTGTAGCACAATTTACTCTTTTTGGTATTTTTTTGGGTCTTGAACTTCTGGAGCTGTTTTGAGGCCCTAAAAAATATTTTTTGTACCTCAGTTAAATATTTCTAACGAGGTATTGTGCATGTCAAATGGATATGGTATGCCAAAGTTACGACCCCCGGGAAGTTGATGTACCAATTTACACAAACGGGGCCCACTGTTTTGGCGCTTCATCTCCCAGGGTTAGGTTTTTAGGTGTTTAAGGTTTTCGATTATTTCTCAATAATTAATAAGCCTTCAAACCTCATTGTAAGACAATTCAGAGACATGTAGCCGCCACATCTCTTCTCAGAGATAAGCTACCATCACCCGAGCTAGTTTATTTCCATTCGCTTTGTAAGCATATTTCAATATTTGATACGAAGTGTTATTTCCACTACATCTCTGTATTTATGGTTATATCTGTGATTTGTTGTGTTCATGTTTAAGTTCAGATCAAAAACCTTATAGGATTAAGGAATTGGGTGAAAGCTCTACCCCTTGTTTTTCTATAGGATAATGAAATTCAAAATGTCTGCTTCAATGATCAAAGAATCAATATGATGATTGTGCTCTTGTAACACCTACTCAAATGAGACCTTGTGCAGATCAACGATCTCCTTCTAGATTCAGGATATGATTGAAGCAAGTTTGTTATGAGATGGCATTGCTTTTGAGACCATCAAACTGATAATTATGCTTGAGCCTCCTATCACAAGCAAGGATTTTGTTTCTACTTCCTTTCTTAAGACAATATCCCTTTAAAAACATAGGTCTTTCCTTAATGCTTATAGCCTTTTCAAAGCCCCAAGTAAATGATGCTTCAAAATTTCCCTGGAGTTCTAATAAGGTCCTCCACACGTACTACCCATTTGGTTGTATTTAATTTTTTATTTTAAACATATTTTTACTTTCTTAAAATTATTAATTATTTGTTGTTTATATATTTTTGTATGACTCTAAATATTAAAAGAAAATATCCTCTCTCTTTTTAGCTTTATCTAATTCAATTTTATATTTTGTAATTTTCTATAAAAATATGTTTTCATTTTTATAAATATCTTTTTATAGGGGTGGCAGGAGCAAGGAGGGGAGGGAGGGGAGAGGGGATAGGGTTTGTGGCCATTCATCTTGAGAATAATCAATAATTCAAATTCGCTTAGGGATTCAGAGAGGCAACAAACAACGTCACTGAAGCTTATGCTCTCTACCAGGGTATAAAATAAATAACAAAATTAAAAATACAAGAGATCATAGTGATTGGAGATTCTCTTCTTGTTCTCTCTAGAATTCTAAATAGAACACTCTCTAATGATCTCAATCTAGATCAGGTCATCAAATGGATCCTCAATTTAGTCAATGTCATCCCCAAAAATCAATTCTACCACGTCCTAAGGGTGAATAATTTGGTTGTAGATGAAATGGCTAATCTTAGCTATGTTGAAAATGCAACAAGAAAATCTTTATTTAAGTTTCCTTGATATTAAATTAGGATAGAAATTGTAATTCCACATCACAAGACAACTTGTACAATTTAACTAAGTTAATTTGACTTAGTTGGCTCAGTTAATTCGAGTTGAGGGTGTAACTTGAGCCATGTAGAGTGTCTCCAACTTTATAGGAGCCCTGGTTGAGTTTATTTTGAGTTGTAATTAATTAATTCAGTTTAATTGAGTTAAAATAATTAAAGTAGTTCCAAATGATGGAGGAACTAGTAGGAGGTCTAACAGTGGGGCGTTGCTTCATGTGTAAAAACCAATTAACTGATAATTCAACCATAAATAACTCATGCATGTGTGATTTGAGAGTTACCCAGTTGAGATTGGAGTTCAAGGGCAGAGTATTATCAATTGTATAATCATCCAAATTGTACAGGTGGTGCATGCAGTCAAAGGAAGGCCTATGATAGATTGCGCAATTCCAAATGAGGAATTTCCTTGATTAATAGGAGCTAATTCCCAAGGAAACACCCAAGGAAATAGGGACTTGGGCAAGCAGAAAATTGGTTAAGTATTGGCTAAGGCTTGTTTAGGAATTTGTGAGACAGATAGAGATAGTGTAGAGGTTGCTCATACTTGAGCAAATAATTGTAATATTCTCATATTTTCTGACTAATGCAATATACATATAACATGGGTTTTTAGTTGTGGATTTCCCCAAGAAATCATTGTGTAATGTCATGGTTGAATTCTTGCTGTTGTGTGCTTTCTCTTGTGTGTGCTTTAGTAAATTACAATTAGCAGATTGAATCTACAAGGAATTTCTACATGGTATCAGAGCTGAAATCACACTATAAGAGAAGAATACGAGTTTGTCTTTGCAGGTGAAATCGAATTTGCAGGATCATTCTTCAGAATCCAGCGGGATGTCGTTCTATGGATTGAGAATTGAGTATGCCCTTGAGGGTACCTTGATTTATATTGTTTGTAAGGACAAGATGGAGGTAGTGTTGGAAGACAACGGGTTGAAGGAATTCGTAGATAATGATATTCATGAGCCTCCAACAACTAATGCTCAAGATCTGATAGAGTGAAGAAATGTGTGGCAAAGGCGAGGAGGATCATACTAGAAGGAGTTCAAGATCATATTGTCTCGAATATCCACGGGAAAGATACACCATATGCAATATGGCAAGCCTTGATAGACTTGTTTCAGAACAAAAGTGACCACAGGAAGTTGGCTCTGAAGGACAAACTTTGGAAGATCAAAATGGAGAAGGGTGACACAATACAACAATACTTCAGCAGGTTCACCCAATGTCGGGATGAGCTTGGGAGCATTGGTATTATAGTTGCTGAAGATGATCTGGTTAGTCTAGCACTTCTAGGCCTTCCTAAGAGTTGGCACAACTACCAAGATTTGGTAATGTGAAGGAGCATCTACCAAAGTGGGAGTGTTTGTGGTCCGACTTGGTGCAAGAAGAGATAAGGTGGAACACCAGAGATGGAACCTCATCCAAGCAAGATGATGATGAGAAATGTGCCTTGGATGGAAAGGAATTTTGGGTATGTGTTATATTCTTTCCACGACTAGCCCCATGCTATATTAGGTGGGCAGACCTACCTATGGTTTTGTGCGTGGTTCTCGCACATGGTTTTGGGCATGGTGGTTTTTTGCCCATGGTATTTTTGTAGATTTGGTCAAGGGAAATACGGTTATGTTCTACTCTAGGGTTAATGGATTAGGGTTTATGGACGCTTCCGCATGTATATATATGTATTGTAACATTGAAAGGAATAATAATGAAAAATCAATCTGGTAGTCCCAGTTTTGGGAACCAGGGGAAAATCTTTGTATATATCTATTTTTATGTTTTATGCTCTAGCCATTGTTTATTTTATTTTTTTACAATTCATATGAAGGTAATTTCTGTACGGGGTTAAAACCTACAAGGAAAAGAAAGGGAAAAGGGAAGAAATCCCATTCTAAAGGGGATTTCAGTCAGGGCTGCAAGAAGAAGGACTTGTCGAAGATTAAATGTTTTCATTGTCATGAGCTGGGACACTATGCCACAAAGTGTCAACACAAGAAGGCTGGAAAGAAGCCCTGAGGGGGAGCAATAGGTGAAGATCTTTCTTCACAATTCGAGTTGGATTTTACCCTCATTGCATGCATGGTGACATCGGTGATGGGTAGTGTGTGGTTTCTGGATAGTGGAGCCTCATTCCATATGACAAGCAACAAAGAATTTTTCAGTGACTTAGAGAGGAAGGACCTCCAGATGCACATCGAGATGAGAGATGATGGAAGGTATAGAGCGATCGACATCGGTACTGTTACCTTTTAGAGGGAGTCTAGTTCTCCTCTCACATTAAAAGATGTCATGTATGTTCTGGGTATGAAGAAGAATTTTGTTTTAGTTTCTATGTTAGAAGCTTGTGGCTACGATGTGATATTTAGCAAAGAAAAGGATTTCCTTTGTCACATAGCCACGAGAGAAGTTAAGCAGATCAGGGTTCAAGTGAAGAACCTCTACAAATTAGATGTAGAATATTGTGCAACATTGAGCATCAAAGCAGTGAAAGTGCAGAGATGAGACATCAGTGAATTATGGCATAGGAGACTCGGCCATTTTCACCATGGAGCCTTGAATCTCATGCAACAAATTTATACAAGACTTCCCAAGGTTGCATTAAAGCAATGCGACACATGAAAAGGGTGTACACTGGGGAAGTACACCAAATCCACCTTTAATGATAAGGACAGTCGAGTGCAAGCAATCTTTGAAAGAGTTCACTTATATGTGTGTGGACCATTATCGAGAGCCTCCATGGACAAGAACATGTATTATGTGATATTTGTAGATGATTTCTCACATAAGTGTGTGATTTTCATCATGTAGAAGAAAGATTACATGTTCTATAAATTTTATGAATTTAAAACACTTGTTGAGAAAGATACAGGCAGGAAAGTGAAGGCTCTCAAGAGCGATAACAATGGAGAATATGTGTCAAATGAGTTCAAGAAATTCTATGCATGAGAAGGAATTCAACGGGTGTTAATAGCACCCCATAACCCATAGCAGAATGGGGTGGTTGAAAGGAAGAACATAAGTATTGTGGGAGATGCACAAGAGATGTTACATGACCATGGCCTACCATTGCATTTGTGGGCTAAAACATGTAACATAGTTGTATATGTGCAGAAAATGAGTCTGTAACACTCTCCTCCCACATCCACCCAAATAACCTTGCCAATCGGGGTAAACATGAGACAAGAGTCTACTATGATCATATTCGACATCCTATGTGACCTTAAGGAAGTGGAATCAATGGCACATCACACACAATCATCCAACATCATCAACAGAGTCCTCAGGAGACAAGTCAACCACTCAAACAACCTGTCCATGGGTCCCACTATTGTTTTGGATCTCTTAGGCCATAGTCGCTCTCATGCTATGGGCAAGGGAGCGACCAACAACCCAAAGTTGCTCTCATAGGCTTTCCTGCTAGTGACTAGAGACCAAAGTTGCCAGTTCTATGCCAGCGACCTTGGGATTTAAGCCACTTTTTCAGGCCTAGAGCCCAGGACACTGCCAAAAATGGAGTGATAGCTTAGAATGAGTAAAAATACAAGGAAAAAATGATTCGAAATCAATAAACTAAATTGTCTCTCCATATGCATCCAGATGATAAGTTGTACCGAAGGCCAACTTTATGCCCAAACCTACAAATAACTCCTTCCAAAACTTGGAAGTGAACTTCGCATCCCTATCTGACACAATATTCTTGGGAACACCATGCAATCTAATTACATCTATGATGAATACCTGTGCTGCACCGCTAGCTGAGAATGTAGACTTCACTGGAATGAAGTGTGTAACCTTTGTTAATCTGTCCACGATGACCATAATGGAATCATATTGTTTCACTGTCTTCGACAACCCTGTGATGAAATCCATGGAAATGACCTCCCATTTACACTTTGGAATCTTGATCGATTGTAAAAGTCCACTTGGATGTTTACACTCTACTTTTACTCGATGACAGTCAAAACACCTCACGACAAATTTTGCTACACCCCTCTTTAAATTAAACCAATAGTAGAATTTCTTCACTGCTATTAGTGTGTTATGATAACCTCGGTGACTCGAATATGGTTTCGCATGAAACTCCCTCAATATCACCTTCTTGAGCTCACTACTGTCCATTACATATATCCTTTCTCAGAACCTGACCAATCCATCTGCTGTAAGACAATAATCCATGCCCTATGCACCTGCGCCTGTACCTATACTACCACCTGTACCTATACCACTACATGTATCTATACCTATACCTTCACCTGCACTTGCACCTGTAATATCAAATGTACCTGTACCAACACACTACTGCAACTTGTGCACAATCTCCATATACTTGACTTCCTTTTGACCTACCTGCAAGATCCTATCTCGTAAGTCTGTCCCATAGGAGCTCATAGCTGCCAAGTGATGTAGCTTTACCCATTTACTGAGAGCATTTGCCACCTTGTTCTCCTTACCTTTGATGTACCTGATCTCAAAATCAAACTCGCTAATCGTGGCCAACCATCTAGCTTGCCCGACATTCAGATTCGACTAGTCAAACAAATACCTCAACCCAATATGATCACTCATCAGTACAAACCTCCTACCAAGAAGATAATGTCTCCACATATTCAATGCATGTACGATTGTTGCTAACTCAATATCATGTGTTGGGTAGTTCTTCTCATGCTCGTTTAGTTTCTAGGACTCATAACATACCACCTATCCATACTGCATAAGGAATCCACCAAGCTCTCTCTTGAAAGCATCTGTGCATACAACAAACTCTTTGTCTGGATCTGCAATCTGCAGCACTGATGCATGTGTCAACAACTTCTTAAGTTGTTCAAAGCTAACCTCACACTCCTCTGTTCATTCGAACTTCTTAACTTTCCTTTGCAATGATGTGATAGGATAAGCAATCTGCGAGAAGTTCCTGATGAATGTCTTTTAATATCCTGCCATACCCATGAAGGGTATTACCTCATCCACACTCTTAGGAGCTACCCACTCCATGATGACCCTTATATTCTCTGGATGTATTGCAATGCCCTCCTTGGAGATAACATGCCCCAAATAGTGTACCTCACTTTGAAAGAAGCTACACTTGTTGAGCTTAGAATACAACTGATGCTCTTTGAACAACCTCAACACTACTACTAAATGCTCAACATGCTCTTCCTCATTTTTAGAATATACCAGTATATCATCAATGAACACAATAACAAACTTATCCAAATATGGATGCAACACATTATTCATCAAACAAATGAATGTAGCTAGAGCATTAGTTAAGCCAAATAGAACAACAACAAACTCATAATGCCTGTACCTGGTCCTGAACACAGTCTTGTAAATGTCCTCCTCTTTGATGTGTACCTGATGGTATCTGGATCTCAAGTCAATCTTTGAGAACACTGCTGCTCCCTTCAGCTGATCGAACAAGTCATCAATCCTCGGCAAAGGGTACCTGTTCTTGATAGTCACTTTGTTCAACTGCATGTAATCAATGCATAATCTGAGAGTACCATCTTTCTTCCTCACAAACAATACCAGAGTGCCCTAGGGTGATACACTTAGCCTAATGTATCCCTTGTCCAACATTTCCTTCAACTGCAATTTTAGCTCAACCAACTCAGTTGTGCTCATCCTATAATGTGCTTTTGATGCTGGTGCTGCCCCTAACACTAACTCAAGAGAAAAGTATACCTCCCTATGAGGTGGAAACTCTGTAATTTCCTCAGGGAATACATCCCTGAATTGTTGTAGAACTGGGTACCTGTTCAACACATCTTCATCCTCAACCTCCTTACCCTTGTCACTAGAAATGTGCACTGCGAATAGCATGCATCTTTTCCTACGGCTATGCTTTGCTTGCATAGCTGTCACATTCTAACTGATGCGGATTTCTTCTTACCGTGTAAGACTCTTAGTTCCCCAATTTCATGAACACACTCAATGGATTTGTCATAGCAGTCTACCTTGGTTCTATGAAGATACAACCAATCCACGCCCAACAACATACTGTATGATCCCAACGGTAGTACATTCAAATGTGTTGTTGTAGGCATACCATTAAAATCAAATGCACAAGCTCTTACCCAATGATGAACTCGCTTCTTTGTACCTATAGCCAACTGCACTAACCAAGACTCTGCATGCAATTTCTTACTCAAACCACACTTATCCACCAAGTCAGGACTAACATAGCTTTAATTAGATCCAGGTTCAATCAAAATAGAAATAACTTGATCGCAAAGCTTATCGTCCATCTCAATGATAGATGCCTTTTGTTCTTCCTGCCTATTTTCCACTGTCACATAGATACATGGAATACTCTGACCAACACCCCCAATGCCTCCTGTGCATTGTATATCTTAGGCCTTCCACCCTGATGCTGCGAACATTCTCTCCTAAGGTGTTCCTCACCACATGTCCAACACTTCAAACGACCAGTGCCCTCACCTCTATGTTGTTGTTGTTGTGACCTGTGTCCTTGTCTAGCTACATTAACCTTATTTTGCGGTGCCATATTTTCCTTCCCATCTGCATTCTGAGGGCTTGTCCTCTTAGTCTACCATTTACCTCTACCTTTGTCTTTTCCCTTCCATCCATGCTGAGATTCATTCTTACGCTTTGATTGCTCATATCAATGCTTCAATTTCCCAATGACTTCCTCAAGTGACCGAGGCTCATCATACTCAATCCGATCTCTAAACGCTAATGGCAAACCACTGACAAATATTTGAGCTTTAGCCTTCTCATCAGTAAGATATGGTACATACCTCAATAGCTTCAGAAACTTTGTCATGTACTCTTCATCTTTCATTGATCCCATATTTAGCTCATATAGTTCTTTAGCCTTACTGTTGTAGTACCTTTTTGACAAGTATTTCTTCCTAAAAATCCACTTGAATTCCTGCCAACTCAAGTCATTCATCCTGATATCTTTGACCCGCTTAACATATTCCCACCAGATGTATGATTTACCTTTCAAACTGAAGGTAACTATTCTGGCCTTCATGTTATCTGTGTATTCATGCATCTCAAAGAATTTGTTCATCCCAAGTATCCAAGCCTCTGCGTCTTCCGACTTCTTCACATCTCCATCAAAGTACATGGTTTTGTTTTTTTGAATTCATCATGTAAGTATACCATATCATTCCTCCTGTAAGGATGATAGCGATGACAATCATGATGCCTGTCAGAACCAAAACTAGAATAGTACCTGTACTCATTGCCCCTTCTATCTGGAGTGTCCATCAATCTTCCATCTCTCACTGTATCGGATCTATCTGACTTGTGTCTATCAGGAGATCTACTGCCATATAACCAATTAGTTCCATCCTCATGTCCATGGTTGATATGAAGCAACCCTTGTCGCTACAATTCTGACAAACTCTGAAGAAGTATAACATTAACCTCTGCTTGCTTCTCTTGTGCCTGTATGATCTGATCATTATCTACCTTACAACTCCTTATCTCTTCCTTTAAGCTCCTCAGTGTAACTGCCAAATCAGAAGGATTTCCAATACCACACTGATCTTCGGATTCATAGGGAGAGTCTTTGTAGTCAACCATGTTGCTATCCATTTGATATTTCTTCTTGCAATGCATAATATGTTAGATAAACCAAATCACAATAAATCGACGTACCTTAGTATAGCTTGGGGAGGATACCTTGTCTGCAAGATCACCAAATCAGCGTGATACATGTATAACATAATCATAACAACATATAGACATATGCAAATAAATGTATCAAGACATAAAAAACTATAGTTAGGGTCCAATCATCAATGCAAGGCCATATCAACAATGCATGCTATGACCTCATGCATTACAACAACCATTACTCCATTATACACATTGCCACATGCAACCAACAATATGCATAATCAATGCCTAGTCAACTACACATACGCATAAACACATGTAGTCGAGCATAAGTGATCAATTCTTGTAATCAACCTACAATAGTGATACATGTAATCGAATCATACAAGAATGTAACCTAACATACAAGGGTGTAAGTAGGCAACATAAAATCAACACGTAAGCGACATGAAACCATATGCAACCAGTCACATATTCATGACAAATACATTACGAAATATCAATATCGAATTCTCCATATCAACCATCCTACAACCATAATCAACCATCATGCAAATGCAACAAGCACATGAAATGCAAGTGTGAAAGACACACATGCAACTAACATGCATGTATGACCAACACACACTGCCCATCCAGTTTGAGAGTTTAACCATGCTTTGATACCACTTTGTAACACCCTCCTCCCACATCCACCCAAGTAACCTTGCCAACTGGGTTAAACATGAGACGAGCGGCTACTATGATCATATTCAACCTCCTATGTGACCTTAAGGAAGTGGAATCAATGGAACATCACACACAATCATCCAACATCATCAACATAACCGTCAAGAGACAAGTCATCCACTCAAACAACCTGTCCCTGGGTCCCACTGTTGTTTTAGATCTCTTAGGCCATAGTTGCTCTCATGCTATGGGAAAGGGAGTGACCAACAACCCAAAGTCGCTCTCATAGTCTTGCCTAGTAGAGACCAAAGACCAAAGTTGCCAGTTTTGTGCCAGCGACCCTGAGATTTAAGCCACTTTTTTAGGCCCAGAGCCCAGGCCAATGTCCAAAATGGAGTGATAGCATAGAATCAGTAAAAATACAGGGAAAAAATGATGCAAAAGAAATAAAATGAACAAAACCATAACCAAACCCCTACTAGCCATGACAGGCATTTCGTCAAACACATCATCAACATGTATTACCTACAGGTGTATTCCCTCATTTCAGTTACTGCATTATCCTCTATTAGATCATAAACACATTATCCATTCATATACAAGTAAAAGCATGCTAAGAGCCATACATAGATGTTGTCATAAGACATGCATATAACCATCATAATAGGAACAAAAATACCGTAAACATATCAACCATCAAAATCTATATATACATCAATGCATTTACTACCATGTTCCACCTGACCATAGATTAGCCGAGCCAAGTTTCTCTTTAGCCAATCACCCTCGTGCCTTATTCCAAGCATGAATGTGGGACTCATAGAACACACCAAAAACACCAATAAACATGGATGCCACTGGAGTTCTTCGCCTACACCATCAGGAATTTGAGTGCCTCCTAGGTTCTTAGGATTTACCGTGCATCCATAGTTTGATCAAGGGATCACAAGGCCCTACAATGAGACATACTCTCTAGGCTTTACCATGCATCCCATCCCAGGATCACTAGGACCAACAGAGAGAAAATCCACCTCTTGGCTTTACCGTATATCTTGCCATTCATCGAGAAGGATTCCTAGGCCCACCGAGGCACACAATCTGGCTTTACCGCAATGCACAGTCTAGTTCAGGGGTTACTAGGCTAGTTTTTTCGTGATCCCCATTCTGGTTCAGGGACCACTAGACCATGTGTTTGTCAATTTAGAGATCCACCCCACTTAGCTTCAAATCCAATCCTTCCATCCCATATAAACCGTATGAGAGAACCCATCTCATCAAAGCTATCAGGAAATGGCAAGGCTAGGCTGAAAACGCTGTCACACCTAGCAAAATCCATGCCATGGTAGAAAAGAAACACATGCAATCCCATGCATGCCAAATCTAACAAGGAAAATATGGATTCAAGTTGATACCTGCAATGAAGCCTACTATAGTTGCTTGATCCTGCCTTTCCCTGCTTGATCTTTGCTTCCTCTTGCCTTCTTTGCCTTTCTTGCTCCAATGCCAAAGTGCTCCAAGAAACTCTAAGTGTCCAAGAGTGAGAGAGAGAGAGAGAAAATAATGAGAGAGCTCCAAAACTAAACTGACAAAAGGTTACCAACTGATCCTCATAAGCCTTTTTATGAATGAGGCCTCTATTTTCTTCATTTTCCATTATTTTTCTTCATTTTCCTCCTCACATGCAACCTGTGACCTTTCACCTCCTTTTTCTCCTAATTTCCATTATTTTCATAAATAATTGTGCCAAAAATGTCATTTTTCCTTTTCCAAAGCCTTAGCCATTACCTTTGCCAACTTCCTTAGCCATAAACAACCAAATGAACACCACATAGAATGTGTTTCCCAACATTGAACTTGGAATAAGTGTCCCATTGACTGTGGTTATTGGTTTTTTTTTTTTTACATGGAATTTTCACTAGGGTTGTTACAGCGTCCTCATCGGATTCTCAAGATGAGTACACTAGAAGAAGTTTTTTTAGGTAAGAAACCAGATGTGGCACACTTCATAATATTTGGTTCATCATTTTACTATCATGTTACCGACGATTCAAGGAAAAAGCTAGAAGCGACAACTGAGTTGGGCATATTTATGGGGTACACTGATATACCTCACAACTATCGGGTGTACCTTCCATCTCATAGGATGATAGTTGTTCGTAGATATGTGAAGTTCAATGAAGAGAAGGAAACGAGATGTTACCTTGAGAGGGAGCTTCAGTTACATGCAGATGAGGAGCTTTTAGCTCCAAAGGAAGAACCTTAGGATGATGTGGAGCAGCCACATGTAGAGGAGTAGATAGTGGAAGAACCCACTCATGCAAAGACATCCAAAGATGGACGAAAGGTCACCAGAGAAGTTTACAAATTGATGCATGATGATAAAGAGAATGTGGGATCACCCATATCATAACACAAGAAGAGGATATCACCATATAAGTACATTGGATACATGGATCTGATGAGCGAGAGTGTAGAGACTAAGGCATCCACATCCGAGGAAGCAATGCAACAACAAGTGTGGGTTGATGCCATGGTAGAGGAGTATAACTCCATTATCATGAACAGTGCTTGAGAAGTTGTCCCAAGGCCAAAGGATAAGTTAGTGGTAGGTTCCAGGTGGATCTACAAGATGAACCAAGCAATAGATGGGATTGTCGAGAAACACAAGGCTAGATTTGTGGCCAAGGGGTTCTCTTAGGTGGAGGGAATTGATTACAAGGAGACCTTTGCTCCAGGAGAAAGGAACTCTTCAATCAAATCTATTCTAGCACTTTCAACACAGATGGGATGGAAGATACATTAAATGGATGTGAAAACATCCTTCCTCAATAGAGTGATTGAGTAAGAGGTGTACATAAAGCAACCAGAAATATTTGAGACCTTCAACAGAGAATCACATGTGTGCAGACTTAAGAAAGCGATGTATGGATTGAAACAAGTACCTCGTGCTTGGTACACTAGGATCGACAACTATTTCAATAGATTGTGCTTCACCAAATGTGAAGCAGATGCAAACCTTTACCATATTGTGGTTGAAGGTAAATTATTTATTATAGTATTATATGTCGATGATTTAATTCTAACAGGTGATGAGAAGCTGGTCAAATCTTGCAAAGAGGATCTTGCAAGAGAATTCGAGATGAAGTGCTTGGGGCTCATGCATTATTTCCTTGGTATGGAATTATGGCAAGGAGATGGGGAATTGTTTGTCTCTCAGGGAAAGTATGCCAACGAGATACTGAAGTGTTCCACATGGAGAGTAGCAAACCTATGGAGACGCTTAAGGGAATTGGAGGAAGGAAGATGCCACTTCAGATGAAGTAGTGGAGGCCACTATTTACAGGATGCTTGTGGGTTCACTTATGTACTTGGTGAACACACGACCAAACATGTGTTTTGTAGTTGACCATCTTAGTCAAGTAATGGTTAAGCCAACCAAACAATATTGGAAGGCAACTAAACATGTACTGAGCTACCTCAAAGGAACTACTCAGTTTGGTCTTTGGTACAGATGGACATAGGAAGTAAAGCTTCAAGGCTTCACAAATGCAGATTGGGCAGGGAGTCGATCAGATAGGCACCTCTAGCTACAAAGATGTTTCAGTTCACTAGGTTGTCTCTTGCTACTGCTTAAGAAACTAGCTATGGATCCTACTCTTTTGCTGGGTGGGCTTCCTCCTTCCTTGGCTTCCTTCTTTCTCACTGCTTGGGTTCTTGCTTGACAACAATTTTAGCAGGAAGCAGAGATCAGTTGCACTCAGTTCAACAGAACCAAAGTACATGGATGCTAATCAAGCATCTTGTGAGGCTTTTTGGATGAGGAAGATCCTTGTTGGGTTATTTGGGTAGCAGATGGATCCTACAGTGATTTACTGTGACAATCAAAGTTTTATTAAACTCTTTGAGAATCCAGTTTTTCATGATCGGTCCAAGCATATCGACATTCGGTATCACCATCTTGGAGATTGTGTGCATAGGCGAATCATGTTGCTAGAGTACATTCCTACAGAGGAACATGATGCAAATATCTTGACTAAGGCACTGTCAAGTGGCAAATTCGAGTTCCATAGAGGCAGGATTGCGGTATTTGATAATCCCTTTATTGTTGAGAGGGAGTGTTTAAAATGCAATAAGAAAATCCTGATTTAATTTCCCCTTGAATTAAATTAGGAGGAAATTTGCAGTTCCATATCACAAGACAACTTGTACAAGTTAACTAAGTTAATTTGACTTAGTTGGCTTCGTTAATTCAAGTTGAGGGTCTAACTTGAGTCATTTATAGTGTCTCCTAATTTTTAGGAGCCATGGTTGAGTTTATTTTGAGTTGTAATTAATTAATTAATTCAGTTTAACTGAGTTAAAGTGAGTTAAACTAGTTCCAACTGATGGAGGAACTAGTATGAGGTCTAACAATGGGGTGCGGCTTCATGTGTTCAACAAGTTAATTGATAATTATGCCATAAATAACTCTTGCATGTGTGATCTGAGAGTTACCCAGTTGAGATTGGAGTTCAAGGGCAGTGTACTATCAGTTGTATAATCATCCAAATTGTACAGGTGGTGCATGCAATCAGAGGAAGGCCTATGATGGATTGCACAATTCCAATTGAGGAATTTCCCTAATTAATAGGGGTTGATTCCCAAGGAAACAACGCAAGGAAATAGGGACTTGGGTAAACAGAAAATTGGTTAAGTATTGGCCAAGGCTTGTCTAGGAAGCTGTGAGACACATAAAGGTAGTGCAGAGGTTGCTCGGACTTGAGAAAAGAATTGTAATCTTCTCATATTTTTTGACTAATGCAATATATAGATAATAGGGGTTTTTAGTTGTGGCTTTCTGTTAGGGTCCCACCCTAACCCCCTTATTTATGTCATGGGATCACGTCATAGTCAAGAGTCAATAAAGCCCATATTAATATTTGTAAGTGGTTAACCCGCAATTAATGACGGGACCACAGTTAGTTGCAAATGGGCGGTAGTATTAGATAGATGGTAAATGGGCGGTAGTATTAGATAGATGGTATTAATAAAACCCACGATATTGGCCCGTGGTATTGCATGTATGAGTCATATATAAAGGATAGAGACTCCCTGCGAGGAGCATCGTGTCTTGTTTTGTAATCGAGCTCTGCTCTATTGGAGGTTGCCCCCTCGAAGAGGCCTGTGAACATTTCTCTCTGAATAATAAAATCATTGCTATTCTGTGTTCTGGGTATATTTTCTTCGCATATTCTGTGTTCTCGGTATCTTTTCTTCGCAAATTCTATGTTTGGGTATTGCTTTGCAGGTTAAGAGCATAACAAGTGGTATCAGAGCACTTTCCAGGGCTCGGTGGGATCTCCAAATTTTAGCAAATTTTTTTTGGCTAGAGACGTGTTCCGGCGTCTTTAAACCACGGGATCTGTCGTTAAGCGCATAAACCTGCGGATTTGGGGAGGCATGCACGCAGGAAATACAAGAGGTGGTCACGTCTGTTGGACTCCCTTGTAACCCCTGTGGGTACCCCTTCGAGTAGTAGCGCATTAGACAGAACCGCGCACGGACTGTCTTCCACGTACCCTCTGGGTATATAGGAAGCCCCCTAGCTCCCTTGAAACCTCGCCATAGATAAACCTTCGGCCGTCTTGTGGCTACAGTACACCGAGAACAACACTCAGAGAGATTACTCGCCCGTACGATAGGGTAGTCGGGTTGTACGGCTAAGGGTACGGTCGATCCTCCTTAGTTAGAGCCCTGAAACATTGGGCCGAGTACTACTGTCAGACCCTTATGTATATTGCGATCTGTAGCACCTGACACTCCCCAAGACCATAGTTCCCTTTCTATTGGGGGATCACACATCATCTATTCCAGATCAGTAGCAGCAGTTGTTCCACCATTCAGATCTATCAGATCCACCAGATCGGATATTCTAGATCAGCAGCAGCAGTTGTTCCACCATTCAGATCTCTCAGATCCACCAGATCGGAGTAGTTGTGAAGGGTTCCTGTACCTGGATATAATTTTCGCAGGACTTTTGGCGGCATTGATATTTTGAGGATTTGGCGACTGCAGTATTGATCAGGAAGGAGTAAAACTCCGTTAGGAGTTTTCCAAAAAAAAAAAAAAAAAAAAAAGAGTCTGAGATCTTCCGGGGCGCTTATTGGTGACCTAGCCCATCAGTATCAGGACGACGAGCTGAGCAAGGTGGTACCATTCAATTTCTTAGTAAAAATTTTTAGGCGGTCCCAATTTTTCATCAGGTTGGTGTATGGTAGAAACTCGCGCTCAAGTGATGGCCAATGAAAGGATCGACAAAATTGAAAACCATGTGCATTCCCTCCAAACTGCGGTGAACAAGATCAAACTTGAGCTTCAAGGAATGAGTAACCACATACAACTTGAGCCTAAGGGAATAGGTAACCAGATACAGGAGGCACTCCTAAAGGGCAAGGAGCCAGCCCATGAGGAGGCGTATAATGGCCATGAATACCATGAGGGTGAGTCTAGCCACTCTCCTCACGTTTGGCACTCCCGTCCACCACCCAGTCAGCGACCTCCCAAGTTGGATATGCAGAAATTTGACGGTTCTCACACGTCCGCATGGCTAGCACAAATGGAGCAGTATTTCCAATTGAATCATATCACAGATGAGGGGACTAAACTTATGGTGGGCACCATGTACTTGGACAATGAACGATGGCAATGGAAGGAATGGCATCAGCGTTGCAATGGACATTTTCAGAATTGGGCTCAATTTGCCAAAACTCTTCGCAGTCGCTTTGAATAGGAAGACTCTTTTTTGGGGCGTCTCACTAAGCTTCGACAGACGGGTACAGTGGAGGAATATATTACTGCTTTTGAAGCCTTAGCCTTCCGCACTAAGGGTCTCACAGAGGAGTTCTACATGGAATGCTTTATCAGCGGTCTTAAAGAAGCCATCAAAGCTCAGGTTCTACTCCACCACCCTCCCACATGGACAGAGGCTTGCGAGGTAGCCCGTAAGGTGGAACGTGCATTAACAGCCCAATCCAGCCGCCCCAACTTCCCCGCTAAAGGTCGTCCCTCACAGGCTCCCAATATGACTCAGACACTTAAGATTCAAAAGGTGTCACCTGCGGAAATGGCCGAAAGAAGGAAGCAAGGACTATGTTACTACTGTGATGAAAAATATTCCCCGGGTCATAAATGCAAAGAGCACAAGTTTTTTCAAATAGATGCCACTGACTACATCTCCACCGAGGAAGATCCACCACTTGAGGAACCGGAGGCGATCGAAGAAGATAACCAACAGGAGATTGTATCTGATGAACCAATTATTTCGCTAAATGCATTGGCAGGAATTTCTTCCCCTCAAACTCTCAAAATCAGG
The DNA here is from genome assembly GCA_031772625.1 of Pinus tabuliformis. Classification (NCBI taxonomy): domain Eukaryota; kingdom Viridiplantae; phylum Streptophyta; class Pinopsida; order Pinales; family Pinaceae; genus Pinus; species Pinus tabuliformis. The sequence goes on along the minus strand of CM062817.1, from coordinate 535,343,450 downwards.
GGTTTTCTTATACATCGCCCAGTAGTAGTCTTGATTGATAGTGGAAGTACCCATAATTTCATCCACCAAAAGATCGCTGAAGCAACACATTGTTTCGTCCGGGCAGTTTCTAACTTCCAAGTCCAGATTGCAGATGGGGGCACAATGAAATGTGAAGGTCGCTGTGAAAATGTCAAAATTCAAATGGGGGATTATCAATTGAAAACCCACATGTTTGCAATACACATGGGGGGTTGCGACATTGTCCTCGGCGCGGAATGGCTCCGCACTCTTGGGCCAATCACAATGGATTTCCAGGAGTTATATATGAGTTTTAAGCAGAACAACTCCACACATACCCTCTGTGGACTACAGGCGGGAGCCCCCTCTATCATCAGCTCGCATAGGATGGAAAAATTGTTAAAAAAGGGCCATCATGGAGTGGTAGCTCAATTTAATGCCATCCAGGTAGTAGACACCATGCCTCCGCCAATTCATCCTGAGATGCAACAGATTTTAAATAAACATCGGACGGTCTTTGACAAGCCTCATGAGCTTCCATCCTCGCGAGGGGAACATGATCATAGCATCACATTGGTTCCAGGGGCCCAACCCCCAAATGTGCGGCCATACAGATATCCGTTCACCCAAAAGAATGAAATAGAAAAAATCATCAAGGAATTGTTGGAAGCAGGTGTCATTCGTCCCAGCATTAGTCCTTATTCATCTCCAGTGGTCATGGTCCTCAAGAAAGATGGGGAGTGGCGGATGTGTCCAGACTTCAGGGCCCTCAATAAGTTAACAGTCAAAGATAAATTTCCCATCCCAGTGGTTGACGATTTGCTGGACGAACTCAATGGGGCTCAATTCTTCACTAAGTTGGATCTTCGCTCAGGCTACCACCAAATTCGCATGAAGGAAGTCGACATTCCCAAAACAGCTTTCAGAACTCATGAAGGCCATTATGAGTTCCTGGTCATGCCATTTGGTCTCTGTAATGCCCCCTCTACTTTTCAGAGCCTTATGAATCACCTCCTCAAACCATATCTCAGAAAATTTGTCCTTGTCTTCTTCGATGACATCCTCATCTATAGTGGCACTTGGGCGGCACATCTTCAGCATGTAGATCTACTCTTGCAACTGCTCCGCACGCATAAATTATTTGTCAAGATGTCTAAGTGTTCGTTTGGCATGGAAGAAGTTGAGTATTTGGGCCACATTGTGGGGCGTGAAGGTGTCAAGGTGGACCCAAAAAAGATCCAGGCAATGCAAGAATGGCCTCAACCTAAGACCTTGAAAAGCTTGAGAGGATTTTTGGGTCTCACAGGCTATTATCGTAAATTTGTCCGCAACTATGGCCGCATAGCGAAGCCCCTAACGCAACTCCTAAATAAAAATTCCTTCTTCTGGAACGAAGAAGCACAACAGGCATTTACCGCTCTCAAAACCGCCATGTGTTCCACTCCTGTCTTAGCACTACCGGACTTCACCAAATCATTTGTCATTGAATCTGATGCTTCGGGAACAGGTATTGGAGCGGTCTTAATGCAGGAAGGGTGACCATTGGCCTTCACCAGCCAACAACTAAGTGGGAGGAATCTGGGCCAATCTACCTACGAGAAGGAAATGATGGCCATCTTACATGCAGTCGAGACCTGGCGACCTTACTTGTTGGGGCGACGTTTCCAAATCCGCACAGATCATCACAGTCTTAAATATTTTTTGGAGCAACGCCTATCTTCCCCACAACAAAATAAATGGTTAGCCAAAATGCTGGGATATGATTATGAGATCATTTACAAGAAAGGGAAAGACAACAGGGTAGCAGATGCATTGTCGCGCCAATTTGAGGAGGAAAGTACTCTGCTCGCAATTTCCCTCCCCATTCCAGACTGGATTGAAGAGGCTCGCAGGGAATGGTTTTCACATCCCGGGCTCTCCCAACTCATTTCTCAATTGCAGATAGATCCTAATTCCAGCAAGGGCTACTCGTGGCAGAATGATATTCTTCGCTACAAGGATAGAGTCGTAATAACACCAACATCCACCCTCAAAAGTCGCATTTTGGCAGAATTGCACTCATCTCCCATTGCAGGACATTCGGGCTTTCAGAAGACATATGCTCGCACCAGAAGATCATTTTTTTGGGCCGGCATGAAATAGGACATCCTTACTTTCGTAGCAGAATGTGACGTCTGTCAACGCCACAAAGGGGAAACCGTCAACACACCAGGCACATTACAACCATTGCCCATTCCGGCGTCAATTTGGACGGAGGTCTCCATGGATTTCATTACAGGTCTTCCAAAGTCTGGGAACAAGTCAGTCATCATGGTGGTTGTGGACCGACTGTCGAAGTATGCTCATTTCTGCGCCCTACCCCAACCATTCACACCCACTTTGGTTGCTCAAACTTTCATGGATCAGATCTTCAAATTGCATGGCATGCCCACTTCTATTGTGTCCGACCGCGACCCAATCTTCACTAGTAATTTTTGGCAGGAGCTCTTCAGAATACAAGGCACTCAACTCAAACTCAGTACTTCATATCATCCGCAAACAGATGGTCAAACCGAAGCCGTCAACAAATGTCTAGAAACCTACCTTAGGTGTTTCACTTCAGAAAAACAACACCTTTGAGTTCAGTGGTTACCTCTGGCGGAATGGTGGTATAACACCAACTATCATGCCACCACCAAAATGACTCCCTATGAAGCAGTCTATGGACAACTTCCGCCTTCCCCTACTTCTTATCTCAAGGGGTGCTCCAAAGTACAAGCCGTGGATCAACTCCTACAACACCGCGCAACCATGCTTGCCCATCTGCGTGAGAATCTTCATCAAGCTCAGAACCGTATGAAGCAACAGGCTGACCAACATCGCTCAGAGTGCCAATTTCAAGAAGGGGATCAGGTCTTTTTGAGGCTGCAACCATATAAGCAAACATCACTCAAAGACAAGGGTTGTCAAAAGCTCTCTCCAAAATTCTATGGACCATACCAAGTACTTCAGCGCATTGGAGAAGTGGCTTACAAGTTGGCTTTGCCACCTACAGCAAAAATCCACCCAGTTTTCCATGTATCGTCCCTCAAGAAAGTGATTGGGAATAATTGCCGAGTTCAAACCAGTCTACCTGAATTGGACGAAGAAGGATCAATCTGGCTTCAACCGGAACAGGTTCTAGACACACGAGACAAGCACCTGCGCGGCCGAATGCTTAAGGAGGTCCTCGTCAAATGGAAAGACACCTCTCCGGAAGATGCAACTTGGGAACCAGCCACTATTCTTCAGCAGTTTCCGCAGCTTCAGCCTTGAGGACAAGGCTAGTCTTAAGGGGGAGGGCATGTTAGGGTCCCACCCTAACCCCCTTATTTATGTCATGGGATCACGTCATAGTCAAGAGTCAATAAAGCCCATATTAATATTTGTAAGTGGTTAACCCGCAATTAATGACGGGACCACAGTTAGTTGCAAATGGGCGGTAGTATTAGATAGATGGTATTAATAAAACCCACGATATTGGCCCGTGGTATTGCATGTATGAGTCATATATAAAGGATAGAGACTCCCTGCGAGGAGCATCGTGTCTTGTTTTGTAATCGAGCTCTGCTCTATTGGAGGTTGCCCCCTCGAAGAGGCCTGTGAACATTTCTCTCTGAATAATAAAATCATTGCTATTCTGTGTTCTGGGTATAATTTCTTCGCATATTCTGTGTTCTCGGTATCTTTTCTTCGCAAATTCTATGTTTGGGTATTGCTTTGCAGGTTAAGAGCATAACACTTTCCCAAGGAAATCATTGTGTAATGTGTTGATTGAATTATTTCTCTTGTATGCTTCGTGATTTTGCAATCGTTAATTGTTTATGTAGTTGGTAGTGTAGATTCAAGTCTATTGTTTTAGTAAATTACAATTATCAGTTTGAATATACAAGCGCTAATCTCCCCAAAAGAGAATTAGTTTGTCAAGGTCAAACCCAAAGGGCCCCTCTCCCCTAAAAATTTATAGTAATCATCCCAAGCACAATTTTAATATTCAAAAAACATTATATTGGAGGGCCCCTTCCTCAAAATCCAAAAATATCTCCAAGAGGCATACATGCGCCTCCTCTTTCATGTGTCATCTCATAGAATCTTTGGCCTAAGGTGTGGCCAACAAACACGATCTAGGTGAACTGGAAGTTCCTGTGAATTCATTTACCTATTCTCAGTTTTGATGGGCAAACGAGCGATGCCAATGATGACTTTAAGGTTTTCTCCAATTAGGGGGAAACTCTTGGATAAACGAAGGAAGTTGGATGCTATGCTCTGGCATATAAATGCCCTATTTAAGATTTTAGCTGCAGGAAAAGGTATTGATGACTTAGATGGCTTTGAAGAGACACTGAGGCATGAATTTATCACCTAGAAACACAATATGGATTATAAATTCATCCTTTGAAATTGCCTTCATCCAAGACAAACAAATGTGGAAATATTCTCTGGTACAATTCATGGTTTGTGGTAATCATCTCAGATCGATCACTATAGAGGTAATCCTCCCCCTCTCATCTACCTAACTCTTATTTTCTTTACTTGTATGTATATTATCAGGGAAAATTTTAGGGACTAATATTCGTATGTGGTCTAATATTCCATGCTTTTTCCTTAAAAAAAATTATTTTACCTTAAAAATCGCCAATATTACATATTGTCTAATATAAAATAATTAGAAATCTAAACATTTTAACAAAATTGTCATCAAAATTTAAAAAAAATTGGATATTAGAGAATAGTAATATTAGCCAAGGTTGCTAAACTTTAAGATAATATTCCATCCTTAAAATATTCCCTTATATTTTCTTTGCCCTCAAGTCCTCCTTTTTGAGGTTGTTATTTGTGGTTATTGCTGCCTCCTGATATGTTTGGGATCTCCATTTAACAACCTATATTCCCCTAGGAAGTTTTCTTTGCTTATATCATGGTCCTTTGCACATTTGGAAACTCTTTCTAATGTTTCTTCCCTCTCAGCTAGTCCCCATTACATCTCTCCCATAACATTTTGGCTCTTGAGTCGAGATGGCCTCTCTGAAGATATTATTATTGTTCCTTCGTTTATTTTCTAGTAGAGAGGTGATCTCCACATCGTCCCTGTTGAACCTCAACAACAAAACCCAAAGGGTCGAGAAAGCCTGGAAGATCAAAATATGTGTTCTCTCTATTTATTTCCTCCAACTCTTAGATATTTCTCAACAAGTTATGTCCTCATGGGGAAACACCATTGACACCCATCTTAGCATATTCCATCAGGAAATCTCCACTGATATGGTAGAAATGCAATTTTGTCAACCCTACATCCACAACCTGAAGATTGAAGTGAAGGTAGAATTTGATGTCAAAAGCGCCTCCAAGGATCACTCGTCACATAACTAGATATAATCTCCTAAATGAACTGTAAATTTTGCTTTTTGTTTGATCATTTTTAGCACTCCTATAAGCAATATAAAGATATCAATAGTACAAAATGTTTAAATATGATGCGCTCAGAAAGTAGAGACTGGGTGAAGACATAAATATAATCTTTGAGAAACAATCTCTCTCAATAATTTTTCCATGTACTACATTTGAGTTTTATTCTCAGACCTTCTTTAATACAAAATTATGCTTAATTCTTGTTTTAAAAAACAAACATATACTTGTGAAAAATGGTTGAATAAACTCCCAGGGAAATTCAAAACTCCTTTTTCTTTTAATGAATGCATAATTTTTCAAATATTTGATAGATTACATACTTTACTTTTAGACATGTTGATTTGCACTTGTCTATTATGTATATGTATATATATATATAGGTTAGCCTTTTTTCCTCATAATTTTTATTTCAATTTTTGTTTGTTTGTATGTATATATATAAGAAATTTTCCACGAAATCACATTTATAGAAATCACAATGGCTGAAAAATGAAAAGGGATATGTTGTAGACTTCTATTTTTGGCTTTAATCGTAACCTAGGGTTTCTGAAACTCTGGTGTGGGGGCCTGTGCATGTGGGCTCTGCAGCTCTCCCCTACCTGCCCTTTTGTTTATAGTCCATTCAACTCCTACATGGCATTGGACTTAGTGGCCTTCTCTACAAAGCCCATGGAGCGGGTGCAAAGTTTAGACTCGTGAGGAGGAGGTGAAGTTCCTCCTCTCTCCTAATCAATTGTTATCAAAACAGTCTCTGTTGTAGTCTCCCTTGGGACTTGGGCTACGTACCTTTCTTCTGTCTTTTTCCTAGGTGACGAGTACGTCCTCTCCATCCTTGATTGACACATAGGCACCTTTTTTCTCTTCTACATTTGTGCCTCCACCCTCCCCTTCGACTGCTCTATCAAATATTTCTCCCATGGATGAACCCTCCCCTATTTTCTCGATTGAGGGTTTCCCTAGCACTGTTTACTCCCCTCTAGATCCTGTCACTCTCCCGTTTTTCCCATCAATCACTTTCTCTTTTTCCCCTTCTTCTCACACCAGCTTCCTTTGTAACCACCTAATGTGGGGATGCTTAGTGCTGAAAGATCCATTTCAAGCCTAGAATCAACTATCCAGCTAGTAGGCATTGAGCCAACTAAGATATATAGAAAATGTATCAAGCATAAGGCTGAAGGACCAAATTTGGTTATTGTAACAACCCCTGGTTGTTTAAAAATATAAGACCAAGGTCATGGGACACATATTTCAAGTTGAATGTTGGGAAAAACATAGTGATGGGTATCACTGGTGCTTAATTAATGGCTATGGGAATTGGCAGAGGCATTGGAAAAGTCCAAGAAGCATTAATTGACATTTATTTATGAAATAAAGGAAAATAGGAGGAAAGGGAGATGAAGGGTCACAAATTTGAATGAGAGGAAAATTGAAGGAAAATGAAGAAAATAGAGGCCTCAATAATAAAAAGGCTTATGAGGATCAGTTCCCAACCTTTTGTCAGTTTTAGCTTGGATCTCTCTCCTATTCTCTCATTCTCTCATACTTGTGCACACTTAGAGTATTCTTGGATCACTTTGAAACACATTGGATTTGGAGAAAGAAGGCAAAGGAAAAGCGGGAAAGTGCAAGGGAACGGGTCGATCAACAACTACAACTTAATTTCTTTGCAGGTAATAGGTTGCATGTGTGATTTCCTTGTTGATTTATGGATGCATGATAGATGCATGTGGTTTTATAGTTATGTGTTGTCATTGGCATGGAGGATTGCCTAAATTGATGGTGGTTTTATCCTTTCCTTGTCATGTCCTGAATAGCCATGGTGTTGTGGGTTTTTCCACTTGCTTGTTTTCTGATTGGTGTTCATAATTCCTTATGGTTGTGGTTGGAACAAATGCTCTAGAAGCCCTGTAACAACTTGGGTTGAGTTACTAGTCCTGAAGCCTAGATTGGGACAAACACTCTGGATCCCTTGGTGGGTTGAGTTACTAGTCCCTAGAGCCGGGTTGGACAAATGCTCTAGAGCCCTGGAAGGTTGTGGGTTGAATTACTAGTTCTTAGAGCCATGGACAACTTGGGTAGAGACTGATCTAGTTGGTGTTAGTGATGTCCGACCGTGAGGTGGGATAACTGGTTGAAGATTGAGGTGGTTTGGCCTCTGGAATCCCAAGTTTTGTTTTTCGTGGTTTATTCCATGAGATCCCACATTCATGCTTGGAATATGGAGGGAGGGTGATTGGTTGAAAGAGAGATTTGGTTCAGCCCAATCTATGGTCAGGTGGTATGTGGAAGTCCCTGAATTGGTTAGTGTCTTCATATGTTAATAAGGTTTATTCTTCTATTGCGATTCACATATATTTGTTGGCAATATGTTGGTGATATTATGGTTGGGTTTCCATGGTTGATATGTTGTCTATTTTCTGATTATATGTTGTTCATATAATGTATATCTTCTACGGATCTTGTCATGAATTATTTAGTTATTGATCAGTAGATGAATGTATGGACTAATCATTGTTGTTGCAGCTATGTGGAGAGGGAATAAGGCATTCTCAGTGATTCTCAAACGAATCTTAGACTTTTATGATTAGATATGCATTAATGACCTATAGCTTATGTGTTTGCCATGTGTTTGACGAAATGTTTCTTATGTTCTAGGAAGTCTAGGTTAAGTTATGTCTTCAAGTGTGTATGTTTAGCCTTGTTGTCATGTCATTAATGATTCTGAGAAGTTTTAGGATGTTCTAGGCAGTGGTCTGGAGGCTGACCTGGAATTGAGGCTTCGATATCAGGACTGCCCCTTTTGATCTGGACAATTTGGGTCACAACTACACCAAAGCAGGCTTGTGAGTGCAATTGGAGGCCTTCAACAGCATGGAGGCCTTTTCATGCATGTGATCGGGGGTTAAGTTGTGTGAAAAGGAGCCCCAACTTAGGTGTTGGTCACCTAGGGTGGTCCTTTAGCCCTTGAGTATCCTATAGCCCCGAGGAATGTTGTGAGTTGTTAGTTGGTGATCATTTGTAGGCCCCACTTCCTTAACTAGAGCTAGGAGGCCGAGTCGTGTCATAGTAACTCTTTGTCTCATGTTTAACCTGGAAATATGGTGAAATTAGGTAAATATGGGAGGGGTGGTTACAATTATCAATGACAAGGTTAAGCTAAACAACATTTCTAGGATGGAGGAGGCGACGATAGTTGGTCATTTTTCCAGCAAAAGAACGATGAGGGATATCCTGCGAAAGTGGACCTTTGGCCACTTTTGGTTAATTATGACTTATATACAACGTTTTTTTATCATATCCAAAGGATGGTTGGGCTAAATTTTAGAAACAAAGGAGGATGGAGAAACAATCCTCCATAAACCTTGGCACTGGGGCTCTCAAGCTTTGTCCCTAAAACGGTGGTCTATGGATTTCAACACCCACTCTAAAAATATTTTGGTGATCCCAATTTGGGTTCGAATTCTAGCCCTCCCTCTGTATTTTTAGTCAAATGAAGTATTCCAAGAGATAGGGAACATCCTATGGTTTTACTATGAAGTAGACACTTCTTTTAGAAAATGTAGCTACATGGCTATGGTGAGGATTTTATTTGGTGTTAACTTGGCTGCAAAGATGTTAGGCTCCATTTCCATCTAGGTGGGTTCAAAAATTCACAAGCAGTTGCTTGATTATGAAGGAATCCCCTCTGGTTATGTCAGGTGCCACACTTACAACCATCTAGGAAGGGATTGTCCCATGGGAAGGGTTAAGAAATTATGGGTTCAAAAGGGTCCATCAAGCTCAAATTCTAGAAGTGTCCCTATCAAAACATCTAAGGAACTAAAGCTTGTTGTTTTTCCATGGCACTGGAGAATCTAGGTTAGAGTCATAGAGTCACTAACACTACCAACTAAAATTCCACAACAAACTTCTTTACACAATATAATATAAATAACAATAAATTAACGCGTGCACAAATAGACAACTTTTTTACATTTTTTCAACAACTCAACTTCTTTATATTAATAAACTATAATATAATTGTTTAGGGCTTCTGTACCAGGGATCATGGCCCTCATACAATCATTGATAGAAGAATATACAACTATAGTTTGGTTTCAATAAATATGACAACCAATCTACCTTGAACAAGATACAACTGACCATCTAGCCGATGTAGCGCGCTTCACAACTCCCTTGGTCGTACCTTTAACACATTTGTTGGTCCTTCTGCTCCCAATCTGCAGCTCTACCTCTATCAATGGATCATGCTCCTTTAGGTCATTGAAAATGGCTCCAATTTTCCCTCTAGTTAATCATTAGTCCATCAACGAATCAACATATAGGGTCTTCTTGCGAGTTGTTCACAACTCTATTCGTGAACAAATCCTTGAATGCCCACTGTTTCTCCTCAGCTCTTAGGGATTTTTTCCCTCTAATGCCTTCCTATGTTGCTCCAATGAGGAAAAATTAGGGCACAAAGGGTTTCCCACTATGACTTCCAAATGTCCTTCTCCAACTATCATCTTAGGTCTAATTCACTAACACGTTTAGTTTTCCTTCTTCACTTCAAGGATCAACTTCTTTGGCTCCACACATCTACCCTTTTAGTATCCCTTGTAGTCCTTCACAAGATGCTTCACTTAGGGATTCCAATTTTTCCTCTCCTACCATATTTGAAGTCCTTCACAAATATGGACTTAGAGCTCCCAAGGTTACCTACTCGTTTCCCTCCAAACAACCACAAGATAACTTTCCAAACTGTCCTAAACTAGGACATCAATCCTACACCCTTCCTCCATGAAGAGGTCCTCTTATAACCCTCCAAAACACTTCAGATTCGGGTCATAATTCTATGTAGAACTCGACTCTATCTATGGCATCCTACACCTGCACAAAACATTGGTTTCTCATCTCCATAGACCTCCTTTTGTTGTGATTTTATTAGAGATTAATGTGACCTAGTTTAGGGAGCCCAGTAGGCTACTCAACCTCCGAAAACAAAGCTTCCTCGCACCTACAATCACAACAGAATTTCACCCTGCATAACCGAGAGAAACCATTCTAAACTGTGCTCAAAATTACCCTCAAAAACTTGGCATGTTCTCCCACAATACCTCCTCTCCTACACTGGCCTTTTCTGCCCAAAATGTCACCCAAAACATACCTTAAACTTCGTCCAATTTTCTACTTCTAGCGCTACATCTATCTCAAGTTATTCAACCTCCTAGTTCAGTCTTCCTTGAGGATTAAATTCCTTGATTGGATGCACAATTGAGGCTCCTCCTCTCCATATTTATATGCTTCCTTAGGGTTAACGACTAGCCCATAAAAGGGTCTCAAGTCAAGGATGACTTGTATTTCTAACTATTTTGCCCACATGAAACGTACAAAAATTATTTTCTCACAAAAGTCCTCTCTTAGTACTTTAAGTAGCCCCTTGCTCCTATAAGGGTGCTCCTCCGTCTCCAGGGGTCAAATCATCAAATCTATTCTTGGGTTTGGGTCCACTCCTTTGGGTACAAAACTGCCATGCTTGTGTTCTTAGCCCAAGCCTTATCCCCTAGGGTTTGGAGTACCTCCCAAGCTACCAATATTAACACTCCCTCTTAGCAAGGGAGGTACTTCCAACACTAGGAAGTAACTCGTCACCAACGACACTATCCAATTTGTCATCCACCATTGCAACTTACTTTGTAGAATGAACCACGCTATCTCGATAATGCCTCTACCTCATCTAAACTTGAATACCTAAACACTTCCATAGGGATACTCCCTATGAAGCTAGAATCCCTTTGAGTCTACACGATCTCCACTAGCTCAACATGTTATTGATATCATGTCCTACAAGGTCAGTCCGAGTTGTAGTCAAATATGAGCCATCATTATCGCAACCCAATCCTACAAGCACTCATCCTCTTGGATCAAACACAACACATACGCATCCCTCCCATCTCGGATATGCGGCATCATGATCAAATGAATAAACTAGCTTGCTAACATGTTGTCCATCACATGAAGCAATCTTGATCATACCAATCTCATCCATGCCAAAGAAATCCTTGAGTTGTCCCAATAATCCATAACAAGTCATAGGAAGTCCATGATCAACAACCTTCCCTACAAAAGCATATTGTTCACCAGGTTCACCATCAATCCACCAGAACTCGCAGTCAATCTCGCTACCTAGCTAGTCAAGACCATATCTCTATGTTTGTAGTTGAACCCTCTGCTCTGTGATCTAGACAATCTCAGCTCCCTCTGAGCTGCTTCGTTATGCACACTCTGATTCACTGGCCCTTCAAAGTAGTTCTAATACTATGTTGTTTTTCCACAACACTAGAGAATCTAGGTTAGGGTCTTAGAATCATTGGCACTACCAAATCAAATTGCACAACAAACTACTTTGTACATTGGAATATAAATAACAGTAAATCAACATGTGCACAAATAGACAATTTTTTACAATTTTCAACAACCCACTTCATTATATTAACAAATTGTAATACAATTCTCTAGGGCTTTTGTACTAGGGATCATAACCCTCATACAATCACTGATACAAGAATATACAACTAGGGTTTGATGTCAATAAACATGACAATGAATCTACCTTAAACAAGATACAATTGACCATCTAGCTGACGTGGTGCACCTCACAGCTCCCTTGGTTGTACCTTGAACATATTTGCTGGTCCTTCTGCTCGCAATCTGCAGCTCTGCCTCTATCAATGGATCCTACTCATTTTGGTCACTGAACAGAGATCCATTATGCCCTCTAGCTGATCATTAGTCTAGCAACGAATCAACACATAGGGTCTTCTTGCAATTTGTTCACAACTTCGTTTGTGAACAACTCCTTGACTGCCCACTACTGCTCCTCAGCCCTTAGGGACTTCATCCCTCTAATGCCTTCTTGTGTTGCTCCAATGAGGAAAAATTAGGGCATGAAGGGTTGCCCACTATGACTATCAAATGTCCTTCTCCAACTATCAACTTAGGGCCGATTCTCTAGCACTTCTAGCTTCCCTTATTCACTTCAAGGCTCAGCTTCTTTGGCTCAACACATCTGCCCTTCTAGTAGCCCTTGTATTCCTTCATAAGATGCTTCACTTAGGGATCCTATTTCTACCTCTCCTACTAGATTTGAAGTCCTTCATAAATATGGATTTAGGGCTCCAAATATCACCTACTCGATGTCCTCCAAACAACCACAAGATGACCTTCCAAGCTGTCCTAAACTAGGACACCAATCCTACACCCTTCCTCCTTGAATACATCCTCTTCTAACCTTCCAAAACACTTCAGATTTGGGTCAGACTTCTTTGTGGAACTCGACACTATCCAGGGAATCCCGCACCTACACAATTGATTTCTCACCTCCATAGACCTCCTCTTGCTGCACTTTTGTTGGATATGACTACGACCTAATTTAGGGAGTCTAGTAGGCTACTCCACCTCCCAAAATAGAGCTTCCTCCTACCTATAATCACAACAAAATTTTGGCCTACATAATAGAGAGAAGCCATTCCAAACTATACCTAGAATTACGCTAAAAAACTTGGCATGTTCTCCTACAATACCTCCTCTTCTGCGCTGCCTTTTTCTACCCAAAACATCACCCAAAATAAACCTTAAACTTCATCCAATTTTTTGCTTCTAGGGTTGTTTATATCTTAGGAAATTCAACCTCCTAGTTTGGTCTTCCTTGAGGATTGAATGCCTTGATTGGATGTGCAATTCAGGGTCCTCCTCTCCATATTTATATGCTTCCATAGGGTTAATGACTAGCCCATCAAAGGGTCTCCTCAAGTCAAGGTTGACTTGTCTTGGTGCTTGAAGTAACCCCTTGATCTTCTAAGGGTGCTCTTTCATATCCAAGGGTCAAATCATCAAATCTCTTCTTGGTTTTGGTCCCACTCCTTTGGCTACAAAACCCTCACATTTGGGTTTTTAGCCCAAAAGTGACTTTGTGATGTAAATTCCTCCGTAACCTTATCCCCTAGGGTTTGGAGTACCTCCCAAGATAAAAATATCAACAAATATTGGAGCCAAAAGCAAGGACTTGGTTCTTTCTCCCGATTCTGTTGACAAATAATTGGCCTCTTAGGGAGAACGACTCTCGAATAAAGGACTTCATCAAGACTAGCCTTAATTAGAGTTTGTCATGGCTACTTTAGACATGGTGGCTTCTAGTATAGGTATGTCGTTATCCTCCCCCTTTCTTTCATTACCTTTCTCTTCTTACATTCCAGCACCTCCATGTTCTCCACTTAATGTTTTTCCTTCTATTTCATGTTCCATCTAAGGGCTTACAAAATTGACTTTTCCCCCTCCTCCTCTTCTATTCGCTCCTCGAGCCAACCCTATCATTTGGGACCACTTTCTCTTTGTGACCCCTCGCCCTCCCCTCTTCCTGCCCGCACTATCTTATACCCCTATGGACTTTTATCCCTCTCATCAGGACCACTAAACTCAGATTTATTTGGTGGGAATTTTGTCCTTGAACCAAGTGGGGGATTAGGTATGTTATATGATAACTTTTCTAAGCTTAGGAACTAGGCACAAATAAAAAAACTCATTAGCTATGAAGCATGTTTCTAATGAAATAAAATTAGGGAAACAAATGTTAATTTTTGGGGTGCTTAGAGCTTCAGTCCCCTTAAAGTGTTTTGAATGAAGATCCTCTCCTACAACATCAAGGATCTAGTTAATCCCTCGAATAGCCTTGGGCTTCTAAGGTTGATTCTCTCTCTCTCGCCTCAATTTATTCTTTTGTAGGAAATTATGATGGATGGCCCCAAGGCTGTAGCTAAACTTTCCTCCCTTCTCTCGTTGTGGTCCTTCCACTACACAGATGCTTGTGGGAAATCTAGTGGCATAAATAATGGTTGGATAAACACAAATATTCTCTATTTACTAGCGTGGACATCCCACTCCTTCCTTGTAACTTCCTTTTCCCATAAGGATTGATCTCTCTTTTGTCTATGCAAATGTTCATGGGCCCTTTGTGGATCGAAAACCTTATTGGAAAAACTTCTTCAAGCTGCCTTGTTTTGATGCAAACCAAGTGTTGGGTGTGGAGCCTGATTATCTTCTTTATTCAAAGGTATTGCTACATTGGGCCCTAGTTTGTAATGGGGCAGAAACACGCCCATTTTTGTACCCCGCCAGGGGGGTCCAAGGGGGGCGAAATATGACAGTAGAAGTTATGTTTAATTTAGGGTCTTTTGCCCTAGAAGGCAACCCCTCACTATATATGAGAGAATTTTAATGTAGCTATGTCAAAATGTGTATTCTAAGTGAGAAAGAGAGAGGAGATTGTGTGAGAGCGAAGAGGGAATTACAACGGATCTGTTGTAGGTTGTATCTCTTCATTTTGTTGGATAATATAAAAGGAAGGACTAGTTGTTTCTCCGTGGAGGTGAACCACGTATATCTATGTCTCTCTTGTTTTATGCGTTTTCTGTGTTTATATTTCTACAATATTTTTATGTGTTCCATTGCTCTGTAATATATAATTTTCTAACACCAAGTGGTTGTCAATGGTGATTTAAACTTCATGATAGGTCCTTCTAAAATTTGGGGGCCTTCAGCTTGGTCGGACCCCTTGGAAAATTTATTTGTGGAGTGCATTGATTTAGTTGGATTGGTGGACCCCTCCTTGTTAAATTCCTCCCTATTTGGCCAAATAAGAGGACAGGAGATGACTATGTGGTAAAAATGACTAGATGGATTTCTAATTTTGGAAAAAATTCCGGATACACCCCTACAGATCATATACTGGATCAAACTAAGGGGATATTCAAATCATAGGCCCATCACATTGGATTTGGAAGCTGACCCCTCAAAGCATATGAACCCTTTCAAGCTGAATCCTACCTACTTAGAATACCCCTCCCTCTTGGAAAGGTTGAAAAGGGATTGGGTCCACTTAAACCTTGACTATCGAATTTCTCCCCCTTTAAAACTCTAGGAGAACCTTAAAAAAAAAATCTTTTATCAACAGGAAAAAGAGAAAAAGGCAAAGGATTAAAAACAATTAATGAGGTTGAAAGCAAATTACACAATTTGTTGTTAAACTCAGACAACTCGTCCTCTGAAGACCAAACAAAATTATTGAAATCTTTGGAGAAACAAATGAGCATCTTGCTTGATAAAGAAAAAGAATGGAGAGTACAAAGCATAACATTATTGCTACAAGAAAGAGATGAGAACACAAAATACTTCTACAATATAACATATCATAGAAAAGTGGTAAACACCATTTGGGAAATCAAGAGGGAGGATGGATTGAAGGCAACAAATTTCAATGATATTGCAAAGGAAGGTTGCACATAATTCCAATCTATATTAAAAAATATAAAATAAAGAAAATATAGACAAAATCCTATAGATTGCAAGTTTCTTCCCTCGCTTGAATAATAAGGAAGAAAAAGAGGACCTAATGAGAAAAATATCCAAGGTTGAACTAGAAATGGTTTTTCAAAGCTTCCAAAAAGACAAAACTACAAGGCTAGATGACTTCCTTATTGAATTTTATAAGGCTTGTTATGATTTCATATGGGATGAATTATTATATATCATTGCATATTCCAGAAACTATGGGAGAATTTTAGCCCCTTTCAATGCTACTTTTCTTAATCTTATCACCAAATATGATAATCACTCCACTTTCAGTCAATTCCATCCCGTCTCACTCTGCAACAATAACTATAATATAATTTTAAAGATTATTACTCTCAGATTAAAACCAATCCTCTATGAAAATATTTCAGTTGAGAAATATTGGTCCTAAGAAATAGGCAAATCCATGAGGCCATTAGGTTTGCTCAATAAAGTCTTCATTCTCTTCACACTCGAAAGAAGAAGGTGATCATCCATAAAGTGGATATATCCAAAGCTTTTGATAGAGTGGATTGGCTCTATATTAGACTTATCCTTCTTCATTTGGGTTTTAACCCTTATTTCGTGCATTGGATATATAGTTGTATCACTTCTTCGATGGCTCTGCTAATAAATTGTTCAACCTCTTCCTTCTTCAACCCTCAACGAGGTCTGAGGTAGGGTTTTCCATTGTCCCCCCTACTCTTCCTTTTGGATGAATACATTGACATGACAAGTTTGAATATATATGGAGATTCTATGAATGGGAAATCGAAGATGAAAAAGCACATGCTTCTTCCTCTCTACCAAAACATTGTGCACAGATCAAGGAAATTTACTTACATATATTTCTCTCATATCTATAGGGAACACAACCAAGAAGCTAATGTGCTTTCAAAAAGAGGTTTTCCACTAGCTCAAGGCTAGTGGGAATTCTAAGAAACGAAAGAGGGCATGCTCAAATTTCAACATTAATGCCCCTGCGCGCAACTAGCCATGGCTATAATACCCATATATGAAGATCAAAATCATATTAAGTTTTTTGGACAACAATTATGTGATATTTATTTTTCTATGATAGGAAAATTTTGAAGGACAAATATATTCAACGGACTATACATGTCCATTTTCATTCTCCCCTCTACTACAGTAACAAGTCTCCTCGAATGATATATTGGTGCTCCCCATTATACATCTACGGATATGAAACATACAACTAACGTCACAAAACTCTTAGCATTTTTTTTTAAATACAATTTTGTGATCTAAACTTGGGTAAGGAACATTCACAAAGTTTTTGTGAACTTTTTTATAGATCAAAATCTAATTGGGGATGGTTTGATGATAAATAGCGATGAAGAAATTTTGTATATGAATCGGTGTAATTATGTTGAGCCTCAATGAGCTATAAGCAATCAAAATGCACATCTATGGAATGTATTTTATTTACTCTCTCTCTTGTCAATTTAGTTTAGCTTGGGTGATTGGGAGGAATAATTGCTATCCACCCTACCTAGGTTCAAGTCTCGTGAGTTGACATGTTTATGACTTATTAGCAGAGCCTAACATCAACAACATCAAGGAGAATTGATCTCATGACCTCCCATTAGTGAAGTGCTTTAGCAATGGAAACTTGACCAATTGAGTTAACCCTCAGGGATATATATATATATATATATAGAGAGAGAGAGAGAGAGAGACTTTACAAATAAGTTAATAACACATTATTTTGTAAGAGCCTCGAGGGTTAGATCAATTGGTCAAGTCCCCGTCGTTAAAACACCTTTGCTATTGAGAGGTCATGAGTTAAATTCTCTCAACACTCTTGGGGTCAGGCTCCATGGTTAGCTGATAGGAAGTGATCCCTTTGGGTGGATATGCCTGGTACAAATATTTTGTGGATGAAGCAATCACCGATATTTGGGGTGTGTGAACCACATAGAAAAAAAGAAAAAAAACACATTATTCTGTAAGGGGAAAAAGAACGAGACATAAAAAGGACACTTTATAAAGAAAACCAAGTCTATATTAACTCTCATAGATGATTACATGATGCAAAATCCAAATTAGACTTTATAAGTGAGGTTTCACATCGAAGGTTCCAAAATCAACCTTTACACATGAGGATATATGTGCTAAAACTTAAATAAACCATGAACTAAAGACAATTATTGACTACATCTCATTAATCATAACAATCCTCATCCTCGTCAACAAAAATGGAACAAGATGCTTGTTTAGGAACATAGGAAACTCTACTAGTACTTCCACTTTCATCACCACTAATAGTAAGAGCAACAAGAGAGATCTCTAAGTCTAGACATTGTTCTTCCATATCCTAATATTTATGAGGTCCACTTGTATATTATTCACCTTTGCAAGACGCAAGGCATAGGTTCGAATGAACATATACAATATCCTCATCCTTCTGCGATCCCAACCTATTGTGTTTCTATTGGCTTGAGGGGGCTTGGACCCAGGTTCAAAGTTAGCTATGCTAACCAACAAAACCCTACACTACCGGCCCTTTTGGCAACAACCCACGTAGCGCAGGCTGCAGTCTCACCTGAGGCAGTATTGGGGGATGCCAGAACCAAGTTTCTACATCCAAAGGACTATGTGATGTGTTTTTGACAAACCTAGGTATTTACCTTGACCTTCACAAACCTTAACCCTTAAAAACCAGAAATTACAACAACTAATAGTTAGTAGAATCGAACCCTTCGCTGGTTGCGCTAAACATTCATAACATCATGTGAATAAACATATCCACTTCTTCGCACATCTGTTAAGTACTTTTCCAGATTAATTGCATTCAACATATTGTTGGGTGTGGAGCCTGATTATCTTCTATATTCAAAGGTATCGCCACATTGGACCCCAGTTCGAAATGGGGGGCGCCCGTAAAATATTCGCTGCAGGGGGGTCCAGGGGGGCGGCTGCGACCTTTGGGAGCCCCCCCCTGGCGGGGGGTTTCGGGGGCAGCGCCCCCGAAGCTAAAAACAGATGTAAAATTGCCTTGTAAAAGTATAGTAATTTCTAGTCAATCTGGGCCGTTCATTAGGCGGATGATCTGATGGTAGAACTTATGTTTAGTTTAGGGTTTTTTGCCCTCGAAGGCAACCCCTCTCTTTGTATGAGGGCATTGTATTTGAGGCTGTGTGATAGATGTGTATTCTGTGAGTGGGAAATAGAGAGGTGAGACTGTGAGAGAAAACGGAGGATATTACAGTGGATCTGCTGTAGGTTGTGTCTCTTCATTTTGCTGGATAATAGAAAGGAAGGACTAGCTGTTCGGGGTGGACGTAGCCCAAACTGGGTGAACCTCGTATATCTGTGTCTCTCTTGTTTTATGCGTTTTCTGTGTTTATATTTCTGCAATATTTTATGTGTTCCATTGCTCCATAATATATAATTTCTAACACAGATGAAAAATACAGTAGATTCAGAGATAAATAATAATACACATATACACAAATAACTTCTTCAAAACAAGCCTTTATTATGCTTAGATATTCAATTATAGACTCTTACAACCCCGCGCACATAGCTGCAGGTGCCTGCACACTCAACTGCAGACTTACCAAGGTCTCCGCACACATAACTGCAGGAGCCTTCCCCTTTCCCCAAGTACAAAATAGACAAAATAGACCCAAAACTTGCCCTTATATCTCCTATTCTCTCTCCTATGACTCTTATATGACTCCTTTTTATATGATTCTTCATTACAATACCATGGTCCAGGAACCATGGGCGGGTCTGAAAACAACTTGACTCTTAACAAACTAAGGGGATTTGACCTTCCCAAAGCCCCTTTGACTCCTATTGACTTGCGTTACTCACGCTCCACTCCTCAAAATGAAGAGAATTTACAATATTAACAGACCTGCGTTACTCACGCTCCGCTCCTCAAAATGAAGAGACTTTACAATATTAACAAAAAATTACAAAATTTGACCCTAGCAGGCCCCGTCCCAATAGGCCCCCAACATAAAGTCATGACTCGTCCCGAGTCACTCTGCTGGTGTTGCCTTGATCTTTGCTTACAGAATGTTGAACTCTGTCTTCAATGCTTGAAGATTTTTTGTTCCCTACGCAACGACCTGATGAACTTCTTTGATCAGTTTATCTGTGGTTTGGACCTTTGACTGCAAGGCCCGTGGTTCTCTGTTTCTGCGGTAGAGCCTTCAACTTGCTCTCGCCGATTACGCTAAACATTCATAACATCATGTAAATAAACATATCTACTTCTTCGCACATCTATTAAGTACTTTTCCAGATTAATTGCATTCAACATATAAAAAATATAGTAGATTTAGAGATAAACAATAATACACAAATACATAGATAACTTCTTCAAAACAAGTCTTTATTATGCTTAGATCTTCAATTACAGACTCTTCCAACCTTGCGCATACAGCTGTAGGGGCCTACGCACTCAGCCGCGGACTTACCAATGTCTCCACGCACACAGCTGCAAGAGCCTTTCCCTTTGCCCAACTATAGAATAGGAAAAACAGACCCAAAACTTGCTCTTATATCTCCTCTTCTCTCTCCTATGACTCCTTTTTATATGATTCTTCATTACAATACCATGGTCCATGAACCATGGGTGGGTCTCAAAACAACTTGACTCTTAACAAACTAAGGGGCTTTGACCTTCCTAAAGCCCCTTTGAGTCCTATCGACCTGCACTACTCGCGCTCCGCTCCTCAAAATGCGGAAACTTTACAATATTAACAACACTTTACAAAATTTGACTCGAGGGGACCTCATCCCAACAACTTCATAGAGTGAATGAAACTATATGTGATCAAATTATGTTATGCTGACGAAGATATTTCCATTTGCGATATAATATGAGTAGCAATACTTTTCAAATAAACACCATTTTCTCCATGACAAGTCCAACATTTGACTGGGTTCATGGCCCTCCTCTCATCCAAAGCTAATATGTTTGCAAAATCCTTTAATCCAACAGTAAAACAAACAAATTCCTCCCTTAGATAAGTTTGTAAATAAATTAGAAACAACCTTTAAAAGGCTTTCTTCACTCCATTGCTACCTCCTTGTCCTTGTGTAGGGCCTTCCTCTTCCCATTGCTTTAAGCAATCAAATATTCATCATAAAAATTTAGATTTAGAGCATGTTCCAAAGTGTGTAATGGAGTGTTAAAACCATTCTATCTTGTAACAATTATAGACTTCACTTTCTCTGTAAAATCAAAATCCACAAATGGAAGAGTGGGAGCCTCCCTTGTAAAATTTCCACGATTTTCTCAACCATGGTATTCATGCCATCATAAACCTCTATGAGGAAAGGTTTATCCGTGTCTGCATCTCAAAGAAGATCAAATGCAAGTAATGTGAATTTTAGCAAGAAATTAATCTTTCTCCACCTATCATCATCAATCAACACCCTCCTCACCATATTTTCATTCTCTAAATCTTCATGTCTCCACTTAGCCTAAGTTTCACCCACCACCATACTCATTAATGCAGCTTTGAGTTCAACAAGACGACACAACATGCTAAAGTTGAGGCATATCTTGTCTTAGCAACTTTGAGCAACTCCAATTTGGAGTATTCTTGATATATTGTTTGATATTGGTGGTTTTTGGTGATGAAGTTTATAATCTCCCTGGCATGCCTTGTGACCTCCTTAATCCATTATGTATTTGCCTCAATCTCTTCTAAAATCAAATTCATGTTATGGATAAACATAGTTACCGATCGAACGAGAAAGTGAACTGGTACCCGTTTTTTTGAGGTAGCAAAAAATCACCCGATTTTGAAAAATGGTGATGCGAGAATACACTTTTTTTTAGCATATTTTTGGCACTTTAATTTTCTTATGTATCAAGTATGAACATTTTTTTTTCTTCAATATTAGTGATTTTCATGCCGATTTTAAAAAGTGTTGATGCAACATCAACACATTTTTTTAAATGCTAGTGATTTTCATGCTGATTTTGAAAAATATTCATGCAGCATCAACACATTTTTTTAGATGGCTTATTTTTGACACTTTAATTTTTTTTATGTATCAAGTGTGAACAATTTTTTTTTTTTTGTTAGTGATTTTCATCTTGATTTTGAAAAGTGCTGATGAGCATCAACCCTTTTTGTTTAAAGGGCTTAGTTTTTACACTTTAAATTTTCTAATGAATTAAGTGTGGAATTTTTTTTTTTTAAACGTTGGTGATTTTCATGTTAAAAAAAAATGACAAAAAAATATATCAAAAAAGAAAAAAGAAAACCTATAAAAATGTAAAAAGAAAACATAAAACATAAAAATAAAACATAAAGCATGAAAAAAATAAAAATAATAAAAACATGTTAGTAAAAAAAAAAAAAAAAACATAAAACATGTTAGTAATAAAACATAAAAATAAAAATAAAAAAACATGACAACAAAAATCAAATACACAAAAATATATAAAAAAGGAAAAAAACAAAAAAACAAAAAACCTATAAAAATGTTTAAAAAAAACCAAAATTAAAAATGTTTAAATAAAATATTAATTGGAAAAAATGATATATATATACCACCACCACCATCATCATATATATATATATATATATATTTTAATGAAAAACAAATTGATCCACAAAAAAAAATTCCTTTTTTTTTTTTCAAGTTGAAAAAGGGAAAAAAAACAAACCTCATTACAAAAAAATACCTTGAAATAATTACCAAAAAAATAAAAAAAAAATAAAAATAAAGAAAAAATTAATTAAAATAAAAATAAAAAATATTTAAATTAAATAATTTAAATAAACAAAATAAAAAAAAAAAAAAATAAAATAAAATAAAATAAACATTTAAGAATTATTTTTTAAAATTAAAATTATATAAAAAAGAAATAACATTAAAAAAAAATAAAAAATTTTAAAAATTAAAAAAAAAACATTAATTTTTTTTTTTTCAAAACAAATTAAAAAAAAGCAATTAAAAAGAAAAACAATTAAAAAAAATAAAAGAATAAAATAAAATAAACAATTTAAAAAGTTAAAATAATTAAAAAACAATTAAAAAAAATAAAAATAAAAATGAAAAAAAACAATTAAAAACAAACCATTAAAAAAATAAAAATAAAACATTTTTTTTTTTAAACACAACTAAATAAAACCTGTCCCCCATCCTCCGTCACTCCTCTCCCTACCCCTTTTCTCTCGGCCCTCCCTCACCCCCCTCCGCTTACCACCCTCGACCCTCCCCTCGCCCCTCTCTCCTCCCTCACCCTCCCCTCTCCCCTTCGTCACCCACCTCCTCTCCCCGCCCTCGGCCTTCCCCCTCCACCACCACTCTCCCTGCCCTCGGCCTTCCCCCTCCACCACCACTCTCCCCTCCCCACTCTCGCCCCTACCCCTCCCCCTGTTACCCCGGCGCACCCCTCTCCCCTCCCCACTCGGGCCCCCAGCCAGCGACCAAGAGGCTGTAGGCCAATTGGCCGCTGGCTGGGGGCCTGCGGTCTCTTGGTTGCTCATTGGGGGCCGGGGTGGGAAGGGGAGGAGGGTGCACGGGGGTAGGGGGGGGATATGGGGGGACGGAGGAGGAGGGCTGAGGGTGGGGAGGTAGGTGGAGTGAGGGTCGGGTCTCGGCCGGGGAGGTGGGTGGAGTGAGAGTCGGGTGAGGGAGAGGAGAGGGGAGGAGAGGGAGGGGGAGCACCCAGGGGAGGGGGGTGAGGGATGCAAGAATGGAGGGAGGGGAAGTGTAAGGCCTTCAGAGATGTGCGACGCGGTTGGGCGTGGGCGACCCGGGCGCGTGCACGGGCAAACGCGGTTGTGCGACGGGCGGTCGTGCACGACGGTGCAACGACCAGTTGTGCGAGCTGCGGTTGCGACCTTGCGACAAGATGCGACGAACACTTGGTGGGCGACTAAGTGTTGGGCGTTGGCTTATACACATATATGAAGCGTTTGCAATAGAATTGGCCGACCAGCGATGGAGAGCAAGGCCGACATTACAAAGGCGCCGAATGGATGTGTGTATGGGGGTGTGTGGGCGGTCGGTTGGGCAGCCCACCCACGCACAAAGAAGACTATATATGCTTGAACGTTGGAGCGTTCAAAGTCATCAACAAACTTCGCACTTCTTACTTCGCTCTTGGAGGAGAGTCACTTGTGCGCAGATTTAAGGGGAGATGAGCGCATAGCTCATGCGCTCTCCTTGATAGAACGCACTTGGTGGAAACGATCTTGGTGAGAGGTGAACGCGTTGGGCAAGACGTGCCCGGGTTGATTGTGCGGAGGTGTCGTTGTGCCGAGACTTGGCGAGGGTGTCTTGGTGGCTTGGGTGAGCACCCGCCCATCGTGCAAGTAGGCACGAAAGGTGAACAAAGGTTGGAACCGGAGGTCGTAGAGTTGGGCAGGCGGTACTACGTGCTGTTCACACGATTTGGGCATTTGTCAAGGTTGGCAAGTGGGACTGCGTGTGGACAGGTATACACGGTTTGGGCGTTTGTGACCAAACGAAGAGCGAACCAGCGAAGACGTGCGACGAGGTAAACGACGGGTTGAAGAGTCGTGCGGTGACCGTGCGGAGGTGCCGACGAGCTGGGCAACCGAGTTTGCCAAAGTTGGAAATTTGGCTAAGTATAATTTGGGGTTTCCCAAGGACTTAGTCTGTACATTGTAAAAATGAAGATTATATAATATATTGATTCGGGCAGACTCATATTGCAGGGAGTTGCCCCTCCCCTTTATACTGTGCAATTGTCTTTGTTTATAATTGCCATTGATAATGAATGAGTATGGGTGTTCATTGGTATAAAGGATAAACATAATAATACTTGGTTGCGAAACACAAACTAAGTAGGAGAAAGTGAATTAAGGCGTAGTCCACGAACATAAGTATTGGTGAAAAGAAAGTGTTCGGTGGTGCCGCACCTCGCTATAAGCGGTTGGAAGACTACCGCAGGTGTAGGGGTGTGACAGGTGGTATCAGAGCTGGCTGATGACCGGGTTGATGAAGAAGTGCTGATCCCACTACACTATCGTGAGTTGGTATCAGAGCTCGGTTGGAGCTGGTGTTAGAGCAGGGTTGCTCGTGACGAAGTGACAGTGGAAGCAGGTACTTGCAGGTGAAGGAAGCTAGTTTCACATACAAGTGGAACAAGGGCCAGTTCATGATTGCAGGGAACTTGGTGAAGCTGGTGAATGGTGAAACAAGTTTAGTAGGGGTGAAGCTTAGTGCTTGGGCCAAGCTGAACGACAAGGCATGGCAGGTTTGGAAGAATGTGAAGGGAAGCTCTTGCTTACCTTATACAGGTTGAAGCGGATGAAAGAAGAGAATCCCCGGATTCGAGAGAAGCTTGCAGTCTTGGAAAAGAATGTTGAAGACGAGCTTCTTCAACTGGGATGGACAATGGAACAAGGTGAAGTTGTAGATTGTGCAAACAAGGAAGAGGAAGCCGTGATAGTTGAAGATGTTGCAGACATGATCATTATGGAGGACGAACTTGAGATTGATCAAGCTGGACCAGGATCGTGCGGTTTGCAGACATGGATGGATGAGGATACTCATATGGAGGAACCTCATGATGATGATGTAAATACCGTTGATACTTGTGTTTCATTTGGGCATTTGGTGGATGGACCGTATGCAGGGAAGGGCAAAGCCAGTTTGCCAATGCAAGGGAGCATCTTACCATGGATGTCTATGATGAGACCTTGTATGGAGAAGTAAGGATTGTTGATTGTTGCAGAACTTGTTAGGGTTGTTTGTGGCCTTATGGTAGAAGGTACAAAGGCTTGTGACAAGGGAGGAACATAATGATCGTTGTGGAGGAGTGGGTCATGTTTTAGTCACTTTGGCTAAGCGCCCGGCATGACTCATGGACAGATTGGAGGGCACATACTTGAGTTGCTTGGGTGGACTTCTCATGGCCGAGACCAAGAGATAGTCTTGGTGGAACCTTCAGTGGAGGAGCTATGATGGAGAGACTCATGTGATGATGATATGGTTGGGTGACCGAGTTCACTAGAACGAAGATTGCAGACTTGGATGAGATGACCAATTGTTGTGATGGGTCTACTTGGTTGGACTACATGGGAAACATAGTCATGGACATCAGGTTGGAGACATGGAGCATGGCAGTCTTATGCAGGGACATTGTGCAGGAGCACTTGTAGGGGTGTCACTTATGGGCATCCAATGAGGAGTGCCAAAGCAGGGATGTTGTGCAGGTAGATTTGCTGGTGTGACATGGAGACTTATTACTTATGAGCCGAAGGAGAGGTTGTACACTCTTGTGCAACAAGACCATGGACTTGGATGGATTTATGAGTAGACTATGGAGCATTCCCACTACATGGAGAGCTGAGGCATCTTGCAGAGACCTTTGGGCCGAGACTTGTATGCTTGCCGAGATGTTGGTTGGAGATGACTCATGGAGCTCATGATGACATGAGGTTGTGACTTTGGAGACTCATATATGGTGGACTTACAGGATCTGATGCATTGAGGAGTTAAGGTCAGAGACTTTGATGCAGGATGGGGTGCATACTTTCAAGTACATGTATGGGAATGGCTTGAAAGAGTGACTTGATGTAGAGGATCGATATGAGACACTTTGGAGTGATGGAGTTACGATGATGATGATGCCTTGGTGGCAACACTTGGGCATGGGTTGAGCCGAGACTCAACTACCTTTTGACATGGGAGCTGATTGATCTACGATCATGGGCAGCACATGGATAGATGAGACAAGTAGATACTTGTTTATATGGTAGACTTGAGGGATGACACATTGCAGATATGATGGAGGTTGCTTCATGGACCTGGATGTGGCACACCGAGAGTTGGAGTTTGATGAGATGGTCTCTTCATATGGAGGAGATACACATATGGATGATGTTGGGATAGATGTGGCTGATTTCATGTAGCACATTGACACCAAACATCATGGACAGCATGTTGCAGATGAGATGAAGACTACTTCATGGACCTGAGCATGGCTTACACTTGTAGGGAGATGGATTCTTGATCGAGTTGAGGATGTGACAGGATGTTTTGAGAAACGACTGATGATGACATGTGGATGTTCACTCTCATGGTTTGAGCGTGGCAGTTGGACTAGCTACCCAACTAGTTCAAACATGGGGTCATGCAGTGTGCAGAGATGTGTTAGCATATGTTGGAGTATCATGGCAGCAGTTCACATGATGACACATGATGAGGTTGACACGGGATGTTGCAGTGGGCATGTAACTTGGATGGAGGGACCAGCCTTCCATGGTGGAGCAGCATGTGGAGATTGTGACAGGGTGATCGATGATCATGGATTGAGATGATCCCTGATGAATGACATACCGATGAGGTGTATACCTTGGTATGGTTATCTTGGTGACAGATGGTTGCCGAGGCGAGACATGATGGAGACGGTGGTACTACATATATTGTAGAGATGTTTGCAGTATGTGGAGGAGTTGACATCATGGATGATCTTGGTGGATGGTTACCAGGATGGTATGTTGTCGAGGACGACAACGATTTCAGGTGGAGGAGGATGTAAGGCCTTCAGAGATGTGCGACGCGGTTGGGCGCGGGCGACCCGGGCGCGTGCACGGGCAAACGCGGTTGTGCGACGGGCGGTCGTGCACGATAGTGCGATGACCAGTTGTGCGAGCTGCGGTTGCGACCTTGCGACAAGATGCGACAAACACTTGGTGGGCGACTAAGTGTTGGGCGTTGGCTTATACACATATATGAAGCGTTTGCAATAGAATTGGCCAACCAGCGATGGAGAGCAAGGCCGACATTACAAAGGCACCGAATGGATGTGTGTATGGGGGTGTGTGGGCGGTCGGCTGGGCAGCCCACCCACGCACAAAGAAGACTATATATGCTTGAACGTTGGAGCGTTCAAATTCATCAACGAACTTCGCACTTCTTTTTTCGCTCTTGGAGGAGAGTCACTTGTGCGCAGATTTAAGGGGAGATGAGCGCATAGCTCATCTGCTCTCCTTGATAGAATGGACTTGATGGAAATGCTCTTGGTGAGAGGTGAACGCGTTGGGCAAGACGTGCCCGGGTTGATTGTGCGGAGGTGTCGTTGTGCCGAGACTTGGCGAGGGTGTCTTGGTGGCTCGGGTGAGCACCCGCCCATCGTGCAAGTAGGCACGAAAGGTGAACAAAGGTTGGAACCGGAGGTCGTAGAGTTGGGTAGGCGGTACTACGTGCTGTTCACACGATTTGGGCATTTGTCAAGGTTGGCAAGTGGGACTGCGTGTGGACAGGTATACACGGTTTGGGCGTTTGCGACCAAATGAAGAGCGAACCGGCGAAGACGTGCGACGAGGTAAACGACGGGTTGAAGAGTCGTGCGGCGACCGTGGGGAGGTGCCGACGAGCTGGGCAACCGAGTTTGCCGAAGTTGGAAATTTGGCTAAGTATAATTTGGGGTTTCCCAAGGACTTAGTTTGTACATTGTAAAAATGAAGATTATATAATATATTGATTCAGGCATACTCATATTACAGGGAGTTGCCCCTCCCCTTTATATTGTGCAATTGTCTTTGTTTATAATTGCCGTTGATAATGAATGAGTATGGGTGTTCATTGGTATAAATGATAAACATAATAATACTTGGTTGCGAAACACAAACTAAGTAGGAGAAAGTGAATTAAGGCGTAGTCCACGAACATAAGTATTGGTGAAAAGAAAGTGTTCGGTGGTGCCGCACCTCGCTATAAGCGGTTGGAAGACTACCGCAAGTGTAGGGGCGTGACAGGAAGGGCCAAGGGGGGTGAGGGAGTGGAGAGTGGAGGGGGGTGAGGGAGGAGAGAGGAGGGGTATTTTTAATTGTTTATATTTTATATTTTGTTGTAAATTTTTATTTTATTTTTAAATTTAAATTTAAGTTTTTGTTTGTTTGTTTGTTTTGAATTAGTATTATTATTATTATTTTTAATTGTTTTGGATTTTTTTTGTTTTTATTTTTATTTTTAATTTTATTTTATATTTTGATAATTATTTAACATTTTTTTAAATGATGTTTTTATTTTTTATTTTTTATTTTAGATCTAGGATAATCGGTAACTGGTGAGAGTTATCCTGAGCAGGCCCAGGATCAAATCCAACTGGCTGCCACTATAAACCTAGGCTAGGTGCAACAGCCTGCAAGCCGCACACAATAGCAATTAACTTATGCCTCAACAAGAGCCGAGACGTCCACTCTGGGGTCGCCTACTCTTCTAGCCAAGACACAACAGGCCATATACTCAACGGGATTTGAACCTCCGTCTCGTGGGTTTATTATTATTATTATTTTTTTTTTTTTTGTAGGTAAGCACCCAAGTGGGATTTGACCCAGTGACCTATCGCAAGGAGTGTCTTAATAGTGCACCCATTCACCATCAATCTAAAGCCCCGTGGGCATTTTTTTTTAACTTAAAAAATGGTCTTTTTAAAATTTTTATTTATTTTTTCTCATATATATATATATATATGTTTATTTATTTAAATTTTTCATTTTTTCAAGTTTTGTTTTGTTTTTTTTAACATTTTTATGGTTTTTGTTTGTTTGTTTTTTTTTATGAAATTTAATTTGTTTTTTGTTATGAAGCGTCCCCCCACCATCCCTGGCCAGTTGGGCCTCGGGGTCATTGGGGATTTTTTTTTTTTTTTTTTTAATATTGTATTTTATTTTTGTAATTATTATTATTATTTTTTTCAACTTTTATTTTATTTTTTTTGTTTTTATTTTATTTTACTCTCTTTTTTTTCTTTTTCTTTTTCTTACATGGTATGGTTATTTTTTTTTTACATTTTATGGTTTTTTTTATGGCATTACTATATATTTTTTATATTTGATTTTTCTGTCATTTTTTTTTTAATATGTACTTTTCGTGTGTGTGTGTATATATATATATATATATATATATATATATATATTTTGTAGGGTATGTGTCAATGCTTGTCTAGCAACTTGATCCCATTATGTGCAATTTGATAGTTGATTTTAAATTTTCCGTCATAATGAATGGAGTCTGCCCCACAATGTGTTAATTCCATGGTTGGTCTTTAAGTTTTCATTACAATGGGTTGAGCTCACCTACACTCCGTGTCAATTTCATAGTTGATTTTTAATTTTTTTTTGCAATGTATCAAGTTGTCTTAGGCTAAGATTTCAAAATCGCTATACATTTAGCATTTAAAAAAAAATTACTCTTAGTGTAATAACTTTTCATTCAGGTGTTCATTTTTTGAAGTTTTTTTAGTCATAAAATTTTTCCATAATGTCATGCTTGAAATATTTTGAAAATTTAAGATTGTTTTGTAGTCATAATCTTTGGTTTTAATTCCATGATTGAAAAATTGTCAAGATTTTAATGTTTTTCTAAGTCGTGATATTTTATCTTTAATGTTATGGTTAAAAACAATTATAAATATTTTTTCTTAGCACCATGCTTGAAAATTGTTGGAATTTTAAGGTTTTTCAAAGAAGTGATATTTTAAATTTAATTTCATGCTTAAAAATCGTTGGAATTTTAAGGGTTTTCAAAGACATGATATTTTATCATTAATGTCATGCTTGAAAATCATTGGAAATTTAAAGTTTTTCAGAGTCACGATATTTTGTTTTTAACGTCATTACTAAAAAATGTTGAAAATGTTTTGGATTGACGGTGAATTGCCTTGTTAAGGCACTCCTTGCGATAGGTCAAAAACTTAGGTTAGTCTTAAAAAAAAAAAATGTTGAAAATGTACCTTGACAAAAAAAAAAAAAAACCGTTATTCTGACATCAACACTTTTCGATTTTAAGGTGTTTTTGCACCAAACAAAATGGCTTTTATTGTTATTTTTAAAAAATATTGAAAATTTACTCTGAAAAAAACATTATTTTGACATCAACACTTTTCGATTTCAAGGTGTTTTTTCATGTTTTTTTTGGGATTTTTGGGCTCGAGTACCCGTTTTGAGGTAATAGTTTCCGTTTGATCGGTAACTATTTTGTTAATGCAAGGAGTCTAAAATATGTGATTGTATGTATTCTCAACAATTAAGTCTATAGCTTTGTAAAAAGTGCATTATCTATGATAATGTGTACCACATTTCTTGGCCCTACTTGTTCAATAGCAACAATTAAAATTTTAGTTATGAACTTACTATCCCTTACCTCACCTCAACAATCTTATGCTTTTATGAGCATGGCTCCTTTTGGTGATGATGCAATGACATTAATCAATGGATTATGCATTGTATCAGTCAAACCATATGAGATAATGGAAACCCCTATGCTACCCCATGAGCTATGAATTAGACTTAAAACATCATCTAGAAGTTGTCTCTCTTACTTGAGAAAAACATTTCTCCGTTTTTCATAGTTTGGCCCCTTGAAACCTTGAGGGGACACTCTCACCAAATCCTACCAATATGGGTACCAAACCACATTGAAAGGGATGTCATAAATAAAAAATGGCCCTTTCCACTCTTGACTCAACTTATTTTCTCCCTTGATAGTCAACCATTTTCAACAATCTACTCTCTTTAGCTAGATTTGATGGCTTGAATATCTCTACTTCTACGGCTAAATCCCTCCTCTTTCTTGCTTCCTCAAAAATCCTTGGCTCATTGCTAGCACCCAAGCAAGGATTTCTAGTGTCACCCATGCGGATTTTTCTTCTTTGATCCTTCAACCTTTGAGCATTATCTTTCGTTCTCCTAAATGTATTCCTCACCTTAAAATTTTTGGTATGTGTACAAACTTCAATACACTTTATATCTTCACGCAAAATGTGAACCTTCGCTCTTATGTGAGAGCTATTTAAGGTCCCATCACTTTTGTATAAATTGTGCGTACATTCCCATCTACCCCCAACACCCATTTGCTTAACTCTGGTAACATACTTCCAAAGAGGATAACATTCTTGTTGCTTGGTTGCTTGAGGGGTACTCAAGACACTAACTTGAAAAGCCATGAATGCTGCAAAAATAGAAAATAAATTACTCACCAATACAACTACTACCCACACCTTTGTACTTGTTTCCCATGACCTTCTTCTTGTTGCCATCTCCTTCTTCTCCGTGCCTTTCTTCTTGCTAGAAATTGACCAAAGCTTGCTCTCCATGCTAAAAATAAAATAAAATGCTTGCTACTATTGTAAGAAGCTTCTTCTCTCGTTGAAAAATGTGTGAGAAATGAGTTAATGAAGTGTTTTTTAATCGAAATAAAAACCCTAATAAGATTCTTTGACAATTC
Organism: Pinus tabuliformis; assembly: GCA_031772625.1. Classification (NCBI taxonomy): domain Eukaryota; kingdom Viridiplantae; phylum Streptophyta; class Pinopsida; order Pinales; family Pinaceae; genus Pinus; species Pinus tabuliformis. The sequence goes on along the minus strand of CM062817.1, from coordinate 535,311,449 downwards.
TAATTTTATTTTTCTAGAAAATTCTTATTCTATTTTTTTTAATAAAGTAGTTTAAGAGTGAAATAAAGTTTACTAAAAAAATTCAAGTGTTTTAACGACTTAACTCATTAAAACACCACAATTTTTCCATGAAACAACTCTAAAACGTTGATGATCAAATTGTACAACATTTTGGAATCATGAAAACTCATATAGTACGTTCGATCACATTTCAAATCTATTTCAGCTTTTCTGAGGAGTTTCGTGAAAGAACAAAGATGCTATAGATATTTTTGGAGTAACCTCATTATTAGAAGAGGAGGCTACTTCTTTAGGAAATAACAAAGGGAATTTATTTACACTTTTGACAGGATCCTGAATCTTTATATTTCTTTTAACAAGAAAAGATGGAGGAACTGGTTTTTCTGCTTTGGTCAGACTCATCTTATCTACCTTGTCTGACAAACCAGTTATGAGCTGTTTAGTTGTATCAAAATGATCAACTATCTTTTCATCTACTCCTTCTATTTTTGTTAAGGATTCTCTAACATAGGATTGAATCAGACTTGAATCATACTGAACATTATTCAAACAATTATTTACACTATTTATTGATACTTGGACAGTATCAATCTGCTCCTTGACTTCTTTGGATTTGGAGACATTCATTTCTAGTCCTTTTATCGCAGTGTTTGTCCAGTTGATTTGTTCACTGGTTTTTTGGATTCTGCCATCAATGCCCAGAGCAGAATCATCTTTTAGGACTAGAGGAATAGCTTTGGCTGCATTTGTATTTTCTCCTAAGACAAGTCCTTTGTAAGGAGGAAATGTTGTAAGAGTCTCTACTGTTGACCCATCAAGTGCAGTCCAAGCATGTTTGCTTGCAGTGCTACTAGTTGAGCCAGTGAATACATTTAATGGAGCAATCTTATCTTTCCATGAGTAGAAAGATATCCATGTATTATTCACTTCCATATAATGTTTCCAGTCATCAGTAAACTTTTTCTTCTCTTTAGGCGTATAGCCATGGTCAAACTCATCAGCCTGTGGATTAGTATATAGATCCCAGTTTATCATTGCTTTCATCCACTTGGTGCTGATCTCGGATTTTAAGCATCCATCCATAAGAGAGAAGAACTTATGCATTTCCATCACTGCAGGCTTTTTACAATTAGAAGGAACAGGGCGAAATCTGCAATCTGGAATTAGGCCATTTGTCTGTTCAAGGTATCCTAAGCCATATCTGGGCTTTGCAGGTCTCATTAGACAAGCCATTTCAGTGAGTCTCGGATCTTCTCCTTCAAATGTGACAATTTCGTGCATCATGAGGACATGGTCTGCATCTTCCTCATGTGGGAAAGGGATTTCAGAACACTTGGGGTTTGGACATGGATTAACAGAAGTTGATGGCGGAGCAATACCAGACCTGGGGTTACACTATTTATTGATACTTGGATAGTATCAATCTGCTCCTTGACTTCTTTGGATTTGGAGACATTCATTTCTAGTCCTTTTATCGCAATGTTTGTCTAGTTGATTTGTTCACTGGTTTTTTGGATTCTGCCATCAATGCCCAGAGCAGAATCATCTTTTACGACTAGAGGAATAGCTTTGGCTGCATTTGTATTTTCTCCTAAGACAAGTCCTTTGTAAGGGGGAAATGTTGTAAGAGTCTCTACTGTTGACCCATCAAGTGCAGTCCAAGCATGTTTGCTTGCAGTGCTACTGGTTGAGCCAGTGAATACATTTAATGGAGCAATCTTATCTTTCCATGAGTAGAAAGATATCCATGTATTATTCACTTCCATATAATGTTTCCAGTCATCAACAAACTTTTTCTTCTCTTCAGGCGTATAGCCATGGTCAAACTCATCAGCCTGTGGATTAGTATATAGATCCCAGTTTATCATTGCTTTCATCCACTTGGCGCTGATCTCGGATTTTAAGCATCCATCCATAAGAGAGAAGAACTTATGCATTTCCATCACTGCAGGCTTTTTACAATCAGAAGGAACAGGGCGAAATCTGCAATCTGGAATTAGGCCATTTGTCTGTTCAAGGTATCCTAAGCCATATCTGGGCTTTGCAGGTCTCATTAGACAAGCCATTTCAGTGAGTCTCGGATCTTCTCCTTCAAGTGTGACAATTTCGTGCATCATGAGGACATGGTCTGCATCTTCCTCATGTGGGAAAGGGATTTCAGAACACTTGGGGTTTGGACATGGATTAACAGAAGTTGATGGCGGAGCAATACCAGACCTGGGGTTATGATTTGAATGCAGATTTATTTCAGCCAGAGTAAGCAGGTTAACAAGATTTTGACAGTCAGGACATTTGACTTCAAGAGAACAGTAATTTACAAGCTGGGCTAGTTCATACAAACTATTATGCTTACAGAAAGATGAAGAAGAACAAGTTGTATCTACTAAAGAAGGGTCTCTGTAATATTTTGATGATTTACAGGCGGCATCAATTCTTCGGCGGTCAATGGTAGATCTTCGAGGAAAAGAGATGACAGCAGAAGATTGATTCTCTTGGATGTCAGCAGATGTTATATTCTTGGGTATCAAAGGTTTTGGATTATTTACTACCCAATGCTCAGGAAAAGTCAAGTCTTCCCACCGGATGACCTGATGCTCGATCTTTTGGTTTCTTGCATCAGTCAATACAACTGTACTTGACTTTGAGTCTCTGCTGGGAGTATGGCGGATTGCAGGCCAGAGGGTATTAGTATGTCTGAAACATCCTTTGGTCTGGATGGCTATATTATTCCTCTTTTTCTTCATATCGAAACCAGAAGTCTGGATCTGTAGTTGCAGAATTTGATCTATGGTTTCGTCAAAAGTATACACAGAGAAATTTGGATAGCAATCAAAATATACAGGGCCATCAGATAGAGGGGTGACAATCCCACCAATAAGGGAATCTGTGTACTTATTGTGTGTTAAGTCTCTCACAGTGGCTAACACAAAAGTTTTTAATCCTTTATGGGTTAAAGGATTTATCCCTACTTGGATACAACCAAGATGCAAATAATTTGTCTTAAGCCTTTTGGCTTCTGCCTGTAATTCCTTGGGATTCAGCAAAGAGATAGTCTGTACATTATCTGAGTTTTCTTGAATCTGACTTACAGATTCTTTAATACTTATCCTATTGGTAGCAATCAAATGGAAAGCAGAAAGGTCACTATATACTTGAGAAGGGTTTATCTGGGGCAATTCCCATCTCGCTGAAGGCTGGGTTTCCTCATAAGTAAGTTCAGCAGAATTTAAGGTTCTACTAGAACAACTAGCAAACATGTCCCTCAAGGGATTTTCCTCAGCCTGAGAATCTTTCTCTGCAAGTTCATTGAAAGAAACTGATTTACTTAAAGATTCCATCCTTCTTAAGAGATTATAGATCTGAGTACCAACCTTAAGAACCAGACATTACTGGCTCCGATACCAATTTCTAGCAGGGGCTCTTGTCACGAGCTTGCTCTTGCAGCGTTGCTCTTTGCTGCGTCTCTCTCCTGGTGAACCAGTGGTGAACCTATTCAGAGCTTTCACACTTTGACAGCCTCAACAATGGCTTTCATGCCTTCCAACGGCCTTGGTGTCCCTTCGATCCTTTGGCGAACTTCGGATGAGGACACAGAGAAAACTACTACCACAACAGACTTTATAAATGCGCAGAGATACTCAGATTCAGAATGGCTTACTCATTTTATTTCAGAATGGAGAAAAATATTACAGAATGCTCGAAACTTTTACAGAGATGGATTCTTTACAGAGATAGACTAATCTCGCATTTACCAGACTTTTCACCGTTCAAAAATGAACAAATTACTACCGGAGGCTTCCTGGCGAGGTATAGGCTCTGCCTCAGAATAAGACTTTATACACAGACAGACATTAAAAGACACTTCTAATGGTTTGGCCACTTCAGGTTCTCACCAGTGCCGAGCACACTGATGCGCAGGCTCCCAAACCACCTAAGGACTTTGAGTGATTTCTCGTGTTGCAAGCAGATCAGACTGATCGTCCGCAGATGCAGAGCAGGAGAACACTCGACTCAAACACACACACAAAGACTCTAAATGCCGATGCCTTTGTAATGAGCCTTACCCTCCTTATATAGGAAGAGAGGGGGGACAAACATCACTGTAGGATATCCGTGACCTGTCCTAAAGGCGGAAAGAATCATTACTTTCGGATAAGACTGAGACGACGTCCGCACAAAGATTCCAATCCGATGGATGGAATAGTTGCTTTCGGGTAACGTCAAAGTAAATCGTACTCATATACATATCTTTTCCAGAATCATTATGCAGGCCGACCATACAAAGTGGATGCTTTTTCCGTAAAAGCCCACGAGAAACTAGGCCCTTTCAAACATTGGGCCGACAAAACCAAAGTGGATACTTTTTCATGAAAGCCCACGAGAATATTTACACAGTGAATGCTTTGGAACAACAAAGCTCACGAGAAACTGGCCACAATTAAGCCCTTGTGACTGGTACTTATTACTCTAATCAGAATACGGTCAAATCAGGGAATCTGTTTCTTTTATATAGCAAATCATCACAGGCTTTAGTATAAATCCTGTGGACTATCATTGGCTTCCCTAAGATAACTTGGTGCTATACTTTGGTTAGAATTAACCATTCTAGATGTTCCCTCATATATTCTTGAAGTGAATAATTTGTTCTATGAAATGGATCCCACTCCTTGATTGTCATTTCTTTAACAATTTTATATATGGAGTGAAAACATTCTCCAATGTTATTTTCAAAGCACCGTTCACAGTATTTTCTTTCATATGCTTCATGATATACTGGGTCCATAGCTGTCCTGCTGACTCCATAATCAGCCCACCAATCTCGAAACCACTGGCACTGTTGAGTCCTTTGGGATGCTGTCAATGTACTGAATTTCATTTTTGTATAATGGGTTTCTTCTTTATCATCAATATTTAGGAAATCCCACCATAACTTCTTATAACATATTGATTGAAACCGTTCTTCAAGAAGAAGTATTAATTTTCTCGTGCCAAGCTCTAGGTTCCTATGTAAGATCATATAAAAACTTGTTTAATTTCTATACCAAACTTCAAGTTTCAGTAGTGATAAAAATGGGTGGTTGTTGCATATAAATGTCTCCATGAAGATCCATTCAAAAATTCACTCTTGGAATCCATTTGATGTAGTTCCCATTGTTAAGATGCATCAAAAGAAACAATAGTTATTATAGTGTTCATTTTAGCAACTGGAGCAAAGGTTTCATTATAAGAAACACATTCTTGTTGAGAAAAACCTTTTTCCACTAACGGAGCTTTATGTTTTACAATTTGTCCTTCTGCAGTAAAATTTGTATTATATATCCATTTATAGCCAATAAGTTTTGTCTAGGAGGAAGGGGAACAAGAATCCAAGTCTTATTCTTTATTGATGAGTTGTACTCTTTAGTCATTTCTCTTTTCGATTCAAGTTTGTCCTTAGCTTGAGCATATGTGGAAGGACCTTTTTTAGCTAAAAATTTAGTCGTAAGAGCAAAGTCAGATGTAGTTTGGCAGATTTGATGGGTATTAGACGAAATACCAATCTTAGAACATGCTAATTCAAGAATTTTTTGGACCCAAATAGGAAGAGGGGTAGTAGTATGAATCACTTTATTATCTTTGGAACATTAAGGGGGGTCACCTGAAGAGGTAAGTGAACTAGGATCAAGATCAAGCACATATTTGGAAGAAGGGGTGACCAAGATGGGAGTAACATGAGATGTAGCCAAATTTTAGGTAACATGAGGTTAAGAAGAATCAGTGGAAAGAGAAATCTCATTGAATTAAACATCTCATTGAATGATAACACCTTGGGTAGATGTATCTGTTAGCTCTTTGTAATTTCCTTTAGGCTGAAAAAGGATAACAAAGGTAACCATAAACCACTTAGAAGTTGGAATCTAGCCCTTCCAACTCCAGAGAGGGATCTCTCTCTTAGGTTTCTCAACTAATCTGATATTAGGCTAGGTATAGTTCTCAATAAGGCTTAATTTTCAAAGGTTTGTTGGTAAGAAAAGAGACATATCCATTGGGCATGGAGTCATGTTAAATTGATTATTTGTCCAGTGATAAAATGAAGAGAGAAAGGGTTTTTCCACATGGGCAAGGTAGGAAGTCTTGGTGATGGAATTAATTCATTATAGGAGGGTGAGTGTGAGAAAAATGGAAACAACACAAAGAGTATCAAACTGCAGATAAATTCTAAATGTTGTTTGAAGAAGAAAACATAGATTGCTTGGGAAATTAAATCAGAGAAATTTTTAAATGAATTCTAAATATATTTTTTGGTTCATCCAAGCATGAAGACATACAATTAAGGCATGCAAATAACATAAGGTAAACTTACAACAAGAAGGAAGCACAACACCATCAAGATCTGACACAAGAATCCCTACAAGTCACCTTCAGTCTTTCATTCACTGACAAGTATTTAGAAAATTTACAACATACACAAGTCTCTTTCTCTCTAATCTAACCAACCCTTTTTCAATTACATGTTCATCATAAAATAAATGCAAATGAGTCTGTTCTCACCTCTAGGGGTCGAATTCCTCATTAGCAATATTGTTTCTAACTTCAGCAACAAAAATAGAACATACAGCTAAAGACTAGGGACTTGTTTTAACCAATTCTTTTCTAAGCATTTACATTAATTCCTCAACCCCAAATCAAGCTTGTGAGTGTCCAAATGATTTGTTACAATTACTAACACCTAAAAAACAAACAACATCATGTTTTGACTAAGATAACTTGCTCAAACAAAAGTCTGTCTGGGAGCGCAGCGTTGGCGCTGCACAAACTCTTAAAACTCCAAAAACGCAGCGCAAAAGCGCAACGCTTGATGGTTGAGGTGTTTCTGGTTGGTTCTTGAGTTAATTGATGGCTCCATCATCCTCAAAATGAACCTGCATATGGATACTTTCCCCTTTGAATATTTCCTTTGCCACATAGAACCTTGAATTTTAACATTTCTACATGTAGGCAAAAACTCAACACCAATTTCAGAAGTGCAATGCCATCCCTTTCATAGTTTGAGTGATCAGTGATGTTTTTAGACAAGTTGCACACATTGATGATGATGTTGACATTGCAATGAGCCTATTACAAACCCCCTACAAGCCTTTATTCATAAAAAATACCAAATATTCATCTCCACATCCAAAAACGCAGCAGAGAAGGACAACGATTGATATTTTTTTAATATATCCTAAACAGTAAGCCAATTTGAGATTATTTTTTAACAGCAAGTTAATATCATCATAATCATTCTCCAAAATTTTTTTGAGCCAAATTTGACTCATGGATTTCGATAAAATCTGAAAATGGTTGTATATGACAGTGGCATGTTTCTCGGAAATCATGAAGCATTTTGACCTAAAATTAAGTGGGTTTATTTATCTTACCTCCATACATTTCCTATAAAATTTTCACGGCAAATGGGTACATGGTTTAAAATATATGATAAAAATATGGTGACTATGTGAAAGCGCAACGCTCCAATTTTATACTATCTCCGACCATCAACTGACATGATGAGGGTATTGGGATGGCATGGAATGGCCCATTCAACATTTTAAACCTGTGAGAATGCTCTTAGGCCAAATTCAAACCTTCAAACCCAAAACTTCTTCTTGCAGTAGAAATGTAGCGCAGTTGCGAAGCGCACCTCTATCCACATGACATGACCTAACACTGATATTCTGACTGAGCAAAATGTTTTGGAGATTATTCAAATGTTCAAAAAAAATCTCCTAAATGTCTTCATTCAAGGACCAAATGCCAAAAACCATGATTTCTTCATCAAAATGAGTTGCCTTGGTAAAAGCGTAGCACCAAAAAGTTATTATGCTTCCGATCATCCTTTGAATTTTTTAAAGTACTGGGAAGGTAGAAAATGACTCACACAAAATTGTAAACCTATAATAATACTTCTACTCCAACCACAGTCCTCCATTTTTCAAAATTATTCCCCACAGAAAAAGTGTAGTGCCTCCCCTGCCTCCTTTTTGTAGCGAATAAGAATGATCACACACCGAGATTCTGATGGAAGAAATGGAGATCTGGGAGATCTTGGTTGAAGGAAAACATGAAAATAACCTCCCATGGTGGATGAGGGCATATTTTGATGGCGATGATTATAGTTAAATGAATAGAAAGACAAAACACGACACTGGGCAAAAGCGCATCAATTGTCCTCTTGACCATTGTCCTGTTGCTGATGTCATGACCAATAAATATTTTCCATGTAAACTGACTCAAGACACTTAAAATTTGTGCCCATGATGACAAAGCATGGAAGCATAATCTTTTTTCATGATTACTTGTTGTAATTTCACCTCTAGACCTAACAACTTGACCCCTTGGGATAAAAATACCATATTTGTAACTCTTGACACACTTTGACATATTTACAATGGATAATAAAATTTTTATTGCACCTAGGACCTCAAGCTTGATCTTCCACAAGATCATAGCCACACATTATTCTTTTGACAAAATTTATTTCTGACTACTATGACTATAGGATACTAACATGATCAAATAACCTTTAAGATTTAGAATCCTCATTGTAACCAATGAAAATACATTTGTAAGACTTGGGCTCTAACTTTTTCCATTTGTCATCAAGAATATAGGCATGACATTCACTACCAAATATCTTAAGGTTGCTTATGTCAGGTTTATAGCATTCCATGTTTCTTTGGGAGTGACCTGCAAAACTGCATTAGTAGGAACTCTACTTAAAATATAGTTGGCACAACAAATGGATTCAACACAAAACCTTTATGCAATCTTTTATAATAAAGCATACGCCTAGCCATTTTAACCAGAGTTATTATTTTCCTTTTAGTTGCCTTATTTTGTTGAGGTGTATAAGAAAAAATATTTTGATGTTGAATACCATGCTTAGATTAATATGCAATAAATTCATTTTTAGCGAAATCCCCCCTCCCCATTATCAATTTTGAACATATTAATACTTTTACTAGATTAATTTTCAACCACGAGTTTAAATTCTTGAAATTTACTAAAGGTTTTACTTTTATGTTTTTGAAAATAAACCCAAGATTTTTTACTATAATCATGAATAAAAGAGAGAAAATAGACAACATGAGACAAATAAGGAATCTCAAGTGAACCACATATATCGCTATGAATCAATTGCAATTATTCTTTAGCACGCCAAACTTTACCTTTATCAAACATATCCATATGATGTTTACTAGGCACACAATCTTCACAAATACCTTTAATGGAAGAAATAGGAGGTAAGCTAATTAACATTTTAGATAACATTTGCATTTTACCATAATTCAAGTGGCATAATCATCCATGCCATAATTCGCTTCGTTCATCAACATGAACAATATGGGAATAAAATGGTTGGTTTTTAGTTGAATGAAAACTAGTGATTTATATACACCAAAATCACAATCAACGAGACTATAAGAAACTACTTTGAAGTTATGTTTGATATCTATAAGAACATATTTATCTGGTCATGCTTTAAACTTATAACCTTTTTGATATGCATGATAAATAGAAAGAAAATTGATGGGAATGCCTCAAACATGAAAAAATCTTCCAATGCGCCATTGGGAACTTTAACATTACCAAAACCTGCTACGAAAAGTCGTTTACCATCACCAACAAAAACTTATGGTGATGTGTGCTTGTGAGTGTCATAAGAAGAAAATAGTGGAACAATACTAGACATGTGGTTAGAAGCACCAGGATCCATAATTTTTTCCATGAAAGAAGAATATTTATTTGATCAAATAGAATAGCACAAAGAGTAACCTATTTCTCAGTGGAGTATTTCTTCTTGGCTTTAATAGGTTCATGTCTCCATTTGAAGCAAATATTTTCATGGTAGTTGGTTTTGCCACAATAAATTGTATGGATGCCATAAATCAAACTCTTGTTTTTGTTTCGATCCACCGTTGTACCTACCACCCCACCTATATTTAGTGGTTTTCTGGTGACCCCCCCCATTCTAGTAGATTATTTCCATCAATCTAATAAATCAAATTACTTACTCCTCCTAATCGGTGACCTCACACACTCAGGTTGGAGTATGGCTTTCACATATATAGAGAGTTATATCTATACTAAAGGAAAGAGGTGTATATAGGTTCCAAAGGTTCTATGGCTGAGTCTGAGTTTAAGGATCGAGGGTAGAGTTCCAAAGGATATTTTCCCAAGGTTGGATCTATGAGGATGGAGGGTAGAGATAGATATGTATTGGCTTTAACATAACAAGTATGCTTGAATGAGTTGTTGGAGTTTCACTAAAAAATCATCTCTTATAAGGCCAGGCTAGGTGTTTTTTAATCAGCTCATAAATGCCTCTTCCTCAACTCTTCCCCCCATAGAGTATTATGATTCATCTAAGCAGTTTCCTTTGACAATTGAGCTTAATACCTAGACCCTATATTTTGGTGGCACTAGGAATAAGTAAAGGACTAGCATTGGTATTATTCTGATCTCCCAAAGGATTAAACACTTTCTTTTTACTAGCATCATTAGAAGAGTGTTGGGAAGATCCTTTTGTATGTGATTTAAGACTTTTATTAAAAACTTTATTAGGATTCTTTTTATTATGTGCCATTTAGAGATTTATTAGGAGTTGACTATCCTGAAGCAATCAACCTTCCTTGCTCATTAATCTAACATTTACAAAAATCTTCAAAGCTAGGTGTGATATATCTTTTACATATTTCAATTGTTCTATTCCTAGTTTGGATGAACATATCAAAAGAAGAAGGCAATTTGTGTTCTACAAGAAATATTGGGGTTGTATCAATTTTCTTTTAATCTTTTCCACAATTATATAGTTTTTCATTTAGGGTTCATGGATTTTATTTCCAAGATAATAAGTTAATACATCATCATATTTATCAAACAAAGAAGCTAAAAAGTTACATGCATGAACCGAGCTATCTTCAGCCTCAATATGTGCCCGATGGCTATATGAAACCATTTGACTAATGAATCTCCTTGCTCGATGACATAGTTGTTCCCATATAATTGAGTCCTTAGCATCGGTAAGTTTCTTATGTTCACCATTAACTAGCTACTATAGATTCTTACTCCTTAGAATATCTATCATATTTCTCTTCCATGGAAGAGGGTTAGGACCCACTAACTCAGTAACATAAGCTATTCTAAGTCATTATGATGAATAAAAATTCAAGAAAATAAACCCTAACTCAAATAAAGACCAAAAACTTATGAATAGAAGAAAAAATAATAAAACGATTTTTTTTTCTCACCTATGAGGAATTTGTAAGTAACTTACCAATATCATAAAAGTGTTCATAGAGTTGTGAAACTCCACGGTTTCACCACTTTGCCAAAATTTCTTCACAGTTACACTGGAAGAATTCTCCTTCCTAGACACTAATATAGAAATGGTAACCCTCTATTTATGAATATGATTTCGTAACGCATGAGAGCTCAAGAGCATGAATTCCTAGTGCATAGGACAATAGTAACTCACTGATATGAATAGAAGAAGTGTTGTCGACAATGATTGCTAGCTTCAAGTTGTTTTCACAATGACTAGTGTATTCACAAATATAATATGTGTTTCTCATGTTGTCTATCAAGATGGTGTCATTTATGGTAGAGCATGATTACAATTGATCTATGTAAAAATGGGAATTAGGGACAAGATGACATTGCCAAAGACGTTGTCTTCATGTTAATAAGCTACAAGTTAGTGTTTCGATTTGCAATAGGGTTGTTGGGCTTGCATTTTTACAGCCAATATATGTTAGGGAAATTTGTTTGGAGGCTTTCAAATCCTATTCCACGAAAATGGTGGTGTCAAAATATGATATTTTTTTTAATGCCAATAGACTGAGAAATCCGTACACATGGACTTAGACTATCCTCTAGTAATTGTAATGACAAATAGATTTGTAAGTGGAAGGCGACTTCAAGGAGCAAATAGAAAATCAAGCAACACAAACCCATCTGTATGGATTCCATAAAGGCCTGTAAAGTGTAGAAGGATGAGTTAAGAATGGTCAAGAAAATATTCTCAAAAAAACAAACCCACCCAAAAAAAATTCACAAAAAATGGACTCCTTGATCTAAAGCTATTGGCTTTCAGAAAAGAAAAAAAACCAAGTTGAGTTAGAAAGCTAGTCTTCGTAACAAAAATAAGATTCGTAACTAATAAACCTAAAAAATGCCAAAAAAATAGGTTATAAAAAATAACAATAGATAAAAATAAATAAATAAAAATATTAGGCTAGGCTAGGACAATTAATTTAAATTTGGGAAAACCATAACGAAATTTAACAAATAAATAGTTAATCTTAGTTGATTCCTTTGTCCCATAGACAATGAAAAAAAATAATTTGTTTTTTTTTTGAAGAAAATGTTGTTTTCTAGAAATTATTGAAGCATGAGAGCATAGTAACCAACTCAAAGAGCGTTTTTTTAATAAAAACAAGAAAGAAATAAACCAATAACACAAACATTAACAACACATGAATTTACTCTAGAAACCTTTACGGAAAATCCATATGTGAATAATAGATCTATTATTCCTTATGGATTAAAACAAACCATGTCTTAAGTTAAAAGCAACCAAGTCTACTAACATCCTAGCCAAACCAAGTGAGTCCTCCGCTAAACTCAGGCCCATTACAATGGGGAATCCCTAAACCTTTTAAAAGGCTTCATTACATGTAATCCACGGGCTCAAATATTATGGGTCACGAAAACCATGTCCCTAAAACCACCATTGTGGACCTAAAAACTTTGAATCTTTCACCAAGTATAGTTTTTCTCAATATTTCCACCCTTTAAACTTGACTAGGGATGTATGCATGCTCCCCCCATCACTTGAGTCTACTCCAAAACTTTACTGATAGGGGTATGTATGCCTAACCAATTATTATAGTTATATGCCCATATAGATGTAATTTACAAATTTCATCTCCAAAGTAATTACTTTTTTTTGTTATTGTTGTCGAACACTCATGCTGTTATTCTCTCACATCTGCACACCTACTCGCACTATATGCTCTCCTCATCAAATCTTGCTTTAGTGGTTGCATCTCACCCTATTGGACCTTTATTTCCTCTTAGGCAATCTTCATGTGCGCTAGTCAAATCCCAATCGAGTTTCTCTATGTTAGCTTCAACCTCGACATACAATTTCCTGCATTTGAACCGTCACCTCCTTCTACAACCTATGATTTGTTGGCTTTGATACCATGCTAGAATATTGGGACATATGAGTAAATAGAAAACAATGTAAAACATAGAACCATACTAATCTATCCTCCTATCAATATAACAAAATTTTATCAAGGTATGAAAGAGGCAAGTGACAAAGTGAAGAGTACACCAAATATACGTGATAAAACCTCAATGTGGGAAAATATCCACGAGAAGATAATGTCTTCGTTAGCATTCAGAAATCTCCAATATTACATTGATTAATTGTTGTTATATGTATAGGAGGATATATTAATAAGGTTGTATGTTCTATATTGTTGTATGTTTATTCATATGTCTCAATATTCTAATAGCAAGAACCTTAAACATTTATTTTGATTTCGTATTTGTGCTAAATTTGCTTAGAATCAGATTACTAAATTTTATGGTTAGTTCATCCACACCCCATCAAGTCATAAAAGGTTGCTCTTCAGGGGGACAAATTGTCTCAATTCATCAAATTCCAACCAACATAACACCTCATTAGTATTGACTCTTTACTTTATAATATAGAAGAATGTAATTAGTTATATATGTATTTGTGTAACTAAAATGATAATTTTGTATTAATAAAAAATCTACAGCTGGAATACATCATAATGAATACTGTTACCACACAATCTAGCAAGGGTCCTTGGAGGGGTACCTAGGGGACAACTATTAGAACAAATGGAAACAACAAGACAACAACCCACTGTCACCTTAATCAATGTCCTCTACACTTTATGGACTTTCACCAATGGGAGGAGTCACGATATGAGGGAAATCACTAAAATGATAGAATCAATTTGGAGTGAAGTGATTACCAAACCCTATTCAAAGGAGAGGCTCAACTAATGACACAATTGCTTCAAAGAGAAGGGCTTATATAGAGACCTAGACCTAGGAGGAAAGGTTACTCAATGCCAGGAAACACTCCTAGATCCAAAGATCCCTAGAGAAGTTAGGTCTTTATAGGGTTTTGTTGGAATATGAACATATATAAGGGGGTTTGGGACCACACAAGAGACCTAGAAGAATCCAAGCAAGACCTTAGGTAGAGTATGATTTTTGATGATATGATTAGGTATAACTAGTATGAGAAGAATGGTCAATGTAAGATTAACTTCCTTTGAGTTTTGCGTTTGAAAAGACCCTTGGAATGCCACTAACCAAAGATAACTAGGAGAAAAATGATGTTGGAGCTAGGGCTTAGGGTTTCTCCAAATCTAGCCACTTGATGATCTTAATAATTTGAGGGAACCTATGGAAAACCCCAGCACAGTTTCTTTCCAGAACGTTCTTTAAGGGGACCTCCCTAATGAATTTCGCACTAGGCCCTAGGAGAACCTCTAGGTTAGGGCTAAAATGTGAGAGAAAAGTGAAAAAGGTTTGAGGGTAACGACTAAGGATTTCAAGACCAAGTGACTTACAATTGGGAAGAATGGAGTTAGGATTTACTTTGATTTCAAAAGTTCACTCAATTAAGAAGACCTTAGCAGCTTCACTATCCCTAATGATGCAACGACCAACTACTATAGGTATTTATACTTCAATTAATGTTTGATGAAGTTTCAAGGCAATGTGATGTGCAATTAGACCTTTAGGAGCATTCATTCACTTAATCTTTAACATGTAATGCATGCAATACTTCAAATCCCAATGTGTTCAAGAATTCACATTTCAATTAGGGCACAATAAGATTTGAAAAACGTTCCATACATTAATCATGTAACATAGAAAAGAAAACAACATGAAAAATACCACTTACAAGAGAAACTGAATATATCCATCCATCAAGACATTAAAGAGAAACTCCAAAATAAGATAGTGAAATTTCCAAACATCAATGATCCAGATTGGATAATTATATTGTTTTTCATCCATCTCAATGTATTTGGAGTGGAAAAAGTGGAGGAATAAGCTCATAGTACCGTTTTTACCAGCGAGACCCAGTTTGGCAAAACACGACCCTAAACCTTTTGGGAGCATTTTGAAGCATCAAATGACATTTTTTGGGGGTAAAAATTTGTCTCTTTAGAACAAAACCACTTCATGTTATTCTACACACATATACCTTTCCAACGATGCAAGAAGTGCACCAATTGGAGTATGTATGCAAAAGTTATGCCACTCAGAATTTGACCTTCCTGTTTTCACACCTATAGTTCGGGAGGATGCCTCTTCAGCCGCCATTATTCATGGAAAATGGTATAGACACGTGATTATGATGTAAAATATTTTAGAAGAGTCTATATTGTAACTCTAGTTAAGAGTTGATGTAGTCAAAATTAACCACTAATTGGCTATCGAGTTGTGTTATAACCCAGCCACTAGGAGGAAGAGGCATTCCATTATTTCGAGGGAATTTTATTCCATAACTGAGAAAATATGGCCAAGAGAGATAAGAGGTAGAGAAAATAGAGAGGATTTGTGCACTATAGCAGCCCACGAGCCACAAGAATTACTTCTTTGTACCTGCAGCAATATTTTAAGACAGAGAAAGAGACTGAAGTGGCCTCACCTTCCAGCTGGGTTTTCTCCTGAAAGGGTTTCCCAGAGAGAATATATTGTGTCTTATGTGTGTGTGTGTGAGTTTATTTTTACGTTCTCTACTTTTTTGCATAATTTCCATTTGCATGCATGCACTAATTATAGTTAAATCTGCAAATCTAGACTTTTAATAAAACTGTAATAGTGTAAAATTTCAGTATTTTAATAGATTATTATGAGATCTTTTGTGATGAACTCTCCAGTGGAATATCCACGGAATTATATGGATCATTTGGTATCAAAGCAGGTTTATTTGGGTGTTTTGTGGAGATTGTAGGGATCTATATCGACAGGGCCAAAAATCATAAAACCCTAATCATGCCCAATTAATTTGTAAACAAACCTTGTGATCCTACAAAGGTGAGGTTTACGCGGTTGAGAAAACAAGTCGTAAATATAAACCGCAATGTAATCCTCCTCATGGAGGCCTTGAATAGCAATTTGGAGATATTTAGAGAATATGAGGGTTCAAATGCAGAGGAAAAATCAAAATGGGGATCAGAAGATCGGGGAGAAATGAAGAACCAATCGAAGAAAGGACTTGAAAAAGATCAACCCAGTTAGTGACGTGAACCAATCACAGTCCCTGTTTAAAATTGAAGAAAAATTCGATATCAAGGCATACCATGACGAGATCAATTCTCTCAAGCTAAACCAGTAGTTGCAACAACTGGAAGTTTATTTCAGTGTCCATCAGATAGAGGAAGGGAAAAATATCTCATTCGCGCAACTAAAATTAGAGGGCAATACAAACTTAGTGGGAGAGACACGCAGAAACGCTGAGGTTGGAGGGAGAACCTCTTGTGACTAAGTGGGAAGCTTTCAAAACCATCATTAAGTCACATTTTTATCCCATTGGGTACGTGGAGGACTAGTGGATCCGGTGGCATTATTTCAAGCAAAAGTCAGGCCAAAGCATGTAGGAGTACACCTCAGAATTCAGGAAGATGGATATAATGTTGGGTATCTCTCCAAAGAACCCAGATGTACTTCTCAAGTGTTTGGTGGGTATGCACCGCCATCTACATGAACAAGTGATGTTTTTCATGCCCAAATCAATGGACGAGGCTTGTGTACAAACACAGTACATGGAGAACATAGGCCTGAAGAGAACACATTCAAGTGGATCGAAGCAGGAGGAGAAAAAAGATTATTCTAAGAAGAAAAAAAGGGGCAAATATAAGAAGACAATAGCCACAACACACCATTGCAAAGATCTTGGAAACCATTACAACATTGATGGCCATACAGAGGAAAAATGTTGGAAGTTGCATCCAGAGCTAAACTCAAAAACAAGAAGAAGAATCTCATGGCCACTGATTCGAGCAACCAAGTTGAAAGCAGCTCGGATGTGGATGAGAAGATCATTTGTACGTCAGTACAGAAGGAGGTGAATGTGAGTAACCTTCAAAAATGGGAAGAGAAAGAAATGACTGAACTCTTCCATATAAAGATACAGGTCAAGGAGACAAAGATTGATGCTTTATTTGACTCAGGATCGTAGGTGAATCTCATTGCAGTAGAGATGGTCAAGAAGCTAGGGTTGAAAGTTCATGATCATCCAAACCCATATCCATTGGGATGTGTAAATAAATATGCAGATTTCAAGGTAACAAAACAATGTAAAATTGTATTTGCTATCAGTGTTGATTTTATTGATGAAGTAGATCTAGATGTGGTTCCCCTTGATGTATGTGGAGTCATGTTTGGCAGTCTATACGTGTACATGCCTGATGCAATATTCATGAGGAGAGATAACCAATACCATCTCGTCAAGGATGGAAAATCATTCATCATACCTGTGCATAAAGGAAAGTCAAAAATTTAGTTGGTAAGTGCCAACCAAGCCAAGAAATTGATCAATTCCAACAAGAACTATGTTTTATTATTTTTAAGAGAAATTTAGTCTGTAGAGGAGTTAATAAGAGATAAGACATCCCTGGAGGGGTGTACTATGAAACATAAACAATAATTTGAGGAGTTATTACAAGTATACAGGGATGTGTTCCGAGAGCCTAAAGGGTTACCACCTAATAGAGAAGTGGAGCATGAGATCCAACTATTGCCAGACTCCCCATTGCCAAATATTGGGTTGTATAGGTAGTCTGTTGTAGAAGCAAGTGAGGTGAAGAAACAGTTTTAGCAGCTGCGGTGTCATTCGACTGAGTACATCACCATGTGGATCATCCATCATCATTGTGTTGAAGAAGGATGGGACTTCGCAGATCTGTATAGATTACAGGGCGTTGAACAAAATCACACTCAAGAACAGAAACCCCTACTTAGGATAGATGATTTGTTGGATCAGCTGCAACAAGAAAAATACTTCACCAAGCTAGACTTGAAGTCTAGATATCACCAGGCTTGAGTCAAAGAAGAAGACACCTGGAAGATCACCTTCAAAACTAGGCAAGGTTTGTATGAGTGGTTAGTCATGCCATTTGGTCTATGTAATGTACCAACTATGTTGATGATATTAATGAATGATGTACTACGCCCTTTTATAGATCATTTGTTATTGTCTATTTGGATGATATACTGGTATATAGTGCTACCTGGGAGGAGCGTATTTCACATTTGACATAGGTGCTGGAAACATTGAAGAAGCACCAACTGCTAGCAAATCTCAAGAAGTACAAATTTGCGCAGCAGTCTTTGGTGTATCTTAGGTATGTGATTGGTGGAGGAGAGCTAAAGATAGATCCTTCCAAGATGGAGACCATCATGAAATGGTTAGTGCCTACTAATTTTTTTGAGGTTAGGAGTTTCATTGGGGTAGCACAATACTTGAGGAAATTCATTGCCTTGTTTTCAATGGTAGCAACACTGTTCCATGCCATAACAACAAGTGGCAAGAGTTTCCAGTGGGGAAAAGGTAACCAAAAGGCTTTCAAGGAGATAAAGAAGAAGATCAGTCAAGCACCAGTTCTGGCATTACCAAACTTGCAGAACCCCTTCGAAGTGGAGATAGATGTGAGTGGGTATGCTATGGGAGTTGTCTTGATGCAAGGAGGAAGGATTGTATGATATCATTATGAAGTATTTTATAACAACCCTCGTGAAACTTCCATGTAAAAAATTAATAAAGGCAAAATAATAATCACGGTTGATGGGACACGTATTCCAAGCTGAATGTTGGGCAAAATCATAGTGATGGGGATTATTGGTGATTGATTAATGGCTGAGGAAATTGAGAAAGGAAATGGCAAAGGCTTTGGAAAGGAAAAATGGCATTTTGGCACATTTATTTATGAAAATAATGAAAATTAGGAGAAAAGGGAGGTGAAAGAAAATAATGGAAAATGAAGAAAATAGAGGCCTCATTAATAAAAAGGCTTATGAGGATAAGTACACAAATTTTTGTCAATTTATTTTTGGAGCTCTCTCTCTATTCTCTTTCTCTCATACTCTTTGACAGTTAGAGTTTTCTTGAAGGACTTTTGGAGAGTGTGGCATACTTGGAGTTTTGGAGCAAGAAGGCAAAGGAAGAGTAGGAAAACGCATGAGGACATCAGATCATAAGCTACATTGAGTTTTGCTTGCAGGTGTCGAGTTGCATGTATATTTTCCTTTAGATTGGGTTGAGCTACTAGTTCCTAGAAGCCCTATTTGGACAAATGCTCTAGAAGCCCTGTAACAACTTGGGTTTAGTTACTATCCTGGAAGCCTTGGTTGGACAAATGCTCTGGAAGCCCTTGGTGGTTTGAGTTACTAGTCCTGGAAGCCCTAGTTGGACAAACACTCTGGAAGTCCGGTGGGAGTTGTGGGTTGAGTTACTAATCCTGGAAGCCTTGGTTGGAAAAAATGTTCTAGACCCCTGGAAGGCTTGGATAAAGACCAATATGATGATGGTTTTGTGATTTCCAACCATGAGGTGGAATCACTGTTGATGGGTTGAGGTGGTTTGGCCTCTGGAATCCCTAGATGGTTTTTGATTGAGGTGTTTTATGAGATCTCACATTCATGCTTGGAATATGGCACAAGGGTGACTTGTTGAAGAGATATTTAGCTCATCCATGTCTATGGTCGAGTGGTTTGTGGAATTCCCACAACTAGTTTTCCCTTGCATCATTAATATGAGGTTATTTATCCTTGTTATTTCATGAGTATTATACTGTTTTATATGTGGATGGTATGGTTTTGATTTCCTTAGTATTTCTGTTGCTATTATGTTGGTTATGGATATGTATTATGACAATGGCTATGCATGGATCTCATCATGTTTTTACTTGTAAATGAATGAACAATGTATCAATGGACTAATGGATGAAACTACAACGAATGTGTTGAGGCATCAACCCTTCTTAGCAATTCTCAGATGAGTATGAGACCCCTCTCCTCAGATATGTTGTTTAAGCCTGTAGAGTAAATATTTGTGACATGTTTGACGATATTCCTGTCATGGATAGTAGGCATACAATCAAGTCCTTGTTCAAGTATTTGCATTTGTATCATTGTTTTATTGTTATCTTTATTTCCAAAAGGTGTCATTGAGTTCTGGGCAATGACTGGGCTTTGGGCCTAAAAAAAGTGGCTCAAATCCTGGGGACGTAGGCACATCATTGGGAAGAGGCATACCCATGTTGTGGGAGCGTCCAGAGCCTTCTATATGCATGCATGGCCATATAAAGGTAGCGTCTAGGATTTTAATGGATAAAAAGCTCAGTGGGTCCCAGGGGCTGGTTACCTGAGAGGTTGGGATGGTTCCTAGGAGTCATGTTGCTAATGTGGAAGGTTTGTATGGTGTGTTTCTATTGGTTCAACTTCCTTAAGGTGACTTAGGAGGTCAAATCATATCATAGTAACTTCTCGTAACATGTTTACCTTGGTTGGCTGGTTACTTGGGTAGATGTGGGAGGAGAGTGTTACAGAGTGGTATCAGAGCATGGTTCACCCCTCAGACTAGATGGGTTGTGTGTTGGTCATGCATTCATGTTAGTTTCATGTGTGTTTCTTGTTTTGTAAGGCCATGTGCTTGTTTTATTTGCATGGTTTTGATCACGGTTGTAGTGAGGTCACCATGGGAGGTTGATGGTGTTGTTGTGGAGTGTGTTGTCATGAGTGTATGGTTGATTATGCATTATTTATGCACATTATTATTCCCATGTGGTCAATTGTACAATGGTGTGGTGGTTTTTTTCATGCATGAGGTCATGGTATGTGTAGCGATATGGTCATGCATGGATGAGTGGACTATAACTAGAATGATGGTTATATGGTTATTTGCTTATGTGTTATATTTCTATATGCTGCCATGATGATGTTATACATGTATTATGTTGATTTTTTGATCTTGCACACGAGGTATCTTCCCCAAATTAGGTTAAGGTACATTGGTTTATTGTGATTTGGTTTAGCTGACATGATATACCTTGCAGGAAGAATATCAAAGATGACTAGTAGGATGGTAGACTACAGTTCCCGACATCTACTTATGGATTAGATGAGCAACATGGTGTTGGTAACTCTTTTGATTTGGAAGACACACTAAGAAGCTTAAAGGCAGAAATAAGGAGTTATAATTCAGACAATGACAGAACCATACAGGAACAGGAGAAACAAGCAGAGGTAAATGCAGTGATACTTCAGATTTTGTCAGAATTGCATCGACATGGACCACTACAGATCATCCATGAGCAAGAGGAAAAAACTAATGGGGCATATGGCAGTAGGTCTCATGGTGGTCACAGGTCGGATAGAGATGACACAGTGAGAGATGGTAGGTTGTTGGATACTCTGGATAGGAGAGGCGACAGACACAGGTACTACTCTATTTCTGGTTCTAATAGGCATTATGGTCATCATCGTTATCATCCTTACAGGAGGAGTGATAGGGGATATCTACCAAATGAATTTAAGAAAGCAAAGCCACCTACATTTGATGGAGAGATGAAGAAATCACAGGATGCAGAGGCATGGTTGCTTGGTATGAGGAAGTTCTTCAGGTTGAATGATTATTCAGAAAACATCAAAGCCAGAATAGCTACATTTAGTCTCAAAGGTAAAGCAAATATTTGGTGGGAAGATGTGAAGAATGTCAGAGGTATTCATGAGGAGGACTTGACTTGGAGTGAGTTCGAGAGACTATTCAAGAAGAAGTACATATCAAAGAGATACTTTGATGACAGGACAAAAGAATTCTATGAGCTAAATATGGGATCGATGATAGATGAAAAGTACACTAATAGGTTCTTGGAGTTATTGAGGTATGTGCCTTGCCTC
Organism: Pinus tabuliformis; assembly: GCA_031772625.1. Lineage (NCBI taxonomy): Eukaryota > Viridiplantae > Streptophyta > Pinopsida > Pinales > Pinaceae > Pinus > Pinus tabuliformis. Next base: position 535,289,438 of record CM062817.1, on the reverse strand, counting down.
AAGGAGGAGAAAGGAAATATTCAGAGATTCGTTAGTGGATTAATGATTGCATTCAAAGACAAGATTGAGCATGACCCTAGATCATTGGAGGAGGCCATCTGAAAGCTAAATCATTGCTATTAATGATCGAAGTGCAGATCTGAGATTAAGCAATACTGGAAGGGAAACGATAAGTAAAAAGGAAAATGGGACAAGGAGTAAGCAAGACCTCAGGGTATAAGTAATAAAGAGAATGTAGCGTCATCTAAGAAGTTCATTGCATTTGACAAAGGACAAGGATTTTGATATGAGGAACAGAATAAGGATGTAGGTTGGAATCCTATAGAGTGTTGGGCTTGTGGTAAGGATCATCATAGGAGAGATTTTCCACAACACCAGGGTGGTAGACCACAAATATACAATGCTCAGAAGGCACGGACAGTGGGAGATGTTGGGAAGAGTATTCCTAGGATCTATGCAGCGCTGGATAACAAACAAGTAGACCATCAGGAATCTATCATTGAGATGGACGGTAAGCTTTGTGATCAAGTTGTTTCTATTTTGATTGAACCTAGATCTAATTATAGTTATGTTAATCCTAACCTAGTGGATAAGTGTGGTTTGAATAAATAAGTGCATGCAGAGTCTTGGTTAGTGAAATTGGCTACATGTACGAACAAGCGGGTTCATCATTGGGTAAGAGCTTATACATTTGATTTGAATGGTATGCCTACCTCAGCACATTTGAATGTATTACCATTGGGATCATACAATATGTTGTTGGGAATGAATTGGTTGTACCTTCATAGATCTAAGGTGGACTCTAATGACAAAGCCATTGAGTGCTTGGATGAAAATGGGGAAGAAAGAGTCTTGCGAGGTAAGAAGAAAGCGACATCAGTGCGAATGGTGATAGCTATGCAGGCCAAGCGTAATTGCAGGAAAGGGTGTGTGTTATTTGTAGTGCACATTTCTAATGAAAAAGGTAAGGAAATTGAGGATGTAGATGTTTTAAGAAAGTATCCAGTTCTACAGCAGTTTCAGGATGTATTTCCTAACGATATTTTAGATTTTCTACCTCACAGGGAAGTAGAGTTTTCTATTGAGTTGGTTTCAGGGGCAGCTTTGCATCAAAGGCACCTTACAAGATTAGTATACCTGAGTTGGTAGAGTTGAAGCTGCAGTTGAAGGATATGTTGGAAAAGGGATACATTAGGCCAAGTGTATCACCATGGGGCGCACCGATATTGTTTGTGAAGAAGAAGGATGGTACTCCAAAGTTATGCATTGACTACAAGAAATTGAACAAAGTGACCATCAAGAATAGGTATCTGTTACCAAGGATTGATGTCTTGTTCGATCAGTTGGAGGGAGCAGCAGTGTTCTCGAAGATTGATTTGAGATCTAGATATCATCAGGTACACGTTAAAGAAGAGGACATCTACAAGACATATTTATAGACTAGGTATGGGTATTGTGATTTTTTTGTAGTTCCATTTGGTTTATCTAATGCTTCATCTACCTTTATGTGCTTGATGAATAGTGTGTTGCGCCCGTATTTGGACAAGTTCATTATTGTGTTCATTGATGAGATACTGCTATATTCTAAAAATGAAGAAGAGCATGTCGATCATTTAGCAACAGTGTTGATATTGTTGAGAGAGCATTAGTTGTATGTTAAGTTCAACAAGTTCAGTTTCTTTCAGACTGAGGTACACTACTTGGAGCATGGTGTCTCCATGGAAGGCATAGCGGTGGATCCATAAAAGGTAAGGGCTATCATGGAGTGGGAAGCTCCCAGGAATGTAGACGAGGTGAGATTTTTCATGGGGTTAGTAGGTTATTACAAGAGGTTCATCAAGAACTTCTCACAGATCACTTATCCTATCACATCATTGCATAGGAAAGATAAGAATTTTGAATGGACAGAGGAGTGCGTGACCAATTTTGAGCAGTTCAAGTAGTTTTTGACACATGCATGAGTACTAAAGATTGCAGATCTAGATAAAGAGTTTGTAGTATGTATCGATGCTTGCAAGAGAGGACTTGGTGGATTCCTTATGCATGATAGATAGGTGGTATGCTACGAGTCACGGAAACTGAATGAACATGAGCATAACTACCCAACACATGATCTTGAGTTGGCAGTGATCATACATGCATTGAAGATGTGGAGGCACTATATTCTTGGTAGGAGGTTTGTATTGATGAGTGATCACAGTGGTTTGCGGTATCTATTTGACCAACCAAATCTGAATGGCAGGCAGGCTCGGTGGTTGGCCACAATCAATGAGTTCGATTTTGAGATCAGGTATATCAAAGGTAAAGAGAACAAGGTGGCATATGCTCTTAGTAGACGGATACATGTAAATCACATAGCAACTATGAGCTCCTATGGGACAGATTTACAAGATAGGATCTTGTAGGCAGGTCAGCAGGATGTCAGGTATATGGAGATTGTGCATAGGTTGTAGTAGAGTATAGGTACAGGTGTAGGTGCACAGGATGTGGATGATCATCTCACGACAAATGGATTGGTTATATTTAGGGAGAGGATATATGTGCCAGATAGAAGGGAGATGATATATGTGCCAGATATAAGTGAGCTCAAGAAGGTGATCCTAAGGGAGTTTCATGCGAAACCATATTCAGGCCACCCAAGTTATCAGAAGACGCTGACAGCAATGAAGAATTTCTAATTTTGGTCAAATTTAAAGAGAGATGTGGCCGAGTTTGTGGCTAGGTGCTTGGATTGTCAATAGGTGAAGGTAGAATGTAATCATCTAGGTGGACTGCTACAGCCGATTCTGATTCCAGAGTGGAAATGGGAGGTCATTTCCATGGAATTTATCATAGGTTTGTCGAGGACAGTGAGACAACATGATTCCATCATGGTAGTGGTGGACAGATTGACAAAGGTAGCACACTTCATTCCAGTGAAGTCTACATTCTCAGTGAGTGATGTAGCACAGGTATTCATTAAGTATGTGGTCAAATTTAATGGAGTTCCAAAGAAGATTGTGTCGGGCAAGGATGCGAAGTTCACTTCCAAGTTTTGGAAGGAGTTGTTTGTAGGTTTGGGCACAATGTTGGCCTTCAGTACAACTTATCATCCACATACAGATGGATAGATTGAAAGGGTATACATGATATTCGAGGACATGTTGAAGATGTATGTGATGCATCAACAATGGCAATGGAAAGAGTATATTCCACTGGTAGAGTTCACTTAAAACAATGGATACCAGGAGTCACTTAGTTTGAGGCATTGTATGGGTGGAGTTGTAATACTCCCATCAGTTGGAGTGATCCAGTTAACAAGGTGTTGATTGGACCGGACATGTTAGCAGAGATGGAGTAGTAAATGCAAGTAATCAAGAAGAATTTGAAAGCAACACGGGATAGGCAAAAGAGCTATGCAGATCGAAACAGTTTGTTTAAGGAGTTCCAGGTTAGGGAATAGGTGTACTTGAACATCAAACCAAAGAAGAGCTCCTTGCAGATTGGATCATGTGCCAAATCGGTACCCCAGTTTTGTGGACCTTTCAAGATTATTGAGAGGATTGGGCTAGGTGCCTATCGAATTGCATTGCCTTCGACAGTAAAAGTCCAAGATTTTTTCCATGTGTCATTGCTTAAGAAGTATGTTAAAGATGTTGATCATGTGATTGATTGGTCAGTATTGTAGGTGAACCCAGAAGGATAATTCCAGTCGGAGCCTCGGTATATATTATTAAAGTGCAATGGAAGCACTTGGGGCTTGATGGAGCTACATGGGAGATCGTGAATTAGATGCAGGCTATGTATCCTTCTTCATTCACTAGTTGAGTGGATATTTTGGTATATGTCTTTCGTATATGTTTTTGGTACATGTTTTGGTGATGTTTGTTATATGTACATATGTATATGGATGTAAATACCACCATGAGCTATGTTATAAAGCTCCAATAAGCGGTATGGGTGTCATGTCATTATGATGTTATACTTGTTGTTGAGAATAGCAACAAGAAATGCTAAAAATAGCATTCAAAATATTCCAATTTTAATTTGTCCTTGAATTAAAATTGAGAATTAAAATTTGAATTTAGTCACCAGTTGCTTGGAATTAATTAATTCATTCATTATGGATTGATTAGTTGGAGAAATTCAAGTTAGAAGTCTTTATGAAGTCATGCAAGAGTTATCCCTTAAATTAAGGAGATTATACCTTAATTAAGGAGATAAGATTGAGTTATATTTGATTTGTAATTAGTTAGCTCAGTTTACTGAGTTAAGTCCAGTTAAATTAGTTCCAAAATGTTTGAGGAACTAATTGTGAGTTATCAGTCAGTTGATGCATGCATGCACTCAACTAGTGTACTCCAGATAACTAAAGATTCGCTCATCAGAAACTAATGCATGTCTGTTCTGAGGAAGACCCAGTGGAGATTAAAGTCAAGGATAGTGTACTATCAGTTGCATGTGTTTTCCTATAAAGGAAACTCATGCATGCAGAAGGAATAAGGTTCCTTGAGGATTGCACATTTTTACAGTGTGTAAGAGTAGTGTTCCACTTGGTGAGGTGAGAATCATCCACTAGGAACAACGCAAGGAAATAGGAGCTTGGAGGGCAAAGAGGAAGGCTTGTGAGAAGCTTTGATTGCCTATGAGCATCCAGGAGGATTGTACTGAGAGCTGGCTAGCTGTGAGAGCTAAGGCTTTGTATAATTCTGATGTATTTCCACCTTGTATGATAATACAGATAGTGGGGTTTTTAGCTGAGGCTTTCCCCTGAGTATTTTCTGTGTTTCATGTGCATTAATTCTTCTTCTTCTGGTTATATGTGTTCAGCTCTGATCTAGCTCGATCTTTAAGCTTCCGCAAATTGATAGTAGAAGTAGATTATAGTATTTTTCTTTGGTTATATTGCATTATTGGGTTAATCTACAGTCAGATTTTCTACATAGTCTTAGAGTGAGATTTGTAGAGAATTTGCAGAATTTCTACATGGTATCAGAGCTAGCTGATCTGTAGAGAAAATTCTACATGGTATTGGAGCCAAGTTTATCAGAGTTGTGAACAATATACAGAGAAGATAATTCGAAGTTTGAAGTTCGGGGTTGCAGGTGCAAATCAAATTCATATCATACTTCAATGGAGATGGGACATTATGCGACTAATTGCCCATTGAAGAAGTCCAAGAAGGGATCCTCGGAAGGATCGAAAGGTGAGGCATTAGCCTCTCATTTCGAAATGGACTTCACCCTCATCGCATGCATGGTGTCATTGATGATGGGTTGTGGTTGGTATCTTGACAGTGGAGCCTCATTCCACATGACCGATCATAAAAGTTTATTCAATACCTTGGAGGAGAAAGACCTCAAGATGCGCATAGAGATGGGTGATGATGAAAGGTATAGTGTTTCAGGAGTGAGCATGGTTGCTTTTCAAAGGGAACATGGAGCTCTTATCACCTTGACAGATGTGAAGTATGTGCTTGGACTGAAGAAGAATTTGGTATCGATCGCGATGTTGGAGGACAAAGGCTACGATGTTGTCTTTAGTAAGGGAAAGGTTTTCCTTAGACACATCACCATGAGACAGGTGAAACATATCAGTTCACGAGTCAAGAACCTGTATGCTCTTGAGGTTCAAGATGCATGCAAAGCCTTGAGGAGCAAGGCAAATGTTAGAGACTTGGTGGTTGGGAGGGAGAGTACATTACCTCTCAACATGCAGTCCCAGAAGAACTCAGACAATTGTGGAGGAGCCACAATTAGAGTCAGTAGAGGGATCACATATAGCCATACCTCTAGGTGTGAGGTGGGGCGATGTGAAGTGATAGTCCCAAGAAGGCCGAAATTGGGCAGGGTCCATTGAGAGGTTTGATCTCATGGATCGTAACTTGCTACGGGAGCCCAAAGTACATAGTAGCGGGAGGAATCAGTGGGATTGATGCAGTCAGAGATCAAAGTGATAGAGGGTAGAGCAGTCAGATACTGAAGAGTGTAGAGAAGGATTGACAACAATGCAGAAAGGCTGAGTCAACAGAAGCGCAAAGTTTTCTATTGACAGAGGCAATAGCAGTCAGAGACTTTGATGACAGATGAATCATATTGATTCAGGTTGGATGTTTTTTTTGTTTCTGGAGATTGTTGGAGCAACAACACTTGAGAGAAGTGTTGCATGCAGAACATTCCAAAGGTTTAGGATTGGGATCTAGTTGAATTCCTTTCTTGTTAAGAGGGAGTGTTGAGAATAGCAACAAGAAATGCTAAAAATAGCATTCAAAATATTCCAATTTTAATTGGTCCTTGAATTAAAATTCGAATTTAGTCTCACCAGCTGCTTGGAATTAATTAATTAATTCATTATGGATTAATTAGTTGGAGAAATTCAAGTTAGAAGTCTTTCTGAAGTCATGCAAGAGTTATCCCTTAAATTAAGGAGATTATCCCTTAATTAAGGAGTTAAGATTGAGTTATATTTGAGTTGTAATTAGTTAGCTCAGTTTACTGAGTTAAGTCCAGTTAAATTAGTTCCGAACTATTTCAGGAACTAATTGTGAGTTATCAGTCAGTTGATGCATGCATGCACTTAACTAGTGTACTCCAGATAACTGAAGATTCCCTCACCAGAAACTCATTCATGTCTGTTCTGAGGAAGACCTAGTTGAGATTAAAGTCAAGGACAATGTACTATCAGTTGCATGTGTTTTCCTATAAAGGAAACACATGCATGCAGAAGGAATAAGGTTCCTTGAGGATTGCGCAGTTTTACAGTGTGTAAAAGCGGTGTTCCACTTGGTGAGGTGAGAATCATCCACTAGGAACAATGCAAGGAAATAAGAGCTTGGAGGGCAGAGAGGAAGGCTTGTGAGAAGCTTTGATTACCTGTGAGCATCCAGGAGGATTGTACTGAGAGCTGGCTAGCTGTGAGAGCTAAGGATTTTTGTAATTCTTATGTATTTCCCCCTTGTATGATAATATAGATAGTGGGGTTTTTAGCTGAGGCTTTCCCCTAAGTATTTTCTGTGTTTCATGTGCATTGATTCTTCTTCTTCTGGTTATATGTGTTCAGCTCTGATCTAACTTGATCTTTAAGCTTCCACAAATTGATAGTAGAAGTAGATTATAGTATTTTTCTTTGGTTATATTGCATTATCGGGTTAATCTACAGTTAGATTTTCTACATAGTCTTAGAGTGAGATTTGTAGAGAATTTGCAGAATTTCTACACTTGCTATGTTGTCATGTTGGTTTGCTTCTCACATGATGATCATTGTAAATATTGCAACGAGTTGAGTTGTAAATCTCCATGGGTAGTATGTTTTTCTTACAACAACCTTGTTGGTTGTAGGTGTTGTTGAACACCGAGGATGGTGTTCCCCCAAGGGGGAGGGTTATGTAACAACCCTAGTGAAAATTCCATGTAAAAAGTTAATGAAGGAAAAATAATAACCACAGTTGATGGGAGACATATTCCAAGGTGAATGTTTGGAAAAAGCATAGTGATGGGGATCACTAGTGATTTACTAATGGCTAAGGAAATTGACAAAGGAAATGGCAAAGGCTTTGGAAAGGAAAAATGGCATTTTGGCACATTTATTTATGAAAATAATGGAAATTAGGAGAAAGGGGAGGTGAAAGGTCACAGGTTGCATGTGAGGAAGAGATTGTAGGAAAATGAAGAAAATAGAGGCCTCATTAATAAAAATGCTTCTGAGGATTAGTACACTGACTTTTGTGAGTTCATTTTTGGAGCTCTCTTTATATTCTCTCTCTCTCTCATACTCTTGGACGCTTGGATTTTTCTTGGAGCACTCTTGGAGAGTGTGACATACATGGAGTTTTGGAGCAAGAAGGAAAATGAAGAGTAGAAAAGCGCAAGAGGAAACCAGGATCAACAACTACAATGAGTTTTTCTTGTAGCTACCAAGTTGCATGTATGTTTTCCTCACTAGTTTTGGCATGTATGTTATATGCATGTGGTTTATTGGTCATGATTTGTCATTGGCATGAAAGATTTCCTGTGTTGACAGTGGATTTTCCTAGCCTTGCCATTTCCTAGATATCCATGATGTTGTTGGTTCATTTCTTTGCTTTTCTAGTTGGTTCTTATGTTTCCTTTAGCTTGGGTTGAGTTACTAGATGTGGGAATCCCTAGGTTGAGTTACTAGTCCTGGAAACCTTGGTTGGACAAATTCTCTCAAATCCCTTGGTGGGTTGAGTTACTAGTCCTAGAAGCCCTGGTTGGAATAAACGCTCTAGAGCCTTGGAAGGCTTGGATAGAGACCAATCTGATGATGGCTTTGTGATGTCTGACTGTGAGGTGGAATCACTGTTGATGGATTGAGGTAATTTGGCCTCTGGAAGCCCTAAATGGTTTTTTATTGAGGTGTTTTATGAGATCCCACTTTCATGCTAGGAATATGGCACGATGGTGACTAGATGAGGAGAGATTTCGCTCAACCATGTCTATGGTCAGGTGGTTCATGGAAGTCCCACAATTAATATGAGGCTATTTCTCCTTAGTATTTCATGAGTATAATATCGGTTTATATGTGGATGATATCACTGTGATTTCATTGGTATTGTTGTTGCTATTATGTTGGTTATGAAAATGTATTATGACAGTGGCTATGCATGGCTCCAATCATGTTTTTTTTTGTAAATGAATGAACAATGTATCAATTGGCTAATTTATGAAAATACAGCTAATGTGTTGAGTCATCAACGCTTCTTAGTAATTCTCAAATGAGTATGAGACCCTATGCTCAGATTTGTTATTTAAACCTATAGAGTACATATTTCTGACATGTTTGATGAAATGGGTGTCATGGCTATTAGGGGTCCAATCAAGTCCTTGTTCAAGTAGTTGCATTTGTATCATTGTTCTATTGTTATCTTTCATTCTTGAAGGTGTCATTGAGTTCTGGGAAGTAACTTGGGCTCTGGGCCTAAAAAATTGGCTAAAATCCTAGGGATGCAGGCACAACACTAGGCAAAAAAGTCCCTAGACGCAGGCATACCCATGTTGTGGGAGCGTCCAAAGCCTCCTCGACGCATGCATGCCCATATCAAGGGAGTGTCTAGGAGTTTAATGGTTAAAAAGCTCAGTGGGATTGAGGGGTTGGTTACCTAAGAGGTTGGGATGGTTCCTGGGAGTCTTGTTGCTGATGTGGAAGGTATGTATGGTGTGTTTTTGTTGATTCCACTTCCTTAAGGTTACTTAGGAGGTTGAATCATATCATAGTAACTTCTCGTCACATGTTTACCTTGGTTGGTCTCTTACTTGGGTAGATGTGGGAGGAGGGTGTTACATATTTCATGGGGAAGTTCTCAACTACCCTACCTATGACAAGGAGCTCTATGCCATGGTGCACGCTATGAAGAAGTGGAAGAATTATCTGATGGAAAAGGAGATAGTAATCGACACAGTTCACCAGTCATTATAGTACTTGCAGGCCCAATGTAAGCTACAATAGACCAGGCATTACAAGTGGATGGGGTTTTTACAGTAGTTTCATTTGGTGATCAATTATAAGAAGGGAAGCACAAACAAGTTTTCTGACATGATTTCAAGGCCACCCACATCAAAGATTATAGCTTTGGGAACTCGTATGCACATGGATCCATTCACCCATGATGCATACAGAGAGGCATATTCTGAGGATGAGGACTTCAAGGAGGTGTATCAACAGTTGCAGATTCAAAGTCATGTGCACAATGGTGATAACACAATTGACTACCATCTCTAGGGCAGGTTACTCTACAGTCTGGATAAACTATGCATTCCTAAAAGTGAGTGATTGTAGCTGATTAGAGAGGTTCACACCTCCACGGTTGCTGGCCACTTTGGTGTACGGAAGATCGTGGCTAACTTGCATAGGTATATGAATTGGCCCAAGATGCAAGAGACGGTAGCTAGGTTCATAAGAGGATGCATGCTTTGTTGTACCAGCAAGCCTAGGAACAAGAAACAAATTCTATATCATCCCTTACTTGTACCTACTCGTCCTTGGGAAAGCATTTCCATGGACTTTGTGGGAGGATTACTGAAAACCAGGAAGGGACATGACTACTTGTTCATGGTAGTTGACAAGTTGAACAAGATGTGTGTTCTGATGCCATCTAAAAAGACCATCAATGGGCAAGAAGCAATAAACTTGTTCTTTGGACAGGTCCGAGTACAATTTAGGATACCAAGGAGCATCATTTCAGACAAGGATACAAGATTTCTTAGTGCATTATGGACTACATTGTGGGAGAATATGGACACAAAGTTGAAGAGATATATAATCATTCAACCCACATATAGACGAGAATACAAAAGAAGTCAACAAGACTGTGCAACTTTTGAGGGGATACAACCAAAAGCATCTGAACACCCGTTATGAAAATTAGATATATATAAAACATTCCTATAACAGATTTGTCCCACTTCTATAGGAAATTCCCCATTTGAAACTTGTTTTGGATATTTTCCACCTTCACTTGTTGAAAATGCAACAAGATGATGGAGCTTAGTGAAAAGAAGTCGCCTTCACTAAGTGGGCTCGCAGGCTATTTTTTGCGCAAAGTCTATTTTTAGACATATGGATCATGGTCTATGAGTTGCAAGATGCTATTTGTGGATGATTGGTCATGTTGGTAAAAATAGTTGGACTTATATTTTTAGACATATGGGCGGAGTCTATTTTTAGACTGCTAGTCTAAAAATAGAACAGTCGAATATTATTAGCTCTTAATAATATTTGGACTATAAACATTATCTTATCCTCTTGCAGCACTTCAGTTCGAGCTACGGATGTGGCACATGAAACTGCCAGGAGGAAATATGCTTTTCTTATGGGTTAGTTGAGCTATTGCATGATGGACTTCAGTTAGAACTCAAGTGATTGAGTTTGGTGGAGTTGACTGAGGAGTTGATGGAGTTGTGTTCAGTTTGATTTAGTTGAACTAGTTGTATTTAGTCTAACTGCCAAATACACTAGTGATGAGTGATGTGAATTAATTATTAATTAATTCACTAATTATTAACTCATAAATCAACTAAAGAATACATCAGTTAACTCAGTGCATGGACAGTTCAGTGGAGACAGGTGTTAGAGGTGGAGACTACTATCAGTTGTGACTATAGCTGTGCATGAGATTTGCACAATCATTGATTGAGATTGCCAATGAGGATTGTGCAGTGCAAGCTAAGGGAAAACAAGCTTGGATCATTCCTATTCACACATTGGATTGCGCAGTAGAGGCAGGCAAATAGCGGAGGAGCTTTGAACCTGTGACTTGATTCAGATCTGAGCTAGTTTGTGTGTAGCAGGTGGAGATAGTACTGAGTACTTGTGAGGAGTATTATACTATGTATTGTTACATGTTCTCTATCATTATAATACACAGATAGTTGGGGGTTTTCAGCTGTATGCTTTCCCCAGTACATACTGTGTTGATATGTGTGATTTATGTTTCAATGTGCGCATGCGATTGTTTTTGATTCCGCAAATTGATGATCAACGTAGAGGAGGTTATGTATTATGCATGCATTCCAAAAATAGTGTATAATCAAGATAATCTCTGTGAATAAGTGTTATATTATTCAAAATTTCTACATGGTATCAGAGCGAAGTTGATCATCAGATCTATTATTCAGAAAGTGATTACATTTTATTTCTTCAGGCAGAGTCTGTAATCGGGCCAGGTAGCCTCTAGATTCATCCTTCTTTTGGAAGGTGAGATATCCAGTAAAAGCCCATACAGTCAATCTCTGTACGAGAAATACTTTGTTCTCACGAATTTTAGATCAGAAGCGGTTGAGTTTTGAGCTGGTGGAATTCGAATTTGCAACAGTGTTTTCTTGGTGTCGAAGTTGAAATGTCTTTCAACGGATTGCGATTGGAGTATGCCCTTGAAGGCAACTCGAATTATATTTCATGGAAAGACAGGATGGAGGCGGTGTTAGATGACAATGGGTTGAAGGAGTTCATAGAGGCTGAGGTCCCAAAGCCTACTGATGCTGCTCACATTGAGGCTTGGAAAAAGAAGACAACAAAGTGTCGAAGGATTCTGTTGGAGGACGTGAAGGATCACATTGCATCTAGCCTGCATGGAAAGGCTTCTCCATACTTGATGTGGAAAGTGTTGACAGATTTATTCCAAAGCAAGAGTGACCAGAGGAAGTTGGCTCTCAAGGATAAACTCAGAAACATTAAGTGTGAGAAAGGAGACAGTATGCCCAAGTATCTCACGAAGTTCACCCAGTGCTGGGATGAGTTGGGAAGTGTGGGGGTGACTGTCGATGATGAGGACTTGGTGAGCTTGGCTCTCCTTGGTCTTCCGAAGAGTTGGCATTCCTATCAGGACTTTGTTAATGGTCGGGAGAAATTGCCAAGATGGGAGAGACTTTGGTCAGATCTTGTGCAAGAGGAGATCAGGCGGAATACCAGGGACGGATCTTCATCAAAGGCATCTGATGAAGAAAATTGCGCTTTGGCTGCCAAAGCAAAGAAGGGGAAGAACAAGAAAGCTTCTCATTCCGTTGTGAAAGGCAAGAAGCAGGACATGTCCAAGGTGAAGTGCTTTCACTGTCATCAGCACAGACATTATGCCACAAATTGTCCGCAGAAGAAGAAAAATAAGCAAGCTGCTGGATCTGCAACGGGAGAGGCCTTAGCCTCGCAGTTTGAGCTGGATTTTTCGCTGATCGCATGCTTGGTATCAAGTGTGATGGTATCGGTATGGTTCTTGGACAGTGGTGCATCTTTTCACATGACAGGAGATCGAGATTTGTTTTCTGATCTGGATGAGAAAGATCTTGGAGTGCACATCGAGATGGGCGATGATGGTAGATACAGTGCAACCGGTATCGGTACCATTTCCTTTGAGAGGGAGTCTGGTAAACCCTTCGTATTGAAGGAAGTGATGCATTTTCCAGGATTGAAGAAGATTCTTATCTCTGTGGCGATGTTAGAAGACAGGGGATATGATGTTGTTTTCAGCGAGGGAAAGGCTTTCCTGCGCAGTAAGACAACTGGAGAAACCCGGAAGATAGGGGTTCGAGTCAAGAATCTTTATCAATTGCATGTAGATGGCTGCACAACAATGACATGCAAGGCAGAAGGATTGGTGAGCCGGGATGATGGCGAGCTGTGGCATAGGAGATTGGGCGACCTTCACCATGGAGCCTTGAAGATACTGCAACAGATTTCTACTGGGCTTCCTAAAGGCACTCTTGCACAATCAGATCAGTGCAAGGGGTGTACTTTAGGAAAATTTGTGAAAGCCACCTTTCACAAGAAGGATAGTCGCACCACGACGATCCTTGAGAGAATTCACACAGACATGTGTGGACCTTTCTCAGTAGCTTCGACAACAAAGCACATGTACTATGTGATCTTTGTTGATGATTTCTCTCGGAAGTGCTGGATCTTCTTCATGCAAAAGAAGAGCGAGACATACTCAAAGTTCTATGAGTTCAAAGCACTGGTCGAGAAGGAATCAGGGAAGAAGGTGAAGGCTCTTAGGATCAACAATGGTGGTGAATTCATCTCTGGCGAGTTCAAGGACTTCTGCAGCATAGAAGGGATTCGAAGAGAGCTCATAGCTCCCCATAACCCACAACAGAACGGGGTTCCTGAGTAGAAGAACAGAACGATCGTGGGTGCTACACAGGTGATGTTGCATGTTCAGGGCCTACCCCTTCACTTGTGGGCGGAGGCATGCAATACTGCAGTATATGTGCAGAACCATTGTCCTCACAAGATACTTGGCATGAGTACACCCGAGGAGGCTTATTCTGGTAAGAGGCCTGATATTTCCCATTTGAGGATTTTTGGTTCTCCTGTTTACATGCCTGTGACGAAGGATACCAAGAAGAAGCTGGAGTCGACCGCAGAGGTTGGGATATTTGTGGGGTACACTGATACGCCCCACAACTATAGTGTGTATGTGCCAAAGAGTCGCAAGACTGTTGTGTGACGGGATATCAAATTTCAGGAGGAGAAAGCCATGAAGTGTTCGCTTGAGAGGGAGCCACACTTGCATGCAGATGAGGAGCTATTAGTTCCTAAGGATGAGCTTCAGGACGTGGATCAGCCACAAGATGAAGTTCATGGAGTGGAAGAGACCACTCATGCAGTGCCAACCATCAGAGGGCGAAAGCGCACTACAGAAGCTGAGCGACTGGCTCAAGACGCAGAGAAGGTTGTAGGACCACCTACAAGACAACACAGACAGAGACAATCACCTGATCGGTACACTAGATACATGGCTCTTGTGAGCAAATGTGTCGTTACTGAGCCATCCTCTTTCGAGGAAGCTATGGAGGATCCCGCATGGGTAGATGCCATGGTGGAAGAGTATGATTCGATTGTCAGAAACATTGCATGGGAGACTGTCCCAAGACCAGAGGGGAAATCAGTGGTGGGTTCTAGATGGATCTACAAAGTGAAGCAGGTAGCTGACGGGAGTGTGGAGAAGTAAAAAACAAGATTTGTTGCCCGAGGCTTCTCACAGATAGAGGGGATCGATTATGAGGAGACCTTTGCACCTGTCGCAAGGTATTCTTCCATACGGACGATTCTTGCTCTCTCAGCGCAGATGGGGTGGCACATTCATCATATGGATGTGAAGACTGCATTCCTCAATGGAGTCATTGAGGAGGGGGTGTACATAGAGCAGCTCGAAGGTTTCGAGATCTTCAGCAGCGAGTCGCATGTGTGCAGGCTCAAGAGAGCGTTGTATGGGTTGAAACAAGCACCTCGTGCTTGGTACACACATATAGACAGTTATTTCACCAGACTTGGATTCTCCAAGAGTGAGGTGGATCCTAATCTATACCAGATTGTGGTGGAGGGTAAGTTGCTAATCATTGTACTTTATGTAGATGATTTGATTTTGACAGGAGATGAGTTGTTGATACTTTCATGCAAGGAGGATCTTGCTAGAGAGTTTGAGATGAAGGACTTGGGCCTCCTTCATTATTTCCTGGGATTGGAAATTTGGCAGCGCAGTGATGGACTATTTGTTTCTCAGGGTAAGTATGCCCGGGAGATACTGGAGAAGTTCAACATGCATGGCTGCAAGCCTGTTGATACTCCTCTTCCTGGAGGTTGGAGGAAGGAGGATGCTACTTCAACGGAGGTAGTGGATGCCACTGTTTATCGACAGTTGGTGGGGTCGCTTATGTATCTGGTCAATACACGACCCAATATATGCTATGCTGTTAACCAGCTTTCACAAGCTATGGTTAAGCCAACCAAGCTCTTTTGGAAGGCAGACAAGCATGTATTGCGTTATCTCAGAGGCACATCGGGATATGGATTGTGGTACAGACAGGAGGATGAGGTGAAGCTATGTGGCTTCACGGATGCAGATTGGGTAGGGAGCCCAACAGACAGAAAGAGCACATCTGGAGGGATCTTCAGTATTGGGTCGATAGCAGTTTCTTGGTACAGCAGGAAGCAGAGATCCGTGGCACTCAGTTCAGCAGAGGCCGAGTATATGGCAGCAAGTTTGGCTGCATGCGAGGCTATATGGATGAGGAAGATCCTGGTCGGGTTGTTCGGGTCACACTTGGAGCCTACTGTGATTTATTGTGATAACCAGAGTTGCATTAAACTCTCGGCTAATCCAGTATTTCATGATAGATCCAAGCACATCGACATCAGGTACCATCATATCAGAGATTGTGTGCAGCGGAGAATCATGTTACTTTCATACATTCCCACGGAGGATCAGGATGCTGATATCTTGACGAAGGCGCTCACCAGGAGAAAATTCGAATACCACATAGGCAGGATAGGGGTTGCAGATAATCCATATCTTGTTGAGAGGGAGTGTTGAAAATGCAACAAGATGATGGAGCTTAGTGAAAAGAAGTCGCCTTCACTAAGTGGGCTCGCAGGCTATTTTTGGCGCAAAGTCTATTTTTAGACTATGTCTATTTTTAGACATATGGATCATGGTATATGAGTTGCAGGATGCTATTTTTGGATGATTGGTCATGTTGGTAAAAATAGATGGACTTCTATTTTTAGACATATGGGCGGAGTCTATTTTTAGACTGCTAGTCTAAAAATAGAACAGTCGAATATTATTAGCTCTTAATAATATTTGGACTATAAACATTATCTTATCCTCTTGCAGCACTTCAATTCGAGCTACGGATGTGGCACATGCAACTTCCAGAAGGAAATACGCTTTTCTTATGGGTTAGTTGAGCTATTGCATGATGGACTTCAGTTAGAACTCAAGTGATTGAGTTTGGTAGAGTTGATGGAGTTGTGTTCAGTTTGACTTAGTTGAACTAGTTGTATTTAGTCTAATTGCCAAATACACTAGTGATGAGTGATGTGAATTAATTCACTAATTATTAACTCATAAATCAACTAAAGAATACATCAATTAACTCAGTGCATGGACAGTTCAGTGGAGACAGGTGTTAGAGGTGGAGACTACTATCAGTTGTGACTATATCTGTGCATGAGATTTGCACAATCATTGATTGAGATTGCCAATGAGGATTGCGCAGTACAAGTTAAGGGAAAAAGAGCTTGGATCATTCCTATTCATACATTGGATTGCACAGTAGAGGCAGGCAAACAGCGGAGGAGATTTGAACCTGTGACTTGATTCAGATCTGAGCTAGTTTGTGTGTAGCAGGTGGAGATAGTACTGAGTACTTGTGAGGAGTATTGTATTATGTATTGTTACATGTTCTCTATCATTATAATATACAGATAGTTGGGGGTTTTCAGCTGTATGCTTTCCCCAGTACATACTGTGTTGATATGTGTGATTGATGTTTCAATGTGCACATGCGATTGTTTTTTATTCTGCAAATTGATGATCAACGTAGAGGAGGTTATGTATTATGCATGCATTCCACAAATAGTGTATAATCAGGATAATCTCTGTGAATAAGTGTTATATTATTCAAAATTTCTACATCACTTTTGGAAATTGCATATGGGCAACAAGGAGGAGTGAGGGAAGATCTTACAGAAATAGTTTGAGGGCTAAAAATTTTATGGTGAATATCAAGCAGATCCATCTAGAGGAACAAGAAACACTGCAGAAGTCATTGGAGAAGCATAAGGCAATGCATGATCAACACAGAACAAAGAATTCATTTAAGGTAGGAGACAGAGTATGGTTATAGTTGAACAAGGAGAGGCTGCAAAGGCCTAGTAAGAAAATCAAGGCTCTGAGGTATGGTCCCTTTGAGATACTGGAAAAGGTGGATAATAATGCCTATCGACTCTGTTTACCACCATATATGCACATTTACTCAATTTTGAATGTAGATAATTTCAAACTCTATGAGCCTTCCATGCTAAATCAGGAAGAGGAACAAGTCCTACATTCTGTGGAGTATTTGGCACCAGATGCTTAGGCAGAGTTGACAAAAGATACAATTTTGCATAATAGGTTCAGAACTACAAGACAGGGGTAGCATGACCTTCGGCGTATTGGTTTGAAAGGACAACTTCCAAGTAAAGCTAAGTGGTACACCAAAGAGAAGGTGGAGAAAAAAATTTCTCACCTCATTCAGTAGAAGGTTTTGGGGACCAAAAGCCTCCCAAAATTGGGATTTGTGATCGAGATTGGATAATTATATTTTTTTCATCCATCTTGAGGCATTTGGAGTGGAAAAAGTGGAGGAATAATCTCACGAGACTGTTTTTATCGACGGGACCTAGTTTGGTAAAACGGGGTCCTAAACCTTCTGAGAGAATTTTGAGGCATAATTTTATTTTGGGGGGGAAACTTTTCTAATTTAAGGCAACACCATTTCATGCTATTCTACACACAAATATCTTTCCAACGGTGCAAAATGAGCATCAATCGGAGTTTGTATGCAAAAGTTATGCTGCTCAGAAGTTGACCTTCCTGTTTTCACACCTTTATCTTAAGAGGATGACACGTCAACCCCCATTATTCATGGAAAAGGAGCTAGCCACGTGAATATGAAGGCATGATCAACCACTAGTAGGCTAACGGGATTCCATTCTTTTGAGAGAATTTTCTTCCATGGCTGAGAAAAGATAGTTAGGAGAGATAGGAGGTAGAGCACACAGAGAGGATTTGTGCATTGTAGCAGCCAACGGGCCACAAGAATTACTTCTTTGTACTTGCAGCCATATTTCTAGACAGAGAAAGAGAGCGAAGCGGCCACACCTTCAAGTTGGGTTTTCTCCCGAAAGGGTTTCCCGAAGAGCATATCTTGTGTCTTATGTGTGTGTGTGATTTTTCTGTCATTCTCTACTTTTCTGCATAATTTCCATTCGCATGCATGCACTAATTACAGTTAAATCTACAAATCTAGAATTTTAATAAAACTGAAGTGTAAAATTTCAGTATTTTAATGTATTATTATCAGATATGTTTTGACAAAGTATCCAGTGGAATATCCATGACAGTTTATGGATCAATCAAAATGTGTCCAAAACATACAATTCATTGTTCAATTGAAGGTCCGAGTTATTTTCACAAGAAAAATAGAGGTCCAAGTGATGATGTTTAGAGTGAGGCTAGGCCTCCTCCATTTATACATGACATGGGATATAAAAATATGAACTAACAAGCCCCTAATATGAGCCTAATATGTCAAATAATAAATCTATTAGTGTCAAACCCACCAAATAGCTCTAAAGATGAACTATAAGCCTCTTAAGAGGGTTGAAATGATAGACAAAGAGTGAAAATGGGTTGTTGGAAGACCTAGACAAGTCCTCCATCTGCCAAATTGAAGAGGAGGGATCTCATGAGGATTACGAGGGGGTCAGGACCTTGGTTTCCAAGAAAAACATTTGTGGTGCTCCCAAGTAGTTGTGGGGGCACAATGAATGATTTCATGGGTCTCCAACTAGATCAATATGTCAATACTCCATCCATAAGGGAAAGAATGATTATACAAGCCCTACCATGTCTCCCTAGGTTAGAAAAAACCCCATTTTGGCACTCAATCATATGCCAAGGGTCTGCTACAAGTATGTAGTCGATTGGGAAATGTGGTCCAATTGCATCATCATCTCTACATGAGTGGGGCACGAGCAAGCCAAAATGTCGTGTTGAAGGATCCCATGGTGTAGTAATCAATGCTCTATTGTGGAGGAGGCCCATGGCTCTCAATGCTCACGCTATAAGTTCCATCATGACCCTCTAGAGGGCTTAGATCTTGTATAGGGAGGCCAAGCCCAATATGAAGACCCAACTGCAATCCTATATAAGATCCAATGTGTCTTCTCACCTTCGAGTACAACAATTCATTAGTGCAATTGAGTAAATGAGCTTACAAATAAGGGAACCAAGTGGACACTTCATAGTGTCATGCCCTTCCATAATGGGATTTAAAATGTATAGGTGTCCCCAAGCTCAATAAGGAGGTTAATAAGGGACCCTATTATGTGGTTTCAACCTCTAAAGGATTGACAAGTCCATGATACATCCGTTAAATGGCAAGTGTCATGTGAAATAATGGTGGAACAGAATGGGGCAATAGTGAAGGCTCCAAGCCACATGCCATGGTACAAGGGTAGCTATGATGAGGGAAGCCCAAACATGGGTGTATAGATGTAGGAGGGAGAAATTGGGGCACATGATTTACCCCAACCTTTGTTTTTCCACCCTTCTTCATATGCCTTTTTCCTTTTATTAATTTTTCTTTCTTTTAACTGCTCGGGCCTCTAGGGAATGAGAGCATGATGTGAATGATACAATAGTGGATATCCCCTTAAGGTTGGGTAGTTCATCACCCACCAGGGGTTGGGACAATCATGGGCTCCTTAATGATGCAGGGGGGTCACATAGGGGCCCTAAGAACTAGGGTGATGGGCATAACGATAGGGTGGAGCTCATTTTTTACTTCTTCCCATGCGCTACATTTTTATGTCTTGGCCATATTTTTCATTTTATGGTACATTTCATGTTGTAAGTGGTAAATTACACTTTTAACTTTCTTTTTAGTTGCATCAACCTCTAGGGCATCGTTCCAAGCCCGACCCAAAGTGTGTACATGGGGAGAGGGAGGCTAACTCCTTGTGGACCCAACAGACAAATGTGGACCTGGATGGGAGATATGTGAAAATGGGTTATAATGAGTAGAGGGGATCAATGTATGATTTTTTCGGGATGTTAGAAAATCAAAAAGGCAGAAAAAATTCTTAAATAGATAATTACTTGTGATTATTTTATCCTTGTGTTCTTCTTTTATCTTTTAGTTCATCGAGAAATTACCAAAACAATAGCACAAGGACACCAAGTGTAGGCAGACAACCAGGGAAAAACTCCTATTTAGGGGAAAACCTAGTCAACAATTCTTCCTTCAATAGTTTCACGAGATAATCCAAGACTCTTAACCTAAACAAATACTTCCTCCACACCAAGTCAACCCTTAATTCTTCTTTCAAATGATAACCCTTCAATAGAACCTTCAACCTAGCAGTAGCAGCTTTGACCCAACAACTAGCAGCAACAACAACTTCAACTAGACAAAGAAAAACTTCGATCTCCGTAGATACTCCACTTGAATGAGATATAGATGACCCAAAACTATGATTTTGATGTCTTATTTCTTCCTTCCAAATTTCACACCCATTTCTAGCCCTTTTCCATCTATTTTCCAACTTCGCACTTCCCAGCTTCTTTCTTCTAGATATCGAACTTATGAGAGAGAGAGAGCGAATGCTCCAAATGAATTTGAACTACCTTATATATATGGCCTTCCAATGAGGTCGAATTATCCTTCTTGAAGTCGACTTGATCTCCTTGAGGTCGACTTGGTGTGTAGCGGACAAATAGCATATTTGACTCAATATCAATTCTTTTTTACATGATTAAAAAGCCAAAGAAGGGTATCTTTTAATGGGAAATGACTCTAATAGCTGAAAATAAATCCTAGAAGTCCTCAATGGGGACTTTGACCTAAAACATGATGACCCAAGCATGAAACCCATGCTTTAATAAGTCATAATAATAATACTAATAATAATATTTTCTTCATTCTTTTGATAAATACATTTCATTGTGACTCAAATACATTTATGAAGACCGAACCTAGTTACATATTTCAACACTCCCTCTTAACTAGGAAGGTATTCATAAGTAAAGGGAAGGTCTAAAAACACATGAGCCATGAATCATTTAGGCACCTCAATGCCATGGACTAGATTCCTAACTAGGGCAATCTATCCAAGGTCTTCCAACAGTTTAGGAACTAGATTCCTGACTAGGGAAATCTATCCGGGTGGTACTAAGATGAACTAAAGCTTTGAGCCTCTCTAGGTACCATCGGGCTTACTTGCTAACCATCAACCCATGGATCTAGGTGTGTATCCGAGGTCAGAGCACTATGACCAACTCCATCCCCCCTACTTCGAGATCTAGACATCACTACAAAGTGTCGACCAGATGTCCTCCCAGGAAATGTGTCTTACACACAAAGCCTCAACACTCATTATTATTCCAATCAGTAACAAATCCTCTCCAATCAAACAAATCGGTAACAAATTTCTCTCATGTAACCAACATGCTATCAAACCTCTAAGAGATTTATTTGTACAAACACAAACTCAATCAGTAGTAGACTTTCAAATGTACATAAGTAAACACAAACCTCTAAGGTATTCTATACCACTGATGTTGCTTCTCGATTTATCATAGTAGGAATTTCAAATGAGTCATGACAAAAGATTCATACTTAACATGCAACAACGTATTCTACAAACAGATCTGATTTTTCTTATTTGAGCATCCCTCAAAATACATTCTCCAAATTCTTCTTTCAAGGTGTCCATCATGACTATGATATTACCTCCCTCTCAACTAGGGAGATTCCTTTCATCCAAGCTCCCTCTTAAATTACGGAGCTCCACTTATTTTCTACGACATCAGAGAATATTTCATGGCTTCCATCCTTCTCATCAGAGTTATCATGACCATTATAACTTTCTTCATCGTACTTATCAAATGATCATCTTCACCATCTTGAAGATTATGTACCTACACAACTTAGATAGCAAGTACAACCAACTCTATAGAAGCATGAAGTTAACCATATCAGAAGTATATAATAAAGGAAGCATTCAACATTAGACATCAAATACCTAAACATAGTTTGGTTCACAAACAATTAGAAACACATAGTTTTATACTTCAACTATATGCTAGGGTTTTGTCATAAACTCTAGATTTCATCATCACGACTTTGAGCACCTCAGTCAAGAGAAAAACCTTGATTAGATCTAAGGCTTCATTATTTCTTCCAGAGGTATGACATAAAAAATATTGCAAACCCTATAAGCAATTCAAAATATAGTTCTATAATGCATCTTAACAACTTTAGAACTCATATGTTAGACTTCTACTAGGATTTAGTGCAAGAACCTAGATTTCATACATGAGCCATTAAGCTCCAACAATCAAAACCAATCATAGCTCAAATCCAATTTTCAACAATCTTTCATAAATCTCAAATTATCACACTTGTTATCACATATTAGAGATTTGAACTTCTCTTAAGGTTTAGTTACAAAACCCTAGAATTCACAAATATTATCATCCTAGAAAATCAAACATTGACTAGGGCTTAGTTCCAAATCCTAGGACTCATGATCATCAACAATTAGGTCAACACGTATATTTGGGATTCCATTATCAAGCACAAACATATCATAACATGTGTTAGTCAAACTCAATGACACAAATATCAATATATTAAAGTTAGACATATAATAAACTTGATTATACTAGGATTTTGATCTAACAAACACACATATACCTAGGATTTCATTTCTATGATGCTATCTAAAATAAGAGTCTTTATTATAAACCCCACCAAACCCTAATGATATAGGGTTTCAATACAAAACATAGCAAACCATAATTTATCAATACTTTAAAGGTTTTGGATTTCAAACATCACCATTCAACACTAACAAGCTAGGGTTTTCATAACCATACCAAAACCCCAAACATGACATTATTGAAGCATTAAATGTTTTCTTTATACTTCATCAATAACCCTAAGTAGGCTAGGGTTTCACACATTATCTTTGACATACCCTTAAGTTAGGGTTGTTACAAAGAACCGTTCTAGGGTTCCACAAGAGTAATCAAAGATATGAGGAGGGTAGATTTATCTAATGATGCATCACCCAATCAAGAATCTTTAAGATTCAAAAGAGTTAGACACAATGATGTTAGAAATAGTTTATCAAGAATTAATATCATGAAGGGAGAAAGGACTTATAGTTTAAGACATACCTTTGTTTCTTAACAAACCTTGTAATTTCAATGCTTTGTATTGTGAGGCCTTCTTTCATAATCCTTGAGTATTCAGTAAGCTTTTCCTAAACAAGGAAAATATGAATAGAAACGTGATTATTATTTAATGTAAGCAAAACTAGATAAGTAAGGAAAACTAAAAATGAAAAGGTAATTATATATTTATCTTTGGAGGTTGGTGAGAGCTCCCTCAAAGATTGAGGGATACCTATAACATTATAAAAACAAATCAAAAATGTTTTTTCCAAAATATGTTAAACCTACAAATACTAGAAATCAAAAAATGAAACGACTAAAGCTTAGAGAAAAGGACTTAGTAGTGTAAGTCCCTTATATCCAGTTCTTCAGATTTATTCTTCTTTGGAGACCCTTCTTCAGCAACATTAGCTTGATCTTTCTTCTTTTTCTTATTCTTCGGATTGTCAGGACAATCACTTCTATAGTGACCCATTTTATGGCATTGGTAGCATTATATTTTGGACATATCAACCTTCCTTCTTGGACCTTTTGACTTCTTCAAGTTTCCTTTCTTGTGAGAAGCGAAGTATGCATTTGAAACCTTTTCTTCTTCATTTTTGGATACTAATGAGATTCTCATTTCTTCTTGGCTACAAGCATTCCATAATTGCTCGTATGTAGGAGCTTCTTTTTAGTTGTTGAGACCTGAAGCAAAATAACTCCAAGTAGGTGGTAGTCCTAATAATGCAGTAATCACTAGCCCTTCTTCTGATACAATCTCATCTATTGCTTGGAGATCATCTCTAATTCTAGATATCATTAGAAATAAGGAAGCCACATTGTCATCCTTTGTCATTTTTGTGGTCCTTAATTCATTCTTCTAACTTGTTACTTGACCGAAGTTCTTGATAGTGAACAATATTGATAAAGCTTCATACTTTTCTTGAGCATGGTCTATATTGGAAATGTATGCGACAAGATTGTCTTTTATGGTTTATACCATTAGTGTCATAGCCAATATTTCTGACTCTTTGAACTTCACTTTATCTGCATCACTAGATTCTTCAATAGGTTTTTTTCACTTTTCCTTTGACCAAATCCAAGACTTTGTTATTTTCAAGAATGAGGTCAATTATCTTCTTCCATGCCCTGCAATTTTTTGTCACTCTTTATTGTGTTAGACATTGTTCTTGAAGGTAGTGATATTCTTCCTTTATAAGAGCTCCTTATATGATCCCTTATTCAATTCTTTAGACTCCTTTCAGTAGATTCTCAAAAATTCCTTTTTCATTCTTCACCTTAGCTCTGATACCATGTTAGAAAATCAGAAAGGCATAAAATTTTTCTTATATAGATAATTACTGATTATTTTATCTTTATGTTCTTCTTTTACATTTTAGTTCATCAAGAAATTACCAAAACATTAGCACAAGGACAACAGATGTAGGAGGGCAACTAGAGCAAAACCCCTATCTAGGGGAAAACCTAGTCAACAATTCTTTCTTCAATAGTTTCACGAGATAATCCAAGACTCTTAACCTAGACAAAGACTTCCTCCAAATAAAGGCAACCCTCAACTTTTCTTGCGAATGATAACCCTTCAATAGAAACTTCGACCTAGCAACAGCAACTTTCAGTGGCAACTTCGACCCAGCAACTGGCAGTAGTAGCAACTTCGACTAGACAAAGAAAAACTTCGATCTCCCTAGATACTCCATTTGAGTGAGAGATAAATGGCCCAAAACTTTGATTTTGATGTCTTCTTTCTTCCTTCCAAATTTCACACCCTTTTCCAACCATTTTTCAACTCTTTTCCAACTTTGCACTTCTCGGCTTCTTTCTTCTGGATATTGAACTTATGAGAGAGAGAGAGTGAATGCTCCAAATAAATTCGAACCGCCTTATATATATAGCTTTCCAGTTGTAACAACCCTGGTGAAAATTCCATGTAATAAAAATTAAAATGATAACCACGGTTGATGGGACACTTATTCCAAGATGAATGTTGGGAAAGACATCCTGGGGGGTGTTCATTTAGTTGTTTATGGCTAAGGAAATTGGCAAAGGCAACGGCTAAGCCTTTGGAAAGGCAAAATGGCATTTTTGGCACAATTATTTATGAAAATAATGGAAATTAGGAGAAAAGGGAGGTGAAAGGTCACAAGTTGCATGCGAGGAGGAAAATGAAGGAACATAATGGAAAATGAAGAAAATAGAGGCCTCATTCATAAAAAGGCTTCTGAGGATCAGTTGGTAACCTTTTGTTAGTTTAGCTTTAGAGCTCTCTCATTATTCTCTCTCTCTCTCTCACATTCTTGGACACAGATAGTTTTCTTGGAGCACTTTGGCATCGGAGTAAGAAAGGCAAAGAAGGCAAGAGGAAGCAAAAATCAAGCTAGGAAAGTCAAGTTTAAGCAGTTACAACAGGCTTCGTTGTAGGTATCGACTTTCATGTGTATTTTCCTTGCTAGATATGGTATGCATGGTATTGCATGTGGTTTGTTTCTATCATGGAATGGGTTTTTCTAGGTGTGACATTGTTCTTCAGCTTAGCCTTGCCATTTCCTGATAGCTTTAAAGAGATGGGTTTCTCATATTCGGTTAATGTGGAATGGCCAGATGGATTCGAAGCTCAGTGGGGTGGATCTCCCAACTGACAAACACATGGCCTAGTGGTCCTTGAACTAGACTGTGGATCATGGTAAAGTTAGTGGCCTAGTAACCCCTGAACCGTACTGTGGGTTGCGGTAAATCCAAATTGTGTGCCTCGATGGGCCTAGGTATCCTTGCCGGTGAATGGTGGGATATAGGTAAAGCGAAGAGGTGTATTTTCTCTCCGTTGGGCCTAGTGGTCCCGGGATGGGATGCATGCTAAAGCCTAGAAAGTATGTCTTGGTGTAGGGCCTAGTGATCCTTGGATCAGACTGTGGATTGTGGTAAATCTTGAGAGACTAGGAGGCACTCAAATTCCTCACAATGTAGGCGGAGAACTCCGGTGGCATCCATGTTGATTGGTGTTTTTGGTGTGTTCTATGAGTCCCACATTCATGCTTTGGCTCAACCAATCTATGGTTGGGTGGAACATGGTAGTCCCATCTCCGATTGGTTCATTGCATTCATTAATGAGAAAATTCTTTCCCTTGATTTTCATATGTAAATGTACTGATGTGTATATGGATTTTGATGGCTGATATTTTTATGATATTTTTGTTCCTATTATGTTGGTTATATGTATATTTTATGACAACAACTATGTATGGCTCTTAGCATGTTTTACTTGTATATGAATGGATCATGCGTCTATGACCTAATAGATAATAATGCAGCAAATGACATAAGGGAAAATGGTTCATAGCTATTCTCAGATAATATGAGATCCCTACACCTAGTTTTGTAGTTTACACCTGTAGGTTACATGTTGATGATATGTTTGACGAAATGCCTGTCATGGCTAGTAGGGCCTTGGTAAAGATATTATTCAACTTGTTGCTTTGGCATCATTGTTTTCTTGTTCTTTTACTGATCTTAAGCTATCACTCCATTCTGGGCAGTGACCTGGGCTCTGGGCCTAAAAAAGTGGCTTAAATCCAAGGGCCACTGGCACAAAAATGGAAAATTGGGTCCCTAGACATTGCACATAAGCCTGTGAGAGCAACTTTGGGTTTCTGAACACTGTCATGCCTATAGCATGAGAGCAACTAAGGCCTAAGATGGTCAAAACTTTAGTGGGACCCAAGGGCAATTTGTCTAAAGTGTTTGATTGGTATATGTGGGTCCTAAAGCTAATGTTGGATGATTTTGTGTGATGTTTTCGTCGATTCCACTTCCTTAAGGTCACATAGGAGGTCGAATCCAATCATAGTAGCCTCTTGTCGCATGTTTACCCCGGTTGGCTAGTTACTTGGGTAGATGTGGGAGGAGGGTGTTACAGAGTGGTATCAAAGCATGGTTCACCCCTCAGACTGGATGGGTGGTGCGTGTTGGTTATGCATGCATGTCAGTTGCATGTGTGTATTTTACACTTGAAATCCATGTGCTTGTTGCATTTGTTGGATGATTGATTATGGTTGTATTAAGGTTTCCATGTTGAATTTGATGTTGATTTTCTGGAATGCATTTGTCATGAGTATATGATTTGTTACATATTATTATATGTCGCTTACATGTTGATTTTATGTCACCTACTTACATCCTTTTATGCTAGGTTAAATTCTTGTAGATTTGATTACATGTATCAGTCTTGTAAGTTGATTACAAGAATTGATAGCTTATGTTTGACTACATGTGTTTATGCGTAGGTGTAGTTGATTAGGCATTGCTTATGCATGTTGTTGGTTGCATGTGGAAATGTGTACAATGGAGTAATGGATGTTGTCATGCATGAAGTCATAGTATGCATTGTTGATATGACCTTGCATTGATAACTGGACCCTAACTAGAACAATGTTTATGTGTTGATACATTTATTTGCGTATGTCTATGTGTTGTTATGTTTATGTTATACATGTATCACGCTGATTTGTTGATATGGTAGATGAGGTATCCTCCCCGAATTATGCTAAGGTATGTTGATTTATTATGATTTGGTTTATCTAACATATTATGCATTGCAGGAAAAAGATCAAATGGCTAGCAAGGTGGTAGACTACATAGAATCTCCCTATGCATTAGATGAGCAGCATGGTGCGGGGCACACTTCTGATTTGGAAGATACATTAAGGAGCTTGAAGGAAGAGATAAGGAATTGTAAGGTAGATAATGACTAGATCATACAGGAACAAGAGAAGCAAGCAAAGGTTAATGCAACACTTCTTTAGAGTTTGTCAAACTTGCAGCGACAAGGGACGCTTCGGATCAACTAGGGCCAGGGGGATTGAACTAATGGGGCATATGGCAGTAGGTCCCCTGGTAGACACAGGTCAGATAGATCTGACACAGTGAGAGATGGCAGGTTGTTGGACACTCTGGATAGGAGGGGCGATGAGTACAGGTACTATTCTAGTTCTGGTTCTGATAGACATCATGATCATCGTCGTTATCATCCTTATAGGAGGAGTGATAGGGGATACCTTCCAGAAGAGTTTAAGAAAGAGAAACCACCTACTTTTTATGGAGATGTGAAGAATATGGAATATGTGGAGACTTGGATACTTGGGATGAACAAATTCTTTGAGTTGCATGAGCACAAAGATAACATGAAGGCCAAAATAGCTATCTTCAGCTTGAAAGGTGAGGCAAACATTTTTTGGGAAGATGTTAAGTGGGTCAGAGACATCAGGATAGATGATTTGATTTGGTGAGAGTTCAAGAGGATTTTCAGGAAGAAGTACTTGTCAGAGAGGTACTACGACAGTAAGGCCAAAGAATTCTATGAGTTAAAGATGGGATCAATGACAGATGAAGAGTACACAACCAAGTTTTTGGAGTTATTGAGGTATGTATCGTATCTTACTAATGAGAAGGCTAAAGTTTAGAGATTTTTCAGTGGTTTTCCATTAGAATTTAGAGATCGGATTGAGTATGACGAGCCTCGGTCACTTGAGGAACTGATTGGGAAATTGAAGAATTGCTATGAACAGTCAAAGGGTAAGAATGAATCTCAGCAAGGATGGAAGGGTGTAGGTTTTAACCCCGTACAAAAATTACCTGCATACGAATTCTAAAACATAGAAAATAAACAATGCGAGAGCATAACACATAAAACACATATACACAGAGATTTTCCCCTAGATCCCAAAATCGGGACTACTAGCTTGATTTTTCATTATGTTCCTTTCAATGTTACAATACATATTTATACATGCCGAAGCATCCAATACCATGGACCGAAAACCATCGCGTCCAATACCATGGACCGAAAACCATCGCGTCCAACAAACATGTGCGAAAATCATGCACAAAACCATAGGTTGGTCCACCCAAACTCACATAGGGTCCAAAACCAAAATTTTCTGGGGCACTGCCCTGGACCCCATAAAGTGGGGTTACAGGTGCCTTTCAAACCCCCTGTTAACTACGTGGAAAGAATATAACACAAGCCAACATTCTCCCACTTGTTGTTTTCTTTCCACAGGGGGGCACAAGAGAGCTTAGTCATTTTCCCAGCCCTGAAATGCCCATTGTCTCTCTACACCAAGAGAACTTCTTAGAGCTCACAAATTTTGTCAATGCATCTGCAGTATTCTTCAAAATGTTCACCTTTACCAGCAACACCTTTTTGTCCTCTATCATATCCCTCACAAAGTGATACTGAACATCAATGTGCTTTGTCTTTGAATGATATGAAAGGTTCTTTGCCAAGAAAATTGCACTTTGGCTGTCACAATCTATCCTTATAGCTTCATGTACTAACCCCATACTTGAACATAATCTCTGCAACCAAACTGCTTCCTTTCTTGCATGAGCGGCTGCCATGTATTCTGCCTCTATAGTTGATAGTGCCACTACAGATTGTTTCTTACTCATCGAACTGACTGCACCTCCAAATAGGTTAAACACATACCCACTTGTAGATCTTCTCTGATCCAGATCTCCAACCCAGTCTGCATCAACAAAGCCATGAATATCCAACACTCTATCCAATCCTGGTCTTCCTTGGTAGCACAAACCATAATCACTAGTGCCATGCAAATACTTGAAAACCTGCTTCACTGTTGTCCAGTGCTCCTTCCCTTGTTTTAACATAAACCTGCTCAATACTCCCACTGCATGTGCAATGTCTGGTCTAGTACAGACCATTGCATACATCAGGCTACCGACTGCACTTGCATATGGAACATGGGACATGTCTTCTTCCTCTTCTTATGTCTTGGGACACTGTTCAGCAGATAACCTCACACCTACAGGAATAGGAACCTTCTCTGGTTTACTATCCTACATATTAAACCTCTATAGTATTGTCTCGACATACTTCCTCTAGTTTAACCAGAGCTTCCTCTTTGTACAATCTCTTTTAATTTCCATGCCCAAAATATAGTTTGCAGCACCAAGATCTTTCATGTCAAATTTGGAGGACAATTGGGTCTCCAAATCCTGGATAATTTCTTTGTCATTTCCAACCAGCAACATATCATCCACATACAAGACCAGATAAATAACACGGTCACCAATTAATTTAAAATACACACAGTGATCTACTTTGCTTCTGGTGAAGCCAAGTCCTCGTATAAATGTATCAAATTTCTGATACCACATCCTTGGTGACTGTTTTAACCCATACAGAGACTTCTTTAACTTGCACACCAGTTCTTTCTTACCCTTCACTGCAAAGCCTTCAGGTTTCTTCATGTATATTTCCTCTTCCAGATCCCCATGAAGAAATGTTGTCTTCACATCCATCTGTTCTACCTCAAAATCAAAAGCAGCGGCAACAGATAAAAGTAATCTAATAGAAGTTACCTTGGAAATAGGAGAAAAAATATCACCAAAATCAATTCCCATCACCTGGGAATAACCTTTTGCTACCAACCAAGCTTTGTATTTCTCCACCTTTCCTTCTGCATTTGTCTTCTTCTTGAACACCCATTTGCTGCCAATGGGTTTCCTTCTAGTCGACAACTCCACCAGATCCCAAGCCTCATTTTTGTGCAAAGATGCCATTTCATCAACCATGGCCTCTTTCCAGAGTTTTCCATCCTCTGAATCCATTGCTTCCTTCACAGTTCTGGGATCATCATCAGTAACAAACAAAGAAAAATTTGAACAGAAAGCAGATGGACTATACCTTTCTGGCTACCTTCTTTCTCGAACTGATCTTCTCATAGCTGGAGTTTGTGGCTCTTCATCTTCTGATTCCTCCTTTGCTGTAGAGTCTTATTCTTCCTCCTTTTGCTCGAACTCTATCTTCTCAGGTTCCTTTGGTTGGACTTCATGTTGAATAACATCTTTCACCTCTCTGAACACCACATCTCGGCTATACACAACCTTCCTTGTTATTGGGTTCCAAAGCTTATAACCCTTTAAACCATCCTTATACCCAATAAAGATGCACTTTTCAGATTTACTATCCAACTTGGTTTGTTTCTCCTTTGGAACATGTACATATGCATCACATCCAAATACCCTTAGATGTGAAAGAGAGGGTTTCTTACCAGTCCATACCTCTTGTGGAGTCTTATCCTCCAACGCTAATGAAGGTGACCTATTGACCAGGTAACATGCAGTATCCATTGCGTCTGCCCAGAATTCCTGTCCTAACCTGGCACCACTGAGCATGCTTCTTGCCCTTTCCATCAACATCTTGTTCATTCTTTCTGCAACTCCATTTTGCTGAGGTGTATATGGATTAGTCTTCTGCCGTGATATACCACACTTCTTACAGAGTTCTTCAAATTCCTTGCTGCAAAACTCTCCACCATTTTCTGTCCTCAGCACCTTTATCTTCTTCTCTGTCTAGTTTTCCACCAAAGCCTTAAATTCTTTAAACCTGTCAAAGACTTCAGATTTCTTCTTAAGGAAATATATCCATGTATTCCTTGAGAAGTCATCGATAAATGATACATAGTATACAGACTTACCCAGTGATGGAACCTTCACAGGTCCAAACACATCACTGTGCACAAGCTCTAATATCTGTTTCGCCCTCTTACCACCAGAGGGGAAACTCACCCGATTCTGCTTCCCATATACACAATTTTCATAGAAATCAAAATCTAGAGAGCTATTACTCATACCTTCTACCATACCTTTACCATGAAGTATTCAAAGGCCCTTCTCTCCAATATGTCCAAGCCTTTGATGCCACAGCATGGTCTTCTCTCCAGAGGCCACTATATTTTCTGCTCCACTTTCAGGAACCATAGAACTATTGCACCCATCAATAACAGTGCTACCTTGCAGCTTGTACAAAGTTCCAATCTGAACTCCCCACATCAATACCAGTGCTCCCCAAACCATTTTGCAGGTATCCTTCTCGAACACTGTTTTTACAACTGCATCATCCAGCTTGCTTATAGAAATCGGATTTCTGGCTAATGCAGGAATATGTAGAACACCTGGAAGTGTTCTAACCCTTCCACCTTGCAACTTCAACTTTACTTTTCCGCGACCAATGATTCTAGCCTTCCTATCATCCCCCAAGAAGACATCACCACCATCATATTTCTCATACTCGCAGAACCACTCTCTATGGGGAGTGAAGTGAAAGGATGCACCTGAGTCAATCAACCATGCCTCATGATCTACATGTGTACTTGAAGAAGCCAAGTACACATCAACACCTTCATCTGAGGTGGTTTTCACCTCTACAGAAGGAGCCTCATTAGATCCCTTTCCTTTTTCAGGAGCTTTAGATTTACAGTCCCTTTTAAAGTGGCCTTCCTTTCCTCATTTCCAGCACACCACCTTTATAGGTTTTCCTGGAGATTTAGATCTCCCTCTAGATTTAGATCTCCCACTCGATGACTTATTTTTGTTTATGTTCTGGGACCGTCCTCATACAGACAAGGCATCACCATTCTGGCTCTCCATATTTTTCCATTTCATCTCCTCCGTCAGCAAGGCTGAGACTATTTCATCAAACTACAAGGCAGTTGCATTGCTACCTATTGCAATAACCAGACTATCCCATGAATCTAGTAGAGAACAAAACAAACTGATGCACTTATCTTCATCTAAAATTTTAATATCAATAGATGCTAACTGACTTACCACAGTATTAAATGTGTTCAGATGCTCTGTCACCAAGTCTCCATCTTTCATCCTTAGGTTATACAACTTTTTCTGCAGGAACAGTTTATTCACCAGAGACTTATATTGGTACAAAGTCCCTAACTTGTCCCACAAAGCCTTCGTCGTAGCTTCCCCTGATACATTCAGTAATACTGAATATGAGACACAATCGTATTGTGCTCTTTGCCTTTCGATCCAACTTCTTCCATTCTTCATCGGACACTCCCGTTAGTTTAGTACCTAGATCTACCGTGATCCACTAATCTTTATCCACCAACAGATCCTCCATCTTGAGTTTCCACAACTCAAAACTTTGACCATTAAATTTCTCGATCTCTATCTTTCCACTGCTCGTCATCTTCTTTCACCACCAAAATCAATCTCGCAGATCTCCCACTGAACAGGGTCTACCACAGGCCCGAGCGAAACCCCTCAGCAACAAAGGCGTCCCCTTGAAGCCAAATCTGCTCTGATACCAAATGTAGGTTTTAACCCCGTACAGAAATTACCTGCATATGAATTCTAAAACACAGAAAATAAACAATGCAAGAGCATAACACATAAAACACATATACACAGAGATTTTCCCCTGGATCCCAAAACCGGGACTACCAGCTTGATTTTTCATTATGTTCCTTTCAATGTTACAATACATATTTATACATGCCGAAGCATCCAATACCATGGACCGAAAACCATCGCGTCCAAAAAACATGTGCGAAAATCATGCACAAAAGCATAGGTGGGTTCGCCCAACCTAACATAGGGTCCAAAACCAAAATTTTCTGGGGCGCTGCCCCAGACCCCATAAAGTGGGGTTACGGGTGCCCTTCAAACCCCTTGTTAACTACGTGGAAAGAATATAACACAACCCAACAAAGGGAAAAGACAAAGGTAGAGGTAAATGGAAGCCTAAGAGAAAAAGGACTCAGAATGCGGATGGGAAGGAAAATATGGCACTGTAAAAGAATTTTAATGTAGCTAGACAGGGACACGGGTCATAATAACAACAACATATAGGTGAGGGCACTGGTTGGTTGGAGTGTTGGACATGTGGTGAGGAACGCCTTAGGAGAGATTTTCTACAGTATCAGGGTGGTAGGCCTAAGATATCCAATGCAAAGGAGGCATAGAGTGTTGGGGATGTTGACCAGAGTATTCCTTGTATTTATGCAGTAGTGGACAACAGACATGCAGAACACCATGCATCTATTATTGAGATGGATGGTAAGATTTATGATCAAGTTATTTCTATTATGATTGACCCTGGATCTAATTATAGCTATGTTAGTCTTGACTTGGTGGATAAGTGTGGTTTGAGTAAGGAATTGCATGCATATTATTGGTTACTGCAGTTGAATACAAGTACAAAGAAGCGAGTTCATCATTGGGTAAGATCTTGCACAATTGACTTGAATGGTATGTCTACTGCAACACATCTAAATGTATTAATGTCGGGATCATGCAGTATGTCCTTGTGAATGGATTAGTTGTATCTTCATAGAACCAAGGTAGAATGTTATGATAAATCTATTACGTGTGTTGATGACAATGGGGAACCAAGAGTCTTGCAGGGTAAGAAAAAATCCACATCTGTTACGATGGTGACAACTATGCAAGCAAAGAAAAGCCACAGGAAAGGGTGTATGTTATTTGCATTACACATTTCTAGTGATAAGGGTAAGGAGGTTGAGGATGCAGATGTGTTGAGCAGGTACCCAATTTTCAACAGTTTCAAGATGTATTTCCTGAGGACATTACAGAGTTGCCATCTCACAGGGAGGTAGACTTTTCTATTGAGTTAGTGCCAAGGGCAGCTCCAGCATCAAAAGAACCATACAAGATGAGCACACCTGAATTGGTCGAGTTAAAATTATAGTTGAAGGAAATGTTGGACAAGGGATACATTAGGAAAGTATCACCTTGGAGCACTAGTCTTGTTTGTGAAGAAGAAAGATGGAACTCTCAGATTATGCATTGACTACAGGCAGTTGAACAAAGTGACTATCAAGAACAGGTACCCTTTGCCAAGGATTGATGACTTGTTTGATCAGTTGAAGGGAGCAGTAGTGTTCTCCAAGATCGACTTGAGATTTGGATACCATCAAGTACACATCAAAGAGGAGGACATTTACAAGATAACTTTCAGGACCAGGCATTGGGATTATGAGTTCGTTGTAATTCCATTTGGCTTAACTAATGCTCCCGCAAAATTTATGTGTTTGATGAATAGTGTGTTGCATCCATATTTGGATACATTTGTTATTGTGTTTATTGATGATATGTTGGTATATTCTAAAAATGAGGAAGAGCATGCTGAACATTTAGCAATAGTGTTAAGGTTGTTGAGGGAGCATCTGTTGTATGCTAAGCTCAGAAAGTGTAGTTTCTTTCAGAGTGAGGTACACTACTTGGGACATGTTGTCTCCAAGGAGGGAATTGCAGTAGATCCAGAGAAGATAAGGGTCATCATGGAGTGGGTAGCTCTTAAGAGTGTGGATAAGGTGAGATCTTTCGTGGGTGAAAATTCCATGTAATAAAAATTAAAAACAATAACCACGGTTGATGGGACACTTATTCCAAGCTTATTGTTGGGAAAGACATCCTAGGGGGTGTTCATTTGGTTGTTTTTGGCTAAGGAAATTGGCAAAGGCAAGGGCTAAGGCTTTGGAAAGGAAAAATGGCATTTTGGCACAATATTTATGAAAATAATGGAAATTAGGAGAAAATGGAGGTTAAAGGTCACAGGTTGCATGTGAGGAGGAAAATGAAGCAAAATAATGGAAAATGAAGAAAATAGAGGCCTCATTCATAAAAGGGCTTCTGAGAATCAGTTGGTAGCCTTTTTTCAATTTAGCTTTAGAGCTCTCTCATTATTCTCTCTCTCTCTTTCTCTCACTCACTCTTGGACACTTAGAGTTTTCTTGGATCACTTTAGCATTGGATCAAGAAAGGAAAATAAAGTAAGAGGAAGCAAAGATAAAGTAGGAAAGGGAGGATCAAGCAGCTACAACAGGGTTCATTGCCGATATTGACTTACATGTGTATTTTGTTTGCTAGATCTAGCGTGCATGGTATTGCATGTGGTTCTTTTCTATCATGGCATGTGTTGGCACAAAAGTGTCATCAGGGGGAGACCCTGGGTTCAGGCGCGGAGAGCCAATAATGGCTCGTTGTAGTCTAGGACAACGTCAGCATTTTCACCTTACCCGAAGGTAAGGAGTCTCACCTGAGGCGTGCCGCGACTAGAAATAAGAAGGGTTCACCATGGGGTAAAGGGTATATCAACCATCAATATGTAAACAACATCATACATGCATTCGGGACAACAGCATATTGTTCAACACTATGAAGCTACCACATACATAGATTTGCAGTATATTTAAAATTTTAGCGGGTCCATACATCATAAGCAAACACATACATCGTACTGAGAAACCAGTTCAGATCTTCATTCATCTTAAGTCAACAGAAGAGAAATACACAATACATCGCCCTTAGCCACATGTAACTACAAGAAATACTTGATTATAGGTTCTAACTGCCTATAACAGACTTGGATTTTTAATCTTTAACCTAGAGCTTCTGCTCATCCGCTTCTAGATGCTCATGCCCCATCACACCGCAACCAACCCCTTTCTCCTTATAGATTTCTCCTTTTTTATTCCTTCTATGCTTGCACAACTTGTTCCCGCTTGGTTGTTCCTTTCCTTAGCTGCCTCTCATCCATCTTGTCCACTCAGATGCCTCTTCCTTCTGCTGACACTTTGCCACAACCACCCCGCAACTGCCTGTTCCTGTCTTCCACCCCAACTGTCTTCACCGCAACCTGATCATTATTGCCGCCACCCGTTTCCTCTTCGTTCTATGGGAATCTAAAGTAATCAAAATATTTTAAAATCAAAACGAAGGCCCCAACGGGCCCCGACAACAATTCTTTGACTTGTCCCTGAGTCAATTTATTTCGAGCTCTACCGGTAATGTTGGTGTCTCAGTGGGTGATCCTGTTGGTGGTTGCTCTAGTTCTATTGGCTGATGAGCTAATGCTCCTGTTGTCTCGACCGTTATTTGCGGGGTGGTTTCCGTTCCCATTACACCTTCCTCTATCTGCTTCCCTTCCTTTCCAAACGAAGGCCCCAACTTCGGAACAACAGTGGTCGTTTACTGCCAATGCGAGGCTCTAAACCAGATTTCCTCAGAGAACTCATCTAGCAGAGGTTTGGGTATCCTCTTCATCGATCTAATTGTAATTAGCATTATCTCATACCATTCTTTGAAAGATACTTCATTAATATCTTTACTGTTCGGATCCCCCAAAGCCCTCCATGGCTCATACCGGAGTGCTAGCGGTTGTCCTTCAATGATAGGAATCATCTCCCTCCCTCTTGGTGGCTGTCATTTCCACATCACCAGAGACATCAGTATGTACCCAAATAGGAAATTGGTACTCCGCCTATAAATATCTTCACAAGCTTCGAAGAGATCGTTTAAGACGAAAGCAGACTAGTTGAGCACTTCTCCATTGTAGCAGTGCTCCGCAACCAAAATTGCATCTAGAGTGCATTCATTTCATGCGAAGTGTCTCATGGTATTACCTACTATAATGTAGCAGGTGAACCTGATGTCAATTTTGCTGATCATGTCAATTTTTTCTCCCCTTCCACCTCGTTCTGTTCCATATTTTGCATAATAATTCTCTTCTCCCTGCTTCTTTGCTCTTTTGGCACCTATCTGGAATGTTGTGTTTACCGCATTTCCTCCAAATGATAGCCTTGTGAGACGATGAATATCATCTACGTGAATTGGGTACTCCTTGTCGAGCCACAGGGACCCCCCATGCATTTTGCTGGCCAGTAATTTGGTACACTGCATTGCAACCAGTTGAGTGCCAAAGACTGGTAAACTTCTCAAATTGATCAGCGTCGACCTCTACAATCCTCTAAAATCCTCCCTGACTCTGGTTGTTCTAGTGCCATCTTCCTTCTGGATTTCTTCTGTATAGACCTCCCTTTTTAGCGTCAGAAACTGGAAGCAATCAGTAAGGTCATTGTCAACTAAGATCGACTTGTCATATTTTCCATATGGATTCTCTAGCAGCTCAATTCACTCATCTAGTTTATCTTGTGGAACTGAGAGAATTCCTTTCACCATTGCTTTGCATCTCTAATAGACAACCATCACCTGAGGCTTTGCACTCCCGTGTTTCTGTTGCGTTTCTTCAGAGCAGACTTGGATTTTCTCTGCTACCTGCAATTGAAATTATGTAGCTTTCTTCATTATCTTTGCAAATTAAGTAGTTAGGCTTGACACGACGTTTCCTGACTAGACTTTGGAAACTAATTACTATGGAAACTTTCCCCATGTATCCTAACCATGCTTTGTCATCGTTGGCTGACCTCGACCTAACTTTTCTGACGTGGACTGGGAAAGGAAAAAGTGGGCCACATGGCTTATTAATTTTGTCATGATGGAGGGTATTTATTAACTAAATTTGTTCCTAACGGGAAGATAGTTTATGGCTTCCACTTGACAATTGCATTATTAGTCACTTATTATGAAAATTACTACCGGTACGACGGAAAGGATGGATACAATGTGTGACCATAAAGACTAAAAAAGTGTCTGCCTACGTGTAACTTAAGAGCTGGGAAAGCATGCGCCTACGAGTGACTGTTAACTCTACCTATTCCCCCTGACCACAAATGGGTTGCGGTATTATGACAATGTTGCCGCAACCTTATTGACACTTTTGCTTATTCTTGTTAAAAGGATGATAAAAGACATAAACTTCAAATGAATGCTGAAATGACTTGGCTACCCTTTATTAGCTACTACCTACTTGTGGGCTCGGTTCTAAGACCCCCTTAACTTGAGATTGTGTTCGTTGGCATGTGGAAGGGCTTCAGGCATGCATCATTTACCCAACCTTGTAGCATATCTCCATCCAGTTGCACCAACCTTACCGCTCTAGAATCTTTGATTTCCGCAACTATGAACGGGCCCAGCCAGTGCATCTACAGTTTACCTGAGAACTTTTGGAACTTGTTGTCGTATAATAATACATGATCTCCAACTTTGAATGTCTTCTTCTTGATATGCCTATCATGCTAAGCTTTTTTCCTTCTCTGCTCTACTGACTGGTGAAATTCGGCCAAGAACCTGGATTCGTCAAGTTCCATTAATTGATTTAGTCTTTCTCTCAATGCTACATTGTCTGTCATTCTTGTTGCCTCAAAAATAAACATGCTGGGTACTATGAACTCTGCTGGCACTACTGCTTCCTTCCCATATACCAGTTGAAATGGTGTTTGTTTATGAAGTCTTTTCACCATTGTTCTGTATGCCCATAGAGTTGCTGGTACCTGCTCGTCCCAGTCATCCCTGTTAGCTGATATAATTTTCGTGAGACCTTTTTCCAATATTTTGTTGAATGCCTCGATAGTCTCGTTGGCCTATGGATGGTATGGACTACTTTTATGGTGTTGAATCATAAAATTCTTGAGAAGAGACTCAACGGTTTCATTTATAAAATGTGTTCCTTGATTGTTTTTCAAACTTTTTGGGCATCCAAATCTTGAAATTATATTCTCGAAAATGAACGTTGCAGTAGTGTCAGCTGTACAGTATTTGATAGATGTTTCTTTTTCCCATATGATGAGATATTAAGTGGCGGTTATTATGTATCTTGTGTGTGAATGTCTTGTTGGTGGTGTTATGGGTCCGATGAAATCTATTACCCACTTTTCAAATATCTGTACTGTATGAACGGGATTTAAGGGTAGTTCGTCCCATCAGGAAGGCTTTCCAACCCTCTGACATACGTCATGATTATTAGCATATTCTTTAGAATCTTTGTGGAGAGTTGGCCACCATAATCCTGCATACAATATCTTCCTTGTGGTGGCTTTCCCTCCTACCCCAGCATGAAATTCCCATAGAAAATCTTCTCTTTCATGTTAAAGTATGCAACGTCTTAGGACTTGATCCAAGCCCATCTTATAGAGATTTCCTGCGATTAGTTGGTAGTCTGCTACCCTTACTATTAAGTTTCGCTTTTGTGTTGGTGTATACCCCTCTGGGCAGTGCCCTGTTGTCAATAGCCCAACAATCTCTTCTAAGTAGTCCGGGACTACTTCTATTCTGAATAAGTCAGCATCAGGTAGCTGATCATCCAATTCCCCTTCGTTCTCTCCAGTCTCCAGTCGTGACAAATGATCTAGCCCCACATTCAGTCTTTTGAGTTTGATGACCACCTCGAAAGTGAATTCTTGGAAGAGTAATAACCATCGGCATATCCTGCCTTCTAACACTGGTTTGTTCACTAAATACTTCAGTGTTAAATGATCTGTGAAAAACTTGAATGACGCCCCCAACAAGTAATGCCTGAATTTTTGCAGAGAGTAGACCATGGCCAATGCCTCCCTCTCTATTGTCGTATAGTTCCTTTCTGCAGTTGACAACTTCCTGCTGGCATAGTACATCGGGTGATCCATATTTCTCTCCCCTGGTTGTGCTAAGACTGCTCCTAGCGCGATCCCTGATGCATCAATATGTACATGAAATGTCTTGTTCCAATCTGGATAGACAAGGATTGGAGCGCTTACCAGTTTCTCTTTCAATTTATCCAATGTTGCTTGACAGTCCTCCGTCCAAGTGAATACTTTCGTCCTCTTCAGTAACTTCTCCATCGAGGTTATGATTGATGCATAATTCCTGATGAAGCGCTGGTAATACCCTGTATGGCCCAGAGTGGACCTCAGTTTCTTTACGTGTGTGGCGGTTCCATGTTGACAATTACCACAACCTTTTCTGGATCTACGCATACCCCGTCTTTGCAGACAATGTGGCCCAGCAGTGTTCCAAATGGAATCGCAAAAATGCACTTCTTTAGGTTTAAGGAAATTTGCAACTGTCGGCACCTTTCAAACATGACCCTTAGTAAGCTTGTGTATTTCTTCAGCAGGATATATATTGTCCAGAAATCCATGTACACTTCTACAAACTTTTGAATGTAGTCTCGGAATGCAGCTATAATAATCCTTAAGAAGATCGCAGGTGCGTTCTTCAACCCGAACAACATTGCATGGTAAGCATATGACCCCCATTCAGTGGTGAACGTTGTCTTCCTTTTGTCCTCCTTAGCTATTCGATCCTAATGGTAGCCCGAGAATCCATCCGTGAATGAATGTGCTTCATTGCCCATTACATTGTCCAAGACTTCATCACTGAAGGGTGTCGAAAAAGGATCATGCACACATGCATTGTGACTTCTATAATCAATACAGACCCTGATTTATATCACGTCCTTCTTGTTCAGTATGAATATCGGACTTATCCACTCCACTTCATCTACCGTAAATATAATCCTTGCTTCTAACATTTTGTTGATCTCCCTCTTAACCTTTTCTTTCACCCTGGGGTTCAAACTATACAGCCTGTGCTTCACTGGATGGGCATCCGATCTCAGAACATTACATTACATTTTCACTTATATTTCCATATTTTTACTTTCACTCCACCTCTATTTCATTACATTTACCTCCATTTCATTACATTTACCTTACCATTATCATTATTAGGTCACATTTATGTTTTTCCAAACTTTATTAATTCTTAGCATTTTTAAATGAATTTATGGTTAAAAATTAGAAAATAATGTGCATATTCATATACCTATCAAGTGGGATGAGATTGTTCACATGTGTAGGTCAAAAGGAAACTTCTAAAAGACCCTTATGTGGCCTCCCAAAACCAAATTCGAATTTGAGTGGAGAAGATCATGGGATCATAAACATATGTGTCTCATTTCCTATTTGTATTGAAACTCTAAGAAGACATGTGTCTTATCATTTCCTATTTCGATTGTAACTCTAGAGATATAGGGAGAGATTCATAGACTCTCATTAATGAGATAGCTTCTCATCCTTTTGTATAAATAGGAGAACTTTTCTCCTATCATTTTTATGTGTAAAGTTGGGGAATTGCTCATGTTTTGAATAAATAAGGCTTGCTTTTGGAGCTTCTCAACTTTCCATCCTCATACTTTTGGATTTGCCATCTACAATGTGTGAGATTTATTTGTTTTCATAGATTAAGATTTATTTGCTTTCATAGATAAAGATTTATTGCTTTCTTAATTACTGTGTAATCTTATGTTAATCAAAGCATCTCAAGAAAATGATTTTCTCTTTTCCAAATTTGGATTGTGTTTGAAGCATTGGAGCATACAGTGACCTTAGTTTTCTTTTACATGTTTTTACAATGATTTCTTAGGATTAAGTTTTACATTCATTGTTTAATCTTATGTAGAGCATTTCAAGAAGATAGTTCTTCCAAAATTAATTGCTTGAGGCATTTAGAATAGACAGTGATTTAGTTTCCTTTCTCATGCTTTTATCATGCTTTTTAGATTAAATTTCTTATCTATTGTGTCATCTCATGTTCAGCATTTCAAGAAGGTAACCTTTCCGAAATTGATTGTTTAAAAACATTAGATTACACAGTAATTGCAAGTTTTTACATGCTTTCCTAGATCATGTTTTCTTTCATTTAGAGTAATTCCTAGTTTAGTTTCTTTCATAAAAACATTTCCTTTTATTCCTTCTTTAGAAATTAGTTTTCAACATTAAAATTCATTAGTTTTTGTCCATTAACATTTAAAGATTTCATCTAGAAGCATAACTTTCATTTCTTAGATTAATTTCCTTAGGCATAAGAAACAAAACCCCAAAACAACATAAAAACATACTCAACCAAGTAAGAAATAAGGTTAACTAAGCACATATTGTGCATGACACTTCATCAGTTTACTAACCCTGGTCGATAATTTATGTTAGCAATTTAAGACATTATTTTGACTGAACATTTTGACACAGTTGCCGGGGAAATGTAATTAGGAGACCTTATTTCTTACATCTAAAAAATAAATAAATAAATAAAAATCAATCAATTAATAATTTCTCAAGTATGCTCTCCTCCTATGCTTTGTGTGATCTGGAGGATTAAAAAAAAAATCTATTGAAAAAAATAATAATAAACAAAAAAATTGAAAACAAAAAAATAAAAATCAACGTTGTTTCATTTTGAATAAATTTCAACGGCACAGTAAGAGTCACTTTGTCTTTTTTTATCACCATCAGAAATAAAATTTGTATGTGAAAATATGATTTTTTTTTTTGAAATGCATAAATAAATTTGAAAAATCTGACTAGTATGCTCTTTTTCCACACCTCGTTGTGACCTAGAAGATCAGAAAATCGGATCAGTCAATTTAAAAATTAAAATTAAAAAATTCATTAAAAAAAATAGAAATTAATTAAAGAAACATTTGTTGTGGAAGACTCTCTTAACAGAAGCAGAAGTGAAGCAGGTTGCCAACCACTCACTGGCCAAAGGATAAATTGCAGTGTTCAAAGCAGGGGCCTGCAAATTGCCCTCTTTCCCTGTTTCCCATCGCCTTATTTCAGCATCCACTGTTTCAGTTAGCCTATTGTTCTTTGCATGATCCCTTTCTGATTGCAAATTGCAGTCATTCTTTTGTGCTTATGATGTAGTCGCACGTTCAAGGGTATGTTGATGTCTTTCCAACCTTTCATGCCATAGAGAATGTCACTATCCATTCTTTGAGGAACACCGTGACTGAGGAGACAAGAGGTGCCATGGCAGAAAGAGCTAGCCAACACTATCAATTTTATAGGAGTGATAGGTCGGCTTGATTCAGTTCAAATACACGCAACACAAGGCAGAGAGAGAGGCGTGGAATGATTAAATCAAAATCAGAAAGTTCGGGTGCAGGTCAATACCAAAGCAAAAAATGTGATGTTCACCTGAGTAGAACAGCAGAGCAGTCAATCAAGAAGCAGTCGATCAAGAAGCGAATGTGGTCCTCTTGAGAGAAACACAACCTCTATAAAAATGTAAATTTTAAAACGAGATTTCTGAGCAAACCAGGGTGAATCTGAAAAAACTGGGACATGGGTTTTTCTGGAATGGGATGAATTTGATAACCCAGAAACTGTTTCCTCGGATTCCTAATCCTTCAGGAGAAAATTGTAGTTCTTTGGGACCCTGTTTGGTGACTACATGGAGGAAAAACGGATTGCAAAGACAAAAACAGGATTTGCTGGCAATGAATATCTCTACAGCCATCAGTCCAAATGGAACAACTATCTATGCTTCAAGTACATAACACTGCAACCGTTTTGATGTTTGAATAGGTTTTGCGCAGCAAATAAAGGAATGGGCCAAACAGATGATTGAGGAATGATTTGAAAATGAAAATCCTCCTATCCAGCTATTTGAATTCCACATGAAGGCTCTTTATGGTCTTGCCAGTTCACGACGCTATCACCGAGCTATATAGTTTTATGGGAGTACTAAATATTGACAGAAAATGAATTCCACAATTTTCCCTATAGT
Organism: Pinus tabuliformis; assembly: GCA_031772625.1. NCBI lineage: Eukaryota > Viridiplantae > Streptophyta > Pinopsida > Pinales > Pinaceae > Pinus > Pinus tabuliformis. The sequence continues at coordinate 535,245,148 of CM062817.1, read as the reverse complement.
GTATATACTTCTACGCCCGCCGGGCCCTGTAGAATCTCTTTCTTGGTACACTTAGTAGAACTAGACCATGCATGGTTTGAGCTTCAAGCGCACTAGTAGCTAATGCCAGAAGCACTAGAGTCTTTAAGGCAAGCTTAGGAATCTAGTAGAGTAGCTGAATCAGGCAGCTATGTAAGTGTTACCACCCTTGCTGCTTGCCTTGATGCTTGTGGTGGTTATTCAACTAGCTCATTTCCAATTGGATTTGATGGGACTGAATTTCCTACCTTTCTCTCTGGTTCTAGCTAAACAACTGTTGAAACGATTGCTCAAACATTTGCTTCATCAACCGGATTTACTTCTGCTTCATCGACTGAATCAACTCGGTCAATAGAAATCAATATATGCCTGGCGATGATATGAGCAGAAGAGGAATAATTCGAAGGAATATTTTACATTTACAGAAATCATTCAAAACAATTCAATTTGAGATATTGAATAATGGCTTGCAAAATAATTGGAAGATTATTTAGATGATTTCTGAACATTTGGCATTAAAAAATATAATATTGTTCCTGTGTATTTTTATATGAAGTTTTAACTTGCAGGACATAGCGAATCTTTAAGATGCTAATCATTTTGCTGAGCACATCGCATGAAGTCATCCGATAATAAAGAGTTGAATTATTTTTCATGGTTATTTCTTAAAAATGGATTGTTATCAATATCATGAATTGGACAGAATATAACACTTTTGATTTTCCTTAATCTGTTTCATTTGACATTTAAATTTTGCATAAGAATCAGAAAGTAAATTGACCATTTCTTTTTTAACACACTTATGTTCTTTATGTCAAGTTTTTTTGCAGGTTTGGGATGATTGAATGATTATTGAAGGAAACTAATTGTGCGCACAATTGGTCTTCAAAGGACCAATTTCATGAGAAACTTAAGAACAAGTCCATGTCCATATTCATCAAAACCATTACTCTTCCTCCATTTTGAATTATAAATCAAACCAAGAACTTCGAATCAAGCCACAGTTATTTTTCCCAGTAAGAGTCAATTGTTCATTTTCCTTCATTCACATACACTTTCTACCTACTCCACAAATAAAAGTAAGAACCTTACTTTCATGCTTATTGCCCATTGTCATTATTATTTTCCATTGTCATCTCCCATTTTCATTTTCCTTTTCCTATCATTTTCATTTCACAATTAAACCCTGCTTCAATGCAAATTATTAAGTCCATAGCCCTTTGAGTCTAAAATCCTTGCAAAAACACCTTGAGGCTTGCATGCCTTAATGGCAAGTCCTCATGCCGACAAACAATGAGAATGCATTAATGTATCTTGTTCATCAGATCTTCTCGGTACTCAACAACAACGAAATTATTCATACCTAGCAAGATATGTTTGGACATCTTGACTCTTATTATCATCAATGGTGAGAGTTCTTGTGTTGACTAGTGGCATCCATTAATGGCCACTAAGTCAAAAATTTCCTACTATGTTCGACATCAGAACATCTATTCACATAGCAGGAATTGTGCCAATGAGTTTTGAAGACATGAAGACTATCATTTTCAGCATTTTGGAGCAAATGTAGAAGATACACAGCTACAGAACCAGATGGCAGCTGCGGAATCAGATGGCAGCTGTAGAATCAGATGACAGCTGCAGAATCAAATAACAGTTGCGGAATCAGATGGCAGCAGCAGAATCAACATTATTCCACAACAGATTCAGCAAGTTTTAATAAAAGCAATAAAAATTCATCTTGACTCTTTTCTCCATGACTTGTCCAGCCACTTGAAAAAGATTATGATCAAAATTTTGCAACCACCACACATGTAGCTCATCCATTTCCAAAGGGTAAGTAAAGGTATGTCAATTTCTAACTTTTTACCATAAAATTCTTTAAAAAGCTAGAATGATAATTTTTTGAAAAAAAACATTTGTCTTCCTCATCTCATAAAATTGTCAATATCATCAGTTGGGGGGGGGGATACATTCATATTCATATTTTTCCGTATTCATATCACATTCAAAAGCCCACATACTTTCAAAAGATATTAACTATTACATTATTGTTATGAGCATACAAAGTCTTTTCAAAAGTACTAAAAAGATAATTGGATACAAACACAATCATGGTTGTCACACAAGAACCAACTATGATGCAATCCAATAAAGATATGCTTTGCAACAATAATCAAATTATCATTAGGCAAAGTTCAAAGATCAAAAATGACTGCAACAAAAAAAATATGGTTGTAACACAAGAACCAACCATGTTGCAATTCAACTAAAAGTCTTTGCAGAATATCATGCAAAGTTAAGCCAAAGCTCAAGGATAAAAAATAATTAATGTAATAGATTGCATGAGGACATGCAATAGCTTCACTTGGGGGGTATGTTGGGCCTTGAAATTATCATTCACTTCCATTATATTTTCACTTATATTTCCATATTGTCACTTTCACTCCACCTCTATTTCATTACATTTACCTCCATTTCATTACATTTACCTTACCATTATCATTATTAGGTCACATTTATGTTTTTCCAAACTTTATTAATTCTTAGCATTTTTAAATGAATTTATGGTTAAAAATTAGAAAATAATGTGCATATGCTTATATCTAACAAGTGGGATGAGATTGTTGACATGTGTAGGTCAAAAGGAAGCTTCTAAAAGACCCTTATTTGGCCTCCCAAAACCAAATTCGAATTTGAGTGGAGAAGATCATGGGATCATAAGGATATGTGTCTCATTTCCTATTTGTATTGAAACCCTAAGAAGACATGTGTCTTATCATTTCCTATTTTGATTGTAACTCTAGAGATGTAGGGAGAGATTCATGGACTCTCATTAATGAGATAGCTTCTCATCTTTTTGTATAAATAGGGGAAGTTTTCTCTTATCATTTTTATGTGTAAAGTTGGGGAATTGCTCATGTTTTGAATAAAGAAGAAAGCTTGCATTTGGAGCTTCTCAACTTTCCATCCTCATACTTTTGGATTGGCCATCTACAATGTGTGAGATTTATTTTTTTTCATTGATTAAGATTTATTGTTTTCTTAATTATTGTGTTATCTTATGCTAATCAAAGCATCTCAAGAAAAAAATTTCTCTTTTCCAAAATTGGATTGTGTTTGAAGCATTGGAGCATACAGTGATCTTAGTTTTCCTTTACATATTTTTACAATGCTTTCTTAGGATTAAGTTTTGCATTCACTGTTTAATCTTATGTAGAGCATTTCAAGAAAGTAGTTCTTCCAAAATTAATTGCTTGAGGCATTTAGAACATATAGTGATTTAGTTTCCTTTCTCATGCTTTTATCATGCTTTTTAGATTAAATTTCTTATCTATTGTGTCATCTCATGTTCAAAATTTCAAGAAGGTAACCCTTCCAAAATTGATTGCTTATAAACAATAGATTACATAGTCATTGCAAGTTTTTACATGCTTTCTTTATGCTTTCCTAGATCATGTTTTCTTTTGCATGCTTTCTTTATGCTTTCCTAGATCATGTTTTCTTTCATTTAGAGTAATTCCTAGTTTAGTTTCTTTCATCAAAACATTTCCTTTTATTCCTTTTTTAGAAATTAGTTTTCAACATTAAAATTCATTAGATTTTGTCCATTAACATTTAAAGATTTCATCTAGAAGCATAACTTTCATTTCTTAGATTAATTTAATTAGGCATAAGTAACAAAACCCCAAAACAACATAAAAACATACTCAACGAAGTAAGAAACAAGGTTAACTAAGCACATATTGTGCACGACACTTCATCAGTTTACTAACCCTGGTCGATAATTTATGTTAGCAATTTAAGACATTAAATTGACTGAACATTTTGGCGCCGTTGCTGGGGAAGTGTAATTAGAAGACCTTATTTCTTACATCTAAAAAAAAAATCAATCAATTAATAATTTCTCAAGTATGCTCTCCTCCTGTGCTTTGTGTGATCTGAAGGATCAAAAAAAAAAAAGAATTTTTTCTATTAAAATAAATAAATAAGTAAAATATAAAAAATAAAAACAAAAAAAATAAAAATCAACGTTGATTCATTTTGAATAAATTCCAGTAACACAGTAAGAGTCACTTTGTCTTTTTTTATTGCCATAAGAAATAAAATTTGTATGTTAAAATATGATTTTTTTTTTTTAAATGCATAAATAAATTTGACGAATTTGATTAGTATGCTCTCTTTCTGTGCTTCATTGTGACCTGGAATATTAGAAAATCAGATCAGTCAATTTAAAAATTCATTTAAAAATAAAAACTAAAAAATAGAAATTGATTGAAGAAACATTTGCTATGGAAGACTCTCTTAACAGAAGCAGAAGTGAAACAGGTTGCCAACCACTCTCTAGCCAAAGGATAAATTGCAGTGTTCAAAGCAGGGGCCCACAAATTTCCCTCTTTCCCTATTGCCCATCGCCTTATTTCAGCATCCACTATTTCATCTAACCTATTGTTCTATGCTTGCTCTCTTTGTGAATGCAAATTGCGGTCATTCTTTTGTGCTTATGCTGTAGCCACACGTTCAAGGGTATGTTGATGTCGTTCCAGCCTTTCATGCCACAGAGAATGCCACTATCCATTCTTTGAGGAACACCGTGACTGAGGAGACAAGAGGTGCCATGGCAGAAAGAGCTTGCCAACACTGTCCATTTTATAGGAGTGATAGGTCGGCCTGATTCAGTTCAAATACACGCAACAGAAGGCAGAGAGCGAGGCGTGGAATGATCAAATAAAAATCATAAAGTCTAGGTGTAGGACAATACTAAAGCAAAAAATGTGATGTTCACCTGAGCAGAACAGCAGAGCAGTCAATCAAGAAGCAGTCGATCAAGAAGCGAATGCAACCCTCTTGAAAGAAACGCAACCTCTGTAAAAATGTTAATTTTAAAACGTGTTTTCTAAGAAAAACAGGGTGAATATGAAAAAATTGGGACATGGGTTTTTTCCATAACGGGATGAATTTAATAACCCAGAAACCGTTTCCTCAAATTCCTAACCGTTCAGGAGAAATTGTGGTTTGTCGGGACCCTGTTTAATGACTATGTGAAGGAAAAATGGATTGCAAAGACAAAAATGGGATTTGCTGGCAATGAAGGAGATCTCTATGACCATCAGTCCAAATGGAACAGCTATCAACGCTTCAAGTGCATAATGCTACAACCGTTTTGATGTTTGAACAGGTTCTGCGTAGCAAATCAAGGAATGGGCCAAACGGATGATTGAGGAATGATTTGAAAATGAAAATCCTCCTATCCAGCTGTTTGAATTCCACATGAAGGCTCTTTATGGTATTGCCAGTTCATGACGCTATCATCGAGCTATAGAGTTTTATGGGAGTACTAAATATTGACAGAAAATGAATTCCACAATTTTCCCTATAGTGTATATACTTCTACGCCCGCCAGGCCCTGTAGAATCTCTTTCTTGGTACACTTAGTAGAACTATACCATGCATGGTTTGAGCTTCAAGCGCACCAGTAAGTAATTCCAGAAGCACTAGAGTATTTAAGGCAAGCTTAGGAATATAGTAGAGTAGCTAAGTCAGGCAGCTATGTAAGTGTTACCACCCTTGCTGCTTGCCTTGATGCTTGTGGTGGTTATTCAACCGGCTCATTTCCAACTGGATTTGATGGGACTATCTTTCCTGCCTTTCTCTCTGGTTCTAGCTAAACAACTATTGAAACGATTGCTCAAACATTTGCTTCATCAACCGAATCTACTTCTGCTTAATTGACTAAATCAACTCGGTCAATAGAAATCAATATATGGCTGGTGATGATATGAGCGGAAGAGGAATAATTCGAAGGAAGATTTTACATTTAGAGGAATTATTCAAAATAATTCAATTTGTCAGACTGAATAATGGCTTGCAAAATAATTGGAAGATTATTTAGATGATTTTTGAACATTTGGCATTAAAAATTATAATATTGTTTCTGTGTATTTTTATATGAAGTTTTAACTTGCAGGACATAGCGAATCTTTGAGATGCCAATCATTTTGCTGAGCACATCGCATGAAGTCATCCAACAATAGGGAGTTGAATTATTTTTCATAGTTATTTCTTAAAAATGGATTGTTGTCAATATCATGAATTGGACTAAATATAACACTTTTGATTTTCCTTAATCTGTTTCATTTGACATTTAAATTTTGCATAAGAATCAGAAAGTAAATTGACCATTTCTTTTTTAACACACTTATGTTTTTTATGTCAAGTTTTTTTTGCAGGTTTGGGATGATTGAATGATCATTGAAGGAAACTAATTGTGCACACAATTGGTCTTCAAATGACCGATTTCATGAGAAACTTAAGAACAAGTCCATGTCCATATTCATCAAAACCATTACTCTTCCTCTCTTTTGAATTATAAATCAAACCAAGAACTTCGAATCAAGCCACAATTATTTTTCCCAACAAGAGTCAGTTGTTCATTTTCCTTCATTCACATACACTTTCTGTCTACTCCACAAATAAAAGCAAGAAGCTTACTTTCATGCTTATTGCCCATTGTCATTATTATTTTCCATTGTCATCTCCCATTTTCATTTTCCTTTTCCTATCATTTTCATTTCGCAATTAAACCCTGCTTCAATGCAAATTATTGAGTCCATAGTCCTTTGAGTCTAAAATCCTTGCAAAAACACCTTGAAACTTGCATGCCTTAATGGCAAGTCCTCATGCCGAAAAACATTGGGAATACATTAATGTCCCTTGTTCATCAGATCTTTTAGGTACTTGACAACAACAAAATTATTCTTACCTAGCAAGATGTGTTTTGGCATCTTGACTCTCATTGTCATCAATGGTGAGAGTTTTCGTGTTGACTAGTGGGATCCATTAATGGCCACTAAGTCAACAATCTCCTACTATGTTCGACATCAGAACATCTATTCACATAGTAGGAATTGTGCCAATGAGTTTTGAAGACATGAAGACTATCGTTTTTAGCATTTTGGAGCAAATGTAGAAGATACGCAGCTACAGAACCAGATGGCAGCTGCGGAAATAGACGGCAACTGCAGAATCAGATGACCGTTGCAGAATCAAATAACAGCTGCGGAATCAGATGGCAGCAATAGAATCAACATTATTCCGCAGCAAATTCAACAAGTTTTAATAAAAGCAATAAAAAGTCATCTTGACTCTTTTCTCCATGACTTGTCCAGCCACTTGAAGAAGATTATGATCAAAATTTTGCAACCACCACACATGTAGCTCATCCATTTTCAAAGGGTAAGTTAAGGTATGTCATTTTCTAACTTTTTACCATAAAATTGTTTGAAAAGCTAGAATTATAATTTTTGGAAAAAAACAAAAACAAAAAGCAATAAACATTTCTCTTCATCTCATAAAATTGCCAATATCATCAGTTGAAGGGGGATACATTCATATTCATATTTTTCCGTAATCATATCACATTCAAAATCCCACATACTTTCAAAATATATTAACTATTACATTATTGTTATGAGCATACAAAGGCTTTTCAAAAGTTCTGAAAAGATAATTGGATACAAATACAATCATGGTTGTCACACAAGAACCAACTATGGTGCAATCCAATAAATATATACTTTGCAACAATAATCAAATTATCATTAGGCAAAGTTCAAAGATCAAAAATGAATGCAACAACAAAATATGGTTGTAACACGAACCAACCATGTTGCAATTCAACTAAAAGACTTTGCAGAATATCATGAAAAGTTAAGCCAAAGCTCAAGGATAAAAAAGAATTAATGTAATAGATTGCATGAGGACACGCAATAGCTTCAGTTGAGGGGTATGTTGAGTCTTAAAATTGTCATTCACTTCCATTAAATTTTCACTTATATTTCCATATTGTCACTTTCACTCCACCTATATTTCATTACATTTACCTCCATTTCATTACATTTACCTTACCATTATCATTATTAGGTCACATTTATGTTTTTTCAAACTTTATTAATTCTTAGCATTTTTAAACGAATTTATGGTTAAAAATTAGAAAATAATGTGCATATGCTTATACCTAACAAGTGGGATGAGATTGTTGACATGTGTAGGTCAAAAGGAAGCTTCTAAAAGATCCTTATGTGGCCTCCCAAAACCAAATTCGAATTTGAGTGGAGAAGATCATGGGATCATAAGGATATGTGTCTCATTTCCTATTTGTATTGAAACTCTAAGAAGACATGTGTCTTATAATTTCCTATTTTGACTGTAACTCTAGAGACATAGGGAGAGATTCATGGACTCTAATTAATGAGATAGCTTCTCATCTTTTTGTATAAATAGGGGAAGTTTTCTCCTATCATTTTTATGTGTAAAGTTGGGGAATTTCTCATGTTTTGAATAAAGAAGAAGGCTTGCATTTGGAGCTTCTCAACTTTCCATCCTCATACTTTTGGATTGGCTATCTACAATGTGTGAGATTTATTTGTTTTCATAGATTAAGATTTATTGCTTTCTTAATTATTGTGTAATCTTATGCTAATCAAAGCATCTCAAGAAGAAGAAAAAAATATCTCTTTTCCAAAATTGAATTGTGTTTGAAGCATTGGAGCATACAGTGATCTTAGTTTTCCTTTACATGTTTTTACAATGCTTTCTTAGGATTAAGTTTTACATTCATTGTTTAATCTTATGTAGAGCATTTCAAGAAGGTAGTTCTTCCAAAATTGATTGCTTGAGGAATTTAGAACAGATAGTGATTTAGTTTCCTTTCTCATGCTTTTATCATGATTTTTAGATTAAATTTCTTATCTATTGTGTCATCTCATGTTCATCATTTCAAGAAGGTAACCCTTCTGAAATTGATTGCTTAAAAACATTAGATTACACATTCATTGCAAGTTTTTACATGCTTTCCTAGATCATGTTTTCTTTCATTTAGAGTAATTCCTAGTTTAGTTTCTTTCATCAAAACATTTCCTTTTATTCCTTCTTTAGAAATTAGTTTTCAACATTAAAATTCATTAGATTTTGTCCATTAACATTTAAAGATTTCATCTAGAAGCATAACTTTCATTTCTTAGATTAATTTCCTTAGGCATAAGAAACAAAACCCAAAAACAACATAAAAACATACTCAACGAAGTAATAAATAAGGTTAACTAAGCACATATTGTACACAACATTTCATCAGTTTACTAACCTTGTTCGATAATTTATGTTAGCAATTTAAGACATTAAATTGACTGGACAATTTCATCACCAACTAGTAATTATTGATCTCTGTGAAGAGTCAATTTGTATGGTTTGAACTCCTAGATTTTTAGCGCGTGTTACTTTTTGTGTTGTTTTTTACTTTTTAGAGACTTTAGGTGTAATTTAGATATTGTGTAATTGATCAATTGAAAATTTTTCATTGTGGCAGAATTACCAAGACAATCACGTAGGATACTTGGGGATCCCCCTGAGTATACACCGAGTCAGTTAGAAAAGATTAAAGCCAAAAAATCTAAATCATCAGGATCCGGAACTGCAACAAAAACTGAAACTTCTACTATTATAGACTCTAATGTAAGAGGAATTGAAGTTAATCAACCGATAACATCTACTATTTTAGGCCTTGAAGTAACAGAAACTGAATTTGATCAAACTCAGAGATTAACATCATACTCAGCAGGAACTGATTTACAAATTACTGAACTTGTTCAAACTAAATCAGATATTGGAGACTTTTCAGATACAAATCCCATTTCTGAACCAGATATTGGCAAACCTGAGTCTGATATTTTCAAGCCAGAGATTTATACATCTGCTACATCACATATTCCAGATCCTCCACATTCACCGCGTGTGAAACTCATTATTACTGATAGTCTCCCTCCTGGTCTTATTTCCATTGAAGAACTTGTTTCGGAGGAAGAGGAAGAACCTATAGTTTCTACTTGTGAACTTATAGATATCTCAGAGATTTTGTTTAGATCTCTTCACCCTGACCCTTGGTATTTCACACCCTTGAACTTTTTAGGACAAGAGATTCCACTATACACAACTCCTTATTCTACCGTAGAAGGTTTTGACTAGTCTATGATGGCTTCTAGAAGTACCTTATCATAGACATCCATGTTTTCTACTTCTCCGGAGTCAACATTGTATGGTGGTTTTCTACCACCTATATATCACTCTCTTGCAGGAGCTTATTTAGGAACTTCTTCCCCGAACTCATCTTCAAACATGTCAACTGGTGTAATTAACCCTACCAATAAAGGTTTGACATCTGAACAATTTATTAATATGATTTCTAGTAATGTTGCTAATCCACAAACTAACCCAACATGTGGTTATTACTCGCCTGGGGGGGCAACTGTCACATCCTCCGCTGGGAGGACAACCTTTCAGCGGACCTTACCCTATAGCTGGGGGGAAACCCCTGGCTGGGAATTACCTTAATTATGTTCAAATGCCTCAAACTAGTTTTGGTCAGCATGTTATGCCTCAACCCACCATTAGAATGCCTTACCCTAGATTGAATACAATCTGGAACCATTCATTAAATCAACAATCAATTGCAGTCGCTCCTCGAGTTCCTTTGTATCAACCTGGTCAACCTCTTGGACAACCTATACAACAAATACCTTTTTAAGGTATGCCTTTTCAATTCCAACCAACCATCCAGGTTAATCCATCGACACCTGCCCAACAACCACTTCAGCATCTTGTCCCGAGTACTCCTCAAACCTTGGTATAGTTTGCCATACCAATGGTTGTTTAGAACCCAGGTTCAGATTCACCTCAAACTCCCATTCCAAGAGTATCGCAAGTAACTGTCCCGCTTATATCACAAGTTACGATGCAACCCCTTGTTCAGTATTTACCTCAGGTATCTGGTGTTCAATCCATTCCTACAATTCCATCAATACCCCAAATACCTGTTGTACAACCTAACGTCCCATATATGCAAGTATCGTTTCAAGGGCCACCTTTCCAAGGTCTACCCTAGAGTCAGTTTGTTCAAGGTCCACCTTTTCAAACTCAATTTCTCCAAGGTCAACCTTTGCAAAGTCAACCCTTTCAAGGACAGTTCGTTCAAGGTCAAATGGGTTAGAGTCTCCCCTTTCAGAATCAACCATACCCACGGCATACGTTTCAAAAACCTATATAATCAAAATATGGTATGGCTCATCCCAGATATCGAAGAGGTATGTAGATTCCAACAGCCCAGGCTATCCCAGGATATCCTGGGTATCCTCCTCTTGGTATGGGAATTTTCCCTCAGGGTTATCAGTATCCATCTCATGATCCCAACTGCCAGTTTCCATTCATTACAACTTTGGGGTTTCCTTACCTCTCTCAGTTAACTAATGATCCACTTTTTATTTACCATTTAGGCCAACCATTCCTACTAAGTTGCCCAGTGAAATTCCTAAGTTTGAAGTAAGTCGAGCGAAGATCCATCCAACCATGTTATGGCCTATCATCTTTGGTGCGCATCCAACTCATTAATCAACTATTCTATTAGATTACGACTTTTTCAACGAACCTTAACCGGTTCAGCAGCCAAATGGTATGTAGAATTGTCGCGCTCTTCCTTTGACACATTTAACAGCCTTGCTATAGCTTTTTTGACCCATTTTCAGCTACCCATTTGATATGATAATGGAACTGAACTTTTAACTTCTTTGAAGAAGTCCATGTCAACCCATATCTCAGATCACATTCATGAATGGAAACGAAGACGTCGCCTAGTTAAAGTTTACATTCCATACCATATTTTGACCGAATGGTTCATAAATTATCTTTTACCCGTAATAACAGAAGATGTGGCCAAAGGAGGTGTTGTAACTAAAGAGCAGGTAATTGCTCGTGCTCAATACCTTGATCTTTTTTATACTCAGTCTAGTACTTTGTATGAAAAGATCCCAAATTTACACCGACGTAGTCAAACTAATCCAGTTCTTACAGGATCACATGCTGCAGATAGCATGATTCGTTTTGTGAGCTAGAAATCTAAGAACAAAAGGAAAATTTCTAAGAAAACTCATATTTCGTCTCTATCTGATTCACCTGAAGAAGATCCTTCTCCCAAAATTACTTCGAAAATTAATGTCGTAGAGTCATCTACCGGCAAGGGTAAGCAATCCGGAAATAAGAAAAAGGGAAAAGGCAAAGCTAAACAAGACACTTGTTCTAAGGAGAAATAAAACAAGAACGAACCGTCTGATGAAAAGAAGAAACCTCGGTATCCTTGCCTAATTTGTGAGGAAGATCATTACACCAAGGAGTGCCCACATCATGCCAAAGTTTCCAAATTCGTCAAAAGTTCACCCACACCCACTGTTTTGAAGGATCCTTTTCCTCCCCAAGACAATAAAATGGTTTCTCATGACCAATCCTCCTCATCCGCATCGATAGATATCATGATGATGTCTTCCAAAGTTATGGTAGCAACAAGATCCAAAGATTACACGTCAAAGAGTCCTGTTGAAGATGGAGATGACTCCAGTCCAGCTAGTCAAAATTCCACATCTACTCCTCCTTCTTCTAAACCATTTCATATTGAAAAACCAAACCTTGATATGGTAATTTCTCTGCCTCCTAAGGGTATGCTTCGAAAGTCAGCCTTCAATCCTCATGTGAGGGCTGCCCAAAACTATAACATCGTCGAATATTTGGCTATGTCACCTTTGGAAATGTATGCCCTTGAAGTGCTGCAAATTTGTCCAGCACAAAGGAAATTATTATTATCAACCATAGGAGAGGTAGATCCTCTTGACTCCAATTTGATTGTTTTCGATCTCAAAAATCATGTCTCGCGTCTCCCACACCAACTAGCTTTTCAGATACCAGTTCGTGTTAAAACTCGACGAGTTTTTCGAAAAGTGATTGATGATGGAGCATCGACATGTATTATGTCCATTTCCTATTGGAAAGCTTTGGGTTCTCCAACAATCAATCATTCTCCCATGTCTTTGAAAGCCTTTGATGGAAGAGGTTTTCATCCATATGGACTTTTAAATGATTTACCAATCGAATTAGAAGGGAAAACGGTTGATATAGGTGTTGAGGTTGTTGATGCTCAACTTGACTATAACCTTTTTCTTGGTCGGAGATGGACATATGCCATGGCTGCAGTAGTCTCATCATATTTTAGGATGATTATGTTTCTTCGCAAGGGAAGAATTGTGAAAGTATACCAATTATTCAAATATACCTCAAACCCTATTTCCACTTGTATTATCCGATTTTTTGGAAAATCAACCACTCCATATGAAGAAGTTGGTGTTGGTCTTCTCAAAGACTCATCTTTGATGGGAACTTTCGCATTCCCTCCACCCAATTTCCTTCATAATGATGCTCAGATTAACATTATTATATCAAGTACTTTCGAATCGGGAGATCCGTGGAAAGTACCTTCAGAATCAGAAATGATCTTATATGGTGATGAAATGCCTCATAGCCCTTTTGAGTTATCCTATGAGGAAATTTATTCATTTTCCAACTCATCGACATCTGAAGACGATCGAATGAATACGATTATTGATGAATATTCTCATTTGTCATGCTTGGAACCAATCTCTATGCATGATCCTTTTAACACAGATTTTTTAACTAATGAAGGGATTATAGAAGTTATGAACCTGGATGAAATTCCATGGAATGATAGTCATCATCGTTCAAATTTCTTTCCATCCTTTGACAAAATTGAGAATAATTTCTCGTGTATGTTTTCATCTGAGATCCTTATTGATCCTCAATGTCTAATATCTACCCTTTCTTCCAATTCTGAACAAAATTTAGGGAACATATCAGAAATGATACCTATATATATCTCAATGAAACTCGGGATAACTAAAAATATAGGAGCTTCTTGTTATCTAGAAGATATTAAAACTTACAAAGCCCTATTTCAGGAATTTCGCGACATCTTTTCCTGTTCATACAAAGAAATGTCAGGAATCAACCCTAGCATAGTTGTACATGAAAGAAAAACTTATGTGGATGCTAAGCCAGTTAGACAACAATTATGTCCTCTACATCCACGAAAAGTTGTCGCTATCAAGACTGAGGTTGAAAAATTGTTGGAAACAGGATTCATCTACCTCGTTCCTTTAACCGATTAGGTATCAAATATTGTGCCCGTTAATTAAAAAATAAGGAACTATTCGAGTATGTGTTCATTAGCGAGATATTAATAAAACTTGTCCCAAGGACAATCATCCAACTTCGTATATCAACCAAATTTTCAATGACTGTGCCGAGAATGAAATTTTTTCCTTCATGGACGGATTTTTTGGCTACAATCAGATAAACATACTCCTTGCCGATCAATATAAAACCACATTTATATGCCCATGGGGAAGTTTTGCTTATCGCAAACTCCCATTTGGCCTAAAAAATGTTGTCGCGACTTTTCAGCAAGAAATGTCTTATGAATTCCACGATATCAAGCATATTGTTCAGCCTTATTTAGATGACCTACCGGCTCATTCAATGAAATGACAGGATCACCCCTTACACTTAAAAGCAATTTTCATTCGGTGTAAGCACTACAATATTCGCTTGAATCTGCACAAATGTGTTTTTTGTGTGCACTTAGGTCAACTTCTAGGTTTCATCATTTCGAAAGAAGGCATTCATGTTGACCCCCTCAAGGTAGAGGAAATTCTAAATTTTCCTGCTCCTTCTAGCCTTACTCAACTCCAAAGTTTGCAAGGGAAAGAAAAAATTTTGCGTAGATTCATCCACAATTATGCTAAACTAACCCAGGGTTTTACTCAATTGTTGAAAAAGGGCATTCCATTTTTCTGGGATGAGCTTGTTGATAAAGCTTTTGATGCATTAAAAACGCATTGAGCAGTGCGTTGTTACTGCATCCACCTGATTGTCATCGAGATTACTTTTGTACTTAGCTGCATCTGATGCCACCACTGGCATGGTGTTAGTCCAAGAGGATGATTCTAGCAGTGAACATGTGATTTACTATTTGAGTAGGAGTCTCACTAAAACTAAGATTAAATACGCGCATGTGGAGAAGCTAACCTTGGTAGTTGTGTAAGTTGTTCAACGATTCTATCACTATATACTTCTCCAAAAAACAACTATCATTTCAGATTGCAACCCTATGATGTACATTCTCACTAAACAATTGCTAGGGGGTAAATACTCCAAGTGGATAGTTATCTTACAAGAGTTTGATTTGGAATTTGAAAAATCCAAATCAAAAAAATCTTTGATTTTCTTCCGGAGTTCTCGCATCCATAATTGTTTGAATCAACGTTTCGAGCCATCCACCGTGGCTCATCATCAGGATAGATCAGTAAGTGTGTAAGACAGATCTCAATCGGAATGAATAAATAGAGTTAAGACAGGGGGCATGGATATATTATCCTTACAGTCGATTACTTTACAAAATGGGCCAAGGCGATGCCTACATATAGAGACGACGGTGAAACTGCAACAGTTTTCATTTTCAATCATGTGATTGCTCGATTTGGTGTCCCACAAGCTATTGTTACAGACCATGGTAGTCATTTTCGTAAATTTATGATGGTCGAACTATCCACACAACTCGGCCTTCGCCATGATAGCTCTAATCCGTATTATCCACAAGGTAATGGTCAGGTCGAAGTTGTCAATAAAGTTTTAACCAATATGATTAAACGGATAGTTGGTTTGCATAAAGGAAATTGGCATTATATGCTCTTTTCACCATTATAGGCTTACCGTACTACTGTAAAAACATCGATCGGTTTTACTCCTTTCCAACTTGTTTATGGTTTGTAAGCAATATTACCCATTGAATGTGAAATCCCATCCCTAAAACTAGCTATCAAATTATTACCTGCTACCTCTATAGACGAAGAGCGCTTTGTACATTTAGCCCATTTATATGAAGATTGTCGTGATGTCGTACTGGCTAGAAAAGCTCAATAAAAAATGTGTCAAAGTTCATTTTGATCAAAACATTAATCCTTGCTCATATTCAGAAGGTGACATAGTCATGGTTTATGATCAAGCTCATGACAAGTTACATGCAGGAAAATTCGAACCCATGTGGAATGGCCCTTACATCATAAAATGCGTATTAGCTAAAGGCGCCTATGAGTTGGTTGATTGCGATGGTATTCCTTTGGGAAAGCCCAGAAATGGTCTTTAACTAAATAAATATTTTGCATAAAATTCTGGTGAAGATCTATACATTATTTACCGTTTTTAGGTATGTGTGACAGTTAATGTTTTTTACATTTTCTACTACTTCTCCTGCTTATCTCGTTTTTACACTTTATTTGCAGATGTTGACGTTCTCTCAGACTTACATAGGCTTTATTGATGGCGCTAGTCATAGTACTCGGAATTTATCTTCCACAACCTGGGTTATCTATTCACCTAGTGATGAGATAGTCTATATTCATGGAGTATGTCTTAGTCAAACAACCAACAAGATAGTGGAAGATAGCGTAGTCATTGAGCTATTAGCTGATGCCATCACATTTGGCATCCAACGTTTGATCATTAGGTTATATTCGTAGCTGGTAGTATTACATTTAAATAGTTTATATACAGTAAGAAGTCCAACCATGTTAAGAATATTTTTACGAGTCTGTCTTTTGGAAAGGAAATTTGATTGCATCGAATATCAACACATTCTGATATATTTAAACACATTGACATATGCATTGGTGAATCATGTGTTAAATAGACATTTGCAACATTTGTAAATTAAAAGCAATATTCATTCATACATTGATCGAGATAAACAATAGGCAAAAGTAGTAGATTTTTCATTAAAATAGAGTTTGTATAAAAGTATGTGTCTACAAAATATGTCATCCGAGGACATAAGGCCCCGTAGCCTTTTATTCTCCAAATATGCTCACACCAAAAGTCAAAATGTGGTCCTAGAAACTAGAACATCTAAGCATGATGATGTTCATGATAACAAATGATAGCACAAGCAACACGATGCAGCAAACGTCTAAGGGGCCCTGAAACCCCAACTACATGTCTCTAATAGGCGTGTGGAATATCATCAATTCCAGTCTCTGGGATGTTCGAAGTCAACCTCTCAAGGTTGTGCTCCAGCTCTGTCAGGATATCCTTTGCCTCCGGGTTCGCTGCTGCAGCTACTATAGGCTTCTCGCCTGGTATATCAAATCGTCTCAGCCTGGCTGGTCAAGTTGGACCCACATATGCACATGCATTTCGGATAATTAGCCTTTAAAAAAAATAAAAAATTGGAAATATGTTAAAATGAGAACTTCTCACCTAGATCACCCCACTGAGTTCTAGCAGAGAGTGGGATATCAGGGACACCTTTGTAATCCATTCCGGCATACGAAAAGTCCTCAATCGGAACAATCTGTTGGCCTAACCAATCAAAGAACTTTGTCGTATACCTCACTACTGGTCCATCACCTCCATAGCATGCCATCAGTGCAATCACCTCATCATGTGTGGATCCCTGGAACCCCTCTCATCTGCCAAAATTGTTGTGTTCTGAGGATAGGAATCCTCTCTAGGGAAAAAGCAACAAGAATGGCACCATAACCGAAATTCTCCCATTTTCCGTTCTTGCACCTAGTCAATTGGTCCTTCATGTTCACCACCACTGCCTCGCACCAATTGTACACTGTGGATTCCCAGCATTCCATGGTCGTCTGCATCTGTGCCCGTGTGGCTAAATGAAGGGCAGCACTGCCACATAGTTTACAAACAGTGAAAGCAATGGTTCTCAAGGGTAAAGCTCGATGATCTGAATGTCAAGTCTCCCATCCTTGGGTGGTGCACCCCTATAAAAGCGTCTTAGATACCCATTAGTAGTATCTCCTCCCGTCCTCGATCCAAAGAGTGAAAGATCAACTCCCTGATGAGACAGCCCAGTCAAGAAGTAGATGGCATTGGCGTCAATGGTAACACGATGATCGAAAATGAAAAAATATTTTTCCTTGACATTCCAGGTCCTTCCCAGCCACGTCTTCAGATCTACCTAAGCTTTCATCCCAGGGATAAGCCAGTATTTCAAGAGGCCACAAGTCATGAGAGCCTGCATGGTGGATGGATCTGCCAAATCTTCCAGATCATTGGCTTCATGCTCTCTTTCCCTCCACTCCATTTTGAGCAATCAAATGACCTAAAATGACCATTTTAAAAGGATTAAAATCATTTTAGAAACTCATCTTATGTTTTTTAGGCCAAAACTTGTTTAAAAATAAACCCTCGGTGCCTGCGCGGCTGCCATTTTACGGAAAGGGCACAGCTGCGCGATTTTTTCCAGCAGAATTCCATGAAGGTCATGATTTTCCTTGTGGAAAATTTTATCAACCTGCATGGGCCTGACTAGAAAAAAAAAAAAAAACAAAACAAAACAAAAACAAAAAACAAAAAAAACCGCGCAGGGTCGAGAGCGCATTTTTTAACAAACTTTTGCTCCAAAAAGATAAATGAAAGCCTCAAAATGAAATTCTAAATGGATAAAAAGCTAAGTTAAGGAAAGATCTTCTACCTAGAAGAAACAGTGCACAATTTCGTCCACTGGTTAGCTCGGAATCAGTCCTGGAAGTCTGGTGGTAAAAACTCCTCTCTCTACTCTCAAATGGTAAAAATGCAAATGGTGAAAATAATTTACCTTTTCCCACTTTTATAAATTTTTTGAGCTAAAAAATATTATTTTTTATGTTTAAAACCTTTTGGGAGGGAAAATGACATTTTTTTAGCAGTTATGATGAGTTATTGAGTTTAAATGTGCAAGATCAATTACGGAGCGAAGATGAATCATTTTGGCAATTTAGCAGACTTTTATCACTTTTCATGCTCTTAAAAAACTACGAAAAGCGAAAATCATGGAGTCCTTCCTTTTAAGCCCTTTTCAGACTCTTTCAAAACGAAAAGAACGTTGAGTACTTTCTTGTTCAAACTCATAAAAGTAAATGAACAACCGTCCACTCAGTATAAGTTTACCCCTTTTACGGACTGAGTTAAGACTATTTACGAAAAAGGTATACGTTGACCGAACATGGTCAATAGAGTTCTCTCTTGTGTTATTTTATCCTTTTTCGGACTTGAGAGACTAAAACTGACGAAAAAGAACCTTATGGAGTCTACTTATGTTTTTCTTATGACTCTCTAAAAATTGAAAAACGTTGAGTTTTACTTTTCTCCAGCCTCGTTAAAGTTTTACAGTAAAAGAACTAAATGAGTTTTATTTTTTCTTTTTCAAACTCTTAAAAGAAAACAACGTCGAGTTATTCCTTTACTGGACTCGTAAAAATTAAATAGTACAAGACTGATTAAGCATGACAAGACCGAACCACTCCTTCTTAGGGTTCGTTAAAAATACTTCGATGGACTCATCCAAAGGATGAGCTTACAGTCCAAGCATATTTTATCCTCCTCAAGCTTGTAAAAAATAAAGAGGTACTTGCCAGTGATGGTGGGGGAGAATTGGGAAACAGTGTCAATTTTACATTATCATTTTTAAAAGGTAGCAACTCACTCTTGAACATGGCACTCCGTCACACTCATGTCCAAGTTGGGAAATCCATTTGTCTTACAGTTAATCAAACCTCATTGAAAGTATTCATGGTTTCTGGTGTTATCATTAAGTCAAATGTTGCCAAGTCATTGTCGTGTCGTTATGTGTTCAAGAGAAGTTAAACCTCAATTAAAACCCCTTTGCAAATTCTATGCCTTCAATCATGTCAGCCATCCTTGATTCAGTCCTTGCAAACTATTTTCAAAACTTGACATTATGTTTCGTGTCGTAGGCTTTCCTACGACGGGTCACTTCCTATCGACTTCAGCTCATTATCTAGGAAGTTGATTTAGAAACCTTTAGTACCTTGAAGCCTGCATGCCTTAATGGCAGGTTTCTCGCTTTCAACGACAGGTTCTCATCATTTTCCTTTGATCAAACGATTCTATGAGTGTTCGACTTCAGATCACCTATTCACACTTTATAGATTGTATTGGAAGTACCTTGAGAACCATTGTCATTATTGGTGGTTTCTCTCGCGCTTGTTAACGGTTCACATCATTGATCAGTAATCAAGTGGTTTCTGCCATGTTCGACTTCGAAAATTCACTCACATGGTTAGATTCGTATTGTGGATCAAGAGATGAAGATCAAGACCCTGGATCTAGTTTCATCAATCCAGGTTGTGAGGAGATTTTATATTCATGATTATGTAGACAGATGGTTGTGTCCATGTTGTGTTTACCATCTATATAATTTTAGTTTTTCCATGCTTGTTCATTGAGTTCACTTTACTCTGAGTATGGGAATGCCTACCTCAAAGATGATTTTTGATATATATTTTCATTGTATTCCTTGAATGTTCCTTGCAGGTTTCTGACCATTGCCTCTGATCCGATCCTTGGAATGATAAAGCGCTTCAATCTTTTAAACTTGTTTTTACAAACTTCGCACTTTAGGGGGAAATTTGTTACATGTCAATTTGTCACCATGACACTTGATTAGTTTATGGGTCTTTTTACCATCCGTGAACATGTTTGAACCAGCTCCCTCAGAAGTCAAACAACCCAAAATATTTTGAAGTAGATGAGAAATTTGAGAAAAATAGTTGTCACACCTTGTTAAGTTCCACCTGCGCCAATTTCTCTAGAGTTTCCATGCATGCGCTGAAATTAACTCTGAGAATAGCACAGAGTTGCGCTCTATCTGCCACTATAAACCCGCGCAGGTGAATTCTAGAAAGTAAAAATAAAAATTACATTCTAGAAACATAGTTGGTCAAATATTTCCGAACTGAAACCTTTCAGGTGATGACTATTCGAACTATAACCCTCAAATGATGCATCTCCATCCCTTTTCTCATGGTAACCTAATCTCTCAATGAAGGAGTCTCATCCTCCTCTTTTGGATCTGAAACTTCCTCCTCTTGGCCTATAAAATGACTAGAGGGTAGAGGGATTAGGGAGGTCAAAACTCAGATAAGACAAACTTATGTTGTTGGTTTGCGATTGGAAATCTTGTCATCTAAGGAGGAGATTGAAGGCATTTGGGAGGGACCTCACGACATCAAGGCGAAGGTCGTAAGGATCCTCTTAATCTTCGATTAATACAAATGAGCACTTTCTCCCATTGATTTGTCTTATTGGAATGATGAATGGTTTACAGTTGTTTATAATGTTTATTAAGGCAAATTCAATTCCTAATTTCCTTGATCATTAGGTTAAGTTGTTTGGATTATTATATCGCATGTGATTTTGATCCTTTTATGGTCGATGTTTGCAGATATTATTAAGCATTGAAGAGCTGCATCGAATCACAACAAGGGATCTTCATCGACCATTTCATGAAATAGGTAAGAGGTTCATCCATTAGCTATATTTCTTATCATTCGAACAAGTTTAACTTAGGGAAAGAGTCAGTTCAATTGTCTTGCTTGTTTCTAGTTTCCGTCAAGGATCTCGGGAGATCGCTCTTGTCTGCAAGAGGGATTGTTCGGTGTAAAAATGGCCTAATAGATGATAATGCAGCAAATGACATGAGGGAATAATGGTTCATAGCAATTCTCAGATAAGTATGAGATCCCTACACTTAATTATGTTGTTTATACTTGTAGGTTACATGTTGATGATATGTTTAACAAAATCTTTGTCATGGCTAGTAGGGGTCTGGTTAAGGTCTTGTTCAAATTGTTACTTTGGCATCATTGTTTTCCTTTTCTTTTACTGATCTTAAGCTATCACTCCATTATGGGCAGTGACCTGGGCTTTGGGCCTAAAAAAGTGGCTTAAATCCTGTGTTCGCTGGCACAAATCTGGAAAATTGGGTCCCTAGACGCTGGCACATTAGAATATGAGAGCGACTTTGGGTTTGTGGACGTTTTTATGCCTATAGCATGAGAGAGATTGAGGCCTAAGATGGTCAAAACTTCAGTAGGACCTAAGCGCAAGTTGTCTGAAGTGTTGGATTGGTTTATGTGGGTCCTGAAGTTGATGTTGGATGATTGAGTGTGATGTTTCTGTCGATTCCACTTCCTTAAGGTCACATAGGAGGTTGAATCCAATCATAGTAGCCTCTCATCTCATGTTTACCCCGGTTAGCTAGTTACTTGGCTAGATGTGGGAGAAGGTTGTTACACCAGTGAGGTCGAATTGTCCTTCATGAAGACGACTTGACCTCCTTGAGGTCGACTTGGTGTGGAGGCGACAAATAACATATTTGACTAAATATCAATTTTTACATGATTCAAAATCCCAAGAAGGGTCTCTTTTAATGGAAAATGACTCTAATGACTTAGAATAAATCCTAGAAGTCCTCAGTGGGGACTTTGACCTAAAATATGATGACCCAAGCATAAAACCCATGATTTAATAAGTCATAATAATAATAGTTTCTTCATTATTTTGATAAATTCATTTCATTTTGATTCAAATACATTTATGAAGACCCAACCTAGTTACATGTTTCAACACGGGAAGCGGGGACACGTAGCCAAAATTGAGGTTTCCCATGTAGTGTCACTCCTAAAGCTAGTAGCCAACAGAGGAGATCCCACAGCACTAGGATACAAGACTAACCACCAAGTTGGACAAGGGAAAGAGAGTACAGACCAATCCCATTCTTTCCACCAAATCCCCCCACCAATCCATGTCCATGTCCATGATAAGTCAGAAAAAATACCCAATTACATAGTGAAAAATCATATCATCAATGTTGGAAGGCCCACCTTCAAACATACGATCATAATTGATGGGCGAGGGCACTAATGGTTGGCTCAGGTGCTGGAGAATGGTGGCACATCGAGCTATTTTGTGGATGCAAGGGATTGTTCACTGCTGGATGAAGACAAATCTAGAAGAAAATTTCTCTTATGAGTGTCACCCACTGGTGGTGTGTAACAAATACTATAGGGGGGATTATTGAATGATTCTAAAAAGAGGGGTGTAAAAAACTATCCTCCTCCGTGCAAAAGAAAAAGGGGGGAGTTCCAATACCATACCTTATGAGACTTGAGCCTACTACTTCTTGAGAACAAGAGTAGATTCTTACAAATTACTTCCATAGTATGGTACAAAAACAAAACATTTCTAAGATTTAATCAAAACCAACCCCCCACTAGAACCATGGAGGCTAAAGAATGATGGGCACTAGATTTTGGGGATTTTTTGCTTTGATCTTTTCTAATTTTTGTTAATGGAGGGGAAGATCATTGAATTCTTTTTAGAAAATATAAATATGAAGGATCAGAAGAGGAGAGATTGACCTCCTTCTCTTCCTAAAAATTGTCCTCTTGTTCCTTCTTATTTGAAGCAGGGCTTTTGTTAATATCCCTAGAAGTGGTCTATTCTTTAGCAGGTGTACTAACATTCTTTAACGACACTTGATCTAGATCTGGTTGCTCTTCTTTAAGTATGAATTTTGCCTCTAACAACTTCAAAGCTTCACATCTATTACCAGAGGGAGAATTCTAATGAGATTTAGGCTTGCTACAATGAGGCCTCTAGGATGGATGATTCCCATGCTTCCTTGAAAATGGTTTGAAATCTCCTTGCCGATAATTACTTTGAGAAGATGGCCGAGGGATAGAAAGAGACTAAGATGTTGGAGACTTTGGTCAACTTTTTTCAAAGTACCCATATTCATGGAAAAAATTGCATTTAAAGGGAACCTTATCGTAATCGAAATCCTGAAGATGGGACTAACTCTACAAGTCAAACTGAATTGCCTCGAGGAGTCCGTTTGCAAAATCCATTTCAACACAATTTTTTGCATAAAAGAAGCTATTGCCCTTGCCATGAGAAATAGTAATATAGCGACCTAATTTTTCACCTATGGCTTTGAAAATACCATAATTGTAGCAAAGAAGGGGAAGATACAATCATCTAATCGAGGCAAGCGCAAAAGAGATTTTCATGGTAGGATTAAAATCTACATGGAGACCACGAAATGGGGCCTGAATCTATATATTAGATCCATGTACTATTTACTTTCAAAAAAAAAAGTAAAATAACCATTTCCCCAATATATAATACCAATGGGCTCATGATTTTCCCAATTGTTAGAGATCCATTATAAACAAAGTTATAATTGGGCCAAAGTCCCGTGAACTTACCAATCAACCCTCTTTCCATAAGGTTATTGACATTTGTTGGGTCCCTATAATACTAGTGATTACCCCCATTACTATTGTAGTTATACCCCTTATTAATATTGTTGTGCCCCTATTTCCCCATATTGTTATTACTGTGCCCCATAGAATCCCTCTATTGTTATTTTTGTGGCTTTATATTATTATTGTTAGGTCGGTTGGATTATATTGTGACTCCTTAGACTCCTATATATAAAAAGGAGGTTTTGTCATTTGAATCATCCAAGAATTGTTCATTTATGTAATGTAAAGGAGGTTGCCCCCTCGAAGAGGCTGAATTCTAAGGCGTTGATCTATCTTTTCTATCTTTTCTTGAGTTGGTTTCATAACATTTGGTATCAGAGCTTTGGATTCTAGGGTTTCGCTGCTCCAAACGGGTCTTCGTGGCATTTTCGATATAACTTTTTTTCTGCGACGTTTCGAGAACATGTAGTAAGTATATTGGAGTGACTATTGCAAAGAAAATTTTTTCCATGAATTTAAAAAGAAAGAACTTGAAACCACCTTTCACCTAACAAAAAAAGTGGAGGCTGCGATTCAATACTAGACCTTCTAAAGCTTGCATCTACTTCTTCTTAAGAACACGAGTATATTCTTACAAATTGCCTGCACGAGATGACACAAATAAAACATTTCTAATATTTGAAAAAAACCATTCCACCACTAGACCCATGGGAAGCAAGGGAATTATCAGCACTATATTTCAGGGTTTTCTTGCTTCAATCTTTCCTACTTCTTGTAAAAGGAGGGGAAGAATGCAAATTATTTTTTAGCACACCTGAATAGGAAGGAGAATGAAGAGGGGGGTTTTATATCCTCCTCATCCTTTGTTCCAACTTCTTCTCCTTCTTTGTTGTAAGAGGAATTTTTTCAGTATCTTTGGACGAAGACTTTTCCTCAATAGATGAATTAATATTCTTTAGATACACTTGATCTGGCACTGATTGATAAACTTGGTCCTCATCACCCATAACTTCTTCCTCTGGGAACCTCAAAAGTTCATATTTATTATTATTGGGAGGATGTTGATGAGATGCAGGCTTGCTAAGATGCGGCCTCTTAGTCAAATGCTTATTGTTTTTCCCTGCAACTGGCTTGAATGCTCCTTGCTCATCATTACCATGAGAAAATGGCAGAGGATTAGAAGAAAGTTGAGAAGTTGGAGGCTTAGGACAACATTTTGCAAAGTTCCCATACTTATGAAAAAAATACATTTAAAGGGAACCTGTTCATAATTTAGGGTCTGAATATGGGACCAACAATCCAAGTTAAGTTGAATCACCTCAAGAAGGCCTTTTGAAAAATCCATTTCAATGCAAATTATGGCACAAGAGAAGTTATTCTCCTTGGCCATAGAAAGAGAAATAAATCGACCAAATTTATCTCTTATAGCCTTGAAAATGCCTTTACTCTAGCAAAGAAGGGGAATATATGGCAATTTGATCCACACTGGTGTAGAAGAAAATTCCATCATGGCATTGAAATATAGAGATCAATGGGTGATAAATATTCATGTAGTTCCCATGAAATCAGGTCCAGATCTGTAGATCTAATCCCTATCCTCCTTGTTTTAAAAAAGAAAATACCAATGGGCTCATGATTGACCCAATTAACAGAGGTCCATTCTAAATAGAATTATAGCTAGGCAAAAGGCTAATGAACTTAACAATCAACCCTCTTTCCTTCCATGTAGTCACATTCTTCTTTGCAGAGGAGGAAAACCTTGAATCAAGAGAGGGAATTGACTATGGATTTTAATAAATATGCTTGGGAGACCCATTGAACAAGCAATGATCTCAACCACTCAAAGACAAGAGTGTAGAAATTTCATTGTAGATCTCCTGATATATGCAATGTCCTAAGCATAATACTAGATCTACTTCTACCATAAACTTTGCAGAAGCTTAAACAGATATGAGCATCATCAAGCATGAACAGATATAACTGAGAATGAGAAGTAATCAACCATAACACAAAAGATATATCACTGGGGAAAGCACCAGCCTAAAACCCCAACTTTGTATTATCATACAAGTGGAAATCTTGTTCAAGTTACAAAAATAATTAGCTCTCAAGCTATCCTACTCTCTCTGTAATCAAACAATACAGCTCACAGACTGAATAGACATAGAATATATCTTCCTCAAGCCCTCCAAGCCTCCTATTTCCTTGTGCAGTTTTGATTGGGGTCCAATGATATCACATGTGTGAATTGGCCTCATCACACTCACTGTAACCTCAGGTCCAACTACGCAATCCATAAGGAATAATATTCCTTCTACATGCAAGGAATATTCACCAAGGAATATCCTAGCAACTGATAGTACACTGTCCCTCCATCTGATCTCAACTAGGTCTCTGACTAAACTGACATGCATGAGTTATCCATGAGTGAATACTCAGTTATCTGAAATACAGTAGTTACATGCATGCAAGCATTAACTAACTGAACTCTCATTAATTTAACAAACTGTTAAATTAATCTAATTGGACTTGACTCAGTTAAACTAATTCAACTAATTACAACTCATCCTTATCTCTTTAACTGATGCATAAATCCCTCAATCAAAGGAGAAACTGTTGCATGTCCTCACATAGACTTCAAGTTTGATTTTGCTTAACTAATTAACTCAAGATGAATTAATTAACTACTTTCCAAACTGTTGTTGATATCAAATTCGAATTTTAATTCCTATGTTTAGTCCAGGGACTGGCTAAAATAAGAAGGGATCCCGAAATGCTATTTTTAGAAAAGCTATTTTTAGCACTTTCACTTTTCACCCATTGTTGCTAAGATCACCAATGGTTGAACTGCTATTTATAGCTCGACTATTTTTAGCAATGCTATTTTTAGCATCTTCTATTTTTAGCATTTCTTGTTGCACATTTCAACGCTCCCTCTCAACAAGAAAGGGATTATCAGTAACCACGATCCTGTCTCTGTGGAACTCGAACTTGCATTTTGACAATGCCTTAGTCAAAATATCTGCATCCTACTCCTTAGTCGAAACATTCTACAACATCATGATCCTCTTGACCACACAGTCCTGTAGATGATGGTAATGGATATATATATGCTTAGACATGTCATGAAACACTAGATTCTCAGAGAGTTTTATGCAACTCTGATTATCACAGTATATCACTGTAGGATCCATCATCTGACCAAACAATCCCACTAGAATCTTCCACATCCAAATGGCCTTGCATGCTGCCTGACTGGCAGCCATTCAGCCTCTGCTGAGCTAAGTGAAACTGATATTTGTTTCCTGCTATACCAAGAAATTGCAGCTGAACCAAGGTTGAAGATTCCTCCAGAAGTGCTCTTCCGGTCTGATGGACTACCAGCCCAATCCGCATCTGTGAAGCCTTACAGCTTCACTCCCTTTGTCCATCTATACCATAATCCGTACTATGTAGTGCCTCTGAGATATCTCAGCACATGCTTCGTTGCCTTCCAAAACAGCTTGGTAGGCTAAACCATAGCTTGACTCAGCTAGTTCACCGCAAAGCATAAGTCGAGTCATGTGTTCACCAAATACATAAGTGAACCCACCAGCTGCCGATAAACAGTAGCAGCTACTACCTCACCTGAAGTAGCATCCTCCTTCCTCCAGTTCCCAGCTAGAGGAGTCTGCATGGGCTTGCACTTCTCCATGTGAAAGCGCCTGAGTATCTCATTGGCATACTTGCCTTGAGACACAAATACTTCCCCATCTTTCTGCCACACTTCCATGCCTAGAAAGTAGTGCATGAGGCCCATGTCCTTCATCTCGAACTCTCTTGCAAGGTCCTCCTTGCAAGATTTGATCAATTGATCATCACCTGTCAAAATCAGATCATCGACATAAAGTACAATAATCAATGGCTTACCTTCTACCATGATGTGGTAAAGGTTCGCATCTGCTTCACTCTTGGTGAAGCCCAACCCGGTGAAATAGCTGTCGATCCTGGTATACCAAGCATGGGGTGCTTGCTTCAGCCCATACAGTGCTCGCTTGAGTTGGCAAACATGTGACTCGCGATCGAAGGTCTCAAATCCTTTGGGCTGCTCAATGTATACCTCTTCCTCAATCTTCCCATTGAGGAACACCGTCTTCACATCCATCTGATGGATCTTCCAACCCATCTGAGCTGATATTGCTAGCATCGATCTAATAGATGAGTACCTTGCTACGAGAACAAAGGTCTCATCGTAGTCGATCCCCTCAACCTGTAAGAAACCTCGGGCAACAAACCTTGCCTTGTGTTTCTCAACACTACCATTAGCTACCTGCTTTACCTTGTAAAGCCAGCGGGAATTAACCATTGACTTGTCCCCAGGTCTAGGGACAACATCCCATACACTGTTCTGTATGATAGAATCGTACTCTTCTACCATTGCATCAACCTAGACTGGTTGCTGCACTACCTCCTAAAAAGAAGAAGGTTCGGTCACTACACACTCCCCAACCAGGGCCATGTAGCTAGTGTATCTCTCAGGAGATCTCCTTTGTCTGCGCTGAGAGGATGGCTGCCCCACATTCTCTCTCGCATCTAGCATCAATCTGTCAGCTTCCCGCGAGCGTTTCTGCCCGTCTCTGGAAGACTCTCCAGGAGTGGTGGTCTCCACTACTGGATCCTCTACATGTGGCTAATCCACATCATTAGGAGGCTCCTCCTCCTTTGGAACTAAAAGTTCCTCATCACCATGCAACTTGAGCTTCCTCTCAAGTGACACTCGCATGGCTCTTTGCTCATCGAACTTCAGATCCCTACGCACTATGGTCCTCTGACTGGCAAGCAGAAACACACGATAGTTATGGGGTGTATCTGTGTACCCCACAAGTATCCCAAACTTAGCTGTTGGGTCTAGCTTCTTCCGAGCATCTTTGGTCACATGACAAAAAACTGGTGATCCAAAGATGCGGAAGTGACTCACATTTGGTCGCTTCCCCGAAAAAGCCTCCATAGGTGTCTTCATCCCCAAAATACAATGAGGACTTCTGTTCTGAAGGTACACTGTTGTATTGCATGCCTCAGCCCACAGATGAAGTGGTAGGCCTTGGTCATGCAACATCGCTCGAGTTGTTCCCACAATAGATCTGTTCTTCCTTTGGCCACCCCATTCTGTTGTGGGTTATGAGGTGCCGTTAGTTCCCGTTTAATTCCTTCTGCAGCACAGAAGTCTTTAAACTACTGGGAAACATACTCTCCACCATTTTCGCTACACAAGGCTTTTACTTTCTTTCCAGATTCTTTCTCTGCCAAGGCTTTAAACTCACAAAACCTCAAGAAGGTCTGATCCTTCTTTTGCATAAAGTAGATCCAACATCTGCAAGAAAAATCATCAATAAAAATAACATCGTATCTTTGCTTAGTAGTGGAGGCTATAGAGAATGGTCCACATACATCTAAGTGAACTCGCTCTAGGATTGCGCCAGCTCTACTATCCCAATCTTGAAAGGAGGCTTTCGCATACTTACCCAGGGTGCATCCTTTGCATGTATCTGTTTGCTCCAGTTTTCCCTTGGGTAAGCCGGTAGAAATTTGTTGCATGATCTTCAAGGCCCCATGATGCAAGTGGCCCAGTCTTCTATGCCACAGCTCACCAACATCTTGGCTTTGCACCACCTCTGCTTTGGAACTCAGTGTAGCACAGTCTTCTACCTCTAGCTTGTAGAGATTCTTTACTTGAATCCCAATTCGTTTGGTCTGTCCGGTGTCGATATGCCTCAAGAAAACTTTTCCTTTACTAACGACTACATCATAGCCTTTATCTTCTAGCATAGCAACAAACACAAGATTCTATTTCAAACCTGGTACATACTTAATAGCAGATAGGGTGAGAGGAGCACCATGCTCCCTCTGAAACACAACTGTACCTTCACCGGAGACACAGTACTTTCCATCATCGCCCATCTCGATCCGCATCTGGAGATCCTTCTCCTCCAATGTACTGAAAAGATTCTTGTCACCCGACATGTGGAAAGAAGCTCCATTGTCCAGGTACCAAACACATCCCACCATGGATGAAACCATGCATGCGATGAGCGAGAAATCCAACTCAAACTGTGAAGTTAGTGCATCACCATTAGATCCCTTTGAGGAACCCTTCTTGGATTTCTTCTATGGACAATTCATAGCATAATGGCCCACTTCATGACAGTGAAAGCATCGCACCTTCGACTTGTCAACCTTCTTCCCACCATGAGAAGATTTGGATTGGGATGCCTTCCCTTTCCCTTTCTTAGCTTTACTCGCTAAATCTAGATTTTCTTCATCATCTTGTTTTGATGAAGATCCATCCCTGGTGCTCTGCCTTATCTCCTCCTGCATTAGGTCTGACCAAAGTCGTTCCCAATCTGGCAACTTCTTTCTTCCATTAACCAAGTCCTGGTAGTTATGCCAGCTCTTAGGAAGACCGAGGAGTGATAGATTCACCATGTTGTCATCAACAGTCACGACCCCTACACTTGCAAGCTCATCCCTGCAGGTGGTGAGCTTGTTCATGAACATAGAGATTGTGTCACCCTTTTCGCACTTGATCTTTCGAAGCTTGTCTTTCAGTGCCAGCTTCCTCTGATCGTTGTTATTCTGATAAAGATCTTTCAATGTTTTCCACATCGAAAACGGAGTCTCCTTCCATGGAGGCTCGAGACAATGTGATCTCGAACTCCCTCCAGGAGGATTCTCCTTACTCTAGCCACACACTTTTTCCATTCTGCCAGTTGAATAGCATCAGTCGACTTTTGGACTTCTTGATCAATGAAGTCCTTAAGACTGTTATCTTCCAATACTGCCTCCATGCGATCCTTCCAGGCTATATAATTCGAATTGCCATCAAGGGCATATTTGAGTCTTAAACCACTAAACGCCATCGGTGAAATAGATGTGATAAGAACTCAATTCAATATTCAGAAACCAAATTTTGTACTTCTCCTGCTTGTATACTGTTCTTCCTTGATCACCTTTACTTTGATACCATGTAGAAATTTCACTATAGATCTCTTGATATATGCAATGTCCTAAAGCATAATACTAGATCTACTTCTACCATAAACTTTGCGGAAGCTTAAATAGATATGAGCATCATCAAGCATGAACAGATATAACTGAGAATGAAAAGTAATCAACCATAAAATAGAAGATATATCACTGGGGAAAGCACCAACCTAAAACCCCACCTCTGTATTATCATACAAGTGGAAATCTTGTTCAAGATACAAAAAGAATCAGCTCTCAAGCTATCCTACTCTCTCTGTAATCAAACAATACAGCTCACAGACTGAATGGACATAGAATATATCTTCCTCAAGCCATCCAAGCCTCCTATTTCCTTGCGCAGTTTTGATTGGGGTCCAATGATATCACATGTGTGAATTTGCCTCATCACATTCACTGTAACCTCAGGTCCAACTACGCAATCCATAAGGAATAATATTCCTTCCACATGCAAGGAATATTCACCAAGGAATATCCTAGTAACTGATAGTACATTGTCCCTCCATCTGATCTCAACTGGGTCTCTGACTGAACTGACATGCATGAGTTATCCATGAGTGAATACTCAGTTATCTGAAATACAGTAGTTACATGCATGCAAGCATTAACTAATTGAACTCTCATTAATTTAACAAACTGTTAAATTAATCTAACTGGACTTGACTAAGTTAAACTAAGTCAACTAATTACAACTCATCCTTATCTCTTTAACTGATGGATAAATCCCTCAACCAAAGGAGAAATTGTTGCATGTCCTCACATAGACTTCAAGTTTGATTTTCCTTAACTAATTAACTCAAGATGAATTAATTCATTAATTTCCAAACTGCTGTTGATATCAAATTCGAATTTTACTTCCTATGTTTAATCCAGGGACTGACTAAAATAAGAAGGGATCCCGAAATGCTATTTTTAGAAAAGCTATTTTTAGCACTTACACTTTTCACCCATTATTGCTAAGATCACCAATGGCTGAACTGCTATTTATAGCCTGGCTATTTATAGCAGTGCTATTTTTAGCATTTCTTGTTGCACATTTCAACAAAGAGAAACATTGCCAGACCATAGTTTGAGAACAACAAAACCCCCAATGAGCTACAACACATGGAATAGGAAAAGAACATTTGAGTTGATAGCAAACAAAGCCTATTGAAAACCAAGACAAACCTTGATTCAATGACAAAATATCTTAACCTACCATGTAGATAGAAAAAATATGCACTCAACCACAAATAAAACCCTACATTTACAACAAAACATGAGGGGGAGGAACAACGGTGACTAGGAAACCCTAGCCACTCACTCCTGCAATTTCTTCAAATCCATTCTCTTCAGGACTTTTAACATTCTATTTACAAACCATTATTATTATTATTAATTATGAAGTCCCTTTTGAAACTAGGATCTTAATTAAATTGGTGATTATAATAATAAAAAATAAGATAGTTATTAAAAAATCTCAAAAATTATTAAAAAATTTGAGTTTACTATTTAGAAAAACAAAATAAACTTTCGCAGAGGATTTTGAAAAAACATTGCTTAGTATAAATTATGTAAAGAACTTATAAGATCAAGTAAAATTTGCAAAACATTAAATATTAGTATTGGATAAAATCATGGTGGTTGTAAGCTTCCTTCTAGTTTTGTATGTTGGATTGAAAATTCTATTTCAAAACCAACATTTCCATATCTTCCTACTATTGATGAACAATCTCATCTTCCTTAACCTCGTCCGCGATAGAATGATTAAACAACTTAGCATTTTTGGCAATTGAAGTAGGATTTAGGACCAACCTTATAACCATTTGTCAAAGAACAACACATTCAGCTTGAAGAGCTTCTATTTTCCTCTTTGGACTATGTAAGGTTTTCAGAATGAAGTCACATTCACTACTTCTAGTTTCTTCTTAGGAATGCATCCTACAAATAAATAAAGAAAACCGAATACATATTATTAGTGATGAAATCTTCCTACCTTCTTCTAGCTCTATGAATATAAGTGGTCTTAAACAAATGAGAATCTCCTAAGATTCTTGTGATTTATTCTAAAAACACTACATAACACTCATAAAAACTCCTTTGCCACTACACACTGCTAACATACTACCATAACAATTAACCAATCCCCTTTCCAAAATTCCTTATATAATTGAAAACATAATATAAGACTACAAAGATCAAAAAAATTTCCATTAACCTTTTTTTTTAATGTAATGAGAAAGGTGTGCCATAGGATTAAGAAGGAGTAGTAGTTGGGCTACAATTCCATGTTGCCAAACCAAGAAATAGCCTACACCAAGATCACTAAACCACTAAGAAAGGTTGATAAAACCAAAACAATGAAGTCACCAAGTAGGGTTGAGTGAACTAGGATCCCATAAGAATAAACCATGATCCCATGAGACTAAACTAAAACTTATCTCAAGATTAAAGAAAAGGCCCCAATTCGAACCAAGTTGAAACAAAGAAAGAAACCATAAATTAATAATCCATAGAGACACCTCAAATTTCAAACATGTAACCAAATACATAATCACATCCATAGTAAAACCCAAATACGAGTGTGAATGACGAACATACTCCATTATTAAATGCATGTGTGTACGAGTTATGTGAAAGTAATGCACCTCAAACTTTGTGTTGCATGGTTAAGTCA
Source organism: Pinus tabuliformis (assembly GCA_031772625.1). Taxonomy (NCBI): domain Eukaryota; kingdom Viridiplantae; phylum Streptophyta; class Pinopsida; order Pinales; family Pinaceae; genus Pinus; species Pinus tabuliformis. Next base: position 535,211,437 of record CM062817.1, on the reverse strand, counting down.
TCTATGTTGATTAATGTGTCACTTGTCTCTCATGCAATTCATATACGTGGCTATGGAGTAGAGCTCAAGGTGTGCAACCATATTAGCTAGATTATCTGCCTTTTGGTTGAGTTTCTTTAGGACATGGTAGTATTCAATACTTTCAAATCTATCAACTTTCTTTCTTGCTTGATAATTCTTAAATGTTTGCCACCACTTAGAGAGGAGGCTTTGAGCATCAATTTGATAACTAAAGTTAAATCTCCAAATGCAATAATACTTTTGATATAACTTTCATCGATAATCCTTAGCTCTTGAAATAAAGTCAATGTCACCTCTTGATTATTTAATGCGTTGCCCAATGCCCAATGCCCATTCAAAATTATTTTCTTAATTTATTTTTGGATAAAAAATGATCCCTTGCACTTGTAACCCTTAATATTGAGATTAACCTTTTAACTAATCAAATATGTATATTAATTTTGAACTTACAATAGTCCATCGGGCTACGACGAACGGTGGATGTCCCGCATTAGAAGGTGTCTTCCAACTAACATGTGAGCCCCACCTAGGTTTGAAACTTGATTTACTTGTATAATGTGGCTTGTGGGTAGTTGCATTAGGCTCAGGAGTATAGTGGCAATCCCACTGACTCCATCCCAGGTCTCCTCGATGACAAGTGACATGTCTATTAATTCTCCTCATAAAAAAAAAAAGATAAAAATGAATTTATGATTAGTGTTTATTTAATATGATAATAACTTAACATCTTTGCATTATTTATAAGTATCAAGACCTTAATACTCTTTAATTCCAAGTACATTTGGTATAAGGGAATGTTCTCTATAAGGTTATGAATTGAATTATCTATTTATAAGTTAACTTTAGCCAAATTAGCATTATTCTTATAATATTGATTATTTATTATTTTTGTATATGTGTGTGAGGAGGTTAAAAGTTCTTTATACCATTAAAAAAAATGGTCTTATTATATCAATAGTGTGTTGTGTTATTGATGACCTCGTAGCTGCTTTAATCTATGGTGTCCTTTGTCCTTGCAACCTTTGCTAGGCCTATAGCCTCCCTAGTCTTACCTTTTTGAAACTAGTCTAATTAATGGAACTTGAGAAGGTGTTTCCTTTGAGAATGCAATGACACCTCAGTCCTTAGTGCTCTCTTCCTCTCTTTGGGTGTGCAAAACCCCTTCCATTTCCATCCCCATTGGTTCTGAGGCTAATGAGGAAACTAATTTTCTTAGGTTCGGAAAATTGGTTTGCCACTTTTTTGGGTTTTGTTTTTGGCTTGCAAATCTTCATGCATGGATAGAAAAATATTGGATTCGAGTGATCAAATAATAATTTTTCATTCACCGTTGTGCAAAATAATTTTCTGTTGTTGAGTTCGACAATGTTGAAAATGAGGATTTGATCCTTAATCCAGGTCCATGGTTTTGGGGCAATGCAGGTGTATGCTTGAAGCCTTGGTCCCCCTCATTCAATCCTTTGACAGAGATTTTGACCACAACACCAGTTTATAGGAGGCTTCCGAATATGCCACTGCATCTTTAGGATTTATCCTCTCTTAAGGCCATTGGATCCACTATAGGAAAGCTCCATTTTGTTACTCATGAAACTCAAAGGAAAAGTATTGCGACATGTGCCATAATGAGTGTAGAAATGCATTTCAACTTAGGGTTCCTAACTCAAATTATTTTAATTGGTAAATATTTTTCCTGGACTTAGAAATTATACATAAATGAGTATTCTTGCAGTATAGGGCTTGTTTTTATTGAGGATCACCATATAGTCTCATGGGATAAATCTATATTCGCCTAGAGTGACTCTGATTTCTCTATAAGAATAGGTTTCCAAAGCCTAAAGACATAAGATCTAGTCATGGTAAGTCCCCTCAACAAGTGGAAATTTAGGTAGATCAAATTATTGTAGTTGAATCTCTAGAACAAGAAGACTCCTTAGTTCAAGATACTCTAGGCCTAAGAAGAATCAACAAACACTCCACCTACTTCCAATGAAATAAAGATAAAAGTAGGAAAAAAGAAGAAGAAATCTATTATAAAGTTTGTATTAAAAATATGCAACTACGGTCAAATTCCACTTTGGACTACTCATTTTATGGAGATGATGATGGCATTAAGTTCCTCTTTTGTGAGGACCAAAATCAAGCTAAATATCACGTCGTTTGGACAAGCATAAATTGGTTTTTGATTTTGTGCACCCACTCATGGATATTGGATCAGGTCGGCTTCACTCTCATGCATACTTGGACAGGTCAACCTGATCCAGGAGGATCTAGACACATTTCCCAAGGAGAACCATGGTGAAGACAAACTCATTTGAAGCCTAGGTTGAGGGTGTTTTCAATTTAAATATAAATGTGGTCATATTTAACTTTTAAATTTTGTAAAATAGAAATTGAAATTATAAGAGGATTTTCTAAATTTCAATTTCTAAATTTATGTTTAAGTTGAGAGTCTTAAGGGATTACTCTAATCCGTATGGTTTTGGATAAGGCCCTTGATAGTAAGATTTGAGAGATTTCCTCCACAGATATCTCATGGGCATCTTTTAATGGATTAAGTGAGTTATTTTCTCCTTGGAGTAGGGGATATAAGGAGATATTCCTCCTTTGTTTTGGGATCTTGAGAGCTATATAAATCCATCTTATGTACTTTGTAAAACATGAGAGTTATGAGAGTTTTGGAGAAGAAAGCTTGAGAGAGCCATTTTTAGAAGCTTTTGGATAACTTTATTTTTAGAAGAGATTGGAGAGCTCAGGAAGTCTTTAGAAGGATTTGTTGATATGTACAAGCCTTGAATTACTTTGTGTAGAAGACAACTCTAGGTTGGCCACCTCGTTGTAAAGAGAAATGTACATCTTCCTCATTTTAGAAAGACAATAAAGCGATTTGACCTGTTGGAGGCGAATCTGGAGATGTAGCCTAGTGGAGGGGGTGAACTTCATTATCAATCCTTGATGTTTGCATGTTTTGTTTATTCATGATTGGATTAAGTATTTTTTCATGCATTTTTAAGTTACAAATTTAAGATGAAATGAACATATTTATGGATGTATTGTAACTTAATATGTCAAGCCCATTTCATGATTAAAAGATATTATTTATAAGTTTTAAGTGCCTCTCAAGTTTTCAGATCATTTGGTATCAGAGCATTTCGTTGTTTGGCTTAGTGGGTACACTTTTTAGGTTAAATCCAAGCAAGAAGAAGGAAACTACTTAAAGAGGTAATTTTCTAAGTTTCGAAATGTCTATTTCATCAAATGAGTCTTCTTATGATCCTTTCTTTACAAATATTTATAAAGATTCAAATATGTTTGAAAAATTCTTAACCATGAAGAAAATGGTAGAAGAATTATATGTTGCCAACGGAGAAAGCAATAAGCCGCGAAAATAGTTGAAAGCATTGGAAGATGAGAAGAAAGAGCTTCAAGATAGATTGCAAGCAGTGGAGTTGCAATTATAGGCTTTTGAAGAGGCCCTAGCAAGGTGTCAAAATGCTACAATAAATGAGGTAAGCAACATTGGTTCCAATTATCCTGAAGAAAATGTTTGTTTTCGTTCCTTCGAGAAGCACACGCGAGGACTTGGGTCGAATCTATTAAAGAAAATGGGTTACGACAGAAGAGGCCTTAGACACAATGGTCAAGGCATCATTAATCCTATTAAGGTGATAAGACAACCTCCAAATGCAGGATTGGGATATACATGTGAGGAAATTGGAGAATGCTCCAAAGTTGTCGAAGCACGAAGAACGTCGAATGTTGAGTTTGTCTCAAAGGGACTTCTACAACTTAATGATGCAGGTAATAATGGTGACAAGTCTCCACAAATAACTGAGTGTGTCCAAAGAAGATTTAATTCTCCTTGTCAAAGTCCTAGTTCAAAGGCAATGGGTTAGAAAAAGAATGGAGTCTTTCATAAAAAAGCAGTTAAAACTTCCTTCAGGTATAATGGTTCTCCCAAACAAGTGACATTTTGTACATTTTGTGGAAAAGACAATCATTGTTTTGCAGAGTGTTGGAGATTTAAGGCTTATGGTAACAAAATTGGCACAAGAAAAAGTAAACCACAACAAAGAGATCCTTCATTGCGGGTAAAGAAGTAGAAAATATGGTGGACCAAGGTGGAAAGAAACAATCACATCATCAAGCTTGGAGAAAGGTTGTGTGTAATCCACCAGAGAAAGGAGAATTTGTAAAAGTAGAACATGTGGTTAGTATTCCTAGACAAATCCATCAAAAAACTGAGCATGATGACATCAAGAATAATTCATTCAATTGGCTTGGTAAGCAATGGAGTGTGTTCCTCCTTAATTGAAATCTTGCCAAATTTGTTTGTGCATATAAATATAGCATACTCACAATATTATTAAGCGAATGTATTGCAAAGCATTGTAATAAGCATCTTTAGGTGAATAGAAGATAATTAAGGGTTTCAAAATTTTTAATTATGAATTATATTGTGAGGCAGTAATGCACGATAAGAATAATTTCCACATTCTTATGGTTATTTGATTATAGAATAACAACAGTGGAACATGCAACAGAAACTGCAGTTTTTGAACGTTGATTTAGCTACAAACAGTGGAGATATTGGAAAATCTTAGGAAAATAAGTTGAATGAAATAATCATATCTGAAAACTAGTTTAATAATTTATTGCTCTTGTCTAGTATTTTGTAATCAATTTGTGAGAATATACTCATGTAAGAAATGTTGGAATGTAGCTCTTTTGAATATTTGGAAAAATAAGTTAATTATGTTCTTCTTGGGTGTTTTGATAGTCATTAATTTAAATATATCTAATTGGAAATTTAGCGAGCTAGTAATTCTCAATGTAGTTCAGTTGCATGTCGTGATGTAGTAAATTTTACTTAATATATATTTCCCAATTATAGTTAAAAAAAAAAAAAAAAATTGTTTGTTTTTTTTTTTATATTTCCCAATTATAGTTAAAAAATTTGTTTGTTTGTTTGTTTGTTTGTTTTTTTTTTTTTGAGGAAATATTTAGGAAATCCACCATAAGGGATCACATCCCATCAACTTATTAGTAGATTCTAACCCCGACAGCGTTGAGGAGAATTGACCTAGTGACCTCCCATCAGTGAGATGCTTTAATAATGGGAACTCGACCAATTGAGCTAACCCTCGAGGCTATGTTTTGCTATTATCATAAACAAAATAAATAATAAATAAAATAATCAATGATGCCTATAACTTTCAATTATCTCATCATGTATAACATTGATGCCAATGAATGTTTATGGTTAAGAAAAATAATATAAATGGATGTTAATGTCATAAAAATGTTACAATTGTAATTGTAATATATAGTTTGAATATGTTTAATAGTTGAAATTGTATGTTTTTCTCTGGAGGTTATAAGTTTGAATTAAGAAAGAGTAGGGGTATATACATCCTTGTAAACTAAATAGTCATATCATTGTCAAAGGGATACCTTATCACACAAACAAGCATATCTCATAGGCAATTTGGGTGTAAATCTAAGTCATGACCTTACAATTAAATTTTTGTTGTTATTATTAAAAAAAGGAAAATCAAAATTGTAGTTGCACTACTTGTGACTTGAAAATATCAAAACAAATATAAAATCAAAATGCAAAAATAATCTATATAATGAAAAACAATAGCAAACCTAAAAATTTCACCAAAAGCTGAAAATAATTGCACATTTCAAAAGTGACGATGAACCTATAAAATTTGTCAACCAAGTTTAAATATCATGAAATAACAAATAGATTTAAAATTTCCCTCACTTTATTCAACTCCTCAACTACACAAATGTAAGAAACCTCCATATATTTCCCATGTTATTGAAAAATGTTACATGTTATCTTTAAGTGTATGTGTATGTATAGAGTATACAAATAGTGTAATTGTGTAATGCAACAAATAATGACAATGACAGTGACAACTTAAAATCTCAATCTTATGAGAGTGTGGTTTAGTGATACATTATTAGATGAACGTGCTTGTATTAATGTTAATTATTTGATTTAAAACTTATCGAGTGGATATTGATCAGGTAAGGTACATGTTTTTGGTGATTTTAAATATATAGAAACACTCTCATAGCACAACCACTAAACTTAACGATAATTAGAAGCATCATAGGACAAGGTCATGATATTTCAATCATTCTAGCTCCAAGGTTCATTTCATCTTGCGTGGAGACTACATGGTTTGGGAAAAATTCTTATAATATGCTTGAAGGATTTTACATAGTGTCAATGGTGAGACTTGAACCCAATGAAGGCTATATTACTAGCCCATTTTTACCAATTTAACAAGCCATTGTCGATAACACACACAACTTATCTATCGGTATATAAACTCAACAAATGACAAAAAAGACAATGAAACCCGAAAATGTAAACCATCACACTAGACATTGGTCTAAGGTACATATATTGTTGTCATAAAAAACTAAGGTATAAAATTAATAAATATTAAAGTGTTATGAGAACAAAGCAATTATAATTATGAGAGAAAATGATAGTATGAGCTCAACTTGACAAGTATTAAAATCTAAGAGAAAGAGAAACTCGGAGGCTAATAAATGTGCATATTCATGCAACCAAGTACACCTTAATGTTTTGTTAATCCATTACTTGATTTCTACTTGTTTGAAGGAATTTGAAAGAACTATCTACAATTTTCATTATTTATAAAAAAAAAAATCCAAATGATTAAGAGAAGTGGTCTTTAATAGTAACCCTCATGTGTTGGGTGAGGATGATGATCCTTGTGTTCCTTGAAATAAGGAACACAATGGCACATATTAACATTGTCAAACTCAATTACATATCTCATTGGGCATCCTATTGTATGCTTTATTTATTTGGCATATGCATGTCACATGCAACATGCATGAATGCTTCATACACAACTCACAATAACCGTGATATAACACATGAATTTAAAGCATGAATAAAAGACATAATCATTAAAGGATCGCATACAACACTTGGGCTAATCTTTCGACATTGTATTAATAAAACCACAACACAAAACTAGCTACCTCACATGCCATTGTATCCTAAAGGAACTTCTTGATACGTCACAAGGACAATACTCTTTGTATGTTAATAAACCATGATATACAAAGTTTGTCCCTCTACCTAATCCACTAAACTTACAAGCACCCACTCCTTTACCAAGTGATAAATAACAAATCAAAATCTATCTCAAATAGCCTCTTCTAGTTAGACTTTACTTAATAATTGATCAACATAGCTACATGTTCAAATTAAATCAAACTTAGTCATTAGTACCTAGCAACTACTTAATTAAATTACATTGAACATCAATGAGATAATCAACCATCTCCGGGGGGATACAACCATTGAATCAACTATGTAACTTTGTGGATCACCTTCTAGTTTCATGGATAAACCTTTGTCTGCCTCAAGTGACTCCAAATTCTCAAGAAGAATAATAAGAATGGGTTTCCCAAAGCCTAAAGACATAATATCTATTCCCACATGACTTGGGACAAGTAACTCATGGTAAGTCCCCTCAACTAGTGGCAAGTTAGGGAGATGAAACTAATGTAGCCAATTCTCTAGAACAAAAAGACTCCTTAGTTCAAGACAATTCAAGCCTCGAAGAATCAATAAACACTCCATCTACTTACAAAGAATTATATACAAAATTAGGAAAGAATAAGAAAAATTATCTTGTAGAGTCTCAGCCAATGGTGGCAAGAAGTTAGACCTAGAAGCTAGTTTAATTGTGTATTGCTTTTCTCTATTGCTACATAATCAATTTGTGAGAATATTACTCATGTAAAAAATGTTGAGATGTATCTCTTTCGAGTATTTTCAAAATAAGTCAATTACGTTCTTCATGGGCATTTTGACAATCACTGATTTAGAACTATCTGCCTCAGAATTTTGGCAAGTTAGTAATTTTCGATGTAACTCAATGACATGTATCCATCACAATTTTTGTTTGATATAGATTTCCCAATTACAATTAAAAAAAAAAATTTCGTTATGGTATTATTAAAAAAAAGATGCTTATAACATTCATTTAGATCATCATTTATAACATTGATGGCCATTAATGTTTATGGTTGTTATAAAAAATGTTACAACTGTAATTTAAAATATATAGTTTGAATATGTTTAATTGTTAAAATTTCTTACATTTTCTTTGGAGATTATAAATTTGAATTAAGAAATAATATGGGTGTATACATCTTTGTAAACTAAATAGTTAAATTATTGTCAAAGTGATCCATTATCACAAATAAGGATATCTCATACGTCATTTGGGTGTCTGAGTCATGACCTTGAAATTAAAATATTGTTGTTTAATTAAAATATGGAAAATCAAAATTGTGGTTGCACTACTTATGATTCAACAATATCAAAAGTAACATAAAATCAAAATGCAAAAATAATTGTACATTTGAAAAGTGACATTGAACCTGTAAAATTTATCAATCAAGTTTAGATGTCATAAATAACAAACAAATTTTTAATTTTTAAATGTCATATATATCAATCCTTCTAGCTCCAAGGTTCATTTCAACATGCATGGAGACTACATGGTTTGGGAAAAATGCTTATATTATGCTTGAAGGATTTTACATTGTGTCAATAGTGAGACTTGAACCCTAATGAAGAATATATTACCAACCCATTTTTACCGATTTAACAAGCCATTGTCGGTAACACACGCAACTTATCTATCTATATATAAACTCAACAAATGACAAAAAAGATGATGAAACCCGAAAATGTAAACCATCACACTAGACATTGGTCTAAGATACATATATTGTTGTGATAAAAAAGTAAGGTATAAAATTAATAAATATTAAAGTGTTATGAGAAAAAAGCAATTATAGTTACGAGAGAGAATGAGAGTATGAGATCAACTTGACAAGTATTAAAATCTAAGAGAAAGAGAAACTTGGAGGCTAATAAATGTGCATATTCATGTAACCAAGTACACCTTAATGTTTTGTTAATCCCTTACTTGATTTTTACTTGTTTGAAGGAATTTGAAATAACGGTCTACAATTTCCATTGTTTATAAAAAAGGAGTCAAATGATTAAGAGAAGTGGTATTTAATATTCAACCTCATGCGTTGGGTGAGGATGATGATCCTTGTGTTCCTTGAAATAAGGGACACAATGACACGTATTAACATTGTCAAACTCAATTACATATGTCGTTGGCCATCCTATTGTATGCCTTATTTATTTGGCATGTCCATGTCACATGCAAAATGCATGAATGCTTCATACACAACTCACAATAACCATGATATAACACATGAACATAAAGCATGAATAGAAGCCATGATCATTAAAGAATCGCATACAACACTGGGGCTAATCTTTGGCCATTTCATTAGTATTAATAAAACCACAACACAAAAATAGTTACCTCACATGCCATTGTATCCTAAAGGAACTTCTTGATACATCACGAGCACAATACTCTTTGTATGCTAATAAACCATGAGAGACAAAGTTTGTCCCTCTACCTAATCCACTAAACTTTCAAGCACCCACTCCTTTACCAAGTGATAAATAACAAATCGAGATCTATCTCAAATAGCCTCTTCTAGTTAACCTTTACTTAATAATTGATCAACATAGCTACATGCTTAGATTAAATCAAGCTTGGTCATTACTACCTAGCAACTACTTAACTACAGTACATTGAACATCAATGAGATAACCAAACATCTCCACGGGGATACGACCATTGAATCAATTATATAACTTTGTGGATCACCATATAGTCTCATGGATAGACCTCTGCCTGCCTCAAGTGACCCCAATTTCTCAAGAAAAACAATAAGAATGGGTTTTAAAAAGCCTAAAGACATAATATCTAGTCCCACATGACTTGGGACAAGTAACTTATGTTAAGTCCCCTCAACTAGTGGCAAGTTAGGCAGATGAAACTAATGTAGCCAATTCTCTAGAACAAAAAGACTCCTTTGTTCAAGATAATTCAAGCCTCGAAGAATCAATAAACACTCCGTCTACTTACAAAGAAATCTAGACAAAAATTAGGAAAGAGCAAGAATAAATCTCTTGTAGATTCTGAGCCAATGGTGGCGGGTATTTAGGCCTACAAACTAGTTTAATTGTGTATTGCTTTTGTCTATTGTTATATAATCAATTTGTGAGAATATTACTCATGTAAAAAATGTTGAAATGTAGCTCTTTCGAGTATTTTCCAAATAAGTCAATTATGTTCTTCTTGGGCATTTTGACAGTCACTGTTTTAGATCTATTTGCCTTGTAATTTTGGCAAGCTAGTAATTCTCGATGTAACTCAACTGCATGTATCCATCACAATTTTTGCTTAATATAGATTTCCCAATTACAGTTAAAAATAAATTATTGTGTTATGTTATTATTAAAAAAAAAAAGACGCCTATGCCCATCGTGATGAAGAGTGGATTCAGCCTCTCGACTACGAGCATGTTCCCTTCCGATGCAGAAAATGTCATGCCCTAGGTCATCTTTTCAGGGATTGCCCTCTGAATATTCAATCTAGTCCTCCAGATTCCTCAGGTTCCCCTGCTCAGGATGGATTTACTAAAGTCTCAAGCAGGAAGCGTGCGCATAAAAAGCCCTCCAATGGTCACAAACCCCAGCCCCGCAAGCCGCATGGCCCAGTAACCAAGAACAGCTTCGACATTCTTGGTCAATCCTCAGAAGATCCCCCCTTAAACAAGGAAGCCGCTCCTGATCATCCCTCCTCCTCCTCCCCTCCCCTTTCCTCCTTCTCCCCTCCCAAATCCTCTGCCCCCATCTCTAGCCCCATCATTCTGCAAAAGGATCAGACCAACTCAGCCGATAAACTCAAAGATATGGAGGTGGATGACAAAAATGACATTCCCCAGAATCTTGATTCTGGCAACGAAGACAGCAATCAAGTGCATATAATGGACGAGGAACCGGAAAGCATAGACCTGCATGGCCTAGATCTCCTAGAAATGGAGGCTGCATGTAGAAGGAAAGCATATGATGCCATCCCAGAGTTTCAACTTGACAAACTCGAACTGGTCATTTCACGCGCCTACTACCAAAACCAACTAGGAATTCAGCCAGGCAGCCAATGGGACGGCACCCAGCGCCATAAGGACTCGAAGAAAAGAGGCCGAAAGACAGATTTGCAAAGAACGATAGAGATTGGGAAAATCTTAGTCGACTCAGGCAGATACGCCAAATTGACTAAGTATTTCAAGCCCTCTGTCAGTAGTTAAACATGAAGCTTGTATCCTGGAATATAAGAGGGCTTAACAGCCCCGGAAAACTCAGGATGTTGAGAAACATGATAAAAAAGGAAAAGCCCCAAATTTGCTTTCTCCAGGAGACTAAATGCAATAGCTCTATGTTAGACAGCTTCCTTTCAAAAGCCTGGCCAGGATGTCGTACAGTGGCGGTCGATGCTTGTGGCGCCTCGGGAGGTTTAGCTATAGCTTGGAACACTCAAGCGGTCTTCCTAACCGATTTTCATGCGGCGCATCATCTGATATAGGCCACCTTCCATATTCTGGGAACTAACATTCATGGCAATCTGTCAAATGTCTACTTCCCGCAAGAAACTAGCAACAAGGTAGAGCTTTTGGACACTCTCGAAGTCCTCAGTAATAGCAGGAAATTCCCGCTCTGGATCGCTGCTGGGGATTTCAACATGATTACCAAATCGGAAGAAAAGCTTGGAGGAAGAAGCAGATTGGAGCCTGAGGTTGATCGATTCAAAGAGTTCATAAACTCGGCTTCCCTCATTGATATGCCGTTCTGCAATGGAACCTATACTTGGAGCAATCGCAGGGCAGGCAAGCATCAAATCGCCTCCAAGTTGGATCGCTTCCTCCTCTCGGACAATGCGGTCCACTTAGGAGGGGATTTCTCAGCAACCATACTGGCTCATTCAGGATCAGACCATTGGCCAATAGCTCTTCAATGGCAAAGACCTGGCAACATGACCAAAAGACCTTTCAGGTTCGAAGGTTTCTGGCTCACTCATCCTAACTTCAAGGAGTTTGTTAAGACCATCTGGGCCTCATACATTCCTCCAGAAGGAGCGAAAATGTACCAATTTCAGAAGAAACTAATGTTTCTCAAAAGCCATCTGAAACAATGGAATAAAGAAACCTTTGGCAACATTTTCGAGGAAAAGAAAAAGCTCATGCAGGACCTGGAAAACCTTCATCAGCAGATCATCACGGAGGGGCACACGGAAGCAACGCTGGAGAAGGAACGCCACATTCACAACTTATTGGACGAAAGAGGGAAGCAGGAAGAAATCTATTGGAAGCAAAAGTCAAGAGTTCGATGGTTGAAGGAGGGGGAGCGCAACACTAAATTCTTTCATAGAACAACAGTACAAAGGAGAATGTACAATAATATCCCCTTCATCCAAAACCAAGCAGGCGACAAGGTAGAAACACATGAAGGGATTGAAGCTGAGCTCCTCAATCATTTCCAACAAGTCCATCAAGAGCAGGGAGAAGACAGGCAACAAGCCATAAACAAAATTACCAGCAATATTCCAAAAATTATTACAGAGGAACAAAATGAACTCTTAATGCGCCCCATCAGCATAGAGGAAGTGGATGATGCCATGAAACAACTCAAAGAGGGTAAAGCTCCTGGTCCCGATGGATTCACAACTACTTTCTTCCATGCCTTCTGGGATATGTTAAAAGAGGAAGTCTGGCAGATAGTTGAAGAATCCAGAGCAACACATTGGCTTCTCCCCTCTCTCAACGCTACCTTCATCGCTCTCATTCCCAAGGAGGAAGAATCCATCACTCCAGATAAATTCCGTCCCATTGCATTATGCAATGTCATTTACAAAGTAATTTCAAAGGTCATAGCTAATCGGCTCAAACCGCTTCTGCCAGCACTTATATCCAAGGAGCAGTCAGGCTATGTGGAGGGGCGACACATAATGGATGGCATCCTCCTCTCTCACGAAATCATCCACTCTCTCAAGAACTCTAAGCAAGCAGGTATGCTACTCAAGCTTGATCTTTCAAAAGCATTTGACAAACTGAATTGGAACTATATCCATCATATGCTCAAAGCCTTTGGTTTTTGTCCTCCTTGGATTCGATGGATCCTGAACATGATTAACTCTACTCATTTCTCCATCCTGGTCAATGGCATTCCCTCCCGTTCTTTCAATCCCTCCAGGGGCATCCGGCAAGGAGACCCCCTCTCCCCCTTTCTTTTCGTTTTGATGGCCGAAGGGCTGGGGAGGCACATCAAGCAAGCTCTTTGCTTGCAGCAAATCAAGGGTATCTCTGTGCACAACTCCCCTGCCCTCTCCCATCAGCAATTTGTTGATGATACAATGCTGTTTGGTTATCCCTCGGCTCAAGAAGCCCGTAGACTCAAAGGCCTCCTCCAGGACTTCTCTCTGGCATCTGGCTTGACTATCAACTGCTCCAAATCGCAAATTTTCTTTTTTCACACTCCCCCGTCTGTCAAGTCTGCTGTCTCTCGCATTTTAGGCTTTTCCTCTGCGTCTCTGCCCTCCAAATACTTAGGTGCCCCCCTCACTACTTCAGCAATCAAGCACTCTGCCTGGCGCACCTTACTGGACAAAATCGAATGTCGCCTCAACCTCTGGACTCACAGGTCGCTAAATCTGGCCAGCCGAATTGTACTCATCAAATCGATTCTGCAAGCAATGCCTCTTTACTTGTTTTCTTCTTTAGCTGCACCAAAATGGGTTTTAAAGAGCCTCAGGAACATGCAGCGAAATTTCTTATGGAGCAGCTCGGCCACCAATAGAAAATGGGCCTTGGTTAAATGGACAAAAGTCTGCATGCCCAAGGACAAAGGAGGAATTGGGCTAAGAGACCCTGAACACAGTAACGCCATCATGAATGCCAAGATCTGGTGGCAGTGGCTCACCAACCCAGACAAACCATGGGGAACGATATGGACAGCGAAGTATGCAGACAACAGACCCCACGAGGAACTCATCAGATTCACCCCCACTGAAAAAGGCTCTTTGATATGGAACGCTGCAAAGCAACACCATCACATTATCCAACAGCACAGCTTCTGGGAAATCAGAAATGGTTGCAGCGCAAGATTTTGGATGGACGCCTGGAATCAAATGCCCAGACTTACGAACATTCTCCACCCTTCAATGATTCCGGAGAGGCAGGAACAGCAACAGGAAAAGGTCCAACATTACTGGCAACCAGAACTAGAAGTGGGCTTGAGAAAATGGAAATCAAGCGGCCAAATCCTTAGCAGAGAAGATGACAGGATGAACATGGAGCTGGATATCGAGTTACGGAAAAGAAGAATAAGACAGGACAATGGCGAGGACATTCTCCGATGGGGACACCTACCCAAAGGAACCTATATCACAGCAGAAGCCTATAAAATTTTATGTAACTTCGCAGCTAACCCCGACCCTCTATGGAAGAAAATTTGGGAACTTGGTCCTTGGCCAAAGATCTCCTACTTTCTCTGGCTGACCGGGCACAAAAATATTCTCACCTGGGATAAGCTCAGAAAGAGAAACTTCCATGGCCCCTCGATCTGTCACAATTGTCTTCAGGAGGAGGAAACCCTCCAGCATCTACTGAATTCCTGCCCCTTAGCCAAGCTTCTCTGGAACAGGGTCAGATTCAGATGTCAAAGACAAGGCATAAAGGAGGACGACATAATAAATTCCATAAGGCTCTGGCCCAGGCAACCTTACAAAAGTTCACTTCTCAATTATCTATGGTGCATTATCCCAGGGATTGTCCTCTGGAATATTTGGAAGGAAAGAAATCAGCGTATCTTCAAGAACAAAAGATCGCCGCTAGAGGTAATATGGAACAAGATTCAAGGAAACATTCAAGAAACAATGGCGCTCCAAAGTTGGACCAAAGAAGATTGGCCGTCTGAGGACAGTGAGCAGAACATTCTAAGAAATTGGCAGCTGCAGATACCTCAAGATCCCCATCGAAGCAACCTTCCCAATAGCAGCATTAGAAAAGATTGTCACTGGATCGCTCCCCCTGAAAACTCTTACAAGCTAAACTTTGATGGGGCCTCCAAAGGCAACCCAGGGGCTGCAGGGTTTGGAGGCATTATCAGGAATCATGAAGGCATCCCTCTACAAATCTACTTTGGAAGTATTGGATGGGACACCAACAACTCAGCAGAGATGGAGGGGCTCTGGCAGGGCCTTCAAATTGCCTGGAACCTTAACCTCCAACCCTTAATTGTAGAAGGGGACTCTCAAATTCTCATTAACATGGTAACTCGTATACATAATGGTTCACAAGCAAGGAAGATTGCTCCTAGCTGGAGACTTGAGGCAAGATTAAATGAAATCGCGCACAGGATTGATAATGCAAGGGCCATCTCCTTCAAACACACTCGACGGGAAGGAAACAAAGTTGCAGATCTTCTGGCCAATATTGGGGTTGAGACCAGCACTCCCCTAATCTCGGGCAACACAAACACCATATCTAACAGGCAGCAGCTCCAGGAATGTGAAAGCTTAATCCAAGAGGAGGCTGTTGCCCCGGATGCGGGTGCCACCTCGCATAGCCAGGAAGGGCCACTTGCCACGGCCGATAGGACACGCGACGGACAGAGTTCTTTAAGGCTCCTTGCCGCCACCTCCCATCGCCAAGCAATGCAGCACACCAGCCTTTATGAAGGCGCAGGGACCATAGCTGAGGTTGATGGCCGCATTCAATGCGGGAGCAATTCGAAGGAATGAAGGGGACGATAAGATATGCGATTTGGGGGCAGTCGATACCCAAAGCTATGGTGTTCATGCTCTGCATTCTGCGAATTCCGGGGTTATTGTGGAATTGGGGGAGGCTGGCTGACTGCTGGTCCTCCCTGGTTCATGCCTGCATTCATTTGTTTGCTACCCTGAGCCGAATTGGAAGGGAACTCCATCTGAGGAAGAGGTTACTGGAAGAATGGTGTGGGAGAGAATGCCATGTCGTAGAGGCCGAGGCTCAGGGCGAGCCAGATCCTCTCGCGGGCCTGCAGCTGACTTACATCACCACTGCTGCTGTGTTTACTGCCATCGACGTGTGGGCGCTCCTCAGGTGCAGGCTAGCCAATTTGTGGAAGCTGGAGGGTCCAACAATGGCGAGCCAAGGCTACCTGCGTTTGGCTCTGTCATCTTCACACTGGGCAATTCCAGAGAAAATTTGGGTATCAATGCCCACATATCTGTGTTATTCACCAAGATCCCGGAGGAGAATGAGGATGGCTTGCCTCGGCCACCTGCAATGGAAAATCCCTTGGATAACGAAGGGGGAATTCCCCTGGAGCAAGAAGGAAGATTGTCTCAGGCTCTGGCGGAAGATTGTCGGGTTGTGGACAAAGGTAAGAGGCCAATGGGTGAGGCTTCAAGCTCAAGGGGTGCTGCACCACGGGAGCACGACCACCCATCCAGCCATTTGCACGAACCTGAATTGCCAGCCTTCATGGACGGCTTACCAGAAGGACATGGTTGGGCTTGGATTCGTGAGGCTGAGCCAGAGGACGAGCCGGAGGAAGACGCGACCGAGGACTAGGCCCAGGAGGCTCTCCCGCATTCTGCCTGGATGCGTGTGGGATCGTGGTCGGTTCTGTTATCTCTCCTGTTGTCTTGTGTCTATCTAGTGTTTTCCGTTCAATGATGTTTCCGGGTTTTAGGTGTCTACCGCTGTCACTTGTTTTCTCCTCCGTTACGGATAGTAGTTTTTTTGGTTTGGGCCATAACCACATGCCCTGTATCCAATTGGCAAACTCTGCCCCTGCGTGGGTTTCACAGAGATGTTTAGAGACTTTTTGTTGGTGGTTTTTACAGAGATGTTTAGGCTCTTTTTGTTGGTGGGTTTTACAGAGATGTAATGGGTTTTGGGACTATGTCACAGCTGCCCATGGAGCCACTCACGGACATGGGCAGCAAGAAATCTCGAATGTAAAGTTTCAGTTGTAAATATTAATACAAAAGTAGGTAGTGTTGCTTAGAAAAAAAAAAAAAAAAGACGCCTATAACATTCATTTAGCTCATCATTTATTACATTGATGCCCATTAATGTTTATGGTTAAAAAAATATATAAGTGGATGTTAATGTTATAAAAAATGTTACAAGCTTAATTTGTAATATATAGTTTGAATATTTTTAATGTTAAAATTGTTTACTTTTTCTTTGGAGATTATAAGTTTGAATTAGAAATAATAGGGGTGTATACATCTTTATATACTAAATAGTCAAATAATTGTCTAAGGGATCCATTATCACACAAATAAGGATATCCCATCCGTCATTTGGGTGTCAATCTGAGTCCTGGCCTTGAAATTAAAATATTGTTGTTTTATTAAAATAAGGAAAATATTCATCTAATCAACCAAATAATGAAGATGTTCAGAAATTTTTCAAGAACAAAGGACTCTCCTTATCCCTCCAGAGAGAACCGAAACTGGATATGCTATCTTCCTTTGCTTTTGTGGCCTTCTGTGCATTGACCAAGGATTTTGCAGCCATGCAAGAGTATTTAAACTGGTTCTTCATTGAATGGACAATGGATCCTTTCGGGCTCTGTTGAGACTGAGTTGCCTGAAATTAATGACTGATGCATAATGTAATAGTGGTGTTAGGCTCCGGCCCAACCTTTTCTATAAATAAAATTCAACCGTTCTTGTTTTTTTTTTTTTAACAATAACGGGTAGTTTTTATTTATGATTCGGCAAAACAGTTGTCGAGGGCTTTAACAGGGCTTCTTTGTAATTCATTGTTACAGATTTGTGATTGATTGCTTGAAAGTGCTCTTATCAGCAGATTTTTGTTGTTCCTTTTCTGTTGTTCCTTTTCTGTTGTTCTTTTTCTGTTGTTCCTTTTCTGTTGTTCCTTTTCTGCTGTTCTTTTTCTGTTGTTCCTTTTCTGCTGTATTTTCTGATGTTCCTTTTTTGTTGTTCCTTTTTTGTTGTACCTTTTTTGTTGTTCCTTTTCTGCTGTTCCTTTTCTGCTGTTCCTTTTCTGTTGTTCCTTTTCTGTTGTTCCTTTTCTGCTGTATTTTCTGCTGTTCCTTTTCTGCTGTTCCTTTTTCCCGATGGAACAGCTCTTGCATTTCTTTGTTGTTCCTTTTCCAACGGATCGGCTCTTGGATTTTTCTATTGTTCCTTTTCCAAAAAGAACAGCCCTTGCGTTTTTGTTGTTCCCCTTTGTTAACTGATCACAGGCGCAGCGCATCAACCTTGGTGAAGATCCGTTGCTTTTGCTTTCTGAGACAAAGATCTGCTTCCTAGTTTGCAGAGAGGAGACCCAATGCAGGGAGAGCCAGATCATCCCAGGAATCACTGCGATTTCTTTTTGATCTGGTGGAGCATTATAAAGAGTTCAAGAAACCCAAGAGCGGAAACTGGTCTTGAGGAGGCCCTCGTGAACTCCCCAGCACCTACCCAGACGCAGCAGTGATTTCCAACGACGAACAGAGATCAAAATGCCGAGGTTGCGTTCTAAACTTCCCTTGTGAGTGAGTCCGCGGATCCTAACAGCGGCCAGCACAGAATGGTTTGGTCCCGAGGTCTGGAGAATCTGAATCAGCGAAATGCTCAAAGGAACAGAGGCCCAGACATCTCTAGAATTAAGGAATGTTGTAGTCCGATTCCACATCAAAAACTAACAGAGATCTCCTACTCCTGAGAGAGCCTAGGTTGGCTGCCAAGTCCGCCTGTGAGTTTAACTTCCTCAGAACATGATAGAAGGAGATTTTGTGGAACTTGGGCAACAGAAGTCTGATTTTTTTGAGGATGGGGGCTAACTGCACCTGAGAAGATATCTTTTGAGAGTTCATAGCCTGTATAATTAGTCTAGAATCTCCAAACACTGAGATTTCCTCTTGAGAGCTAGATTTAGACCCTGCCACAAAGCAAGAGCCTCCGCTCTGTTGTTTGTTTCATGCCCCAGACCCCAAGCAAAGCACAGCTCAATTGAGCCACCTAGGCTTAAGATAACTCCACCGCCACCCGCCTTTCCTGGGTTGCCTTTAGAGGCCCCATCGAAGAAAAGGCAGTGATCATCCAGAGCAGATCTCATTTGATGAATTCCTATTCTTCCAGACGAATTTCCCAGTGAGAGGTGGCTTTAGCAGGAGGAATGGGTCTGTTCTGGTGATTTGGGACGAGCTCTTTTAACCATTGATCTTCCTCACTGTCCAGAATCGTGCCATTTCTTATGGTGGGGTTGGTTTCTAAGGCCTCCCCCAACAGAGCTTTGATCTTAGTGATAATTCTGATCGGGTTACAACTCTCCTCCCTAAAAATTCTGTTGTTCCTCTCAAGCCATAGTTTCCAGCATGTGAATTTGGGGATCCACATCTAAGTAGTCTTGAGAAGGATCTTTTTGGAGAGATAGAACATGGATAATTTGGCCCAGTTTCTTAGCAGGTCCTGAGTATTTCCTAGAAGCTCTATTTTGTCTGATCCTAACATCAGGACACCCCTCCAGACTTCTTGAGCAAAGGGGCACAATAAGAACAGGTGGTTAGCTGTTTCTTCATCCGAAGCACAAAGAGGGCACCTGGAGGGACCTTCCATTCCACGCTTCCTCAGGTTATCTCTAGTGAGGATACTTTTATGCACCAGAGTCCAGCAAAAGAAGTCAATTTTGGGGAGGGCAGGGAAAGACCAAATAAATTTCCATTGAGTTGGCTCTGGGGGGATGCTAGGGACAACCACCATACTTTTGTAACCTTCTACTGCTGAGTAAGAGCCTGAGAGAGAACCCCACCCTCTTTTGTCCTTAGAGGAGGCCTTTAAGGGAGATTTTCCTTGGAGAAAGTCCAACAATAAATTGGCTTCACCATCCAGCCAATGGGGGACCTCCCCAAAATTCCAACCATCCCATAGACTATCAGCATCATTTGTGCAATTGGAGATGTTTCAAAGGGTTTCCAAATTGCTGGCCTGAAGCCAAACTCTGATATTTTCCAGTTCTGCCATCTGATTCAAGCGTTGATCTCCAAGAATCGAATCATCCCAAATTTTTATTTTTTTCCCATTACCTGGTATCCAATAAAGCTTATCACTGAACTGTTTCAAAGCTGTGAGACAGAGTTTGAAAATTGGAGATCCTTTGGAAATTCTTGGAGGATGGTCCAAGCACCTCAAATGCTGCCCATGAAAATATTTTTTCCACAGAACTCTCTGGCTCCAACTAGGATTGCCAGAAACAATGTTCCAAAGGAGCTTGGAGCCCAGAGCAAGATTTTGGGCTGCCAGATCTCGCATTTGGAGACCTCCTTCCAAGAATGGCTTCTTAATAGTGTCCCAATTTACTAAATGGAGCCTTCTTTCATTATTTTTCCCTCCCTCCCACATAAATCTTCTCAAGAGACCCTCCACTTTGCTAATAAAGGTTTTAGGGGCTAAAAGGATGGAGTTCTGATAAACCGAGAGGCTTATGAGAATAGATTTCATAAGGATTACCTTCCCAACGTTATTCAACCATGAGGCTCCCCAAGCTTGTATTCTGAGTTTTAGCTTGTCTAGCAAAGGAATTCAGTTAGCAACCTTAGTATTTGATTTGAAGATTGGGATCCCAAGATACTTAAATGACTCCCAGGTCAGGGTTCTTTCCATTTCTAAAACCCTGGCTATGTCTGTCAAATCCTTGATCGAGCAATTCCAGCCATAGATCGTGCTTTTTAGATAGTTTATCTTGCTGCCTGAAACCTCCTTATAAATGTCCAGCTCCTTCTTGAAGGTTCTAGCAGAATTTATGCTAGCTCCTCCAAGCAATAAAGTATCATCATCAAATTGGGCATGATTTATGTCTTTAACATTGTGAGCCATTCTCAAGCCTGACAAAGTTTGGATCTATTGACAGTACTCTAGCTAGAAGCTGAGCATCGAAGCTTGAATGGCGTAGAGAAGCGGGGACAAAGGGCAACCTTGTCTTAGCCCCCTCGAGGCTTGGAAGAATTCCATTGAACGACCATTAACCAGGGGCGCTATCCAAGGGGAGGCAATGCAGGCTTTCACCCAAGTTATGAGAACTTTTGAGAAGCCAAATTTCTCCATCACAAAAAACAGGAAATCGTCTCTCACCCTGTCAAAGGCATTTGACAAATCAAGCTTAATCACCATGCCTTTCTCTTTTCAATGACAGCTTGAATGAATTGCTTCTTGCACCAGCACAATATTGTCAAGAATCTTTCTCCCTTTTATGAATCCTCCTTGGTTTTCAGGGATGATGACCGGCAGAATTTTCTTAATACGGTTGGCTATTATTTTTGTGATCAACTTATAACTTGTGTTACACAAAGAGATGGGCCTGAATCTGCTGAAATCGGTGGCGCCTTTGTCTTTCGGAATCAAGGCGAGGAAGGTCGAGTTGGTACTGCCTCCAATCTTGGTACAGGTCTGAGATTTATGGATCATTCTTAGAAGGTCTTTTTTGATTGTAGGCCAGCAAGTCAGGTAGAACCTTGTTGTGAACCCATCAGGGCCCGGGGCTTTGTCCGGGTCCATGCAATCCAAAGCTTTTTTAATCTCATTCATACTGATCGGAGCAGTCAGCATAATATTGTCAGAATCTTGAACACAGTGAGGAATAAGATCAATCGGATAGGCTTGAGACTCAATAGGAGGGTCCTCCAGGGAAAAGTAAAGATATTTGAAGAAGGAGTGGGTTGCTTGCTTTATGCCTTCAGAATCTTTAACCACAGTGTTTTGATAGTGAATTTCATTTACCGTTTTGAAGTGCTTGCGTGCTTCAGCTTGCTTATGGAAGTAGCTTGTATTTTTGTCTCCAACCTTTAACCAAAGATTTCTAGACTTCTGTCTCCAGAACTCTTCTTCATCCCTACTTGCTCTATGGAGATCTTTTTGCAGTTCTACTTCTTTTTGAAGAAGGGATTGAGTTACATCAGAATTCTCCATTGTTAATTGATGGCCTTCTAAACTGTCATGCAGCTCCTTTCTTTTGGTGGTGGGCATTTTCAGCCTTTTAGCCCACTCCTTGAGCTCCCTTTTAAGTCTTCTCATTTTTTCTTCCCACACAAAGAAAGGGGATCCTTGGACTTGCCGGTTCCAGGCCTCGGAGACCACGTCCTGGAATCCTTCTTGATGAATCCATAGAGAGCTAAATCTAAAGGGAATGGGGCCAAGATTTCCATCCAAGGAGAGCTCAAGAAAAATGGGTTTATGGTCAGAGGTGTAGTTCGGCAAAATTTTAGAGGTGGCCATTAGACCACAGGTCAAGAAGGAGGATTGGACTAGAAATCTGTCCAGATGAACAGCAATGTGGTCGAGGCCTATCCTTTTGTTTGACCAGGTGAATTTCCCAGTTGTGGGCTTGATATCCTCCAATTCCCAATCTAAAATGATGTCTTCAACCCATTCTCCAGCTGGGTCCCTGACCAGCAAACCCCCCTTTTTCTCTTTTGTGGCTAACATAACATTCAGATCACCTGCAATAATAATATTTTCTGGATTGTGCAAGAAAAGATAGGACTGAAGCGAGTCCCAACAAATTTTTTCTCCGATGGTAAGACCAGAGCATAAAGATTGAACATACTTACTAGTGGCCAGAATCTTTATGGAGGAGCTTAGTGAGTAGCCAATGGGGGCAACATTCTTCGTGAATCAAATCATATTTGGAGTTATCCCAAAGGAGGAAATCCCTCCAGAGGCGCCTCTGGCGCTGACTGCTCTCCCTTGGCCTTTATGCTAGAATGCTTTGCTTGCTTGGAGGAGTAGAAGGTCCTCCATTTTTGTCTCCTAGATGAGAAGGATTTCAGGCGAGTACATCCTTACAATGTCTTTCAGAGCTTCTTCTTTCAACTTGTTGCCTAACCCTCTACAGTTCCAGGAGACGTATCTCATTATTTACTAGCTTGGAAGGTTGTGGCTCCTCTTGGAGCCTGACCATGCTTGCGCTTAGATCTGGTATTCATCATTCCTTTGAGAGTTTTCTAAGAGCCTTGGAGGACATCTAGGTAAGTTTTTTCCTCTCCATGTTTCTTCTTAGACTTTCGACCCCTAGCCGACTTGCGAGCTGTCTGAATCTAAGACTCCATCTTTTGAATCTCCCTCAGAGTTGGAGCCCAGATTGATGTGCTCCTCGTTTTCTTCTTTTTCCCCTTGTTCAACCTCTGCTGGAGGAAGAGTTGACTTTGCCTCGGCTTCTTTCACTTTCTTCGACGGGTCTTCTGGTTCCTCTTGGGTCCCAATGGCATCTGTCTTTTCCCCAGAGGAAGAACCCTCTTTTGGAACTTCTTTGGCTTTTGGTTTGGGCCGGGGCTTCACCAATGGCCCTAAATTTTTCTTCTCAGCTGGTTTTGGGACTGCCTTGCCCTTTTTTATTTCTTTCCATCCTTCTTCGTCCACTTTGTCCCCGGCTGGGGCTTTTGCGCAATTTCGTTGGAAGTGTCCATGTTCGTGACAAGTTCTCCATTTGAAAGGCAATTGATCGTAATCTAATTTTTAGTAGTGATACCATTCTCCAACTGTAAGTTTTATCACTTCAGGCAGTCCAGCTTCCAGATCAACTTCCACACAGATTCTTGCACAGGTATATTGGCCCTTGTTATCTGCTTTGTCAATGAAGCGGTCGAGACCATTTCCAATCTTCTGCAGGGTGTGATAGCTGCAGCAATGGATCGGAAGATTGGGGAGCCGGACCAAGACTGGGACTTCTTTAGGGGTGTAGATTGAGGGATCGAAGTTGGGGGTCCACTTATTAAGATACAAACCCTGATTTCCCATAAAATACGGACCGTTTCTGAAAACCAAATCTCGATCTTCTTTGGAGGTGAACTCGAAAATGAAATACCCCCTTTCGACAACATAGCAGATCACATTGTTTTCCAGAAGGGGCCTCCAGTTGCGTTGGATCCAGTCCTCTGTTGTTTTTGTAGAGGGACAGCATCCCATAAATTGTCCTACCAACCCTCTGTCAGCTAGTGCTAGTGCGATTTTTATCGGTTGTTCTTCTGGCAGGGCGATCTCAGGAATTTCCTCGAGTTTTTTGATGAATTTCGAGACTTCTGGAGTCAAACGCTTCTTCCCTTTCTGCGAGAGAAGTCTTCTGAAGAGATTGGCGGGGTGGGAGAGGGCTCCCCACCCCCAAGCGCACTCATGGCGGCAGCTACGCTCCTTTGCTAAAACCGGAGGAGGAAGGCAGAGCCCGATTACGGGGATGCCAGGAAGGAATGAGGGCTCAGCGATAGGGGCTACCAGGCAGGAGGCCTGTGGAGGACCGCAGGGGCCGAGGAAACAAGGGCGTGGGAGCTCAGAACGCGTGCGCAGCAGCAGTCTATCACAAGAAGTTTTTTCAAATTCAACCGTTCTTTTTAAAAAAAAAAAAAAGGAAAATCAAAATTGTGGTTGCATTACTTATGATTCAACAATATCAAAAGCAACATAAAATCAAAATGAAAAATAATCTGTACATTGAAAAAGGATAGCAAACCTACAATAATCACCAAAATGTGAAAATAATTGTACTTTTGAAAAGTGGCATTGAACCTGTAAAATTTATCAATCAAGTTTAGATGTCATAAATAACAAACACGTTTTTAAATTTTAAATGTCATAAATATCAATCCTTCTAGCTCCAAGGTTCATTTCATCATGCGTGGAGACTACATGGTTTGGGAAAAATGCTTATATTATGCTTGAAGGATTTTACATTGTGTCAATAGTGAGATTCGAACCCTAATGAAGGATATGTACCAGCCTGTTTTTACTAATTTAACAAGCCATTGTCGATAACACACACAACTTATCTATTTGTATATAAACTCAACAAATGACAAGAAAGACGATGAAATTCGAAAATGTAAACCATCACACTAGACATTGGCCTAAGGTACATATATTGTTGTCATAAAAAAGTAAGGTATAAAATTAATAAATATTAAAGTGTTTTTTTGTGAATAAGATATATTATATTACTATAAAAAAGTTGTATTTACAAGAGTTGGGTTGTGCGAGAAGATCTCTCCAGCACAAGAGCCAACAACCCTCGCCATTTTGGCAACCATAGTGAGAGATTTACAAAGAATCTTTATAAAAGAAAAGTTGTGTTTTCTGAGAAGATTTCAATTATCATAATAGGGAAAATAACAAAAAGCATAACTAATTCTGACTCCAAAAAACCAAATGGTAAAGTTCCAGAGGCATTTATTTCATGTGTTGTGCTAGCCGCAACAAGCTCGGTGATGACCACGAGCCTGAGAGGGTGAAGGAACAAAAAGGAACCCACCGCAAACATTAAGGGTTGGCTACCTCTGGATCATCATCCAGGCTAATTCGTTGCTCTTAGGTGTTGCCTTCCTATGGTGCCATGGCAGTTGGATGGCTGGAAGAGGCACCAACAGCTTCCTTTTTAACGCGAGGGGAGTTGTCGCCTGACGAGTGAATCTTTGCAGTGGCTCGTTTCTTCAACACAATATAGTGGGGAGAGTCTCTAGCGACGAAGCGGCAATGGTGGACTGACTCCACATATACCACGAATTTATCAGTGAGGTTATCAATTTTATCGTCCAGTACCTTTGTATGCTCAGCCTGCTCATGCATTTCCAAGTCAAGGAGAGTTTCATCTGCCACGAGAGGTCTATGGCTCACGTATAGATATTTTCCCTGGCCTTGGAGAGAGTAGGGTTAGGGATCCACGCGAAATCAACAAAAACTTCTTCTGAGGAAACACCATGCCTAAGAGATTTGGCATGTGCTTCCAAGTTCGCAATTCTCTCCTACATCTATGGATTCACAGAAACAAAGTAGTTCAAAGCATCTTGCCGAGCAGAGGACTCAGCGTGAGTGATGGGAGGGGAGCCTAAATTGTTCCAACAGGAGGAATCACGGCCACGACCACGCCCCTGATTGGGAGCCAGACTAGAACAGCGCTTGGGAGCCATGAGAGGGGGGAGGACGGACAACGGGCTTTCAATGGAGGGGAAGCAGGAAAAATAGGGCACAAGAACGAGCCAGGTGATGGGGAAGAGAAGGCGAGAGGGGGTATTCATAGGGGCGGGAAGGTCAGGGATGGGGAATGAAGGCGGATCAAGTGAGGTACCAGAGGTGGGCGGTGGTGATGGTATCGAGCTAGGATGATAGGACAGAAGGACGGCGGCCCCGAGGGAGAGCAGAGTAGTAGAAGGCTTCTTTGGCACGGCTGGCATACGAAAATCGGCGCGGGAAAGATTTTTCGTATTACTGCATTCATCTGAACATCATAATTCATCATTAATGATACTGGAGATCTCCAAACTGTTAATGCTCATTATTTCTATTGTCCTTTACATTTATGATTTCACATTGCTAACGGAGACTGCCTTGCTCCAACTCATTCCAGGCCCTCGACCACAGATGGTAGTTTCCCGTCGTGCCTTCGTTTTCCAACATGTCCGCCAAATTGTTCCCATCGCATCTAATATCTTGGAAGTGAAGCCCATTCATTCTTTTGATATTATTTTTTATTCTTTGAAGGATTTTATTCAACCGCCAATTGTCTAACACCTTGGCGACATCCAAGCCCTGCTAAAGTTTTCAGTTGGCCTGAGTTGCCAGGGTCGAGTCTCCTTCTATGATCAGAGGGGTCAAATTGTGGAGTTTAGCAATGTCGAGCCTGTGTTCCAGAGCTTGAAGTTTGGCTGCATTTTTGGTAGAGGTACCAACGTTGCCTTCATAGAGCCTAAGGATTTCCCCCTTAGAGCTCCTAATGACTCCCCCAAAGACAGCTCTGCCCGAGTTACCTTTTGTTGTCCCGTCATAATTGATTTTGATGGTACCTATCTCCGGCGGATACCAGTTGACAGCTAGGCCCCAATTTCTAGAAATGGTTGAGGCATTAGAGAAGTGGGTGAGATGAAGGTCAAGAAGGGTGAGAATGCTCAAATATGAATTGCTTGGAGGGTCGAAGCGGCATTGGAGAGAAGAGGATGCCACGGTTTCCCAGATTAGGTTCTTGATGATGGAGAGAACTTCTTCCTGAAGGGATGTTCCTCTGAAAATTCTAGCATTCCTTTCCTTCCACGGCATCCAGCATATGATTCCTGGAGCAATGTTCCAAGCCCTGTTCACTAAAGGATTGGGGGAAAGGGAGGGTCTCCAATTTTCAATGGTATTGAGAATTGAAGAGGGGTCCTGATCCGAGGCCTTGAAAACTAGATACACCCAATTCCATAGCTTGTCCGCGTAGGGGCACTTATTCATCAAGTGATTTGTTGTTTCCTCCTTCGGCTAACACAGTTTGCATCTAGAAGGGCCGATGGATCATTTTTTCCTTAGATTGTCCCATGTAAGAATATTTTTGTGAATTATGAGCCAAAGAAAAATTGTGACTTTTTTCTAGTGTTTCCTTCCCACAGAGATTTCCATTTTTTCTCCGATTGATGTTGGTCATGGAGAGTAGTGTAGTTGTAAGCTTCCTTTAAATTAAAGTGCCCTACCGGGTTCTTACCCCATCTGAGCTTGTCCTCGGAGGTA
This sequence comes from Pinus tabuliformis, assembly GCA_031772625.1. NCBI lineage: Eukaryota > Viridiplantae > Streptophyta > Pinopsida > Pinales > Pinaceae > Pinus > Pinus tabuliformis. The sequence continues at coordinate 535,183,952 of CM062817.1, read as the reverse complement.
TCATATTGAATTTGTCTTTTTTGGAGTTTGGTCGAGAGCTCCTACCACACCTGAGGGTTGATTGGGGGTTCCCACTCTTTTTCATCTAACCATTCTCTCCACTTGTCACTTCCATTGCTGGTTTTCCAGTATTGACTTACCCTGATTTTGCCCCTATTTTTCATGCCAATCCTTATCTGTCTGAATTGATCCTTTGCAAGGTATGGCCTTTTCTGCTAGGCATCTTCCCAAGAGAGGGCCTTGTCCCCATTTCCCACCTCCCAAAAACTGTGTTTTTGGATGATTTCTCTATTGTCCCATGCCTGGTTCCATATGACAGAACCTTTTATTCTCCCATTGATCTTGATGATTTGTTCCTGCATGTGAGTAGGGATGTATTTCACCTTGAAGAGAACACCCCAAGGGGAATTTGGGTAACTATCACCACAGTGTTTTGGCGCCTAAGGACTTTCCTAAGTTCTCATGGTCCCTGAGGCCGAGACCGCCTTATTTTTGGGTTTACACACTTTTTCCCAAGCCACCAATGCCCACTTCTGCTTCTTTTCTGAACCTCTCCACAGGAATTTCCTCTGGAGATTTCTGATAGTATTGGAGATTGATTTGGAGGCTACCAAGGCTAAGTACAATTAATGTGGAATAGCCTGTAGCATTGATTTTACTAATACCAAGCGACCTGCCAGATTTAGAGATCTGAAAGTCCATTGGCAAGCCTTTTTTCCATATTGATGATAAGAGCTTCCCAAGTAGAGCGAGCCATGGGCTTATCAGTGAGAGGGACACCGAGGTATCTGGAGGGGAGGTTGCTTCTTTGGAATTCTAAGATTCTGGCGATATTTTTTTGGATAGCCAGAGGGGTGTTGAAGAAGAACAATTTGGACTTTTCTTGATTTATTGAGGTGCCAGAGGCAGCAGAGAAACCAGAGAGAATGGCTTTAAAGGATGAGGCTTCTTTTATGGTGGGGAGACCCATTAGCAAGGTATCGTCCACAAATTGTTGATGAGTGGAGGGAGGAGCGGTGGGATAAAGCTTGAGGCCAGAAAGAGTATTGGATGAAGAGGTCGAGGTGATAGATCGGCTAAGCCCCTATACCATTATGACAAAAATAAAGGGAGAGATGGGATCCCCCTACCAGATGCCTCTTGAGGGGTTGAAGGCATGATATGGGGATCCATTCAAGAGAATCGAGAAAAAATACCCTAAGACCATCGCCATAATCCATTTTATACAATATTTGTGAAACCCAAAAGCTCTTAGGACCTCTTTCATGTAAACCCAGTTGATTTTGTCGAAAGCCTTGGACATGTCTAATTGGATCATCATTCTAGGCTTCCTTTGAACTTTGAGAGAGTGGATTAATTCATGGGAAAGAATGATGTTATCCATGATTTGCCTTCCTTCCACATAGCTAGTTTGGTGTTGGGAGATCAAGAGAGGCAGGATGGTTTTTAATATGTTAGCCAATACTTTAGAGATGATCTTGTAAATGAAATTGCATAGGGCTATAGGTCGAAATTTGTCCGGGGAGTCAGCATTGTCACCTTTGGGGATTAGAGTGAGAAAGGTGGCATTGAGAGCTTTTAGAATGGATTTTTGGATTCTAGACTCCTCCACCAGGGCATGGACCTCATTTTTTAACATGGGCCAGCAAGCTTTGTAGAAGTCAATGGTGAACCCATCCAGACCAGACGCTTTACCAGTGGGAATATTCATGACAACTTCCTCAACCTCTTGCAATGAGACTTTCCTCATAAGCATTTTATTGTGTTCCTCAATGAGGATCTCTAGGATGTTGTTAGTTATTTTTTGAATATCCCTTGCCCGATCAATCCTGGGCTCCGTGAGGAGAGTGCTGAAGTATTGATTTAGTTCCTTTGCCATATCCTCATGAGAATGGATAAGGTTTCCTTCTCTATTCTTTAGGGCTAGAACTCTATTGTGTCTTCTGTGTTGGATCATCGATCGATGGAAGAAAGCAGAGTTTCTTTCCCCACACTTTAGCCAGTTTATTCGAGATTTTTTATGCCAGAGTTTCTCTTCTTGTGAAACCCTTTCCTCCCAACTTTGTTGGAGATTGAGCTCTTCCTTTTTTCTTTGTTCTGTGATACCCTCATTGATAATTTTTTGCTGGAGGATTTCCATTTTAAGCTCCAGGTTCCTTTTGTCAGTGAAGATGTTTCCAAAAGTTTCCTTGTTCCATTTTTTTATTTCCTCTTTGATGTATTTCAATTTCTGTTGAAATTTGTACATCTTATTTCTGGTTATTGGCATCGGATTTCTCCACCATTCTTTCATTTTTCCCATGAAATCCGGGTGCTCCAGCCAAAAGGGTTTGAATTTGAATGGCCTATTTTTTGGGCCAGGGGAGATGTGAAGCTTCAGGGATATCGGCCAATGGTCTGATCCAGATTGTGGGAGAATTCTTGCTTCCGTTTCCCAGGAGGTGAGATAGATTTCTTCTGAAAGGAGGAATCGATCAAGCCTAGAATCTATTTGTCTTTCTCCCCCTCTTCTATTATTCCAAGTGAAGGTACCATTATTCGTTGGGATATCAATTAGACTGAGGCCTTCTATGGTGGATTGAAAGGCTTCAGAGTCCTTATCAATTTTTCTTATGCCTCCCTTTTTTTCCCTGAGATTAATTACCATGTTGAAGTCCCCTGCAACAATTTTAAAAGGCAGATGGATGGAATCCACAAGTTTGGATATACTCTGAAGCATCTTGATTCATTCCACCGCTCTGTGGGGGGCATAGATATTGGTAACACATATGCTCTCATTGGTGCAAATGATTTTCAAGATAGTGGTTATGGAGTGTTTTGTAGCAACGGAGGAGGTGAGATCATACAACAAGATTTTCCACATGGTCATTATTCCTCCTGCTGATCTAGTGGAAAAATTGGCTATGTAACTGTATTGCTTGAAGCAATTTTTTTGCAGGAGAGTGAGGTGAGCTAACTCAAGTTTGGTTTCTTGAATAAGAAGGATATCTGGTTTATCAACTAGGAGTCTATTTTTCAAGATTCTTTTCTTTCCTAGACCATTAAGTCCTCTGATATTCCAAGAGATGCAATTCATTGGTAAAGAGTGGGAGTTAGGGCTAGGGCCTTTACCTTTCCTTCGTTGATGAGTCTGGCGCCAAGTTCTTGAAGAAGCTGGCTGGTGGTTTTCCTTCCCCTTTTGCAGCTTGGGCCTTTTGGGTTGTATTTTCTGGCTGTTATGTTAACCACAATGCCTTTAGATGCATTGTTTCTTGATGATGGTTGACATGAGCTTTGCTTTAGTTCTTCTTGCAGGAGATAGGCTCCTTCTATTTTCTAAATTTGGTCTTCTGGGATTGTCGTCAATTCATTTTTATTCCATTCCTCTTCTATTGATAAGAGGTCGACTATTATGAACTAGCTCACAAAGAGATAGAAAAGATAGACCAGTGACTTCAAAAACAGCCTCTTCGAGGGGGAAACCTCCTTTACATTACACAAATGAACAATTCTTGGATGATTCAAATGACCAAACCTCCTTTCTATATATAGGAGTCTAAGGGGTCACAATATAATCAAAGCTGACATAACAATAATAATATAATGGCATAACAATAATAATAGTGGGCTTTTATGGGGTGCACTAATAACAATATGGGTACAATAGGGGCATAATAATAATAATAAGGGCTACAATGACAATAGTAATGGGGGAATCACTAGTATTATAGGGACCTAACATGCCCCTATCCTTCAAAAAAGTGTTGTCCTCAATGCTTGAGTAGTTCTAGATGCTTCTATATAAAATTCTCATCCTCCCATGTGGAGTCTTCAACGGGTAAGTTCTTCCACTTGATGAGATACTCTGAAATTGATCGATTTCGTAGCTGTCAAGTTCTTTTTCTGTGACTGCTTCAAGTTCCAATGTGATTTTTCCTTCCTCGTCAAGTTCTGGCAATATTGTTTGAACTAGGAGCTTGTCAGCTATAACCTTCTTTAAACATGAAACATGGAAAACTGGGTGCACTCAGGAAGCTGCAAGAAGCTCCAATTTGTATGCCATAGTGCCAATCTTTTTCAACACCTTTTATGAACCATAATACTTTGGTGATAATTTATTATCCTTATTAGCTTGCTTGAGGGACATTTATTTATATGGTTGTAGCCATAGGAATACCCAGTCACCTACATCGAAACTTCTTTCGCTGCGATGTTGATCTGCCTACTATTTCATTCTATTCTGCGCCAAAGTGAGGTTATCCTTTAAGAGTTGGAGAATTTCTTGTTGATGCTCAACGTGATCTTCCACTACTTTAACCTTAGAATTATCTCTTAAATATGATGTAATGGATGGTGGATGATATCCATAAAGTGCCATAAATGGGGTCATTTTTGTTGAAATATGGAAGGAAGTGTTATACCACCATTCAGCCAGAGGCAACCATTTGACCCATTGTATTTGTTTATCAAAGACAAAGAAATGAAGATATCCTTCCAAACATTTGTTTACTATCTCAGTTTGCCCGTCAGATTGAGGATGATAAGATGAGCTATGAGCTAACTGAGTACCGAGACAAGAAAATAATTATGTCCAAAAATTTCTAGTGAAAATGGGATCTCTGTCGCTTACAATAATCTTTGGGTTTCCATGTAGCTTTTGAATTGTTTCCATAAATACAGTAGAAACTGTATTGGCTTTAAATGGATGAGATAATGCACAAAAGTGTGCATACTTGGTAAGCCTGTCAACTACCACCATGATGACACTCTTTCCTTCGGACTTCGGTAAACCTGTGATAAAATCCATTGAAACCTCCTCCCAACGTTGACTTGGAATGGATAAAGGTTGTAATAGACCTGGGGTCTTAATTGTTTCAACTTTATTTTGTTAAAAAACCAAACATTCCGCCAGAAACTTTTGAATATCCGATTTAAGGCCATCCCAAAAAAAATCCTTCTTAACCCTATGGTAAGATTTTAAAAATATTGTTGCAATTCCATAAGAATCTTTTGTTTGAGTTTGGAATTCTTACATAGGTATAAGCGATCTTTGTACCATAACGAATCATTTTTCTAACTAAATGTATCAGATGTACTGGGATCTTGTTGTAACTTTTGAATGAGTGCCCACACTTCTTCGTCATTCTTCAATTCATCCATTTCTTCGTTTGTCCAATCTAGTTGGATAATAGAAATGGAGCAAAGCAATGCTTCCACATCCTCATCCTTTCTTGAGAGTGCATCTACCACAACATTTTGCTTCCATTTTTTTGTAGATGATTTCAAATTCATAACCCAACATCTTTGTGACCCATTTTTTATGCTCTTCTGAAGATAATCTTTGTTCTAAAAAGTATTTAAGAGTATCATGATCCATTTTTACCTTGAAGTGTTTTCCCATTAGGTAGGGTCGCCATTTCTTAAGTGCATGTAGTATTGCCAACATTTCTTTCTCATAAATAGCTTTATGTAAATACTTTCCTTTGATTGGACAACTTTTGAAAGCAATGGGTCTTTCTTCTTGCATTAAAACAAGGCCAATTCCATTTCCTGAGGCATCACATTCCACAATAAAGGTTTCTGTGAAGTCTGGCGTAGCTAACACGGGTGCTTGGCACATTGCCTCTTTAAGATGTTCAAAGGCCTTAGAGGTGTTGTTATTCTCCCATAATTCTTAACAAACTTGTGGTAATACCCTGTCAACCCGAGAAATCCTTGCAGATGCTTTATGGATGAGGGGATTTTCCCTTCCTTAATGGCTTTAATTTTGCTAGGGTCTACCTTAACACCTTCATGAGATACAATATGACCCAGATATTCCACCTCTTGTACTCCAAAGAAACATTTAGATCTTTTTGCATATAATTGTTTCTCCTCCAATACTTTGAGCGCCATGTCAACATGTTGAACATGATCCTTCAAAGACTTGTTATAGATTAGTATATCACCAAAAAAATACTAACACAAATTTTCTAAGGAGGGGTTTGAAAATGGAATTCATCAAACCTTGAAATGTAGAAGGTGCATTGGTAAGGCCAAAAGGCATCACCAAAAATTCATAATGACCCTCATGAGTTCTAAATGTTGTTTTTGGAATGTATTCAATCTTCATTCTGATTTGATGATATCCTCAACAAAGGTCCAACTTGGTGAAGTAAATTGATCCATTCAATTCATTCAATAATTCATCAATGATAGGAATGGGAAATTTATCTTTAATAGTGAGCTTGTTGAGCTCCCTATAATCTGGACACATGCGCCATGATCCATCCTTCTTGTGCACCAATACTACTGGAGCAACGAAAGAACTTTGACTAGGTTGAATTATACCAGCCTTTGGCATTTCTGCAACCATACGTTCAATTTCACTCTTTTGGGCATATGGATATCTGTAAGGCCTGATGTTTGGAGGAACACTTCTTGGAACCAAATGAATAGCATGATCATGATCACGAATAGGTAGGAGGCCTTTAGGAGTCTCAAATACCTTGGAATGATTGTCCAAGACTATTTGGAGATCTGGAGAAATAGATGATTTCAATGTGGGAACATCTAGTGAACATAATTGTGCAATTACGCCTCGTTGTTATTTCTTTAGAAGCTTTTCCATTCCATTAGAGTTGATTATGTTTCCCGGTTTCCCTGCAATACCCCTTAATTCAATTTCCTTTCCTTCCGAACAAAATTTCATGAAAAGTTCTTGAAAATTAAAATCTATTGTACCCAAGGATTGTAGCCATTGGACTCCTAGTACAACATTAGCACCACCCATTAGAATGGAAAGCATTGGGCTATTCAATACATATTCTCCCATGGATAGCTTGATATTATGGCACTTTCTAGAGCAATTTATGGTTCCTCCACTTGCAACCATCACTTGACACTCTTGTGCTGGATATAGGAAGAAATTCAATTCCTTGGCTATCTTACAATGAATAAAATTATGGTACTGCCTGAATCGATCAACACTATTACCTTTTTCTTCTTGATATGTCCTTTTATCTTGAGAGTTTGAGGAGTGGTAATTCCAGCCAATGCATTACAAGATATGTTCGGGTTCATTTCTTCTTTCTCTAGGGTTTGTTCCTGCTGTATATCCTCTTCTTTTGATGTTTCTTATTTCTTTTTCCTCCTCTTCACAATCTATGTAAAATAATTTCTTTTCAGCACACTTATGACCTTTTGCATATTTGCTATCACAACTGTAACAAGGCCCTTTTGCACTTTTTTCTTCCAACTATTGTGGTGTCAACCTTGTAGGTTGTGGAAGGCTAGGGGCAACAACACTTCCATCTTTATAGTTGTGAGTAGTAGTCTTCCTTGTTGCCATAATTTTGTTTTCCATTTTTCTTGCCAACCTGAATGCCTTCTCCAATGAATCAGGTTCCCAAAGGCGAACCTCATGTTGGATGTTATCCTTTAAAGTCCCTATGAACACATCAATCATATGCTCCTTTGGAATATCTTTTACCCTTATATTCAATTTTTGGAAGTACTCAATGTGCTCCATCATTGAACACTTTTGTTTGAGATTTATCAATTGGCTAAAAAAAGTGTTTCTTTTTGTATCCTCATAATGTGTTATCATTTCTTCTGTAAAAATTGCACAAGTGACAATTTTTTTACGAGAGAAAAGTCATCGATACCATACAAACTGATTTGGTTCCAACTATAAAGTTGCAATGAGTACCTTTTGTGTGTTTTGCACATTATGGAGATCGAAATATTGTTCCATCTGTAGTATCCATGTTATGGAATCCTTGCCATCAAACTTCCTCATATCAATCTTTGTAACATGGTGGGTCTTCAATCCAACGTTAGAGTCTATGAGATCATGATTAACATTTATTTTGTTCTCATCATGAGTTACCCTTTCACCATTAGTAAACATTTCTTGTAGCAACTTTGTCAAATATGTCTTCAAATCTTCCTTTTTGCTTTCCATCTTAGCTTCCACGCCTTTCTTTAAACCATCCATCTTATATTCCATGCCTTTATTTAAACTATCCGTATTATCTTCCATGCCATCCATCCTAGCTTCCATGCCTTTTTTTAAACCATCCATCTTAGTTTTTGTTACTTTTTGTGAGAGTGAATTTTGTTGTACTTGGTCTCGTAATTTTGATATATCATGTTGCATTTCTTCCTCTTCTTCATGAGTCATGCTAGAGCTTTCAGGTTGCTTACTAGGTTTTTCCATTTTCTTTCTTCGGGGCATCAATTAATGATAATTATGCTTCATTATGCCCTTTGAATTCCTTCAAACTAATTTTTCAAACCAAACTTATGCAAAATTTTAAAAAAACTACACAACTTTTTTCACTTTGCAGGAGCTCGATATTGAATCTGATGTATCTCTAAAATTTCAGATCTCTCAGGTCTGAAATTGCGAACTATGTTAGCTCTCCGAGTCCTCTTTCCAACGCCACTAGTATTATAAAAATTCGATTCTCCAAGAAAGATCTATTCCCAATCTCCCAAGATGACCTGATTATACACTTTTTCAGTAGAGCAAACTTGTACGAAGTGCCACATGCCACTGTTTCAACCTTTGGACCTGAAAATGATGCATAGAAAACTAAAGTCCGTCCTCTTTTTGTAACTTCTTACGAAATTTCAATCTGATAATCAAAGATAAAGTTATGATGATTTTCCCCAGGTCACCAGTTTGGGATGTAATTCAAGAGCCTACAAAAACCCTAATGTCCTTAGATCATATCTCCGAAAATATAGCAAGACAAGATCTGAAATTCAGACTTGAGGATCATCGAGATTTCAACTCAAATGGGTTTTTTTTTAGCTTCTGAAACGTCACAGAAAAAATTTATAGCGAAAATGCCACGATGACCTGTTTGGAGCAGTGAAACCCTAAAATCCAAAGCTCTGATACCAAATGTTATGAACCAGCTCACAAAGAGATAGAAAAAATCAATCAATGACTTCAAAATCAACCTCTTCGAGGGGGCAACCTCCTTTACATTACACAAATGAACAATTCTTTGGTGATTCAAATGGCTAAACCTCCTTTCTATATATAGGAGTCTACGGGGCCATAATATAATCAAAGCCGACATAACAATAATAATATAAGGGCACAACAATAACAATAGTGGGCTTTTATGGGGCGCACTAATAACAATACGGGTACAATAGGGGCACAATAATAACAATAATGGCTACAATGACAATAGTAATGGGGGAATCACTAGTATTATAGGGACCTAACATTGACTCCTTCCAGTGCTTCTTCTATTGCAATTTCGTCCGGGTTTGCGTCCACCAATAATTGCTCCATTTCTATGTCTTCCTGTGAGTTCTCATCTTCCTTCTTGTTGTGATCCAAGTGGCTATCCTCATGCCTCTGGTTTGATGCGATTTTCTTATCATCTATGGCCTCATCCTCTCTTGGGTTGCTCAATAGTGGTTTTCCTTGGGAATTATTCAGAGCCTCAAATTGGTTCAAGTTGGCTTCCTGTTGTTATTCCCTATTTGTGTTGGTTTTCCTGTTGTTTTTATTCCTTGTGTTTACTTTGGTGAAGCCCTCGCTATCTTTTTTCTTGTTGTCCTGCTCAGTGTTTTGAGGCATTTTGTTTTGCAGACACTCCCTGAAGAGGTGTCCATGCTCATGGCACTTCCTACACCGAAAGGGAATATGTTCATAATCAATGCTCTAGCGCCAAAATTCATCCCTGAATATCAATTTTATGGCTTCTGGAAGGGATCTAGAGACATCAATGTAAACATATATTCTAGCATAGGATACATAGTGTCCACTTCCGGTGCCCTCTGAATGTTTTATATACTCCCCTAATTTGTCTCCAATGCCTTTGACAACAGAAGGGGCCCAATCATCAGTTGGCGAGGAATAAAGGTGAACCCAAACCGGGACTCTTGTGAATTCCTCTTTCTCAGGAGTAAAGTTTTCTTTCCATAATCTCATATACAGGCCTGCTGAGTTGAAGAAGTAGGGTCCTCCCTCGAATATCCTATCTTTCTCTTCTAAGATGTGGAAAATAATTGTAAACAACCCCTTTGAACCCAATTGGAGTTTGATTTCTCCTTTTGGTTTCCATTTGGCTTGTATCCAACAGTTCAGAACTTTCATTGTGGGCCAAATGCCCATGAATTTGCAGATTACTGCATGTTCCTGCATATAATCTCTATAAACAGCTACCCTCGAGTCTTGGATTTCCAACTCCGGGATTTTTTTGGCTTTTGGGTTGCAGTTGTTCCTTGATTTCATTCTTTCCTTTTGCAGCAAACTCTCTATGGTGTTTGCTTCCGTATCTAAAGGATTTTTAGAGGTGGTGCCTTTGGCAGGAAGAGCCTCTACATTTTTTTCCTTTCTACTGTTGTTTGGCCCTAGTTTCAGGGCTTTTTCTAGAGGAGTGAAAGGCAATGCTTGAAGCCAGCATGGTGAAGAATGACTCTTGTTCCGTCAGGCAACCAATGACCATGCCACGAAAAAAGAGAGCCTCAGGACCTTAGACCAGCTCCTCCATGGGAGCAGGAGAGATGAGGGAGCCCTAGCATCCAAACATCCTTGTTATTTGAGGGGAGCCATCGGGAGGGTGTCGAAAAGTAGTCCTAGGTTACAGAGAGCTAAGCTCATTCGAGACTTCATCTGCCTGTGCATTTACCTAATTAAATGATTGTTAAACTTCATCAATAAATATTAAACTATTATGAGAACAAAGCAATTATAGTTATGCAAGAGAATGATAGTATGAGATCAACTTGAAAAGTATCAAAATCTAAGAGAAAGAGAAACTCGAAGGCTAATAAATGTGCATATTCATGTAACCAAGTGTTGGAAGTAATGCTTCCATGTCTTCCAAGTTGTCCTGAGTTGTATTATGTGAGTTCCTAGGCTAATAAGTGTACTAGCTATTTTTAGTAATCTAGATCCACCATTCCCGAATCTAGAACAATTATGTATTCCTATATATGTAATGTCCGTGAGATCAATAAGACATAATGTGTTTGGTGTTTTGTTTAATGGATCTCTTTATTATCTCTCTATTTTCTAATATGGTATTAGAGCCAGTTCTGGCTTGACTCCCTCCAGGGAGAGCCAGGGAGATGTGAGAGATTCCTAAGTTTTATTGCTTTATAATTAGATTAGTTGTAACTTATATGTGTGCATGAAAATTTAGTGTGGTTGTTCTTATGTGTAGATAGATATATAGATCTGCCTTTTTGATAAATTTCAGTGTTGAGGGCTCTATGGTAGCTTCCTGAGCTTCTCCTAATATGGACCAACCGCATTGCTAGAAGTTGAACGACGATGTATCTGTTATTGGTCATCCTTGCACCGCTTACAGAATGCTTCTCTACAAGTCGAACAATGTGTATTTATCACTGTTTTTGTTTTAGAATAGATTTGTTGGGTGATGTCGAGTACATGGAGGTTTCTCATAATGTAAACGCTCTCATCTCAGCTGGTTGCTACAACGTCGTTCACAAGTTCAGTGGGCATCAGAGTGAATGGAATAATTAAATATTGTATTCACTTTATGGTGCATTCGTTTACTTTAAAGGTTTGATCTTATCAAAGGAATCCCATCCGTGAGCGAAGGCTAATGTGTGCATGGTTTAAGGAGACATAAGGGATTAAAGATTAAAGTTTTTTATGGTAAATTTTTTTGTGGTGAAATTTTTTTTTATGGTGTGTGAAATAAAGTTGTGATGATTAGTTGGTATATATTAAAAAAAATGTTGGTAAAAATTAAATGTTGCAGAACCACAAAGAACATGCCAATTATTCAATAGACTAATGTGACTCGTCGTGCTTCGAGAGCATTAGTCACAAGTAGTTCTTGATAAGGTCAAGCTGGTGTGACCCATCGTGCTCCAGTAGCGTCAATACAAGTTATTTTATAAGGTCAAGTTGTAGAATTGTCTGTTGAAGACATTCTGTATCCAGAATGCTATCCTAGATAACTGATGAAGGCTGCGGAGGGTCGTGGATTCACAGATGGTGACAGTTCCATAGGATGGTTCAGTATTGACACTGACCCGTTGCACTCCAGGATGTTGAGAAGCATCAATTCTGCAAGGATCATCAATGATGGTTGGAGGTAGTTACGTTTTAAATGGAGGTCAAGTGACAGCTCGAAGATGTGGTGGTGAAAGAGCAGTGTTTGCAAGATTCCAGAGTGGATGTGGATGTTGATGATGAAGATATCAGACAAATTTGAAAAAGATTTATTTATTGTTATAATATCGGTTTTTTAATATTTTCTACATGTAAGCATTATGGGAGGGTGTTGGAAGTAATGCTTCCATGTCTTTCAAGTTGTCCTGAGTTGTATTGTGTGAGTTCCTAGGTTAATAGGTGTACTAGCTATTTTTAGTAATCTAGATCCACCATTCTCGGATCTAGAAAGATCATGTATTCCTATATATGTAATGTCCGTGAGATCAATAAGACATACTGTGTTTGGTGTTGTGTTTAATGGATCTCTTTACTATCTCTCTATTTTCTAATACCAAGTACACCTTAATGTTTTGTTAATCCATTACTTGATTTTTACTTGTTTTAAGGAATTTGAAAGAACGATCAACAATTTCCATTGTTTATAAAAAAGGAGTCAATTTACTAAGAGAAGTGGTATTTAATAGTCAACCTCATGCATTGGGTGAGGATGATGATCCTTGTGTTCCTTGAGATAAGGGACACAACGGAACATATTAGCATTCTCAAACTCAATTACATATGTCATTGGGCATCCTATTGTATGCCTTATTTATTTGGCATATCCATGTCACATGCAACATGCATGAATGCTTTGCACACAACTCACAATAACCATGATATAACACATGAAAATAAAGCATGAATAGAATCCATGATCATTAAATGATCCCATACAATGCTTGGGCTAACCTTTGGCCATTTCATTAGTATTAATAAAACCACAACACAAAACTAGTTACCTCAAATTCCATTGTATCCTAAAGGAAATATTGATATATCACAAGGACAATACTCTTTGTATGCTAATAGACCATGAGAGAAAAAGTTTGTCCCTCTACCTAATCCATTATACGTTCACGCACCCACTCCTTTCCCAAGTGATAAATAACAAATCGAGATCTATCCCAAATAGCCTCTTCTAGTTAACCTTTACTTAATAATTGGTCAACATAGCTACATGATCAGATTAAATAAAACTTAGTCATTAGTACCTAGCAACTACTTAATTACATTACATTGAACATCAATGAGATAACCAAACATCTCTAGGGGGACACAACCATTCAATCAACTATATATCTTTGCGGATCACCGTATAGTCTCATGGATAAACCTATTTCTGCCTCAAGTGACTCCAATTTCTCAAGAAAAACAATAAGAACGGGTTTCCCAAAGCCTAAAGACTTAAGATCTAGTCCCACAAGACTTGGGACAAGTAACTCATGGTAAGTCCCCTCAAGTAGTGGAAAGTTAGGCAGATCAAACTAATGTAGCTAGTTCTTTAGAACAAAAAGACTCCTTAGTTAAATATAATTCAAGCCTCAAAGAATCAATAAACACTCCATCTACTTACAAAGAAGTCTAGACAAAATTAGGAAAGAATAAGAAGCAATCTATTGTAGAGTCTTAGCCAATGGTGGCAAGAAGTTAGACCTAGAAACTAGTTTAATTGTGTATTGCTTTTGTCTTTGTTATATAATCAATTTGTGAGAATCGTACTCATGTAAAAAATGTTGAAATGTAGCTTTTTAGAGTATTTTCAAAATAAGTCAATTATGTTCTTCTTGGGCATTTTGACAGCCACTGATTTAGACCTATCTGCCTCGGAATTTTGGCAAGCTAGTAATTCTCAATCTAACTCAACTGCATGTATCAATCACAATTTTTGCTTAATATAGATTTCCCAATTACAGTTAAAAATAAATTATTGTGTTATGCTATTATTAAAAAAAAAAAAACAAGATGCCTATAACATTCATTTAGCTCATCATTTATAACATTGATGACCAGTAATGTTTAAGGTTAAAAAAAATATAGAAGTGGATGTTAATGTTATAAAAAATGTTACAACTGTAATTTGTAATATATAGTTTGAATATGTTTAATTGTTAAAATTGTTTACTTTTTCTTTGGAGATTATAAGTTTGAATTAGGAAATAATAGGAGTATATACATCTTTATTGCTCACTTGACAACCCACCTATACCATATTTATTGCTCACGATTCACTTCTCTTTAAATCAGTCCTGATGATGAGTCTTGGTTTAGACTCGAAACGTCAACGAATAAAAGATGAACACTGTGGAATATCCGAATTCAGTTTCTCAAAAACCACACCACAGAAATCTACAAACCATAGTCAAATCATTGTCAAAGGGATCCCTTATCACACAAATAAGGATATCTCATACGTCATTTGGGTGTCATTCTAAGTCATGACCTTGAAATTAAAATATTTTTGTTTTATTAAAATAAGGAAAGTCAAAATTGCAGTTGCACTACTTATGATTCAACAATATCAAAAGCAACATAAAATCAAAATGCAAAAAATAATATGTACATTGAAAAAAGATAGCAAACCTAAAATAATCACCAAAATGTGAAAATATTTTTACATTTGAAAAGTGACATTGAACCTCTAAAATTTATCAATCAAGTTAAAATGTCATAAATAACAAACACATTTTTAAATTTTAAATGTCATAAATATCAATCCTTCTAGCTCCAAGGTTCATTTCATCATGCATGGAGGCTACATGGTTTGGGGAAAATGCTTATATTATGCTTGAAGGATTTTACATTGTGTCAATAGTGAAACTTGAACCCTAATGAAGGATATATTACCAGCCCATTTTTACCAATTTAACAAGCCATTGTCGATAACACACACAACTTATCTATCTGTATATAAACTCAACAAATGACAAAAAATATGGTGAAACCCGAAAATGTAAACCATCACACTAGACATTGGTCTAAGGTACATATATTGTTGTCATAAAAAAGTAAGGTATAAAATTAATAAAAAGTGTTATGAGAACAAAGAAATTATAGTTATGGGAGAGAATGGTAGTTTGACATCAACTTGACAACTATTAAAATCTAAGAGAAAGAGAAACTCGGAGGATAATAAATGTGCATATTCATGTAACCAAGTACACCTTAATGTTTTGTTAATCCATTACTTGATTTTTACTTGTTTGAAGGAATTTGAAAGAACGATCTACAATTTCCATTGTTTATAAAAAAGGTGTCAAGTGATTAAGAGAAGTGGTATTTAATAGTCAACTGCATGCGTTGGGTGAGGATGATGATCCTTGTGTTCCTTCAAATAAGGGACACAATGGCACATATTAAAATTGTCAAAATCAATTACATATGTCATTGGGCATCCTATTGTATGCCTTATTTATTTGGCATATCCATGTCACATGCAACATGCATGAATGCTTGGTACACAACTCACAATAACCAGGATATAACACATGAACATAAAGAATGAATATAAGTCATGATAATTAAAGGATCGCATAGAAAACTGGGGCTAATCTTTGGCCATTTCATTAGTATTAATAAAACCACAATACAAAACTAGTTACCTCACATGACATTGTATCCTAAAGGAACTTCTTGATGCATGACAAGCACAATACTCTTTGTATGTTAATAAACCATGACAGACAGAGTTTGTCCCTCTACCTAATCTACTAAACTTTCAAGCACCCACTCCTATACCAAGTGATAAATAACAAATCGAGATCTATCTCAAATAGCCTCTTCTAGTTAACCTTTACTTAATAATTGATAAACATAGCTACATTCTTAGATTAAATCAAACTTAGTCATTAGTACCTAGAAACTACTTAATTAAATTACATTGAACATCAATGAGATAACCAAACATCTCAAGGGGGACACAACCATTGAATCAACTATATAACTTTGCATATCACCATATAGTCTCATGGATAAACCTCTGTCTACCTCAAGTGACTCCAATTTATCAAGAAAAACAATAAGAATGGGTTTCCCAAATCATAAAGACATAATATCTAGTCCCACATGACTTGGGACAAATAACTCATGGTAAGTCTCCTCAACTAGTGGCAAGTTAGGCATATCAAACTAATGTAGCTAATTCTCTAGAATAAAAAGACTCATTTGTTCAAGATAATTCAAGCCTCGAAGAATCAATAAACACTCCATCTACTTATAAAGAAGTCTAGACAAAATTAGGAAAGAATAAGAAGAAATCTCTTGTAGAGTCTCAGCCAACGGTGGCAAGAAGTTAGACCTAGAAACTAGTTTAATTGTGTATTGCTTCTGTCTATTGTTATATAATCAATTTGTGAGAATATTACTCATGTAAACAATGTTGAAATGTTGCTCTTTCGAGTATTTTCAAAATAAGTCAATTACATTCTTCTTGTGCATTTTGATAGTCACTCATGTATATCAATCTTCCTTAGAATTTTGGCAAGCTAGTAATTCTCGATGTAATTCAACTGCATTTATCCATCACAATTTTTTCTTAATATAGATTTCCCAATTACATCTAAAAAATAAATTACTGTGTTATGTTATTATTAAAAAAAGACGCCTATAACATTCATTTAGCTTATCATTTATAACATTGATGATGATTAATGTTTATGTTTAAAAAATATATATAAGTGGATGTTAATGTTATAAAAAACATTACAACCATAATTTGTAATATATAGTTTGAATATGTTTAATTGTTTACTTTTTCTTTGGAAATTATAAGTTTGAATTAAGAAATAATAGAGATAATAATAATAATAATAATAATACTAGTTGGCTAGACGGTGGATTGAGCGGAGCTCCAAGTGATGGCGGAAACCCTAATTAAACTCCGGGAGGATCCCATGGTGGTTCTAAAATCCTGATGCCTGATAGCTGACGACCTGGACTAAGCCCTCTAGGCTCACCGGAATGGCTCTGTCACTACCTCCCTACTTTGCAATTTACCCGATGCTCACAGTTTTTGAGACTCATGTTTCCCCAACAGTCGTTACTTCATTTACTGTGGGTTCCGAGTATATAGACGGGGTGGATATATCGGTGGACCCTCATCCCCACGAGGTCAACAAGTCTCTCCAACGCGTCGTGTCAGGTCCGGGACCTTTCGCTGTTGATGTTCCTGGGTTGGACTACCCCCTCTATCCCTTGCATCCTTGAACCTGTTAGGCTCTTGTCTGCAATCCTCGCCCTCCTTTGATGCGCCCCTCCCCTTGCTCCCCCACGTCTCTACCCCGCCTGGCTTTTCGTCCATCTCGGGTACTCCTCTTTCTAGAACCATACCCTATACAAACACTCCTCTCCCTGGCGGCCCTTCAAACCCTGGTGGCTCTAACCCTAACCCTAGCATGCCCATCCTCTCGAGATGTTTCAGCTCCCCGATCCTT
Source organism: Pinus tabuliformis (assembly GCA_031772625.1). Lineage (NCBI taxonomy): Eukaryota > Viridiplantae > Streptophyta > Pinopsida > Pinales > Pinaceae > Pinus > Pinus tabuliformis. Next base: position 535,166,564 of record CM062817.1, on the reverse strand, counting down.
ACCCATAAATCCACTCCATCCACCCCTCAAACAGTGAACCAAGGCATCTGCGGACTGCTCAAGGATTATCTGAAGTACAAAAAAGCTCAAAAAAGGTCAGTGTCTTAAGTCTGGAGATAGAGATATAAATCTAGCTCTAGGTGAAGATCTCCCGATGGGAGAAGTGGACAACACTGCCAAGAAGGTCCTGGTTGGCCGTGTCCATGGGTGGAACTACACTATTGAGAGACTTAGGCGCTAGACAGAGGAAATCTGGGGATCCTTACTAAAAGACCTACCCATTATCCGTGTTCTGGTGAGGGGATGGTTTGCCCTACGATTCCACCGGGAGGAATACACGGATTGGATCCTATCCAGGTTCTGGAACATAGAACTTGCACCTGTGTCGCTAAAGCGATGGGATCCATTGTTTGATCCTAAGAGGGAACAGTTAGGGGCAGGACCAATTTGGGTTCATTTGTCGGGCCTTCCACTGCAATACTGGACCCCTACCATCTTCAAGCGAATTGGGAACGCACTTGGCACCTACTTGGATCATGATCAATCTTTTGAATCGACGGGGATCATGACCATGGCTCGAATTTTGGTACACAGGGCTGGTGGAGAAGATCACCCTACATTGGCATCACTTCACGCATAGGCAAAACCTCAACTACGAAGGTGTGCCATTCCAGTGTGGACGTTGCCATAAGGTCGGACATCTCTACAAAGATTTTCCTCTACAAATGCCTACTAATTCAACAGCTACTAAGGGTTCGAAGCATAGACAATCTGAAGAATCAATGGTGGACGTGCTACCCTCAAATCTAGATCGCCCAAAGGATGATGCTGGGAACACTGTTCAGACATCCAGTGCCTCCCAGATGTCGCCTCCATCTCCTCCTATGACTAGATCCCAGTCTGCAGCGGAAGCAACTCCTTCATCGGGTACTGACTCTCCCCCCTGTTCCTCTGCTATGCATTTTAATCATTTGTTTGTCTCTATGGCTGCATCTGCATCCTCCCCATGTTTAATCACTTCTCCCATTTCATGTTCGATTGAGCCTCTGTTACCTATTTTCTCCACTACCCCATCGATTATATCTGGATTGGACGGGTCTCAATTGCCATCTGCACCTACTCCCTCAGGCTCTCATGCCTATAATCTCCACCCCCGATGGCAAACCACCCCCAATGCGTTGGGCCTAGGTATCACACCCTACCTTTCTGACCATAAGCCTACCAGAGGGCGACCATCCAAAATAGCCAAAGCCATTAAAATTGCAGGGGACGATGTTGCCCAGGGTCGACAAAACACCATTGATTGGGTGCTTAGAGCAGCAGACACCCTTGCTAAGGTTCCCCGATGAAATGGCTCTCCTTCAACTGCAGGGGCCTGGCCAGCCCCCCTAAAAAATTGGCCCTCAAGAGACTCTTGAGTAGCGAGCCCTGTGATATTATTTTCCTACAGGAGACCTTGGGGTCTTCCGATCTGATCGTTAAAGCCCTTCTGGGCATCATGCCTGGGTGGCACTTTCAAGCCCTGGACGTTGCAGGGCAGTCTGGGGGACTTTCCCTTGGGATCAACCCTCGAACCATCAGGGTGATTTCTTCATGGGGAGGTCAAGGTTTTCTTGGTATGGATCTCTTTTCAACTGAATTGGACAAACAGATTCGTATAATAAACATATACACCCCTATCAACATAGATTGGATTTCTAGCAGCAGTTTTTGGATAACACGATGATCACTCCCTCAACCATATTGGGGGGTGACCTCAACTTCTCCATTGGACATGAAGAATCCTAGGGTCATCACTCGCAACTCGATCCACTCTCGGATTAGTTGAGCTCTTTGTTGGATCAGCATGGCCTTATTGACATTCCTATGAATAGGAAAATTCCTACTTTGCATAATATAAGGACTGGTGAGGTAGCCCTTGGGAGAATACTTGATTGATATCTCATCCATGAAGACCTTCTGGTTACCCTCACAAACTACAGACAATGGGTGGGCTCAGGTGGCATATCTGACCATTCACCTATATGTTTGGAATTGGAAGAAACCTTAACCAAACAAAGAGCCCCCTTCAAGTTCAATTCGTCCTGGTTAAAGGAACTAGACTACCTCAAGATGGTCTTGGACTACTGGAAATCCCATCCCCTTTCAAATGAGCAGAGGAAAGTTGTAGGATTCTGCAATAACCCGTGCAATCTCAAGCAACTATCTATTGATTGGGCCAAAAGGAAAAAAGCTAGGGAGGAACTTGCCCTATCTGCCTTAGAAAACCAGATAGCCTTACTAATGGATGAACATGGTAGTGGCTTCAACTCCATCGAGTCAAAATTACAACTAGTGGAGCTAGAAGCCAAGAGATATAAGATCCTACTGGCCCGTGAAGAAACTTGGAGACTCAGAAGTCAGGCCATTTGGTTACAAGATGGGGATGACAACACTAAATTCTTCCACAAATTTGCCAATGGAAGAAAAGCTAGCAACACGATTTGGCAGATGCCCTCATATTAGGGATCGACGGTAAATACTCATCCATAGTTGACTCAGTTGGGCATTTCTCATTTCAATTAGTTGTTCAAATCCCTTCCAGGTGCTACACTAGCTTATATCATCTGCATCGCAGGGTACTTTCCCCGATTTGTGGACCCATATTTGCTGGAGGATCTCAATAAACCTGTCTCTTTGGGGGAACTGGAGAGCACTCTAAAATGGTTCAAAAGGGATAAAAGCCCCGGGACGGATGGATGTCTAGTGGAGTTCTACCTCACCTTCTTTGACATCATTGGACCTGACCTTCTTGATGCAGTCGAAGAAAGTCATATCCTGGGCAAAACGCATGAGCTAATAAACTCCACCTTCATGACCCTCATCCCCAAACTAGACTCTCCTCTATCTTTTAATGATTTTCGTCCTATATCCCTCTACAACTGCCTCTATAAAATCATAGCTAAGATCATAGCTAATCATATCAAACCTATCATGTCGAATCATATCTCCCCAGAATAGTTTGCCTTTTTACAAAACCATCAAATTCATGAGGCCATTGGCACGACACAGGAGGCCCTCCACTCTATCAAGCTGAAGAAACTCAAAGGATTGATGCTAAAAATTGATCTCTCAAAGGCATTTGACTAGGTCAACTGGCTATATCTTCAGATGTTACTCACTCATCTGGGCTTCCCACCAAATTTCATCTGATGGATCATGTGTTGTATTACTTCGGTTTCCTTTGCAATTTTAATCAATGGATCTGCCTCCCACTCCTTCCAGGCTGAGAGGGGACTCAGACAAGGATGTCCCCTATCCCCCCTACTATTCCTATTGGTCATGGAAGGACTCAACAGAAAGATTGCCTCAGAGAAGAGTGCGGGGAGACTCATGGGTCTCAAGATAACAGACCAATGCACATTAACTCATCTCCTCTTTGTTGATGACATCCTCATATTTCTGGATGGGGGCATACAGGACATCAACACCTTCACAGGGATAATGAGGTTATTCAGCTCTGCCACAGGGATGGGGATTAATCAGGTTAAATCTACCATCTCCCTATCAACATGTACTTAACAAGAAACCATTCTTGCTCTTCAAAACTTCCCTTTTCAAATTCAGTCCATGGAGGATGGATTGAAGTACCTGGGATTCAGGATAAAATCATATGGATACAAAATAGCAGACTGGACTTGGTTGATCACAAACATAGAAAGAAGATTAAATATATGGAGCCACGGACTACTATCCAGGGCTGGCAGATTGGTGCTTATCAAAACTGTCCTCGAAGCCACACCGATTTATTGGATGTCCCTGGCCTGGATCCCACAAGGAATTATACTAAGGGTTCAGAGAATATGTTGCAATTCCTTATGGAAGGGGAATAAAGAGGGGAAACTATATGCTTGGGTCAAATGGAGCAGCATTGCTATCCCCAAAAAGTGGGGTTGGTAGGCTTAAAAAATTTATTTGCCTTCACCCGGGCTCTTGCGGCCAAACTGGGATGGGCCACTCCTGAAGCGAAGGAGCCTTTGGTTAGAAGTGATCATATACAAATACATCTGGCCGATCCCAATGTAGGATTGGCTAAGACTACCATCTTGGAACAGGAAGGGTATTTCTGTCATCTGGAGGGCAGTGTTAAATACCCTCCCCACTATTAGAAGGGGACTCACATGGATGATTGACAATGGAGGGTATGCTTGTATTGGAATAGACCCATGGATTGGATGCGGGAACTCCCACCTTCTCCCATCGGACCTGATTGCCAACCTGAACCAAAAGGATATCTACAACTTAACACATATAGGGGACCCCCAAAACACATATGTATATCAACAAGCTTGGTTATTAGGGACGGCATTAGATATCCCTGCTCGGTGGCACTTGGAGTGGGGGACCTATTTGAGGGCCTTATCAGAATTTCATGTGAGATTAAAGGACGAGCCGGATTAGCTGCTCTGGGGACTAGCACAGAATGGGACCTATTCCACAAAGGACAGATATATAACAATACATGCTAGACATAAACTTGAAGTACTGAAAAGTTGTTGGTGGAATATCTAGAAGCTACATGATCCTCCAGGTTCCCAACTACTAATGTGGAACATCATTGCCGACAAAATTCCAACTGGAACAAACCTAAGGAAACGGGCATTCCCGGGACCTACATGGTGTGTTCTCTGCAAAGAAGAGGAGGAAACTACCAATCACCTTTTCCTTACTTGTCCAACTTCTCAACATGTCTGGGCAGAAGTCCTTAAGATTCTTAAGATAGCTTATTCATGGACCGGGGATGACACGAATATGGCCTGGAACAACTGGTGGGACATTGCAACACCCATGAAATCTCGGAACTTGCCTCTCATAGTGTCCTAGCACATTTGGATTTGCAAAAACAGTATTATTTTTCAGGGGAAACAAATTGTTTGGGCTCATATTATTCCAAAGATTTGTAAGAGCTACCTTGAAATCTCAAAGGAGACAAACATCGCCCGGACAAGGCACATTACACGAGGATTCATAGATAGAGAGAAACCTTGGGCCTATTTTGATGGTGCGGCTCAAGAACAGGGTTGTGGCAGAGGAATCATACTTCACATATCCTAATTACATTTTTACCATATCAGCCTGGGCTTGGGAGATGGCACTAACAATTACACTAAACTAAGGACTCTCCGCCATCTGTTACATTTCACTACATCCAAAAATTGCACACATATACATATATTTGGGGACTCTAAGATGGTCATAAATTGGTCATATATTTTTAAAATCACAATTTGATCTTGTTTCTTGTACTCATATCTACAGGTAATGTAATGCAGTCGTGAACAAGTTATCGAAAGAGGCAATGAATCATCCTCGAGGAGAATGGTTGATCAGAGAGCACACCCCTGCACAGGTCTATCAGTACTACCATAGACTGTATATAGACCAAGATATATAGAGGGCAAACAGGTACTAGTTTCAGAATTTTTTTGTTAATATTTATGAACAGTTTTTGGATATGTAAATAATTCTGTATATGAACTTTATTAGTATACATGTTCAAGGGGTTTTTTGTAAGTTTTTTATCAGTTCTGAAACATTTCACAGGTTTCGACGGTCACTTTACAGCATATGCAAAGGGCATTTACAACATCTAATTTTCTATGCTAATGAAAGTTACGATTTTTCTTTCCAGGAAAAAAAATAGAGCTATATACATCTTTATAAACTAAATATTCAAATCATTGTGAAAGGGATCCATTATCACACAAATAAGGATATCTCATACATCATTTGGGTGTCAATCTTGATCATGACCTTGAAATTAAAATAATGTTGTTTTACTAAAATAAGGAAAATCAAAATTGCGGTTGCACTACTTAGGACTCAACAATATCAAAAGCAACATAAAATCAAAATGCAAAAATAATTTGTACATTGAAAAATGATAGCATACCTAAAATAATCACCAAAATGTGAAAATAATTGTACATTTGAAAAGTGACATTGAATCCGTAAAATTTATCAATCAAGTTTAGATGTCATAAATAACAAACGCATTTTTAAATTTTAAATGTCATAAATATCAATCCTTCTAGCTCCAAAGTTCATTTCATCATGCGTGGAGACTACATGGTTTAGGAAAAGTGCTTATATTATGCTTGAAGGATTTTACATTGTGTCAATAGTGAGACTTGAAACCTAATGAAGGATATATTATCAGCCCATTTTTACCAATTTAACAATCCATTGTCAATAACACACACAACTTATCTATTTGTATATAAACTCAAGAAATGACAAAAAAGACGATGAAACCCGAAAATGTAAACCATCACACTTGACATTGGTCTAAGGTACATATATTGTTGTCAAAAAAAAGTAAGGTATAAAATTAATAAATATTAAAGTGTTATGAGAACAAAGAAATTATAGTTACGAGAGAGAATGATAGTATGAGATCAACTTGACAAGTATTAAAATCTAAGAGAAAGAGAAACTCGGAGGCTAAAAAATGTGCATATTCATGTAACCAAGTACACCTTAATGTGTTGTTAATCCATTACATGATTTTTACTTGTTTGAAGGAATTTGAAAGAACGATCTACAATTTCCATTGTTTAGAAAAAAGGATTCAAATGATTAAGAGAAGTGGTATTTAATAGTCAACCTCATGCTTTGGGTGAGGATGATGATCCTTGTGTTCCTTGAAATAAGGGACATAATGGCACATATTAACATTATCAAACTCAATTACATATGTCATTGGGCATCCTATTGTATGCCTTATTTATTTGGCATATCCATGTCACATGCAACATGCATGAATGTTTCATACACAACACACAATAACCATGATATAACACATGAACATAAAGTATGAATAGAAACCATGATCATTAAAGGATCGATTACAACACTGGGGCTAATCTTTGCCCATTTCATTAGTATTAATAAAACTACAACACAAAACTAGTTACCTCACATGCCATTATATGCTAAAGGAACTTCATGATACATCACAAGGACAATACTCTTTGTACGCTAATAAACCATGATAGACAAAGTTTGTTCCTCTACCTAATCCACTAAACTTTCAAGCACCCACTCCTTTACCAAGTGATAAATAACAAATCAAGATCTATCTCAAATAGCCTCTTCTAGTTAACCTTTACTTAATAATTGATCAACATAGCTACATGCTCAGATTAAATCAAACTTAGTCATTAGTACCTAACAACTACTTAATTACATTACATTGAACATCAATGAGATAACCAAACATCTCAAGGGGGACACAACCATTGAATCAACTATATAACTTTGCGGATCACCATATAGTCTCATGGATAAACCTCTATCTACCTCAAGTGACTCCAATTTTCAAGAAAAACAATAAGAATGGATTTCCAAAAGCCTAAAGACATAAGATCTAGTGCCACGTGACTTGGGACAAGTAACTCATGGTAAGTCCCCTCAACTAGTGGCAAGTTAGGCAGATCGGACTAATGCAACCAATTCTCTAGAACAAAAAGACTCCTTAGTTCAAGATAATTCAAGCCTCGAAGAATCAATAAACACTTCATCTACTTACAAAGAAGTCTAGACAAAATTAGGAAAGAATAAGAAAAAATCTTTTGTAGAATCCGAGCCAATGGTGGCAATAAGTTAGACCTAGAAACTACTTTAATTGTGTATTGCTTTTGTCTATTGTTATATAATCAATTTGTGAGAATCTTACTCATGTAAAAAATGTTGAAATGTAGCTCTTTCGAGTATTTTCAAAATAAGTCAATTACTTTCTTCTTGGGCATTTTGACACCCACTCATTTAGATCTATCTAGCTCGGAATTTTGGCAAGCTAGCAATTCTCGATGTAACTAAACTGCATGTATCCATCACAATTTTTGCTTAATATATATTTCCCAATTACAGTTAAAAAATAAATTATTGTGTTATGCTATTACTAAAAAAAAACACCTATAACATTCATTTAGCTCATCATTTATAACATTGATGCCCATTAATGTTTATGGTTAAAAAAAAATATAAGTGGATGTTAATGTTATAAAAATGTCACAAATGCACAGGGGATTTACAGGGGGAGCAATACCATGCCACGTGGGTTCATATTGGGGGATATATATTGAGTAAAAATTGACATAATGTATTGGGGGATATATAGGGGGTAAATGGTTTTTATATTGAAAAATATAAAAAAAATGGATCTCAAAGTTAATGAAAAAATATAAAGGGGTATAAAAAATGTTAATGAAAAAATGGATACCTACAATATCTAGTGAAAGTAGGGGTTTTTTAAATTGGGAAGGTGTATTGGGTTCATATTGGTACGGGGTTAAATAATGTGATTTTTAGAAGGATCTTCCAATATGGAGTCAAATTAAGGGTATTGTTTAATATGCCACAGACGCACGTGATATGTCAGAGGTTCACTAAGTGAAACCCCTGTGTACAAATGAAATTTGTAATATATAGTTTGAATATGTTTAATTGTTAAAATTGTTTCCTTTTCTTTGGAGATTATAACTTTGAATTAAGAAATAATAGGGGTATATACATCTTTGTAAACTAAATAGTCAAATCATTGTCAAAGGGATCCCTTATCATACAAATAAGGATATCTCATACGTCATTTGGGTGTCAATCTGAGTCATGAACTTGAAATTAAAATATTGTTGTTTTATTAAAATAAGGAAAATAAAAATTACGGTTGCACTACATATGATTCAACAATATCAAAAGCAACATAAATTCAAAATGCAAAAATAATATGTACATTGAAAAACGATAGCAAACCTAAAATAATCACCAAAATGTGAAAATAATTGTACATTTGAAAAGTAACATTGAACGCATAAAATTTATCAATCAAGTTTAGATGTCATAAATAACAAAGACATTTTTACATTTTAAATGTCATAAATATCAACCCTTCTAGCTCCAAGGTTTATTTCATCATGCGTGGAGACTACATGGTTTGGAAAAAATATTTATATTATGCTTGAAGGATTTTACATTGTGTTAATTGTGAGACTTGAACCCTAATGAAGGATAAATTACCAACCCATTTTGACCAATTTAATAAGCCATTTTCGATAACACACACAACTTATCTATCTATATATAAACTCAACAAATGAAAAAAAAGACGATGAAACTCAAAAATGTAAACCATCACACTAAACATTGGTCTAAGGTACATATATTGTTGTTATAAAAAAGTAATTTATAAAATTAATAAATATTAAAGTGTTATGAGAAAAAAGCAGTTATGGTTATGAGAGAGAATGATAGTATGATATCAACTTGACAACTATTAAAATCTAAGACAAAGAGAAACTAGGAGGCTAATAAATGTGCATATTCATGTAAACAAGTACACCTTAATGTTTTGTTAATCCATTACTTGATTTTTACTCGTTTGAAGGAATTTGAAAGAATGATCTACAATTTCATTTTTTTATTAAAAAGGAGTCAATTGACTAAGAGAAGTGGTATTTAATAGTCAACCTCATGCATTTGGTGAGGATGATGATCCTTGTGTTCCTTGAAATAAGGGACACAATGGCACATATTAACATTGTCAAACTCAATTACATATGTCATTGAGACTCCTATTGTATGCCTTATTTATTTGGTATATCCATGTCACATGAAACATGAATGAATGCTTCGTACACAACTCACAATAACCATGATATAACACATGAACATAAAGCATGAATAGAATCCATGATCATTAAAGGATCGCATACATCACTTCGGCTAATCTTTGGCCATTTCATTAGTATTAATAAAACCACAACACAAAACTAGTTGCCTCACATGTCACTATATCCTAAAGGAACTTCTTGATACAGCACAAGGACAATACTCTTTGTATGCTAATAAACCATGATAGACAAAGTTTGTCCCTCTACCTAATCCACTAAACTTTCAAGCACCCACTCTTTTACCAAGTGATAAATAACAAATCGAGACCTATCTCAAATAGCCTCTTCTAGTTAACCTTTACTTAATAATTGATAAACATAGCTACATGCTCATATTAAATCAAACTTAGTCATTAGTACCTAGAAACTACTTAATTACATTACATTGAACATCAATGAGATAACCAAACATCTCCAGGGAGGCACAACTATTGAATCAACTATATAAATTTGCGATCACCATATAGTCTCATGGATAAAACTTTGTCTGCCTCAAGTGACTCCAATTTCTCAAGAAAAACAATAAGAACGGGTTTCCCAAAGCATACAAACATAATATCTAGTCCCACGTGACTTGGGACATGCAACTCATGGTAAGTCCCCTCAACTAGTGGCAAGTTAAGCAAATCAAACTAATGTAGCCAATTCTCTAGAACAAAAAGAGTCCTTAGTTCAAGACAATTCAAGCCTCGAAGAATCAGTAAACACTCCATCGACTTACAAAGAAGTCTAGACAAAATTAGGAAACAATAAGAAGAAATATCTTGCAGAGTGCCAGCGAATGGTGGCAAGAAGTTAGACCTAGAAACTAGTTTAATTGTGTATTGCTTTTGTCTATTGTTATATAATCAATTTGTGAGAATATTACTCATGTAAAAAATGCTGAAATGTTTCTCTTTCGAGTATTTTCAAAATAAGTCAATTACGTTCTTCTTAGGCATTTTGACAGTCATTGATTTAGATCTATCTTCCTTAGAATTTTGGCAAGCTAATATATATTTTGAATATGTTTAATTGTTACAATTGTTTAGTTTTCTTTGGATATTATAAATTTGAATAAGAAATAATAGGGGTATATACATCTTTGTAAACTAAATAGTCAACTCATTGTCAAAGGGATCCATTATCACACAAATAAGGATATCTCATACGTCATTTGGGTGTCAATCTGAGTCATGACCTTGAAATTAAAATCTTGTTGTTTAATTAAAATAAGGAAAATCAAAATTGTGGTTGCACTACTTATGATTCAATAATATCAATAGCAATATAAAATCAAAATGCAAAAATAATCTATACATTGAAAAACGATAACAAACCTCAAATAATCACCAAAATGTGAAAATAATTGTACATTTGAAAAATGACATTGAACCTGTAAAATTTATCAATCAAGTTTAGTTGTCATAAATAACAAACACATTTTAAAATTTTAAATGTCATAAATATCAATCCTTCTAGCTCCAAGGTTCATTTCATCATGCGTGGAGACTACATGGTTTGGGAAAAGTGCTTATATTATGCTTGAAGGATTTTACATTGTGTCAATAGTGAGACTTGAACCCTAATGAAGGATATATTACCAGCCGAGTTTTACCAATTTAACAAGCCATTTTTGATAACATACACAACTTATCTATTTGTATATAAACTCAACAAATGACAAAAAAGACGATGAAACCCGAAAATGTAAACCATCAAACTAGACATTGGTCTAAGGTACATATAGTGTTGTCATAAAAAAGTAAGGTATAAAATTAATAAATATTAAATTGTTATGAGAACAAAGCAATTATATTTATGAGGGAGAATGATAGTATGAGATCAACTTGACAAGTATTAAAATCTAAGAGAAAGAGAAATTTGGAGGCTAATAAATGTGCATATTCATGTAATTAAGTACACCTTAATGTTTTGTTAATCCATTACTTGATTTTTACTTGTTTGAAGGAATTTGAAAGAACGATCTACAATTTCCATTGTTTATAAAAAAGGAGTCAATTGACTAAGAGAAGTGGCATTTAATAGTCAACCTCATGCGTTGGGTGAGGATGATGATCCTTGTGTTCCTTGAGATAACGGACACAATGGCACATATTAACATTCTCAAACTCAATTACATATGTCGTTGGGCATCCTATTGTATGCCTTATTTATTTGGCATATCCATGTCACATGCAACATGCATGAATGCTTCGCACACAACTAACAATAACCATGATATAACACATGAAAATAAAGCATGAATAGAAGCCATGATCATTAAATGATCGCATACAACACCTGGGCTAATCTTTGGCCATTTCATTAGTATTAATAAAACCACAACACAAAACTAGTTACCTCACATTCCATTGTATCCTAAAGGAAATTATTGATACATCACAAGGAAAATACTCTTTGTATGCTAATAAACCATGAGAGACAAAGTTTGTCCCTCTACCTAATCCATTATACGTTCAAGCACCCATTCCTTTCCCAGGTGATAAATAACAAATCGAGATCTATCCCAAATAGCCTCTTCTAGGTAACCTTTACTTAATAATTGATCAACATAGCTACATGATCAGATTAAATCAAATTTAGTCATTAGTACCTAGAAACTACTTATTACATTACATTGAACATCAATGACATAACCAAACATCTCCAGGGGGACACAACCATTCAATCAACTATATAACTTTCCGGATCACTGTATAGTCTCATGGATAAACCTATGTCTGCCTCAAGTGACACCATTTTCTCACGAAAAACAATAAGAACGGGTTTCCCAAAGCCTAAAGACTTAAGATCTAGTCCCACCAAACTTGGGACAAGTAACTCATGGTAAGCCCATTGAACTAGTGCCACGTTAGGTAGATCAAACTAATGTAGCTAGTTCTCTAGAATAAAAAGACTCCTTAGTTCAATATAATTCAAGCCTTGAAGAATCAATAAACACTCCATCTACATACAAAGAAGTCTAGACAAAATTAGGAAAGAATAAGAAGAAATTTATTATAGAGTCTGAGCCAATGGTGGCAAGAAGTTAGATCTAGAAACTAGTTTAATTGTGTATTTCTTTTGTCTATTGTTATATAATCAATTTGTGAGAATCGTACTCATGTAAAAAATGTTGAAATGTAGCTCTTTAGAGTATTTTCAAAATAAGTCAATTACATTCTTCTTGGGCATTTTGAGAACCACTGATTTAGATCTATCTACCTCGGAATTTTGGCAAGCTAGTAATTCTCGATCTAACTCAACTGCATGTATCCATCACAATTTTTGCTTAATATAGATTTCCTAATTACAGTTAAAAAATAAATTATTGTGTTATGCTATTATTTTAAAAAAAAACAAGATGCTTATAAAATTCATTTAGCTCATCATTTATAACATTGATGCCCATTAATGTTTATGGTTAAAAAAAAATAGAAGTGGATGATAATGTTATAAAAAATGTTACAACTGTAATTTGTAATATATAGTTTGAATATGTTTAATTGTTAAAAATTGTTTACTTTCTCTTTGGAGATTATATGTTTGAATTAAGAAATAACAGGAGTATATACATATTTGTAAACTAAATAGTCAAATCATTGTCAAAGGGATCCTTATCACACAAATAAGGATATCTCATACATCATTTGGGTGTCATTCTAAGTCATGACCTTGAAATTAAAATATGTTTGTTTATTTAAAATAAGGAAAGTCAAAATTGTGGTTGCACTACTTATGATTCAACAATATCAAAAGCAACATAAAATAATAATAATAAAATCTGTACATTGAAAAACGATAGCAAACCTAAAATAATCACCAAAATGTGAAAATAATTGTACATTTGAAAAGTGACATTGAACCTGTAAAATTTATCAATCAAGTATAGTTGTCATAAATAACAAACACGTTTTTAAATTTTAAATGTCATAAATATCAATCCTTCTAGCTTCAAGGTTCATTTCATCATGCATGGAGACTACATGGTTTGGGAAAAATGCTTATATTATGCTTGAAGGATTTTACAATGTGCAATACTGCGACTTGAACCCTATTGAAGGATATATTACCAGCCCATTCTTACCAATTTAACAAGCCATTGTCGACAACACACACAACTTATCTATTTATATATAAATTTAACAAATGACAAAAAAGACGATGAAACCCGAAAATGTAAACCATCACACTAGACATTGGTCTAAAGTACATATATTGTTGTCATAAAAAAGTAAGGTATAAAATTAATAAATATTAAAGCGTTATGAGAGCAAGGAAATTATAGTTATGAGGGAGAATGATAGTATGAGATCAACTTGACAAGTATTAAAAGCTAAGAGAAAGAGAAACTCGGAGGCTAACAAATGTGCATATTCATGTAAACAAGTACACCTTAATGTTTTGTTAATCCATTACATGATTTTTACTTGTTTGAAGGAATTTGAAAGAACAATCTACAATTTCCATTGTTTATAAAAAAGGAGTCAATTGACTAAGAGAAGTGGTATTTAATAGTCAACCTCATGCGTTGGGTGAGGATGATGATCCTTGTGTTCCTTGAGATAACGGACACAATGGCACATATTAACATTCTCAAACTCAATTACATATGTCGTTGGGCATCCTATTGTATGCCTCAATTATTTGGCATATCCATGTCAAATGCAACATGTTGAATGTTTCGTAAACAACTCACAATAACCATGATATAACACATGAACATAAAGTATGAATAGAAACCATGATCATTAAAGGATCGATTACAACACTGGGGCTAATCTTTGGCCATTTCATTAGTATTAATAAAACTACAACACAAAACTAGTTACCTCACATGCCATTGTATCCTAAAGGAACTTCTTGATACATCACAAGGACAATACTCCTTGTATGCTAATAAACCCTGACAGACAAAGTTTGCTCCTCTAACCAATCCACTAAACTTTCAAGCACCCACTCCTTTACCAAGTGATAAATAACAAATCAAGATCTATCTCAAATAGCCTCTTCTAATTAAAATTTACTTAATAATTGATCAACATAGCTACATGCTCAGATTAAATCGAACCTAGTCATTAGTACCTAGCAACTACTTAATTACATTACATTAAACATCAATGAGGTAACCAAACATCTCTAGGGGGACACAACCATTGAATCAACTATATAACTTTGCGGATCAACATATAGTCTCATGGATAAACCTCTGCGTGCCTCAAGTGACTCCAACTTTCAAGAAAAATAATAAGAATGGGTTTCCCAAAGCCTAAAGACATAAGATCTAGTTCCATATTACTTGGGACAAGTAACTCATGGTAAGTCCCCTAAACTAGTGGTAAGTTAGGTAGATCAAATTAATGCAGCCAATTCTCTAGAACAAAAAGACTCCTTAGTTCAAGATAATTCAAGCCTCGAAGAATCAATAAACACTCCATCTACTTACAAATAAGTCTAGACTAAATTAGGAAAGAATAAGAAAAAATCTTTTGTAGAATCTGAGCCAATGGTGGCAATAAGTTAGACCTAGAAACTAGTTTAATTGTGTATTTCTTTTGTCTATTGTTATAGAATCAATTTGTGAGAATCTTACTCCTGTAAAAAATGTTGAAATATAGCTCTTTTGAGTATTTTGAAAATAAGTCAAATACGTTCTTCTTGGGCATTTTGACAGTCACTGATTTAGATCTATCTAGCTCAGAATTTTGGCAAGCTAACAATTCTCGATGTAACTCAACTGCATGTATCCATCACAATTTTTGCTTAATATATATTTCCCAATTACAGTGAAAAAATAAATTATTGTGTATTTTTATTACTAAAAAAAATGCCTATAACACTCATTTAGCTTATCATTTATAATATTGATGCCCATTAATGTTTATGGTTACATAAAAAAAATATAAGTGGATGTTAATGTTATAAAAATGTTACAAATGTAATTTGTAATATATAGTTTGAATATGTTTAATTGTTAAAATTGTTTACTTTTTCTTTGGAGATTATAACTTTGAATTAAGAAATAATAGGGGTATATACATCTTTGTAAACTAAATAGTAAAATCATTGGCAAAGGGATCCCTTATCACACAAATAAGGATATCTCATACGTCATTTGGGTGTCAATCTCAGTCATGACCTTGAAATTAAAATATTGTTGTTTTATTAAAATAAGGAAAATCAAATTTACAGTTGCACTACTTATGATTCAACAATATCAAAAGCAAAATAAATTCAAAATGCAAAAATAATATGTACATTGAAAAATGATAGCAAACCTAAAATAATCACCAAAATGTGAAAATAATTGTACATTTGAAAAGTAACATTGAACGTGTAAAATTTATCAATCAAGTTTAGATGTCATAAATAACAAACACATTTTAAAATTTTAAATGTCATAAATATCAACCCTTCTAGCTCCAAGGTTCATTTCATCATGCGTGGAGACTACATGGTTTGGAAAAAATGTTTATATTATTCTTGAAGGATTTTACATTGTGTCAATTGTGAGACTTGAACCCTAATGAAGGATATATTACCAACCCATTTTGACCAATTTAACAAGCCATTTTCGATAACACACACAACTTATCTATCTATATATAAACTCAACAAATGACAAAAAAGACGATGAAACCCGAAAATGTAAACCATCACACTAGACATTGGTCTAAGGTACATATATTGTTGTTATAAAGGAGTAACTTATAAAATTAATAAATATTAAAGTGTTATGAGAAAAAAGCAGTTATAGTTATGAGAGAGAATGTTAGTATGATATCAACTTGACAACTATTAAAATCTAAGAGAAAGAGAAACTCGGAGGCTAATAAATGTGCATATTCATGTAAACCAAGTACACCTTAATGTTTTGTTAATCCATTACTTGATTTTTACTCGTTTGAAGGAATTTGAAAGAATGATCTACAATTTCCATTGTTTATAAAAAAGGATTCAATTGACTAAGAGAAGTGGTATTTAATAGTCAGCCTCATGCGTTGGGTGAGGATGATGATCCTTGTGTTCCTTGAAATAAGGGACATAATGGCACATATTAACATTGTCAAACTCAATTACATATGTCATTGGGCATCCTATTGTAAGCCTTATTTATTTGGCATATCCATGTCACATGAAATATGCATGAATGCTTCGTACACAACTCACAATAACCATGATATAACACATGAACATAAAGCATGAATAGAATCCATGATAATTAAAGGATCACATACATCACTTCGGCTAATCTTTGGCCATTTCATTAGTATTAGTAAAACCACAACACAAAACTAGTTACCTCACATGCCATTGTATCCTAAAGGAACTTCTTGATACATCACAAGGACAATACTCTTTGTATGTTAATAAACCATGACAGACAAAGTTTGTCGCTCTACCTAATCCACTAAACTTTCAACCACCCACTCCTTTACCAAGTGATAAATAACAAATCGAGATCTATCTCAAATAGCCTTTTCTAGTTAACCTTTACTTAATAATTGATCAACATAGCGACATGCTCAGATTAAATCAAACTTAGTCATTAGTACATGGAAACTACTTAATTACATTACATTGAACATCAATGACATAACCAAACATCTCAAGGGGGACACAAACATTCAATCAACTATATAACTTTGTGGATCACTTATAGTCTCATGGATAACCTATGTCTGCCTCAAGTGACTCCAATTTCTCAAGAAAAAAAAGAAGAACAGGTTTCCCAAAGCCTAAAGACATAAGATCTAGTCCCACATGACTTGGGACATGCAACTCATGGTAAGTCCCCTCAACTAATGGCAAGTTAGGCAAATCAAACTAATGTAGCCGATTCTCTAGACAAAAAGAGTCCTTAGTTCAAGACAATTCAAGCCTCCAAGAATTTATAAACACTCCATCTACTTACAAAGAAGTCTAGACAAAATTAGGAAAGAATAAGAAGATATCTCTTGCAGAGTCTCAACCAATGGTGGCAAGAAGTTAGACCTAGAAACTAGTTTAATTGTGTATTGCTTTTGTCTATTGTTATATAATCAATTTGCGAGAATATTACTCATGTTAAAATGTTGAAATGTTGCTCTTTCGAGTATTTTCAAAATAAGTCAATTACGTTCTTCTTGGTCATTTTGAGAGCCATTGATTTAGATCTATCTTCGTTAGAATTTTGTCAAGCTAGTGATTCTCGATGTATGTCAACTGCATGTATCCATCACAATTTTTGCTTAATATAGATTTCGCAATTAC
Organism: Pinus tabuliformis; assembly: GCA_031772625.1. Lineage (NCBI taxonomy): Eukaryota > Viridiplantae > Streptophyta > Pinopsida > Pinales > Pinaceae > Pinus > Pinus tabuliformis. The sequence continues at coordinate 535,148,619 of CM062817.1, read as the reverse complement.
AGTTAAAAAATAAATTATTGTGTTATGCTATTATTAAAAAAAAAGACGCCTATAACATTCATTTGGCTCATCATTTATAACATTGATGCCCATTAATGTTTATGGTTATATATATGTGTCTCTGTGTGTGTGTGTGTGTGTGTGTGTGTGTGTGTGTGTGTGTGGATGTTAATGTTAGAAAAAACATTACAACCGTAATTTGTAATATATAGTTTGAATATGTTTAATTGTTAAAATTGTTTAGTTTTCTTTGGAGATTATAAGTTTGAATTAAGAAATAATAGCGGTATATACATCTTTGTAAACTAAATAGTCAAATCATTGTCAAAGGGATCCATTATCACACAAATAAGGATATCTCATACGTCATTTGGGTGTCAATCTAAGTCATAACCTTGAGATTAAAATATTGTTGTTTAATTAAAATAAGGAAAATCAAAATTGTGGTTGCACTACTTATGATTCAATAATATCAAAAGCAACATAAAATCAAAATGCAAAAATAAACTATACAATGAAAAATGATAACAAACCTAAAATAATCACCTAAATGTGAAAATAGTTGTACATTTGAAAAGTGACATTGAACCTGTAAAATTTATCAATCAAGTTTAGATGTCATAAATAACAAACACATTTTAAAATTTTAAATGTCATAAATATCAATCCTTCTAGCTCCAAGATTCATTTCATCATGCATGGAGACTACATGGTTTGGGAAAAGTGCTTATATTATGCTTGAAGGATTTTACATTGTGTCAATGGTGAGACTTGAACCCTAATGAAGGATATATTACCAACACATTTTTACCATTCTAATAAGCCATTGTCGATAACACACACAACTTATCTATTTGTATATAAACTCAACAAATGACAAAAACGACGATGAAACCCAAAAATGTAAACCATCACACTAGACATTGGTTTAAGGTACATATATTGCTGTCATAAAAAAGTAAGCTATAAAATTAATAAATATTAAATTGTTATGTGATGCAGGAGCATTCAGCTCAACAATTTAATTGTATTCTAGTAGACATTGGGGGTCTTGTATTTTCAAGGAAGTTGGATTCCTATGTATGTAATCATTAATGTTTAAGTGATTAGAATAGGAATTAATTAGATGTTGTGAGGATGTTTGTAAATGCTCTCGAATGAAGGAGAACATGAGTGGTTAATAATGACGAGAGAGTTAGAAGTCAATTATAACTCTTAAGGTAGTTTCATGATTCAAGGAACTAGAGAGGATTCTTAGGGATTAACTGGAGTTAGAAGTGGACTTAGAGGACATTTAGGAGTCAGTTCAGTAGATTAAGGATCTGAACCAGAATTAGTTCAACAGAACCTTTCTGGTATAAATGTAAGCCTAAAAGGCATAAACAGGAGTTAGATGGTTAGACAGTAGATAGTTAACTAGTTAGATAGTGCTAGCTAGGGTGTGACTATAAGCCTACAGGCAGACTGTAAAACAGAGGCCACTGATATTGAAGATCAGGCCTGAGAGATAGAGAGTCTCGATATGTAATCAGTTGTTTATATATATATATATATATATATATATATATATATATATATATATACAAAGGTTTATTCCAGAACTATATAGATGTGTGAAATGAATATTGAATGACTGAATTACGTGTAAGTTGTGTATTTTGTAACAAAGGTTGCACGCAGAGTTCGGTAGAACTACACAAAGGAGGAAAATGATTCGGAGGAATCATAATGGGTCATTGAATCCAATTGGAGATTCAGAATAACGCTCTAAAGAGGTAGCGATGTGAGAATTCGCGGAGTTAAGCTCAAAGAGAGTTTAGCAGTGGAAGAGCAGAAGGTCGAAACCCTGAAGAAAACCCCAAAACCACAAAACACTGAAGAAATGACGCAAAGTCAAAGTGAGGAGACAGATGAAGAATGAACGCACATGAACCATTGGATCTCGGAGATCAACGGACGAGGTCGAAGGAAATGAGCAGCCAAGATTAAATTGCATAGATTGGTGTCAAGAAATGAACGGCGGAGATCAATTTAAGCAGTAGCGAAAGAGGAATCCGGGGAAGTCGTCGCGGCTGTCGATGATAGAAGATCTACGGTCATCAGGCTTTAACAAGCTCGGGCGTTAGTCAAGAAGAAAGGTAGATTTAAAATTATAAGCGGGTTATCGGGTGGAGAAAAAGTGGTAAGTGGTATTAGAGGGTAGTCACCTGATTCCACTTATCGATTGACACGTAGCACGAGGGTGGAGAGAGAAAACCGCTTTATCGGGTGGGTATTCTCCATGCTTGTGACTCACCCGATATCGTCGTGGGCCGTCGGATCCATTAAATGCAGATCAATGACGGAGGATTGTCGTGCAAGTTTGATTGATCAGGAAAGGACATCAATCGTCAGATCATGGGGTTGAAATCTATGGTGGAGAACGAACCTGATAAAGGTAAACCTTGGTAAATGTGCAAGGGCGGTGGATTGGTAGAAAGGTAAGTTTATGTGTATTTCTATTAAAAAGGGGTATAATAGAAATAATGTGCGGTTGTAGGTTTATGGGTTAAGTCCGCATTAACCAAAGTTAAGAGCGGGTATGGTTATTATGCGAGGCTTAAGGATTAATCAAGGTTAATAAGGTTGAATTAAGTTCTGCTTAAAGGTTAATGAAGGGTAAGACTATGTGTAGTCAAATAACATGTTTTCGCATAATGAAGTTAATGAAGAAGCCTTAAACCTTAATAGAATGAAGGTTTGACTAGGAAGGGGAAATGATATTCCTCGGGCAAGACAATTGTGATTATGCATTTTATATGCATACTGTGGGTGTAAGCAGGGGTAACCCTGCATCATTATGAGAACAAAGCAATTATATTTATGAGAGAGAATGATAGTATGAGATCAACTTGACAAGTATTAAAATCTAAGAGAAAGATAAATTTGGAGGCTAATAAATGTGCATATTCATGTAACTAAGTACACCTTAATGTTTTGTTAATCCATTACTTGATTTTTACTTATTTGAAGGAATTTGAAAGAACGATCTACAATTTCCATTGTTTATAAAAAAGGTGTCAATTGGCTAAGAGAAGTGGTATTTAATAGTCAACCTCATGCATTGGGTGAGGATGATGATCCTTGTGTTCCTTGAGATAACGTACACAATGGCACATATTAACATTCTCAAACTCAATTGCATATGTCGTTGGGCATCCTATTGTATGCCTTATTTATTTGGCATATCCATGTCACATGCAACATGCATGAATGCTTCGCACACAACTCACAATAACCATGATATAACACATGAAAATAAAGCATGAATAGAAGCCATGATCATTAAATGATCGCATACAACACTTGGGCTAATCTTTGGCCATTTCATTAGTATTAATAATATCACAACACAAAACTAGTTACCTCACATTCCATTGTATCCTAAACAAAATTATTGATACATCACAAGGACAATACTCTTTGTATCATAATAAACCATGAGAGACAAAGTTTTTCCCTCTACCTAATCCATTATACGTTCAAGCACCTACTCCTTTCCCAAGTGATAAATAACAAATCGAGATCTATCCCAATAGCCTCTTCTAGTTAACCTTTACTTAATAATTGATCAACATAGCTACATGATCAGATTAAATCAAACTTAGTCATTAGTACCTAGAAACTACTTAATTACATTACATTGAACATCAATGAGATAACCAAACATCTCAAGGGGGACACAAACGTTCAATCAACTATATAACTTTGCGGATCACTTATAGTCTCATGGATAACCTATGTCTGCCTCAAGTGACTAAAATTTCTCAAGAAAAAAAATAAGAACGGGTTTCCCAAAGCCTAAATACTTTAGATCTATTCCAAGAGACTTGGGACAAGTAACTCATGGTAAGTCCCCTCAACTAGTGACAAGTTAGGCAGATCAAACTAATGTAGCTAGTTCTCTAGAACAAAAATAATCCTTATTTCAATATAATTCAAGCCTCGAAGAATCAATAAACACTCCATCTACTTACAAATAAGTCTAGACAAAATTAGGAAAGAATAAGAAGAAATATATCATAGAGTCTCAACCAATGGTGGCAAGAAGTTAGACCTAGAAACTAGTTTAATTGTGTATTGCTTTTGTCTATTGTTATATAATCAATTTGTGAGAGTTGTACTCATGTAAAAAATGTTCAAATGTAGCTCTTTAGAGTATTTTCAAAATAAGTCAATTACGTTCTTCTCGGGCATTTTGAGAGCCACTGATTTAGATCTATCTGCCTCGGAATTTTGGCAAGCTAGTAATTCTCGACCTAACTCAACTGCATGTATCCATCATAATTTTTGCTTAATATAGATTCACAATTACAGTTAAAAAATAAATTATTGTGTTATGCTATTACTAAAAAAAAAAACACTTGACGCCTATAACATTCATTTAGCTCATCATTTATAACATTGATGCCCATTAAGGTTTATGGTTAAAAAAAAAATAGAAGTGGATGTTAATGTTATAAAACATGTTACAACTGTAATTTGTAATATATAGTTTGCATATCTTTAATTGTTAAAATTGTTTACTTTTTCATTGGAGATTATAAGTTTGAATTAAGAAATAATAGGGGTATATACATCATTGTAAACTAAATAGGCAAATCATTGTCAAAGGGATCCCTTATCACACAAATAAGGATATCTCATACGTCATTTGGGTGTCATTCTAAGTCATGACCTTGAAATTAAAATATATTTTTTTATTAAAATAAGGAAAGTCAAAATTGTGGTTGCACTACTTATGATTTAACAATATCAAAAGCAACATAAAATCAAAATGCAAAAATAATATGTACATTGAAAAACGATAGCAAACCTAAAATAATCACCAAAATGTGAAAATAATTTTACATTTGAAAAGTGACATTGAACTTCTAAAATTTATCAATCAAGTTTAGATGTCATAAATAACAAACACATTTTTAAATTTTAAATGTCATAAATATCAATCCTTCTAGCTCCAAGGTTCATTTCATAACGGATGGAGACTACATGGTTTGGGAAAAATGCTTATATTATGCTTCAAGGATTTTACATTGTGTCAATAGTGAAACTTGAACCCTAATGAAGGATATATTACCAGCCTATTTTTACCAATTTAACAAGCCATTTTCGATAACGCACACAACTTATCTATTTGTATATAAACTCAACAAATGACAAAAAGGAAGATGAAACCCGAAAATGTAAACCATCACACTAGACATTGGTCTAAGATACATATATTGTTGTCATAAAAAAGTAAGGTATAAAATTAATAAATATTGAAGTGTTATGAGAACAAAGAAATTATAGTTATGGGAGAGAATGTTAGTTTGAGATCAACTTGACAACTATTAAAATCTAAGAGAAAGTGAAACTCAGAGGCTAATAAATGTGCATATTCATGTAACAAGGTACACCTTAATGTTTTGTTAATCCATTACTTGATTTTTACTTGTTTGAAGGAATTTGAAAGAACAATCTACAATTTCCATTGTTTATAAAAAAGGAGTCAGGGGATTAAGAGAAGTGGTATTTAATAGTCAGCCGCATGTGTTGGGTGAGGATGATGATCCTTGTTTTCCTTCAAATAAGGGACACAATGGCACATATTAAAGTTTTCAAACTCAATTACATATGTCATTGGGCATCCTATTGTATGCCTTATTTATTTGGCATATCCATGTCACATGCAACATGCATGAATGCTTGGTACACAACTCACAATAACCATGATATAACACATGAATATAAGTCATGATAATTAAAGGATTGCATAGAAAACTGGGGCTAATCTTTTGCTATTTCAGTAGTATAAATAAAACCACAACACAAAACTAGTTACCTCACATGCCATTGTATCCTAAAGGAACTTCTTGATACATGACAAGCACAATACTCTTTGTATGTTAATAAACCATGACAGACAAAGTTTTTCCCTCTACCTAATCTACTAAACTTCAAGCACCCACTCCTATACCAAGTGATAAATAACAAATTGAGATCTATCTTGAATAGCCTCTTCTAGTTAACCTTTACTTAATAATTGATCAACATAGCTACATTCTCATATTAAATCAAACTTAGTCATTAGTACCTAACAACTACTTAATTAAATTACATTGAACATCAATGAGATAACCAAACATATCCAGGGGGACACAACCATTGAATCAACTATATAACTTTGCAGATCACCATATAGTCTCATGGATAAGCATCTGTCTTCATCATGTGACTCCAATTTATCAAGAAAAACAATAAGAATGGGTTTCCCAAAGCCTAAAGACATAATATCTAGTCCCACATGACTTGGGACAAATAACTCATGGTAAGTCTCCTCAACTAGTGGCAAGTTAGGCATATCAAACTAATGTAGCCAATTCTCGAGTATAAAAAGACTCCTTTGTTCAAGATAATTCAAGCCTCGAAGAATCAATAAATACTCCATCTACTTACAAAGAAGTCTAGACAAAATTAGGAAAGAATAAGAAGAAATCTCTTGTAGAGTCTCAGCCAACGGTGGCAAGAAGTTGGACCTAGAAACTAGTTTAATTGTGTATTGCTTTTGTCTATTGTTATATAATAAATTTGTGAGAATATTACTAATGTAAACAATGTTGAAATGTAGCTCTTTCGAGTATTTTCAAAATAAGTCAATTACGTTCTTCTTGTGCATTTTGACATTCACTCATTTAGATCTATCCTCCTTAAGATTTTGGCAAGCTAGTAATTCTCGGCGTAACTCAAGTGCATGTATCCATCACAATTTTTGCTTAATATAGATTTCCCAATTACAGTTAAAAAATAAATTATTGTGTTATGTTATTATCAAAAAAAAAGACGCCTATAACATTCATTTAGCTCATCATTTATAACATCGATGCTGATTAATGTTTATGGTTAAAAATATATATATAAGTGGATGTTAATGTTATAGAAAACATTACAACCATAATTTGAAATATATAGTTTGAATATGTTTAATTGTTAAAATTGTTTACTTTTTCTTTGGAAATTATAAGTTAGAATTAAGAAATAATAGAGCTATATACATCTTTATAAACTAAATATTCAAATCATTGTCAAAGGGATCCATTATCACTCGAATAAGGATATCTCATACGTCATTTGGGTGTCAATCTTGGTCATGACCTTGAAATTAAAATATTGTTGTTTTATTAAAATAAGGAAAATCAAAATTGTCGTTGCACTACTTATGATTCAACAATATCAAAAGCAACATAAAATCAAAATGCAAAAATAATTTTTACATTGAAAAACTATAGCATACCTAAAATAATCACCAAAATGTGAAAATAATTGTACATTTGAAAAGTGACATTGAACCTGTAAAATTTATCAATCAAGTTTAGAAGTCATAAATAACAAAGACATTTTTAAATTTTAAATGTCATAAATAACAAACACAATTTAAAATTTTAAATGTCATAAATATCAATCCTTCTAGCTCCAAGGTTCATTTCATCATGCGTGGAGACTACATGGTTTGGGAAAAGTGCTTATATTATGCTTGAAGGATTTTAAAATGTGTCAATAGTGAGACTTCAACCCTAATGAAGGATATATTACGAGCCGAGTTTTACCAATTTAACAAGCCATTTTCGATAACACACACAACTTATCTATTTGTATATAAACTCAACAAATGATAAAAAAGACGATGAAACCCGAAAATGTAAACCATCAAACTAGACATTGGTCTAAGGTACATATAGTGCTGTCATAAAAAGTAAGGTATAAAATTAATAAATATTAAATTGTTATGAGAACAAAGCAATTATATTTATGAGGGAGAATGATAGTATGAGATCAACTTGACAAGTATTAAAATCTAAGAGAAAGAGAAATTTGTAGGCTAATAAATGTGCATATTCATGTAACTAAGTACACCTTAATGTTTTGTTAATCCATTACTTGATTTTTACTCGTTTGAACGAATTTGAAAGAACGATATACAATTTCCATTGTTTATAAAAAAGGAGTCAGTTGACTAAGAGAAGTGGTATTTAATAGTCAACATCATGCGTTGGGTGAGGATGATGATCCTTGTGTTCCTTGAGATAACGGACACAATGGCACATATTAACATTCTCAAACTCAATTACATATGTCGTTGGGCATCCTATTGTATGCCTTATTTATTTGGCATATCCATGTCACATGCAACATGCATGAATGCTTCGCACACAACTCACAATAACCATGATATAACACATGAAAATAAAGCATGAATAGAAGCCATGATCATTAAATGATCGCATACAACACCTGGGCTAATCTTTGGTCATTTCATTAGTATTAATAAAACCACAACACAAAACTAGTTACCTCACATTCCATTGTATCCTAAAGGAAATTATTGATACATCACAAGGACAATACTCTTTGTATGCTAATAAACCATGAGAGACAAAGTTTGTCCCTCTACCTAATCCATTATATGTTCAAGCACCCATTCCTTTCCCAAGTGATAAATAACAAATCGAGATCTATCCAAAATAGCCTCTTCTAGGTAACCTTTACTTAATAACTGATCAACATAGCTACATGATCAGATTAAATCAAATTTAGTCATTAGTACCTAGAAACTACTTAATTACATTACATTGAACATCAATGACATAACCAAACATCTCCAGGGGGACACAACCATTAAATCAACTATATAACTTTGTGGATCACTATATAGTCTCATGGATAAACCTATGTCTGCCTCAAGTGACACCAATTTCTCAGGAAAAACAATAAGAACGGGTTTCCCTAAGCCTAAAGACTTAAGATCTAGTCCCACCAAACTTGGGACAAGTAACTCATGGTAAGCCCCCTGAACTAGTGCCAAGTTAGGCAGATCAAACTAATGTAGCTAGTTCTCTAGAACAAAAAGACTCCTTAGTTCAATATACTTCAAGCCTCGAAGAATCAATAAACACTCCATCTACTTACAAATAAGTCTAGACAAAATTAGGAAAGAATAAGAAGAAATCTATTATAGAGTCTAAGCCAATGTTGGCAAGAAGTTAGATCTAGAAACTAGTTTAATTGTGTATTTCTTTTGTCTATTGTTATATAATCAATTTGTGAGAATCGTACTCATGTAAAAAATGTTGAAATGTAGCTCTTTAGAGTATTTTCAAAATAAGTCTATTACATTCTTCTTGGGCATTTTGAGAGCCACTGATTTAGATCTATCTACCTCGGAATTTTGGCAAGCTAGTAATTCTCGATCTAACTCAACTCCATGTATCCATCACAATTTTTGCTTAATATAGATTTCCCAATTACAGTTAAAAAATAAATTATTGTATTATGCTATTATTTAAAAAAAAAACAAGACGCTTATAAAATTCATTTAGCTCATCATTTATAACATTGATGCCCATTAATTTTTATAGTTAAAAAAAAAATAGAAGTGGATGTTAATGTTATAAAAAAATGTTACAACTGTAATTTGTAGTATATAGTTTGAATATGTTTAATTGTTAAAAATTGTTTACTTTCTCTTTGGAGATTATAAGTTTGAATTAAGAAATAACAAGAGTATATACATATTTGTAAACTAAATAGTCAAATCATTGTCAAAGGGATCCCTTATCACACAAATAAGGATATCTCATACAGCATTTGGGTGTCATTCTAAGTCATGACCTTGAAATTAAAATATTTTTGTTTTATTAAAATAAGGAAAATCAAAATTGTGGTTGCACTACTTATGATTCAACAATATCAAAAGCAACATAAAATAATAATAATAAAATCTGTACATTGAAAAAACGATAGCAAACCTAAAATAATCACCAAAACGTGAAAATAATTCTACATTTGAAAAGTGACATTGAACCTGTAAAATTTATCAATCAAGTATAGATGTCATAAATAACAAACACGTTTTTAAATTTTAAATGTCATAAATATCAATCCTTCTAGCTTCAAGGTTCATTTCATCATGCATGGAGACTACATGGTTCGGGAAAAATGCTTATATTATGCTTGAAGGATTTTATAATGTGTCAATAGTGGGACTTGAACCCTAATGAAGGATATATTTTTTTCCGAGGAAAAAATACCGCGCTTTTCTATTAATCGAGAAATAAAAAAGCTACAAAAATGAATGTGAAAACATTCAGCTGAGTTTTCTTGTGCCATAGAGATGTTTAAATCTCCTCAGTGATATCGTTTTTACCATAACTTTTAAACAAGAGACTTTGGGAGCTCTCCTGTTCACGGCCTGTATCAGCCCTATCAAAAATTTGAAGTTTCAAAACCTGTCACCATAGTATCTGGGCCTCCTTTTTTACAGGAAAACAGCCCAATACATATATCAATAGAAAAAACAAAAATACAAACTGTCTCTCCTGCACCAGGAGTATTTCAAACAAGTTCATACAGATGAAGAAAAAAGAAAGATAGAGACTAAGAGTATGGGGGAAGATCCGACACACGGATCTGTTCCTGAACTTGCTCCGTTATCCTCCAAGATCCCAGAGTCTGCTGTAGACCTGCTTTAGAATACCGGTCGGCTTCTTCATTTTTATCCCTGTAAATATGAGCAATGGAGAAAATATTAAAATGTGACTTTAGTCTTTGGACTTCTTCTAACAGAGGCAACAGCATATAATTTCTGCAAATAAATTTCTCATTGACCCAGTTAACCACATTTGCCGAGTCTCCAAAAATCTGAACTGTGAGGATATTCCTGTGGATGAGCCAGCAGAGGAGCAATTTTAAAGCTGATAATTCAGCGAAATTGTTTGAACCCGACCCAAGACCTACTGATGCTTTTAAGGAATGCGAGGGACTTAGATGGATTATAATTCCGGCACCAGTGATATTGTTTTGAGCTGCCCCGTCAAAGAAAGCCCAGGGGATGCCCTCTCTGATAACGACATCCGCTCGCTGGTTTGTAGATTGGGAGCCCTCCGGTTCAGGTAAGCTAGCTAATATGGCTGAGGCTTGTAAAGCAATGACATTCACTGGGGTGACCTTTTCATTAAAGATGCAACCATTGCGGGCTATCCAAATACCCCAACAGACAATAGGAGGGAGATTTCTCATGTTTTTCTCAGGATAGTGAGTCCACCAATATTCCCATGCAGCTGATAAATTCACCCCATCCCAATTCCCGGAAAAATTCAGAAGCTTTTTTGTTTCCTCCCAAACTGATTTAGTGAAAGGACAGCTCACAAAAAGGTGCGAGACAGATTCAGAGTCAGTTTTGCAAAGAGGGCATCTACTCGGCCCCAGCTGGAAGCGAGCTTGAAGAATATCCCACGTGGGAATTTTGTTTTTTAAAGCGCACCAAAGAAAGATTCTGGCTTTTTTGGGGCATTTTAACTTGAAGAGTGGCTTCGCCCACCAAACCGGGGGCTCCCACCCCTTTCTTTTCATCAGAAAATCATAGCCAGCCTTTGGGGAATATCGACCTGTTTCTGCATGTGCCCAAACCAGAGAGTCTGGAGAATCCTTTATCCTGACATTTGTGCGATTAAGTTCCTGTATGAAGCCTTGCCATTCATCTCTCCAAAGGAGATCCAAGTCCAATTCTTCTGCTGATTTCCAGCCCTGCCCCCAAATGGACGACAAGCCCATGTTTGCTATCTGATGTAGATGTTTAATTCCTTTTGTATCAAGATGCTCAATCAGACCAGGAGATAAAGCAAACCGCTCATTACATCCTACCCAAGGGTCCTTACCAATCCGCAAACATTCACCGTTCCCCACTTGCCATGCTAGTCCTTGTTCTATGATTTTAAAAGCTTCAGTGGTTGCCTTCCAGATGACCGAGCAATTTCTCCCTTTTTTGTTTGGACTTCTGATCCATTCTTCAAGGGGAATTGGATCAATATATTTCCTTTTGACAACCCTGGTCCAAAGGTTCTCTGCTACTACAATTCGCCAGCCTGATTTTGCCGCCAAGGATTGGCAAAAGTCCACGAGTTGTTTCACTCCCCAGCCTCCCCATTCTTTTGGTCTAGCAATCTTGTCCCAAGCAACCCAGGGAAGCACTGAATTTTCCTTTGAGCCTGACCACAAGAATCTGCTACAAATCTGCTTAATTTTATGAATAATCCCTTTGGGGATCCAAGTCAGCGCTGCCCAAAAGACAGGAATGGCTTGAAGGACTGAATTGACCAGTGTCAATCTACCAGCTCTTGATAACCACTTGAAACTCCAGTGCGATATCCTCTGTTCAATTTTTGCCACTAACCAGTGCCAATCTTGTTTTCGGTATGAGGACGGCTTTAACCAAAACCCCAGGTACTTGAAAGGCAGGTCCATCTGACAGGTTTCAAAAGGCAAGATGGATGTAATTGCAGTTTCCTCTTGCCTGGTGAAACCCTCCATAATAAAATGAGACTTTCTGGGATTAATTTGAAGGCCTGTAGCTTTCAGAAACAGGTCAATGATATCTTTAAGAACTTTGACTTCGTTTAAGTTCCCATTTAAAAATAACAAAATATCATCAACAAAAAGAAGATGAGAAATGAACAGGTTTACAGCAACCTCCAAACCTGTGAACAAGCCTGAATGCTTTGCTTTTAAGATCAGTCTACTGAGCCCCTCAGCTGCCAGGAGGAAGAGCAGAGGAGAAAGGGGACATCCTTGTCTCAGGCCTCGCTGGCCTTTGAAGAATTGAGAGGCAGCCCCATTTATCAGCACCGCAAAACTAACATTAGATATGCACCCCATTATCCAGTTTATAAACTCCAATTTAAACCCAAGATGAGTCATTAATAATCTAAGGTACGACCAGCTAATCCTATCATAGGCTTTGGATAGATCAATTTTTAAGACAGCCCCTTTCTTCTTTGCTTGCCTGATGCTGTGGATGGTTTCCTGGGCTACACCTATTGCTTCGTGAATTTGCCGGCCATCCAGAAACCCAAACTGCTCGTTTGAGATACACTCAGATAGAATAGGCTTCAATCGCACCGCAATGATCTTTGCTATTATCTTATAGATAGTATTGCACAGGGAGATAGGCCTGAAATCTTCAAAAGAGACAGGATTCTCAGTTTTTGGAATGAGTGCTATAAAAGTAGAGTTGAATGAACTGAATATTTCACCTTTCTTTCTGGATTCCTCCACCACCTCAGTAAGCTCATCACCAATAAGATCAAAAAAATGGGAGAAGAGCTCTATAGTCCAGCCATCCGGCCCCGGGCTTTTGTCTTTTGGCATTGCCTTTATAATACGCTCTACTTCCTCCTTATCCACTTCCCTATATAGCAATTCTGCATCCTCCTCTTCCACAAATCTAGGAAAAGCTTGAGCTGTTCTGATAATTTCGGCTAAAGAGATCCCCCCAGGGTCAGTAAAGAGAGATTGGAAATGATTCTTCCCCAAAGAAGAGATCGCTTCAAAAGAGGACACCTCCCTTCCTTCGGGGTCTTTCATCTTCCAAATGGTGTTTGCATTTTTCCGACCTTTTGCGTAGTTATGAAAAAAATTTGTATTTTCATCCCCAGCTTTCAGCCAAATGGCCCTACTTTTCAGCCTCCACTCCTCTTCTTTATCCAACAATATCTTTGCTCTACTCTTTTCTAAAGCCAAAATTTTCTCTTTCGATTCCTGAGAGACATAGGCATCCGCTTCAGGATCTTCCAGCAGGCTGAGAGCCTCCTCGATTTTTACCAACTCCTCGTTTTGTTTTCTTCTCCTCTCAGAAGCCCATTCAATGGTTGCTCTCTTAAGCCTTTTCAGATTTTCCATAAAATGACCTCCTTTGTTGACCAGAGAATTTGGACCCAGATGTCTCCAAGTACTCCTGAAAAGTTGTTGATAAGACTCCTCCTGAAGCCAAGAAGCATTGAATTTGAAAGGAGTGGCCGGTTTTGCAGGGGGCTTTGAGAATTCAAGGAAAATTGGAAAATGATCCGAGTTTCCCCCGTCCCCCACCCATTGCCTGAACAAAGGGATATATGCAGCCATTGTTTCATTGATGAGAAAGCGATCCAATCTCTTTGCAATTCTCCCCTCTCCCGTTCTTCTGTTCCTCCAGGTCGGCTTTGCCTTTATAATGTTGACATCAATCAATTTTGCATTCTGGAGAGCCTTTGAGAAAAAATCTGTCAAAGGATCTTCCCTCGCAGAGGGTCCCCAAGCTTCAGCCATCCCCAGAGAGAAGTTTAAATCACCCCCAATAATGAGATTTTTATTAAGCAAAAGCTCTTTAGACAAGAAATCATTCCAAAAAGGGACCCTGCCCTGACAAGGTCCATATACATTTATAAACAACAGAGGTTGGTCGAAATCAACCGAGAGAACCTCCATTCCAAGAGCTTGAGGCGAACCCCAGCAGTTTTGCACCTTAAATCTCCCATCCTTGAAACCAATGGCGAGACCTCCAGAATGACCAGCTGCATCAAGTGCATAGAAAACCCAACCCGGGAATAGGGATCGCAGGGTGGATTCAATTTCAGTACTTTTGCCCAAGGTTTCCTGTAGAAAAACTACATCCGGGTGATGGCGGGAAATGAGATCTTTTAGAGCTAGTTTTTTGGGTTTACTAGCTAAACCCCTGCAATTCCAGGACAGACAAATCATTTGATAACCGTCTCAGGGGCTTTCGCTGCTCTAAGCGCCCCAGGAATCGACATTTGTTTTCCGTCAGCCACATCAAATTTTGCCTTAACTTGAGCCTTCGAAAAAAGAGATTTCCTACCTCTACCTTTCTTAGAGGTGCCCTTAGAAATCTCAGGGCCGAGACCACCCACCGATTCCTGAAGATCATTTGTGTGGGCGGGGCGCTTATGGTGGGATCTTAGGTTATAATGACGGGCGACAGATGGGCTACCCGATCCCTGACCTTTCTTAGGGGACTCCTCACAGTTCAGATTCAAGGACGGAATGGCTTCTGATAAAGATTCTATGTTTTGAAGGGGATCATCTAAATTTGACATCATAGAAACATCTGCCACAAAAGCATCACTAAGCGATACAGGATTTACAGGGAACATTAATGGAGAGGACTGCATACCGGAAGAGGGATCCTCCGATGGGCCGACTAAGTCTGCTACAGGAGCTTCCCGGCATGGCTGGGCATCTGCTTCTTGTTCCGGGATCTCCTCCTTCCGCTGCACGCCTACTTCCGACTGGGGGATAGAGGCCTCATTCTGATGATCAACCTTCGTGCCTTCATCCTTCTTCTGAGCTTCGTGGAATCCCGACAGGTCCTCCCAATCCTCCGCCTTATGCTGTGCCCTCCTTCTTCTTTTCCCCAACGGGCAATCCCTCGCTAAGTGCCCGTATTCATGGCAGCAGTGACATCTGAAGGGAAAGAGTTCATAGTCTAACAGCTGCTCATATACATAGTCCCTGTACTGCAACGTAAACGATTCAGCAAGCCCTTCCGTCGGATTAAGCCTTACTAGAATCCTTGCGACCGCTCTTTCATAGGTATGCAAATAAGATCTATCCACGTCCAGAAATGTGCCCAAATGGTTTCCAATTGATTTGAAAACAGAGTCCACCCATAGGAACGGCGGAAGATTTGGTGCCCTAACCCAGACGGGGATTTCATCAACTTTCTCCTTCGAAGCATCGAACAGGGGTGTCCATCGTTTGAAGAAAACAGGTCTGCTCCCGAACGCCCAATTCCTCCCCTCAACCCATTCCATTGCTTCCTTTGAGTCAAATTTTACCATAAACCATCCTTTTACCAGCGTAGCAGTCCTGAAGGACTTTGCCGGGGTCTCCAACCACTGACTCTCAGCCCACTGCCTTAAAAATTTGCCAGAAACATATCTCCCTCTTGCTCTGCCAACAAGCGTGCACTCTGCAACATCCAAAGCGTCTTCGACTTGAACGTCCATGCCTAGAACCAGATTTGTGACCCGCTTCTTTTTCCACGACTTCGCCTTCTTTCTTTTGTCCCCTACTTTCTCTGTTGCCGTCTCCGGTTCTCTACCACCAGAGGTAGGGAACGAAACGCCTTCATCCCTCTCTTGGGTATTCCCATCGTCCACGATGTTTTGAAACTCTTTGTCTGGTGGGGTTTCAATCAAACCCTCCACAGGACTGCCCGCCTCTCCAAGTGCAGAAGGGCCTCCTTCCACCGGATTCCCAAGGCACGGGGTGTTTGTAGAAACCCCCGAGGACGATAATTTGCAGAAACCCGCAAAACCCTCTTCCCCTTTAGAGAGACTCTGCAAAGATTCATTTGAAAAAATCTTCCTATTTATTTCCGGCTGAGGGCTTCGCTCTTCCGAGCCTTTCCCAACGCCCTGGACACCGCCCACCGACCTCCATACTCCGTGGATTTGGGGAGAATTGATAATGTCCTCAAGACCGCCCGAAGAAACGAAATTTTTTACAGGAGAAAGCGACTTACCAACAGTTGAAGGACACAACTTGTCATACAGCGTGCTTGGGATTGAATGGGAGCTTATTACCTCCGGAGCCCTTCCTCCTCCTCCGAAACCGCTCGCAAGCTCCAGACTCTCTTCCAAAAGCCCCTTTGCCGGATTTTGACGCCACGAGACTCCACCCGGGAAAAACGCAGACGATAAACTGTTTGAATGCCCGATGATCTCACTGATGTTCTTCTCCGTGACTTCCTTTCCCCAGACAGTAAGGATATCTTCAGGGGCGGGGTCCAGGTCAACCGATTCATTTTGTTTTACCATAGTTAAAAACGCCCCGTAAAAACTGCGACCGCCTTACTCCCGGAGCCCGAAGAGGAAACTGCAGAAACCGCCTCAGAAGTCCGTTTCAAGAAAAAACCACAGATGAGTTACCGTCAATGATATTTCACCTTAACCGAAACGCCGCGAAAGGGAATACCGTAAAACTCCCGAAAACTAGAGAACCCCGTTTGTCGCTGTCGAAAACCGCTTCCAAGCCTGTTCCCCAGCTGTCACCTACTCCAAAAGTCTGCCCGATCCGTCCTCGATGGAAATGCCAGCTAACCCTAAACCTGTACTCCCGCTGACCTCTCTGCGCCACCTGCATCACCTAGGCCATAGGCCTAGGGTTCCCGGATCAAACCCTAGCGGAGCCATCAGCTTCTCCTATCAATTTCCTAAGTACTTGCATCATCTTAAACTCAATGAAGGATATATTACCAGCCCATTCTTACCAATTTAATAAGCCATTGTCGATAACACACACAACTTATCTATTTATATATAAACTTAACAAATGACAAAAAAGACAATGAAACCCGAAAATGTAAACCATCACACTAGACATTGGTCTAAAGTACATATATTGTTGTCATAAAAAAGTAAGGTATAAAATTAATAAATATTAAAGTGTTATGAGAACAAAGAAATTATAGTTATGAGAGAGAATGATAGTATGAGATCAACTTGACAAGTATTAAAATCTAAGAGAAAGAGAAACTCGGAGGCTAACAAATGTGCATATTCATGTAACCAAGTACACCTTAATGTTTTTTTAATCCATTACATGATTTTTACTTGTTTGAAGGAATTTGAAAGAACAATCTACAATTTCCATTGTTTATAAAAAATGAGTCAAATCAGTAAGAGAAGTGGTATTTAATAGTCAACCTCATGTGTTGGGTGAGGATGATGATCCTTGTGTTCCTTGAAATAAGGTACATAATGGCACATATTAACATTGCAAACTCAATTACATATGTCGTTGGGCATCCTATTGTATGCCTCAGTTATTTGGAATATCCATGTCAAATGCAACATATTGAATGTTTCGTAAACAACTCACAATAACCATGATATAACACATGAACATAAAGTATGAATAGAAACCATGATCATTAAAGGATCGATTACAACACTGGGGCTAATCTTTGGCCATTTCATTAATATTAATAAAACTACAACACAAAACTAGTTACCTCACATGCCATTGTATCCTAAAGGAACTTCTTGATACAACACAAGGACAATCCTCCTTGTATGCTAATAAACCCTGAGAGACAAAGTTTTCTCCTCTAACCAATCCACTAAACTTTCAAGCACCCACTCCTTTACCAAGTGATAAATAACAAATCAAGATCTATCTCAAATAGCCTCTTCTAATTAAAAAATATGTTATTGTGTTATGCTATTATTAAAAAAAAAGACGCCTATAACATTCATTTGTCTCATCATTTATAACATTGATGCCCATTAATGTTTATGGTTATATCTATATATGTGTGTGTGTGTGTGTGTGTGTGGATGTTAATGTTAGAAAAAACATTACCACCGTAATTTGTAATATATAGTTTGAATATGTTTAATTGTTAAAATTGTTTAGTTTTCTTTGGAGATTATAAGTTTGAATTAAGAAATAATAGGAGTATATACATCTTCGTAAACTAAATAGTCAAATCATTGTCAAAGGGATCCATTATCACACAAATAAGGATATCTCATACATCATTTGGGTGTCAATCTAAGTCATAACCTTGAGATTAAAATATGTTTTTTTTAATTAAAATAAGGAAAATCAAAATTGTGGTTGCACTAGTTATGATTCAATAATATCAAAAGCAACATAAAATCAAAATGCAAAAATAAACTATACAATGAAAAACGATAACAAACCTAAAATAATCACCTAAATGTGAAAATAATTGTACATTTGAAAAGTGACATTGAACTTGTAAAATTTATCAATCAAGTTTAGATGTCATAAATAACAAACACATTTTAAAATTTTAAATGTCATAAATATCAATCCTTCTAGCTCCAAGATTCATTTCATCATGCGTGGAGACTACATGGTTTGGGAAAAGTGCTTATATTATGTTTGAAGGATTTTACATTGTGTCAATAGTGAGACTTGAATCCTAATTAAGGATATATTACCAACACATTTTTACCATTCTAATAAGCCATTGTCGATAACACACACAACTTATCTATTTGTATATAAACTCAACAAATGACAAAAATGACGATGAAACCCGAAAATGTAAACCATCACACTAGACATTGGTTTAAGGTACATATATTGCTGTCATAAAAAAGTAAGGTATAAAATTAATAAATATTAAATTGTTATGTGATGCAGGAGCATTAGCTCAACAATTTAATTGTATTCTAGTAGACATAAGGGGTCTTGTATTTTCAAGGAAGTTGGATTCCTATGTATGTAATCATTAATGTTTAAGTGATTAGAATAGGAATTAATTAGATGTTGTGAGGATGTTTGTAAATGCTCTCGAATGAAGGAGAAAATGAGTGGTTAATAATGACGAGAGAGTTAGAAGTCAATTATAACTCTTAAGGTAGTGTCATGATTCGAGGAACTAGAGAGGATTCTTAGGGATTAACTGGAGTTAGAAGTGGACTTAGAGGACTTTTAGGAGTCAGTTCAGTAGATTAAGGATCTGAACCAGAATTAGTTCAACAGAACCATTATGGTATAAACGTAAGCCTAAAAGGCATAAACAAGAGTTAGATGGTTATATAGTAGATAGTTAACTAGTTAGATAGTGCTAGCTAGGGTGTGACTATAAGCCTACAGGCAAACTGTAAAACAGAGGCCGCTGATATTGAAGATCAGGCCTAAGAGATAGAGAGTCTCAATATGTAATCAGTTGTTTATATATATATATATATATATATATATATATATATATATATATATATATATATATATATATATATATATATATATATATATATATATATATATAGATATATATATATAGATATATAGATATAGATATATATACAAAGGTTTATTCCAGAACTGTATATATGTGTGAAATGAATATTGAATGATTGAATTACGTGTAAGTTATGTATTCTGTAACAAAGGTTGCAGGCAGAGTTCTGTAGAACTACACAGAGAAGGAAAATGATTCGGAGGAATCATAATGGGTCATTGAATCCAATTGGAGATTTAGAATAACGCTCTAAAGAGGTAGCGATGTGAGAATTCGCGGAGTTAAGCTCAAAGAGAGTTGAGCAGTGGAAGAGAAGAAGGTCGAAACCCTTAAGAAAAACCCGAAACCACAAAACACTGAAGAAATGGTGCAAAGTCAAAGTGAGGAGATAGATGAAGAATGAACGCACAGGAATCGTTGGATCTCGGAGATCAACGGACGAGGTCGAAGGAAATGAGCGGCCAAGATTAAATCGCGTAGATTGGTGTTAAGAAATGAACGGCGGAGATCAATTTAAGCAGTAGCGAAAGAGGAATCCAGAGAAGTCGTCGATGGTAGAAGATCTACGGTCATCGGGCTTTAACAAGCTCAGGCGTTAGTCAAGAAGAAAGGTAGATTTAAAATTATAAGTGTGTTATCGGGTGGAGAAAAAGTGGTAAGTGGTATTAGAGGGTAGTCACCCGATTCCACTTATCGATTGACACGTAGCACGAGGGTGGAGAGAGAAAACTGCTTTATCGGACGGGTATTCTCCATGCTTGTGACTCACCTGATATCGTCGTGGGCCATCGGATCCATTTGGAGGATTGTCGTGCAAGTTTGATTGATCAGGAAAGGACATCAACCATCAGATCATGGGGTTGAAATCTATGGTGGAGAACGAACCCGATAAAGGTAAACCTCGGTAAATGTGCAAGGGCGGTGGATTGGTAGAAAGGTAAGTTTATGTGTATTTCTATTTAAAAGGGGTATGATAGATAATGCGCGGTTGTAGGTTTATGGGTTAAGTCCGCATTAACCAAAGTTAAGAGCGGGTATGGTTATTATGCGAGGCTTAAGGATTAATCAAGGTTAATAACGTTGAATTAAGTTCTGCTTAAAGGTTAATGAAGGGTAAGACTTATGTGTAGTCAAATAACATGTTTCCGCATAATGAAGTTAATGAAGAAGCCTTAAACCTTAATAGAATGAAGGTTTGACTAGGAAGGGGAAATGATATTCCTCAGGCAAGACAATTGTGATTATGCATTTTATATGCATACTGTGGGTGTAAGCGGGGGTAACCCTGCATCATTATGAGAACAAAGCAATTATATTTATGAGAGAGAATGATAGTATGAGATCAACTTGACAAGTATTAAAATCTAAGAGAAAGATAAATTTGGAGGCTAATAAATGTGCATATTCATGTAACTAAGTACACCTTAATGTTTTGTTAATCCATTACTTGATTTTTACTTGTTTGAAGGAATTTGAAAGAACGATCTACAATTTCCATTGTTTATAAAAAAAGTGTCAATTGGCTAAGAGAAGTGGTATTTAATAGTCAACCTCATGCGTTGGGTGAGGATGATGATCCTTGTGTTCCTTGAAATAACGGACACAATGGCACATATTAACATTCTCAAACTCAATTACATATGTCGTTGGGCATCGTATTGTATGCCTTATTTATTTGGAATATCCATGTCACATGCAACATGCATGAATGCTTCGCACACAACTCACAATAACCATGATATAACACATGAAAATAAAGCATGAATAGAAGCCATGATCATTAAATGATCGCATACAACACTTGGGCTAATCTTTGGCCATTTCATTAGTATTAATAATATCACAACACAAAACTAGTTACCTCACATTCCATTGTATCCTAAACGAAATTATTGATACATCACAAGGACAATACTCTTTGTATGCTAATAAACCATGAGAGACAAAGTTTTTCCCTCTACCTAATCCATTATACGTTCAAGCACCTACTCCTTTCCCAAGTGATAAATAACAAATCGAGATCTATCCCAATAGCCTCTTCTAGTTAACCTTTACTTAATAATTGATCAACATAGCTACATGATCAGATTAAATCAAACTTAGTCATTAGTACCTAGAAACTACTTAATTACATTACATTGAACATCAATGAGATAACCAAACATCTCAAGGGGGACACAAACATTCAATCAACTATATAACTTTGCGGATCACTTATAGTCTCATGGATAACCTATGTCTGCCTCAAGTGATTGAAATTTCTCGAGAAAAAAAAAAAGAACGGGTTTCCCAAAGCCTAAATACTTAAGATCTATTCCCAAGAGACTTGGGACAAGTAACTCATGGTAAGTCCCCTCAACTAGTGACAAGTTAAGCAGATCAAACTAATGTAGCTAGTTCTCTAGAACAAAAATACTCCTTAGTTCAATATAATTCAAGCCTTGAAGAATCAATAAACACTCCATCTACTTACAAATAAGTCTAGACAAAATTAGGAAAGAATAAGAAGAAATATATCGTAGAGTCTCAACCAATGGTGGCAAGAAGTTAGACCTAGAAACTAGTTTAATTGTGTATTGCTTTTGTCTATTGTTATATAATCAATTTGTGAGGGTTGTACTCATGTAAAAAATGTTCAAATGTAGCTCTTTAGAGTATTTTCAAAATAAGTCAATTACGTTCTTCTTGGGCAGTTTGAGAGCCACTGATTTAGATCTATCTGCCTCGGAATTTTGGCAAGCTAGTAATTCTCGATCTAACTCAACTGCATGTATCCATCACAATTTTGGTTAATACAGATTCCCAATTACAGTTAAAAAATAAATTATTGTGTTATGCTATTACTAAATAAAAAACAAGATGCCTATAACATTCATTTAGCTCATCATTTATAACATTGATGCCCATTAAGGTTTATTTAAAAAAAAATAGAAGTGGATGTTAATGTTATAAAACATGTTACAACTGTAATTTGTAATATATAGTTTGCATATGTTTGATTGTTAAAATTGTTTACTTTTTAATTGGAGATTATAAGTTTGAATTAGAAATAATAGGGGTATATACATTATTGTAAACTAAATAGGCAAATCATTGTCAAAGGGATCCCTTATCACACAAATAAGGATATCTCATACGTCATTTGGGTGTCATTCTAAGTCATGACCTTGAAATTAAAATATTTTTGTTTTATTAAAATAAGGAAAGTCAAAATTGTGGTTGCACTACTTATGATTCAACAATATCAAAAGCAACATAAAATAAAAATGCAAAAATAATATGTACATTGAAAAACGATAGCAAACCTAAAATAATCACCAAAATGTGAAAATAATTTTACATTTGAAAAGTGACATTGAACTTCTAAAATTTATCAATCAAGTTTAGATGTCATTAATAACAAACACATTTTTAAATTTTAAATGTCATAAATATCAATCCTTCTAGCTCCAAGGTTCATTTCATAAAGGATGGAGACTACATGATTTGCGAAAAATGCTTATATTATGCTTCAAGTCTGAACCCTAATGAAGGATATATTACCAGCCCATTTTTACCAATTTAACAAGCCATTGTCGATAACACACACAACTTATCTATCTGTATATAAACTCAACAAATGACAAAAAGGAAGATGAAACCCGAAAATGTAAACCATCACACTAGACATTGGTCTAAGGTACATATATTGTTGTCATAAAAAAGTAAGGTATAAAATTAATAAATATTAAAGTGTTATGAGAACAAAGAAATTATAGTTATGGGAGAGAATGGTAGTTTGAGATCAACTTGACAACTATTAAAATCTAAGAGAAAGTGAAACTCAGAGGCTAATAAATGTGCATATTCATGTGACCAAGTACACCTTAATGTTTTGTTAATCCATTACTTGATTTTTACTTGTTTGAAGGAATTTGAAAGAACAATCTACAATTTCCATTGTTTATAAAAAGGAGTCAGGTGATTAAGAGAAGTGGTATTTAATAGTCAACCGCATGCGTTGGGTGAGGATGATGATCCTTGTGTTCCTTCAAATAAGGGACACAATGGCACATATTAAAGCTGTCAAACTCAATTACATATGTCGTTGGGCATCCTATTGTATGCCTTATTTATTTGGCATATCCATGTCACATGAAACATGCATGAATGCTTGGTACACAACTCACAATAACCATGATATAACACATGAACATAAAGAATGAATATAAGTCATGATAATTAAAGGATTGCATAGAAAATTGGGGCTAATATTTGGCTATTTCATTAGTATTAATAAAACCACAACACAAAACTAGTTACCTCACATGCCATTGTATCCTAAAGGAACTTCTTGATACATGACAAGCACAATACTCTTTGTATGTTAATAAACCATGACAGACAAAGTTTGTCCCTCTACCTAATCTACTAAACTTTCAAGCACCCACTCCTATACCATGTGATAAATAACAAATCGAGATCTATCTCAAATAGCCTCTTCTAGTTAACCTTTACTTAATAGTTGATCAACATAGCTACATTCTCATATTAAATCAAACTTAGTCATTAGTACCTAACAACTACTTAATTAAATTACATTGAACATCAATGAGATAACCAAACATCTCCAGGGGGACACAACCATTGAATCAACTATATAACTTTGCAAATCACCATATAGTCTCATGGATAAACCTCTGTCTTCATCAAGTGACTCCAATTTATCAAGAAAAACAATAAGAATGGG
The DNA here is from genome assembly GCA_031772625.1 of Pinus tabuliformis. Classification (NCBI taxonomy): domain Eukaryota; kingdom Viridiplantae; phylum Streptophyta; class Pinopsida; order Pinales; family Pinaceae; genus Pinus; species Pinus tabuliformis. Next base: position 535,124,260 of record CM062817.1, on the reverse strand, counting down.
TTTCCCAAAGCCTAAAGACATAATATCTAGTCCCACGTGACTTGGGACAAATAACTCATGGTAAGTCTCCTCAACTAGTGGCAAGTTAGGCATATCAAACTATTGTAGCCAATTCTCTAGTATAAAAAGACTCCTTTGTTCAAGATAATTCAAGCCTTGAAGAATCAATAAATACTCCATCTACTTACAAAGAAGTCTAGACAAAATTAGGAAAGAATAAGAAGAAATCTCTTGTAGAGTCTCAGCCAAAGGTGGCAAGTAGTTGGACCTAGAAACTAGTTTAATTGTGTATTGCTTTTGTCTATTGTTATATAATCAATTTGTGAGAATATTACACATGTAAACAATGTTGAAATGTATCTCTTTCGAGTATTTTCAAAATAAGTCAATTACGTTCTTCTTGTGCATTTTGACATTCACTCATTTAGATCTATCCTCCTTAAGATTTTGGCAAGCTAGTAATTCTCGATGTAACTCAAGTGCATGTATCCATCACAATTTTTGCTTAATATAGATTTCCCAATTACAGTTAAAAAATAAATTATTGTGTTATGTTATTACCAAAAAAAAAGACGCCTATAACATTCATTTAGCTCATCATTTATAACATCGATGCTAATTAATGTTTATGGTTAAAAATATATATATAAGTGGATGTTAATATTATAGAAAACATTACAACCATAATTTGTAATATATAGTTTGAATATGTTTAATTGTTAAAATTGTTTACTTTTTCTTTGGAAATTATAAGTTTGAATTAAGAAATAATAGAGCTATATACATCTTTATAAACTAAATATTCAAATCATTGTCAAAGGGATCCATTATCACTCGAATAAGGATATCTCATACGTCATTTGGGTGTCAATCTTGGTCATGACCTTGAAATTAAAATATTGTTGTTTTATTAAAATAAGGAAAATCAAAATTGTCGTTGCACTACTTATGATTCAACAATATCAAAAGCAACATAAAATCAAAATGCAAAAATAATTTGTACATTGCAAAACTATAGCATACCTAAAATAATCACCAAAATGTGAAAATAATTGTACATTTGAAAAGTGACATTGAACCTGTAAAATTTATCAATCAAGTTTAGAAGTCATAAATAACAAACACATTTTTAACTTTTAAATGTCATAAACAACAAACACGTTTTAAAATTTTAAATGTCATAAATATCAATCCCTCTAGCTCCAAGGTTCATTTCATCATGCGTGGAGACTACATGATTTGGGAAAAGTGCTTATATTATGCTTGAAGGATTTTACAATGTGTCAGTAGTGAGACTTCAACCCTAATGAAGGATATATTACCAGCCGAGTTTACCAATTTAACAAGCCATTTTCGATAACACACACAACTTATCTATTTGTATATAAACTCAACAAATGACAAAAAAGACGATGAAACCCGAAAATGTAAACCATCAAACTAGACATTGGTCTAAGGTACATATAGTGCTGTCATAAAAAAGTAAGATATAAAATTAATAAATATTAAATTGTTGTGAGAACAAAGCAATTATATTTATGAGGGAGAATGATAGTATGAGATCAACTTGAAAAGTATTAAAATCTAAGAGAGAGAAATTTGGAGGCTAATAAATGTGCATATTCATGTAACTAAGTACACCTTAATGTTTTGTTAATCCATTACTTGATTTTTACTCGTTTGAACGAATTTGAAAGAACGATCTACAATTTCCATTGTTTATAAAAAAAGGAGTCAATTGACTAAGAGAAGTGGTATTTAATAGTCAACCTCATGCGTTGGGTGAGGATGATGATCCTTGTGTTCCTTGAGATAATGGACACAATGCCACATATTAACATTCTCAAACTCAATTACATATGTCGTTGGGCATCCTATTGTATGCCTTATTTATTGGCATATCCATGTCACATGCAACATGCATGAATGCTTCGCACACAACTCACAATAACCTTTATATAACACATGAAAATAAAGCATGAATAGAAGCCATGATCATTAAATGATCGCATACAACACCTGGTCTAATCTTTGGCCATTTCATTAGTATTAATAAAACCACAACACAAAACTAGTTACCTCACATTCCATTGTATCCTAAAGGAAATTATTGATACATCACAAGGACAATACTCTTTGTATGCTAATAACCCATGAGAGACAAAGTTTGTCCCTCTACCTAATCCATTATACGTTCAAGCACCCATTCCTTTCCCAAGTGATAAATAACAAATCGAGATCTATCCCAAATAGCCTCTTCTAGGTAACCTTTACTTAATAATTGATCAACATAGCTACATGATCAGATTAAATCAAATTTAGTCATTAGTACCTAGAAACTACTTAATTACATTACATTGAACATCAATGACATAACCAAACATCTCCAGGGGACAAAACCATTCAATCAACTATATAACTTTGCGGATCACTGTATAGTCTCATGGATAAACCTATGTCTGCCTCAAGTGACACCAATTTCTCACAAAAAACAATAAGAACGGGTTTCCCAAAGCCTAAAGACTTAATATCTAGTCCCACCAAACTTGGGACAAGTAACTCATGGTAAGCCCCCTCAACTAGTGGCAAGTTAGGCAGATCAAACTAATGTAGCTAGTTCTCTAGAACAAAAAGACTCCTTATTTCAATATAATTCAAGCCTCGAAGAATCAATAAACACTCCATCTACTTACAAAGAAGTCTAGACAAAATTAGGAAAGAATAAGAGGAAATCTATTATAGAGTCTGAGCCAATGGTGGCAAGAAGATAGATCTAGAAACTAGTTTAATTGTGTATTTCTTTTGTCTATTGTTATATAATTAATTTGTGAGAATCGTACTCATGTAAAAAATGTTGAAATGTAGCTCTTTAGAGTATTTTCAAAATAAGTCAATTACATTCTTCTTGGGCATTTCGAGAGCCACTGATTTAGATCTATCTACCTCGGAATTTTGGCAAGCTAGTAATTCTCGATCTAACTCAACTGCATGTATCCAACACAATTTTTGATTAATATAGATTTCCCAATTACAGTTAAAAAATAAATTATTGTGTTATGCTATTATTTAAAAAAAAACAAGACGCTTATAAAATTCATTTAGCTCATCATTTATAACATTGATGCCCATTAATGTTTATGGTTAAAAAAAATAGAAGTGGATGTTAATGTTTTAAAAAATGTTACAACTGTAATTTGTAATATATAGTTTGAATATGTTTAATTGTTAAAAATTGTTTACTTTCTCTTTGGAGATTATAAGTTTGAATTAAGAAATAACAGGAGTATATACATATTTGTAAACTAAATAGTCAAATCATTGTCAAAGGGATCCCTTATCACACAAATAAGGATATCTCATACATCATTTGGGTGTCATTCTAAGTCATGACCTTGAAATTAAAATATTTTTGTTTTATTAAAATAAGGAAAGTCAAAATTGTGGTTGCACTACTTATGATTCAACAATATCAAAAGCAACATAAAATAATAATAATAAAATTTGTACATTGAAAAACGATAGAAAACCTAAAATAATCACCAAATTGTGAAAATAATTGTACATTTGAAAAGTGACATTGAACCTGTAAAATTTATCAATCAAGTATAGATGTCATAAATAACAAACACGTTTTTAAATTTTAAATGTCATAAATATCGATCCTTCTAGCTTCAAGGTTCATTTCATCATGCATGGAGACTACATGGTTTGGGAAAAATGCTTATACTATGCTTGAAGGATTTTACAATGTGTCAATAGTGGGACTTGAACCCTAATGAAGGATATATTACCAGCCCATTCTTACCAATTTAACAAGCCATTGTCGATAACACACACAACTTATCTATTTATATATAAACTTAACAAATGACAAAAAAGACGATGAAACCCGAAAATGCAAACCATCACACTAGACATTGGTCTAAAGTACATATATTGTTGTCATAAAAAAGTAAGGTATAAAATTAATAAATATTAAACCATTATGAGAACAAGGAAATTATAGTTATGAGAAAGAATGATAGTATGAGATCAACTTGACAAGTATTAAAATCTAAGAGAGAGAAACTTGGAGGCTAACAAATGTGCATATTCATGTAACCAAGTACACCTTAATGTTTTGTTAATCCATTACATGATTTTTACTTGTTTGAAGGAATTTGAAAGAACAATCTACAATTTCCATTGTTTATAAAAAAGGAGTCAAATCATTAAGAGAAGTGGTATTTAATAGTCAACCTCATGCGTTGGGTGAGGATGATGATCCTTGTGTTCCTTGAAATAAGGTACATAATGGCACATATTAACATTGTAAACTCAATTACGTATGTCGTTGGGCATCCTATTGTATGCCTCAGTTATTTGGCATATCCATGTCAAAAGAAACATGTTGAATGTTTCGTAAACAACTCACAATAACCATGATATAACACATGAACATAAAGTATGAATAGAAACCATGATCATTAAAGGATCGATTACAACACTGGGGCTAATCTTTGGCCATTTCATTAGTATTACTAAAACTACAACACAAAACTAGTTACCTCACATGCCATTGTATCCTAAAGGAACTTCTTGATACATCACAAGGACAATACTCCTTGTATGCTAATAAACCCTGGCAGACAAAGCTTGCTCCTCTAACCAATCCACTAAACTTTCAAGCACCCACTCCTTTTCCAAGTGATAAATAACAAATCAAGATCTATCTCAAATAGCCTCTTCTAATTAAAAAATAAGTTATTGTGTTATGCTATTATTAAAAAAAATATGCCTATAACATTCATATGGCTCATCATTTATAACATGGATGCCCATTAATGTTTATGGTTATATATATGTGTGTGTGTGTGTGTGTGTGTGTGGATGTTAATGTTAGAAAAAACATTACCACTGTAATTTGTAATATATAGTTTGAATATGTTTAATTGTTAAAATTGTTTAGTTTTCTTTGGAGATTATATGTTTGAATTAAGAAATAATAGGAGTATATACATCTTTGTAAACTAAATAGCCAAATCATTGTCAAAGGGATCCATTATCACACAAATAAGGATATCTCATACGTCATTTGGGTGTCAATCTAAGTCATAACCTTGAGATTAAAATATGTTTTTTTTAATTAAAATAAGGAAAATCAAAATTGTGGTTGCACTAATTATGATTCAATAATATCAAAAGCAACATAAAATCAAAATGCAAAAATAAACTATACAATGAAAAACGATAACAAACCTAAAATAATCACCTAAATGTGAAAATAATTGTACATTTGAAAAGTGACATTGAACTTGTAAAATTTATCAATCAATTTTGGATGTCATAAATAACAAACACATTTTAAAATTTTAAATGTCATAAATATCAATCCTTCTAGCTCCAAGATTCATTTCATCATGCGTGGAGACTACATGGTTTGGGAAAAGTGCTTATATTATGCTTGAAGGATTTTACATTGTGTCAATAGTGAGACTTGAACCCTAATGAAGGATATATTACCAACACATTTTTACCATTCTAATAAGCCATCGTCAATAACACACACAACTTATCTATTTGTATATAAACTCAACAAATGACAAAAATGACAATGAAACCCAAAAATGTAAACCATCACACTAGACATTGGTTTAAGGTACATATATTGTTGTCATAAAAAAGTAAGCTATAAAATTAATAAATATTAAATTGTTATGTGATGCAGGAGCATTAGCTCAAAAATTTAATTGTATTCTAGTAGACATAGGGGGTCTTGTATTTTCAAGGAAGTTGGATTCCTATGTATGTAATCATTAATGTTTAAGTGATTAAAATAGGAAGTAATTAGATGTTGTGAGGATGTTTGTAAATGCTCTCAAATGAAGGAGAAAATGAGTGGTTAATAATGACGAGAGAGTTAGAAGTCAATTATAACTCTTAAGGTAGTTTCATGATTTGAGGAACTAGAGAGGATTCCTCGGGATTAACTGGAGCTAGAAGTGGACTTAGAGGATATTTAGGATTCAGTTCAGTAGATTAAGGATCTGAACCAGTATTAGTTCAACAGAACCATTCTAGTATAAATGTAAGCCTAAAAGGCATAAACAGGAGTTAGATGGTTAGACAGTAGATAGTTAACTAGCTAGATATTGCTAGCTAGGGTGTGACTATAAGCCTACAGGCAGACTGTAAAACAGAGGCCACTGATATTGAAGATCAGGCCTAAGAGATAGAGAGCCTCGATATGTAATCATTTGTTTATATATATATATATATATATATATACAAAGGTTTATTCCAGAACTGTATAGATGTGTGAAATTAATATTGAATGATTGAATTACGTGTAAGTTGTGTATTCTGTAACAAAGGTTGCAGGCAGAGTTCTGTATAACTACACAGAGGAGGAAAATGATTCGGAGGAATCATAATGGGTCATTGAATCCAATTGGAGATTTAGAATAACGCTCTAAAGAGGTAGCGGTGTGAGAATTCGCGGAGTTAAGCTCAAAGAGAGTTGACCAGTGGAAGAGCAGAAGGTCGAAACCCTGAAGAAAAACTCGAAACCACAAAACACTGAAGAAATGACGCAAAGTCAAAGTGAGGAGATAGATGAAGAATGAACGCACAGGAACCGTTGGATCTCGGAGATCAACGGACGAGGTCGAAGGAAATGAGCGGCCAAGATTAAATCGCGTAGATTGGTGTCAAGAAATGAACGGCGGAGATCAATTTAAGCAGTAGCGGAAGAGGAATCCGGAGAAGCCGTCGCAGCCGTCGATGGTAGAATATCTACGATCATTGGGCTTTAACAAGATTGGCCATTAGTCAAGAAGAAAGGTAGATTTAAAATTATAAGCGAGTTATCGGGTGCAGAAAAAGTGGTAAGTGGTATTAGAGGGTAGTCACCCGATTCCACTTATCGATTGACACGTAGAACGAGGGTGGAGAGAGAAAACCGCTTTATCGGGCGGGTATTCTCCATGCTTGTGACTCACCCGATATCGTCGTGGGCCGTCGGATCCATTGAGTGCATATCAATGACGGAGGATTGTCGTGCAACTTTGATTGATCAAGAAAGGATATCAACCGTCAGATCATGGGGTTGAAATCTATGGTGGAGAACGAACCCGATAAAGGTAAACCTCGGTAAATGTGCAAGGCCGGTGGATTGGTAGAAAGGTAAGTTTATGTGTATTTCTATTAAAAAGGGGTATAATAGAAATAATGCGCAGTTGTACGTTTATGGGTTAAGTCCGCATTAACCAAAGTTAAGAGCGGGTATGGTTATTATGCGAGGCTTAAGGATTAATCAAGGTTAATAAGGTTGAATTAAGTTCTGCTTAAAGGTTAATGAAGGGTAAGACTACGTGTAGTCAAATAACATGTTTCCGCATAATGAAGTTAATGAAGAAGCCTTAAACCTTAACAGAATGAAGGTTTGACTAGGCAGGGGAAATGATATTCCTCGTGCAAGACAATTGTGATTATGCATTTTATATGCATACTATGGGTGTAAGCGAGGGTAACCCTGCATCATTATGAGAACAAAGCAATTATATTTATGAGAGAGAATGATAGTATGAGATCAACTTGAAAAGTATTAAAATCTAAGAGAAAGATAAATTTGGAGGCTAATAAATGTGCATATTCATGTAACTAAGTACACCTTAATGTTTTGTTAATCCATTACTTGATTTTTACTTGTTTGAAGGAATTTGAAAGAATGATCTACAATTTCCATTGTTTATAAAAAAAGAGTCAATTGGCTAAGAGAAGTGGTATTTAAAAGTCAACCTCATGCATTGGGTGAGGATGATGATCCTTGTGTTCCTTGAGATAACGGACACAATGGCACATATTAACATTCAAAAACTCAATTACATATGTCGTTGGGCATCCTATTGTATGCCTTATTTATTTGGAATATCCATGTCACATGCAACATGCATGAATGCTTCGCACACAACTCACAATAACCATGATATAACACATGAAAATAAAGCATGAATAGAAGCCCTGATCATTAAATGATCGCATACAACACTTGGGCTAATCTTTGGCCATTTCATTAGTATTAATAATATCACAACACAAAACTAGTTACCTCACATTCCATTGTATCCTAAATGAAATTATTGATACATCACAAGGACAATACTCTTTGTATGCTAATAAACCATGAGAGACAAAGTTTTTCCCTCTACCTAATCCATTATACGTTCAAGCACCTACTCCTTTCCCAAGTGATAAATAACAAATCGAGATTTGTCCCAATAGCCTCTTCTTGTTAACCTTTACTTAATAATTGATCAACATAGCTACATGATCAAGTTAAATCAAACTTAGTCATTAGTACCTAGAAACTACTTAATTACATTACATTGAGCATCGATGAGATAACCAAACATCTCAAGGGGGACACAAACATTCAATCAACTATATAACTTTGCAGATCACTTTATAGTCTCATGGATAACCTAAGTCTGGCTCAAGTGACTCAAATTTCTGAAGCAAAAAAATAAGAACAGGTTTCCCAAAGCCTAAATACTTAAGATCTAGTCCCACAAGACTTGGAACAAGTAACTCATGGTGAGTCCCCTCAACTAGTGACAAGTTAGGCAGATCAAACTAATGTAACTAGTTCTCTAGAACAAAAATAATCCTTATTTCAATATAATTCAAGCCTCGAAGAATCAATAAACACTCCATCTACTTACAAATAAGTCTAGACAAAATTAGGAAAGAATAAGAAGAAATATATTGTAGAGTCTCAACCAATGGTGGCAAGAAGTTAGACCTAGAAACTAGTTTAATTGTGTATTGCTTTTGTCTATTGTTATATAATCAATTTGTGAGAGTTGTACTCATGTAAAAAATGTTCAAATGTAGCTCTTTAGAGTATTTTCAAAATAAGTCAATTACGTTCTTCTTGGGCATTTTGAGAGCCACTGATTTAGATCTATCTGCCTCGGAATTTTGGCAAGCTAGTAATTCTCGATCTAACTCAACTGCATGTATCCATCACAATTTTTGCTTAATATAGATTCCCAATTACAGTTAAAAAATAAATTATTGTGTTATGCTATTACTAAAAAAAGAAAAAACAAAAGGTAGAAGGGGAACAATCGGACACAAGAGTCAAAGAGTGGATCAGCAAGTTCAAATTAGGGAGAGGACATCAGAAGAAAGGGAATACAGGGAGGAGGAACATGGACTGGAAATTAAGAGGAACTAAAGAAGAAGTCAAAAGTTGGATCCATAACCAAAACCGCCCTACTCTCCACTTTGATGGGGCCTCAAAGAACAACCCAGGTCAAGCGGGAGCAGGGGGAGTAATCAAAGACTGTCAGGGGAGGACCATAGTCACCTTCGAATGGGGGTTGGGCAACATGACAAATAACAGGGCGGAGGCTTACAGCCTTCTTCTTGGGACCTCCATTGCCAAGAGCCACGGTCTGAGAAATCTACTAATTCTAGGAGATTCCGCAATCATCATTGCAGCCTTGATCACAGGGAAGGAATTCAGACAAACAGCTTTAAACAACATCAAAGCTAGGATTATGGGAAATATCAGGTCCCTTGGCAATGTCACATTCAAACACATTCTCAGAACAAACAATGAGGAGGCAGACAATCAAGCAAAAAAGGCTTCAAACAGGCAAATATGTGAAGTCAAGGAGAATGACAGAATATACAGGAAAGATATTCCCTAAGCGGGCTTCCCCCGATGCCCCCTCCAAAAACCGCAGCCATCTCAGGGTCTGGGATTGTGATTTTCCCCTTCGCACAAGCCATGCCAGCAGCCATATCAAATCTGTTGACCTCCCCCCTCCCAAGAACATACCCCCTAGGTGCGGATCCGAGCATATGTGGCTCCATTAGATCATTATATATGGCAGTCGGGCTTCAAGCAATAGCACAGATCAGTTTTCTTGTCCGCAGCTCGACTCCGGCAACAGAAGGCGTATCGTGGAAGGACTCATCTCTCATCAGGAAGAAGAGACCCTCATGGCGCTCTTGGTAAACTTAGTTACTCTCTTTGCTGGTTTTCACTCGCTAATCTCTCTGTTTATGCAATGCAGCAGTGACTCAGGCATATTCCTGAAGATCACCCTCGGTCCTCTGAGATTATCGCACTTCTCCCTTCGATTTCAGCAGTCCAGCGCCCTCCTCTTCATCTCACTCAGAATCTCGCTCACAGCCTATATTACTCTCTCCACTGATATCCAAAAGCGTGTCCCTCTGCCTTTACACTTCAGAAGAGACTCGGGCCTTTCCCTGAAGATCACTCTCGGCTCTTCACGCTGGGCGCATCGTTCCTCTTGTATTCATCACTCCAGCACATTCTCCTCCGCTTTCTCTTCAATCCCGTTCATAGCCCCCCACTGTCCCGACCCTCTGTGCGAAAGAATGGCCGACCAACACCATCCTCCAGCTGAGCAGGCCCAACCTAGCAACTTTTATGACAATCTTTTCAATAATAAGGAGTGCACAATGTGTAAAGCCCATACCATAATGATTAACAGCCTGACCAAGCAGCTGAAAGAGCTGCAAGAAGATTATCACTCTGATAGGAATTCTAAGAGGAGAAAATTGGACAAAAGAAAGAATGAGATTGAAGCACTGCAGGAGCGTTGCAGCCATTTGGAGGCAGCCATGGAACACATACACTCTCTCACCCAAAGCTACCAAGCAAAAGCATCAACCAAGGCAAGTGTCCGGAATCCGGACGATTCAGTCACCCAGCACTTCCCATAAGGAATGCATTGCAAATACTGTTGGATAGGAGGCTCTTTTGTTAGACAATACAGTCGTCTTTGTTTTAGTTTCTGTTTAAATCAAAGAAGCAAGGAGGAATATGGGTCTGCGTACCCACTTTTGATCCTCACCCTTCAGACAAATTTCCCGGATGTAATAGAACTATGTAATGTTGTTTGTTTTATAAAATAAAAGTATCCGACTTTGTTAAAAAAAAAAAAAAAAAAAAAAAAAACAAGACGCCTATAACATTCATTTAGCTCATCATTTATAACATTGATGCCCATTAAGGTTTATGGTTAAAAAAAAAATAGAAGTGGATGTTAATGTTATAAAACATGTTACAACTGTAATTTGTAATATATAGTTTGCATATGTTTGATTGTTAAAATTGTTTACTTTTTCATTGGAGATTATAAGTTTGAATTAAGAAATAATAGGGGTATATACATCATTGTAAACTAAATAGGCAAATCATTGTCAAAGGGATCCCTTATCACACAAATAAGGATATCTCATGCATCATTTGGGTGTCATTCTAAGTCATGACCTTGAAATTAAAATATTTTTGTTTTATTAAAATAAGGAAAGTCAAAATTGTGGTTGCACTACTTATGATTCAACAATATCAAAAGCAACATAAAATAAAAATGCAAAAATAATATGTACATTGAAAAACGATAGCAAACCTAAAATAATCACCAAAATGTGAAAATAATTTTACATTTGAAAAGTGACATTGAACTTCTAAAATTTATCAATCAAGTTTAGATGTCATAAATAACAAACACATTTTTAAATTTTAAATGTCATAAATATCAATCCTTCTAGCTCCAAGGTTCATTTCATAACGGATGGAGACTACATGGTTTGGGAAAAATGCTTATATTATGCTTCAAGGATTTTACATTGTGTCAATAGTGAAACTTGAACCCTAATGAAGGACATATTACCAGCCCATTTTTACCAATTTAACAAGCCATTGTCGATAACGCACACAACTTATCTATCTGTATATAAACTCAACAAATGACAAAAGGGAAGATGAAACCCGAAAATGTAAACCATCACACTAGACATTGGTCTAAGGTACATTTATTGTTGTCATTAAAAAGTAAGGTATAAAATTAATAAATATTAAAGTGTTACGAGAACAAAGAAATTATAGTTATGGGAGAGAATGGTAGTTTGAGATCAACTTGACAACTATTAAAATCTAAGAGAAAGTGAAACTCAGAGGCTAATAAATGTGCATATTCATGTAACCAAGTACACCTTAATGTTTTGTTAATCCATTACGTGATGTTTACTTGTTTGAAGGAATTTGAAAGAACAATCTACAATTTCCATTGTTTATAAAAAAGGAGTCAGGTGATTAAGAGAAGTGGTATTTAATAGTCAGCCGCATGCGTTGGGTGAGGATGATGATCCTTGTGTTCCTTCAAATAAGGGACACAATCGCACATATTAAAGTTGTCAAACTCAATTACATATGTCGTTGGGCATCCTATTGTATGCCTTATTTATTTGGCATATCCATGTCACGTGCAACATGCATGAATGCTTGGTACACAACTCACAATAACCATGATATAACACATGAACATAAAGAATTAATATAAGTCATGATAATTAAAGGATTGCATGGAAAATTGGGGATAATCTTTGGCTATTTCATTAGTATTAATAAAACCACAACACAAAACTAGTTACCTCACATGCCATTATATCCTAAAGGAACTTCTTGATACATGACAAGCACAATACTCTTTGTATGTTAATAAACCATGACAGACAAAGTTTGTCCCTCTACCTAATCTACTAAACTTTCAATCACCCACTCCTATACCAAGCGATAAATAACAAATCGAGATCTATCTCAAATATCCTCTTCTAGTTAACCTTTACTTAATAATTGATCAACATAGCTACATTCTCAGATTAAATCAAACTTAGTCATTAGTACCTAACAACTACTTAATTAAATTACATTGAACATCAATGAGATAACCAAACATCTCCATGGGGACACAACCATTGAATCAACTATATAACTTTGCATATCACCATATAGTCTCATGGATAGGCCTCTGTCTTCATCAAGTGACTCCAATTTATCAATAAAAACAATAAGAATGGGTTTCCCAAAGCCTAAAGACATAATATCTAGTCCCACATGACTTGGGACAAAGAACTCATGGTAAGTCTCCTCAACTAGTGGCAAGTTAGGCATATCAAACTAATGTAGCCAATTCTCTAGTATAAAAAGACTCCTTTGTTCAAGATAATTCAAGCCTCGAAGAATCAATAAATACTCCATCTACTTACAAAGAAGTCTAGACAAAATTAGGAAAGAATAAGAAGAAATCTCTTGTAGAGTCTCAGCCAACGGTGGCAAGAAGTTGGACCTAGAAACTAGTTTAATTGTGTATTGCTTTTGTCTATTGTTATATAATCAATTTGTGAGAATATTACTCATGTAAACAATGTTGAAATGTAGCTCTTTCGAGTATTTCCAAAATAAGTCAATTACGTTCTTCTTGTGCATTTTGACATTCACTCATTTAGATCTATCCTCCTTAAGATTTTGGCAAGCTAGTAATTCTCGATGTAACTCAAGTGCATGTATCCATCACAATTTTTGCTTAATATAGATTTCCCAATTACAGTTAAAAAATAAATTATTGTGTTATGTTATTATCAAAAAAAAAGACGCCTATAACATTCATTTAGCTCATCATTTATAACATCGATGCTGATTAATGTTTATGGTTAAAAATATATATATAAGTGGATGTTAATGTTATAGAAAACATTACAACCATAATTTGTAATATATAGTTTGAATATGTTTAATTGTTAAAATTGTTTACTTTTTCTTTGGAAATTATAAGTTTGAATTAAGAAATAATAGAGCTATATACATCTTTATAAACTAAATATTCAAATCATTGTCAAAGGGATCCATTATCACTCAAATAAGGATATCTCATACGTCATTTGGGTGTCAATCTTGGTCATGACCTTGAAATTAAAATATTGTTGTTTTATTAAAATAAGGAAAATCAAAATTGTCGTTGCACTACTTATGATTCAACAATATCAAAAGCAACATAAAATCAAAATGCAAAAATAATTTGTACATTGAAAAACTATAGCATACCTAAAATAATCAACAAAATGTGAAAATAATTGTACATTTGAAAAGTGACATTGAACCTGTAAAATCTATCAATCAAGTTTAGAAGTCATAAACAACAAACACATTTTTAAATTTTAAATGTCAGAAATAACAAACACAATTTAAAATTTTAAATGTCATAAATATCAATCCCTCTAGCTCCAAGGTTCATTTCATCATGCGTGGAGACTACATGGTTTGGGAAAAGTGCTTATATTATGCTTGAAGGATTTTACATTGTGTCAATAGTGAGACTTCAACCCTAATGAAGGATATATTACCAGCCGAGTTTTACCAATTTAACAAGCCATTTTCGATAACACACACAACTTATCTATTTGTATATAAACTCAACAAATGACAAAAAAGACAATGAAACCCGAAAATGTAAACCATCAAACTAGACATTGGTCTAAGGTACATATAGTGCTGTCATAAAAAAGTAAGGTATAAAATTTATAAATATTAAATTGTTATGAGAACAAAGCAATTATATTTATGAGGAAGAATGATAGTATGAGATCAACTTGAAAAGTATTAAAATCTAAGAGAAAGAGAAATTTGGAGGCTAATAAATGTGCATATTCATGTAATTAAGTACACCTTAATGTTTTGTTAATCCATTACTTGATTTTTACTTGTTTGAAGGAATTTGAAAGAACGATCTACAATTTCCATTGTTTATAAAAAAGGAGTCAATTGACTAAGAGAAGTGGTATTTAATAGTCAACCTCATGCGTTGGGTGAGGATGATGATCCTTGTGTTCCTTGAGATAACGGACACAATGGCACATATTAACATTCTCAAACTCAATTACATATGTCGTTGGGCATCCTATTGTATGCCTTATTTATTTGGCATATCCATGTCACATGCAACATGCATGAATGTTTCGTACACAGCTCACAATAACCATGATATAACACGTGAAAATAATGCATGAATAGAAGACATGATCATTAAATGATCGCACACAACGCTTGGGCTAATCTTTGGCCATTTCATTATTATTAATAAAACCACAACACAAAACTAGTTAGCTCACATTCCATTGTATCCTAAAGGAATGTATGATTACATCACAAGGACAATACTCTTTGTATTCTAATAGACCATGACAGACAAAGGTTGTTCCTCTACCTAATCCACTAAACTTTCAAGCACCCACTCCTTTACCAAGTGATAAATAACAAATCAAGATCTATCTCAAATAGCCTCTTCTAGTTAACCTTTACTTAATAATTGATCAACATAGCTACATTCTCAGATTTTATCAAACTTAGTCATTAGTATCTAGCAACTACTTAATTACATTACATTGAACATCAATGAGATAACCAAACATCTCCAGGGAGACACAACCATTGAATCAACTATATAACTTTGCAGATCACCTTATAGTCTCATGGATAAACCTCTACCTGCCTCAAGTGACTTCAATTTTCAAGAAAAACAATAAGAATGGGTTTCCCAAAGCCTAAATGTTACACTAAAATTTGTCACCATGACTATTGCAGTCAGTATGGCTCCATCAACAACCATACTGTCCTCCTTGGCAAGTCTTATACCTCTGCTCCTCATGTCAAACTCCAAAAAAGAGAGAAAGCCTTTAAAAAATCAATATAACTCTGGTTACGCAGTTTCTCTTACTCTTACCTACGGGCACGCACCTCAAGTACATAATACCTGCGTACTTGTACGCTCTGTCTGCAAAGGGGTGGGTGCGTATCCCTGTAAAAGTCAAAAGGCGCAAGTTTTACTTCAAAAAACTTACTTGCGGTCGATTCTAGAGCATTCTAGAAGATGGTTTGACGTGGATTGAGCGCCTCCAGATGGTTCATGCATCCCAATGAAAGAGGAACTTATCCCATGAAGAAGGGAGCTATCCCTTTGAAAGAGGGGCTTATCCCATTGATGGTGGACTTGTTTAACTTCCTCCAAAGCTTTATAAATACAGGCATTGGGCCAGAGGGAGGGGGAGTTGAAAGCTGAACATTCCTAAGGGTAGATGCTGCTGAAATTAGGACTCCCTTATAGAGCTTGAGAGGAGAGATCACATTCCTTTCTTAGCTTCATTTGGAAGTGGGTGAGCTGATCAAAGTAGAGGAGAACTCTTGCTGGACCCTGGGAGGGACCTGCACAACACCAAGGCGTTGGTTGTAAGGTTTCTTTTGTTTCCAATTAATACAATTAAGTTCATTTTTCTCAACAAGTTGTTATATATAATTTGTTTCATAAACTCCTTGGTCTTTATGATGAATATGTTTTATTATATGAGTTATTCAGGTGCTATGTAATCGTTTGCTTGTTTGTGTATGCAGGCTTCAAGGAGAGGATCTCATCTGGATCGAAGAGGCTTGGCAACTACAAAGAGCTTTAGACTAAAGGTAAGCCTTAAACACCTGGTTGCTTTTATTTTAAATGCATATTTAGGGAAAGATAGTGCTTGATTGTTTTGTTTGTCACTATAAAAGCCTTGTTTTCTAGGGAGGTCGGTTTTGTCCGCAAAATTGACTCTTTCCGCATGACAAAATGGCGACCATACTGGGGAATCCATGGATTTGATTGATTTCTCTTTTGATTGATACTTTGATTTGAGAAACGTTGATTGCTTTCTAGTTTTTGACTAATTGACTGTGAATTTGGGTGGAATAGTTTAGGATTGAGTTAGTTTTTTATTTTTCTTGTTTTTGAGAGAAGTACGCACCCTCTGAGTTAAGCACAGTGCGTACCTGTACGCACTTCTGCTTTGCACACAGAGCGTGGCCGCACCTGTGCAAACGGGCTGCCTGCGTACCCTGTCAAAAGTTTAGAAAATTTCAATTTTTTCCTTTTTTATCTTTTAGATCTTGTTTATAGCTTATTTGTTGCTGCCCAGATCCACTGGTTACCTGTCAGAAGTTTTCATCTAGGCTTGTTTCATTAGCATCAAGGGTTTTAGTGAAGTTCATAGAAATTCTAGCCCCAGGTTTGATTTTTGTATTGGTCTTGTAGTGACTCTGGCTTTAGAAGTTGTAGAAACCTTGGATATCCCTGATCTTTTCAGTCTTCTTAGGAGTCGGACCATTCGTAAAATCCACCTTTGTGAGAAACCTACCGTTGTGTTCTCTTTGCGGAATTTCGAGAAGGCTTGTTTGTTAAGCTGTGAATTTCATTCTTAAGAAAAAGAACAAAAGCTTTTTATTTTTGTTTTTGACTGATTTATGATTCTGCATGAATTAGTCCTTGGTTGAATTGTAACTGAGTAAAACAACCTGGAGTTATATTTTGTAGGCTTTTACCTCATTAGATTTGCTTTTAGGTAAATTTCTCTTAGATTTTCATAGATCTTAAAATTGATTTTTGTTAAGTAGTTTTACATGCTTTGTTAAAATAGGAAAAATACATAATCTCTTTTGAAAAAAAAAAGTTTGTTTTAGTAGCGTTTGAAGTCTTTGAAAAGAGAAAGGAAGTTTTCGTGAAATAATTAGTGGTCTTGTGTTGTGTGCTTTGGAAAAGATAAAGAGGTTTTTTCTTTGATGTTCATTGCTCAGAAAGTTGTCTTTATAAATTTTGCATTCTCCAACTCTCTTAGCTAGGGAATTCATTGAAAAGGAAAGATTGTTTTTTCATCCTAGGTGCATCTTTTAGTGGATTTGAGTCGAGTCTACACACATCATAAGTTTCATCTCCACTACCTTTTGTCCTAAAGAAAAGCCATAAAAAATAACGCTTAAACTAAAATTAACTTAGTAACTTTTTATTTACTAGGGCTCTGATACATCAACATAGATCAGGCTAGTGTCTTGGAGTAGGAGAGTAATTAACTCTCCAAGACAGTAAAAACAAACAAGTAGCTTATCTTGCGGTAGGATAAATCCAATTGTTACATTTATGCTCTGGGAAAGCTCCTCTTAAAGGAGAAGCATGAGATCGTGTCCGAACCAGTGAGGGGATCAATCCTCCTTCATTGGGAACGACGCCAGATATGCATGTACTACAAACTGTAAACCTCGGATTAACCATTGTCGAGGAGCCTGGGGTCACTTGTCGGTAAACCTTGGATTATTGTCAAGGAGCCGGCAAGGGGATTGAGCTTGTTACTCTACCCTTGCGTGCGTATCAGATCGTAGACTGTTCCCCTAGGTATATTTGTTGCTGTTGGTGACCTTAGTGACTATTATCTTTAGGATTCTTCCTAAGGTGACGGTGGAGGGAAGATCCCACTGTACCTGGAGCAGACGTCGGCTAGACTCACTTGGATTTTCTGGGGGGTTCACTTCACTCGAGACGGTTAAAGTGGAGGAACTTGTGCCAGTCTATTCATTAAGCAGGTTGTCGGGGTAACTGTTCCACCCGCCATTTCTGTACTGAATTCTGCGATGTTGGATTTCATCACCAACTAGTGTTTTCGGTCCGGAAAGTTACTGTTTGTGTGTGGTTTGACGCCCTAGATTCTTTAGGCGTGTGATTCGAATTTGTTTGGTTCTTTAGAGACTTTAGGTGGTTTGCTTTGAGATTTTACTTTGTTTGCGTGTGCAGTAGTTAAAAGTTTTTAGCTGTGGCTGAATTACCAAGACAGTCCCGTAGAATTCGGGGCCAGTCTCCTGAGGTTGTAACCGTGGTTGATTTGTTGAGGAAGTCCCGTAGACTTCGGGGCCAACCTCCTGAAGAAGTCCCAGGTCATTACGAAGGTTTGAAAGTCCTCGTAACTCCTAGTGGCAGTAAAGTAGGGTCACCTGAAGAAGGAGAGTCTTCGTTGGTTGTTCATCCTGATTACCAAACTCTAGAAACAGGTTATAATCCTGAAGCTATTTCGGTTTCCGAACTTGCTAGTAGCTTTTCATCTACTAGTGATATAGGCGAAGAACCTGAGATATCTGAACCTGTTACTCCAACATCGGGGTTTGTCTCTCCAACTTCTAATGCTCCTAATTCACCTAGGGTAGAAAGAGTAATCACCGAAAATCTTCCTTCTGGTTTGATAGCTTTTGAAGAACTTGCTCCGGAAGAAGAAATAGGCATCCCTATCCCTGAAAATCAACCTGTTATTGATCTAAGGGAGCGTGAATCCATTTTTTACAGTCCACCTAGAAGTACTACTTGGTATCTTTCTTTAACTAATTATTTGGAAAACCCAGTGTTAAGTTTTTCTCCACCTCGTACTCCTTATCCACCTAGAGGTCTTTATACTCCTGTAAATATGTCTTCTCAGTCGTCCATGTTTACTCAATCGCCTGAATCCTTTTTGTATGGCGGTCCTTCTGTTCCCTCTGGGTATCAGTCACTTTCTGGCACTTTTGCGGGAGCATCTCCTCAACCCATTGAACATGGGTTATTAACTAGAAACAATGGTAATAAACCGTTGAGCGTAGAGGACATTCTTATGATGTCAGGTTCTATTCCCAATTCTCAACCTCAAGGTGGCCAGTTATCGCCTGGTGGGCAACCTCAAGGTACACAAATTGTGTCTGGGGGGCAACCTCAAGGACAGTATGTACCCATGGTGCAGTACATTCCTCAAGGTCAACCCCAGCCTCAATATGTACCCCAAGGTCAACCTCAGTATCAATTTATACCTCAAGGTCAACCCCAGTATCAGTATGTGCCTCAAGGGTATCAACCCCAAGGTCAGTACTCGAACCAAGGTTTCCAACCACCCCAAGGTCAATCTTATGTTCAAGGAATGGGAAATGTACCTTTCAATTACCAATCCTACCCTCAACCTGGTTATGGTCCCCCATATTCTGAACCTGTTATGGGTCAGTACCCCGGAATGAACATAGTGTGGGATCCATCGCAAATTCAACAGGTGTTGCAGCCAAGTGTACAGTTGTCATCTCAAACTGGACAACCCTTAGTTTCTGGTTCACCCCAGCAACTAGTCCAGTCTAATATTCAAACTTCTGTACCTTTGGTAGTTTCTCAGTCTGGGCCTATTGCACCTAGTACTCCATCTCAAACGACTGCTGCAACTGCCACAACATTTGTTCAATCTACCCCACCTACTTCTGGAGTATCGACAGCTCCGGTTTCTACTGTTCCTGTATCTACTCCTCAGACATCTTTACCATCGTCTGGATCCACGATTCAAACTAGGGTTCAGATGCCTGTAGGACAACCTGGTTTAAGTACGGTTGTCACAAGTCAACCACAATTCACTTATCAACCGTACCAGGGACAGTACCAATTCGGTCCTGTTGTCCAGCAGCCAGTTTATCAGTATCAACCGTATCCTGGGTACACTTATCAACAACCTCAACAACCCCAGTACGGTTCGGTTAATCCTGGTTTTCCAGGCCGATACAATATCCCGAACGCGATTCCTATTCCAAGTTATCCCGGATATCCTCCTCCTCAGGCTGGTCTCATGACCCAGAGTTTTAGGGATCCTAATCGGCAGTTACCGTTTATCGCAACTTTGGATTTACCAGACTTGTCGCGCCTAACGAACGATCCAATTAATTATCTTCCGTTTTGGCCGCCAATGCCGAACAAGTTGCCCAGTGACATTCCCAAGTTCGAAGGTAAATCTGGAGAGGACCCGTCGAATCATGTGATGACTTACCACCTCTGGTGTGCCTCTAATTCCATCCCGGATGATTCGATCCGCTTACGTCTTTTCCAGCGCACTCTTATTGGTCTTGTGGCCAAGTGGTATATTGAATTACCACGAGCCTCTTTTTATAATTTTAGCCAATTAGCTACCTCGTTTTTAACTCATTTTCAGTTGCCGGTCAGATATGATAATGGCACAGAGTTACTAACTTCATTAAAGCAATCGACGTCCACTTATATTTCCGATCATATTCATGAATGGAGACGTCGAAGGCGGTTAGTGAAAGTTTTTATCCCGGACCAGATCTTAGCTAAATGGTTTGTTAAATCATTGTTACCAAAGATTACTGAAGACGTAGCTAAAGCCGGAGTAGTTACTGAGGAGCAAGTGATTGCTCAAGCACAGTACCTTGACTTAGTTTATACTCAGTCAGGTACGTTACATGAAAAGATCCCCGATCTTCCCAAGTCAAATCAAATAGCTGCTGCTCCGTCAGGGTCTCATGCTGCTGATGTGTTATAGACATTTTTGTGCCTTACAGCATGAAGCATGAAATGTCAATAATATCAGGGATCCAAAGTCCCTAAACATGTTGTTCCTACCCCTAGAGGAACAAGGTCAGCAAACCACAGCACTGAATATCAGTTCTCCACCTGAAAACACTCAAAAACAAGCAAATTCTGGATCATGTCAATTGCTCCACTGAGCATCTGCGCTGAATGTCAACTGCTCCCCTCTGTACCTGCGCTGAATGTCAACTGCAAAGAAGGCCACCTGCGCTGAGCGTACTTGGACAAGTGGCACAGTCATTCCTCAAGGTGTTAATGCCCAGGAAGCTTCCAAAATGACACTTGGATCAGGGAATTCGCCTAGTGATGAGTAAGAGGTTCTTAAACTCCAAGTGGAAGCAAGGATCTCCAAGTGGACTCAAGAACTGAAGAATAACTGAAGTGGGAGAGGACACTAGTCAGCTTCATGCCAGCCTCAAGCTGACTCATCCTTTCTCCAAAACTCCTATATATAGAGCTCTCTCATGAGGTCTAGGGAGGCTGGAATCTTGTGAATGTAAGGAAGTGCTGTTGGTTTGAGTATAGAGCTATTGGGTGATTGCTTTGAAGGAGGTGAAGAGGAGATTTCTTTTTGCTGGGAGGTGTTGCTGGATTGGGCCTCTTATGGTTGTAACACTTCCTGAACTTTACTTCTTCCATTAATAAAGCATTTGAGGTTCTTCTATATGCATGTGTCTCAATGATGTATTGTTATACTTGTGTATTTGATTTATTCTAATCCTTGAATCAATTATGAATGTATGCTTCTTGTAGTTTCCCTCTCTTGCCCTTTTGCAGGATCTTTGTATAGCTGGGCCAGTGAAAGAGCAAGGAGTTGGGAGCAAGCAGCAAGGAGAGAAGATTGGATCAATCATTAGCGAAAGACATCGGTTAGTGGATCCCTTTCTCGCCTATTTTACTTTCATAAAGAAGAAATCTTAGATAGCTTTGCTTCGGTTGTTGCTGAGGTACTATCACCCTTAGAGTGGGATAGGGTCATTCCGTATTGGATACTTTTCCCAACAACAAATTGGCGACTCCACTGGGGATCGTATCTTGTTGGTTGCTTGTGTTTTTTGCTATTCATTTCCTAAACACAGGGAGTACCGAATCGAACTGCATTTGGATCTTTCAAATGCGAAGTAGAGGGCAGCTACTCTAGCTCAGTTTCTGGGCATGTTTATGATTTGAAGAGCTGATCCACAAGGACTCTGAACAGCTCTTAGTGATAGCTTTTCATCCTCCTAATTACCCTTTAGTGTGTACTTGATTGATAGCTTCTGATTTGGCCAAAAACTGTGAATTTTTGAGAAATCTGTAACCCGGAAACCAAGAGAAATGCAAGTTTCTCTCTTCAGTGCAGGCACTGTGAAGGCAGTCTACATTTCAGCGCAGTTCCCGAAGGGGCTACCTGCGCTGAATGTCAAACTGACAGTGTACTACCTGCGCTGAACTAGTCTTGCCTTGTGCTACTGGGGTTCCCTGCTGTTTCTTGCCCTGTTTTCATCCTTGTTTTTGCAGCCTGTTATCAGTCAACGTACCTATCTGAAACCAACTTTCCTTGCCACTATTCCGCCTCGATTGTATAAAGAAACTGTGATTGTTCTTTGTGTATTTCTTACATCATTTGCAGTTTCCCATAACGAAAAGTGAAACTAGTCTTGCTGTGGCCTCTTAGATCTAGACCTGTGATAAGTGTCGTATTGATCTTAAGAGTTAGTTTGTTTGTTGTTCATAGCTGATTGAGCTTTTGCTTTCGTCATATGGTTTGAATTTATGTATTTCTAGTGTTGAAACAAGTAAATCTTAAGGTGTCTTTTGATTTTGGACAAGCTTGTTTGCTTTCACTTGAAATTGAATTCAAAATTATACAACAGCTTTCTTTTTGTAATACATCAACATTAAGAAAGAGAAAAGAAATACCTGCATTTTGCATTTTGCATTTGTAAGTTTGCATGTTGATTTAGGAGAAAGTGCATTAATGTGTGCTTTGTGATCTGTGTGAAAAGATGATGTCTTTCTTTTCCCTCAGTAGTTAAGATTTTCATAAGTCGAAAAGATTGAATAAAGCTTGCTTATCATCTTAGACTGCATTTAGGAATTTGTACCAATACATCTCGTGGTGATCCTGAAAGGAAAACTTTAAAAAGATCAACTTAAAATATATTGAATGAACCTAACAACGCTTTGCAACATAACGCTCACAGTAGAGGTCTAGGTAGAGACGTGTTCCGGCGTCGTTAAACGTAGTGACTGTCGATCTCTACGAAGGTGGGTGATTCCTCCTGAGGGACGATAGCACTAATACGGACTTGTGCTCCCACGTACCGTCGCGTATATATTGGGAGACCCCTATAGGCATTTAGCCTTTATCCTTAGGAAGCCGTGTCGGCCGCCCTACTGATCGCGATGCAGTGAACACAGCATTCACGAAGATCGACCACCCGTACCGTAAAACGTATTTTGTGGTTTCGCGAAAGGTTTGGCACACCCTCTGCCTAGATCTCCAGAGCAGTTTCTTTTGGCCTTTTTCAAACTCTATAAATGAAAAAGTCCATCCGAGCATTTGTCACTTCGGGCTCGTTAAAACATCGAAGGAGACTAGAGTCATCTTTAGCTTTTTCTCGACTCTTAAAAAGTGAAAAAGCAAGTTGTGTCTAAAGCGTCGTTATAAAATTTATTTTAAACGGAACATAATCACCTCCTATTCCTACGTTGATCTGTAGGTTGAGAACATGGAACGCCCCAACCAAGGGATTCCCCATGATGGAAATCCTAGTCCTTTCTCCTCTTGGGGAGAAGTTGGTGCGCCCCATATGGCCACATTGTCGCTTCCAGGACTGACAATTGGCCTGCCAATTTGGCTATTCTCAACCAATGTAGTTCAGAACACCATGGTTCCTGAACAGTCGAGTCAACAGTTAGATCAGTCTAGAGCTGCCCACCAGCCTTCTACTTCCTATAACTCTTCCTCAAATCCCTCGTCTTCGCAAGGTAGAGCCGGCAAAAGCCAAGCTCCCATGGAGAAGAAGGAGAAGAAGAAGAGAGAGAAGAAGAAGAAGGAGCCTAAGGCGACTGGGGGCAAGCAAAAGACATCTGACAAAAATCCACACACAGCACAGACCGGGCCTAAATCGCCATGTGTCATATGTAGAGGAGACCACTTCCATAGAGATTGTCCCTGTATTCCCCGGATACTAAGGGACTGGTCCCCTCGTTTGCACAATTCGGGAGCATCAACCTCTGATAGCCATGTTGAATGCTTACCGTCAACCAGCGAAAGTGAAGGTTCAAGACAAAGAGGGGGAGTAAGATTCCCCTGCAGACTGTGTGAAGGCGATCACGCCATCCACCGTTGTCCCTTCTTAGACGAAGCGAAGAGAGTTTTGGAAGATCGTCCGGTTTCACCGTTAAGACTTCCTCCTGGATACAAAAAACTCGTGCCAAGTCCTTCGTTGGTTGAGAATACAGCTGGCCCGCTCAAGTGGTCGGCTGAAGCGTCAGTCACTGAAAATGAACCTACTGAATCCAGACCGGACGAAAGTCCAAAGGTCGAAACGGCAGTTGACCCGGTTCTCCCTTCAGAAGTTTCATCTTCAAATGACACCGTCACTGAAGACTCATCTTCAAATGACACCCTCACTAAAGAGAATAAGGATGACACCATCCAGATTCTTTTCATCAACACAGACTCTGATGAGCATCAGGGCAATGCGCCCATTCCTTTATCGCAGGAAGGAACATCGTCAGGGTCATATCCGGCCGTATATTCGGTTCCACCACCAAGCAACCTGGTTGTATCCTTTGATTGGAATCAACTAGGCAGACCCCGGTTGCCAGCCAGTATACCATTCAGAATCATAGTCCAAATATACAGAATGATAATGGCTGGCACTATCATTGATGAAGGGGCATCTGTGAGTATCCTTTCCTCTATTGCTTGGAAAGCACTGGGTTCCCCGACGCTTTTACCTGAGATAAGAAATCTCTCAGGTTTTGATAAAGGAACCAGTCGACCATTAGGGATCCTCCCCAATGTGCCTGTTACATTGAAAGGGAAGACCGTTCAAATGAACGTGATGGTCGTTCAAGGACCCTTGGATTATAACCTACTCCTTGGACGAGACTATATATATTGCATGGGAGCAATAGTCTCCTCACTCTTTAGAGTAATGTGTTTTCCACACGAAGGAAGAATGGTCAAGCTCGTAGACCAACTTTCATTTCCGGGATCACGCATCGCAAATAGTCAAATACCAACCCTGAATGGTCTATTCAATCAAGAAATGTCTCCACCCCCAGTCCTCCTTCCCGATGAGTGCGAGTGATTCGGAAAGATGGGACTGGAACCCAGGGGGCATGCATCCTGGTCTGCTTCGGGCAGAAAAAACCCTGGGTATAAGGTAGAATTTCCGCGGGAGAATATGACTAGTCCGTACCCCGTCCGAAGAGGAGAGAGGGTTGTTCTAGAATAGGATTCTTTTGTCAAAGTTATGTGAGTGGAATAATCTACTTTTCACTCACCGTTGTCTATTTAGGTAGACAGTGCCGAGGAAATGTTTTCGTTTGAAGAAGTTAACAAAACAATCTTTGGGTAACCAGAAAGAGGCAAGCCTCCCTCAATAACACAAATGTTTTGTCTTTGAGTAGTGTTCTTCTCTTGTCGTAAGTAGATATTCTCTTGTCGCAAGTAGCTGTTCTCTTGCGATCTTGCAAAAGATCTGTTAAAAGTTGGGCCGACGGGAAGACAAGTACCGCGTAAGACCCCTTAAAATGACGAGAAGACAAGTATCGTTAACATTAGACTGGCAAGACGACAAGTAGCTGTGAACACCCAAAGAAAAGCAGAGGTGGGGGAGAGGAGGGGCAGCCTTGAAATTGTATTTTATACCTGGGGGCATGCAAACCTTTTGGAGTGCAAGCAAAGAGCGGTTATTTATCTGCTTTTGGGATTAGTCGTTTCCGAACTTGCATAAAGAAAGGATATGGAGTAGAGCTCAGTGAGATGAAACTCCTTAAAAAATAGAGATCTCACAGGGGACATTTCTTATCTTATGACTGGTATATCGAGCAGTTTTAGCACATAGTTCATGCTCGTTTAAAAAAATAAACGCAAGATCCGAGCAGTTTTAGCACATAGTTCATGCTCGTTAAAAAATAAACATAAGATTGTGAGCAGGCTTTCCCTTAGAGTTCAAGCTCATCCAAAAAAAATGAACCGGTAAATAACCATTGTGATCGTAAATTCATCAGCCATAAAAAGCCTTGGTCGTGTTTGCACCTGTCACCTCCACCGTCATTTGGCCGATCGTTCACCTCCATATGATTGTTTACCCATTTTGAGGAACAGCTGCGAAGAGTGATTTCACCTAGCCATCCTTGTGACACTGCCGTGATTGGAAAATTCCAACTTGTACCTGGAATCAGTTGCTATCCTTGTTTATCACTCGTTCCTCAAAAGACGAGTCTTCTTTGAGCTCTTTTCATCTGACTCGTAAAATATGAAAAGTTCGCCGAGTTTTGGCCTTCCAGCTCGTTAAACGATCGGAAGAGCTATCCCTCCTCTAGATTTTAATCTTTTTGGACCTGAGGGATTATTGCACAAAAAGATCGAGCGCTTGTTTTGTTCGGCTCGTTAAAAGTACCGAAAACTCATCCCTTCTGTATTGTTTTATACTTTTTCGGACTTAAGGGATTAGATGACGAAAAAGGAATTTTGGAGTTAACTTTCTGTACCTTTTCAGACTCTCTAAAAATGAAAAGGACTGAGTTTTCCTTGTCGTCAGACTCGTTAAAATGATTAAATAGCGACAAACTTGTCTTTAGACGAGAACGAGTTTCCCTATCGCTAGGCTCGTTAAAACATAGCGATGGGCTTGCCCGAAGGGCAGGTTATAGAACAAGCATATGTTATCCTCCTCAAGCTTGACAAAAATAAAGAGGTACTGGTCAGAAATGACTGGGGAAAAATCGGGAGAACCTCAAAGCTTTAATGGTAGCAAGTCGCTCTTGAACATGACACTTTTTCTCCGTACCACATCGGGTTGGGTTGTTTCATTCACCGGTCTCATCACCATGGTCTTCGCCAAACCATCCACATTTGGGGTAATGCTACCGATCCATCGCATCAGTGTCGTTATATGTTCAAGAAATGTCGTTCAGAAAGAGTCAACCATGTCCCATCCATTGCCATACATTATCCTTCATCCATTCATGACCGCCACCCTGAATCATATGTCACAGGTTGTTTTCACCTCCACTAAAATCATTAGCTCCGTTCCGTGTCACTGATGTGGGATTCATTAAGGCCCTCCTTTGACGGATCGCTTCTTGTCGACTTCAGCTCATTATCCAAGAAGTTGATCTAGGAACAACCCCTTCAGTACTTTGAAGCTTGCATGCCTCAATGGCAAGTTTCTCACTTCCGGCGACAGGTATACATCAATGACCTTCGACCAGAAGACTTTGCGTGGTGTTCGACGCCAAGTCCTATATTCACACCACGTAAATTGTACTGCAGTACCTTGAGGGTCATTATCATTATCGGTGATTCCTCTCGCGCTTGTTAACGGTTTACATCATTGACCGGTAATCAAGCGATGTCTTTCCATGTTCGACTTCAGCGCAATTCTCACATGGATCGACTTGTACTTAGAGTGAAGATCGAACGAGTTTGAAGACCCCGGATCTAGTTTCATCCATCCGGGCTGCGATATATATTCAAGAAATATAAAGACATTTGACACGTACATCATTGCAGCAGATGGTCATCCTACTCAAAGGATGATAATTTCAGCAGAGAATTATCAGTCTACCATCAGACGATCGTCTGTTCTATGTACCAAAATGAATTTATAAAGCTGAGCATGGGAATGCCCGCCTCAGCTAGATCATGAAAGCAGAATGAAAAATAATGTATTGTATTGTATTTTATTACAGGTCACCTCTCAGCGATTGAATGAACTTCGGATCCTCTGGATAAAGCATTTCACCCGATAAATGACCTCATACTTTAGGGGGCAACTATTATAGACATTTTTGTGCCTTACAGCATGAAGCATGAAATGTCAATAATATCAGGGATCCAAAGTCCCTAAACATGTTGTTCCTACCCCTAGAGGAACAAGGTCAGCAAACCACAGCACTGAATATCAGTTCTCCACCTGAAAACACTCAAAAACAAGCAAATTCTGGATCATGTCAACTGCTCCACTGAGCATCTGCGTTGAATGTCAACTGCTCCCCTCTGTACCTGCGCTAAATGTCAACTGCAAAGAAGGCCACCTGCGCTGAGCGTACTTGGACAAGTGGCACAGTCATTCCTCAAGGTGTCAATGCCCAGGAAGCTTCCAAAATGACACTTGGATCAGGGAATTCGCCTAGTGATGAGTAAGAGGTTCTTAAACTCCAAGTGGAAGCAAGGATCTCCAAGTGGACTCAAGAACTGAAGAATAACTGAAGTGGGAGAGGACACTAGTCAGCTTCATGCCAGCCTCAAGCTGACTCATCCTTTCTCCAAAACTCCTATATATAGAGCTCTCTCATGAGGTCTAGGGAGGCTGGAATCTTGTGAATGTAAGGAAGTGTTGTTGGTTTGAGTATAGAGCTATTGGGTGATTGCTTTGAAGGAGGTGAAGAGGAGATTTCTTTCTGCTGGGAGGTGTTGCTGGATTGGGCCTCTTATGGTTGTAACACTTCCTGAACTTTACTTCTTCCATTAATAAAGCATTTGAGGTTCTTCTATATGCATGTGTCTCAATGATGTATTGTTATACTTGTGTATTTGATTTATTCTAATCCTTGAATCAATTATGAATGTATGCTTCTTGTAGTTTCCCTCTCTTGCCCTTTTGTAGGATCTTTGTATAGCTGGGCCAGTGAAAGAGCAAGGAGCTGGGAGCAAGCAGCAAGGAGAGAAGATTGGATCAATCATTAGCGAAAGACATCGGTTAGTGGATCCCTTTCTCGCCTATTTTACTTTCATAAAGAAGAAATCTTAGATAGCTTTGCTTCGGTTGTTGCTGAGGTACTATCACCCTTAGAGTGGGATAGGGTCATTCCGTATTGGATACTTTTCCCAACAACATGATGGCATGATTGGTACGGTGAACACTAAAAGCAAGAAGAAATCCTCCAAGAATTCTTCTCCTATCATAACCTTGCCTGATTCCCTGATAGGAGATTCTTCTGCAGAGGTTTCTGCCGATGTTCACGTTGTAGAGTCATCTACAGCTAAATCAAAATCTAGTGGAAAGAAGAAAGGAAAGAAGAAGAATAAAGGAGACAAAACTCCAAAGGAGAAAACTGAAAAATCGGAAACCAATGACGAAAAACGCAAACCTCGATATCCTTGTCTTATTTGTGAAGAGGAACACTTTACAAGAGACTGCCCTCATCGAGCAGAGGTTGCGAAGATTGTCAAAGGTTCCCAAACTCCTGCTGTTTTGAAGGATCCATTTCCAAATCAAGATAGCAGGCTGGTAGGTTCTTCCTCGAGTGCCAATGAAGAACCCATATTGATGATGTCCCATGTAAGGATTGCGACTCGATTGCAAGATTATGGTAGTAAAAGTCCTGTTGATGGCAAAGAAGCAGAATCTTCTCATTCTAATCCATCAACCTCAGCTCTCGGTTCTGATCCACTACAGATCGAGAAGCCTAATCCAGACTTAGTAATCAAACCGCCTGCCAAGGGTATACTTCGAAAGTTTGCTTTCAATCCACATGTGAGAGCGGCCCAGAATTATAACATTGTTGAGGACTTAGTTGTTTCTCCCTCAGCAATGTCGGTTTTGGAAGTGCTGCAATCATGCCCAGCACAGCATAAATTACTTTTGTCGGCTATAGGAGCTGTTGATGTTCAGGACCGGAACCTAATAATCTTTGATCTAGAAAATAGTACACCGCGTTTGCCTCATCAAATGGCTTTCCAGATCCCAGTGATAGTCAAAAACAGGCCTATTCATCGGACTGTAATTGATGAGGGAGCTTCAACGTGTATTATGTCGATACAATGTTGGAGATCGCTTAGTTCTCCTTCACTAAATCAATCCCCGACAATTCTTAAGGCCTTTGATGGCCGTGGGTTTCATCCTTTTGGAATTCTACAGGATTTGCCTATAGGGGTTGAAGGAAAAACCGTTAGTCTAGATGTGGAGGTGGTTGATGCCCCTCTAGACTACAACCTTCTCTTGGGTCGAAGTTGGTCTTACGCTATGACAGCGGTCGTTTCATCGGTCTTTCGAGTAATAAAGTTTCCACATAATGGAAAGATCGTAACAATAGACCAGCTGGCTTACTTTTCATCCGACCCAGCCTCTTCAGAGAGTATTCAGCATGTTGGCAAAACCACTATCCCATATAAGGATGTTGGAGTAGGATTAGTTAAAGATGCCGGTTTACTGGGAACTTTTCCTTTTCCTCCAATCAACGCATTGTCTTCGTTTGCATCCATTCATATGATTACATCAGACACCATTATTTATGATGATCCTTGGATCGTTCCTTCCGAATCTGAGATAGACTCATTTGGTGATGCTATGCCTTTGAGTCCATATGAAATTGCCTATGAAGCCGTGTAGTCTTTTACCGACCCGTGTTCAACCAAAAAAGACTTAATGAATGTAGTCTGTGAGGAATCACTTTTTACATCAACCTCGGAGTTAATAGCATTTCCCAAAGTTGTTTCATCTGACGAGCAACTTCGTGAAGTCCTGTGTATAGATGATTTACCATGGGAAGATCTCCATCACAGATCTTCGTTTTTACCCGAGGATGATCATTTTGAAAATGATTTCTCATCAATCTTTACGACTGAATATGTCAAGGAACCTCAGAATCCAATGAAACATCCTGATTCAGAGTTAAATTTGGGAAACATCTCTCGCACTATTCCCATTGACATTTCGTTTAAGCCTGGAATTGTTGAGAACATTCATATAGGTGCCTCGTGTACAGATGACGAAATTCAGACATACAAGGCCCTATTTCAAGAATTCCGCGACGTGTTTGCCTGGTCCTATGAGGAAATGCCAGGAATTGATCCCGCGATTGTTGTCCATGAGATCAAGACTTACCCGGACGCTAAACCCGTCCGGCAACGTTTGCGTCAGATTCACCCACGAAAAGCGGCTGCAATTAAAGCAGAAGTTGAGAAACTGTTGAAAGCAGGTTTCATTTATCCGATCCCGTTAACGGATTGGGTATCGAATATTGTTCCGGTTAACAAAAAACAGGGAACAATAAGAATATGCATCGATTATAGGGACATTAATCGAGCTTGTCCAAAGGACAACTACCCAACACCCTATATCGATCAAATCATTGATGATTATGCCGGCAGTGAAATATTTTCCTTTATGGACGGTTTTTCCAATTATAATCAAATCAATATTCTACCTGTCGATCAACCAAAAACGGCTTTCATTTGTCCATGGGGGACATTTGCTTGTTGCAAATTATCGTTTGGGCTTAAGAATGCCGGAGCAACTTTTCAGAGGGCGATGTCTTATGCGTTTCATGACATCAAGCACATTGTGCAACCTTATCTCGATGACTTGCCTGCTCATTCATTACACTGAGCTGATCACCTCGTCCATTTACGTGCAATCTTTATGAGGTGTAGGCATTATCGAATTCGGTTGAACCCACACAAATGTGTCTTCTGTATAGAAACGGGTCGATTGATGGGGTTTGTAGTTTCAAAAGCCGGCATTCGCGTTGATCCCTCGAAGGTCGAAGCTATCATCAAATTGCCTCCTCCTTCGAGTCTTCGCCAACTCCAAAGTTTGCAGGGGAAAGCAAACTTTTTACGACGATTCATTCCTAACTACACCGAGGTTACAAAAGGTTTTACACAGTTGTTGAAACAGAAAACTCAATTTTCTTGGGATGAGATAGCTCAGAAATCTTTTGATGCACTCAAGCACGCGTTGACCCATGCACCGTTGCTGCATCCTCCCAACTACAACCAGGATTACTTTTTGTATCTCGCCGCCTCCCATTCCACCATTGGAATGGTCTTAGTTCAGGAAGATGAATTCGAAACGGAACATGTGATATATTACCTTAGTCGGACGTTAAATCCAACTGAGCTAAAATACTCACATGTGGAGAAATTGGCATTGGCAGCCGTTCAAGTTGTCCAACGTTTTCGTCACTACATTTTACTACGTAAAACTACAGTCATTTCGGATTGTAACCCTATGATCTACATTTTGACCAAACAATTGCTAGGGGGCAAGTACTCTAAATGGATTGTTATCCTGCAGGAGTTCGACTTGGAGTTTGAGAAATCTAAGTCTAAGAAATCTTTAGTTTTTGCAGAGTTAATGTGTGACTTCCCGCGTGCTGACACGGAAACTGTGGCAGAGGAGCCCATTGCGGACGAATCTTTGTTTCTAATCAGCACTTTAGATCCGTGGTATGGGGATATCATCGTCTATCTCCAGACCCAATCCTTTCGGCCCGAAGTTTCAAAGTCAGAACGTCGGAAAATTCGATTCCAGTCCCAACAATACAAAATTATTGGAGATACTCTTTATCGTCGTGGGGCAGACTTGGTTTTTCGACGTTGCTTAACACATGAAGAGGATGAAAGGGTTCTAAATGACTGTCACTCTGGAGCGTGTGGCGGTCATATGTCTGGGTATGCCACAGCCCAAAAGATATTGCGCGCTGGGTACTTCTGGCCGTCCTTGTTTAAAGATTGTATTATTGCGGTCCGAAAATGCCACAACTGTCAAGTGTTTGATCGAAAGATGCGCGCTCCACCTGCTCCTCTCCACCCTATAATTGCCGTTGGTCCTTTTGCCAAATGGGGTATCAATTTTATTACATGTAACCCTCACTCGGCCGGGGGGCATGCGTATATCATCCTTGCGGTAGATTATTTTACTAAGTGGGCCGAGGCGATGCCTACATTCGAGGCAGACGGCAAGACAACTGCAATTTTCGTGTTCAATCACATAATTGCTAGGTTTGGTGTCCCACAAGCGATAATCACTGACCATGGGCGCCATTTTCGAAATGTTATGATGACAGAACTTACAGGCCAGCTTGGTTTGCGTCACGATAGCTCAACTCCTTATTATCCACAAGCAAATGGTCTGGTTGAGTCCATCAACAAAGTTTTAGTTATCATGATCCGACGAATCATTGGTATTCATCAGTCGAATTGGCACAACATATTATTTTCAGCGCTTTGGGCGTACCGAACCTCAGTGAAAACATCAACAGGGTTCACTCCTTTCCAACTAGTTTATGGTTTGGAAGTTGTGCTACCCATTGAATGCGAAATCCCGTCACTGCAAATGGCTATCGAGTTACTTCCAGCTACTTCCGAAGAGGAAAAGCGTTTATTATACTTAGCTCAATTAGATGAGAATCAACGTGATGTTGCATTGGCGATCGAGACTCACGCAAAACGTATGAAAGCTCAGTATGATCGAAATGTGACCCCTCGAAATTTTTCGGAAGGGGACCTAGTGTTATTGTATGATCAAGCTAATGATAAATTAGGTGCTGGAAAATTCGTTCCTATGTGGCATGGGCCCTATATTGTCAAGTGAAAGCTAGCAAAAGGGGCCTATGAGTTGGTAGACTTTGACGGGGACTCTTTAGGTAAACCCAGAAATGGTCTTTACTTGAAGAGGTATTATGCTTAGAAGAATGGGTATGGAGATTTTTAGTTAGGTTAGTTTTTCTTTCTAGCTGGTGTGTTTGTTAGTTTAGACAGTGTGTTAGCTTAGAGAGTGTGTTTTCGTCGTTATTCTGGCTTATCTTGGTTTTACTCTTGATATTGCAGATGTCGATGCCTCTCCAAACATAC
This sequence comes from Pinus tabuliformis, assembly GCA_031772625.1. NCBI lineage: Eukaryota > Viridiplantae > Streptophyta > Pinopsida > Pinales > Pinaceae > Pinus > Pinus tabuliformis. The sequence goes on along the minus strand of CM062817.1, from coordinate 535,090,420 downwards.
ATTGGATTTGCTGATGGTGCTTGTCATAGTACACGGAATATCTCTTCCGCATCTTGGGTTATCTATTCGCCCTCTGACGAGTTAGTTTCTATGCATGGGGTGAGCCTCGATCAAACAACAAACAACATTGCCGAATACAGTGCAGTGATTGAGTTATTGTCTGAATCTATTTCATTTGGGATTCGGAGTTTGATAGTGAGGTTAGATTCTGAACTCGTTGTATTACAGCTTAATAGAGTGTATGCCATTAGAAATCTAGTGTTATTAAGGTTATTTTTGAGAGTGCATCTCTTGGAACGTGAGTTTGATTATATTGAATATCAGCATATTCCAAGGTCTTTAAATACATTAGCAGATGCAATTGCTTCTCGAATGTTAACTAGACATTTGCAATAATCATACATGTAAATTTAAAACCATTCCATAACATGATTTACAAGATAAGCCGGTAATAATGATATATATATATATAGGAGTGTGTCAAAAAATACATCGTCTTCAATCATAGGTTGAAAAACACCTTATGATCGGCAACAATGATAAGTACAAAAAACCAAAATGTCACATGTGTCTACAAAATGACCATCCAATCACTGGTGATGATCTCTATATGACACCACTGCACGGGCCACCCTACACAAGAACCTCCTAAAAGGTCCTGGGACCCCGACTACATAGCGCTGAAGCCTGATTGGAATGTCATCTATAGTAGTCTCCGGTATATCTGCTGTAAGACGCTCCAGGTCACTTTCCAACTCAGCCAAAGTCTTTGTGGCCTCGTCCTGTGGGGCCGATGCCGCTGCAACTAGTAGTCTCCTCTCGTAAGGCCGAAGATTGGCTGGACGTCGTGGGCCTACATCTGCATTTTGAAAATTATTACTATCAGTTTTGAGACGATATAAAACAAACAAAATAATAGATAGTTTAAAAAACTTGTGAAAAAAAAAGTTACCTGTATCATCCCATTGTTCTCCCGGTGGAAGAACCATGTCCGGATCTCCACGAAAATAAACTTCGGCATAAGGAAAATCCTGTATAGAAAAGACCTGGTCTTCTAACCAGTGAAAGTACTCCGGAGTAAATCGGACAACCTCCGTCCCCTCATCAGGATGACGGGCCATAACGGCAACCCATCGCATCAATTTGGGCTCTCGAGGAAGCCCAACCTCAACAGTGAGCTGTTGTGGGATCAGCATCGGAACCCTCTCTAAGCCAAAACTCACAACTAAAGCCCCATAACCAAAGGTCTTTAGCTGTTCGTTTTTGGCTTTAGTCAGTTGGCCTTTTACATTGGCCAACACAGCATCACATCAGTTGAAAATGGTACCTCGATAGCAATCAATCGCCATCCGCATCTGGGATCCAGTGGAAATGTGTAAAGCGGCAGCCCCGCAAAGTCTGGAAACTGTAAAGGCAATCTTCATAAGTTCAGGAAGGGATATAGTTTTGATCTCTATCCCTTTCTCCTGAGACTGAGTGTTACACCACTCTAGTCGGAGACTAGCGACAGACTGGCCACCTGGCCTAGTCCCGAACAGATTCAAGTGTTCGCCTCTCTTGGGCAAACCAATGAGAAAGTAGATATTTGTCGGCTCCATCTCAAGCTGGTGCCCTCCAATATAAAAACACTGGTCCTGAACGTTCCATCTTTCTACCAACCACTCTAGAAAGCTCACTTGGGCCCTCATGCCAGGTATGGCCCAGTATTTATAAAGGCCACATGCCTTCAAAGCATCAATTGACGGTTGATGATTAATGGCGGCCAAATCAACATCTTCGTGCTCTCTCTCGCGCCAATCAAGCATGGTGAACAATCTACAAGCCATGAAACATCCATTAGATTCCATGAAATCAAAAAAAATTGGTCCATTTTGGAGAATTTAGGGTTTAAAAACTTGTTGCGCGGAGTACGCACCCCGCCTTTAGGAACAGAGCGTGGGTACGCACGGTCCCTGAAGGTAAGGTGCGTACCCCCGACATTTTTCCAACTGAGAAAGTGTCGGGGTACGTGGGTCCCTAGTGTGGTGCCTGCGTACGCCGAGAGGCGGTCTTTGAAACCCCAAAACCTCCCAAAAATGAAATCTGGGGCCTTAAAAAGAATTCTAAACGGATGAAATTAAAGAGGAGGATGTTGAAAATTACCTGGAAGAGACGGCGTTTGGTTTCGACGGTCGGATTCTCCGCAATGTCCACGGGAAGTTTCTTGCCAAAAGCCCTTTTTCTCTCCTCAACAGTAAAATGGTAAAAATGAATTGGTAAAAGCCCTTTTTATAGGTTTTTTGGATAAATAAATGGTAAATTTGTTTATTTTTCACCATGAAAAGGTATTTTTCAAAGTATTTTTATCTATCTTCAACAGGTATGAGTAATGTGTTGGTTTTTGTGCAGGATAAAGGATTTTCAGGGAAAATTGTCATTTTTTACAAACAAAAACATCAAAGTCATCTTTAAGCCCTTTTCTGACTCCTAAAACATGAAAAGATTGCCGAGCGTTTCTTTTACACTCGTTAAAACGGAATTAAAAGACGGTCCTCTTACAGCCCTTTTCTGACCGTAAAAACATGAAAAGATTGCCGGATTTTTGTCGTTTCAAATTCGATATTGGAAATAAAACGACGTGTCCTTGATCACTTTTTACTTTTCAGATCAGAGACATTAATCATGAAAGTACTCCTTGGTCATAAAGATCAAGCGGTTCTCTCAAGTATTATTTTATACTTTTTCGGGCTTGGGAGACACAAATTTACGAAAAAGGTCAACCCTGGAGTCTTCTTAAGTTTTTCAGACTCTCTAAAATTGAAAAACGCCGAGTTTCTCCTATACTGGACTCGTTAAAATTTCACAGTAAAGGACCTGTTCGATTACAAACAGGAACGGACCACTCCTTCTTAGGGTTCGAATCTAAACTAAGTTGGACTCATCCGAAGGATGAGCTTATAATCAAGCAAATGTTATCCTCCTCAAGCTCGTAAAAAATAAAGAGGTACTTGCCAGAAATGGTGGGGGAAAAGAGAGAAAAATGAGCCTATTTGTTATCCTTTGTCTCGGAAAAACCTTATCACCACTCTTGAACACGACACTTTTCATTCACCTGGGTTGGGAAATCCTTTGCCTAACAGTTGATCAAACCACATTGAAAGTCTTCAGCCGGTTTCTGGGTATTAACTTTGGGTCAATTGTCACCAAGCCATCTGTTGTGTCGTTATGTGTTCAAGAGGTCACTGCAAATAAACCATTCATCTGCAAAATATCTGTCATCCATCTTGACCATCCCTGAGTCAGTCCTTACAGCTACATTTCTTCAACTTGATCTATGATTTCGTGTTGTGGGCTTGCCTGCAACGGGTCGCTTTCTATCGACATCAGCACATTATCTATAAAGATGATCTAGGAATCATCAGTACCTTGAAATATGCATGCCTCAATGGCAGGTCTCTCCCCTTTGACGACAGGTTACATCAATGACCTTCGATCAAGGGATTCTGTGACATGTTCGACATCAACACATTCATTCACATCTCATGGATTATACAGGGTACTTTGAGAACCATTGACATCACTGGTGCTCTCTCTCACACTTGTTAACAGTTTACATCATCGACTGGTAATCAAGTGGTTTCTACCATGTTCGACATCAACTCATTTATTCGCATGGATAGAATCGTACTATTTCGGGAAGTGGAAATGAAGACCCTGGATCTAGTTTCTGCCATCCAGGCTGCGAGGAGTTTTGTATTCATTATACAGTAGACTAATTATAAACAGATGGCTGCGTCCATACTGTGTCTACATGTGTCTATGATTATAATGTATTGTGAAATCATTCCTATGTCAGAGCAGTAGTTAGTTTGTTAGTTAAGTTTTTGATCTGAGTATGGGAATGCCTACCTCAGCGATGATATGATCTCATATATGTATTTTGTGTTGAATATTTGCAGGTTCCGACTGGGCTCTCCACAAGATAATCCTCGAAATGATAAGTGCTTCACCCTTCCTAGATGATATAAAACCCTAATCTACTACAGACCTCACACTTTAGGGGGCAATCTGTTACACTAAAATTTGTCACCATGACTATTGCAGTCAGTATGGCTCCATCAACAACCATACTGTCCTCCTTGGCAAGTCTTATACCTCTGCTCCTCATGTCAAACTCCAAAAAAGAGAGAAAGCCTTTAAAAAATCAATATAACTCTGGTTACGCAGTTTCTCTTACTCTTACCTGCGAGCACGCACCTCAAGTACATAATACCTGCGTACTTGTACGCTCTGTCTGTAAAGGGGTGGGTGCGTACCCCTGTAAAAGTCAAAAGGCGCAAGTTTTACTTCAAAAAACTTACTTTCAATCGATTCTAGAGCATTCTAGAAGATGGTTTGACGTGGATTGAGCGCCTCCAGATGGTTCATGCATCCCAATGAAAGAGGAACTTATCCCATGAAGAAGGGAGCTATCCCTTTGAAAGAGGGGCTTATCCCATTGATGGTGGACCTGTTTAACTTCCTCCAAAGCTTTATAAATACAGGCATTGGGCCAGAGGGAGGGGGGTTGAAAGCTGAACATTCCTAAGGGTAGATGCTGCTGAAATTAGGACTCCCTTATAGAGCTTGAGAGGAGAGATCACATTCCTTTCTTAGCTTCATTTGGAAGTGGGTGAGCTGATCAAAGTAGAGGAGAACTCTTGCTGGACCCTGGGAGGGACCTGCACAACACCAAGGCATTGGTTGTAAGGTTTCTTTTGTTTCCAATTAATACAATTGAGTTCATTTTTCTCAACAAGTTGTTATATATAATTTGTTTCATAAACTCCTTGGTCTTTATGATGAATATGTTTTATTGTATGAGTTATTCAGGTGCTATGTAATCATTTGCTTGTTTGTGTATGCAGGCTTCAAGGAGAGGAGCTCATCTGGATCGAAGAGGCTTGGCAACTACAAACAGCGTTGGACTAAAGGTAAGCCTTAAACACCTGGTTACTTTTATTTTAAATGCATATTTAGGGAAAGATAGTGCTTTATTGTTTTGTTTGTCACTAGAAAAGCCTTGTTTTCTAGGGAGGTCGGTTTTGTCCGCAAAATTGACTCTTTCCTCATGACACTAAAGACATAAGATCTAGTCCCACATGACTTGGGACAAGTAACTCATGGTAAGTCCCCTCAATTAGTGACAAGTTAGGAAAATCAAACTAATGGAGCCAATTCTCTAGAACAAAAAGACTCCTTAGTTTAAGATAATTCAAGCCTCGGAGAATCAATAAACACTCCATCTACTTACAAAGAAGTCTAGACAAAATTATGAAAGAATAAGAAAAAATCTTTTATAGAATTGAGCCAATGGTGGCAATAAGTTAGACCTAGAAACTAGTTTAATTGTGTATTGCTTTTGTCTATTGTTATATAATCAATTTGTGAGAATCTTACTTATGTAAAAAATGTTGAAATGTAGCTCTTTCGAGTATTTTGAAAATAAGTCAATTACATTCTTCTTGGGCATTTTGACAGTCACTGATTTAGATATATCTAGCTCGGAATTTTGGCAAGCTAGCAATTCTCGATGTAACTCAACTTGATGTATCCATCACAATTTTTGCTTAATATATATTTCCCAATTACAATTAAAATATAAATTATTGTGTTATGTTATTACTAAAAAAAAAGGCATATAACATTCATTTAGCTCATCAATTGTAACATTGATGCCCATTAATGTTTATGGTTAAAAAAAAATATAAGTGGATGTTAATGTTATAAAAATGTTACAAATGTAATTTGTAATATATAGTTTGAATATGTTTAATTGTTAAAATTGTTTACTTTTTCTTTGGAGATTATAAGTTTGAATTAAGAAATAATAGGGGTATATACATCTTTGTAAACTAAATAGTCAAATCATTGTCAAAGGGATCCCTTATCACACAAATAAGGATATCTCATACGTCATTTGGGTGTCAATCTGAGTCATGACCTTGAAATTAAAGTATTGTTGTTTTATTAAAATAAGTAAAATCAAAATTACGGTTGCACCACTTATGATTCAACAATATCAAAAGCAACATAAATTCAAAATGCAAAAATAATATGTACATTGAAAAACGATAGCAAACCTAAAATAATCACCAAAATGTGAAAATAATTCTACATTTGAAAAGTAACATTGAACGTGTAAAATTTATCAATCAAGTTTAGATGTCATAAATAACAAAGACGTTTTTAAATTTTAAATGTCATAATGATCAACCCTTCTAGCTCCAAGGTTCATTTCATCATGCATGAAGTCTACATGGTTTGGAAAAAATGTTTATATTATGCTTGAACCATTTTACATTGTGTCAATTGTGAGACTTGAACCCTAATGAAGGATATATTAACAACCCATTTTGACCAATTTAACAAGCCATTTTCGATATCACACACAACTTATCTATCTATATATAAACTCAACAAATGACAAAAAAGACGATGAAACCCGAAAATATAAACCATCACACTAGACATTGGTCTAAGGTACATATATTGTTGTTATAAAAAAGTAAGGTATAAAATTAATAAATATTAGAGTGTTATGAGAAAAAAGTAAGTATAGTTATGAGAGAGAATGATAGTATGAGATCAACTTGACAACTATTAAAATCTAAGAGAAAGAGAAACTCGGAGGATAATAAATGTGCATATTCATGTAACCAAGTACACCTTAATGTTTTGTTAATCCATTACTTGATTTTTACTCGTTTGAAGGAATTTGAAAGAATGATATACAATTTCTATTGTTTATAAAAAAGGAGTCAATTGACTAAGAGAAGTGGTATTTAATAGTCGACCTCATGCGTTGGGTGAGGATGATGATCCTTGTGTTCCTTCAAATAAGGGACACACTCGCACATATTAAAGTTGTCAAACTCAATTACATATGTCGTTGGGCATCCTATTGTATGCCTTATTTATTTGGCATATCCATGTCACATGCAACATGCATGAATGCTTGGTACACAACTCACAATAACCATGATATAACACATGAACATAAAGCATGAATAGAATCCATGATCATTAAAGGATCGCATACATCACTTCGGCTAATCTTTGGCCCTTTCATTAGTATTAATAAAACCACAACACAAAACTAGTTACCTCACATGCCATTGTATCCTAAAGGAACTTCTTGATACATCACAAGGACAATACTCTTTGTATGCTAATAAACCATGACAGACAAGGTTTGTCCCTCTACCTAATCCACTAGAATTTCAAGCACCCACTCCTTTACCAAGTGATAAATAACAAATCGAGATCTATCTCAAATAGCCTCTTCTAGTTAACCTTTACTTAATAATTGATCAACATAGCCACATGCTCAGATTAAATCAAACTTAGTCATTAGTACCTGGAAACTACTTAATTACATTACATTGAACATCAATGAGATAACCAAACATCTCCAGGGGGGCACAACTATTGAATCAACTATATAAATTTGTCATCACCATATAGTCTCATGGATAAACCTTTTTCTACCTCAAGTGACTCCAATTTCTCAAGAAAAACAATAAGAACGGGTTTCCCAAAGCCTAAAGAGATAAGATCTAGTCCCACATGACTTGGGACATGCAACTCATGGTAAGTCCCCTCAACTATTGGCAGGTTAGGTATATCAAACTAATGTAGCCAATTCTCTAGAACAAAAAGAGTCCTTAGTTCAAGACAATTCAAGCCTCCAAGAATCAATAAACACTCCAACTACTTACAAAGAAGTCTAAACAAAATTAGGAAAGAATAAGAAGAAATATCTTGCAGAGTCTCAGCCAATGGTGGCAAGAAGTTAGACCTAGAAACTAGTTTAATTGTGTATTGCTTTTGTCTATTGTTATATAATCAATTTGTGAGAATATTACTCATGTAAAAAATGTTGAAATGTTGGTGTTTCGAGTATTTTCAAAATAAGTCAATTACGTTCTTCTTGGGCATTTTGACAATGATTGATTTAGATATATCTTCCTTAGAGTTTTGGCAAGCTAGTGATTCTCGATGTATCTCAACTGCATGTATCCATCACAATTTTTGCTTAATATAGATTTCACAATCACTGCTAAAAAATAAATTATTGTGTTATGCTATTCTTAAAAAAAAGGACGCCTATAACATTCATTTAGCTCATCATTTATAACATTGATGCACATTAATGTTTATGGTTAAAAATATATATATATATATATATATAAGTGGATGTTAATGTTATAAAAAACGTTACAACCGTAATTTGTAATGTGTAGTTTGAATATGTTTAATTGTTAAAATTGTTTAGTTTTCTTTGGAGATTATAAGTTTGAATTAAGAAATAATAGGGGTATATACATCTTTGTAAACTAAATAGTCAAATCATTGTCAAAGGGATCCATTATCACACAAATAAGGATATCTCATACGTCATTTGAGTGTCAATCTGAGTCATGACCTTGAAATTAAAATATTGTTGTTTAATTAAAATAAGGAAAATAAAAATTGTGGTTGCACTACTTATGATTAAATAATATCAAAAGCAACTTAAAATCAAAATGCAAAAATAATCTATACATTGAAAATTGATAACAAAACTTAAATAATCGCCAAAATGTGAAAATAATTGCACATTTGAAAAGTGAAATTGAACCTATAAAATTTATCAATCAAGTTTAGATGTCATAAATAACAAACACATTTTTAAATTTTAAATGTCATAAATATCAAAACTTCTAGCTCCAAGGTTCATTTCATCATGCGTGGAGACTACATGGTTTGGGAAAAGTGCTTATATTATGCTTGAAGGATTTTACATTGTGTCAATAGTGAGACTTCAACCCTAATGAAGAATATATTACCAACCCATTTTTACCAATTTAACAAGCCATTGTCAATAACACACACAACTTATATATTTGTATATAAACTCAACAAATGACAAAAAAGACGATGAAACCCGAAAATGTAAACCATCACACTAGACATTGGTCTAAGGTACATATATTGTTGTCATAAAAAAGTAAGATATAAAATTAATAAATATTAAATTGTTATGAGAACAAAGCAATTATATTTATGAGAGAGAATGATAGTATGAGATCAACTTGACAAGTATTAAAATCTAAGGGAAAGATAAATTTGGAGGCTAATAAATGTGCATATTCATGTAACTAAGTACACCTTAATGTTTTGTTAATCCATTACTTGATTTTTACTTGTTTGAAGGAATTTGAAAGAACGATCTACAATTTCCATTGTTTATAAAAAAATGAGTCAATTGACTAAGAGAAGTGGTATTTAATAGTCAACCTCATGCATTGGGTGAGGATGATGAACCTTGTGTTCCTTGAGATAACGAACACAATGGCACATATTAACATTCTCAAACTCAATTACATATGTCGTTGGGCATCCCATTGTATGCCTTATTTATTTGGCATATCCATGTCACATGCAACATGCATGAATGCTTCACACACAACTCACAGTAACCATGATATAACACGTGAAAATAAAGCATGAATAGAAACCATGATCATTAAATGATTGCATACAACGCTTGGGCTAATCTTTGGCCATTTCATTAGTATTAATAAAACCACAACACAAAACTAGTTACCTCACATTCCATTGTATCCTAAAGGAACGTCTTAATACATCACAAGGACAATACTCTTTGTATGCTAATAAACCATGATAGACAAAGGTTTCCCTCTGCCTAATCCACTAAACTTTCAATCACTGACTCCTATAACAAGTGATAAATAACAAATCGAGATCTATCTCAAATAGCCTCTTCTAGTTAACCTTTACTTAATAATCATAGCTACATGCTCAGATTAAATCAAACTTAGTCATTAGTACCTAGAAGCTACTAAATTACATTACATTGAACATCAATGAGATAACCAAACATCTCCAAGGGGGAAAACTATTGAATCAACTATATAGATTTGCGGATCACCATATAGTCTCATGGATAAACCTTTGTCTGCCTCAAGTGACTCCAATTTCTGAAGAAAAAGAATAAGAATGGGTTTTCGAATACCTAAAGACATAAGATCTAGTCCCACATCACTTGGAACAAGTAGCTCATGGTAAGTCCCCTCAACTAGTGGCAAGTTAGGCAAATCAAACTAATGTAGCCAATTCTCTAGAACAAAAAGGCTCCTTAGTTCAAGACAATTCAAGCCTCGAAGAATCAATAAACACTCCATCTACTTTCAAAGAAGTCTAGACAAAATTAGGAATGAATAAGAAGAAATCTCTTGTAGAGTCTCAGCTAATGGTGGAAAGAAGTTAGACCTAGAAACTAGTTTAATTGTGTATTTCTTTTGTCTATTGTTATATAATCAATTTGTGAGAATATTACTCATGTAAAAAATGTTGAAATGTAGCTCTTTCAAGTATTTTCAAAATAAGTCAATTATGTCCTTCTTGAGCATTTTGACAGTCACTGATTTAGATATATCTGCCTCCGAATTTTGGCAAGCTAGTGATTCTCAATGTAACTCAACTGCATGAATCCATCACAATTTTTGCTTAATATAGATTTCCCAATTACAGTTAAAAAATAAATTATTGTGTTATGTTATTATTAAAAGAAAAGATGCATATAACATTCATTTAGCTCATCATTTATAACATTGATGCCCATTAATGTTTATGGTTAAAAAAAAATATAAGTGGATGTTAATGTTATAAAAAATGTTACAACTATAATTTGTAATATATAGTTTGAATATGTTTAATTGTTAAAATTGTTTACTTTTTCTTAGTAGATTATAAGTTTGAATTAAGAAATAATAGGGGTATATACATCTTTGTAAACTAAATAGTCAAATCATTGTCAAAGGGATCCCTTATCACACAGATAAGGATATCTCATACGTCATTTGGGTGTCAATCTGAGTCATGACCTTCAAATTAAAATATTATTGTTTTATTAAAATAAGGAAAATCAAAATTGTTGTTTCACTACTTATGATTCAACAATATCAAAAGCAACATAAAATCAAAATGTAGATTTTCTGTTGTGTAGGTTAACCCGATAATGCAATATAAATCAAAGCAGAATATTATAACCTACTTCTACTATCAATTTGTGGAATCTTAAAGATCGAGTTGAACAATATAACCAGAAGAAGAAGAATCAATGCACAATACACATAAAAATACTTTGGGGAAAGCCTCAGCTAAAAACCCCACTATCTATATTATCATACAAGGTGGAAATACATAGGAATTATACAAAGCCTTAGCTCTCACAGCTAGCTAGCTCTCAATACAATCCTCACAGATGCTCACAGGAAATCCTGGCTTCTCATAAGCCTTCCTCTCTACTCTCCAAGCTCATATTTCCTTGCGTTGTTCCTCTGGGATGATTCTCCTTCAACCAAGTGGAACACTGCTCTCACACACTATCAGAACTGTGCAATCCTCAAGCAAAAATACCTTGACTGCATGCATGAGTTTTCTTTATAAGAAAACACATACAACTGATAGTAAAATTTCCTTGTCTTTAATCTCAACTGGGTCTTTCTCAGAATAGACATGCATGAGTTTTTGATGAGGGAATTTTCAGTTAACTGGAGTACACTAGTTGAGTGCATACATGCATCTACTGACTGTTAACTCACCATTAATTCCTCAAACAATTTGGAACTAATTTAACTGGACTTAACTCAGTAAACTAATTTAACTAATTACAACTCAAATATAACTCAATCTTATCTCCTTAATTTAAGGCTTATCTCCTTAATTTAAGGAATAACTCTTGCATGACTTCAGAAAGACTTCTAACTTGAATTTCTCCAACTAATTAAGTCAAAATAACTTAATTAATTATTTCCAAGTAGTTGTTAAGACTAAATTCGATTTTAATTCATAATTTAATTCAATGACAAATTAAATTGGAATATTCTTGTTGCCACATTTCAACACTCCCTCTCAACAAGAAAGGGATTATCGGTCACCCCGATCCTGTCTCTATGGAACTCATATTTACACTTTGACAATGCCTTTGTCAAAATGTCAGCATCTTGCTTCTCTGTCGAAATATACTGCAGCAACATGATCCTCCCATCATCAGTAGCTTGCTTTACCTTGTAAAGCCAATAGGAACTCACAACTGACTTGTTCTCTGGTCTCGGAACCACGTCCCAAACACTGTTACGAACTATGGAGTCATACTCCTCCACCATAGCATCAACCCAAATCGTTTGTTGCACTGCTTCCTCAAAGGAAGATGGCTCGGTCTCAACACATTCCCCAGCAAGGGCCATGTATCCAGTGTACCTTTCAGGTTACCTCCTTTATCTATGCTGAGAAGATGGTGCTCCCACATTCTCTCTTGCATCCTTAAACAATCTGTCAGCTTCTCTTGTGCACTTCCGTCCATCTCTGGAAGACTCTGCTTGAGTGGATGTCTCCACTCCTAGAACCTCTGCATGTGGCTGCTCCACATCAGTCTGAGGTTCCTCCTCCTTAGGAACCAACAGTTCATCCACAGCCTGTAGTTGGAGCTCCCTCTCAAGGGGAACTTGCATGGCCTTCTGCTCATCAAACTTGAGATTTTTGTGAACCACTGTCCTCCGACTGGTAGGCAAGTACACCCGATATTTATGAGGTGTATCAGTGTACTCCACAAGCATCCCCAACTATGTTGTTGGATCAAGCTTCTTCCCTGCATCCTTTGTCACATGGAAATATGCCGATGTGCCAAAGATCCTGAAGTGACCCACATCTGGTCTCTTACCGAAGAAAGCTTCCTTTGTTGTCTTCATCCCAAGAATGTGATGCGGGCTTATATTCTGCAAATAGACCGTTGTGTTGCATGCCTCAGCCCACAAGTGAAGTGGTAGGCCTTGGTCATGTAGCATCGCCCGTGCTGCCCCTACAATAGTTCTATTCTTCCTCTCGGCCACCCTATTCTGCTGTGGGTTATGAGGTGCCATCAACTCTCTTTTAATTCCTTCCGCTGCACAGAAGTCCTTAAACTCTTGAGAGACATATTCTCCACCATTGTCACTTCTCAAGCCCATTCTCCCCTGACTCTTTCTCGACCAAAGCTTTGAACTCACAAAACTTTGTGAAGGTTTGGTCCTCCTTCTACATGAAATAAATCCAACATTTACAAGAATAATCATCAATGAAAATCACATAATACCTTTGCTTCATTGTGGATGCCTTCGAGAATGGTCCACACACATCAGTATGAACTCGCTCTATGATAGCCTCTGCTCGACTGTCTCGATCATGAAAGGAATACTTGGTGTACTTTCTCAAGGTACAACCTTTGCATGTGTCAACTTGCTCAAGTTTACCTTTGGGAAGTCTTGTAGATATCTGTTGGATTATCTTCAAAGCCCTATGATGCAAATGGCCCAACCGCCTGTTCCACAACTCACCAATGTCTTGGCTTTGCACCAATTCTGCTTTCGTACTCAATGTTGCACAATCATCTACCTCTAGTTTATAGAGATTCTTCACCTGAATCCCTGTCCTCTTGGTCTGACCCGTGGCTATGTGTCTTAGGAACACCTTTACTTTACTAAAGACAACATCGTAGCCTTTGTCCTCCAACATCGCGACCGATACCAAGTTCTTCTTCAGTCCAGGCACATACATCACATCTGTCAAGGTGAGAGGAGCTCCATGCTCCCTCTAAAAAGAAACCATGCCCACTCATGAAACACCATACCTTCCGTCGTCACCCATCTCTATGTGCATCTTGAGGTCTTTCTCCTCCAAGGCACTGAATAAACTTTTATCATTGGTCATGTGGAATGAGGCTCCACTGTCAAGATACTAGACACAACCCATCATCGATGACACCATGCATGTGATGAGGGTAAAGTCCATTTTGAACTGAGAGGCTAATGCCTCACCTTCCGATCCTTCCGAGGATCCCTTCTTAGACTTCTTCGATGGGCATTTAGTCGCATAATGTCCCATCTCGTGACAATTAAAGCATCTCACTTTAGACTTGTCACCCTTCTTCCCTCCATGAGAAGAATTCAATTTGGAATGGGAAGCCTTCCCCTTCCCTTTCCTTGCCTTACTTGCTAAGGCCAGATTTTCTTCATCATCATCCTTGGATGAAGAACCATCTCGTGTGCTCCTCCTGATCTCCTCCTGCATCAGATCCAACCATAGTCATTCCCAATCTGGCAGTTTCTCCCTTCCATTCACAGAGTCCTGGTATCTATTCCAACTCTTTGGAAGGCCAAGGAGAGTTAGGCTCACCATATCATCATCGGCAATAGTTATTCCCACACTGCCAAGCTCATCTCTGCAGGTGGTGAGCTTGTTCAGATTTGTGGAAATAGTATCGCCCTTCTCCATCTTGATTCTTCGAAGCTTATCCTTGAGCGCCAATTTCCTCTGGTCGCTACTGTTCTGGTAGAGGTCCTTCAATGTCTTCCACATTGAAAATGGAGTATCCTTCCCATGGAGACTCGAGACGATATGGTCTCGAACTCCCTCAAGGATGATCCGTCTTGCCTTCGCCACACACTTCTTCCACTCAGCCAATTTTTGTGCATTAGTTGAAGCTGGCTTTGGGATTTCTTGATCAATGAAATCCTTCAAGCCATTGTCTTCTAATACAGCCTCCATTCTATCTTTCCATGCTATGTAATTCGAGTTTCCTTACAACGCATACTCGAGTCTCAAGCCATAGAACGCCATTGGCCAACCTTGAAGTATGATATGAATTTGATTTGCACCTGCAACCCCGAACTTCAAACTTCGAATTCTCTTCTCAGTAGATTGTTCACAGCTCCGAACACATGAAGAATAATTTCTACAAATCCAGCTCCGATACCATGTAGAAAATCTGTTGTGTAGGTTAACCCGATAATGCTATATAAACCAAAGCAGAATACTAAAACCTACTTCTACTATCAATTTGTGGAAGCTTAAAGATCGAGCTGAACAATATAACCAGAAGAAGAAGAATCAATGCACAATACACATGAAAATACTTTGGGGAAAGCCTCAGCTAAAAACCCTACTATCTGTATTATTGTACAGGGTGGAAATACATAGGAATTATAAAAAGCCTTAGCTCTCACAGCTAGCCAGCTCTCAGTACAATCCTTAGATATGCTCACAGGAAATCCTAGCTTCTCACAAGCCTTCCTCTCTACCCTCCAAGCTCCTATTTCCTTGCGCTATTCCTCTTGGATGATTCTCCTTCAACCAAGTGGAACACTACTCTCACACACTGTTAGAATTGCGCAATCCTCAAGGAAAAATACCTTGACTGCAAGCATGATTTTTCTTTATAAGAAAACACATAAAATTGATAGTACATTGTCCTTGTCTTTAATCTCAACTGGGTCTTTCTCATAATAGACATGCATGAGTTTCTGATGAGGGAATCTTCAGTTAACTGGAGTACACTAGTTGAGTGCATGCATGCATCAAGTGACTGTTAACTCACCATTAGTTCCTCAAACAGTTTGGAACTAATTTAACTGGACTTCACTCAGTAAACTAAGTTAACTAATTACAACTCAAATATAACTCAATCTTATCTCCTTAATTTAAGGAATAACTCTTGCATGACTTCAGAAAGACTTCTAACTTGAATTTCTCCAACTAATTAGGTCAAAATAGCTTAATTAATTATTTCCAAGTAGCTGTTAAGACTAAATTCGATTTTAATTCACAGTTTAATTCAAGGACAAATTAAATTAAAATATTATTGTTGCCACATTTCAACACAAAATGCAAAAATAATATGTATATTTAAAAATGATAGCAAACCTAAAATAATCACCAAAATGTGAAAATAATTGTACATTTGAAAAGTAACATTGAACGTGTAAAATTTATCAATATGGTTTAGATGTCATAAATAACAAACACATTTTTAAATTTTATATTTCATAGATATCGACCCTTGTAGCTCCAACGTTCATTTCATGATACGTGGAGACTACATGGTTTGGGGAAAATGTTTATATTATCCTTGAAGGATTTTACATTGTGTCACCAATTTAACAAGCCATTGTCGATAACACACACAACTTATCTATTTGTATATAAACTCAACAAATGACAAAAAGAGGATGAAACCAGAAAATGCAAACCATCACACTAGACATTGGTCTAAGGTACATATATTGTTGTTATAAAAAAGTAAGTTATAAAATTAATAAATATTAAAGTGTTATGAGAACAAAGCAATTATAGTTATGAGAGAGAATGATAGTATGAGATCAACTTGACAAGTATTAAAATCTAAGAGAAAGAGAAACTCGGAGGCTAATAAATATGCATATTCATGTAACCAAGTACACCTTAATGTTTCATTCATCCATTACTTGATTTTTTCTTGTTTGAAGGAATTTGAAAGAACGATCTACAGTTTCCATTCTTTATAAAAAAGGAGTCAAAAAATGAACGGCGAAGATCGATTTAAGCAGTAGCGGAAGAGGAATCCAGAGAAGTCGTCACAGCCGTCGATGGTAAAAGATCTATGGTCATCGGGCTTTAACAAGCTCGGGCGTTAGTCAAGAAGAAAGGTAGATTTAAAATTATAAGCGGGTTATCGAGTGGAGAAAAAGTGGTAAGTGGTATTAGAGGGTAGTCACTCGATTCCACTTATCGATTGACACGTAACACGAGGGTGGAGAGAGAAAACCACTTTATCGGGTGTGTATTCTCCATGCTTGTGACTCACCCGATATCGTCGTGGACCGTCGAATCCATTGAGTGTGGATCAATGACGAAGGATTGTCGTGCAAGTTTGATTGATCAGGAAAGGACATCAACCATCAAATCATGGGTTGAAATCTATGGTGGAGAATGAACCCGATAAAGGTAAACCTCTGTAAATGTGCAAGGGCCGCGGATTGGTAGAAAGGTAATTTTATGTTTATTTCTATTAAAAAGGGGTATAACAGAAATAATGCGTGGTTGTAGGTTTATGGGTTAAGTCCGCATTAACCAAAGTTAAGAGTTGGTACGGTTATTATGTGAGGCTTAAGGATTAATCAAGGTTAATAAGGTTGAATTAAGTTCCGCTTAAAGGTTAATGAAGGGTAAGACTATGTGTAGTCAAATAACATGTTTCCACATAATGAAGTTAATGAAGAAGCCTTAAACCTTAATAGAATGAAGGTTTGACTAGGAAGGGGAAATGATATTCCTCGGGCAAGACAATTGTGATTATGCATTTTATATGCATACTGTGGGTGTAAGCGGGGGTAACCCTGCATCATTACGAGAACAAAGCAATTATATTTATGAGAGAGAATGATAGTATGAGATCAACTTGACAAGTATTAAAATCTAAGAGAAAGATAAATTTGGAGGCTAATAAATGTGCATATTCATGTAACTAAGTACACCTTAATGTTTTGTTAATCCATTACTTGATTTTTACTTGTTTGAAGGAACTTGAAATAACGATATACAATTTCCATTGTTTATAAAAAAGGAGTCAATTGGCTAAGAGAAGTGGTATTTAATAGTCAACCTCATGCATTGGGTGAGGATGATGATCCTTGTGTTCCTTGAAATAAGGGACACAATGGCACATATTAACATTGTCAAACTCAATTACATATGTCATTGGGCATCCTATTGTATGCCTTATTTATTTGGCATATCCATGTCACATGCAACATGCATGAATGCTTCATACACAACTCACAATAACCATGATATAACACACGAACATAAAGAATGAATAGAAGCCATGATCATTAAAGGATCGCATACAACAATGGGGCTAATATTTTTCCATTTCATTATTATTAATAAAACCACAACACAAAACTAGTTACCTCACATGCCATTGTATCCTAAAGGAACTTCTCGATACATCACAAGGACAATACTCTTTGCATTCTAATAAACCATGAGAGACAAAGTTTGTCCCTCTACCTAGTCCACTAAACTTTCAAGCACCCACTCCTTTACCAAGTGATAAATAACAAATCGAGATTTATCTCAAATAACCTCTTCTAGTTAAACTTTACTTAATAATTGATCAACATAGCTACATGCTAAGATTAAATCAAACTTAGTCATTAGTACCTAGAAACTACTTAGTTACGTTGCATTGAACATTAATGAGATAACCAACCATCTCCAGGGGGGCACAACTATTGAATCAACTATATAAATTTGCGGATCACCATATAGTCTCATGGATAAACCTCTGTCTACCTCAAGTGACTCCAATTTCTTAAGAAAAACAGGTTTCCCAAAGCCTAAAGACATAAGATCTAGTCCCACATTACTTAGGACAAGTAACTCATGGTAAGTCCCCTCAACTAGTGGCAAGTTAGTTAGATCAAACTAATGTAGCCAAATCTCTAGAACAAAAAGACTCCTTGGTTCAATACAATTCAAGCCTTGAAGAATCAATAAACACTACATCTACTTACAAATAAATCTAGACAAAAATAGGAAAGAATAAGAATAAACCTCTTGTAGAGTATGAGCCAATGGTGGCAAGATGTTAGGCCTACAGACTAGTTTAATTGTGTATTGCTTTTGTCTATTGTTATATAATCAATTTGTGAGAATATTACTCATGTAAAAAATGTTGAAATGTAGCTCTTTTGAATATTTTCAAAATAAGTCAATTTCATTCTTCTTGGGCATTTTGATAGTCACTAATTTAGATCCTCGGACTTTTGGCAAGCTGGTGATTCTCGATGTAACTCAACCGCATGTATCCATCACAATTTTTGCTTAATATAGATATCCCAATTAGTTAAATAAATTATTGTGTTTTGCTATTATATATTATATTAAAAAAAATTAAAAAGGACGCCTATATTGTTCATTTAGCTTATCATTTATAACATTAATGCCCTTTAATGTTTATGGTTAAAAATATATATATGTAGATGTTAATGTTATAAAAAAAAGTTACAATTGTAATTTATAATATATAGTTTGAATATGTTTAATTGTTAAAATTGTTTGCTTTTTCGTTGGAGATTATAAGTTTGAATTAAGAAATAACAGGGGTATATATGTTGGGTGATTTAATTGCGAGTTAAATCCCTGTCATTAATTTTCAACCCAGGGTTCGTAGAAGAGGTGAGGTATATGTGTACTATATGTACTAGGTGGTTGTTTATTAGAATATATTAACATAATGCAATTTAAACTAACTACAAAGTTAATTAAATCAATCCAATCCAAACCAAACCAAACATAAAGAAATTGAAATCACAACTTGCTTGAAAATGAAATCGCACTTGCATATATGAAATCACACCACGCTTGCATAATTGAAATTCACACCACACTTGCATAATTGAAATCACACTCACACCTGCTAAAATGAAATCACACTTGCTGAAAGGAAAAGCACACTTGCATAAAATGAAAACACACTTGCTGAATTGAAATGAAATAAAATAACTGCACTATGTTACCAATATGTACAAATATTTGCAAACTGTGGTTGATGGGGGCCCTCCATTCCTCAGCAAGCACACTGAACAACTATCACATCTTGGAGATCAAAGTAGCAGTATGTATTTCATAAAGATGAAGTTACAAGATATTACAAGAATTCTCTCTCCTCACTTTAAAAATCACATCTTGGATGGCGCTTGGAATCTCCAACTAGCTACCTTTAACCTCTAACCACTATCTACAACTTACTATTAACAACTAACAAACCTTTGTATGAAGGGTGCACTCCTATTTATACAAAAATTGAGGATAATTATACAATAAATATAGATCCTTAGATCTCTCCTAAATCCACATTTATCTCTTGTGATTATAACCAATTATCTAAAAATGTAAGATACAAATCCTCTCGTCCATGATTCTTCTCCTTTGAATGTGCATAGTTAATGATCCACATCTTCTACAATTATTCCAAAAATCTTCATGAGTTGGAATTTGAAATTCGAATTTGTGGTTGGGTGGTGAAGTAGGACCCTTCTTGAATTTCCAAGTAGGCCTACAATATCACAAAACTCATAACACTTTTAGATATATATGAAAACATGTTAATTCCGTAACATTTAATCACAAATTATCTTAAAATCAATGACTTGGAAAATAATAATAATAAACCCATATGATTATGAAAATGGTTACTAAATGTAGGGTTATGGAGTTACAGAGTTACGGAATGAGGGTAAAATGATGGAAATGAAGGTGAAAGTGGATGACATTTTGGAGACCCAACAATATACATTGTATTCTAGACTCTTGCTCTAGACTCGAAATGTAGACAACATAAAAAAAAAGAATACTGTGGAATTTTTTAGCCTAGAATCTCAAAAACCACACCATAGAAATCTACAAATAGTTAACAATATACATCTTTGTAAACTAAATAGTCAAATCATTGTCAAAGGGGTCCCTTATCACACAAATAAGGATATCTCATACGCCATTTGGGTGTCAATCTGAGTCATGACCTTGAAATTAAAATATTGTTGTTTTATTAAAATAAGGAAAATCAAAATTGTAGTTGCACTACTTATGATTCAACGATATCAAAAGCAACATAAAATCAAAATACAAAAAAAATATGTACATTGAAAAACGATAGCAAACCTAAAATAATCACCAAAATGTGAAAATAATTGTACATTTGAAAAGTGACATTGAACTTGCAAAATTTATCAATTAAGTTTAGATGTCATAAATAACAAACACATTACAAATTTCACCGCCCTCCCCCACACTCTATTCAACTCCTCTACTACAAAAATACAAGAAACCTCTGTATATTTTTCATGTTTTTGTGAAATGCTATGTGTTGTCTTTAAGTGTATATACAAATGTATAAAATATTGTAACTGTGTAATGTAACAAACAATGACAATTATGTGACAACATAAAATCCCAATCTTATGAGAGTATGGTTTAGTGGTAAATTGTTAAATGAATGAGCTTGTATTAATGTCAAATATTGGGTTTAAAACTCATTGAGTGGATAATGGTGAGGTAAGGTGCAAGTTTTTGGTGATTTTAATAATATAGAAATATGCTCATAGCATAACAACTAAACTTAAGGATGACTAGAAGCAACATTTCATAAAAAAATGAAACGAATATTAAAAAGCTTGAATTTGTGTTTGAATGTTCTTGGGGCACATGTTTGAGTTGTCCTTTTTTTAAGGGAACTTGCGTAATCGATGGAGGACCCAAGAACATGGTCATGTTATTTCAATTATTCTAGCTCCAAGGTTCATTTATCATGCATGGAGACTACATAGTTTAGCAAAAATGCCTATATTATGCTTGAAGGATTTTAAATCGTGTCTTTGGTTAGACTTGAACCTCATCAAAAGCTACAATACCACCTCACTTTTACCAATTTAACAAGCCATTGTTGATAACAAATGTGACTTATCAGTGTGCATATAAACTCAGCAAATGACAAGAAAGATGATGAAACTCAAGAATCTAATCCATGACACTAGACATTGGTCTAAGGTAGATATATTATTGTCATAAAAATAGTAAGGTATAAAATCAATAAAGATCGAAGTGTTATGAGAACATAGTAACTATAGTTATGTGAAATAAGTGTAGTAAGAGTTCAACCTAACAAGTATTAAAATCTAATAGAAAGAGAAACTTAGAGGCTAATAAGTGTGCACATTTCTGTAACCAAGTATCCCTTAATGCTTTATTATTCAATTACTTGATTTTTACTTGTTTGAAGAAATTTCAAAAGATGATTTACAATTTCCATTGTTTATAATAAAAAAAATGGTCAAATTATTAATACATGTGGTCTTTAATAGTCTGCCTTTTGCATTGGGTGAGGATGATGATCCTTGTGTTCCTTGAAATTAGGGACAAAATGGAATATAATAACCTTGTCAAACTTAATTACATATCTCATTGGGAGTGTTATTGTATGCCTTATTTATTTGGAATATCCATGTCAACATGCAACATGCATGAATTCTTGGTATACACAACTTACAATAACCATGATATAACACATGAGCATAAAGAATGAATCGAAGCCATGATGATAGAATGATTGCACACAACATTGGGGCTAATATCTGACTGTTTCATTAATATCAATAAAACCACAACACGAAACTAGTTACCTCATACACCATTGTTTCTTGAAGGGACTTATTGATACATCACGAGGACAATACTCTTTGTATGCTAATGAATCATGAGAGACAAAGTTTGTCCTTCTACCTAATCTACTAACCTTTCAAGCACTTTTTCCTTCACCAAGTGATACATAAGCAACTAAACTTTATCTCAAATAACCTCTTCTAGTTAACATATACTTAGTAATTGATCAACAAAGCTACATGCTCTGATTAAATAACACTTAATCACTAGTACCTATTAACTAATTAATTACATTACATTGAACATCAATGAGATAGCCAAACATCTCTAGGGGGGGGCATCTACTAAATCAACTATATAACTTTGTGGATCACCATACATTCTTGTGGGACAAACCTCTATTTGCCTCAAGTGACTCCAATTTCTCAAGAAAATGAATAAGAACGGGTTTCCCAAAGCCTAAAGACATAATATCTAGTCTCACATGATGTGGGACAAGTAACTAATGGTAAGTCCCCTCAACTAGTGGCAAGTTGGACAGATCAAACTAATGTAGCCAGAACTCTAGAACAAGAAGACTCCTTAGTTCAAGACACTCCATGCCTCAAAGAATCAATAAATATTCCATCTACTTCTAAAGAGGTCTAGACAAAAGTAAGAAAGAAGAAGAAGAAATCTCATATAGAGTCCCAACTAATGGTGGCAAGAAGCTAGACCTGAAAACTAGCTTAATCATGTATTCATTTTTTGTATTGTTATATAATCAACTTTTGAGAATATACTCATGTAAGGAATGTTTACATGTAACTGTTTTGAGTATTTGGAAAAATAAGTCAATTACGTCCTTCTTGGGCATTTTGACAATCACTGATTTAGATCTACTGCGTCAAAATTTTGGCAAGTTTGTCATTCTCGATGTAAGTCAGTTGCATGTCTCAACCACAAATTATACTTAACATAGATTTCCCAATTACAGTTAAAAAAATGTTGTGTTATGCTATTATTGGAGCAATTAAAAAAAAACAATGACACCTATAACAATCATTTAGCTCGCCATTTATAACATTGATGCCCATTGATTTTTATGGTTAAAAATAAATATAAGTGGACGTTAATGTTATAACAAATGTTACCACTATAATTGTAATATATAGTTTGAATAGGTTTAATTATCAAAATTGTATGTAGTCAAATAATTTTCAAAGGGATCCCTTATCACGCAAATAAGGATATCTCATACGTCATTTGGGTGTCAATGTGAGTCACGTTCTTAAAATTAGATTATTGTTGTTATTATTAAAAAAAAAAGGAAAATTAAAATTGCAATTGCACTACTTATGACTCGACAATATTAAAAGCAATATAAAATCAAAATGCAAAAGTAATATGAACATTGAAAAATGATAGCAAACCTAAAAAAATCAGCGAAATGTGAAAATAATTGTACATTTGAAAAGTGACAATGAACTTGTAAAATATATCAATCAAGTTTAGATGTCATGAAATAACAAATAAATTTTAAATTTCAGACCCCCACTCTATTCAACTCCTCTACAACAAAAATTCAAGAAACCTCCATTATTTTTCATGTTATTGAGAAATGTTACGTGTTGTCTTTAAATGTATATATAGGTATAAATATAGTGTAATTGTGTAATGTAATAAATAATGACAATTATAGTGACAACATGTTGACGGTGTTGGACCCATCAACATTCAAGGGACCTCCCCGATATGAAGTCCCAACTAGAACTCACACCGTTTGGAGTAGGAGTCCCAGCAGTGGGTGGTAATGTTATGCGTTGACAGCAGAAACGCGCAGAGGAAAGTATGATAAATTTGGTAAGAGCAAGTGCATGACCTTCCAGATAGTCAAGTGCGATGTATGAAGGTTCTAACACACGAGGAGGGAAAGGAAGTGCACCCCTTGGAAGCCTATAATAGTACACAACTTGAAAGGAACACATGAGTGAAATGACATCACAAGCTAAAATGAAGAATAGTCCACAAGTTAAAGTGATGAGTTAATCAAACAACACGCATTCAACATGATTCGTACAAAAGCAAACAAAGTAGTTCATAAGCGTACGCTTAAGTTAAATAGCATACATTGCCAATTCAACAAGAATAGTCCTACTATATTAACAACATACACATGAAAGTGTGTTGGCTCGGATTTTATTATTATAAGCAAAAGTTCCATACATACACAATTGACGACCACTAGCCCCAATAGTGGAACATTAAAGTCAAGAACACTTGCTCCTCTAAAGAAGTATACTCGCTCTACGTTATGGAGAAGCCAAAGCTCTTCACAATACTCCCAAGATCTTTCTAAGCCTAAGCCTAGCCAAAAACTTGGCTCCCAAAAGCTTGTTCTATGAGTTATGAGGTTCTATTTATAATAAGAGGGGGTGACTCTTCAACTCCCCTTTGTGACTTTTAGATTACCCTCATGACTCTTCAACTTCTTCACAAAGTGATAGATTACATAACATGGTGACTTTTCATATTTCAATATTGACACTTGGAATTTCACTTACAACGTAATTACAAATAATATTACAATTTCCACTCGTACCCATATGAGACAAAATAGGGTAGAGGCAACCTAACAAGACACAACAATATGATTGTGAAGTTTGGGGGAAGTTCAGCTCAACAACCTCCACTTACAGTTTCTCAGTTACATATCGGTGCCAATCTTGGTACTGTGTGATGGTGTCCCCAAACTGCTTAACAATGTCTTTTTGAAAGCAGACTCTAGCCTCCATGGAATTCGGGTACACTGTCTTGGAACCTTTGTCCAACTCGTTCTGAAACCTGAGAAGCATTGTCTTGACCTTGACAAGACCACCGATGTTCTTCTACATGTCGTGTGCGTTCAGCTCCAAGTCTTCCCTGGTGGCTTCTTGCCTTGGCTGCTCCAAGTACTCATCGATCTCCTGCTAGACCTGGTTCTTGGGTTTAGCATCAGTGATGGAACCGATTGATAGGATCTGGTGTTTTATCACCAAGTCATCCAAACTACTATACAACCGCACATATGAGGCACGCATGCTACTAATGAATGAGACGATTTTCTCATTGTTCTGGATCAACATTTGTAACTTTGCTTTCTCCAACTCTGCTTGTGGCTTCATCTTCTTCACTAAGTCAAGTGGGGCCCCTTTATACCACACTATCCATTCTTATACATGTGTGACGACAACATGTATGTTTTTGAGAGTTTGAACAAACTCTTTGCTCCGCTATTGTAGGCCATGCAAACAGACAATTGCTTTATGCACGGTGACAAATCTGCCATAGAGCTTCTGCATGGTTTCTCCAAGTGTCGATACTTTAGAAAGTATCGTTGTCCTCATCTCCCCCAATGCAGAAACTACATATTTTCTTGTTGCTTGAAGTTGTTTTGCCTCTTGCCTCGCATCCTACAAGTTCTTTACCAGTTTCTCATTCTTGGTTATCAGATACTAAACATTTGAGCTTGTTGCTCCTGCATAGGCCAAGTTGGCTTCAACAATGGCAATTCGATGCTTCCTAGTGTCTGATGTTATCACCCCTTCTTTGATGAATGCAGGTGATGCATGATCATCTGGAATGTGTTTCCTTCACGCCTACACAATGCTCTTCTGGAACTCAATGAATGATAGATTCTACACATCCATGACCAGATCATAATCAAGGAGAACATCATCTTCTTACTCACTCAATGTTGGCTCTACTGCTGGAGGTGGTGGAGACTGAAGGATGACCTATGGTGCTCTCGGCATCAGGTCAACATCTTCATTTTGTGTCCCATTTTCCAACTCCATTTATGTCACTTTGATCAATTGCTTAATCTGTTGAGCAAGCCCCTGATTTTGCATATGTTCAACTTCCTCCTTAGATGTTGGTTGTTCTAGCTCTTCAACCTATATCGGCATTATTTCCTCCATCGTCGCACTTTGCCTTTGTTCTTCTTCCTACTTCTACTTCTCTTCTCGTTCTCTCCTCCTCAACTCCTATTCTTCCTTCAGGTTCTTCTCTGTCTCCTACACCTTCAATTATGCTTCCTGCAACCTCTGCTTTTTTCTCTTCCTCCGCTCTACTCTCATCATCCTTTTCTCCCTCTTTACATCTGTTGCCTTTGCCATAATAAGATATGCCTTCATTTTGTAGCTTTTCTCTCCCTTTGGATCATCAACAATCTTCCTCTTTCCTTTGTCCTGCACTAGATTGTTGCATTTTATTGTTGTTCTTGTTGCTTCTGGAGCTCTTGTTGTCCATGGAAGAGCCTTCCAAGTCCTTGCTATACTGATGGCTCGTTCAGTCTGCAGGCATTGTAGCAGTACCTCCAAGGATCCTCCTCTAGCCAATGAAATTCCCCACTGATCCACAGAAAGTAGACTCTTGTACAATGGTCCTTGAAAATACTGTGGGGATCACATAGATTAAAGTCCTTGGTGTCGAACTCAAATTTCACATTGTCCTTAGCCTCAACATCTACATCTTTCAAGTTCTTAATCTCACATAATCTATTCCGCAAAGGAAGAGTGGGCCATGGCGCTTTCTTCTTCCTATGTCTTCTTGCTAACAACCCTGTAATGAGGTGGTATGATACTTCTTGCATCATCATTTTATCAATGGCATATCTTGGTAAGACATGCGTAGGCTTCTCTCCGCCAAACACTCTGATGAAAGTGCCACCTAGTGATGCATACCAATCTACAATGTCTACTATCGCCTCCATTGCTTCTCAGGACATGCAAGGTAGATCTTGCTCAAATATAAGCTTGTATAATGGGATAATAAAGTGGACAGTTAACCTTACCATTATGTTGGGTGTGGAGCCTGATTATCTTCTTTATTCAGAGGTATCGTCGCATTAGACCCCAGTTCGTAATGTGGCAGCAACACCGCCTGTAAATGTGCGCCGTTAGGGGGGTCTAGGGGGGGCGACGATGTCCCCAAAGCTAAAAATAGATGTAAAATTGCCTTGTAAAATGTTGTAATTTCATAGTCAATTTGGGTCGTTCATTAGGCGGAGATATGACGGTAGAAGTTATGTTTAATTTAGGGTTTTTTGCCCTACAAGGCAACCCCTCTCTATATATGAGGGAATTGTATTGCGTCTATGTAAATTTGTATTCTGAGCAAGAAAGAGAGAGGAGATTGTGCGAGAGAGAAGAGGGAATTACAACAGATCTGTTGTAGGTTGTATCTCTTCATTTTGTTGGATAATATAAAAGGAAGGATTGGTTGTTTCTCTGTGGACATAGCCCAAACTGGGTGAACCACGTATATCTGTGTCTCTCTTATTTTATGTGTTTTCTATGTTTATATTTCTGCAATATTTTATGTGTTCCATTGCTCTGTAATGTATCATTTTCTAACACATTACTCCTCGATAACTGCAGTCAGAAAGCAACTTGTAATAGATGTTCAGGGAAATATCTCGTTGTGTCCATGTCCAGTTCATGCCAAGGAACTGCTGCTATGCACAATTGCATCCAGTAAGTATGCAGACATATAAAACCTTTCTTGCTCATCCTTGGGTAGATTTTGAGCCTTAGCCACGTGGGACTTCAATTATTGAGCCAGCAGATCCAACCAGTTGAATGTCCTCCCATCATTCACCAACTGGTTTAGTAAGACTTCCCACCCTTCAGGAAAGGTTTTTATGCTCTCTTGACCATATATTCTACAAGAAAAGATAATTAAGAACCAGTACGCTATCCTGAGGGACTTTGTCTTGTAAACATGGGTGGGTGTCTGCTGAAACTTCGATGGCTTTTTCATCCAGTGCTTGACAATGTCTCTTGTGTTCACATAGCTATATGTGGCATAGAAGAGTGAGTCCATGCACTTCACTGGCTTGAGCAAGTGATACATTTGCTGAAAGTCTTCTGCCCTAAAGGTGGCAAGCTTCTGCCCGTTGGCATTACTCAATGTCATAATTTGTTCATCTGTATGTGAGACAATCCAGCTAATGATGTGCGCACAAGGGAAGGCGGGGTACCTGCATGAAACCTTATACATCCCTGACTATCGGATACTAAGATAAACATTTCGGTCCTCCAAATCTCCCTCAAAGTCTTTTGCAAAAATGTATTTGATCTGTTACCATATCAGTGTTGTTCCCTTCTCAATAAACAATTGAGTATTAGCATGCACTGGTAAATGAACTGATGTCTTCTCAACTGCTTCCCCATTACTGCTCTCGGTGGTTTCCTTTGATGCAACTCTCTTTGATGTCATGTTAATTATGACTATTGAAGATGCTTAATAACTGTTGTTCCTGTGGGACAGAGAGGACACTCATGGCAAACAAATGTCAGTTTAAAACCAAAACAACTTCAAGGAAAGTTCAAGTAGCAAGTTGGGTGCTTGATGTGAGGGATTGTGCAATTTTCTTGACAGGGGTGACTTGCTGGCTATGGGAACTATTCAGTCCCAACAGTCAGGGTGGAAGCTTGATGACTGGAATTGCGCAATGTGCAGTTTAGCCTGGGCAAAGGCCTGGGAGAGACAGCACATTATGCAGTCTTGGTGGCCAAGCTAGGAGGTTGGCTCCTCGAACTTCATAGTGCGCAGTTGGAGCCGGAACAGGCTATGCTCTATTAAATTTCAGAGGCCAAGCTAGTGGCTTGAGCCTTTATATTGCGCAACGCAAGTTGTGCAAAGTAAGATCTGGCCAAGGGAAACCTGGATCTACCCAAGGGAAGTGTGAAAACAAGAAGATCTGAGAGATAGTGTGAAGATGAGTGCAGATATGACTAAGTGTAGATGCATGCATGTGAAACAAGTGCAACAATTGATTAAACAAAAGGAAAACGAAGAATGTGAGGAGAGTCGTCGCAACGACGACTATTGGTGCAAAAATAGGAAAACTCATGCGACACTTGGGAAAGGAAATATATAACTTGAAACAACACTTCTACAAGTTAAAATGCTAGAAACCATGCAGAGAAACAAGTGAAACAACACTCACACAAGCCAAACAACAAAAAGCGACAAAAAAAGCGGCAAAAGACGACAAAAGAAAAACTCACCTGGAAAAGTGATGATGATCGCACCGAAGGCTCCTTGATCTCCTTGGGAATGCTAGAGCTCCAAGATTGAGTGTGAAAATGAGCTCTAGCAATGTCGATTAAATAGATTTGGACAAATTCAGGTTTATGAAGCGCATGCCTAAAATCAAGGAAAAAGAGACACTCGGCGGAAGTTTCTAAAAATAACTCAAGTTCCTCCTTTGGGATGCTAAAAATAGATCCCTCTTTTTTAGAGATGCTTTTTTCTTTTTCTGTGGAAACTTTCCATGCACACTGCTGGGAAAGACAGCGCAGTTCTAGGAACTGGGCAACTTTCCGGCTCAATGCATTATGCAGTTTTCGAGCTCAATGAGGGTTGCATAATTTTTGGGCTCAGTGTTGGGCTTCCCCCTCATGACTATGCATTTTCTAAGCTCAAGGTTCACTAGCAGTCAAAATTGCGCAATTCCCAACAGTAAGACTAGTTTTCCTCAAGAATTGCGCAATTTCTGGGGGCAAGCCTAGAACTGTTGTGGGGCCAAGTCAGGAGATCAACTTGTGAGTTAGAAAATCAACTAAGTAAGCAAACACAAGCCAAAATGAAAAGATAAGTCTCATTTAAAGCATGAATACCTGGATCAGTGTGAGATGAGTTATTGTGGTTAAGAAGGAAGGCTCCAAAATAGAAGCATATGCAATGTTTTGGAGGGTGGTTGTAGCAGCTACAACATTGGCGACACACGGGTAGAACTCCAACTCTTTGTATGAACCTTGTTTCATGCAAAGTGAGTCTAACTCTTCCAGAAGTATTGTTTAGTTCTTCGATTATCATAGCTTCTTCACCTAGATTGAGTTAAAGATGTAGTCCCTACCATTCTCTTCATCAGCAACACACATACCAAACCAAGTCAAACTAATTTGTTTTGATTGGGTATGAGGGGTATATAGATGCACAAGTAAACTAGGTTGTCAGAGTTTTAGTTTCATCTTTGATGTTGCTCTGCTGCCAGCAAGCCTGGACAATGCCCCATCGAAGTCACTTCAGGAACACAAGAATTGCTCTGTTGTCATCGAGCCTGGACAATACCCCGACAGAGTTACTTGCTTCACCTCTCTACACTTGAAACCTTTCTCTTTTTTTTCCTTTATTTCATTTTTTTCTTTTGTTTAAATAATTGTGCATAAGCACTTATTTATTTCATGAGGTAGAAGAGGGATCCCGACTTATTGAGAGAAGAAGAGGTTGTCCCTTCAGAGAAGGATATATATATAGATATATATATATATATATATGACATACGTGTTAAGTTTTTCCCCTTCTCCTTACTCTACTTGACTGAGTTGACATGGGTTAATTGAAAATAGAAAATCGATTAGACTAAGTTGTACTAGTTGAGAGTGCAAGCATCGTGATTTCTCTACGACTCTCTCCGAAAGGTACGTATTTTCCATCAGGGTATCATCGACTAGAATAAATTCAAGATTCACATAAAGAGAGGGAATAGATAGATAACCAAGTGTTGATAATAGTAAAAGTTCCTCTTGAACTTCACCCTGCTTGTCTAAGAAGCCAAACATGGTTTCACGTGAAAACTAACCTACAAGCACAAAAGCAAACAAACAAAGGAAAGAAGCGGGGTAAAGAAAAACGAAGTAAAGAAAATCAAGAAATAAACAAGAAAAGCAAAACTACTCTTACTCCTAACCAATTAGAACATAGGCCAACTCACATAACGTGATACTTCCAATGCAGCCATCGGCACATTGGTTGGCCCATGTAGGCAAGAGCATGAATGTCAAAAAAGATATGCAAGCAAACCAACAAACAAGAAAGATAAGACAATGCAAACCAAAATGTTTGAAGAGAATGCATCTGCAGAAAAGTAAACATGAAAAGCGCATGAAAATCATTTTATGGATGTACCATGGTGTCCTAACACATTGTGAGTGGAAGAAAAGCATGTACACACTTTCGAACTTGAAAAAGGAGCAAACATGAAGAAAGAAGAAAACTTCTATTTTGCAATGGTGCTTTCTACGTATGACTCTTCTAGTGATTGATTGAAGGTATCGTGTGATACAAATGGACGGTGTGAAACTTGTAAGATAGATTTATTTTTAGTGTGAACACCAGAGTGATGAGGAACCTAGAAAGATTCAAGACATTTATGATCGGAAGTGGAACTGACCTCAAGACTACGAGAACCTGACATAACCATCAACTTGAGCTGAAGTGCCTCGACAGTGTGGGGAGGTTCCAGTTCATCAGAAGATAGATCATCAAATATCAGTGGCTTAGAAAGATCAACAGTGGACAAACCATAATCGTGATCAGATGAATGAATGAAAAGATCACGACAACCACGATTAGAAAGTTCAAGATCACGAACAGGGACATCCTCATGATCTAACGAATCATAAAAAGGGGATAACGGAAAACGAAAAATTTCACCCTTTATGTTTCCATAAAGGTAAGATGAGAGATTAGGAAGATCAAGGGAGACAGAATTGTCCTCTCCGCATTCAAATGAAAAATTGGCATTCCACGTATTGTGTGAATGATCAAAAGTAGAAACATCTAGAAATGAATTTGGAGAAGATTGAACAGGAATGACAAAATCGTGGAAGATGTCAGGATAGTGTGGAAGAGGTGTGGATGGAAGGAGGTCATCCTTCACCGCAAGCTCTTGTTCAGATTCCCACACATACTCATCAAAAATGATATCGCAGGTTGGTTGTTCAACACCAACTCTGTCCAGAACTTGATCCTCATGAACATGACAAGAGAGATCTAAGACAAATGAACTCAACACACCAAAATTTGAAGGATCAAAGGGATTGAAGGATGGAGGACGAGGAGATAGCACTTCATGAAAACCATCAGAGTTACAATCCAAATCTACATAGAAATTCTGAGCAGGTTGGGTAGGAGGAGATGGAGGTAGATCAACAGGTGGATTCTCAACTTCTCCCTCCTCAACCTGTGGAGCTAGAGTTGTTTAATGAGAAGGGGATGGAGGATCACTTATGACAACAACCTTTTATGTCTCAGATTTAGAAGCTCTAACACCGAGGTATGTTGGGACAGGTTCGAAAGATTCTAACTCATGTGG
This sequence comes from Pinus tabuliformis, assembly GCA_031772625.1. Taxonomy (NCBI): domain Eukaryota; kingdom Viridiplantae; phylum Streptophyta; class Pinopsida; order Pinales; family Pinaceae; genus Pinus; species Pinus tabuliformis. Next base: position 535,058,250 of record CM062817.1, on the reverse strand, counting down.
ATTTTCATAAATGTGAACAAGATATTGAAATATTCTAGTTAAAAGTTCCTAGTGAACTTCATATTCAGGAAATTCAAAATAGAAATGATTAAAACGATCATGAAAATCTTGAAGAGATTCGTCAAGTGATTTTTGCAATTTTTTTATTAAGGGATTTACGATCACAAAGAACGAAAGCATGACATGATTCACCAACAAACTGATTGAAAGAGTGTATGGAGGTTGTGGGCAATGTGTGACACGATTGCTTTGAGTGCCCTCCGAACGTGAAAGCAAACAACCCACAGGAAACATCCTCAGACGAGATGTCATGCCTGTCACAAAAACCAAGAAAAGAAATTGTGTGCCTGAGTTAGGTTATTCCACCCTCGTCATTGAACTTAATTATGGAAAATTCATTTAAAATGCTCGTCGACTCTTCCCAATTTGCAGAGTTAGAAAAACATGTCGGGGTTATAATTATGGAAGATGTCATGAAATATGTGCAGAAATTCAAAACAGACTTCAAGGGCTCAACTTGTCATCTGACCCTCCTTCTAGTGCCAGAAATGTTGACGGTGTTGGACCCGTCAACATTCAGGGGATCTCCCCGATATGAAGTCCCAACTAGACCTCACACCGTTTGGAGTAGGAGTTTGGAGTAGGAGTCCCAAGAATGGGTGGTAATGTTATGCCTTGATCGCAAAAACGCGAAGAGGAAAGTATGATAATTTTGGGTAAGAGAAAGTATGTGACCCTGCAAACAGTCAAGTGCGATGTATGAAGGTTCTAACACACGAAGGGGAAAAGGAAGTGCGCCCCTTGGAAGCATGTAAGAGTACACAACTTGAAAGGAACACATGAGCGAAATGACATCAAAAGCTAAAATGCAGAATAGTCCACAAGTTAAAGTGATGAGTTAATCCAACAACACACATTCAACATGATTCATACAAATGCAAACAATGTAGTTCATAAGCATATGTGTAATTTAAATAAGATACATTGCCAATACAAAAAGAATAGTCCTATTATATTAACAACATATGCATGAAAGCGTGATGGCTCTGATTTTATTATTATAAGTGAAAGTTCCATCCATACATGCAACATTGACGACCACTAGCCCCAGTAGTGGAACATTACATTCGAGAACACCTGCTCCTCCAAACAGGTATACTCGCTCTACGCTATGGAAAAGTCAAGGCTCTTCACAATACTCCCAAGCTCTTTCTAAGCCTAATCCTAGCCAAAAGTTTGGCTCCCAAAAGTTTGTTCTATGAGTTATGAGGTTCTATTTATAAAAAGAGGGGGTGACTCTTCAACTCCCCTTTGTGACTTTTGGACTACCCTCATGACTCTTCAACTTCTTCACAAAGTGACACATTACATTACATGGTGACTTTTCATATTCTAATATTGACACTTGGAATTTCACTTACGACATAATTACAAATAATATTACATTTTCCACTCGTACCCATATAAGACAAAATAGGGTAGAGATAGCCTAACAAGACATAACACTATGGTTCTGAAGTTTGGGAAATCCAGCTCAACAGCCTCCAATTGCTGCTTCTCGGTCACATATTGGTGCCAAGCTTGGTATTGTGTGATGGTGTCCCCAAACTGCTTAACGATGTCTTTATGAAAGTGGACTCTAGCCTCCATGGCATCCAGGTGTCCAACTCGTTCTGAAGAATGAAAAACATTGTCTTGACCTTGACAGGACCACCGATGTATTTCTACATGTTGTTTGTGTTCAACTCCAAGTCTTTCCTGGTGGCTTATTTCCTTAGCTACTACAAGTACTCATCAATCTCCTACCATACTTGGTTTTTGGGTTTAACATCGATGAGGGAACCGATTGATGGGATCTGGTGTTTTCTCACCAAGGCATCCAAACTAGTGTACAATCGCACATATGAGGCCTGTGTGCTGCCAATGAATGAGGTGAGTTTCTCATTGTCCTGGATCAACATTCGAACCTTTGCTTTCTCCAACTCTGCTTATGGATTCATCTTCTTCACTAAGGAAAGTGGGGCCCCTTTGTACCGCATTATCCATTCTTGTACATGGGTAATGTTAGCATGTATGTTTTTGATTGTTTTAACAAACTCCTTGCTCCATTATCGTAGGCCATGTAAACAGACAACTACTTTATGCACAGTGACAAATCCATCATAGAGCTTCCACATGGTTTCTCCAAGTGCCAATACTTCAGCAAGTATCGTTGTCCTCATCTCCCCCAATGCAGAAACTACATTCTACGTTGTTGCTTAGAGTTGTTCTGCCTCTTTCCTGGTAGCCTACAAGTTCTTTTCCAGTTGCTCATTCTCAATCTAAGATACTGAACATTTGAGCTGGTTGCTCCTGCATAGGCCAAGTTGGCTTCAGCAATGCCAGTTGGATGCTTCCTAGTGTCCGACACTACAACCCTTTCTTTGATGAATGTAGGTGATGCATGATCATCCATAAAGTGCTTCCTTCATGCATGTACAATCCTCTTCTATAACTCATCAAATGATATATTTTACACATCCATGACCGAATAATCATCAAGGATAACAACATCTCCTTGCTTGCTCAAGGCTAGCTCTACTGCTGGAGGTGGTGGAGACTGAGGGATGACTGGTGGTGCTCTCGACATCAGGTCAACATCTTCATTTTTTGTTATGTTCCAACTCCATGTCTATCACTTCGATCAATTTCTCAATCTGCTAAGCAAGATCCTGATCCTGCATTTGTTCACCTTCCTCCTTAGTTGATGGTTGTTCGGCTCTTCAACCTGTATCGATGTTGTTTCCTCTGTCATTGCTTCTTTCCTTTGTTCTTCTTCCTACTTCTACTTCTCTTATAGTTATCTCCTCCTCAACTCTTATTACTCCTTTAACTTCTTCTATGTCTCCTGCAACCTATGCTTTTCTCTCTTCCTCTGCTCTGCTCTCTTCATCCTTTTCTCCCTTTCTACTTCCACTGCCAAAGTTGCCTTCGTGATAATAGGATCTGCCTTGATTTTGCAGCTTTTCTCTCCCTCTGGATTGTCAGCAATCTTCCTCTTTCCCTTGTCCTGCACTGGATTTATGCCTCCTACTGTTGTTGTTGTTGCTTCTCGAGTTGCTCCTATCCATGGAGGAGATTTCCAAGTCCTTGTTATACTAATCGACTTGTTGAGTTTGGAGGAATTGTAGTTGTACATCCAAGGATCCTCTTGTGGCCAATGAAATGCCCTGATGATCCATGGAAAGTAGACTCTCGTACAATGGTCCTTGCAAATACTGTGGGGATTATATAGATTAAATTCCTTGGTGCTGAACTCGAATTTCACTATGTCCTTAGCCTCAACATCTACATATTTCAAGTTCTTAATCTCGTATGATCCGATCCACAAAAGAAGAGTGGGTCATGGAACTTTCTTCTTCCTATGTAGTCCTGCTGACAACCCTGTAGCAAGGTTGTATAATACTTCTTGCATGATTAGTTTGTTAGTGGCATATCTTGGTAAGACATGTGGAGGCTTCTCTCCACCAAAGACTCCGATGAAGGTGCCATTTAGTGAGGCATACCAATCTGCAATGTCTACTATCACCTCCATTATTTCTCGGGACATGCAAGTTGAATCTTGCTCAAATATAAGCTTGTATATAGGGACGATAAAGTGGTTGGTCAACCTTACCATTACTCCTCGATAACTGTAGTTGAAAAGCAACTTGCAATAGATATTCACGATAGTCTCTCATGGTGTCCATGTCCAGTTCATGCTAGGGAACTATTGTTGTGCACAGATTGCATCCAGTAAGTATGCAGACATATAAAACCTTGCTTGCTCATTCTTGGGCGGATTCCGAGCCTTAGCCACATGGGACTTCAATTGTTGAGCCAACATATCTGACTAGTTGAATGGCCTCCCATCATTCACCAACTCATCCAGTAAGACTACCCACCCTTAAGGAAAGGTTTATGTGATCTCTTCACCATATATTATGCAAGCAAAGACGATCAAGAACTTGTAAGCCTTACTGAGGGACTTTGCCTTATAAACATGGGTGGGTGTCTGCTGAAACTTCGATGGATCTTTCACCTAGTGCTTGACAATGTCTCTTGTGTTCACATAGCTATGGGTGGCATAGAAGAGTGATTCCATGTGCTTCACCAGCTCGGGCAAGTGATACATCTGCTTAAAGTCTTCTGGCTTGAATGTGGCAAGATTCTGCTCGTTGGCACTGCTCAATGTCATAATCCGTTCATCTGTATGTGAGACAATTGTGGGGTACTTGCATGCAACCTTGTATAGCCCTGAAATTCAGATACTAAGATAAACCTGACAGTCTTCCAAATTTGCCTCAAAGTCCTTTGCAAAAATATCTTTGATCTGTTGCCATATCAATGTTGTTCCCTTCTCAATAAACAACTGAGTATCAGCATGCACTGGTAAATCAACTAATGTCTTCTCGACTACTTCCCTAGTACTGATCTCAGTGGTTTCCTTTGATGCAACTCTCTTTGATGCCATGTTAATTGTGACTGCTCGAGAGATGCTCAACAACTATTTTTCCTGCGGGACGGAGAGGACACTCATGGCAAGAAAATGTCAGTTTAAAACCCAAACAACTTCAAGGAAAGTTGAAGCAGTAAGCTGGGTGCTTGATGTGAGGGATTGTGTAGTTTTTCTTGACAGGAGTGACAAGCTAACTGTGGGAACTGTGTTGTCCCAACAGTCAGGTTGGAAGCTTGATGCCTGAAACTGCGTAATGCACTTTTCATCTTGGGCAAAGGCATGGGAGAGACTGCACATTGTGCGGTCTCAATGCCCAAGCTAGGAGGTTGGCTCCTAAAACTGTGCAATTGAAACCAACTCAAGTTATGCTCGGCACAATTCCAGGGGCCAAGCTAGTGGCTTGAGCCTCCAGATTGCGCAATGCAAGCTGTGCAAAGTGAGATCCGACCAACAGAAACCCATATCTGCGAAAGGAAAGTGTGAAAACAAGAATATCTGGGAGATAGTGTGAAGTTGAGTGCAGATCTGACTAACTGTAGATGCATGCATGTGAAATAAGTGTAACAATTGATTAAACGGAAGGAAAATGAAGAGTGTGAGGATAATCGCTGCAATGGCGACCGTTGGTGCAAAAACAGGAAAACTCATGCGACACTTGGGAAAGGAAATCTATAACTTCAAACAACACTTATATAAGTTAAAACGGCAGCAACCATGTAGAGAAACAAGTGAGACAACACTCACACAAGCCAAATGACAAAAAGCAACAGAAAAAAGCGACAAGAGACAACAAAAGCAAAACTCACCCGAAAAAGTGACGACAATTACATCGAAGGCTCCTTGATCTCCTTGGGAATGCTAGAGATCCAACATCAAGTGTGAAAATGAGCTTTAGCAATGCTGATTAAATAGATTTGGATAAATTAGGGTTTATGACGCACATGCCTAAAATCAAGGAAAAAGCGACACTTGGCGGAAGTTTATTAAAATAACGCAAGTGCCTCCTTTACGATGGTAAAAATAGATCCCTCTTTTTTAGATATGCTTTTTGTTTTTTTTCGGGGAAACTTGCCATGCACACTACTAGGAAAGACAACGCATTTTCGGGAACTGGGCAACTTTCTGGCTCAGTGCATTGAGCAATTTCCGAGCTCAATGAGGGTTATGCAATATATGGGCTCAGTGTTGTGTTGCCCCCTCATGACTACGCATTTTTTGAGCTCAAGGCTCACTGGTAGTCATAACTATGGATTCCCAACAACAAGGTTGGTTGCCTTAAGAATTGTGCAGTTTCTGGGGGCAATCCTAGAACTGTTGTGGGACCAAGTCAAGAGATCAACTTGTGAGTTCAAAAATAAACTATGTAAACACAAGCCAAAATGAAAAGATAACTCTCAGTCGAAGCACGGATAACTAGATAAGTGCGAGATGAGTTGTTGTGGTTAAGAAGGAAGGCTCCAAAATCGAAGCAAAGGCAATATTTTGGAGGGTGGTTGTAGCCGCTACAACACAACATAAAATCCTATTCTTACAAGAGTGTGGTTTAGTAGCACATTGTTAAATGAATGAGCTTGTGTTAGTCATATATTAGGTTTAAAACTAGCGCATTGTTAGATGAATGAGCTTGAATTAATGTCCGATATTGGGTTTAAAACTCATTGAGTGGATACTAATGAGGTAAGGTGCAAGTTTTTGGTTATTTTAATGATATAGAAATACCCTCATAGCATAACCACTAAACTTCAGGATGACTAGAAGCAACGTTTCATAAAAAAAATGAAGTGAACATTAAAAAGTTTTAATTTGTGTTTAAATGCTCATGGGGCACATGTTTAAGTTGTCTTTTTTGAAGGGAACTTGCGTATTGGATGGAAGACCCAAGAACAAGGTCATGTCATTTCAATTATTCTAGCTCCAAGGTTCATTTCATCTTGCATGGAGACTACATAGTTTAGCAAAAATGCTTATATTATGCTTGAAGGATTTTACATCGTGTCATTAGCGAGACTTGAACCCCAACGAAGGCTACATTACCACCACACTTTTACCAATTTAACAAGCCATTGTTGACAAGAAACGTGACTTATCTATGTGAATATAAACTCAACAAATGGCAATAAAGACGATGAAACTTAAGAATCTAAACCATGAAACTAGACATTAGTCTAAGGTACATATATTGTTGTCATAAAAACGTAAGGTATTAAATCAATAAAGATCGACGTGTTATGCAAAGTAATTGTAGTATGAGTTCAACCTAACAAGTATTAAAATCTATGAGAAAAAGAATATGAGAATGCAACAACCTTGGTGAAAATTCCATGTAAAATTATATAAATACCACGGATGATGGGACACGTATTCCAAGCTGAATGGTGGGCAAGACATCCTAGTGTGGGTGTTCATTTGGTTGTTTGTGGCTAAGGAAATTGGCAAAGGAAATGACTAAGGCTTTGGAAAGGCAAAATGACATTTTTGGCACATTTATTTATCAAAATAATGGAAATTATGAGAAAAGGAAGGTGAAAGGTCACAGGTTGCATGTGAGGAGGAAAATGAAGGAAAAATAATGGAAAATGAAGAAAATAGAGGCCTCATTGATAAGAATGATTTTGAGGATCAGTGGGCAAGGCTTGATCATTTCAGTTTTGGATCTCTCTCTCTCTCTCACACTCTTGGACACTTAGAGTTTCTTGGAGCGCTTTGGCATTGGAGAAAGAAAGGAAAAGAAGGTGAGAGGAAGCAAAGATCAAGCAGGGAAAGGCAGGATCAAGCAGCTACGGTAGTCTTCATTGCAGGTATCAACTTGCATGTGTATTTTCCTTGCTAGATTTGGCATGCATGGGATTGCATGTGGTTCTTTTCTATCATGGCATGGGTTTTGCCCGGTGTAACAGTATTTTCAGCCTAGCCTTTCCATTTCCTAATAGCATTGATGAGATGGGTTCTCCCATTCGGTTTATGTGGGATGGTCGGATTGGAGCTTATGCCTGATTCCGAAAGTGGGAAAAAGGACAGAGATTCCTTGGGATTTCCCGGGTGTTGTGAAACTTTCGATGCCTGCTGGTCATACTAGTTTAGCAGATGGTGCCGGGACTGTTACATAAAGTAATAAATAACAAAATGAATGTAATGTCCCTTAATAATAAATAATAAATAATAAAAACTTAACTTCGGGACGAAGTTCCTTAAAGTGGGGGAGTATGTAATGTCCCTTAATAATAAATAATAAATAATAAATAATATAATATAATATAATAGTAAATAAATAAATAAAATAGTAATAATAAATTCATAAATTAATTACGTGCTCTAAATAAATATAAATAAGAATAAAACAAGAAAGCGGTGAAAAACCAGTAAAGCTATCAAAAAGGAAAAACAAAAGAATAAAACAAGAAAGCAGTAAAGTTGCATATGGACACATGGAGTGTGTGCATGTGGTTCCCCTTCCACTGTTTGCTCTATTTAATAGATGGGGAGGAAGATGAGAGACATTCCATCATTCCATGATTCCACCATCCATTCTCCTGGGAGAATAGTGTTGTGAGACAAAGGATACCCTGGCAGTAGTACGTTGATTGAGGGCTCGGGGGTGGCCAGTTGTAGCAATATTTTGTGCAATTGAGCCTACGGTTGGGCAGAGAGTCATCCCCAAGACTTTGTTGCGGGTAGAAAAATTCAACTAGTGTTCCATAGGTAAGTTGTCTCTCTCTTCAAACAATTACTTGAATCTCTTGGTGGAAACGCGCGCGCTGCTCTGAACCGCGGAGCCGAGAGTAGGTTTGCCGCCGCCACAGTTCTTGGACGCAGCCATGAGTGGAGCTGGGGGTGGGGAGTCCGCTCCCACCCCACCATTATCCTCCGAAGATGCATTTCGAAGACTGTTAACGCAGAAAGGGAAGAAGCAACAGCACTCTGAGGTGCCGAAATTCATAAAAAAGCTCGATGAAATACCAGAGATAGCACTTCCAGAGGAACAACCGATTAAAATTGCTCTTGCGCTGTCTGACAAAGGCCTGGTAGGGCAGTTTATGGGCCGATGGCCGTCCACTAAAACCACGGACGATTGGATTCAACGAAACTGGAGACCTCAGCTGAAAAATAACGTGATTTGTTATGCTGTAGGACGAGGCTATTTCATCTTTGAATTTACCACCAAAGAAGATCGCGACCTGGTATTCAGAAACGGGCCGTATTTTATGGGAAATCAGGGACTGTATCTCAACAAATGGAGTCTTGATTTTGACCCATCCGTCGATGTCCCCAAGGAGGCGCTGGTCTGGGTTCGCTTACCTAATCTCCCTCTACACTGTTGGAGCTATCAATCTCTGCAGAAGATTGGTAATGGGTTGGGTCGATTCATTGACAAAGCTGATCACAAGGGCCAATATACATGTGCTAGAATCTGCGTGGAAGTCGACTAGGAAGCCGGGCTACCAAAAGCGATCAAACTCAAAGTTGGAGAATGGCAGCACTACCAGAAGTTGGACTACGAGCAGTTGCCTTTCAAATGCCGAACCTGTCATGAGCACGGACACTTCCAGAGAAACTGCCCAAAAGCTCCAACAGGGAACACAGTTGAAGAAGAAGGATGGAAAGAAATCAGAAAGGGAAAGGTTGTTCCAAAGCCTCCGGGACAGAACAACTCCGCTCCAATGGGGAAGCCTCACTTTAACCCAAAAGCCGCTGCTGCTTCTAAAGATGGATCCTCCTCTGGAGAAAAGGTGGATGATAAGGAGACCCAAGAGGAAACCGAAAATAAGGAGAAACAAGGGAAAGTAAATGAAGTTGAACCAACAGTCCCTCCACCCGAGGAGTGTCAGAGGGGAAATGAAGGCAATGAAGAACACATTAGTCTAGCCTCAGACTCTGAGGGAGAATCAGAAGAGAGAGATTCTGAAACTGACAACTCACTAGTCACTCCAATCAAGACGACTAGAGGGCGGAAATCCAAGAAGAAACAGAGAGAGGAAGAAACTTACAAAGATGTCCTCCAAGGCTCCCAAAAAACTCTCAAAGCAATGATGAATACCAGATCTGGGCGCAAGAGTAACAAGGCTCCAATAGGAGCCTCATCTCCCCAAAAAAGTAAATAATGAAATACGTCTCCTGGAACTGCAGAGGTTTAGGTAGCAGGTCGAAAGAGGAAGCCCTGAAAGATATAGTGAGAATATACTCGCCTGAAATCCTCCTCATCCAGGAGACAAAGCTGGAGGATCTTCCTCTCCTCCAATCCAGTAAAGTTTTTTGGAAAAAAGGCCATGGAAGAGCGGTTAGTGCAAGAGGCGCCTCTGGTGGAATAGCCACCTTCTGGAACAGCGCCATATATGACTTTATTCAAGAAAAAAGCAGCCCTCACTGGCTCTTCACTCAGCTACTCCACAAGGATTCTGGTCAGCAAGTAAGTATGTTTAATGTTTATGCTCCTGTATTGCCAAGCGAGAAAAAAATCTGCTGGAATTCGCTTCATTCATTTCTTTTAGAGCAAAATCCCGAGAATATCATCATTGCAGGTGACCTGAATGTCACCCTTGCTCTTGATGAGAAAAAGGGAGGCTCCATTGTCAGGGATCCTGCCAGAGAATGGGTTGAAGACATAATGCTGGGCTGGGACTTGGAGGACATTAAACCTTCTTCAGGTAAATTCACTTGGTCCAATAAAAGAATAGCCCCCAATCACATTGCTGCCCGGTTGGATAGATTCCTTATCCACTCTTCTTTCCTAACCTGCGGTCTTATGGCAACCTCTAAAATTGTTCCAAATCTCACCTCTGATCATAAGCCCATTCTTCTCGAGCTTTCCCTAGATTGCAATCTAGGCCCCATCCCATTTCGGTTCAGCCCTCTGTGGATCCAGCAAGAAGGCTTTCAAGAGGTGGTCTCCGATTCTTGGAATAGGCCCGTCCATGGTTCTCCATTCTTTGTGTGGGAAGAGAAAATCAGGGTTCTAAAAAGAAATCTTAAAGATTGGGCTAAAAGACTGCAATCCCCCACAGCCAAAAGAAAAGAAAATCTAAACAGGCTCGCTGCTCATCAGCTAGATATGGAGCATAGTCCTGTTTCTCAAAGCCTGCTACTAAAAGAAGTCGAGCTCCAAAAAGAGGTTCATAGATCTAGCAGGGAGGAGGAAGAATTTTGGCGACAGAAGTCTAGGAACCTTTGGCTGCAGTCCGGAGATAAGAACACCAGCTTCTTTCATAAGCAAGCCGAAGCCCGAAAGAATTTCAAATCAGTCTCAGAGATTAATTACCAAAATACTGTGATTAAGGATTTCGAAGGCATCAAGAGAGCTGCATATTCCTTCTACCAAGATCTTTACTCGGCTCCTGAAGAACCAGCTATTGATCCCCATTCCTATCCGATCGATTTAATTCCCAAATGCGTCAAGGACTCGGACAACGCCATGCTGACAGCTCCGATTAGTATGGAAGAGCTAAAGGATGTTCTGAACAACATGGAGCCTGATAAAGCCCCAGGCCCAGATGGGTTCTCTGTCAGGTTCCTTTTGACTTGCTGGTCAACAATTAAAAAAGACCTATTGAGGATGGTCAGAAAATCCCAGAATTGTGTAAAGCTAGGCGGTGGCATCAACTCAGCCTTTCTCGCCTTGATCCCAAAAGAGAAAGGCGCCTCAGATTTCAGCAGATTTAGGCCAATATCCTTGTGCAATTCCAGTTATAAGTTGGTCTCCAAAATAATAGCCAACAGGCTGAAAAACATTTTGCCAGACATCATCCCTGAAAATCAAGGCGGATTCATAAAAGGAAGAAAGATTTTGGACAACATTGTGCTGGTCCAAGAAGCAGTTCACTCTAGTTGCCAAAGAAAGGAGAAAGGTATGGTGATTAAGCTCGACTTGGCTAACGCATTTGATAGGGTGAGACATGAATTTTTGTTTGCTGTGATGAAGAAGCTAGGCTTCTCAACAAACTTCATAAACTGGGTGAAAGCCTGTATTGCCTCACCATGGATCGCGCCTTTGGTCAACGGCCGTTCTACTGACTTCTTCCAAGCTTCTAGGGGCCTGAGACAGGGATGCCCTTTGTCTCCGCTCCTATATGCTGTCCAGGCCTCGGTGCTTAGTTTCCAACTAGATCATAACCAGCAAAATCAAACTCTGCCTGGCCTCAGAACTACTCACAAGGTGAAAGACATTAATCATGCCCAATTCGCCGACGACACTTTGCTGCTTGGAGGAGCCAGCATAATCTCTGCCAGACATTTCAAGAGGGAACTGGACATTTACAGGTTGATCTCGGGCAGCAAAATCAATTATCGAAAATGCTCTATCTATGGCTGGAACTGTTCGACCAAAGAGCTGTCTGACATTGCAAGACTTTTAGAAATGGATGGAATTCGAAACTGGGAGTCATTTAAATACCTCGGGATTCCTATCTTCAAATCTAAGCCTAAAGTTGCTCACTGGTTGCCTCTGCTCGATAAGATAAAGAATAGAATCCAAGCTTGGGGTGCCTCTTGGCTGAATAATGCAGGGAAAGTCATCCTTATGAAATCGGTCCTAATAAGTATGCCTCTATTCCAAAACTCTATTCTCCTTGCCCCCAAAACCTTTCTCAGCAAATTGGACAGCCTGTTGAGAAGATTTCTGTGGGAAGGTGGGAATAACAATGATAGAAGGATCCATTTAGTGAGCTGGGAAACTCTCAAGCGACCATTTCTGGAAGGAGGCCTCCATCTGCGTAACTTGGCTACCCAAAATCTTGCTTTGGGATCCAAGATTCTGTGGAATTTAGTCTCTGGAAATACTAGCTGGAGTAAAAGAGTCATTTGGAAGAAATACTTCCAAGGGCAGCGCTTGAGATGCCTGGATAAGCCTCCAATAATTCTAAAAGGTTCTCCAATCTTCAATCTTTGCAATGCTGCTAGGGAGCAATTCAGCCAATACCTTTATTGAATCCCTGGTAATGGAAGGAAAATCAAAATCTGGGATGATTCGATCTTGGGTGACCAGCCAATGAATCATGTGGAAGGTCTTGCAAACATCAAAGATTGGCTTCAGTCTTGCAATCTGCACACATTGTGGGATATCTCGAATTGGAAGGAAGCTCCTGATAGAATCTGGGATGGTTGGAACCTGGGGGAGGTCCCCATAATGCTGCAGGGGGAAGCTTCTTTACTATTAGATATGCTCCAAGGTAAATCTCCTTCAAAAGCCACTGCTAAAGACAAAAGAGGCTGGGGATCCATCTCTGGCCATTATACTGTTTCCGAAGGTTATAAAAGAACTATGGCTGTCCCATATGCTCCTCCAAATCCAGCCCAATGGAAATTTATATGGGATTTCCCAGCTCTCCCAAAAATCGACTTCTTCTGTTGGACCGTTGCCCACCAAAGCATTCTTACCAGAGATAACTTGCGAAGAAGAGGGATGGAAGGACCTTCCAGATGTCCACTCTGCTGGTCTGCTGAAGAAACTATCAGTCACCTGTTGCTGCTTTGCCCCTTCGCTCAAGAAGTCTGGAGGGGAGTTCTGCTGTTAGAGCCAACTAACCTTGATCTTCCAGATAACATTCCTGCCCTGTTCAGAACTTGGGCCAGCTTATCTCCCTTCTGCCTTAAAAATAAAAGTCTTCTTAAAACCAGTTGGATGTGGATCCCTAAATTCATTTGCTGGAAACTATGGTTGGAAAGGAACAACAGAATTTTTCGAGAAGAAAGTTGCACTGCAATAAGAGTTATCTCAAAAATAAAAGCTTTGCTGGGCGAGGCATTGGAAGCCAATACTTCATCAAGGAACGAAATGAGTCTGGTCAAAGAAGAGGAGAAATGGTTCAAAGAATTGGTTCCAAATCTGAAGGAAAGGCCCTTTCATCCTGTTTCCGTACATGCCAATTGGGAGATTAGGCTGGAAGAACTAGAGTTCATTAAGTGGAGATCGGCCCTGGAAGATCACTGTTTATTCTTCGATGGGGCCTCTAAAGGAAACCCTGGGGTTGCTGGCAGTGGTGGAGTTCTATTGAGCCCTGGAGGTTCTCCGGAACTGAGATTCCATTGGGGTCTGGGAACTGAAACCAACAACAGAGCGGAGGCTCTTGCATTGTGGCAGGGGCTGACACTGGCGATTAAAAGAAATATCCTTTCTCTCTCAGTCTTTGGAGATTCAAGACTTATCATCCAGGCCATGCTACACCCTAAGACCTCCCATCAGGTTCAGTTAGCCACCATCATCAGGAAAATCAGGCTATTACTGCCCAAATTCAATAAAATCTCCTTCTTCCATATCTTAAGGAACCTCAATTCCCAAGCTGATACAGAGGCCAATCTTGGCTCCCTCTGTTCTCGGAGATCCCTGGTGGTTAACTCAACTGAATCTTCTTGTTCCATTCCTTAAAATACCTGCTGTTCGACCCTCCTTTCCTTCCTGAATTAAGGGCTGCCTATTCCCCCCTCTTTCCTGCTCTTCGGGACCTATGCTCAAATCAAACTATGTAATCCGATAATTCAAGCCTGATATCAGCCTCCGTTTATTGACCTCTGTTTACTGTTATGTTCCTGCTTCCCAAGAGCCCTCAAAGGAACCTCAAGGGCGCATCTCAGTTTCAGATTTGATCTTCACCCCACTCTCTATCCTGAAGGTTTGGTTCAGCATAATCAGAGCCTCTCTCTTCCGGAAAGCAGCATTCGCTGTTCTACCCAAAATTGCGTTGGAGCTCCCAGCTGATGAAGCAATCTCTCCAAAGCGTGGTCAATCAGGTTCCTACGCCATTGATGCTTTTTGGAACAGCAATTTCAAGATCCGCAGGAAGATCAATAGCATCGATGCTCTGTGGCACAGTAAGTTCAAGCTCCGTTTGAAGTCCTCTGGCACTGTGCGTCGATTCATCTATTCCAACAGCCATCACTATGCGATCTTATGTCAAAGTCGACGTAGCTTAATTCTCTGTCTCAGAACACCGGATGGACTGGCAAATCTCCGGATTAGAGGCGAACATTCTCTTCTCCATTAAGAATTTCCCAGTTCTCCGTCTATGAATCTCCAGAATTGTAAAAGCACGCGGTAGCTTGTTTACCGCCCAAATAAAACTAACCGTTACTGTCCAAAAAAAAAATTTGTCTCTCTCTTCACTCGTATTTTAATTAGTTAATAAATTGCATGTTGACTATGAATCACATGATTAATCTAATTAATTACATGTTTTTATTTCTGGGCTGTTACACACGTATTCCAAGCTGAATGGTGGGTAAGACATCCTAGTGTGGGTGTTCATTTGGTTGTTTGTGGCTAAGGAAATTGGCAAAGAAAATGACTAAGGCTTTGGAAAGGCAAAATGACATTTTTGGCACATTTATTTATCAAAATAATGGAAATTAGGAGAAAAGGAAGGTGAAAGGTCACAAGTTGCATGTGAGGAGGAAAATGAAGGAAAATAATGGAAAATGAAGAAAATAGAGGCCTCATTAATAAAAATGCTTCTGAGGATCAGTGGGCAAGGCTTGATCAGTTCAGTTTTGGATCTCTCTCTCTCACACACTCTTGGACACTTAGAGTTTCTTGGAGTGCTTTGGCATTAGAGAAAGAAAGGAAAAGAAGGTGAGAGGAAGCAAAGATCAAGCAGGGAAAGGCAAGATCAAGCAACTACAGTAGTTTTCATTGCAGGTATCGACTTGCATGTGTATTTTCCTTGCTAGATTTGGCACGCATGGGATTGCACGTGGTTCTTTTCTGTCAGGGCATGGGTTTTGCCCGGTGTAACAGTATTTTCAGCCCAGCCTTGCCATTTCCTAATAGCTTTGATGAGATGGGTTCTCCCATTCGGTTTATGTGGGATGGTCGAATTGGATTCAAAGATGAGTGGGGTGGATCTCCGAATTGACAAACACATGATCTAGTGGTCCCTGAACCGGATTGTGGATCATGAATCCACTTGCCTAGTAACCTCTGAACCGGATTGTGGGTTGCGGTAAAGCCAGATTGTATGCCTTGGTGGGCCTAGGAATCCTTGTCGATGAATGGTGGGATATACGGTAAAGCCAAGAGGTGGATTTTCTCTCCATTGGGCCTAGTGGTCCCGGGATGGGACACATGGTAAAGCCTGAATAGTATGTCTCAGTGTAGGGCTTAGTGATCCCTAGATCAGACTGTGGATTGCGGTAAAGCTTGAGAGACTAGGAGGCACTCAAATTCCTCTCACGGTGTAGGCGAAGGACTCCGGTGGCAACCATGTTGATTAGTGTTTTTGGGGTGTTCTATGAGTCCCACTTTCATGCTTGGAATATGGCATGAGGATGATTGGCTAAAGAGAGACTTGGCTCAACTAATCTATGGTTAGGTGGAACGTGGTAGTCCCATCTCCGGTTGGTTCATTGCATTCATTAATAAGAAATTCATTCCCTTGATTTTCATGTGTAAATGTACTAATGTATATATGGATTTTGATGGCTAATATGTTTATGGTATTTATGTTCCTATTATGCTGGTTATATGTATATTTTATGATAGCAACTATATATGGATCTCAACATGTTTTACTTGTATATGAATGGATAATGAGTATATGACCTAATAGATGACAATGTAGCAAATGGCATGAGGGGACAATGGTTTGTAACGATTCTTAGATAAGTATGAGATCCCTACACTTAGTTTTGTTGTTTACACCTGTAGGTTACATCTTGATGATATGTTTGACGAAATGGTTGTCATGGCTAGTAGGGGTCTGGTTATGGTCTTGTTCAGCTTATTTCTTTTGCATCATTGTTTCCCTGTATTTTTATTGATTCTAAGCTATCACTCCATTATGGGCAGTGACCTGGGCTCTGGCCTGGAAAAGTGGCTTAAACCATGGGATTGCTGGCACAAAACTGGTAATTTTGGTCTTTGATCGCTTGTAGGCAAGCCTGTGAGAGCGACTTTGGGTTGTTGGTTGCTCCCTTGCCCATAGCATGAGATAGACTATAGCCCAAGAGATCCAGAACAACAGTGGGACCCAAGGACAGACTGTCTGAGTGGCTGACATGTCTCCTGAGGATTATGAAGCTGACGTTGGATGAATGTGTGTGATATTTCCTTTGATTCCACTTCCTTAAGGTTACATAGGAGGTCGAATCTGATCATAGTAGCCTCTCGTCTCATGTTTACCTCGGCTGGCATGGTTACTTGGGTAGATGGTGGAGGAGAGTGTTATAGAGTGGTATCAGAGCATGGTTCACCCCTCAGACTAGATGGGCAGTGTGTGTTGGTCATGAATGCATGTAAGTTGCATGTGTGTCCATTACACTTGCATTGGATGTGCTTGTTGCATTTTCATAATGTCGATCAGGGTTGCAGTGATGTCGTCATGTGAAACTTCAAGTTGTCATGAGGAACTTGATGTTGATTTTAGTGGAATTCATCGTCATGAGTATATTACTGGTTACATATTGTTATATGACGTTTACATGTTTTTATATGTCGCTTGATTACATCCTTGTATGGTAGGTTGCATTCTTGTATGTTTGATTACATGTATCAGCCTTGTAGGTTGGTTACAAGAATTGATCGCTTATGCTCGACTACATGCGTTCATGTGTATGTGTAGTTGATTATGCATTACTTATGCATGTTTATGGTTGCATAGGGCAATGTGTACAGTGGCGTGATGTGGTTGTTGTTTTCATGCATAAGGTCATGGTTTGTGAAGTTGATATGGTCATGCATTTATGACTGGACTCTAGCTAGAAGGATGTGTATATGGTTTTATACTCATGTGTTGTATGTCTATATGCAATCATTATGCATGTATGGTCTTGGTTATAGCTATGCATGAATGGTAGGTCAAACATGCCTTATGAAGTCATGGTATGCAATTTAGGTCATTAGGGTGATATTGGTTGTTATGATGCTAATGTGTTAGCTAAGATAGAGCAGGAGATGCATATCATCATAATGAGGTTGCAACATTGGATTTTGGGGTAAGAGCATATCGTCATACATGTATTGTATGTTTGGCAAGCAGGTATGTAAGTCAAGGATTTTTATATGCATTAGGTTTATATATATTAGGTTTATGTACATGTATTTTGATGTTATGGTTACATACATGATAGATGATAGTTGATTAGCATAGTGATATGCACATGAGTCAAATAGTCAAGAATGATGGTAACTTGGGGTTGTATGCATTACTATTGTTGTTTTATATTAGATAACCTGATGATTATGTCATATGTTATTGATGAATTATCTTATAGGTTAACTTGTTGTTGTTAAATGATAGTTAGCTTGACGATTTGGGTTATTTCCTTGAGATCTTGATCTTGTAATTTGGATTGGTCATATGCATGATGGTTATATTCATTGCATTGAAGATCTTGATGCTATATGTATTGTGTTAACCTGGTTTGACCTATGCATATGGTTATGGTTGCGATATTAAGGTATGAGCCAACATATTTGTGATATGGTGTTGCACTAATCTGGATTGACTTTGCATATGTGATTGATATGTATGAACGACCAATGTTTATGACTTGGGATGTGAACATGATAGTTAGTGATTGTTATGGATAGCATGATCTTATTTATGTTTAAGTTGATATGTTGAGAAGTTATATCGTTCTAACTAGCTTGATTGTGTAGACAAGATAGCCTCCCTTGAGATACATTAAGGTATGAGTTTGCTTATATTGTCTATTTTTATGTGTTGAGTGTTTGATTATGTCATCTAGTTGATTTAGTTAACATGGTATGTTTGCAAGTTGTTTGAATGTTTGATGAATTACATAATATGAGTATGTGTTCCAATGATCTTATTTTAAGATGATTGTACTGATACATATGTGTTGGGATGGTTGATATGTACTTGAGTGTAAGTAGGTGATAGTTGTAGCATTATGACTAATGACTATGAGTTGACTATGGATTATGACATGATTGTTAGTGTTGAGAAATGGCAACAAGAAACTCTAGTTTAATTTGTCCTTGAATTAAACTGAGAATTAAAATCGAATTCTATTCTCATAGCAACTTGTAAATAGTTAATTAAGTTTAATTAACTTAATTAGCATAGGAATTTCGAGTTGGAAGTTTTTCTGTAGTCATGTATACATTCTCCCTAAGTTTTAGGGGTCCAGTATGAGTTTAAATTGAGTTCAAAATTAAATCACTTGGTTTACTAAGTTAACTTTAGTTAAACTAGTTCCAAACTGTTTGAGGAACTAATAGATGACTAACAATCAGTTGGTTCACTATCCACTAGTGCTACTCCAGTTAACTAAAGGTTCCCTCATGAGAAACTAATTCGTGTTAGTTCATAGAAAGACCTAGTTGAGACTAGAGTGCGGGGACAATGTACTACCAATGGTATTATCTACTAGAGTGTAAATATCATGCATGCATCAGATATTGATCCTATGTTTGGATTGCGTAGTTTTGGAAGCATGAATTCCCTTTAAATGTGGACTATTCATCCTAGGAATTACACAAGAGATCAAGAGCTTAGAGAGCTGTAGAATTGGCTAAGTGTTGGCCAAGAGCTAGCTTGTGATCTGAGAGAGTTGAGCATACTTGTGCGGAATTGTTCTAGTGAGAACAAGCTTTGTATCTTCACTCATATTTCTAGTATATGCAATACAGATAACGACGTTTTGAGCAGTGGATTTCCCTAGATACATCTTGTGTTACCTGCCATTGATTTATCTTCTTCTTATTCATATTGTTTTCATTGATCTATTGGCTTTCGCTAGTTGAAAGTAGAAGTAGATTCTTGTCTTTTGCTTTAGTACATTGCATGAGCTTGTGAATCTACAAGATTTTCTACAGTTAGTCTTGGTAAATGTTGATTTCAAATTAATACATATGATTGTCTTGATGTTTGGAACATGTGGTTGATATTTGTGAGCAGTTGCGGGAAACATGCTTGGTATTAGTGTGACAAGGTAATAGTTGATGTGTTTATATAACTAACAGTTGGGTGATGTGACAATGCATAGTAAGCCTCGATTGCAACAAGGTAAAAAGGGAAAAAGAAAGGAATTGGGAAAGAATTCCTTTGGCTATGTTTGGAAACCCTAATTCCAAACAAATGAGTGCTTTGCATACAAGGATTCTTCTTAACCTTGATCTCGTCTGACATTATGTGGATATGTGCTAGATTCATGAACATGTACTTGACAGGTATATTAGCTAGTATTTAGTTACAGGTGGATCTGTCAAAGGATTGGAGTCCCTTGAGAGATGGCATGGATGTGTTCAATTGTAAGCAATGTGCTTGGCACAACAAGGTAAGGTAACTAGTATGTTGTTATGTTTATTTTTGCACTGACAATTATGTGTTTATGGTAGTATGATGCAGGGGATTGCATGGCAAGAGACTGCCATGAAATATTGAAGAAGGCTTGGCTTGAGCTTTCCCTGGGAACCATGGCGATTGAGTCATGGTGTCTATTGTTAGTCATGTGCTTTTGGTCTTTGTGATTTGCTTGTGCTTGATTTGCAGCTTTGTTATGTCTAGTGCATGATCATGCCACTTTTTTGCGGTGTCATATTGCTTTTGGTTTTCATGGTTTTCTTCTTGCTTATTTCTTGTGCTTGCATTTTAAGTTTTGAGTCTTGGGAATTGGTCGGGAAAGAGGAAAGTTGATGGATCTTGGGGAGAACTGTGTGGTACCCAATAGGTAATGTGAGATTCAGATGAAGCTTTGTGCATGAGTAAGCGCAACGGAAGGTAAGACTATGACAGTCAGTTGGACTGGCTGGGTCCATTGTGGTAAATGGACGATGGTAGTAAAGTCATGAGAAAGGTAACCAAAAAGGTAAATTAAATGGATTTTAGGCATCAAATGCCTTGGCTATGTTGGGAATGACTATTCTTAATGTTGCGCATGTGTTGCATGAATAAAGGAAGTTCTCTTAACCCTTGAATTTGATATCTAGTAATTATGTTATGATCATGATTATGCTGATGTTTATATAGATATACATGTAGGTGTGTATGTATGTCATGTTTGACAGGGTCGTCATGGATCATGACTATTAACGCTAACATTTATGTGTATATATATGTATGTATGCATATTGTTGTCTGACAGGAACATGATTGTTTGTGTTAATGTTTACGTATATGTATGTATGTATGTATCCATGTATCTATGTCACTGTCTGATAGATCATCAAGAATCGTTCTTGTGGCGAAATGATTGCTTATGCAGGAAAATGGCATGAAGAAGTTCCTGGCTATGAGGAATCAAGTGGGAAGAGTAGTCATGACAAATATATGAGGTCAGTATCATGTGAATATGAATTTATATTGTATGCTTGTATTATGCCTATGCTTATGTTATGGGCAGGTTATACCGAGGGATACATCAACAAAATGAAATCAGTATGGTCTGCAACATGTTGGGATAAGCATGGATAAGACACTGGAAGCAAGGCTTCTTGGTAAGGACAATGTGGTTTTGGATGTGTGGTACTACTGTTGTGCCTATGTTGTATATGTCGCATCTATGATGTGTGCACGCTTGGTGTTGTGTATATATAGTGTGTGTACATGTTGTTTATGCAATGTTATGTACAAGATGGTACAAATAGTGTTGTGCGAATATTGCATATGGTGTTGTGCGCATGATTGGATATGCAATGTTGTGTACAAATGATGCTATGTACATGTTGGATATGCAGTGCTATGTACAAGTGGTGTTGCGTGCATGTTGTACATGTGGCGCTATGTACATATGGTGTTGTGTGCATGATTGTACAAGTGGTGTTGTGTGCATGTGGTGTTGTGTACATGTTGTACAAGTGGCACTGTGTGCAGGTGGTGATGTGTACATGTCATGCATGTGGCACTGTATACATGTGGTGTCATGTACCTGTCGTGCGCATGGTATTGTGTACACGTTGTACAATAGTGCAATGTACATGAGGCGTTGTGTACACGTTGTGCAGGTGGTGCCGTGTACGTGTGATGTTGTGCACACGTTGTGCAGGTGGTGCTTTGTACATGTGGGATTGAGTGCATGTCATACATGCTGTGTTGCGAGCATGTAGTACTATGTATATGCATTGTGTAGTCATGGTATCGTGACATATGCATTCATTGTGTTGCACTCTATATACATATTTGTGTTGTGTTGTGCATTGGGTGTAGGTGTATGTGTTGTATGTCAGGTATCAGTGCATGTATTGCATGGTGTTGTATGTAGTGTGTGATGGTATGTGTGTGATGCACACTATGTGTATGTGCACATGGTTGAGGAGAAGGCACTGGGTGATCGTTGGGTGTGGCAACCGATCTAGAGTGTGTACAGAATAAAGACAAAGGTAGAAGCTAAGGCTTGATTAAAGAATAAGTATCAGTATTTTACTTCAATTTTATTATGCATGTGATTTATGATTTTGGTTTATGATGATTACATGTGATCTATGACTCTGGTTTATGATGGTTACATGTGATTTATGATCTATGATGGTTATGTTTTGAGCTAACCTGATGTGATATGTTTATACATGATGATTTAGTCAAATATGCTAGTTTGACTTATTGTGAAAGGAAGCGAACAAGATTGTGAGTGTACCTTATTGACGAGCTACCAATGAGGTATGATTTGAAGTTATTTCAATTTATTTTAAATCTAATGGAAATTATGTGCTTGGAACAAGAATGCATGAACATGCTCGATTGGGTGGTTGAAATCGATAGCAAGAATTAGCAGCAATAGTGAAGGAAATTGGAACATGATGCAGGATGTTGGTAGAGCACTTAAGGAGCAGGGCCATTGTGGGACACTGGTACCCAATAATGTCCACTGATTTCCATGAGCATGCTATGACCGATATGATGACTTTAAGGCAGGGATATGCCTTGGTTTTTGTATCTTATGATGCGAGGAAGCCTTGCCGAGGAATGGACTGCCCGAGATGGGGGTGCTAGCGGAGCTTGGAAGGTGAGTGACTGCATGGAAGGGGTTGACCAGATTGGCTGACGGATTGTGTAGAAGAGAAGGGAAGACCGAGGATGGATTTGTTTTGGTCATTGACATTTCTAGATGGAACTAGATGCACATTGGGAGTGCGCCCTGGAACAATGAACCGGTAACTGTTCACTGAAAGGACAAGTGGCACAAGATTGTAGCGCTGGACATTGGATGTAGAATTGACTTTGCAGTGGATATGGACTTCCTAGGAACGAGGTGAATCCTGGTATTACTACGAGGGTGGAGGTGTGAGCCTCGGGATTCCCTTGTTGATTGATACAGGCATTGTATTCTCTTGTTTGTTGGTTTAGATTCCATGTAACAATATATAAATACCACAAATGATGGGACATGTATTCCAAGTTGAATGGTGGGCAAGACATCCTAGTGTGGGTGTTCATTTAGTTGTTTATGACTAAGGAAATTGGCAAAGGCAATGGCTAAGGCTTTGGAAAGGAGAATTAACATTTTTGGCACATTTATTTATGAAAATAATGGAAATTAGGAGAAAAGGAAAGTGAAAGGTCACAGGTTGCATGTGAAGAGGAAAATGAAGGAAAATAATGGAAAATGAAGAAAATAGAGGCCTCATTGATAAAAAAAGACTTATGAGGATCAGTGGGCAAGGCTTGATCAATTCAATTTTGGATCTCTCTCATTATTCTCTCTCTCTCACACACTCTTGGAAACTTAGAGTTTCTTGGAGCACTTTGGCATTGGAGCAAGAAATGAAAAGAAGGCAAGAGGAAGCAAAGATCAAGTAGGGAAAGGTAGGATCAAGCAACTACAACAGGCTTCATTGTAGGTATCAACTTGCATGTGTATTTTCCTTGCTAGATTTGGCATGCATGAGATTGCATGTGGTTCTTTTCTATCATGGCATGGGTTTTGCCCGGTGTGACAATATTTTCCTGATAGCTTTGATGAGATGGGTTCTCTCATTCGATTTATGTGGGATGGCCGGATTGTATTCAAAGCTGAGTGGGGTGGATCTACGAATTAACAAACACATGGTCTAGTGGTCCCTGAACTGGATTATGGATCATGAAGCCACTGACCCAGTAATCCCTGAACTAGACTGTGGGTTGCGGTAAAGCCAGATTGTGTGCCTCGGTGGGCCTAGGAATCCTTGCTGGTGAATGATGGGATATACGATAAAGCCAAGAAGTGGATTTTCTCTTCGTTGGGCCTAATGGTCCCGAGATGGGATGCACGGTAAAGCCTGGAGAGTATGTCTCAGTGTAGGGCCTAGTGATCCCTGAATCGGATTGTGGATTGCTGTAAAGCGTGAGAGACTAGGAGGCACTCAAATTCCTCACGGTGTAGGCAGATAACTCTGGTGACATCCATGTTGATTAGTGTTTTTGGTGTGTTCTATGAGTCCCACATTCATGCTTGGAATATATCACGGGGGTGACTGGCTGAAGAGATACTTGGCTCAACCAATCTATGGTCGGGTGGAACGTGGTAGTCCCATATCCGATTGGTTCATTCCATTCATTAATGGGAAATTCATTCCCTTGATTTTCATGTGTAAATGTACTGATGTGTATATGGATTTTGATGGATGATATGTTTATTATGTTTTTGTTCCTATTATGCTGGTTATATGTATATTTTATGACAACAGCTATGTATGGCTCTTAGCATGTTTTACTTATATATGAATGGATAATGTGTCTGTGACCTAATAGATGGTAATGCAACAAATGCCATGAGGGAACAATGGTTCATAGCAATTCTCAAGTAAGTATGATATCCCTACACTTAGTTCTATTGTTTACGCCTGTACGTTACATGTTGATGGTATGTTTGATGAAATGGCTGTCATGGCTATTAAGGGTTTGGTTATGGTCTTGTTCAACTTATTGCTTTTACATCATTGTTTCCCTGTATTTTTACTAATTCTAAGTATCACTCCATTATGGGCAGTGACCTGGACTCTAGCACTGAAAAAGTGGCTTAAATCCTGGGGTCACTGGCACATAACTGACAATTTTGGTCTCTGGTCGCTAGCAAGCAAGCCTGCGAGAGCAAGTTTGGGTTGCTAGTCACTCCCTTGCCCATAACATGAGAGCGACTATGGCCTAATAGATCCAGAACAACAGTGGGACCCAGGGACACGCTGTTTGAGTGATTGACATATCTCCTAAGGATTTTGAAGCCGATGTTGGATGACTATGTGTGATATTTCCGTTGATTCCCACTTCCTTAAGGTCACATAGGAGGTCGAATCTGATCATAGTAGCCTTTCGTCTCATGTTTACCCTGGTTGGCATGGTTACTTGGGTAGATGTGGGAGGAGGGTGTTACAAAGAGGCTAATAAGTGTGTATATTTATGTAACCAAGTACCCCTCAATGTTTTGTTAATCGATTACTTGATTTTTACTTGTTTGAAGGGATTTGAAAAGTCGGTTTACAATTTCCATTGTTTACAAGAAAATGGTCCAATGATTAAGAGAGGTGGTCTTTAATAGTGAACCTCGTGTGTTGGGTGAGGATGATGATCTTTGTGTTCCGTGAAATTAGGGACAAAAGGACACATATTAACCTTGTCAAACTTAATTACATATCTCAATGGGCATGTGATTGTATTCCCTATTTATTTGGAATATCCATGTCAACATTCAACATGCATGAATGCTTGGCATACACAACTCACAATAACCATGATATAACATATGAACATAATGCATGAATCAAAGCCATGATCATAAAATAATCACACACAACATTGGGGCTAATCTTTGACCATTTAATTAGTTTCAATAAAACCACAACATAAAACTAGTTACCTCATACGCGATTGTATCCTTAATGGACTCCTTGATATATCACGAGGACAATACTCTTTGTATGTTAATGAACTACGAGAGACAAAGTTTGTTCTTCTACCTAATCCACTAATCTTCCATGCACTTGTTCCTTTACCAAGTGATACATTACCAACCAAGCTCTACGTCAAATAGTCTCTTTTGGTTAACATTTACTTAGTAATTGATCAACATAGCTACAAGCTCTGGTTAAATCAAACTCAATCACTAATACCTAGCAACTACTTAATTTCATTACATGGAACATCAATGAGATAATCAAGCATCTCTAAGGAGATCCAACCATTGAATCATCTATATAACTTTGTGAGTGGACGTGTCATTGATTCATCTCTAAGGGATTTAGTCGATCGCCTATGTGTAACTTTTAGAGTCATATTTTGTGAGTGTGTGTGTCATCAACCATCTTAAAAAGATTTATTCAACTACACGTTAATGGAATTCATTGATAATCTTTATTATATTAAAACATTCACATATTTCATCCCAATCATTACAATTTAGTTTAAGGATACAACAAACTTCAAAAGTCTCCAGCACATTTCTCCTTAGAGGGTGAAGTAGAGAGCCTTGAACATATTTTTTCTAACAAATTCGAGTGGAGATTACAAATGTCCAAAGACATACTATACTATAAATATAACCAATCACAAATAACTTTAAAATCCCTCGACCTACCCTTTCCAAATTCCAAATTCCAAATGATCAAACACTTAATTTAAGCCAAACACAAAATGATTCAAATTACGATGCCTTTGCCATTTATCCCTAGTCTTTTGTTGACAAGGGGAACATTTTAAAGTTGTCCAAGAAGCAAGCAAAGCAAAGCAAAGCAACAGAGAACGTACTCACCAGAGCATCTCATTCACAAGCCCTATCAAAACAAATAATTGGGAGAAATTCCCTACCGAACTCAACAATTTGGCCCCCACCAATCAATTATTTTTATAGTTGGTGCCCATAAACCTAAGCAAAGGAATGGGCCATGCACTCGAGAGGCTGAAATTTTCTTCGTAGATGCAAACACATCATCCGTTAGAAAACAAACGAAGAAAGCCGATGGTCATGTCACCGGGGCAACGGCACGAGAAATGAGAGCAAAATTTGACCGGTGTCCCTACCCTTACTTAAACCTAATCTTTCTCAACCATGCGAGGGGCCACTCAAGTACTGTTGGAATCCATATCTCCATTCCCCACACAAAACCCTCCGGAGACTTTTCCACTACGACCTCTCTCAATCAATGTGCTCGCCACGTCTAGTGAGTTGTATATGTATTTTGAAAGTGTTTTTCTTTAACTTGAAGACAACTATTACCTTCACGTTCTCCATGGAGGTTAGGTATTGTGGAGGTAAAAAAAAAATAACCTAATAAAAATACATGTATTTTAATAAATGTTTATGTATTTTTCAAGGAATTAAATTAGTAGATATGATAAATGTTAAGAGGTGTTAAAGTTTTAATGATTTTTTTGGTTTGTTTGAAAGTGAAAGATTTCAGGCCTTCTATTTTAAAGTATTTGATGTTTCTAGAAGATTAATAAATGTGATATTAAGATTGATTTTTAAAATTTACTTTTATATTTTATAGATTAGTGTGGTGAGATATATAATTTAATTTAATATTAATTTAAAAATAAAGTATAATATAATAGTGGAAAATTGTTTATTATATATTAAATTTGAAAGAGTGTTATAATCAATATAGATTACAAAAGTTTAAAATCAAGCAATATTAAAAAAATCAATATATATATATATATATATATTTATTTATTGATTGTGAACTGTAACATTTTGTATCACTTACTTAAAAAATAAAATATATGGTTATTACATTCATAGTGTTTTATGAGACCCTCCATATAAGAAGAGAGTTGGGCTTCTCCTAACACACACAAACTATAATTTCTACTCCTATAGATCTAGACAAGTGAGAATACATCAACAAAACCGAAACACTAGGCATCTCGTAAGACCACTGTAGGATTACATAAGCAATACAGATCACTAGGCATCTCATAAGCCAAGACAAGAATAGAACTACAGTTCTAACAAAGGTTTATCCATTGACCTAACGACCCATCATCAAAGTCAACCATAACAACAACAACATTAAAACACCACGAATATAAAACATAATTGAAACCTTTCAAGTTGCATCGACCACGAAAGGATTGTCCTTGTAAGTTGCACCTGCCGCAAAAAACGTGTCCAACATACCAAAAGGTTCACCATTGCGCCCAATTGTCGGGACCAAAACATTGGAAACATCTAGCAATAAACATGATTAAAGAGTTGATATAACAAATTGACTGTGAAGAGTGACGAGCAATTAAAAATACCAAGAAAAAGCACTGCAAAACCCTGCTCACACCAAAACAAGTGCGAACCCAAAAGCACCCCCAATTCGACCCACTAGCTCCACATATCCCTGACCTGTGCCACACCATTACCAAATGATGACAAGTGTAAGCCCGACACTTCTTCCAATACACTGTTCCCTCCATGGATCACACCTCCATCTGGGATAGAAGTTTATACACTAGTTTATTAGTTTCGTTTTAATTTTTCTTCTTTGACAGATTTGTAAAGAGAGAAAGGAGAAACATTTTTCATCGAAATTCTTCTCCAAATTTAATAGGAATTTTGTTAAAAGTTATAGTTCCACTTGATTGTTGAGAACTTTGACTATATAATTTTATGTTTGGCAGTCTTAGCTCATTTCAAGAAGAGCTTAATTGTTCAAATTTCAAAAAACAAAGGTATCAAGGTAGAACTTTGCCTGGCTAGGAAAAATAAAAGGCATAGTCTAACTTATAGATGAACTGACCTTCTTTACGACCATTTTTTAGGTTAGTTTTAATCAAAATCCAACAGAGATTTTTTAAAACTTGAGTTTAAATTGTTTAATCTAAATTATTCAAGTGCTCCATGGGTTTTCAAGGGTGCTCAATCCATTTATGCATTCAAAAATTTATTTTAAACAACAAAAAATCCTAAAATTGTATTGTTGGATTTTGGTAAATTGCGGTGAAAAAAGCTATTTCGTCTATAAGTTAGACTACGCCAAAATAAACTCATTGGAAATGTCAAATTTGATCATAGAACTTTGCGCTTAGGAGTTTTAACCCATTTTAAGAAAAAAT
This sequence comes from Pinus tabuliformis, assembly GCA_031772625.1. Lineage (NCBI taxonomy): Eukaryota > Viridiplantae > Streptophyta > Pinopsida > Pinales > Pinaceae > Pinus > Pinus tabuliformis. The sequence goes on along the minus strand of CM062817.1, from coordinate 535,029,870 downwards.
GAATTTTTCAAAAAAAAAAATAATAAAAATAAAAATAATAAAAATAAAATAAAATAAATTAGTGTATCAAAATAAAACATTATCTTGCCAAAAAAAATAGACTCTTTAGAAAGGTCTAGTTTGACCATAAAACTTTGCATTTAGGGGTTTTAGGCTGTTTTGAAAAGAACCAAATTATTTAAATTTTAAAAATGAGCATATCGAGGCATAACTTTGCCTCGCTAGGAAAAAATATACTCAATGGAAAGGTTGAGTATATCAAATATTTAGTGTGTATGTGTGTGTGTGTGCCATATGTTCATCATGATGTGATTTAGTGATTAGTTGGGGTGATTGTTCCGAAGAAGACCCATGTTCAAACGCTAGCAAGCTTTCCCTCACCTTATGTGGTGGATCATTAGAGGCGTCCTTAATGCGGATTTGCCACATTGATTATAGGAAATTTGTTGTTGATATTGTATTGACTTGCATGTTATTGATGATTAATGTAATTGTGACCTAGCCATCATTTATTACTGAGCTTTTGAACTCATATAACATGACTTTGTTTTGATATGTGTATGTGTGTGTGGGTTTAACATTACTAGATGTCAAATTTGATTCCATTTTAGTTGTTGTATATGACATTATCTTTTCCATATTATGTTGTAGAACATGTTTTTCATAGAAAAATATCATTGCCATTAGCATTGAACCATATCTCCATTGATAAATTATACATTGTAAATAAATACATTATGTACATACTCCAATAATAATTTTAAAGAATCAAAATTTTGCATAAACCTATATAAAAGTTAATCCTCTAATAGTGGTCATGGTACCAAAATTATAAACATATACCTAAACTGGACTTATATGTGAACTTTCTCAACCAATTTTACACAAGTAAACTACTCCTTGTTAAACCAAATTAAATAACATGATGAAGATGTATTTTTTTATGTAACCAAATGTTTTTTTATTAATTTATATGGAAATGTAAGCCTTAATTTTATATCAATATAATACAAATGCCCACTTTAACATGAGAGAGAGATTTGAGACTTGTAACTTTTCTATACGAAAGCAATGATCTTGCTAATAAGGTGATCCCTTCACCCCCATATGAAGGTGTTAAGGTGTACAAGAAAATCAAATTGTGTGACTAATATTATATGGACCATGCCAACAATGTATTTCAATATTAGTTAGTGAATATATGGAACATCTATGGAGATTAAAAAATACACCTATGGAATTTTTTGGTTAGAATTTGTGACACGACTAAGGTGTAGTGTCTTTTGAATTTTGTTTTGTCCTATAATTACTTATAATTACATGGACATAAAGAATAATGTTATTTAGTATGTGTTTTGCACTCTCATTTAAAAACAAAATACAATGATGGGGCAACCATATACTAATGTAACAATTCTCTAAACATAAAAATTATAGATATAATCGAGAATTACGAACTCTTTATTCCCTACTTCTTCTCAACCAACTCATTGAAGTGTCCTCTATATAACAATTCACTGATACTTTATTAAATCATTGATTTGATTGGCCAAGTCAACTCTAATGTCTATCATGTTCCTTTTTTTTTCATCACTGACTTGTAAATGTCTCATTCAACTCTTCATCCTTGGTCACGACTTTTCATTTTTCTTCAGCATGTTGTATTTGTGCGTCACACCATTATTTTCCTACCACATCGCTCTTCACATTCCTTATCACAATATTGCACACTGCAATGTCCATTTACACATCCATCCATATACAAATAATAGAAAACCAAAACCTACTCATGGGGCAACAATGTACAAATAATGCTTCAAAAACAAGATTACATATACAATCAAGTATTGTTAGTGCTTTTCTTCTTACTTGGTTTTTTGTCAACTAAACAACACTCCCTCCATGTTTGCATGGATCAAGTAATCTAACTCTAATATCTCTCATGTTCTTTATTCTCATTCACTGGCTTCTCAACAACTTATTTTACTCTTCATCCCTTGTCATGACCTTTCATTTTCTTCACAATCCCTCCTCTTTGACTTCCCAACTACCTATCTAACTCCTCGTCTTTTGTTGCTATCTTTTTTTTCCTTCAATATTATCTATATCTCTTATAACTTTCATTTTCTTCAACACAATCCTGGCTCTTTGACTTCCCAACCACCTAGCTAACTCTTCATCTTTTATTTTCCTTCAATGCTATCTATGTTATCTATATCTCTATAACTTTGTTACATTGTTCTTTTCCTATTACACCACTTTGTATTCTCACATTGCATTGTTACATTCATTCTAGTGGGTATCAATTTTTTGCGTACTCTATTTTTAATAAGTAATTTAAATATGTTATGATTTAGATCTATCTTATGAACTTCACACTCGCACATTTCATTATATTGGAATTTCCTCTTTCAAACCAACACACACACATAAACTATAAACTATAGCTAAGTACTCCTAACACACATAAACTATAATTTATACTCCCAGAGATCCAGACAAGTGAGAATACGTCAACAAAACCCAAACACTAGGCACCCCGTAAGACCACTGTAGGATTACATAAGCAATATAGATCACTAGGTATCCCGTAAGCCAAGACGACAATAGAACTACATTTCCAACAAAGGTTTATCCATCGGCCTAACGACCCATCACCAAAGTCAACCATAACAACAATAATAAAACACAACGAATATATGATACAATTGAAACCTTTAAAGCTGCATCGACCACAAAAGGATTGTCCTTGTAAGTTGCACCTGCCACAAAAAAACTTGTTCAACATACCAAAAGGTTCACCACTACACCAAATTGCTGGGACCAAAACACTGCAAACATCTAGCAATAAATAGGAACAGAGAGTTGATATACCAAATCAGTCGTGAAGAATGATGAGCAACTAAAAATGCAAAGAAAAAACACTACAAAACCTTGCTCACACCAAAACAAGTGCAAACTGAAAAGTACCCCCAATTCGACCCACTAACTCCACATATCCTTGACCCGTGCCACACCATTACCAAACGACTACAAGTGTAAGCCTGACACTTCTTCCAATACATCGTCCCCTCCATGGATCACACCTCCATCATGGATAGAAGTTTATATACTAGTTTATTGTTTTCTTTTTATTTTTTCTTCTTTGATATATTTATAAAGAGAGAAAGGAGAAACATTGTTCATCGAAAAATTCTCCAAATTTAATAGGAATTTTGTTAAAAGTTATAGTTCCACTTGATTGTTGAGAACTTTGACTATGAAATTTTGTGTTTAGCAGTCTTAGCTCATTTCAAGAAGAGCTTAATTGTTCAAATTTAAAAAAACAAGTGTATCAAGGTAGAACTTTCCCTGACCAGGAAAAATAAACTCTTTGGAAATGTCGATTTTTTCATGGCTAGGAAAAATAAACTCATTGGAAATGTCAAATTTGACCATAAAACTTTGCGCTTAGGAGTTTTAACCCATTTTAAGAAGAATTTGAATTTTTCAAATTTCAAAAAAATGGGTGTATCAAAACAAATCATTATCTTGCCCAAAAAAAAATAGACTCTCTCAAAAGGTTGAGTTTGACCATAAAACTTTGCATTTAGGGGTTTTGTTCTATTATGAAAAGAACCAAATTATTTAAATTTAAAAAATGAGCATATCAAGGCATAACTTTGCCTTGCTAGGAAAAAAATATACTCAATGGAAAGGTTGAGTATACCAAATTTTTAGTGTGTGTGTGAGAGATGTTCATCATGATGTGATCTAGTGATTAGTTGGGGTGATTATTCTGAAGAAGACCCATGTTCAAACACTAGCAAGCTTTCCCTCACCTTATGTGGTGGATCATTAGAGGTGTCCTTAATGTGGATTTGCCACATTGATTATAGGAAATTTGTTGTTGATATTGTATTGATTTGCATGTTATTGATGATTAATGTAATTGTGACCTAGCCATAATTTATTAATGAGCTTTTGAACTGATATAACATGACTTTGTTTTGATATGTGTGTGTGTGTGGGTTTAACATTATTAGATGTCAAATTTGATTCCATTTTAGTTGTTGTATATGACATTATCTTTTCCAGATTATGTTGTAGAACATGTTTTTCATAGAAAAATATCATTGCCATTAGCATTGAACCATATCTCCATTGACAAATTATACATTGTAAATAAATACATTATGTACATACTATAATAATAATTTTAAAGAATCAAAATTTTGCATAAACGTATATAAAAGTTAATCCTCTAATAGTGGTCATGGTGCCAAAATTATAGACATATACCTAAACTTGGACTTATATGTGAACTTTCTCAATCAATTTTACACACGTAAACTACTCCTTGTTAAACCAAATTAAATAACACGATGAAGATGTCTTTTTTTATGTAACCAAATGTTTTTTATTAATTTATATGGAAATGTAAGCCTTAATTTTATATCAATATAATACAAATACCCACTTTAACACGAGAGAGAGATTTGAGACTTGTAACTTTCCCATACAAAAGCAATGATCTTGCTAATAAGGTGATCCGTTCACCCCCCCAATGAAGGTGTTAAGGTGTGCAAGAAAATCAAATTGAATGACTAAGATTATATGGACCATGACAACAATGTATTTCAATATTAGTTAGTGAATATTGGGAACATTTATGGAGACTAAAAAATACACCAATGGAATTTTTTTGTTAGAATTTGCGACACGACTAAGGCGTAGTTTCTTTTGAATTTTGGTTTTGTCTTATAATTACTTATAATTACATGGACATAAAGAATAATGTTATTTAGTATGTATTTTGCACTCTCATTTAAAAACAAAATACAATGATGGGGCAACCATATACTAATGTAACAATTCTCTAAACATAAAAATTATAGATATAATCGAGAATTATGAACTCTCTATTCCTTACTTCTTCTCAACCAACTCATTGAAGTGTCCTCTATATAACAATTCACTGATATTTTATTAAATCATTGATTTGATTGGCCAACTCTAATGTTTATCATGCTCTTTTTTTGTTCATCATTAACTTGTCAATGTCTCATTCAACTCTTCATCCTTGGTCACGACTTTTCATTTTTCTTCAACATGTTGTATTTGTGCATCACACCATTATTTTCCTACCACATCGCTCTTCACACTCCTTATCACATTATTGCACACTGCAATGTCCGTTTACACATCCATCCATATACAAATAATAGAAAACCAAAACTTACTCATGGGGCAACAATGTACAAATAATGCTTCGAAAACAAGATTACATATACAATAGTATTGTTAGCGCTTTTCTTCTTACTTGGTTTTTTGTCAACTCAACAACACTCCCTCCATGTTTGCATGGATCAAGCAATCTAACTCTAATATCTCTCATGTTATTTATTCTCATTCACTGGCTTCTCAACAACTTATTTGACTCTTCATCCCTTGTCACGACCTTTCATTTTCTTCAACACAATCCCTCCTCTTTGACTTCCCAACTACCTATCTAGCTCTTCATCTTTTGTTACTATCTTTTATTTTTCTTCAGTACTATCTATATCTCTTATAACTTTCAATCCCAACTCTTTGACTTCCCAACCACCTATCTAATTCTTCATCTTTTATTTTCCTTCAATACTATCTATATCTCATATAACTTTATTATATTGCTCTTTCCCTATTACACCACTTTGTATTCTCACATTGCATTCATAGTGGGTATTGATTTGTATTCTCACATTGCATTGTCACATTCAGAGTGGGTATGCATTTTTTTGCATACCCTATTTTTAATAAGTAATTTAAATATGTTATGATTTAGATCTATTTTATGAACTTAACACTTGCAAATTTCATTATATTGGAATTTCCTCTTTCAAACCCTGCCTTGGGACTCATACTTAGACCTTCCTTGGATACTCTTGCATCAATTCGTGAACCCTCGCGCACATAGGATACTCCTTTCTCGTAGAATAAATCGCAATTGAGAGCAGGTTCGAGTCCGGCTTTTCGAATCTCTCTAATCCCACGTTGATTAATTTAATTTTTCGGGTGGAGTGGCGCAGTGGTAAAATGGCAGAGTTACAGCGCGGTGCTAAGGGATGAAAGTGAAACAAGGTGGCCGGTAAAACTTGGCTGGCCCAACTTACCAAGCACGCGTCTGACATTGGCCCTCCCTCTCACCAAAGAATTCAGACAAGCGAGTTCATACGAACCGTTATGTTAAGACAAAATATATTACATTAAGCTAACAGTCTGACTGTCACTCGACACCTGTTTAGATTCAGAGTAAACCGGAACATAATAGAAAGGAACAGCGTCGAGGACGACGGGAAACAGAGCGCAAAGGCTTCTGCTGGAACTTTAAGATCCGGGAGCTTGACGGCCGGAGGCTCAAAATAAGGTAATGTCGTTATTTTTTTGAAGAAATTTATGGGTCAAATCCCTTGAAGCGGCTGTAATTTTGCTGAAATGCGAAAATTGCCGTGATTTCGAGCATTTAATGGTAGAAGCCGTACATTTTGAGCTGTTGATGGGGAAGGGGATCGTTTCGAGCCTTTTAATGGTGTAAGCTGGTGATTTGGAGGGAGAAAACTGGCGATTCTGAGCTATTCGACGGTGAAAACTGAATATTTCGAGTCTTTTGGGGAAAGACTTGTCCCAGAAGCTGTCGCGGAGCCGAATGAATCTATGAACGGTTTAAATAGTGTCCGAAGCCTTTTATTTTGTGAATTTGCGGAAAATAGCTGTTTCTTTTGGAAACTAGCCAGGGTTTGATCTTGATTTTTAGTTGTGTAATACTGAAGACTGATCCCGGAACGCTTGGCGGAGGCAAATGAGGCTTTGAACGGTCTGAACGGGTCCTTGTGGTTGCTGGTTCGGTTAACCTTGTAAAGCTGGAGATAACAGGTAAATTTGTGGCCAGAGTTTGATGAGATTGGGGCTTGAAGTTTCTAGGTTTTGGATGTGAGCGACCAAGATCCTGAAGCAGCCCTCATGGAGGACTTTTACAGTCGCCCGGGGGAAGAAGACCTCTTGAGGGACTCGAATGTAAATGCTAAGCAATGTGGACCGGAACTGGCTTCCTTGGGGTCTTCGCTGACGCCTTCAGCGTCTTTTAGAACGGATGTCAAGGGGAGCAAGAAGAAAAACCCAATAAGGCCCAGTCTGGAGGGGGATGACGTCTTTCATTATTTACATGGCTCTGATCCAGTTAAGGTTGAGCTTAACCGGCTTGAAAATGAAGTGAGAGGTACGATTTGTGCCATAACTGTAAAATGGAGAAATATATTTATTTTTGTTTCTGGTTTTTGGTGAGAACTTGCGGTCCTGATATCTTATTAAAGCTTCGAGGCTGCAATATCTCTGTTTTTCCCTTGTCCCGTATTCAAACAAAGGAATCGAGTTCTTAACGTAGCCTTTCTTCAAACTTTATTTTTCGATTTCATTATTAACCACTAATAATTTTTTCACACATTTCGTGAAAGCTAACTTTTCATTTAGCCATCATGTTTTGCATTTCAAAGACACACCAAGAAAGAGATTCTCGCCATGAAAGACTTTGATGCTTATTTTTTTCGTGACATGTCTCTAATGCACTTATTGCATCCGTTAAAATTACTGAAGGGGATCGGTTTATGAAATTGTTGTGAAAATTATTAAATTTCATTCATCATGATAACTGCAACATATGTTTTTTTTCTTAATAATTTTTGAATTTTTTTTGGTATGTTTTCTGTCTGATGAAATGATTTGTCTTCTGTCTCATAAAATGGCTTGTCAGGGACAATGTGGCTGTTTTGATGCTAACTGGTTTGATCCTTTAAACATAAAACGTTTTGCTCACATATTTGTATCTTATCTTCGATAAATTGGCTTTTTAAGGGAACTGGTTTTTACTATGATCAGCATTTTTTTGGTCAAATGTGTGGTACAAAGGACATCCTTCAACAGGAAATATCTAAATATATATAATGTAGTTTTCTTATTTTGTTGATTCCTGAGTTGTGACATCATCAATTTAAATGACCGGCATGCCAGGTAGACTCTAAGTTCAAAGCTCATTGTGGTTTGCCTTTTTTATTTGTTTGAGTTTGCTATTAGGATTTCTTACAAATTGCCTTTTTCAGAGGTGTTTTGCTTCGGATTCTTGAGACTTCCATATGATATGTTTTTGGCTTGTACAATGTAAAAATAAATGGTCTTCATGAAACAGAATCATTTTGCAGAGTTTTCCAAATCAGCATCTCCCGAAACTTGCAATGGTTAAGACGATTCTCCTCTTCCTCTCAAATATGGCACACCGATGCCCAGGTTTTACAAGTTGGTCTCCAAAACTGGGAGTTGAGTGAGTGTTGTTGAATAAAATGACTCTCAGAGGGAAAATGCGCCTGTTTTAACCAGTTATTTTGTTTTATAATGTGCCTGTTATTTAACCAGTTGTGAAACGTGAATGCTTATGTTTGTGAAATATATTTGTATGTTTTGTGACATCTGAGATGTATATGAGTAATAGGACAAACATAAGGAGATGCAATATATAAGTTTTATTTGAACAATTTATTACGGAAGAGTGAAAACATGTAATTGAACATTTCGCGTGACAGTGTCAACATAATTGGTATCTTTTGGCAAATGACCATGCCATGGCGATTACATACGGAAACTGATAAGGTTTCTTTGTGTTCCATGCTTTTGATATACTTAGACACCATTCTTTTCTTGCTTTTTAGATAAGGATCGTGAATTAGCTGAAGCTCAGGCAGAAATCAAGGCTTTGAGGTTGACAGAGCGCATGAAAGAAAAGGCAGTGGAAGAGGTAATCTCAGGGTCAATAGCACGCTGGTTGTAGATCGCAGATCACTCAGTCCATAACTTTTGCTTTATAGTCTGCTACTTATTTAATGTTGTTATTGTCCAGCTAACGGATGAACTGGCGAAAGTAGATGAAAAGCTGAAGAACTGTGAAGCTTCTCTTGAAAGCAAGGCATGTTTATAGAAACTTCCAAAGGCTTCTAGTTGATTTTATGTTCTGGAAACTTTGCTTGATAGTATGTGCCTTTGCTTGATGGTATTTTCGATTGAATGCTTCCTGTGTTAGACTGGTTTATGAATGATTGATATTGTAAATTCAAATTTACAGAACCTTGAAATCAAGAAAATTAATGATGAGAAGAAAGCAGCATTGGCTGGCCAATTTGCAGCAGAAGCAACTCTTCGAAGGGTCCATGGTGCTCAAAAGGATGATGACATGCCACCTATTGAAGTTATTCTTGCTCCACTTGAAGCAGAACTCAAGCTTGCACGACAAGAGGTATTTTTATATGACAAGATTTCTGCTGTCATTTATATGCATTGGAATTGGCCTATGTTTGCACTTGCTCTTAGTCTTCTAGGGTTTATGAAGGTTCTTGGTTTTGGCAGATTTCAAAATTGCAGGAGGATAACAGGGCTTTGGAAAGACTCACAAAGTCCAAAGAAGCAGCCCTCCTCGATGCAGAGAGGACAGTGCAGTTTGCTCTGGCAAAAGCTTCGATGGTTGATGATTTACAGAATAGGAACCAGGAGTTGATGAAACAGATTGAAATATGCCAGGTTTCCTTTTGCTGATTTGGATTTTAGATTATTGCTTTTAGTTTGATAAAATAATGTTGCTTTGGTGGAGCTCAGGTTTCTTATATGATAAAACATGCTGGGCAGTTGGCTGGTATGGCTTTGTCTTGACAATTGATGTCTATTGTGTTACAGGAGGAGAACAAAATATTGGACAAAATGCATCGGCAAAAGGTTGCAGAAGTTGAGAAGTTATGTCAAACAGTTCGTGAACTAGAGGAGGCTGTCCTTTCAGGCGGGGCTGCTGCCAATGCTGTGCGTGATTATCAGCGGCAAGTGAATGAATTGATTGTAAGTCCTGCCATGCCATGCATTTTGACAATTTTGCTATTAAATGAAAGTTGAAACATTACTTTTTTTTGGTTAAATGACCATTCCAAATGGTTCAATTTGCATGCATATCCATATGTGTTGCATGTTTTCAGGAAGGTAAGAAGACACTTGAGAGAGAACTAGCTCGGGCAAAGATAACGGCAAATCGAGTTGCTTGTGTTGTTGCCAATGAATGGAAGGATGGGAATGACAAAGTCATGCCTGTAAAGCAGTGGCTTGAAGAGCGTCATTTCCTGCAGGTAGTTTGTAGCCTTATATTGTAATGGTTCAAGAATCCTTCAATTTGGACAGGTTTTTCCAGTTGTTATGGTTTTTTCCCTTAAGATTGGTTACTGTGTTTTTGTATGCAGGGTGAAATGCGGCAGCTTCGTGATAAATTAGCCATTGCAGAGCGGACTGCGAAAAGTGAAGCAGCACTCAAAGTAGGAAAGAATAGATTCTCTTCATTGTCTTTTTTATACCTTTACTTGGTTTCCAACCTATATCTTTGGTCATTGTTGCTAAACAAGCCTGTGCTTGCAGGAGAAGTTTCAACTACGGTTGAAAGTAGTTGAAGAAGGAATAAGAGGATCACCAAATGGTGCTATTCGACCATCCTCCTCCGATGGACGAAGCATTAGCAATGGTCCTTCTCGCCGCCAATCAATTGGTGGTGCAGAGATTGCATCAAGAGTCATGCCAAATGGTTTTGGTCCAAGGAGATCTTCACTTTCTCAAATGAGGTCTTCACTATCCAGTAATGCCAGTACAGTTTTAAAGAGTGCAAAGGGAACATCTAGGTCATTTGATGGTGGAAGATCATTTGATGGTGGGAGATCAATAGAACGCAACAAGACATTTACAAATGGACTCAGTGAGAACCGCACAACTAACAAAAGTAATGGGATATCCAGAAATGCCGAATCACATGATGCTGGGAAAGAGAATTCAGATAGCAAACCACCTGAATTTGCAGAAGTTGGGCCTGATGATTCTGTTTCAGGTGTGTTGTATGACATGCTACAAAAGGAGGTGATAGCCTTGAGAAAAGCTGCCAATGAAAAGGATCAAAGTCTTAAAGACAAGGATGATGCAATTGAGGTACATTCATTTTCAATCAATAGGTTACACTGTTTATCACTTCCGACCATTCCTTTCGCTCCGATATGTGAAGCATACATGAAGACTCACATTAACACTATTGAAATAAATTACTTAAATTGTTCATTCAGATGCTAGCTAAGAAAGTGGATACTTTGACAAAAGCAATGGAGGTGGAGGCAAAGAAAATGCGCAGAGAAGTAGCTGCCATGGAGAAAGAGGTAGCTTCAATGAGGATTGATAAGGAGCATGATCAAAGAGCAAGACGATTGAGTAGTTCGAGGGGAACTGTAAATAGCTCTCAGCTTTCCTCTGGAAGGTATGGACTTGCATAATTTTGTAAGATTATTGCCCAAATGTTATGCTGCTTTTTTAGAGCCTTTTGCAGAAGGGTAATTTTGTTTTTGGGACTAACCATATTTTTAATCTGATATATAGAGATTTGATCTTCTGTCTTTAATTGAAGTTTCTTCTTTAACATGTAAAAATAAATATCAAATTTGTAATGTTTTCCCTTAAGTTCCTTGTAGATACTTCTAGTAGATTGCATGTTCATGTTAATAGAAACTCAGAATTTTAACATAGAGATACAGTTATTTTTTACTGAATAGCCAATTATCCATAGAACCTTTTGAATTTCAGAGGTTTTGCATTTCACCTCCAGTTCAAAGTGTCTTTTCTGGTATTGTTTACTCCCAAGTTGTTGTTGACTCTTTTGAAAGTTGTTGCCTTTGCTTCATGGAACACAATCAAAAGTTTGGTATTCACCAATAGACTGCCATTATTTGACTATCCTATCCATGCCAATTCTTGATCATTTCTGGCTATGAATTATCTTATTCTGATTGTCATTGGCGATCAAATAACAATTACACTTATCTGGCTGGCAGCATGGGGGTCATCTTACTGGTTATGGTTCTATATGTTTATTCATTGAAAAACACTTTGTTGCATATCACAGCATCAAATGATCTATGTTCAACTGTGATTTAGCATCAAAATTTGTTTACAATTGCAGAACAATAACAAATGGTGCCAAAGGTTTGGTACTTGACACATAGACTCGCTTGTCACATAAGTTGAGAGTTTTCAAACTGGAAGTTTGTCCTCCTTTTACAAATAAAAAGGGAAAATGGGCAGAAAGTGATAGCTATATAATAACATTACAGATTATGGTTGACATTCTGATTTATAGAGGCTACTATTGGTGCATAATGATATTGTTATTTGGGTGTTTATGTGAGTCTATTTTGTACATTAATACTAAATTGTTCCTCAAAATGATTTATAGCTCAATATAATTGACCTGAGCAAATCCTAGTTTAAAATTTAAATATCTATATTCTATAGGTTGTCAACTTTCAACTAGATGGCACCACACATTATAGTGAAATTAGTTAATTACAGCAATTTTTTTTTTTTTTTTTTCTTAATTTTTTTTTTTCCACAAGAACTCTGCTTGATTTTGAATTAGAGAAGTTTGCTGCCAAATCTTATAGTAGTCTAATACAAAAAAACAGGTAAGAAGGCCATAGCAAGCGATGAAAAATACTGTTGTTTATCCAATTATTTTGATTGGACCCTATCCTAATCCATATGAGTAGTCCTGGCAGGGACACTATTCTAGTCCATATGAGTAGTCCTGGCAGGTATACCGCCTTATGAACTGGAATAGAAATATTGCCACGAGAAAAAACATTATGACGATTAAGATTGATAAGAAAAACTGGAAAATCTCTCCATTTGGGCCCACCCATGTATCCATTCCTGTGTCTTCACTGCGCATGGTTACTGCTGTTTGGTATGTAGGATTCATAGCTCCTACAGTGTCTTTCATAACCAGGTCAGGAGTTCATGGAACTAGAGTCCCAGAGAAACCATTGCAAGTAGGGTCTCCAGTGGACAGAAGCCAGAGGAGGAAGGGGATGAATTGCCTTGTGTGGAATCTGCAAATACCCCACTACTCTGTTAACCGAAGATTTCAGTTCTCCAAGCTGAGCATCTAATTCATAGATAATGCCTATGAGAAAATTGCGAAGGTAGAGAATTCCTTCTCAGCTTCTCTCAATTCCAACAGTTGAGTTGCTGTCTCCATGGCCCAGTCATCATGAAACTCCACTCTCTGCCCCTAACTTGTGTACACATTCCTCTTGCCATTGAACCTATCTGATGGTGGAATTTGACACCCTGCATTGAGCCTATAGAAGGCTGTGTTGGACCTTGTGTAGGCCATACAAAAAATAGCATAAATGATGACAGTGATAGTGGTCCATAGTGACGGGGGAGAGGAGACAAGTATCAGACCGACAGAGGTATCTTTGAGAATTTACCGAGAATTATACTAGGCAGGACTTCCCTGAACCCTGTCACCACTATGATATAGCAGCCATGACCAAGCATGGATAATACAGTATAAACCATGACTGAAAATACCACAATATAATAAACAACAAATCCTTCCAAAAACCTCTCCATATTAAATCTGCATTCAATTGTCTTCACACCTGGAGTACCATTCTGGACATCACAAGCCAGAGAGGTGATGGTATAGTATAATGTGTGCTGGAGTATTGTGACTGCCTGTCATTTCCAAGGTACATGGCTGGCATCAGAATTTGGAAAGTCCTTATCGTAGATGCAGGTATTATGGGAAGGTTTTTAAGGTTATTATCACCTCATTAACCTTTACAAAGCCAATCTCTAGTTGCATTGCTATGTTGGCTTGGAGATCCTCTAATGCATTCTGAATTTGTAAAAGGTAATTTTTTCAATGTAAGTCTTGACTTAAAGAAATGATCCTTTGTGTCAACCATGACAAGCTAAGATCTTGTAAAGGCACTGTCGATAAAAATATCTGATGATGGAGTCACCAATAACTGTTACCTTGCCAATGCCTTTCTCATTGAGTATGCTAAGGCCTTGATAAACTGCTAAAACCTCTGCTTTGTTGTTAGATGCTATCTGTGATACCCATGCATACTTTAATTCTTTCTGTTTGAGGTTAAAAATCTCATAATCAGAGAATACAGACCATCTACAATAATATCAAAAGAAGGCATTAACATATAGTGGTGGTGGAGCTGTGGAGGAAATAAGTAATCCCAGCCAATGCAAAGACAGATACAGAGTAATAGAATGTTTAAACCAGACATATGCTTTCAACATGGATAATGTTTACAGTGCTTTTCCCTTTTTAGTTTGTTTTCCGTGCTCAATGATCAATGCAGGCATTAATGGCAATAGATTCACTTGCAATCTTTATTTTTATATTTTTTTACTTTTAAGTACACAAACAGTGTGACCCATGGTAAATTTGTTGTGTTTCATCTTATAATAGATTTCTCTCCCCCAATGATATGTTGGTTTCTGTGTATATTATTTCATGCATGTTTGTGTTATTCTCTATTCTTTTTTCTTGGTTGAACTTTGCTACTTATGTTGTAGAGCAATACACAATGAAAAGACTGTTGCAACATAATATTTTAGGAACCTTACCTGCTATCTGTATCATTGAAACCGATGTGAGCTTTTTGTCTACTTGAAAGTATGTTTCTACCATAGTTTTAAAACTAGGGTGGTCTGACTCGGACTCAGCCTGGTTGACTGAGCCATACTCGTGCTCGGACCGACTAGGTCGATTATCCGGCTTGGCGGCCATTCCTTTACCGAACCGGCCGAATTGGTCACCGCACTGGCCGGTTCGGTAATGGACCAGCCGGACCAGTTGATCCTTACTTAAACCTGCCAATCTCGGCTGCGGGAAAAAAAGGCGGGCTAGGCAGACTTGAAATCAATTTTTTTTTGTTGTTTAAACTATTTCAGCCCCTCTACTGCTCTTACACGTCAATAAAGGTGACCCAACCCTCTCATATTTTCTCACAGCTAGCTCATTGCATTTGTGTGAGCATTTGTGAGTAGTTGTAGTTGGTTTTTGGAGCAGCATTGAGGAGGTTCTTGGGTGATTTTTGGAGTAGCATTAAGGAGTTGGTTTTTGGAGCAGCATTGGTTATGTGTTTTAGTTTTGATCTCTATATATTACATGTATTGGATAGTGCTTTGGGTGCCATTTTGATATAATAGATATATTCATGAGCATACGTTGATCAAGTGTTGTCTTCTCTCTATTATTCTAATGCTTTGAGTTTGGAATCATGAATGGAAATCTTTAAAAATATGTTTTTTTTTATTAAAAATTAAATATTTAATGTAATTTTTACAAACACTGAGTCATTGGAACCAACTAGATTGAGTCGATACTGAGTCGGAGTTGACCATTAGCTGGTTTCGAGTGTGAGTCCGAGTTTGAAAACATTGGTTTCTACAAGTCCAAGGATGATTTTGGAAAGTTTGGATATGGTTGGACCAATCGATTGGGGATTTATCGTGTATGTCGCATTTGCTTGTCATGATGAAATAAGATCCCTTTTGGATTCATTTCTAAGTAGTCTTCTGTGTTTAGTGGGGATAGCATGTTTGAGGATTGAATTCTTAGCTCTAAGGCTTTATAGCATGAAAATGTGTTTTTGTTCTTGAGTAATGACAAAAGTAATTTCTAGTGGATATGTTATTAAACTTACAAGAGTAAGTAGTGGTGCCATATAGGTTGCATGATGATCAATACGGGTTCTCTCTTCCTGATTGGACAATTGCCGACATTGTTGCATTATAAATATGACAATTTTCTTACCTCAAACTTTTTCTCTGTTTTGGCATGCTTGTGTTCTTGTCGCAATTAAGGAAAACTTTAGGATTTGTACGATTTGGTCTGTTGGTTTTTGCATTGATGGTGTGTGTTGATTTGTGGTAGCATCGGATGTGCTTTAGCCACAAAAATTGGTGGAGAGGTGAAGGCACATACGATCTCCAAGACTCAGAAATCGTTTGGGGAAATTCTGTTCGGTATATTTTGCAGGTATTGCCTTTTGGGAATACCTGCAAAATATCAATTGGCTCTCAAGCTTCTAATGAGCAACAAATACACAGTGAGTGAAGGGTTGATAACTTGCCCAACATCTATGCTCTTCTGCATCAGCAACTTTGTGGGCAGTCTTCTTCCCCCAGCTCTTCCTTCAAACAACATTCTATTATGAGCTTTCCTCATTCGACCTCAAATGCTAGGAGAGATGGATCTAGCAGATCATGACATACAAGCATCACTTACTTTCCAATTCTCGGTAAGCATCACTTACTAAACTTAGGAAAATTAAAATATTAATGGATATTAATATAACACTGGGTGAGAATGTTCTAAATGACATGGATCAAGCCAAATCTAATCTTAGCCATTGATTAGAGACTTAATCTCGGCTGTTGAAGACTAGACAGGAAAAGTATAAGAGGAGGCTTGAGGGTCAGTTGGAGGTACACCAAATTGATGAGTCAGTGCGATTTTCTAGAGTGAGGTTATTTTTGAGAGAATCAAGCAAGTGATCTGTTGCAGTGAGGGGCAGTTCTGCACGAGGCCGAGAATACATAGCAGAGAGGCAGAGATAGTGCTAGAGAGACAACACAGAGCTTGGAGAGGTTGACGCAGAGCTGGAAGCTACGTAGAGTTTGAAGAGGCCATCGTGGGGGACGCAAAGGGTCTGAGGGTTGACGCAGAGAGCCAAGGGGTTGACGGAGAGGCTTCAATAGTTGTGCAGAGGCTAGCAGAGCTGACGAAGGGCCAAGAGGCAGCGCCGAGAGATTTTCGTGGGGCAGACTGAGTGTTGGTGAGCTGAGAGGGTGACACAGTCCCTATTAGAGTGACACGTAGCAGTGAAAACTGCCATAGTTGTTGTGGGATCGTTCATCCTTTGATTAATCAGCCGTAATATTTGTCTTCGAGAAGAGGTACTGTTGCCGAGGGCATTCTCTGTTGGGTGAGCAATTTCTGGCACCATAGTTGTATTCATAAACTACATAATAATAAAACCCTCATATTTGCTGCACCGGTTTTCCCGCATTGGGTTTTTCTGGGGACGATTGTCCAAAAATAACAGTGTCCCTTGTGTGTTTGTCTTAGTTATTTCAATCGCTGATCTGTACATGAGTTAAGGGTGCATTTGTGTTTATTTTCAGTATTTCTATTTATAAATAACTTGTTAATGAAAAGAACAAGTAGGAGAAAATAAACCAGATAATGCAGTAAGGATTTCTAACATGCCAGACTTAGAAATTTCAACAGTGTGTTAATGCTACAGAGTTCATCCAACTATATAAAAATTGTTAGTGGGAAATAGAAGGGATTAATTGGACAATGTTGATCCTCTAGCGATGCTAGGATATGGGCACCTAATAAGAGTTGGGCATATGCCACATATGTTTTAACCTTGAATCTTGCCAATTTCTAGTCAAATTCTCAATCAACATCCAGAAAAATACATCTTGATAGACTTTCCTGAACCAAAGGTCATAGCTATGTTTGATATATAATTGCAACCTACCTATCAATTTTTAAGCAGTCACTGTTGATTTAGCCATGCTAGAACATGGACACCTAATAAGAGGGGCATATGTTTGGATCTTGTATCTTGCCAATTAAAAGTCAAAATCACAATCAACCTTTTGCAAATTATATCTTGATAGACTTTCTCTTCAAATGCCATAACTATTTCTTCCCGATGAATGCATTTCTTCCCAATGAACATATCAATAGACTTTTCACGACATGGGCACCTAATAAGAGTTGGGCATATGCCACATATGTTTTAACCTTGAATCTTGCCAATTTCTAGTCAAATTCTCAATCAACATCCAGAAAAATACATCTTGATAGACTTTCCTGAACCAAAGGTCATAGCTATGTTTGATATATAATTGCAACCTACCTATCAATTTTTAAGCAGTCACTGTTGATTTAGCCATGCTAGAACATGGACACCTAATAAGAGGGGCATATGTTTGGATCTTGTATCTTGCCAATTAAAAGTCAAAATCACAATCAACCTTTTGCAAATTATATCTTGATAGACTTTCTCTTCAAATGCCATAACTATTTCTTCCCGATGAATGCATTTCTTCCCAATGAACATATCAATAGACTTTTCACATCCAAACTGTTTCTACCCTATATGTGCATCAGACTTTCCAATATTTATAATATTTAAATTGAACATCTTTTCATAGGATGGAACTGGAATAGATACCTCATGCACTTTGTTACCCTTAAAGATATTTCCTGCGTGAAGTGTTCAATAGCTTAAACATGGGCTATATCCATGTCTAGCTGTCATTACCAATCATAATGTGCTCATTTTTACAATTTTTCCCAATGGGCCTCAGCCAAACCTTGTGTGATCTAATTTTAGAAACACATTTAAGGTTTCTGACATAATGTTAGGGATGGCATCATATATGTGGGCTAAAATAGAGCTTAAGATAGCATGCCTTAATAGCGAAATTTCAAAACACATTATATAGAAACATATTCTGTAGGGATTGCATAAGCTTTTCTAGATACTGCCTGATGACCATCAAACTCAACCATTTTCTGGTCGCCGAGTCTCTGAGCCTTTACTTTGTTGTAACTTTTTGGATTATGTTCCATGGCCAATAAACAGATCTATAGCAAACTTAAGCTGATCTGCCGTTAAATCTGCCGGAATTGAGGTTAAAGCCAAAATGATGCTGGTAGAACACCAGCAGTTTTGTTTGAACCTTTGGGTAATTAAAGCATGATAGACATCATGTCAAAAGCAAGACTAAACAGCGTGCTTCCATGAAAAAAATTCGTTCCCTAGCTTTCTTTGCAATTTTTTTTTTTCACAAAGACGTTCCAAACACAATTTTTTTCAAAGAAACAAATTTTTTTGAGTGGGGCAGCCTAATATTCAGGCATATGGCCCTAGTATTGATATGCAATTCATGGTAATGTTAAATTCTTAAAGTAAAAGTGACATTCTCCTTTTACTTAAATTTTTAACATTACCATGAAATGATTCAGGATGTTTGATAGTGGTTTCAATCTCATTGGATTTCATATGGGGAAAGTAGAATTTTAGATCTCACTCAAAATCCAACAGACTCATCAGTTTTTCAGGATTTTGGGGGGATTGCAATGTTGACATTGGATTTTGTCATGTATTAGGGTATGGAACTCATATTTAATTAAGAGCACCAAGCCCTCTATGTACCTTGATGTTAGTGACATTGGTTGTCAAACTCCTTTATCATGTGACCCTACTAAAAATGTACCCATCACTCGAATAAAACCTTGACTTGACTTGCTATGTTTTTTCTATCTTGTTTTAATGCTTAGAGGGTGATATTAATGACAAAGATCCCAAGATAGACAATGATTTTGATGATATGTAGGTATTTGTTGTTGCATGATTTTTTTGGATGCTAGAGGCCATCTAGAGCCTATTTGTTGATGTATTTTTGGTCAGAAATGGATTTCACTCGATGCTATTTTGGTTATGTGCACCGTTTAATGCTATATAAATGAGAACTCGTAATTTGTAGACATGTGGTTGATGAAGATTATAACTACTAGATGAATGCTGTTATATGGTTTAATCCATGTTTTTGTTTTTTGTTTTTTAATCACTAATTCATCATTCTACATGCTTTAATTAACATATATGCATCAAAATACATAAAAATATATATTATATAAAAGTCGCTCCCAAAATCGCTTTTGTCCCAGGAGTTTTTGAAAATGTCGCTCCCCACTCCCACTCCTGCTTCCCGCTTCTGTTCCTGCTCCCAAGCAGCCATGGGATACGTAAATATGCACAATAGGACTAAAAAGCAATGGAAGGTGCCTATGCTTTCTTTTGAGCAGAGCAAATTTTTTCAAATGCTTACTCCAAAGTTCTAGGGATCACTACCATTCGTATGCTTACTCCAAAGTTCTAGGGATCACTACCACTCCATTCTCAAAGGTGACAAGCTGTCTTCTGCCTAGTTATATAGGTTTTTTAAGCAGCAAGTCTTTGCATATGCTTACTTTTAAGTCCTAGGGATCACTACCATCCCATTCTGTAAGGAAACCCATCTATTAGACTATTTGACTTGCCACAATGCCCAAAGTCATTCGATCAATTTGATTTGCTTTGTCCAAAGTTTGACTTTTATCAAACTAACTTTCTGGTAGAATATTTGTCCATTGAATCTCTGTAATCATCTAAATAAGGCAAACACCTGACTTCACTTTGTAACAAATTTAGTCAGAAAATTTCTAGATTAAAAATGGTATTTCACATTTTTGGAACTAAGGTATCTGGAGACTATGGTTTGCCTGCCTTGTTACAAGTTTGTTAAGATAAACTGTAAGCAGAAAACGCGTTTACACCTTTTTAGATCCGTGGCATCTAGAAATGACCTTTTGAGCCCTAGTGTGCCTTGTTATGTTAATGCTCTTAATGCTGTTTTCTTAAAGATGGCCTTGTAGGACAGGAAATGGAATCGTGCAGCCAACTTAATTTTTAGTTTGTTCTAATTTGGTTCAGATTTATTAGCTTTAGGAACTTTTCCCTACTTGTTATACCCCAACATGCTGATGCACCCTTTAGTAGTACTGGCATATCGTCTATTTGAGGACATCTCTTCCTACATTGTCCTGGAAACATGAATTCGGAACACTTTGTTGTATATGTAGCAAAAGTACTTTTCTCCCCCTTGGATGACACATTCCAAATACCTGTTACAGAAATGATCACATTCTTCATTTGGCAACTGTAGGATTTTTTTCTTGCTTTAGTTTTGGTATGTTTTCCTGATGGATATGACATGTGAAACAGTTCTGGTTTTTATATGATTTAGATTTTTGTTTTATGTTTAGCATTTTGTGCACTTAAAACTTAAGTTACCAGGTATGCACTTACTCCTGGATATTTCCATATCTGTGCCCTTGCTCGATATGTTTGGGATACATAGGAGAAATCCCATGTGCATGCTTAAAACTTAAAAGAAAAATAATTAAAGCATAAAATTAAAATGTAAGATATAAATAAGAATCCGATGCCTCAGTTCAGACCACTATACAAATTCAAGCTGCAATCCACATCAATTATATGCAACCTATTTTAATGGCAGAAGGCAATTTTCTTGTTGATTTTTGTTTTTTGGCTGAGTCGATGGAGAATTGATGGAAGATTGTCTTCATTGTTCAGTGATTTAATTCAATCTAGGCTGATTTCTTCAACTTACAGGTATAAAATGCAATGCATATCTATATATACTATATTTTTTATTATATATTTGTAATACCCTGATTTTGATGCTTGAAATCTAGTGATCAGCTTATATATAAATTGTAAATGCATGGTTATAGTGGTAAAGTCAAGCCATTTGAGCTTAATAAATGACCCTATATGTGAATGATGTAAATATGGTCGCATGGAATTTTAGTGTAAAGTTCAAGGGCAAGGTTCAACTATTGAATGGCTAGGCATGCAGATCCACCAAAGGGGAAGAGCAAGGGGGGCCATGGAAAAGAAAGTAAATCCTTTATTGCCAAGTGTCAACCAAGTGTCAACCTATGGACTTCCTTTTTCCACCACGTTCCTTAAATGAAGCACCCACCTCCATTGACTTGTAAAACCAATCATTGAGTACATGTAAGAGGTTGGTGGAGAAGTTTTGTGATGTTGATATTGAAGCATGGGTTGAGTACAATCATCATGGGTAAGTGCAAAGAGTACTTCTTTTCTCTTGTCAGAATGGTTGCAATTTTCCAGTTATCATTTCCCTCAACTGTCTCATTTGTCATTCATTTATTCAATCTCAAGTTCACACTGTAAGCTTCTCACGCTGTGCTCTCTTTGCTAACTATGAATCGATCTGAAAATTGACCAATTCAGTGCCAGGAAGAGGAAATTGCAGACCTAGGGTCAGAGACAGATGGCTTTACATAAGATAAGATAGATAATTTTATTAATGTTCAACAAATAAGCACAAAAAGGTAGGTTGATGGGATTGTTGAGTACATTGATATCAATACAAAGTGGAAATACCAAATTGGCTCCTATAGAAAGCAATATACAAAAAGTAAAAATATCTATCCATTCTAAAGATTGAAAAACCACCTCAACTCCAAGAGCAGGTGGCCATATTGGGAGAGAGATGTACAAAGTAGATAGATCCGAGAATTGGAAAGTAAGTGATGCTTGTATGTCATGATCTGCTAGATCCATCTCTCCTAGCATTTGAGGTCGAATGAGGAAAGCTCATAATAGAATGTTGTTTGAAGGAAGAGCTGGGGGAAGAAGACTGCCCACAAAGTTGCTGATGCGGAAGAGCATAGATGTTGGGCAAGTTATCAACCCTTCACTCACTGTGTATTTGCTGCTCATTAGAAGCTTGAGAGCGAATTGATATTTTGCAGGTATTCCCAAAAGGCAGTCTAAAAATTGGACTTATTTTGCCTACATTGAAGAGCACAGGAAGGGAAGAATATTTTCAAGGGGTTTTTGAGCAGAGAAAGAGAATATCTTCCTTGTGTTGTGTGGGGCAGTGGAAGAGAGTGCCATGGTTGTTTGATGGTTGGATTAGATACTTCCAGTGCTTTGTAGTGAGTAGATTGGCTAAACAGCATTCAAGCAGTGGGCTGGGTTGAGTGACGTAGAAGCATGTAGCTTGGTTCCTTCACCTTGGTGGCCTCATATATCAGCTTGGGAGTGACATTTACTTTGGATGCCTATTGTTGGGTGGAAAATTGCTCGTATGTAGGCAGTTAAAAGACAAGTGTTCCATCTCTGCTGATGAATCTGCAAATTAGTGTTATTTTTTGTTATGGAAATATATGTATTTGTATGTTGTGTGTGTCATTATGGTTAATTATGGACATGACCACTTAGCAACCATGGATTTTTGTTATAAACAATACTTGTTTAATTCTGTTGCATCTTATTATTTTACATTCTGCATTTATTTACTTCATTTTGGGCCTCCCTGAGAGACTGTCTTTTGGGATTATGGAGATATGGTCTTTGAGGGATGGAACTTTGATGCCTTGTTTTGTGGCTACGTATTGTATTCAAATTCTTGAATGGCATTTCAAAAATTGTGTGTTTCATGCTATTTTTTGCATGTATATTATCTCGCATTAGTACTTTTTAATATGTTTAGTAATTCTAATCATGTTGCACCCAATTTTTCAATTTTTCAAAAATTGTTTTATCCATATCGGATTATGTTTTTGATTAATATTGATGCAACTTAGCTTAAAAGTCTTCATTGATGAATACTTTTGAAAAACGTTGTTCTAAATTCTAATTCATTGTAGCGTGTATCAATGTGTGTATGAAAGTTTCTGTCTTGTTGAAGTAACTTGGATCACTGAAATAATCGGTTGGCTGAATTTGTAGTCCATTCTATTAAAGATCCATATTACTTTTCTTTAAACCTGGACTCTATTTTTTTATTGAATAAACTTAATAGGATAATCCTTTGTCAATCATCCATTTTGAGAGCTATAATATTTGTTTTTTTTTCAATTTTTTCCCAGCATTATTAAAGTTCCATTTATTTTAGTGGAAAGGCATAGTACAAGCCGGGAAAACATTCCAAAATCTTAATATATAGCATATATGGAAAAAATATATAAATATAACTAAAATATATAGAAACTTCGGAAAAATTGCAAAATAAAATAACAAAAGAGTGCTTTTATTAAAAAAATGAAATAATTAAGAATGATTATTTATTCGAGGTAAAAAATAAAGAGGAAGATATTAAAAATAACTAAAAATTGAATCAGGATTGAGTAGATTGAGAATGCATAATGGGAAGTTACTTGGTTTGGATGGGTTATCATATCTACAAGGCCATGTGGGACACAATTGGGGGATGACTTCTGTTGTTTTGCTACATTAAGGCTTTTTTGATGGGGACATTGACCAAGTCCCTATTTAGGGACCTATCAAGCTTATTCCAAAATGCGTAGTCAATGATTCCATTGGTGGGCAGCGACCTATTACTTTGTCCATCATTGCCTACAAGGTCAAAGTGGTGGCTCTTACTGTCCAAAATGTAGCTAGGAAAGTGGTTTTATAGGAGCAGAGAGGATTTGTCCAAGAGTGGTTTATTTTGGATATATTGATTTGATGAGTATATGGAGTGGGCCAAATTTTGGTCAATAAGCGCTCTACTTGAATATAGAATTGGACAAGGCCTATGCTTGGATTGGCTCGTACTTCATCACAGAGATGCTGAGATGCTTGGGGTTTGGGCCACATTGTGTAGCTATGGTAAACAATATTTTCTAATGCTTCGTTGTTTGTTTCAGTCAATAATTGTCTCTCCTTTTTGATTTTGTTGTATCAGTCCATTTGATGCAGGATGCCCTTTAGCTCCTTTGTACATGTTGACTGTTGATACTTCTGGCTTGATGTTGCTTGCATTCATGGGCATGCTTTTGGTGTCTCTTTGTGATGGCTTGGAGATGATTAACAGTCATTTTGCTGATACCTCTTTTCTTTTATTTCATGCTGACGAGGAGTCCATTACTGGTGTGAGGGATTACTTAGATCTCTTTTGTGTGGCTGTATGCATTGGATTGGATGACCCACTCATATGGAATAGCTGATGCGACCTTTATAGTGAAACTCTAAAAAGATTAGGAATAACTCGTGTGACCTTTATAGTGAAACAGGACAGTGGACGCAATCTAAGAAGAGAGCGAGAACTTGTACAATTTGTACCGTACAAGCCATAGAAGCTGGAAGTCTTCCTCTTATATTGTTCAGGCCACAGACTCATTACTAATAAATACAAAAACATTCGTGATTATAATTCTTTTTTAGATATTTTATACCATGAAGACCAACATAAAGTATGAAATTTATTGACCGAGTTCAATCACAGAGATGGACTCTTAAAACCAATGTTGCATTAATCGTTATCGGGATAATATCGACGCGAGGAAAAATCGGAAAAAATTGTAATTATCTGGAAATAATCGGGAAAAAATCGTTTGGTACAAAAATATTCATTTTTTTAATATATAAACCATCTACAACATAAAATAAATACATTGACACATAAATACGATAAAAGAACTAATAAATAAGATATTTAATATCATTTCTAGTGCTAAAATCACACATAACATTGAATCATGTCCTGAATAGTAAGTCCTGACTCTTGAGTCCCAACTCAGCCTCAATATCAACAAAAAAAATAATAATGTATGTCATCATGTCATAATGTCATATACAATAAAATGAAGAAAATAACTAAAGTCTAATCCTATTGATTTCCTATGCCCCTCTTGCGAGAAAATGACACAACTTTCCCTTTCCCTCTAGATGTAGACGCTGGTGCTGGTGGAGTTGGCAGTGGAGTCTGCTATGCTCTAGAAGCTGAAGAACTAGAAGTAGGAGCTATAGGAGGTAGACCACGTCCTCTACTGGTGGCAGGGATAGCCCGGGCAGGTGGTGTCACCTTGAAACATTACAATTTCCCAATCTAGAAATCCTGAAAAACTGATAAGTCTGCTGCATTTTGAATGAAATCTAAAATTCTACTTTCTCCATATGAAATCCAATGAGGCCGGAACCACTGTCAAATATCCTGAGTCATTTCATGGTAATGTTAAAAATTTAAAGAAAAGGATGAAAATCCTTTTACTTTAAATTTTTTTAACATTACCATGAATAGCATATGAATACTAGGGCCTAGACTTGATCATTAAGCTGCCCCACTAAAAAATTATTTGTTTCTTTAAAAAAAAATTGCATTTCAAACATTTAGCATCCCCCTTAAAAAACCAAAAAAAAAAAATTATAAAACCTCGCTGCCGGAGACCCCCACGATAATTTTAATTGTTATCACGATAAATTCGAATTGAAATTATCGCGATAATTTCATAAAAATCGTGCAAAAAAAATTACCCGTGATAAATTCATATAAAAATCGTGATAAAATCGTTTTATTGAAAAAATCGCGATTAAACGATAAAATCGCGATTTTATCGTGATTTTCACAACACTGCTTAAAACCTCATTCTCTTAATGGACATTAAAATGAAACAAATAATAACCAGTCATTAATATCTGTATCAAGGAAATATATATGTATATTACAATAAACAGAAATATTCATTGTCAGCGCAGCTATACCTGTAGTCAATATATCTTGAGCCCAAAACTAGTAACAATGATTAGTGAATTTAAGCTGTTGTTTGCACTTCTGATAATTCCTTGTACGCTTGCTGTTTTTGTGAGAGTTGGGAGAGACTGATTTCGACTTGTTGTCTATTTAAACATGAACACAAGAGCAGGCTTAACTGGATTAAGCTGGATGTCTTCATTTCTTTCAAGTTGATAACTAGGTTATACAAATTGGGCAATATTTATTATAATTTTGCTAGTTTTCTTTCCATTGGTATATTGCGGTGGCATTCATATAATCTCTTTCCTGGAATAAACGTTCTTACAAAAAATTGATTATTCAGTCTTAAGATTCCCTTCAGCTGATAATTCTATCAGTTAACTACTGGAGATGATGCTTTAGATTCCTTTGTTGTTTGATTTCAATTTTTGCATGGTGGCATTCATATAATCTCTTTCCTGGAATAAACGTTCTTACAAAAAATTGATTATTTAGTCTTAAGATTCCCTTCAGCTGATAATTCTATCAGTTAACTACTGGAGATGATGCTTTAGATTCCTTTTTTGTTTGATTTCAATTTTTGCATGGCGCATATCAATATTTCGAGGACTGAATGAGATTATGCATTTAGGTTCATATTGTATCTATTCCTTTTTCCCTAACTCTATATAGTACACTCTTATCTTATCTATGTTAATTTTTGTTTCCATGTAAAAAAGCACCCTACCCTCTATCCTGTAGGGCGAATGTAAGAGATTCTGTAGGCTCAAGGCCATACAAGAAGGCTCAAAGCCAATATATCACTTGCGGGAATTGAACCTGGGTGGGGAGGATAACAATCATTCTTCCCAACCACTTGAGATAAACCCAATTGACTTATCTATGTTATATGATGAGATCAGAACAATTTTATTTTTACCCCATAATGACCATAAATAGGTCGAAGGGACTGCTATGTGCAGGTGCGTCCTATTCAAAACACAAGTGGGAGTGTGAATTCCTATAAAAGCGGAATTTAAGGCTCTTCATTAAAATTTGTGGTCTTGTAGTATACGTATGCATCTGGTTGCATGATATGTACTATTGGAATGATTTAATAGCAACATAACTGAATTATAAAAAGAGCATGAATAACACGCCTGCATATTTTCCACCGGACAATATGAAATATATTGTGCATTAAGCCTTACTGTAATTAATTGTACCACCATTAATATTGACCAAGTACAGATACGTGTTTATTGCTGAAACATTGCCATGGAAGTTAACATAATTCTAAATATAGTAAATGGCTATCCTGTAGGATTTATGGTTACTGGTTTACTAGAGCTGCTAGTAAAAAATTACAATTGTGATCTGACACTACATGGTTACTTGGACTTGTGTTATAAGATAAGAATAGAATAATTTTAATGATGCCCACCCTTTGACCATAAATAGATTCAAGGGACTGCTAGGTACATCAGAGTCAAAACCCAAGGAGTGTGAATCCTCTCTACTATAAAAGCAGATCTAATCCATATTATGTAGCTGATAAATTTTCTTCAAATTTGCTTTGAATACAGGCAAATTATTTTCTAGTGCATTCACATTGACTTATAATGGTGGTATTGAATCTGACTCTTTGCGTGGTTGTTGCCTTGCAGAAGTATGAGACACACTTAAATTGTGCCTGGGTATCAGGAATGCAAGCAAACTCGGCCTAATTTTCCAACGTAATGCCTATGCACAATCATTTTGGACAGACTGAATGTACTGTTCAAAATGATTATCAAGCACGTAGTCACTTGCATGGCAGTACATTACAGTGTCACAGATGAGAATGTGAAGGTGTCTGGTTGAGTAAACTATTAACTAACTATATTGCATGTTTCTGCTTCCCTGTGATGGTGTGACAATTGGCACTACTGGAAAAATCCAAGTACTTGTGGCTTGTGCATACACAGATGATGAATTGAAGGCATGGTATACAAGCTCATGTGTTTACAAAGCAGACTGCTGGCATTAAATTGAGGTGGAAGGTTGAGCTTGCTCACTTTTTGGGTTTATCTTTTGTGCTGCGTTGTCAACTTATCGCTATTGACTAGTCTCTAGGTTTATGTAATATGTTGTGCTACTTGGGTTGAGCCAAGTTCAGATTTTGCATGGGAAGGCAGTGTGTTGACATTTCTAGTATCTGTGAATATTTATTTGTCTATAGGTTATAATCTGATTTCTATTCACTTGATGTGTTTCTAATACTGGCGGCCTTACAGCTTTCCTCACCCTTTCAATTCTTCCCCTGCTCATTTTGGTGTGTAATGCTTGTCGTTTTGGGAGGATTACTAATCTTCCAGATAGATTATTGCCGCGACCATAATTATTCATTTCGGATATATTTACTAAGACTTTGCAACAACACAGGATTCCCAGTCTCTGTTTTGAAAAGAGAATTCTTTCAAGACTTGTATTTGTTCTGTTTTGAACGAAGTTAAACAAGTTGGCTGCAGCTCGGTTTCTGGTTTGTTATATGCATATATTTCGTAATTAGCATATATTGTATACTGGATCTTGTGCATGTGTAGGATCTTGGAGCATTAAATTAATAAATGAAAAGAAAGTCATTTCTTTCTTGTAAGTTACAATATCTGATATGGAAAGCACAGCTGAAGTTGTCACTACTTTGTTTAGATGAAAGACATACGCTTTAGTAATTGTGCTTTTCGGTTCAGGATTTGTGCTTTTCAGTAATGTCTGACCATTAGATGGTATCAGACAGCATTTACATAATGAGTAAATCTGTTCTGGAGTTGGCTAGGAACATGCATCCGATATGCAGGCTTTCTTGTATCTGATTGTTAGCCCAAAACAAAGAAAGTGACAGTCTTTTTGTAAGCCCTTTGAGCAAGTTAAAATTGCTTACAAGCATGGGTGCTATATTTAATAGGTAAACATTTTATAATTCTTCTATTCCTTCCTATGATTAGGATCTTTGACTGTTTTTGTCATCCCAGAGTTGAATCAATGCTCTTAAATAATGCAGGAGGTTATGCCACTATAATTTTGTTTATTATATATTTCAGGTTCTGTTCTTATAAGACAATTTTTCAAACTAGTCTTTGATAAGTTTTGGGTGCTGGGATTCAGTAACACCTGATAGCATTGCAGCTAAAATTAGAATATTTAGGTTCGAACATGGCCACGATGGTCATCTGGGTCATGCTTCCTTTGCTGAAAAGCGGAAGATAAAGCGGAGGTACTATCCATTGTTGTCGCCCTCAAATCTACACTTACATTTCAGTTTGCTTTTTTTGGTATACGTTAATATTTTTGATTAATCAGGGAAAACTGTGAAACCAAAACGCATTAACTCAGAACAAATACTCACTTTAACATGGGGAGAGAGACCTGAACCTTTTGTGCAGAGGAAAGACTTGTCGATTGATTTTTGAGTGATCTACAAACACTCTTCATAATGTAATTACAATATCCTTGGATAATTTCTATGGACTGTAATTGGAGGAGCAAGAGGTTTCCGTGTCTTCAATTTATAGAGCCTTTTAATATTCTTATTAATAACTTTGAATGTTATGTGGAGACTTGAACCCTAAATTTATTGGAATCATGATCAAAATGAAGTTGACCATTGCTAGATTCTTGTGCCTTAGATTAGTGTATACCGGATGAAGTGGTGGATATTGGAAATAAATTATACCTGAGCAAAAGAGCGGACGACCTTATTTGGTTTCTTCAAGCGGCATTTTCACACAAGAAGATGAGCAACATCAACATTCATTGAGAAGTAGCAGAACCGTTTTTTCGTCTATGCAGGTTAAGATTAAAAGGCATTATATTCTAACTACGAGTATTACATTTTAGTACTTTCTGGTAGTATAAGTTGCCTTACCATAATCTTCACTTATGGCGGGATAAAGATTGAAAGGCATTACATCATACTATTCAATGAATCAATTCTGGCAGCGTTGAGTCATAAATTATTTGCGTCTAAATGGCAATTTCTGAAGCAGTTGTTCCAAGACATTCCATGTGAAGTTAAATAGATTCTTTAGCATTACATCATACTATTCAACTAGTACTTCATAGCATTCAACTATTCCAGTCTGGGAGCATCAGGTGCCATAAATTCTCTGAGCCTAAATGACATTCTCTGATACAACTACCAACACACAATATATACAGTTCAAAGTCTGCTAATAAATTGACTGCCCTAGTAATAATGGTGTAGCAAACAACTCAGTCATTAACGCTGGGTTGCAGCTGTCAGAACAACTCAGTTACTAACGCTGGTACGCAGCTGTCAACCTCGGGCATTTCATGTGGTAAATGCTAGGTAAATTTGTTTGTCTTTGTAATATTCGTGTAACAACTGGATACAGTGTTTGATGCTTCAACTTCAATCCTATATATAATCCAAATGCATGCTAATAAATTAGTTGTCCTAGTAATAATTGTGTAGCGAACAACTCAGTTATTAACACTGGAATGCAGTTGTCAGAACAACTGAGTTATTGACGCTAGAATGCAGCTGTCAACTTCCAAGCATTTCATGTGGTAAATGCTAGTTAATTGTTCGCTTTTGTAATATTTGTTTAACAACAACACACAGTTTTCGATTCTTGAACTTCAATTCTAAAAAACTAACGAAATTGTTTACATGTTCAGAATGTATACGGTATTGGATAAAGTGGGAAGGAGTAAAACCTCCTTGAAATACGGTATTGGATAAAGTGGGAAAGAGTAAAACCTCCATGAAATCCCGTTGTCTCCATGTTCAAGATGTGAAAAGTATGGGATAAATTGGGCGGGAATTGTGCTTGGAGAAATCTTTATTGAAGATCTTGAATTTTTTATACTGCTGTTCTCGGTTGCCTTTTATCCCTTTTGATGGTTCAGCGGCACCATTGAAAATAGTGCAGTGGGTATTATAGCAACACCGCAAAATATTATTATTATTTATTCAATAGTGCAGTGGGTATTGCAGCAACACCGTAAAATATTAATAATTTTTTGATAAAACGCAAAATTCTTTGGAAACCCGTGACATGATCATACTGAAAAACATTTACATCCCATGATTAAGGGAAGAAGCTTGGGATTGAAAAAATGAAAGGTCCCAACATTTCCCTATCAGGTAAATTAATTTGGAGATTGTACACAAAGAGATCGGCGTTTTGGCACACCATGTGACAATCACAAAATCTTACAATAACCACTTTATTCTTATTGTATTTTATAGTTGGAACAACGTGAAAAAGAGGATGAACATGATCTTCAAAGGCTGCTTTTTTGGGAATACAAGTCAAGCTCAACTTTCGTTAGTGGAGATTTATGGAGAATGCAAATCAACAAGCTTCAAGCGCGTCAATGACATTGTGGTCAACTAGGAATGTCAACTAGGTGTGTGATGTTTATTGATATCCAGAAGCCCATGACCATGCAACCTCGTTAACAATTACTACAAATGGAGATTATGGATTCATGGCAGGAAGAAATGCCCACAAATACATAAAATACTAGGTCCAAATATATTGAGAGGGGGCAGGCAAGGAACCATAATTTTTGATCAAATATTGATATTCCCAACCACTGGATATTTTATACGGATGAATTAGCCGTATGAATCAATGTCTTGATGTCCTGAAAATTTAATTTTAAATGGCGATTACTCTAGAAAAGGACTCTGGAAGGGATTACTCTAGATAATGCATTATAATGCACAATGTGAGAGAATTCTAGAATCCCTTGGCCACTTGTTTACCGGGGCTCTCTGTAGTCAACATGTCTTCCATCATAATGCATTATAATGCACAATGTGAGAGAATCTAGAATCCCCTAACCACTTGTCTACCGGGCCCCTTTGTAGTCAACATGGGACACATTTACTAAGGATTGATAATCAACATTAGTCCTTACGAGAATATGGCTATGTATTTTTGAATACGAGAATATGGCTATGTATTTTTGAATAATGAAATTTCATGTTGAAAGGACTTAAAATCTACTAGGCAATTATTC
This sequence comes from Pinus tabuliformis, assembly GCA_031772625.1. Taxonomy (NCBI): domain Eukaryota; kingdom Viridiplantae; phylum Streptophyta; class Pinopsida; order Pinales; family Pinaceae; genus Pinus; species Pinus tabuliformis. The sequence goes on along the minus strand of CM062817.1, from coordinate 534,997,806 downwards.
CGGGATAGTCACTAGGAAGAATAAATGGCCAAAGAATAAAAATAAGAGATGAGTAGAGCATCACTACACATTTATGGTAGGATGTCTAGGAACGCTTGTAAGGCCATATCATTAACGTAATACATGGCTAGAGAAGAAAGTAGATGAGTAGAGCATCACTACACATTTATGGTAGGATGTTCAGGAACGCTTGTGAGGCCATATCATTAACGTAATACATGGCTAGAGAAGAAAATCTTAGGATGTCTAGGAATGCTTCTGAGGCCATATCATTAACGTAAGACATGGCTAGAGAAGAAAATCTTAAGAAAGTAGAGCATCATTACATGTTTATGGCAGGATGTCTAGGATGTCTAGGGACATTTGTGAGGTCATACCATACGCGTTTATGGTAAGATGTCTATGAACATTTGTCAGGCCATACCATCCAAATGGTGGGATGATGAACATTTAAAGGATGAGATGATGAACATTTAAAGGATGAGATGATGAAGATTTAAAGGGTACATTATTAGAAGACTAACAAAAGTTTGTGCACTTAGGGATAAAAGTTTTCCACATAGACCAATTCAATGCAATGCATGGTCAAAACCAATATCAAAGAACTAATGTGGTTATACCTAAACCCTTCTCTCCATAAGCTCAATTCAATGCATGGTAAAAAGCAATATCAAAGAACTAATGTTGTTATACCTTAAGCCCTTTTGTCCATAAGTTCAATTTTGATGGAGTTTTACAAGCCATTTATGGTAGAGAAATGATATGTGTGGTTATGTTGGTGGGCATTGGGAGCATTACATTAAGGTGCTTATGCTTTGCTCCATGTTTTGAAGCTCATCTTTGTTAGTATACTCACTCAACTTTGCATACTTTATGCATTGAAAGACCTTGATCTAAGTTAACCCCCCATCTCTTTAGAAACCCTAGCTAATGAAATGAAATGGTTAATCCTTCATCTCCTTAGCTAATGAAATGAAATGGTTAATCCTTCATCTCCTTAAAAATTCTTGAGCACTAAAATGAAGTTGCCAACGTTTTACATATCCCTTAACAACCCTTAGCTAATAAAAAGGCATTAGGTCATCCCATGTGATTACTTCGTTCCATTAAGGCATTAAAGTGACTCTCATGTGAAGGGTGAATACTTCGTTTCATTGAGGCATTGAAAGGCCTTCATGTTAGCGGTGAAAGGCATCATATATCAATTTTAGTATGGCTTTGAAATGCCATGTTTGTTGGATTGCTGGGGCATCATGTCGCAACAAGCATTTCAAAGGTTTTCTTATGGTTTGGATACTTCGTAGCAATTAAGCCTTGAAAGTGCTGATGGTTGGGATTGGTCAAAATCTCAAAGATAACATTTAAGAGACATTTCTGTGATGTTTTTATAAAGGTGACATTCCTCTTTAATAAAGAACAAATAGATAAAAATGCGGACAAGAAATGGTTGAGAGAGTATCACACTTCTATATGAAATGAGTATTCACAATAATATGATACAACATTTACATAATCACTAATAAAGTTAAATATTCTTTGACATCAATTTCTAGCATAATAGAAAGTAAAGAGTCACATTTGAATAGAAGAAATAAAATGGAATGCATTTGTAAAGAAGTTAAAATGATAACTGCATTTAAACTCAAACTCTCAAAGATGAAAGGTGTTATACATTGCAATCTTATATTGAAAGTTAAAAGATCACACTGTCTATCAATTCGCGCTAGTTCTCTAAGGAACCTCTTTAAAAAATATATAGATGTTTATATAAGAGTTTATAGTATCTCGAGATATCTAAATGAATTTATCCATTTAAGGACAAGGATGGCGATCTTGTCAACTATATAAATAAAACAGAGATTTGGAAGAAAAAATAATTTGCAATTAGAAATCAACCTTGATATTCAAAAAGAATTCTGAAGTGTAAAAGCGTTGAATGATTATCTAACGAGTATAAATGATATGAAGAAAGGAGGACCAAACTAGACACTTATAATGCTGTAAAAAGACAATTCTTCTTGTTGAAGATTTCCTTTCTTAAAATGGATGCAAGTTGAAAACTTGATTGTCAGAACTGTTGATGAACCATGTTGAAGTTGTTATATTCTTCAAGGCATCTTTCAACGGTTCAATGTAGTCGCATAAAGGTGCAACTGTCATCTCATGCTTTACTTGGATCTCAAATAATTCATTTTCAATCTCCTTGACGTTGTGGCCAACTTGAAGCACTATTGTTGATTGGTGTTCATTTCTACTTACGAAATGAATTAACCATTTCTCACTTTCTTATGTGATAAAATCAACAAGGTTGGTTAAGTCATTATCCCATGCGATCTTTAATACATCAAAATGCTCTTGCATTTGCTCTCAGTTAATAACAACGTATCTATAATTTAGGACTGTCTAACTCTTTAGTCACATCAATTAATTTAAGGAACAAGTCACTTTTTTTTGTTGTCTTAATATTGTCACATTTGGAGGTCATTTATTAGAGTGTGTGAATCCTTTCCATTTAACAAGATTTTAGTTGCTTCATTTTGTTTTGGGATGATATATTTTTTTCTCTCCTTCAAGCTTTGTTCACATTAGACACTTTATTGATAAAGGTAGTTAAGGATTTTTTTATAAGACATCTCATCATTTTCCAAGTTCTTTTGCCAGTATTTTATGAAAGAAATAATATTAAAACAAATTAGTAGAAGTATAACTACTTGCCATCTAGGATTATAATAGTCATTTTATTAATATTATCGATGACATATTGTGTATTCCCATCAATAAACTTGAAGCTTACTTGATTCTTGAACAATTTTTTGGCATGTCTTAAGAGATCTGAGTTGGCTTAGTAATGGATAATGTTTCAACGAACAATTGCTTTGGTAATAAGGCCATTTCTAACTCCTTGATTCTCTTTTTCAGCGTTATGCTTTCCACATCTTGTTTATAAATTGAATATGCAAGTGCATCTCAAGTTGCTTGATGAAAGTCAAAAAGCTTGGATGGTTTAATACTTTTAATGTCAAATTTTGAATTTGTTTTATGAACAACTTGCTTATTTTTCAATTTCACCTTTTCAGTTTATATATTTTTAACACTTTTATCATACATTGCATAATGCAATGCCAGTGATTGCTCCTCAAAATCAATGGGGATTTTTGAGCTAACTCCTTTACGATACATTGACAATCACGTAATTATTTTTCAACCTAGTATGGTATTTCAACAATTTCATCGAAGATCATCATTTTCCATTAGTTTCCTTGGATAAGCCTTTAGTTTTTCCTTCAATAGTGCTTTTCTTTCGCTTTGAATTTATTGCAATAACATGAGTTTTTTTTGCCAGATTATGCTTAAGGTGATTACCATCACCACCCTCTTTAGCACTACCAATAATGTTTTTCCTTCGTTCCTTTTTTGGATTGAATTCTACCATGTGATGTAGAAATATTTCTCTGAGATTTTTGTGGAGTCGAACTGACACTTGTAGATAGTGTCCATATTGTTTGTATTGTTTATTCAACATGTGCAAGCCACTAATATATTTGTGAATTGCTTGAGGGGTATCAAGTAAAACCTTATTATCCCATTCACCTTTTGCATGTTTTGCCCAAGAAAGTGCACCATATCCAACAAAAGTAATATGAGCTAAGAAAATGGCCTTAGGGTCAAAACCTTCAACTGTGTCCAACTCCTTTAATTTGGACATTTCCAAATAAACAACATATTCATCAAGATGAGAAATACTTTTGATACTTAGGTGGCCAAATTTGATAAGTTGCGTGAATCGTTTCTTCTTCTTTTCATTAAAGAAATGAGCCCAATGTTTGTATTTTCGGTAGATTTCTTCCAAGAAAACTTATCACATACATCAATTGGAAGCACACAGGGTTTCCCTTCAAACCTACACAATCAAATGAATGAGTAGTCTTGAACATAAAAAAAATCCCTTTCCTTCCAGTGAGGCTAGGGATTAAAGAGAACATCTAGCATCTAAAGAACCTTCCAACATTTTTTTTGCATTCTACAAGGACAAAGATTTGTATTTGATAAAAATAAATCTAAGTCTTATGCTTCTACAACAATGGATACCAAAATCGTACTCAATCCATGTCAAAGTTGAAGTGTAGTGACCTTTGTAGGCCCTTGAACACATTGCAACGAACACTATCATAAACAAGGTATGAAGTCATAAAGAACTTGGTCTAATTAAATTTTCCAAATTGGTATGAAATTTCAGTTGAAATTTTATGATCTCGATTGAATATGGCTTCCTCATGAACATTAATGTAGTACATATAGAAAATATCTAGGTACAAAATTAGTAGACTCTTGGCCGAGAGTTCTTGTGAATAGCCAAACAAATTATTTATATGGGCTATTTAACATCAATTTTACTGGCATTGACTAATTCTTTAATTGGTTTCTTAAAAAAATTCTTGATAAGACTATTTCCTTTGTCATTATTGTTAAGAAAAGAATCTGTGTTTGCAATCTTGAAGGTCTGTTGGCTTCTATAATCTGAAGCATTTTCTTGAATACTCTATGAGTTAGAGCAATAAGAGCCTTGCCGCCTTCTTCAAGTTGTATGTATTTTTCTAGTTTCAAACTTGCTATCACACTAGGAAACCAACTCTGAGAATTTGAAGACTTCATGCATGCACCTAGTGTGTACAATGCCTGAAGCCCATGCTTTATTGCTATTATTCTCTTCTAAATTGAATTTAGAATACCACCTCTAAGCAATAGACCATTGGAAGTTGTGGTCTTTCTATCCAAGTGTGTTTATTGTGCCTCCACAAAAGGATCCTCTCGTTTTGCTCACCATCTTTTATTTGATACTTATTAAAAATACTCAATTTGAATATGAGCTAAATTTCACTTAATTGAGGACATGAATGGCATTTTAATCCCCTTTGTGTCAATACATGCCATTGAGGGTGGTTCATGAATAGAAACTGTCACTTTAATATGAAAGAATAGCCAAATCTTAATGTAAAACGTCCCTTATTCAATATAGGAGTGAATTTAGATCACGAGAAGTAGTAACTTAATGTGTCTCAGAAAAAAAACATTGAGAGTTTAAAGAGTAGCGGAATGTAGGATATGGGATGTGAGACATATGATGGTATAGAGTAAGATCTCTCGCCTTGCACCCATATGTGAAAGAAGTGATCAATTGAAAAGTGACAAAGTATGAAGCTTTGCAGGTCTTTTTGAGTGGTGTGGGTCATGGAAATGTGGGGAGATGCATAAGGTGGTCTCCTCCACCCGCAAATATATGGGTACCTTTTGAATGTTGTAGAGTGAAATATGAGGATTGTGGGATGCAGGATGTGGGGTGAGCCCAACGAAAGGAGTTTCTCACAACTTGTAGGGATTGAAATGACAAAGTGTTTCATTGTTTCAGGTTATGAGGTATGTGAGGAAAAACATAGGTGGAAGGGGAAGTCACAACCCGCATATTGATAGTAATGACTAAGTGTTTAGAAAGACAAGGTGTTAATCTTAGTGTGAGGAGTTAAGAGAATAATATTGATCAATGAATGTTGGTCAACATTTGGATCCAACCATGGGACAATGACCCTCGATTCATTGGGAAAATGAATTCAAAGTGAACATATAATTGGAATTTGTGTGTTGTAAAATATGAAAGTGGAGAAATATATGTATAAGGAAAAGGAAGGTAAAAAAATATACAACTGGGGATGATGGATTTTCACAAGAAGTGCTTACGATGTTAACCATTTACAGGCCACCTTTAAATGATATTCATAACCACCTTTAAATGATATTCATATTTTTGAGTAGATAAGAATTGAAACCACAAATTCTTTTTATTTGGTATGGTTAAATCTAGAGAGCTTTGAATTTTGTATCAATGGATGACTTTTATTTTACTTCATTGAAGAGCAAAACCAATTGATCTTTGCAAAAATCCTTCATGATAAAACTCTGATAAACATGTCTTTTAACAACTTGTTGCCTCTTCTGTATACTTGCCTTTTCTTGTGTTCGTTTCTCTTCTAATTAAAGGAGTTGATATTGTGCTTAAAGTGGAGTAATCCCTTCTTCATCATCAATCCTAGTGGAAATTGTTAAAGCATTTAATTCCAAATGTAATAGAATTGACCACAAGGAAAAAATATTATTATTTTTTGAATGAAGTGGAAAGGAAGAATATTTATTTAAGGATTAAGTGCTTTAAACTAGAGAAAGGAATCACGAAGGTTAGGCTTGGTAAAAAGGAAGGGGAGAAAAGGGTACTAGGTTCCAAAGGTTATCTATTAATTAGAATTTTTATTTAGTTCATTAGGTTCAATTTATTAATAATTATCTAGGTTAAAAAATGGATTATACAAATAAATAAATATTATTAATTAGTTTAATCTTGTTAATTGAAATGTTTAGTTAATTTTTTTAACAAAATAATTTCTTATATATCATAATGCCTGGATTACATAGCCAAAACTATTTACATGAGATAATACAAAACACAACTCTGTCATCTACACAACTTCCATATTCCAATAGATCTAGAGTAGGGTCTTGTTGCATCTACGGGCTCTTTGAACTAAAATTCTACATTGAAATCTTCCATATGGATGACAAAATTAACCCAATAACAAAATAAACTTGCAATACATGAATTAACAAAAAATTAGGCAAGCTTAGAGGGCCTAACTTCTTTCTTATATGCCCATAAGACAAATCTCCCTTTACGCGCACCTTCATTAATTGTGCCTTCACTAGTCGTGTCTTGTGGCTCCTTGGTGCCAACAACAAATTTTCTTGACAAAAGATCATTAACCTTTGCAAATAACCCATAACCTACAAGCTCTGCTCTGTGATTCACCAATTCTGCCTCAATCTTAATTAACTTCTTTTCAACACTTGCCTCTAAGCTTTCAAACTTGGCTTCCATTAAGGCTACCTTCGCCTCCCTATCGCTCTCCATCAACTCAATCATGTGAGTCAAGAGATCTAGTAGACTCGTTAACAACTCGAAGAGAAATTCTGTTGCCTTCTTCCACCTCGTTGCTTCGTCCTCCAAGGACTAGACACCTTTTGACGCCATCGTCACACAAGTTAAAAATAGAACAAACCGAGAGAAACACTAGGGGAAACTGAGAAATGATGACCAAAGTCCTTGAGAGATAATCATATATAGACCCCCACCATCCATACTCCCACCATCACTCTCCTCTACCTCCATTAAACGCGTATCTCCTCTAATCTCCATGACAATCTTAGACTTGTCCTTCACAAGAATTGAGACCAACATTCCTTGCATTGAATTAATGGAGGCATGTGGGAAGTAAAGCATTCGACCTTGGTGCATTAATACCTTCCTATGGGAACTCGCATCTCTAGAGTCCAATGCCTTCCAACTGGCCATTGATTTCGCTGAAATGTACTTGGAGAAAAGAGCGAATTTCCCAAGCTTACCACATACTCAATTGAGGTCTCCAACTGGGCTCTCATTTAACCTTATTTCCAACCCATTATGCATGTGAGAATTTAATACATAAAGGTGTTCCAGGCTGCTGCTGTCCTTGGTGATGCTTTGATTCATAATCATGATCATTAGATTAAGGCACATGGATGTGGCCCTTATTAATTCTATTTACTTCTAATACACCATTTCCTATCTCCACTCTTTGGTTGGCCAAATGATCGACCACTTTGTTTAAGTGCCTTAAGACATGAAAGAGGGATAACTCCTCGAAATTTTCAATTGGAGGATTATTCTTCTCACTGTAGGAGGTCATGTCGAATCAACTGTTGAATAGGACTTTGATAATATTCTAATTACAATAATAGAATCCAAAATAATTTTGAGCTTCCTCATACCCTTGTCTTTTGGTGAGATCTAAGCCTTTTTACAATGCTAGGAATTCATCCTTATTGTTTGTGGCTATGCCTAGTCCCCATGTGTACTCGACCTCTTTATATTCGTCGAGGCAATATATCACCCTCCCGCTCCTGCCACCCTTGGGAAATGTTTCGTTAATTATTAAGTGATAAAGTATTAATATTAAAAATATTATTGTTATTATCAATGCTATAATTGGTAGTTTTAATAATATTTTTTCTTTGGAAAGAAACCGTAATTTTTGTTCATTGTAAGATGAGACAAAATTAGATTCTTCATAAACACATCTGTGTGTGTATTCACAAATATTCAATGGATTCAAAATTTTTGAAGCATGGTCCAAAGGAAAGAAAAAAACCATTTACTAATAAAATTTTACAAAAAAATTATCAAAATTATGACATATTACTTCACTTTAAAAAAATTGATTCCCAAAAAGGGATAAAAAATGAATTCCTAAGAAATTGTAAACATAAACATGTAGAAAAGTATGATTTTTTCAGTGAGAATTTGTTGGTCTGTTCCCTTCTATGAAGGGCTTTTGGTAGTACTCGTATTAGGTGTTGTCCTAAAACTCCATAACCAGCCAACTGGACTACTCAAGATTTAAACCATCCTTTGAGAGCTGATCCACTTGTGAGTTCCTTTCCTCATAGGTATGAGAGCATGCAAAGCTATAAAAAAAGTTTTTAGTCTCAATAATTCCTCCAAAATTGGAATAAGTAATATATTCCTACACTGTTGTGTTTCATTGGTCCAATTTATCACTAACATTGAATCATCAAAAACTTGAATGTGTGCACATCCTTTTTCTTTAGTGAAAATTAATAATTTTTTTGCATGCCGAGAGTTCTGATCTATTATTTGTCCATTTGCTGAAAGCCATTTTTATTTGGAAGAAATGATTCCTAGAAAGGTATAGGATAAAACCACCCCCACATTTATGATTGTCCTCTTGTGATTCCTCGTCAAAATATGCCCATGTTTTTGTCATGTCGGGTTCTTATGCAGTGATGCAACGAGGCGGGGGAGAGTTTTTAGATCGTGGAAAGTGTGACAAGATATCAAGGCCTTCCGCTGCACACAAACACGAATGGAGGATATGTCATAAAACATTGATTTGTTCCTGGCCAACCAGACCCCCCAATAAATGTTTAAAGGCAAAACTTTAAAATAGTTAGTATTTGGGGATGAGAGCTATCTTTCCCAAGAATCCTCTAGTAAAGTGCCTTCCCTTGTAACCGTTTATCCTGTTGCCAATATAATATCGTTCCACACCTGTTTAGTAAATTAGAAATTTATGAGGAGGTTTGTGGCAGATTCCTCGATCATTTTGCATAGAACACACCAACCTAGTGTTATGAAACCAGATCAGAAAACAAAAGAAAAGACATATCAATGACTTGAAAATTAGCCTCTTTGAGGGGGAAACCTCCTTTACGTCACATAAATGAACAATTATTGGATGATACAAATGGTAAGACCTCCTTGGTGTATATAGGAGTCCAAGGGGTCACAATATAATCAGAGCCTACATAACAATAATAATGTAAGGACACAACAATAACAATAGGGGGCTTCTATGGGGCACAACAATAACAATATGGGGGATACATGGGCACAACAATAACAATAGGGGCTTCTATGGGCCACAACAATAACAATATGGGGGATACATGGGCACAACAATAACAATAGGGGGATACAGTAACAATAAAAATAAGGGGGATACATTTGTATTATAAATACTTTAACATGCCCCTCTCCTTCAAAAAAGTGTTGTCCTCAACACTTGAGTAGTTCTGGATGCTATTGTATAAAATTCTCATCTTCCCATGTGGAATCTTTAGTGGGTAAGTTTTTCCAGTTAATGAGATACTATGAAATTAATCGATTTTGTAGTTGTCGGATTCTTGTTTCTGTGACTGTTTTAGGATAAAATATGATTTATCCTTCTTCGTCAAGTTCTGGAAACATTGTTTGAATTGGGAGCTTGTCACCGATAACCTTCTTTAAGCATGAAACAGGGAAAACTAGCTGTACTCGGGAAGATGTAGGCAACTCCAATTTGTATGTCATAGTACCAATCTTTTGCAACACTTTGTAAGGACCATAATACTTGGGTGATAATTTATTATCTTTCTTAGCTTGCTTGAGGGACATTTGTTTGTATGGTTGTAGCTGTAAAAATACCTAGTCACCTACATCAAAATTTCTTTCACTGCGATGCTGATTTGCTTGTTGTTTCATTCGATTCTGCGCCAAAGTGAGGTTATCCTTTAAGAGTTGGAGAACTTGTTGTTGATGCTCAATGTGATCTTCCACTGCTTGAACCTTAGTATTTTCTCTTAAAGACAATGTGATGGAGGGTGGATGATATCTATAAAGTGCCATAAATAGGGTCATTTTTGCTGCAGTATGGAAGAGAGCGTTATACCACCATTCAGCTAGAGGTAACCACTTGACCCATTGTGTTTGTTTATCAGATACAAAGCAATGAATATATTCTTCGAAACATTTGTTCACTATCTCAGTTTTCCTATTAGATTGAGGATGATAAGATGAGTTATGAGCTAATTGAGTATCAAGACAAGAAAATAATTCTATCCAAAAATTTCCAGTGAAAATGGGATCTCTGTCACTTACAATAATCTTTGGGTTTCCATGTAGCTTTTGAATTGTTTCCTTCCTTCACTCTTTCCTTCAGACTTGGGTAAACCTGTGATAGAATCCATTGAGACCTCCTCCCAACGCCGACTTGGAATGGCGAAAGGTTGTATTGACCTGGGGTATTAATTGTATCAACTTTATTTTGTTGGAAAACCAAACATTCTTCCACAAACTTCTGAAAATTCAGATTTAAGGACATCCAAAAAAAAATCCTTCTCGACCCTGTGGTAAGTTTTTAAAAATCTCGAGCGCACTCCTAAGGGGGAGGTGTGCAATTGAAAAAGAATATTTTATTTGAGTTGGAAATTATTACAAATATATAAGTGATCTTTGTACCATAATGAATCACTTTTCTAGCTAAATGTATTAGAAATACTGTGATCTTGCTACAAATTTTGAATGAGTTTCCACACCTCTTCATCATTCTTTCATTCATCATTTGCTTCAGTTACCCAATCAGGTTGGATAATAGAAATGGCACAAAAAAATGCTTCCACATCTTCATCCTTTCTTGAGAGTGCACTTCAACAATATTTTGCTTCCCGTTTTTGTAGATGATTTCAAAGTCATAACCCAACATATTTGTGACTCATTTTTGCTGCTTTTCTGAAGATAATCTTTGTTCCAAAAAGTATTTAAGACTATCATGATTTGTTTTTACCTTGAAGTGTCTTCCCATTAGATAAGGTCCCCATTGCTTTAGTGCATGTAGTATTGCCAACATTTCCTTCTCATAAATAGGTTTGCATAAATACTTTCCTTTGATTGGATGACTTTCAAAAGTAATAGGTATTCCTTCATGCATTAAAACAACACCAATTCCATTTCCTGAGGCATCACATTCCACATAAAGGTTTTTATGAAGTTTGGCGTAGTTAAGACCAGTGCTTAGCACATTGCCTCTTTAAGATGTTCAAAGGCCTTAGTTTCTTCTAGAGTCCAAGAAAATGCATCTTTCTTCAGTAATGTTGTTAGCTGCTATTCTCCCATAATTCTTAACAAACTTGCGATAATACCCTATCATCCTGATAAATCCTCGAAGATGCTTTATGGTTGTGGGGATTTTCCATTCCTTAATGGCTTTAATTTTGTTAGGGTCTACCTTAACACCCTCATGAGATACAATATGACACAAGTATTCCACCTCCTATACTCCAAAGAAGCATTTGGAGGCTTTTGCCTATAATTGTTTCTCCTCCAATAGTTTGATAACCCTATAAACATGTTGAACACGATCCTTCCAAGACTTGTTGTAGATTAGTATATCATCAAAAATTACTAACACAAATTTTCTAAGGAAGGGTTTGGAAATGGAACTCATCAAACCTTGAAATGTGGAAGGTGCATTAGTAATGCCAAAAGGCATGACCAAAAATTCATAATGACCCTCATGAGTTCTGAATGTTGTTTGTGGAATGTCTTCAGTCTTCATTCTAATTTGATGATATCTTGAACGAAGGTCCATCTTGGTGAAGTAAATTGCTCCATGTAATTAATCCAACAATTTATCAATGACAAGAATGGGAAATTTATCTTTAATAGTGAGCTTGTTGATCTCCCTATAATATGGAAACATACGCCATGATCCATCTTTATTTTGCACCAATACTACTAGAACAAAGAAAGACCTTTGACTAGGTTGAATTATACCAACCTTGTTATAGACATTTTTGTGCCTCGCGACATGGAGCATGAAATGTCAATAATTACAGGGATCCTCAGTCCCTAAACATGTTGTTCTTACCCCTAAAAAAACAAGGTCATCAAACAACAACACTTCCAATCAGTTCTCCACCTGAAAACACTTCAAAACAGGCTAATTTTGGATCATGTCAGCTGCTCCACTGAGCATCTGCGCTGGAATGCAACTGCTCCTCCTTGTACCTGCGCTGGAAGTCAAATCTAATGAAGGCTACCTGCGCTGGGCGAGATTGGCCAAGTGGCACAGTCATTCTGCAAGGTGTCAACTGCCCAGGAAGCTTCCAAACTGACACTTGGTTCATGAGATTCGCCCTGTGATGAGTAAGAGGTACTTGATCACCATGTGTAAGCAAGGATCTCCAAGTGGACTCAAGAACTGAAGATTAACTGAAGAGGGAGAGGACACAAGGCAGCTTCATGTCAGTCTCAAGCTGACTCATCCTCTCTTCTTCTCTCCTATATATAGAGCTCTTCTATGAGGTCTAAGGAGGCTGGAATTTTGTGTAAAGCAAGGAGGTGCTGTTGGTTTACAGTTAGAGCTATTGGGTGATTGTTTTACTAGAGGTGAAGAAGAGAGTTCTTGCTGCTGGGGAGGTGCTGCTGGATTGGAGCCATCATTGGTTGTAACCTTCTCAGAACCCTGTTACTTCTATCAATAAAGTTTTGCATGTTCTCCTATATACTTGTATTGCATTGATGTATTGTATTTACATGTATATTTGATTCACTCTAATCCATGCGTCAGTTATGAGTACTTGTATCTTGTAGTTTGCTCTCTTGTTTTGTGCAGGATCTGTGTGTAGCTGGACCGACAAAGAGAGCAAGGAGCTGGGAACAAGAGACAAAGAGAGAGGACAAGGATCGACTAAGCGAAAGACACCAGGTTGGTTAATCTTTCTTCATTCTCTCTGTACTTTCATAAAGGAAATCATCAAAACTTTACTTTCAGTTGTTGCTAAAGACTGTCACCTTTAGAGTAGGGATAGGGTCATCCGCATCGGATACTTTTCCCCACAACAAACCTCTAACATTTTTGCAACCATACGTTCAATTTCACACTTTTGGGAATAGGGATATATATAAGGCCTGATGTTTGGAGGAGCACTTCTTGGAATCAAATGAATAACATGATCATGATCACGAATAGGTGGGAGGACTTTGGGATTCTCAAATACCTTGGAATGATTTTCCAAGTTTTTTTGGAGATTTGGAGAAATAAATGATTTCGATGTTTGAACCTCTTGTGAGCATAATTGTGAAATTACGCCATCTTGTTCTTTATTCAAAAGATTTGTCATGCCATTAGAGCTGATTATATTTCCCGGCTTCCTTGCGATACCCCTTAATTCAAATTCCTTTCCTTCCCAAAAAAAATTCAAGAAAATTTCTTCAAAATTAAAAGCTACCGTCCCCAAGGATTATAGCCATTGGAGTCCTAGTACAACATCAACACCACCCATAGGAATAGAAAGCATTGGACTATTCAATACATATTCCCCGATGGTTAGCTTGATATTGTGGCACTTTTTAGAGCAATTTATAGTTCCTCCATTTGCAACCATCACTTGACACTCTGATGCTGGATACAGGAAGCAATTCAATTCCTTGTCTATCTTACAATGAATAAAATTATGGGTACTACCCGAATCAATCAACACTATTAAATTTTTCTTCTTGATATATTAATCTATCTTGAGAGTTTGAGGAGTGGTAATCCTTGCCAATGCATTACAAGATATGGTCGGATTCATTTATTTGTTCTCTGGGGTTGGTTCCTGGTGTATATCCTCCTCTTTTGATGTTTCTTCTTCCTTTTCTTCCTCCTCTTCACAATCTATGTAGAATAATATCTTATCAACACACTTATGACCTTTAATGTATTAGCTATCACAATTGTAACAAAGCCCTTTTTCTATTTTTCCTCCAATTTTTGTGGTGTAAACCTTGTAGGTTTTGGAAGGCTAGGAGCAACAACACTTCCATCTTTATAGTTGAGTGGTAGACTTCCTTGTTGCCATCATTTTGCTTTCAACTTTTCTTTCCACCCTGAATGCATTCTCCAATGAATCAGGTTCCCAAAGGTGAACCTCATGTTGGATGTTATCCTTTAAATTCTGTATGAAGACACCCATCTTATGCTCCTCTGGAATATCAGTTACCCTGATATTCAATTTTTGGAAATCCTCAATGTGCTTTGCCATTGAACCCTTTTGTTTGAGATTTATCAATTGGCTAAATAATGTGTTGCTCTTTGTATCCTCATAATGTACTATCATTTCCTCTGTAAAAATTGACCAAGTGACAAGTGGGTTATGAGAACAAAGCCACTGATACCATACAACTGATTGAGTTCTAAATATAAAGATGCAATGCATACCTTTTGTGTGTGTTGTACATCATGGAGATCAAAATATTGCTCTCTCTGTAGTATCCATGTTACTAGATCCTTGCCATAAAACTTCCTCATATTGATCTTTGGAATGTGGTGGGTCTTAAACCCAATATTGAAGTCTCTAAAATCACAATTCATATTCCTTTTGTCCTCATCATCATTTTCATGGATTACCTTGTCACCACTGGGAAACCTTTCTTGCAACACTTTTGTCAACCCTTCCAATTTGACATTCATCGCGTCCATGTCTACTTTAAAACCATCCTTCAATCCTCCATTTTTCCTTTTATTTTTGCTTCTAAACCATCCATGTTAGCTTCTCGTTCATTTTTGGTTACTCTTTGGGAGAGCGAAATTTGTTGCACTTGGTCTTGTAATTTTGATATATCATGTTGCATTTCTTCCTCTTCTTCATGTGTCATAGTACAACTTTCTGATTTCTTACTAGGTGCGTCTATTTTTTTGTTTCTATTCATTTTCAAATCAAACAATGATATCTATGCTTCACTATTCCCCTCGAATAACTTCAACTTGATTTTTCAAACAAAATTTATGCAAAATTAAAATAAATATACACACATTTTTTCTTACTTTTTAGGAGCTCAATATTTACACTATTGTATCTCTGTAATTTCGGATCTCCAAGGTCTGCCTTTTTTTTTGGTATCCCTCTGAGTCTTCTTTCCAGCCCCAAAAGTTATATCGAGATTAGATTCTTCAAGAAATAGTTATGCCCAATCTCCCACGATGGCTTAATTACATTCAGTAGAGCGAACTTGTAAGGAATGCCACATGTCATTGTTTCGACCCTCAACTCTAAAAACAATACACAAAAAAACTAAAGTTCGTCCAATTTTAGAAACTTTTTACAAAATTAAAATCCGATGCTCGAAGAGACAGTTATCATGATTTTCCCTAGGTCGCCCGTTTGAGATTGAATTCTGGAGCTTGCAAAAAACCTAACTTCTTCGGACAATATCTAAGAAAATATAACGAACCAAGATCTGAAATTTCTACAAAAAGTGCACCAATATTTCAACTCCACGTGGTAGAAATTTAAGCCTCTAAATCCTTGTGGAAAAAAAAGTTATAGCGAAAATGCTAAAATGACTTGTTTGAAGCAGCAAAACCCTGGAATCCGAAGTTATGATACCAAATGTTATGCAACCAGATCACAAAATAGAAGAAAAGATAGATCAACAACTTGAAAATCAACCTCTTTGAGGGGGAATCCTCCTTTACATCACATAAATGAACAATTCTTGGATGATACAAATGATAAGGCCTCCTTGGTATATATAGGATTCTAAGGGGTAACAATATAATTAGAGCCTACATAACAATAATAATGTAAGGGCAACACAATAAAAATAGTGAGCTTCAATGGGGAACAAAAATAACAATATGGGGGATAAATGTTCACAACAATAACAATAGGGAGCTACACTAACAATAACAATAAGGGGATACACTAGTATTATTGGGACCTAACATCTGGACCGATCTTGTATCTTTTCTGCATAACATCCCAGGTGGGTGCTTTCTTCCCCAAGATGAATCACATAAAAAGCCTAACTTTTTCTAGTCACTTGGATCTCCAAATTGACTTTCACCGCCATTTTGGTTCTTCTAGATATTTGACCTTGTTCAACTGAATGTACCCTAGTTTTGGAGTGTAAAAACCAAAAGAAGAGGGGGTCTAGACTAAATCATCCTCCCCATTTGATATCTTGGCATGTCCTTCTCTAAGAGCCTCCAAGTATGCATTCAAAACTTATATACATCATTTTTCCACCCATGTGACCATAAAGAAGTAAATGTAGGATTATCCAAACGATAAAGCTTAAAGACTCCACTATCTCAGAGAAAATCAATGAGAGGTTGTAAGGAGATGTATTTCCCCACTGCTACACTAGGGGTCAACACCAATTCTCACCTTTTGACCATTGCCTACCCAAAAAGAAAGACCCAAACCATTGAGGTCAAAGGAGTTTAGGATTGCTCTCCAAATGACTAATATGTTTGACATGGACTTATTCTAATCCAATCCTCAAGAGAGCATGGGGATATGTATTTTTGATAAATTGCCATGGTATAGGGAATGTGTGTAGAAACAAGCCTCCAACCACATTTTGATTCGAATGATTTGGAAAACAAAAAAATGTTTTTTAACCCCCAACCACCAAGTAGCTTTGGGGAAGCAATGCCTTCCCATCTTATCCATGGAAGAACAAAATTCTCTTGGTGCCCATAAGAATTTGAAATAGATTCATCACATCTTTTACAAGATGTATTTTGGAATTCAGGCTAATGACATCTAATAGACTGGAATTTCCTCAAGTAAATATTTGACAAGTATCAATCTTCCTACCCTAGATAATCAACGATGACTACACCTTTTTGATCTTTTTTCTAGTTTCGTTAGTAACCAATTCCAATCCTCCTTTCTATAGTCGTTTGGTTTTAAATAGAAGATTGGATACTTCAACTCTTCATCAAGATCTTGTATTTTAAAAAGAAATAGATGACTGATGTGTTATGATTCTCTTTCCTCCAGATTGTGTAGTGCGATAGCAGATTTCATGTCATTGATTAGCATTCCAGTAGCTTTCCCAAAAAGAGATAATAGGTCAAGAATATTGGTTACATCTCTACTGGAATAATTACAGAAAATAAGTACATCATCTACAAAAAGCAAGTGGGTGATGGTTAAATCCTAGGCAATTAAGATACCACGAAACTTGCCTCTTAATTTCACCTCTCTCAACATTCTACTTATACCTTCAACCACCAGTAGGAAAAGAAGAGGGGATAATGGAAGCCCTTGTCACAAACCCCTATGGGCATGAAAAAAGGGAGAAACCAATATATCTATTAGGACTGCGAAAGTCAGACTATAGGAAACTCATTATCCATACTATGGCTTCGAGACATAAGCCTATGTGAGTTATCAATAATTTGATATAAATCCAACTAATTAGATCATAGTATTTGAAAGATCATTTTTTAAGATTGCTCCATCTAGCTTAAGGAATTTCATGCTGTAAATACTTTCCTGAGCCACTCCAATAACCTCATGTATCTACCGACCCTCTAAAAGCACACATTGTTCTTTTGATATACTCTTTGAGAGAATGGGATTCAATCTCCAAGCTATCACGTTGGATATGATCCTCCCTTCTTGATTCGTTAATGAATCTCAGTAAATCATTCCCTATAGTGTCGTAAAGTTCACTGAAAAATTCCACTGACTAACCATCAAATGATTGTAACACCACCTTTAATTTATCCTCAATGATATCTTCCATTGAATTCTTGTTATCTTCCACCTCAAAAAAAATAGGGAAAGACTGATCTACGTAGATGATTTCCATGACAGAGACCCCTTCGACTGCTTTAAAAAGTCCCTTATGCCAAATCTTGGAAACTTATGAGTTCTCTTCCATCCCCATCAACTAGATTCCAAATGGTACTACACAACTTACATCCATTTGCATATGCATGGAAGAATTTTGTATTTTCGTCCCCACATTTCAACCATATGGCCCCACTTTTAAGTCTCCAGGCAACTTATTTTTCTTCTAAGAGGGATCTTTGTTTTGATACTAGTCAAATTAGAGTTTCCTTTGAATAAACATCCACAAATACCTCCCCCCCCCATTGTTTGAGAGAACATGTAGGTTTCTTTCCACGTCTTGGAGCTCTTGATCCTCATTTAGTCTCTTCTTGTGGGCCCAATCCTTTAAGATAGATTTTATATGCTTTAGATTAGTCTCAGATTGCCTAGTAGTGCAAGGTTTCTTCTAAGGATAAAAATATTTCCAATGGTATTTTACAAGGGAGGTAAATTCCTCCTCTTTTAACCATGATGTGCTCATTTTGAAAGGATTGGCAGGTTTATCATCAGTACCTTTGAATTTTCAGAGGATTGGGGAATGGTTAGAGTCCCCTCCATTTTTGAACCGTTGTCTAATTAGATTAAAATGATCAACTAGAGCCTCAGAGATAAAAAAATGATTAAGTATTTTTGCAATACGCTCGTCACCAACTCATTGATTTTTCCACATCGCTCTTAGCTTTACAGGTTCAATATAAACAACATTGGTGTTAACAAGCTTATGAATAAAGAAATCCGCTAGGGGATCTGGTTTGGCTCTCGGTCTCCAAGCCTCTGAGGCCCCTAGTGAAAAATTAAGGTCTTCACCTATACTCAGTGAATCCAAATTCCAAATTACTTGGCAATTTTTTCCCCAGAAATTCAATTTGTTTCGGTATGGTCCATATATATTGATGAGCGTTAAGGAGGCTTCTATCTATTAAAAAAAAAGAACTTTATACCTTGACCAGATTCAAAACTCCATGTATTTGTAGCTTTGATATTTTGGGGATGCCAACTGAATACTAAGTCTCCAGATCTTCCCCTCACATCCAATGTAGTAAAAGTCCACCCACTGAGTAAGGATTATAGAAGATTTGAAATAAAGGTCCCATATCCTAGAGTTTATTGAAGGATTATGAGGTCAGAATTATTTGAATCTATGACTCTTTTGAATGCACACTTTTTTGAGGGACATTATAAACCCCTACAGTTAAAAGAAAAGACTTCCAATGGGAAACTCCTCCTTGGGATCATAGCTCTAAGCACCCCATGGATTGATTTTTTTTCCTTACTGCAAGATCCTCCCAAGCCTTTTATTTTTCTCTTGATAAATTAGATTTCGTACCCCTTCCTCTACCCCTATCTGACGAAATGGACATGTTTTCCAAACCCCCCACAATCCCTTAAAATTTGGAAATATCACTCGAGAGAGGAGTTTGTATAAAATATATTCATCTAGTTCATCCTCCAACATGTGTTTAGAAACAAAGACCATTGGAGATGAAACATCAATATCAGAGCTGGAAAATGGATTGGTAACCATAATGGGATGAGGCAGAGGGGTTGCAGAATAGGGAGAGTTCAACAAAGAAGTAAGTTTTAACAAACCCCTAATATGCCCATTCTCCATCACAGGGAAATCCGTAATGGAAATATGAAATGAAGAACAAGGTGTAACCAAAGGTGAAATAATACCTTCCATGAATGACAAATTCAAGCCTCTTCCCTTGTGAAAATTCCATTTCTTGTGATGGATGAGCTAACTACTACACATATAGAACATCTTCTTCCCCTTCATTCTGATGATGTTCAATAACTTCCTTATGATGATCACATACCCTTGAGCTTGGTGGGTTTGAAATAGGAAGGTTAGTCTTAACCACCCTGGAGGCTAGAAAATCCTTCTTCAAAGGTAGTTCACATTCTTTGACCAAATGTCCCTACTTGTGACCTACCCTACAATAGAACGAGACCCCTTCGTAGTAAAAAGTTTACCATATCTCCTCCCCAACCCTATTATCCATTCTTTTAGCTAGACCTTCTCGAAGATCTATATTCATGAGCACCCTTACCGTAGATTTGCCTGCAAACTATTCATAATACATTATCATGGTACAATTATGTACCTAGGGTATTTCCAAGATCTTTGAAAATGCTCGTATCTTAATAATTTGAATATAGGTTGGGAAAATGAACCCATATAGGGACTAAATCCATTATCTCCCTACTGATGTCAAAAAGGGGAAACCAAAACTTGAATAATATTAGGGTGGAATCTATATGCCACACCTTCTGTGATACTCGTAGTGCTTTGGAGTGATCCTAAAAGTTGATTTGTATCCAAACTTTTGCCAACATCATGATTTTTGGAGGCAATTTCAATTGGGTATTTAGGTCTTTTTTTGCCTAGGCACAAATTATGTTGATGTTAAATTTACTTCCTCAAGCTCAACCCACCAAGGTTTTTATACCATAACAAAAAACATTTCCATCAATACATATTCCCATAGAACCAACTTGAGCTTTGAATCTTTTAATTTTTCTTCAAGCACCTACTCTTCCTCCGTTTCTAACCATTTGATTTTTATTCTGAGGAATTTGTGACATGTATAGTGCCATGCCTCTCTCCTTCCCAAGACGCTCTGTCTCCACTTACACTTGAACTTTGTCCCTCTACTCCACCCACAACCAAGACTTCATTTATAAAACTACTTATGGTCAGTTGAAAAACTCCATCCATTGGGAGACCACTTACTAAAGCCTGAGTAAGGTCTGGGACACTAGAGAAATCTTGAGGCATAAAACCCTTAGATCAATATAAAGAGACTATGGATGTGTGTCCCACTGTAAACCTGGAGAAAATCTGATTGATATGGTCCATTATGGAAGAGCTTGGAGCCGCCTATCTAAAGTTTGTAAAAGATGGAAAATAAGGTTGGAAAAAACCCCATGAAAATGTTATGGACATCTGATCCCAAGCCTTTGCATCAGTAAACAGACCTTGAGCTCCACCCAGAAATGGAATTTCCTCAGGGTAACTACCAAAAACTGATCCTACATCCAAACCCCGAACCTCCGCTAAAATTGAGGATCACGACCATGAAAACATAGTCGAATCCTCAAGATCCATGTAGCTGGACCTATCTGATTTTGTTAGAAATTCTAGGGTGGATACCTAGATTGATCCATCACCTAAGACCTTTTCCTTGTATTCAACTAATTCCTCATCCTCCATGGTTCCTAATCGACCTAGGTTAGTTGTGGAATCGAGCAAACCCAACCAAGAAGCCTCCTCAAAATGTCCAACTGATAATTTTTGCACCATCAAACAATTGATAACCCCTAAGAACACCTGCCACCAAAATCAAGGAGCCAACAAAAGAAATATGCATGAATAATCCCCACCCTGTGCAAAGTTAGGGGTGGGGGCTGACTCCCATTATTAAATCATTCCATCATTGTATAAGCTCCTGTAACAATAGACAAAACCTAGTGCGACCCCATCAAAACCCTAGTTGAAACTCCATTTTAATAGTATTATTTAGTAATATTATTAATTTTATTATTTTATAATTTTTTTCTCGGAGAAAAATTGTAATTTTCTATTACTAAAAACAAAAAGTTACATTTGTATATGCATAATTACATTAAAATATTGTCCCAAAGGACCATTGTATGTGCTTAAATCACTCATTGTAGCCAAACTACCCAAAAAATAACCCTTAACCAGTTAAACTGGGTTTTTCCCGTTTACCTTTTTTCTTTTGAACTTTTTGCCAAACCCCTGAGGTTGGAGAGGCCATAACGATGACTAATTCTTCACCATATGAAAATTTTGGCACTTCTTTATCTGATTTTGAGATCTCTAAGATGTGTGTTTGCTTTGTTCCACCTACTCATTTGCTTTCACTCTTTTCTCCATGATGATTATTAGGACTTTGGATCATTGTTTGGTTGGAAGAAAGCACTGTATGTTTGGATGGTCCCTTATGCGTGTGTTCTCTCTCATTGTGGGAACCTTATTGATTTTGAGCCTCTGGTTGTTGCTGACTCTCGACCATTTCTTCCTCTTCATCAGAGGCAGATATGAAAATTTCCAACCCTTTGGATTTTTTGGTCTCTTGTTTGACGTTTTTTTTTGCATGTGAACATGTATTTTACAAATACCCTGTCTGTTGGAAAATCTGACATATGAAAGCAGTGTTTTCAAAATCTAATCTTTATGTCCACTTGAAATCTTGGTGGATCACATGGATACGATCTGGTAAACCTTTGCTCAAGTCTATCTCCACAAATATACAGGCAAAAGTAAAAATACCTTTCTCCGTTCTTTCTCGACCCATCTTTAGAAACCTTCCCGATGCGTTTCCAATGCCTTCTAGGACTTGGTGATGCCAAAACGGGAGAGGGATATTATGTAACCTTACCCATATCGACATCTTCGTAACTACCATTATTGTGGCATCAAAACCAGGGAGCCATGGAGTGATTAAAAGACCCGCTCCTCCCCAAGATCATGGTCCTTCATTTAGGACATAATCCATTATTTTATAATATTAATATTAGTTAAGTGTTATTTGTTATAATATTAATATGAATATTAATGTGATTATTGATAGTACTGTTATTATTAAATATAAATTATAGTTTTTTTTTTCCTGAGGAAAAAATCATAATTTCCATGAGATGTTTGATGAAAATTACATATTGAATATGAAATAAAGGGCATTTTTTTTTTTGTTACAATCAGTCTAAAAAGGATTAAAATGTCAGGCCTTAGATGAGGCCCTTTCATAGAATATCCTCCCAGTCACCTCAGAATTTTTAATAAGAGAAAAACGTAAGTGTAATAAGTGATCAGTTTGGTAAGGTGTCCATTAGTAGACGATTTATGAAGGGCCCGTGATAGTACTCATAAGAGGTCCCATCTAGATGCTCCATGATATTCCAAGTGCGCAGGTTCTATTCAACGCCTACCTTATAGAGCGTGTCTGCTCTTCAGTTCCTTTCCTTGTAGATGGAAACATGAAATCCTATCAAAAAAAATAATAATTGTAAAATCTCTTTAAGGATAGGATGAATTGTGTGCATGTGACATCTGGTAATCTCATTAAACTGATTGATAACAACTTTGAGTCCCAAAAAATTTGTAATCGCCGACATCCCTTCTCAATAGAAAACAAGAGAAGAAGCTTGAGGCTACAAATTTCTACATAGTTGTTAGTTCCTCTACCCAACCCAAACTATAGCTTGAAGAAATGATTATCCCTAAGGTATAAAACACCCCCCCCCCCCCCCCCCCCCCCCCACCAAACACTCTCCTCCAGCCAGAGAGGCTCTGTCAAAGTAGGCCCATGGTTGGGAGAGATCAATAATTTTTTCCGTGATATTCTGTGATGATGAACAGGCTCATAAGTAGAAAAAGTACAAAACGTAGCCATAATTTGTGCTTCCACGCTATCCCAAGTGGTTAAATTTTCTTGGAAGATGTCATTGTTCCTATAAATCCATATACCCCAACTGATAATAGGAAGAAAACTCCTATTTTTTTTAGGATTTTCCTATTCCCACCACTACTTCCAAGCGTCCTTACATGATGCGCTCTGCCACATTATAACTAGTCCCATGCATCCTCAGATAGTGTTCCATGCAACCAAGGAGAAGGGATTGTAAAGGAAAAGATGATCCACGATCTCCTCATAATTTTTGCAAAGGAAACACTAGCTTGGCCGAACCATATTTCTCTTTTTTATATTATCACTAGTAGGGACTTTATTTTCCAATATGCATCACTAAAAAGGTCTAGCTTTAGCTGGGCAACTTAGCTTCCATAGTTTCCTCCACCACCAGAGAAACTCTCCTGGGCTCTTGACATCACTGATATACTTCTAACCTTATTTTTCTCAATATTTACCAAAAGGTGAAATAACCCAACACAAAGAGTCCTCCTTGTCTTTGAGGCGCACATGGGAAATGTTCAGAGCTGTAGTATAATTTTTCCACTGACTTGTGAATTCAATAGGAAAGTTAAATTGATTATCATTGACCCAACCTTGTGCCCACATAGTAGAATGAGCATTATCAACTACCTGGTTCAGAGTGACCCTTCCATTAGTATTAGTAAATTTGATCATCTCTCCAAGTCTCTAAAACCAACCCACATATTAATACCAATCCTTAGCTTTTATCCATTTCCAACTTTCCAGGCCATACCTTCTTCAACCACTAAAAAGGATGCTAAAACTGCTTTCCATATAACTGATATATTTGGCCTCTTCTTATTCAAACTCCTTATCCATTCTTTAAGAGTAACTAGATGGATGTACTTTCTGGACACCACCTTTGTCCATAGATCATATGTGGATAACAAACTCCAACCAACTTTTGCTGTTGATGCCTTAACAAACATATGAAGGTTTTTCAAATCCCATCCTCCCCACATCTTTAGCAATGATATTTTATCCCATTTAAACCAAGGGAAAACCCGACTTTATTTCGACCCCATCCATAAAATCCTAAAACCATTCTTATGGATTTCATTCATAACACATTTTGGTATCCAAGATAAGGACATCCAGAATACTGGAATAACTTCCTGTACTGATTTTATGAGGACCAATCTATTGGCTCTAGATAATCATCTAAAGCTCTAGGGATTTAATCGCTTCTCAATTTTAGTTGTGAGCTATATCCAATCAACCTTTTTATAATCATTGAGCTTCAGGTGGAACCCCAAATACTTAAGTCCTTCATTAAAAAAATTTAGGTTGAAAAGGAAAGAGATTATGAGAATTAACTGACTCATCCCTGGACAGACCAAGCGAGGAGAGAGTATATTTTTGAATATTTACCTGCATACCAGTAGCTTTCTCAAAAAGTGATAGGGCTCCTTTGTTTAAAGCTAAATCCCTCCTCGACCCATCATAGAACAAGATAATTTTTCCACGAAAAACAAATGAGCAATTGTTAATACATCTGCTACAATTGCTCCCTTTAAGTCACCCCTGCTTTGAGCTTAAGCCAATAGTCTATTGAGGCCCTCAACCGCCAACAAGAATAGTAGCAAAGAAAGTGGACAATCATACCTTAGGCCACACTATGCATGAATTTTTTTGGAGGCCACCCCATTAGTAAGCACAACAAATGATACAATGGTTACGCAACATATGATCTAGTTTATGAAAGGAACTTCAAATCCCAAATGGGTCAATAAAAATCTTGTTAGAAAATTATATATTACGGAGCAATGGAACACATAAAATATTGCAGAAATATAAACACAGAAAACACACAAAACAAGAGAGACACAGATATACGTGGTTCACCCAGTTTGGGCTACGTCCACCCCGAACAGCCAGTCCTTCCTTTCTATTATCCAACAAAATGAAGAGACACAACCTACAACAGATCCGCTGTAATATCCTCTGTTTTCTCTCACAGTCTCACCTCTCCGTTTCTCGCTCAGAGAATACACATCTATTACACAGCCTCAAATACAATGCCCTCATACAAAGAGAGGGGTTGCCTTCTAGGGCAAAAAAAAACCCTAAACTAAACATAAGTTCTACCGTCAGATCATTCGCCTAATGAACGGCCCAGATTGACTAGAAATTACTATACATTTACAAGGCAATTTTACAGCTGTTTTTAGCTTCGGGGGCACTGCCCTAGCCGCCCCCCCCTGGACCCCCCCTGCAGAGAATATTTTACGAGCGGCGTTGCCGCCCCCATTTCAAACTGGGGTCAAATGTGGCGATACCTTTGAATATAGAAGATAATCAGGCTCCACACCCAACAAATCTAATGTATATCCAGACTCTATCATATGTTTTTTAAAGGTCGATTTTAAGCACTAGGCCCTTAATTTTCTTAGCTTTTAAACTATAAATACCTTCTTATGCAAAATCAATAGCCTCATGTATTTTTCATCCGTCCAGGAATGCAAATTTTTCCTTGAAACATTTTTAGAGAGGATCGGTTTAAGCCTATTGGCTATAATTTTAGCTATGACTTTATAAATACAATTGTACGAATATATGCGCCTGAAATCGCCAAAAGAGTGTGGATAGTTAGTATTGGGGATGAGGGAAATAAAGGTAGAGTTTTTTGCAATACTCTACCACCTTTAAGAGACACCCCCCCCCCCCCATGATCTCATATAGCTTAGAGAATAATTCAACCAACCAACCATCCCGCCTAGGGATTTTTTCCTTCTAGAAACTATGGAGAACCTTTTGTAATTTAGCCTCAGACACATGATTCATTAAGCATCAAATGTCTTCTTCGTCCACATACCTAGGGAAATATTGAGCCAATGAGATAACTTCAACAATGATCACTTCAGAAGGAGCCTTATATAGATTTCTTAAGTGGTTTTTTCCCATCCTTCCTATATATTCACAATTTGAAGCTCTACAACCTTCTAGATCATCCAAATCCCATATGGTATTGTGAGCTCGATGACCTTTTTCAAACTACTAAAAAAACTTCATATTTTCATCTTCACTTTTCAATCAAATAGCTCTACTTTTTTGCCTCCATGTCTCCTCCCTATTAGCCAATATTTTCTTCTTAGTAGTCTCAAGATGGATGATCCTCTACTTTGTTTCCTCCGAGAAGTATCCTCTTCCCATCAGGTGCTTCCAGACGCTCCAACTTTGTTTCCACTTCTTTAAGCACTTCCTCCTCCCTTTGTATTTTAAGGGAAGACCACTCAACTGTGGCCTTTTTCACCCTTTTGAGGTTTTTCACAAATTGGATGACTACAGACCCCTCCCTATCAGGGTTGTAAGGTATCCAATGTTCTGTAGCCAAGTTATGGAAAGATTCATGATTTAACCAAGATGCATTGAATTTGAAGGGACTTCCTAGTTTGTTAGACACCCCTTCCACCTTAAGGAAAATATGATGATGACCATATTCACCCCCTGCCCTACTCCACTGACAAAAGAGAGGGATGATTTCGAATAAAGAGTCTGCTATTAGGAACTGTTCAATCTGCTTCGCTATCATTGCTTCACCAGTAACTCACCTATTTCTCTAGGTGGGCTTATATTTGATCAATTCCAAGTCACACAATTTGTGGTTCTCTAGAAGATGATTGAAATAGTCAGATAAGGGGTCAGTTTGAGCACGAGGGCCCCAATTTTCAGATGCTCCCAGAGAGAAATTCAAGTCCCAACTACCACTAAATTATTAGTCTGCATATAAGAACGAGCCATCAACCTATCCCAAAAGGTATTCTTTTCTAGGTAGGGCCTATAAATATTTACCTCTTTTAGCTCCATACCCAGTTTAGAAGGAAAAGTATTAGCTCCAAACACCAATTCCGATCCTGAGAATCTTAATATATTTTTGATTAAGGTTGACTGCTAGGCTCCCATATCTCCATTTTTCATTAGATGCCACAAAACTCCACGCGAGAAACAAAGATTCCATCACCTTGACAATCAAATCCTCTTTCCCTAATATTTCTTGAAGGAAAATAATATCAACAAGTACAAATTGGACTAGTCTCCACAAAGCCAAATTTTTGGAGGGGCTCGAAAGGCCCCGATAGTTGAAAGAGAGAAAAATCATCGAGGGACTAAGCCTGAGGATCATACTCTCTAAGAACCCCAATAATCTATCTTTGTTTACCCACTTCTACATCCAATCTAACTTTGGAATTAGCCCTCCAGATATTGGATTTTATTCCTTGACTCCAAATACTCGATTTGATCGACAAGGAAGGTCCCAAACCTCACATAGCCAAGGCTGATTCCCTCTTCTTAGAACATGATCGAAGGTTATGACATGATAATGATTTTGGAGAAGTTGTAAAATCCCTAGTAGGTGAAGGAATCAAGGGTGGACAACAAGAAGGAGAATTAGGGATAGGACATGAGATAGAGCTTAAAAAAGTAGGGATGAACCATTTCCAAATACAGAAGGAGACTGAGATATGATACTTGACACCATTTCAAAAGAACAAAAATATCTAATAAGATTTGAAACAAGGGGGGGGGAGGGAAAATACCTGGATAAGTGTGTCCATAGGAGGATGGGATGCCCTCCTGTGTATCAAGCTTTCCTTAAACAATAGCCCCCTCGCCCTTCAATTAATATTCCTCTCAAGTTTTCATAGGCTCTGTCTCTTCTCACTTCTAAAACTGTGGATCAACCTCTGATGCCAAACCTCTAGTGGCTTTCCCGTTTCGCTTCCCAGTATCCCCTTCACCTTGGTCCCTTCATCCTTTCTTTCCCATAAAAGGAAGAATAAAATCCTTAAGTACATGACCCAACTTGTGACGCCTATGACATATGAAGGGGATGCATTCGTAATCTAGAATATATCTGTGAGAAAAACCTCGATAGATAATGTTCAGTTCTATAAATAACCCTTCTCATGAGTCCAAGTCAACTAAGATCCTAGATATTTACATTCTTCCATTGGATTTGTATGACCTATCCATCTGC
Source organism: Pinus tabuliformis (assembly GCA_031772625.1). Classification (NCBI taxonomy): domain Eukaryota; kingdom Viridiplantae; phylum Streptophyta; class Pinopsida; order Pinales; family Pinaceae; genus Pinus; species Pinus tabuliformis. The sequence continues at coordinate 534,969,333 of CM062817.1, read as the reverse complement.
AGGAAAGATCCTAACTTATTTCCTATGAGCCTGAATACATCCATAGACCAAAACTGTGGTGGCAGTCTAGGGAGCCTTACCCAAATAGGGGCGTAGTCCATTTTTTCTCTATTAGAGTCGAAAAGGGGGTTCCATATTTTCATAAGGATTGACAAGGAATCAATGCACCATGTTTTGGTGAGAACCCAACTAGACGCTAATGGGTACCATCAAAAGGTATATTATAAAGCCATTTTCCCACCCTCCAACCCATAATTTCTCCATCTCTTACATTAATTAACATATTTTTGGCCATAATGTGTTTAATAGGAAGATTAAATGATGTTTGTCATGCTTCATGGCCTAATGTGGTTAATGTGCAAGAAAAAGAGCATTTTTGAGTACATTTATGATGCAGAGGCACGTTGGAGGCAGCTAGAGGAAGTGTAGGAGGATTGTCCCTTGCATTTACTCTCCTTTGACTCGAAGTGATCCCTAGAATCACTCATATACACTCATCTACAACTTGAGGTCTACTTGTAGCCAATGAACTCAAGTGAATGCGAGAATCTAAGGGAGATAGATCCACTTTTTTCGAAGTTTTGGAGGGAGGCAGTCCTCTTTTCAAGGAGGTTGCCCCTCAATCCTCTTTATATAAATAACAGGCCTAAGGGCTCATAAGAATCCAATTTTTTTTAGCAGTGAAGTACTATCAAGAGCTAAGAGCTTGAGTATTTCATTATATGATGTATATGAACTTTATTTTATGTTAATAAAATTTTATTGTTTCTTCACATCTGATTTTGTTGTAGAGGGATAAGTCCCCATGGGTCAGGGGCCAACCTAGAGGCTACAATTCCTCTTTGTGTATCATGTTTATGCATTGTTTTAGTAGTAGAATTCCTTCCTTGTTTGAGTAAAATTTTATTTGCTAGAAAATTGTGGTTGCAGGCCTCATTACCACCCCCTTTGTGGGAAATGTGGCCGAGGAATCTACAAAACCAAGCCAAAAATATGTGAATGTCTCTTGTTGCAATTTGATAGGATTTAGTTCATTATCTCTTGCATACTCTGTTTATGCAATCTAGGAATTAAAAACATCTTTTCCAAGTTTTCATGTATGAAGGTTAGATGCATGCCATGAGGTGAATTGGTTCTTAATGAGATAAAGTCCTTCTTTGTTGAATTTCATAAAATTCAACTCATCCTTTCTTGCTTAGTTTATTTTGCTGCAATTTGATTATCATTTTGAGTAGAAAAAAAAGGAATCGTTGTTTGCTACCAATGGCTTGCAGGGTTTGTACACTCATCCTACATTCTCCCTATCATCATCAACCCCTTTCTTATCATCCCACACTGTCCTCAGAATTTTTCCATTGAGACTGTATTTCTGGGTTATTTGAGGGACACTGTGTGCATTTATTTTTGTGCAAGATGGGTCTTTGAGAGGCACTAGGCTTGGAAAATGCCTCACACAACCATTATATACCTTTACCTACCATTTTCCACCTTCAAAACATCTTTTTTCAGTCTTGGGATTCCCATGGGATCAATCTTGTAGCAAAACGGATCAATCCTGTAGCAATCTTGTAGCAGTCCCTAAACTTGACTAGTTTTTCTCCAAAAGCTTGGTTTTTGTCCCTTAGGCTTGAATAATGACCCTTAGGCTCTAAATCCATGATTGATAAATACCAAGACCACTTTGAACCTGCCGCCTTCTCACTGCAAGCATAATTTTGCAATTAGGATTAGATGACAAATTTCTAAATTGAATGAAAATGATGTTTTTCTCATGAAATGCATATGAGTTTTGTTACTCTAGCTTTGAACAGAGTGAGTAAGAGAGTTGTTTTCCCATGTAAAGTAGATTATGCTTATTTCTTGAATTCATGCTCTTAGGATTTCAATTACAAAAGTGTTGTTCTTGAATATGTTCAGTTTCTTTTCAAAGAAAATTTTCACATTATGAAATTAGACTAATGATTGACATTGTTGCAAGTAACACAAGGTTTACATTCTATAAATAGAAAAGTACTTTTAATTCCTGCAAGTAGCATAACCTTTACTTTCCTACAACTACGGTCAGACTTTACATTTGATTAATGTCATTTTCCATTTCTCCAAGTAGAGGAATTGTTTTCATTCCTGCAAATAGAGTAGAACTTTATATTTCATGCAATTCCCTTTCTTGAGCTAGCTAAAAGAGTGGTATTTTCATGCCTTGATCTAGTCCATTTCTTGAAGGTGGCATAGTAGAACTTGATCTACTATGCATACAACACTGTCACCTCTTAAGTTTGTATGAACAACAAGTTGATAATTAAAGTTGGTAGCCTTGGGAGTCTCAACAATCTTGTTGTGATATTGAGCCTCGTTATCCGCCTCCACAAAGCTAAATTTAAACATAAACCATCCTCTAGTGAGATTAATAATAATTGGAAGATCGATTAAATCCTCCCACCATTCTTTTTCAGTCAAATCACGTAAGAACTCCACTGAAAATTGTTTGCCTCTGGCTAGACCCACCACCACCTTCAGAAATTTCTATAACTTTCCCCATTTGAACTTCTTCCCTGAGCACCAGGTTCTAATCTTCATTTTTTAGTTTGACACCCTTTTCTTTTTTCCTTTTCTTCCCCGACTACTATTGTACCTCAAGGTTTGGTTGAGTTTTTCTGGTTTCTGGCTATTATTTAGGCCCCCCCTCTCGATTAAAAACCCTACCATATTCCACCTCTATGGCTGACACATAGTTTGATGGACCACTATTATGGAACCCTTCAAACCCTAAATAAAAACCATTTTATAAATATTCTCAAAACCATAATTCGTCTCCATAGTGAAAACCTTCTCTGTCATTTCTCTGTAAGGCATAACCTACTCGCTGAAACCCATTATCACCGCCCACTACCTCATTTAGGACCTGCTCATACCACTGAAAAACATATGAGAGAGATCATCAAAATTGTGTATCCAATAGAATGGAAGCTAGCAGGTCTTCACATGCCACCGACTTAGATGCTTCAAACCCTAAAGAAAACTATGACCCCAAGACTTGAGATGCCCCCCTGCTCTAATTAGATGAAAAAACCGTGGGAGAGACAATAGGAGTAATTTAGTTTGCAGGCTCTCGTGGCTAAAAAGGAGAGTTAACTCTTAGATCCAGACCGCTAAATGTCCTCCTACCCTAGTAGTATCATTAATGTTTTTTTTTTTTTTTTTTTGTGTAAGAAAGTGACTTTATATTAGAAAAAATGTGTTACATAAAGTATAGTTAAAGAGTCACTATAAGGCCTGATGCCAAGGCCAGACTGAAAAGAAATAGATATTGAGCATTTTCCCATGAAGGAGAAACCAAATGGTCCATCAAAGAGAATAGAGGCCTGACAAAGTAGTATGGAGCATACAAAAATATAAAGAGTTTGTAAAAAGAGCTTCTCCTGGGATTCTTGCTGGTGTGGCCATCAAAACTAGTGCCATGTAAGGAACTAAGGAGGGACAATAGAAGATGAAATAAAACAAATAAATTGTTCAGGTCACCTACTTTCCCTTAGAACCAGATGGAGCTTGTTGCACTTCGCTGATTCCTAATTCCTTGACTTTTGCATTGCTTGGGGATTATTCTTCCACTTTTTCTTCAAATATGAGACAACCATAGGAGCTTTTATCTCGCTAAGAGGGATGTTCCTTGGTAGTATGGACAACACTGGTGGGGGAATTATTCAAATTTCTTACCTTAGCTTCAGGATTTTGGCTTGGAGAGTCTTAAACAATAGGACCTTTTCCATGCATTTCACGCGCCGGGAAAACACAAAGAAGAGGGGAGCAAGGTTGGTGGGAATAATTTTTGTCCCAAAAAATTTCCAAGGAACTAGAGGATGCTAGAGATAAAGGAAAAAGTAGGAATTCAAAACCAAATGTTTTGGATAGATTGCATAACCAGAGACAAGTTCTGCTAAGATGGACCAACCATCCTTTGTTCAACGCTCTCTCTAGCTAAATCCATAGTCCAAATGTGGTGCACCAACAAGTTTTGGACTGTCCAGTGTCCATCACCCAATCATCTTCAGTCCTCAACCTCCATTGAAGCCACCTTGCTTTGAATGTAGACAAGAATGTCTGGGTCGAATAGCTCCATTTTTTCATCATTCCAGGGAATTCGGGTGGACACTCACGACCCCTCCCTCCCTGTATTTCTCTTCCCCTCTCTCTAACCATGGTGGTAGACTGAGAATCAAAGAACCCTATGCAATGACCTCATGTGACAATGGAAGGAGGAGCGATGAAGTGGTTGTGCCTTTCAACTTCTAATCTTTGCATGAAGGAATGAATGGGTAAACCATAAGGTTGGGACATGTGCATTAACTAGAACATTAAGGTGATCATAAGACAGATCACGAAGCAAATGCAGGAGGAAGGAACTTGACATACTGTATTAACTCGAGCGTCAATCACCTAGAGAGAAGTTGCGGTGCATGATCGTCACTTGGAGGTATCAATTATGACGAGAGTGATTGTTGTCCTTCATGATTTGATAGGGCTCAGCTGATGACAAGTCACTCGACTCGGGGATAATATCATTAATGTTATATAAATGTCATTAATACTATTATTAACATCAAAGATAATAATCTTATTTAAATATTAATATTAATTTTAATAATAAAAATATAAGTAATATTAACTTAAAGTTATTATTAGTGTTGTTAATTAATATTTGTTTAATAGGCTACAACATATTGTAATATTTATAGTGATATTATTATTCAAAAATAACAATCTTTTATATGTTTGGTTTATAATATCAATAAAAGTGTTATTATTAAATGAATCAATTATAATATTAATAAGGTAAATAATATTGATAAGATTATTTTTGTTGAGAATTTATTTCCAAATCCATTGCATGAGAGATTAGATTATCAATGTTTTGAACCTGCTATTGAGGTTCATTAGTAGTAGGTTTGAAACATCGATAATCTAATCTCTCATACGATGGATCCTGAAATAATTTCTCAATAAAACTCTGATCGTAGAAGCCTCAAATCCGATAGATTAATTTTATTAATATTTTCAATAATTTCGTTGAATAATCTTTATTAGTATAAATCTAAATTCTTGAAATTAATATTTTATCAATTTTCCTCCTAGGTACTGGGGTGGTAGGAGGGGGAGGGATTCTCACTAATACCGAAGGAATACTTGTCAACCAATATGCCTAGGGCTTGGGAAAGAAGTCCAAAAACCAAGTTGAAGCTTATGGCCTCTATTTTGGGCTCATTTTAGCCCACCAAAGGGGAATCAAGGACATGAAAAATTTGGGAGACTCCTTCCTGGTCATAAAGCACATGTGCTCCAACTCTTCTGCCGAGAATAAAAATCTTAATCAATTGCTCCAACGTGTCCATGGGATTCTCCCTCTCTTTGATAAATTATAATTTTATCATATTTTAAGAGGCCTCAACTCCGAGGTGAATTCACAAGCTAATAAGGCTTATCAATTGAATGGAGGGCATACAGTTTTCAATGAAAACTATGGTTTTTTTCCCATCCCCTAATTTCATAATGCAAGTCTCCCTAATATCCCCCCCCTCCTAAGACATATATTATTAAAGTTCACATTGATCCTAATACCCCATCTATATCACCCACCCCACCTTGGCCCCTCTTCCCACCACCCCCCCCCCCTTTGTCTCCCCTGGGATCCCCCTTCGGCAGCTCCACCTGGCACTATTAGAGGACTCATCCTCCATCTCTCCTGATGCGAGGCATTATGAAATCAAGACATGTGAGGTCACCTGGTGTGAATGATTTGATAAGTGTGGAAGCTCTCTTGTCCATCCCTCAAATTATGGTTTCTCACCAATATGTTCAAGTGCTCTCCATGCGAATTACCTGTACGAGTGAGCCACATTTACTCCTCCTAGTTCACATCGGATGACTCACCCATTCGAAGGCAATGATGCCTAAAGTGAAGGTAATTTTAGTTTGCAGAGAAATCATGGAGCCACCATGGGATCCTGGGGGCACGCAGACCACTGTTATGTGTCACATGAGGCTCTTGTATGGCTTAGACTATATATCGTGGGGGTAAAGTTTGATTTTATGCATACTGTTGGTGTTCGGCTCGTTCCCGCAAATTGATAGTGTTCAACTCCTTTCGAAGGGCTTGGGTAGCCCTTGGTTGGTCAGATTGGCTGGGGGTTGTTCTTATCCCCAATCTTAGGTGCCTTTGCATTCTATGAAGTTGGTTTGGTCGGTGAAGCATCCGAGGAAGCATTCGGTGAAGCATTTGGTGTCTTTGCATGCGACCAAAAGCTGGTTCGAAGGGGTTCTCATTAGGCTCTCCACAATGGAAATGATTTCCTGGGGATGTCATCATCCTCACTCAGGTAGGGAGGCAAGGGACTGCTCAAATGATTGGTTCAAGGTCAATATGTGCCCACCCTTAACCACCTTCTCTCCACCTTTCTGTGAAATGTGCACCAACGAGCATGAAGAATTGTGTGTAGACATTGCTAAGTTGTAGGTGCTCTTTCATCAACAAAGGGAGTCAGCTAGTGAGAATCAAGAAAATATAGTGGAAACGAGAAAAAAAATTGGACAACTAGAAGACGAGGTAGGGGCACTCAAAAACATGCTTGAATGCCTCAAAAGGCAGTAATTCTCCGCCTGTAGAGGAAAACTCGGGCCAAAACCTTAATCAACCTACTGTTTCTGAGGACTAGTCTATGTTTTTATGTCTAGTTTCCCATGTATCTTTCTCTTATCACAATTCTGTCGAGTATATACTAGTAGAATAATAGGAGTTATGTTCAGTTTTGAAGTTTTGCTGGATAATTGGGCCTGGTTTGATAGCCTGCATATGTAGCTCATGAAGCCCAACGATGCAATGGAATTGTAAATTTCCTGAGTATCTGCCACGTCCAAGCACAAAATCAATATAATCAGTACTCTTTGGTGTTAAAATAAAAATAAAAATTCCTCCTTGGTACCATTAGATTATTACCAAATTAATGTTGAAAGGGGGACAAGGAAAACATAGTAAGCTAGGTAGAGTAAACAATAGTGATTTGAATCTATTGAAAAAGGTTGTTAAAATTAATAAAGAGGACAGGGAGTGGAAAGATAAAAGAAGAACAACTAAAGAATGAAAATATTAAAGGAGAGAGGGAGATTAATTTCTAAAAGAGGGGGAATGTTTAGACATTAAAAGATTTAAAGGTAGAGAAAAGACAATTGATGAAAATCAGGAGGGAGAGGGAAGAAAGGTTAAATAAAAGGGGGGGTGGGGTTGGAAGGGGGTGGTTTCAAAGCGGTTATAAAGAATAAGGGTCAAGGATGAAGGGGGAATTAGGATAAAGGAGAGGAGGATAAAAATTAAATAGGAGGTTAGAAGGAGGAAACACAAGAGAGAGATAAAAAAAAGGAAGAATGAAAAGATTAGAGACATGTACTAGGTGATTGAGAATTTCTAAAATTGAAGTGGATGGTGGGTTTCCAAGAGTGACTAAGTTTATAGCCATCTTCAAAATTGAAGTTGTTGGGTTGTTTTTCTATTTCTAGGGCTTCTCTGATGATACATTTAGAGTAGAAAGGAGGTGAAATGAGAATTTTGAAATCATCAAATTGATGATGTGACTGGTTTGATGGGAGTGCTCAACTAAGTGTGGATTTTTTGATTAGATTATGGTGGGTGTTAGCTACGTTCTCTTTGAGCCAAGCCTTAAAAGACCTAGCCGTTTACTAATATATGCTTTCCCATAGGATCAGGGAATGTGATAGACTCTTGGGCCAAGCATAGGATCTGACTTGTCTTTAGCATACCTAGATAATTTTTAAAGGGTATGGTGGGGTTTAAATAGAGTTTTAATATTCTTCTTTAAAAGAACATTAGAGATGTGATCGGTGATACCTTGGATGTAGGGGAGGGAGATTCTTGGAAACCCACCACTTACCTCACTAAGGCCCTCCTAACCAATGATTAATCCTAGGATAAGTATGTCATCATCAAATATTGACATACTTGTTTATTCAAATGGTGACATAGATTTTCAAATAGACACATACCTATCTATTCAAAATATATTGAAAAACACAAGGACCATTTTAGAATTGTTCTACAAATTTTGAGAGAACATAGATTGTATGAAAAGTTCAACAAGTGTGAATTTTATCAAAAGTAGATCCATTACATGGGACATATCATCTTAGAAAAGGAATAGTTATTGATGAAAGAAATATTAGCATGATAATGGGTTGGCCTACTCCTAAAATATCGTAGATGTAAGATCTTTATGGGACTGTAATTTATACCAGAGGTTCTTGAGGGATTCTACAAACTTGGTTATCTAATAAATTCATTTTAGAAGTAAGGGGTAACGTTTAAATGCCTCGGAAATGTGAGGAGAGATTTTGGTAGTTGAAATGTATTCTTACCAATGCTCTAATTTTGAAAATAGTAGACCCAAACAAAGGTATTATAGTGTTCATATATGCATGTGGGGAAGGACTTTGTGGAGTTATATTGCAAGATAACCATGCGATATATTATGAATCTATAAAGATAAAATATCATGAGAGGAACTATTTTATCAGTAATCTAGAACTTGCCACTATAATTAATACATTGAATATGTGGTGCCATTACTTGATAGGTGGTAATTTTTTGTGAATGAAGGATCACAATAGGCTAAAGTGGTCATTTGATAAACCATACTTGACTACTAGACAAGTTAGCTGGTTGGCCTTCCTTACTAAATATGAATTTGAGATAAGGCACATAAAAGGTGAAAAAACATGGTAGTAGATGAAATCAACAGAAGCATGCAAGTGAGACATATGGTAGCTGTGGGTACTTGTGAATGTGATATTAGTGAAAATAGCTCCTTTTGATGATGAACACTTTATTCAAGTAACAAAATGCTTTCAACAAGAATAGAATAAACATAAATATACAAGTTACTAAATGAATGAAGAAGGGTTGTTGACATATAAGGATAGGTTGTACATTCCTAACTTATCGAAGCTAAAATTCATTATCATGGATGAAATGCACACAAAAAAATACTTAGGACATGTAGGATACCAAAATATGATTGGTACTAAAAGAAAACAATATTTTTTGCCTAGAATGAAAAAGGCTATTACAGATAAATCACAAGGTGCCTTGAATGCTAACAAGTAAAAGTTAAACATCAACATCTAATAGGCCCATTACAATCTTTTCCATTTCCAATTTGGAAATGTGAGGTGATCATAATGGACTTCATCATAAGATTTTCCAAAAAAATAAAGCATCATGATGCCATTATGGTAGTATTTGATAAATTATGCAAAGGTTCCCATTTGATTTTAATAAAATCCACATATAAAGTAGTGAACATTATATAAGTTTTCATGAGAGAAATTATGAAATTGCATGGGGTACCTACTACAATCATATTATACAAAGACCCAAAATTTACCTTAAATTTTGGAAGGGAATGCTTGAATGAATAGGCACTAAGTTAAACTTTAGTACTACTTATCATCTAAAAGAAAATGGGAAAACTAAGAAAACTAATTAGATGTTGGAAGACATGCTTCACATGTATGTTATGAACAAACTTTTAGAAAGATAACTTACATTTTTTACTTCTTATAATAGTGGTGATTAAGCACCATTGAAAATGAGTCCATTCAAGGATATTTATGGTAAAATATGTGATATGAAAGTTGGGATAATCTAGTGAACTAAATCGTGCTTGGACCATAAATGCACAAGGAGATTAAACATGATATCATTAAAATCAAGCAAAATCAAAAGATAGCTCAAGACAAGAAGAAAAAATGTGTAGGAAAGAATAAAATACAAATGTAATTTAAAATTATGAAACATGTTTACATCTAAATTAAACAAAAAAGGAGTTCCCTAAAACTTGGAAAATATGCCAAAATTTGCACCTAAATACTATGGGCCATATGAAATTCTAGATAAACAGGGCCAATAGCATATTATCTCTTATTGTCCAATAAGATTGAAGTACATAATGTTTTTCATGTTTAATTACTTAAGAAATATGTAAATGATCCTAACCATGTAACTAAATGGGCTATAATATGGGTGGAATTAGAGGGAGAGGTCTAATTAGAGCCCCTATCTATCCTAGACAAGTAACATGACATTGGAACTGGGCCATTGCACAAGTAATGGTGCAACATAAATAATTTTGTCTATATGAAACCACATGAGAAACAGAGGATGCCATGTCAGAGCTTCATATCAATTTCATTATAAACTTAAAGTAGAAGTAAAAAGATAAATAACAGAAAGCATGAGATAAATTCCCAAGGGGTTCGGGGATGTAATATCCCAATTTTGACCCTTTGAAGTTATGAATTTTATCATTTATATTTGGTTATTATGCTTTACATTCATTTTTTTGTTCCAAATTACTAGGTAGTTTCCATGGTCAACTTGAAAGACATATAAACATGCTTATTTTGAATTTAAAAAAAAAATTCAAGGTTGATTGGGGGGATATCAATGCCATTGGGTTATGTTTCCACCAAATCTAAAAGTAAGTGGGGCAAAGGGTGATTGACTTATGTTTCATTATGATGGCATATCCTATCGATAAACCTCTTTCATGTGATTATCCTTCTTCCATTTTATCCTACTGTTTATGCTAATTAAATTAGGAGCATAGTGAAATTAAAATTATATCCTACACTCAATCTTATGTACTGCTTTGTAACCATCTGCTACCATCAATGAACCAAAAAAGGAGTTGAGGGAAGATTCCTCTCTCTCACCCCAATCATCCATTCATGTATGCAAAATTCCAAATAAGATAGGCCAACTTGAGGAAAAAGGGAGTTATTGAAGTAAAATGAAAGTATTCAAGGAGAAAATCTCAACCCAATGCTCATATGATCTAGGGAGAGAGTGAAATATAGATTTCTGGGTGATATTAGGTAGCAATATTGAGTAGAGAGAGACCTTATAAAATCTTTGTACATTGTTGGCTCATTGGGTTTATGTAAGAATCCATAAGTTGTTGTTCAGCAAGCTACATAATGTTGGAAAAGGAATTTGGAAATAGATAATTACCTAGGCTCATGCTACACATACTGAAGAGCATAGCAAGAAATAGAATTCTTGCAAATAAGGGGGTGTTTTTCCTATGTTGTATGGGGTAGTAAAGCAAGTTTCAAGAGTTGTTCTAGTTGAAATATTGAATACAAAATTCAATATAGTGGCTTTCTCAGTTGGTTTTAGAATGCTTTGGTAAAGATAATAGAAATTTGGGAGCCTTTAAAAAATTTCTTCAACCTAGTGGTCTCATAGCTCAACATGGGGGTGGCATCCACAAAGGGTTTGCCTATGGCTGGGAGGAAAACATTTCACACATAATTAGTTTCCTTGGAGCTTATTTTATGAAAAAGTCAAGTTTCTTTGATTATCCATATTTCTATTATTTTATAATGACGAATTGGAAAACATTATTGACCATGATATTTCTATTAACATTTTGTATGATTAATAAGTGAATAAGCTACTATTTTTAATCAATTAGAATGAAATATGTTTGTAGAAATACACAAGAAAATGTCATATATGCCAACTATTTGGTAAAAAATAATGATATCAATGAATGATTGATTTTTGTCCAAAAAAATAATAATTTGAGAAATATGGTCATTAAGGGTTTGTATAATGATTTATCAGGAGGTTTCCCTTTAAGATGTGAAATCTAAATCCATGTTTTTTTATAGGTATATCTCTTCTTCATAGTTTCTTTGCATTACTCTCTTGAATTATTTGAAAGGATAATTTAATGTATAACCATTTCCATATCAGCCTTAATATAACAAGTTTCATTATGTCTCATGTAGCTTGAGGTGTCTTGTGAAAAGTCTATTTGAATGTTTCCATTAATTTTTATGTGATATTGGACGTGCATGTGAAGTTAGTCATACAATGATTTTATTGTAATTGAAAATATGAAATCTGTGTCAACATGATTTGGGTATAGGAAAGCCTTATATCAAGATGGATACACCTACCAAAAATCTTAAATACCTAGATTGTACTTTCAACTCTATAGGTTAATTCTTAGATCTATAACAATTGTTATTGATATCTTGTAATAGTTAATATGGATCACATGAAGCCACCTTTTAAAATTTGTAGTGGCTATAGATCCCTTGTAGAAACTACTATGAAACTACTATAATTGATGTTTTGAATTCATAGAGGCTACAAATACACTAAGTTATCAAACCGACCAAAATCTAGAGTCTAAAGATGAAGATTTTAAACCTTAATCATTATGATTGTCATCCTTAAAAGTAAATAAGTCCTTTGACTAGGATATTTTATGTAATAATATAGTTGAGCCTATATGATGAACTTTAGAGATGGATTTACTATATGAAATAAATGAATCAACTTATGGTGATTTGGAATTTCATTATACCTTAATTGTTATAATTTTTTTATTGGAACCAATGATTCTTTGTAGCCTCATTGCATCAGAGTATGTAGTAGAATTACCTACTAATTGTAACTACTTTGATCATTTCTACATTTCCTTTTTATTGGTAGTAATAAATATGTGGTCCTATACATTGATGGTTTATAATCTACCAAAATCTATAAATAGATGATCTCTTTTGATTGTTCTATCATAATCTCATGGAGATTTGCTCATTATGCTTCAAGTGCCAATGTTGTTTATTGACACCACCATTGCTCTTGAAATTTTTGCTGTCCACTTATGTTGTGCATTGCCTATTCCAACATGGTATTAGAGTTTTTGGCCAATGATTAGTTTCCCAAAGTGAAATGGGTTCCAATAAGGTGCATTGTTCTTGAATTGAGTTGAACATTTTGTGAATTTCCATTATTTGGTATGTCAATTTTGACCATTATGTGCCCTAGTTCATTATTGATATAGAAATTTATTGGATATTTTGCTAGATTTATAAGGTATTTGATGGGTTTACCCAATTATTCGATTTGAGTTCCTGTTTGAGGGTTTATGTGGAATTTTTATATCACGACAGATGTGCCAATTGGAGACTTGAATGGTTGATTGATGACTGAGATTATTTTATGAAAATGTGGAGTTTGGATGAATGCTATGACTTGTGTATGACAAACCACAAAATATTTACAATGCTATCAACTTGTGTAGATTCATGCTTACCAAATCCTTGCGGAGAGTCAAGAATTAAAATTGATAGTTTTACATTGACAATTGTCGACTTGACCATCTATATCATTAATAATAGTAAATGTCAAAGTATGGAAGCTCATGATTCTTGGTGCAATTATCTTGACAATAAGATGTTATGAATAGTCGCCTAAAAAATTATACCTAGTTGAATGTGGATTTAGTGACTTGGAAGTTTATAAACTAGAGAAATTGACCAGTTAAGGTGAATGGTGTCTTTTTTCCCCCTCTTGGAAATATGGAACATAGTGGGTATTGGAATAGTTGATCAATTGAAATAGATCACTGGTATAGTAATATATCATTAAATTGTGTATAAAACCATTTATCTATGATTATACATTGACATATGTTTACATGTGGCCTAACCAACTAGAGAAAATTTAGTTGTTCCCTAGTTGAATACTAACGTGAACGTTGGCTTGTGTCATTTAATTGGAGTTTTGACTGAATGCTTCAGCTCATTGACGAGTAGACCAACTGAGTCCAGGTTGAGCATAGACTAGTAATAATATTGTTGTTGTAATATTAAAGAATGAGTGTGATTAGTAAACCTAACTTGAAGATAAAAATCATTGACCAAGTTGTGATTGTATTCTATTTCCTCTTTTATTACACACATGACTTCACCTTACTAATAGCATATTATCATCTTTATTCATAAAGTGGGGTTTTAAAATTGCAAAAAAAAGAGACAATATACTATAAGTATTGGGGTTGGAAAGAAGTGAAGTAGGGGGGTTTATAGGGGGTGCAAAAAGGGGTATCTGGAAAAAATAAGGGATATATAGTAAAGATCGGGTATTTTTATTGTAAATATGTATTGGGAGGGAGGTTCAACAAAAATATTTTAGTAGGCATTTACTGATATCTTTACTGATATCTAATGAAATCAAAGGGATTTTCATGTGGGCTTCACCTTATTAACTAATACCTTGTCATGTTCATTCATAAACGAGAATTTTAAATTGTCAAAAGTAATGTCAATATATTATACATGTTTGGGTGGGGAAGTGGGGTTTGGTAGCATTGGGAAGGGAATTGCACATATATCTAAGTTTCTAGATGTGTGGAACTCATACAAAAGGACCGTTAACTTTAGTAGTTACTTTGATTAACACAATTATTAAAGTAATTGATTTTTATAAGAAAAAGTGAGTTAATTTAATGAACTGCAAAGGTTATTTTCATCGCCGAATTAGATGAATCTCAACTATTAATCAATTTGAAGATTAGAGTTGTGGATTCTGTCAATAACTCAAAGTTATAAAAGGAACACTAGGTTAAGGGAGAAGACACATACAATGAACACAAGACACAATGAAATAGTGAGATATTAGTGATTGGGTGAAGAGGGAATTGTATCTAAGTGTGCAACAACTAGATGAAGACAATAACATTGTGTGGCAACAAGGGAAATCTTCCAAATGTGAAGGCCGTGGCTATACAGGGGTAGATTGAGTAGGTTGAGACACAAATCAGGTCATTTAGTATCCATACAACAATTTAGGGAATACATTTGATTAAAAACATAGTCATAGAACAATATGGAGAGCCCATATTGGTCACATCGGTAAGCAACAAGTGGTTAGTGGTGATTCAAAATTCTGCGAGGGTTGTACAACTTGTATAGGTGCCCAATTTATTCCAAGAATTTTGCTGTAGCTAAATTATTTTCTGAGTGGGCTATTTTTCTAGTAAGGAAGGTCTTGTATATCTATAAATTTATTAAATGAAATGAATATTTTGAAGGGCACATATTTTTGTGTAAATTTATGTGGAAATTGACTGGTTTGTTTCCTTTGTTTTATCTATTTATCAGTTAAAATCACAATGGTATATTCATTAAAGCTAAAATTCAAGTTTGAGAATTAGTAAGGAAATTCACCAAAAAATATGTACTTAATTACTGGGGTTAGAAAAATAACAGGGTAGTTTTTAGGTATTGGGGGGGTATAAAAAGTGATATCTAGTAAAAATAAGGGTCATTTTTTTAATTTAAAATATGCACTGTGTGGCGTGGGGGGTTGAAAAAAAGTATTTTATGAGGCATTTATAAATATCAAGTGAAATTATGTGTATTCTTTAATATCCCTTGAACATAGGTGCAATGTCATAGGTTCACTAAGTGAATATTGAATGTTTGACTATCGTTGTTTATATTTATAAATTAGATATGGACTAGTGGTTAACTTATAATATTGACCAACCTAATCCAATTTGAGTGGTCATCTTGTATTCAGAGGTGATTGTTGCTGCAACTACTTTGTATAACTCGACTTCGCTTAGTTAATTGATGGTAAATAACTACCTAATTACCTTTTTCCTCACCTTAACTATTAGGTCCTTATGTGTTGTTACTTGGTTGGAAGAAGAAGAAAGAGAACTAAATGATTCCCTCTTTCCTTTCCTTGAATATTAAGTTTTTATGTATTGTTATTTGGGTGTAAGAAGAAGAGATATTAAGCATCCTCCCTTTGCTTTTGAGAGAAATTTAGTTGTTTGTTAGATCTTTTCCTATTTTGAAGCATTTGAAAATAACCCCCCTTATTATTATTGCTCATTGAAGAGGTTTTATTAGGGAATACTATTATTATAAATGAATCGACCCATGTTTTATTTTGCTTATATTGGATATATGTTATTAGTGGTTGTGTAAGCTCTAGAGATAGCTTGTTGTGCCCTGTATTATTTGCTTATTATTGATGAAAGACTAAATATTTGTTCCTTTGGATGACTTGCCATTTAGTTGATAGAATTATGTTGTGGTAAGCGTAATGACTTGACATTGGAGTGAGGACTCTTGGATTTGTCAATAATCAGCTTGTTCAAAATAAACTAAGTGTAGATTTGATGTTTATTGTTTTCCCTTTGTTAAAAATATGGGTGCTAACTATAGACTTCATGTATAGAAAGAGAGAAGACTAAATTTTGTCTCTAACAAAGAAACTATTGTTGAGTTAAATAAATTGGTTTCTTAGCTTCACCATAAAAATGATGGGAAAAATAAGACAATCTAGAGATTGTAGTAGAGTAAGTCAAGTATTACTACAGATGGCTTTCAAACCTCGACCTTGAAGAATTTTGATGAAGGTATTATGAAAATTATTGCCTTAGAAATAACTATGGAACATCTCTTTTAGAACCTAATGAATGTTTTTGGGACAAGAAAAAATTTCTTAATAACTTTGAGGAGGAAGTTAAAAATCTCACTTGTAATAACATTGATTGTTTTACAAAATGAGCTAGATCACTAATTCATGAAGGTATAGATAATATTGGGTCACACAACTGGGATCAAATAAAGATACTCACATTAACATAATATGATATTATCCATGAATATGATGCATGTATTACAAAGGAGTTTATCTCCTTATATATCATTGTTCACTAAGTAAGCCATTTCCAATGATGAATTTTGGATAGATTACTTTACAAAAACACTGAACATTAGCATATTGTATAGTCATAAAGTGGCTTTATTGCATGGTAAGTATTACATTCTAAAATCCTTTGTTAAGGCTTCTGGTATTGAACGCAAAACATACTAGCTACAAAGAAAACATGCTAAGTGAATACTAGTGCTTAGGAAGCTTCTTATTTGGAAAACATTTCATGGACTAGGTAAAGCCACATCAATATACCTTGTATTCTTCATAAATGTGTAACTCCTAAGTTGAATTCTTGAGTTTCCCAATTCCACCTCTCTGAAATATCAAATTATAAATCTCCCAAATTAAATTACCGGACTGTAATCCACATGCATGTCTAATACCCTCATTATTGGATAATAATACACATTTATCTCTCAAAACCTAATGAGGTATAATTCTCAATATACACAAACATCTAAACTATTTGGATAACCATCCATGCTTAGTTATATCTACACAAGATCCCTTCATATCTTAAAAATGTGGGCTTCTTAAAATGCATAAGATTTCTTTCTTTAGCAAGGTTATCACCATTTCCAACATTAGGTTGATATTCAACAATGAATACATTTTTTACATGTGGTTTGTCTTTTAGATTCTCTTGAGAACATCATTAAATTGAAATATATAGTTCTAGGTCACATGACCAATTTTCTTACAATAAAGATATTCCATCCTCATTTGTCTTTAACTAATCTACTATATATTAGGTATTATACAATCTCATGTTGAGTATCACCTTTTATATCGCTTTTAGTGGTTCACTTTTCTTCAAACAAGAGAAATTAAACCATGTCATCTAGAGTTTGAGAATACATGTTGTTGATCCCTATATCTATTTTTGCCAACAACAATCCCTAGGTATTCATAGTCACATAGACTTTATGGCTCTTAGATTGTTGAAGTTGCAAGAGTGGAAACTTTGTCTTTCAAAGGTCCAAGAATCCTAATATTACCTTAGGTTCGTAGATTCATTTTTGCTTCAATACCATATTACAAAATGATCTAGATCACTAAATGATGAAGGCCTAGATAGGTTTGAGGCACATAATTGGGCTTTAGATATATATTGACAATAACACACTATAATATCATTAATGAATAATTGGGCTTCTATTATAAATGAATTTACCTCCATATATATCATTTTTCACTAAGTAAATCATTTTTCACTTATGAATGTCATATAGACTACTTTACACAATAAGTGAACATTAACATATTCTATTCTAAAGTCATAAAATGACTTTATTACATAGCGAGCCTTATATCCTAAGAGATTGAATAAAGGAGAAAATTAATTAGCAATAACAAGTCAATATCTAGTTGGGAGTGGAGTTACTTTGTTGCAATATTCTATTGGTGAGATTTGTAAGAAAGTTGCCACCTTCTAGGAAGATAATATTCGATTGCTTGATAAATATCAAGATTAAAAGAAAGAATGTTTTTATTGTTGTAGATGGATGAGAAGGATGTGACTCTCTAATATTTTCCATATCACAAATAAGGTCTTGAGAATGAACTTAGTCAATTATAGATCATTGTGAAGAAGTCTAATATTGAAATTCTTGATGGTCTGCCTTAGAGTACCCTTTCCACTGACGCTTTTGATGATGTTATTATCCTTATAATAAGGATGATGTCAAATGCATGGCTCTTCCACATTCTGTATTGGATATTATTATTGGTATTTCTATTAAATTTGATAAACATAGTAATGGTATTGGGTCTTAGCGATTAAATAAATTGGGATATACAAGATGTGGACTTGGCATGTGCGGATATGGCATAAATATTCCATATATTTCTTAGTTAAGATTACCTAGAGTAGGTTTTGGATATGATGCGATTTTATATACTAATAAGACTATATCTATATTGGATATTATTTTATTTATTTCAAGTTGATATCATCTAATTGAGTTGTGAAAACATTACCCTAGTTTATGAAAAAAATAAAAAGAAGGGATGTGATTAGTTTTGAAAACATGTGAATTTTGAACCAACTATATGTCCCACAATACAATACAAGAAAATGATTTGAAATCCTTAAGTTATTTTTTACAAAACCATAGTTGTAGGATTTATTCCATAGTCTACTCATTGCATAGATTGGCCACTCTAGTTAAGTGTTCTACATCCTTCCATAGTTGTTGTGCATAAGAGAACTTCATGACCAAATAACTACTATTTTACTCCTACCTTCTACACATCATGCAAATCTTGAGATCAACCCTATTCCTTTTCGTCGTTATGTCTGAAGTCAAGTCTTATTCTTTATTTCAAACATTAGGAAAATTCTATTTTTTTGGGCATCTTCAATTTGCACACTTACTTCCCCCACTCGGTTAGATCTTGGTAGTTAGACACAAAAAACATCTTGCATACCAACCTAGAAGTGTATATTCCTAAGCACTTATGATTTTCATATTCCAAAGAGTTACCATTTTCTTTGATCCTAATGTGTCTCTTTTTAATACCTTTAATATATGAATACCAAGAAACTTCTTGATCACCCTCCAAGCCTAAAGATCAAGCCTTCCTCCACCCCTGCTACTAAACAATAGTAGAAATTGAACCATCCATTTCATCGAGGGTGAAAAAATAATACAAATTTGTCATTATAAACAACATTGTTTGATATTCTATCCACCACTATACTATAAATTGATTCCACTAATATCAATTAATATGATATATAATATTGTAAACATCATTTAGCATAATATTGATTGATAAATGAAATATCTATAAATATATCAATAGTGATTATTTTGATCATTCCAACATTGACTAACATTGATCATGTCATTATGTCAATTTATATATTTGTATAACAACAATTAATCTATAATTAATGCTATATAAATCATGATCCTTTAAAAGTCAAAATTCTTATTTATTATCTTTGCAATGCTATAGGGATTAATGCACGGGTGTTTGGTGATGTACAAAACCCTCAAGGATCTTCCCGGGATCCTCAACAGACAGTCAGATTAGCTGCAATTGTCACAAAGATACATGCATATCTATGTTTAACAAACGAATATCAAAGCGAGAAGGAATTATTACCTCGAGTCTTAGTGTGGTGTTGTTGGAGAGCGCAATGCAACTAGGTGGAAGACCCCTGAGCCAGCTCCAGATCAAAACCTGCACATAGCAAAGACAAGCGTAATATCACAACATAAAACCTTGATAAACAAATGCATGAACATATAAAAGATATCTAGTTGCATATAACTAAGCCACTCATGCTAGAAGAAATTAGAAAAGCATATAAACAAGTTATACTACCAACATCATGGAGTGGACAACACAACTGCAGTTCTATATTGATGTAGAAAGAGTGATTACAACCATCAGTTGCATCAGCCTTCCCTTACCCCTCCAACTCCTCTCTCTCTCTCCCTTCTTAACCTCTTCTAATGCCTTAGTCTGAGACTCTGCTCGACAGTCAAATAGGCAATCCTTTCAAATGGTTCGACCTCTTTCACAATGGCCAAGCCTTGCATATATAGCATGTAGGGTTAGGGTTGACAAGTCCTTCATGAGTTCCATGAGGCAAAAGTAGTGATGTTTCCATGCCTTAATGCTCTTTCCCATTTGCATACTCCATTAGGAATTAGTAATTCCCCAAAATAGGTCAACTTCTGATGTTTCCCTGCTTTTATGAGCTGACATAGGAGAGAATCTAGGGATATTTTCTCAGCCAATTCGCTCTTTTTACCCACAAAAATTGATGTAGGGTCACTAATAGTGTTCTCGAGGTAACAAGTAGAGTTACCCTGGGCACTAACACACCCTTAGGCTTGCTAAGAAGTTTTATAAAGCAGGTTGATAGTGTCTAGACAACGTTAGCTTGAAAACTGGGCCTGTGAACTTGGTCAGTCCTTCAGTGATCATGTCTTTATCCTTTGAGCTGATGAGGAGGTCATTTTCATGTATAACATATGACCCCTAAAGTGTGAGATCAGAGGCTGTGACGATGGCCGAAATAATTTATATTTAACTGTCCTTTTCTTTGGAAAAGAAAAAAGAAAAAAAGAGAGAGGATCGAAGCTTCGGGCGGTACGAGAAACCTGATACAACACATATATATAAAACAACTAAAATCATGTCCTAAGTCGGGCATTCCCATGCTCAGTAGCTATGTTAGAGTGATTTTCTCAAAAAAGAGATATGATGATGCTGGCTACCGATAAGCACAATGCAAAACTTGTGTCATAATAGGATCATTCTGATGAGCTATCTCCAAAAAACAATAAACACAACTTGGGAGAGGAAACAAGGCTGAGTGATGCAAGCCTCTACCCAAGGTCTTGATTTCTGCTTCATCGAACAACATAGATCAATACATGTGAATATATGCGTTGATGTCGAACATGCACGAAATCGTCTGATTACCAGTCAATAATGGAGACCGTTAACAGACGCGAGGATGGCCACCGATAATGGTGATGGTCTCCAAGATGCACAGTACAATCTAGTGAGTGCAAAAAATGTTTTTGTCGTCGAACACTCGTAGAATCATTTAACCAGGAGCCAATAATGAAAACCCCTAATCAAACACAAGGTGACCTGCCACTGATGTCTGCAAGTACCAAGGCATTGAAGTGTTTCTGGGTCTTCTTCCTAGATAGAGTGTTGAAGTTGATAGGAAGAGACTTGTTGAAAGGTAGGCAATAAGGTGTCCTACATCAGTCGACACGAAACGAGACAAGAATGATTGTTTTTTGAGGAATCTTTTGAGCATTGGGTCAAAGCGACAAAGGGCATGATGGTAGGATATGCTTGATGGTTTGATGGAGGAAACAGAAGATAAAGGTTTTCCCTTGAACAATAGAAGGCACGACAACGGTTTTAACCATGCAGCACTAGACTCATGAACACCAAAGAGTGTTAGGATACAAAGATGCAAGAACATCGGGGTATATAGGCTAAACTCATAGGATGGTAAGATTCATATTGAGAGGCCGTCACAAGGAAGGTTTATCTGAGGGAGTGCCATGTTCAAGGGAGCGACTGTTGCCAAAAAAATATTTCAAAATACAGAACATAACGTAGTTGTATTGTCCACTTCCCCATATGATTAGTTTAGTGAGTCCAGACGAGTAAACTCATCGATATTTTCATGTTTTAAGAGTCTGAAAAGGACCGTAAAAAGAGTGACTCTATGCCCTATCTGATTAGTTTAATGAGCCCAAACACGAAAACTCGTTGATCTTTTCATGTTTTAAGAGTTTGAAAAGGATCATAAAAAGAGCGACTCTATTCCTCATCTGTGTAATTTAATGAGTCCAGACGAGACAAATTGGTGGTCTTTTCATATTTCGAGAGTTTGAAAAGATCGTAAAGAATGACTCCAAGGTGGTCCCCTTGTCATAGTTGTTAACCGGGTGTGACAAAAGTTTAATAGTATACCCGGAACGGTTCTTTTTCTGTGAGATAATCTACTGAGTCCAGATGAAGAGAAACCTATGCTCAATAGATGTTTGCCTCATTTTGTTATGAGTACGAGGACATGGATTAAACTTGTTATTCGTCGTGAAATTTTAATTAATCACATGATGACAAACTCAATACCTTCATCGAATTTTAACAAGTCAAATGAAGAAAACTCAGGGTATATTTTTCAATTTTGTGAGCGAGGAAAAAGAGGTAAAAGAACTGCTCATTCCTTCTTCGTAGATTTAACGAGCCCGAAGAAGGGAAAAACTTAGGGATTTTTCGATTTAAGAGCAAAAAATAGTCCCAAAAAAGAAAGTGCTCATATCGTCGTTGTAAGTGTTTAATGAGCCCAATGATGAAAACTCGGGGTTTTTTTGATTTAACGAGCGAGAAAAGTTCCTAAAAAGAATGCTCGGAGCTTATTCATAAGTTTTTAACGAGCTTGAAGAAGGAACTCGGGGTTTTTTCGATTTTATGAGCGAGAAAAAATTCCAAAAAAAATGCTCAATCGATATTTTTTAGTTTAGTGAGCTAGAAAAAGAGGGAAAAAGAGTTGCTCAGACCATCATCGTAAGTTTTTATTGAGCCTGACGATGAAAAACTTGGGGTTTTTTCGGTTTTAGAGCGAGAAAACATCCCATAAAAGAAAGCGTTCATAGAGAATCACACATGGTCATTTCTGTCGTTCAATGTTGAAAATTCTTTCATCAAAACATGAGCAATTTCTGCCAACATGGGGTCATGGGTCATGATAATTATCATTGGGAATGGACTACTTCTACTTTAATGACTTCAATTAAGATAAGTCATGTCTCCCAAGTGACTATAAGGGAGTTCTTGAGCCTCCACTTTCACCATTTGCATAATTTGAGAGCTGTGAGAGTGTTTTGGAGCTAAAGAGGAGCAGATTTTCCACGGAAGATTGCGGGAGATACATGTGACCATTCAACATGTCGTCAGTCCCAGGTAGATTTCAAAACCTAGAACTTGAATTATTCAACCTTTTTTGTCAGCGTTTGGGGTGATTTTTTTTGGCGAACTGGGGAGCCCTAGTTCTTTAATTGCGCCTAACACCCCCTACCACGCCTGTAGGGAGTGTTAAACACCCTTTACGACCTGGTGGAGGGCATTAATCCTCCCTGTATGTCACTAGGGGGGGCATTAGTGCATGAGGGCACACCCCAAAACCCCAGGCAATGATTTAATAAGCAATTTTGCCCCATTTGCACTGATTTTTGGGTTGATTTGTGCAGGTTTTGAGCCATTATGACTAGTCTATGGAGAGAACGGGCCCATGACTGACAAGAATTGCTGATGCGAAATGATCCTACTTGCATACTTGCATTGAACCGCTGTGGGTTGATGAAGTATGCTAAGTTGGACTTGATGAAAAGTTAGGAGGACCTTTTGAGATGGATTATTTAGCGCTAGGATGAACATGAGAAGGTGTTTAGGATTGGGGATCATGAGTTGGCCATAGACTAAGATGATATATTCTTGACCAGTTTGTCGTGCAGAGGAGCTCCGGGAAAATCTGACCGGGGGTAGGCCTGATCCTCGATCCACCCTAGAGCTGGTTTAAACTTACTATATCCGTTAGAGTGGACTCGTCAGCAATAGAGTCCCTATAGAGAGGATTAGGTCCAGATCTATGAGGGTCATTTTATGGTTGATTGTGCGTTTGGCGGGGTCGAAGAGTCCCCACATTGCAACAAAGGCCCAATTGTTGCTTGCAGTTGACTATGTCCAGCAGCAGATATTCAACTCGCGCGAGGCAGGGCTTCGCCAGTTGAAGGCAGAATTGACCGCATGCAAGACTCAAACCCAACATAGTTTTGGGTATGGCACTCTCATTGTCTCATTCATACTTGAGAGGGTACCTGTTATGTGCCCGCGGATGAGCTTAGGTCCCCTTGATTTGAGGGAGCCAAGACAGGGGCGATGGGCATCACTTGATCCTCGCACAGGAGGAGGACCTATTCAACATTTTTTAGAAGAATATTTCTTCGAATGGCTTAGTGGCTAGATTGTGATGATTGATGACTATGCCTACGAGGGCATGGACTTCACCAGTGACCCTGAATTGATTCTGCCTCTTGGAACAAACTGGGGGCCTCAACGTAAGAACGATTTTGAGAGTACTTAAAGTATTTTTAAGCTTTTGAATATTTATGTTATGTTTTTGTTGATTTTATGGGTGAACAAGTACTGACATGAAGCCTTTTGCTTGACACAAATGTGGCACTGGTACAACCTGCAGGCGAACCTCGCTAAGTGAGGCGAGGAGGCCAACTACCTGATGGGGGGGGGGGGTGATGCTGACAGTCTTCACGAGGTTCTGAGGAACTTGGAGAGCTTGAGCATGGGTGTTCCCCCCCTTCCTATGAGGGAGATTCCCGCTCATATGCAACAGCACACAGTCGGCGTGCCTGAGCAGTTTGTAGTTCCTCTTCGGAGGATAGCTAGAGCAGTGTTATCATTTCATGAGCAGTAGGCTCTATTAGCAGGCGCTTTGGTATAGAAAAGAGGTGTTTATAACTAGGCTTAGCAACCATTTTGTACTTAAAACACCCAAGTTTTGGGAATATTTTGATGTAAAAGATTGGATTCGATATATATATATATATATATATATTTGGTATTTTATGATGTAAATGTTTTTTTAAGTGTTTTTGTAAATTTTTAACTGTCTAAATATTTACTTTCATACATGTATCTATAGTGAATGAGACAGATTCCAATCTAACACATAGTTTGCCAATGAATCAACAAATGTATTAAATTCTCTAGGAATGTGTTCATATGTGATAACCTCAGATTAACGTTCCAAGAGTCGTACCCTTAAATAATGACATAACAAGATTGGATTACGAATGTGATAATGATTTGTCAATTGCATAACAACAAGATGAGAGTCTAACCTGACCACCAGATTGGAGATGTCCCTTGATGACGCTTCAGTGAGAAGTGAAATTACGGACATGTACTTAGCAATATTGTTGGTGGAAGTACCAAGAAGACTCCCCCAGAACAAAATAGTTCCAACTCAGGTGTGTAAATGACCCAAGCAACTGATACAATGTGCTGTGTGTGACGACTGACACTATCTGCGTATCCTATGTATGCTAAGGGTAATGAATGCATATGCATTACGAGAAATATGTACGAGCCAAATACTTCAATAAATACCAAAAATCCAGTCACATCAAAAAAAGAAGAAAAACTTATAAATACATAAAATTACAAAGCACATGCCTAATGCAGTACTAGGCATAATATTTTTCAGATAGATCCCATTTCGGGGCTCAACGAGTGGGACTCCCTCCCAGTCCTGAAGTTCATATGCCCCTTTTGACAAGGCTTTCTTGACGACAGATGGACCAAGCCATAAGGGTTGAAGTGTTCCTGCCCCCAAGAAGTCATGTTTTTGATCATAGAGTAAAACAAGATCTCCCTCTTGGTAAGAACAAGGCTTGACCTTTTTGTCGTACTAGACTTTGACTCGACGCTTGTGGGCTTCGAGTGCCAATTCAGCATCTCAACGGGTTTCATCCAGTTGATTTAGGTATAGCAGGCGCTTCTCTTCGACAATAGTGCCGGGAAAGAGTTCAACGACGATTTGTAAGGAAGGAATCTGACACTCGATTGGTAAAACTGCTTCCAGGCCATAAGCTAGTTGAAAAGGTGTGACACATGTAGCAGTTTTAACTGAAGTTCAGTATGCCCATAGTGCATGATATAAAATTCGATGCCAGTGGGTTTTATGATTCCCTACTAACCTACGGATCATGGTTTTTAAGACTCCATTGATGACCACTACTTGACCATTAGCTTGGGGGTAGTAGGAGGATGATTGATCTTGGCGAAAACCGAGAAACGATGTTAAGTCAGACATCATGTGATTATAAAAATGAGACTCATGGTCTGTAACGATCGTGCGGTCACATCGAAGCGATAGATGACCCGATTAAATAGGAATAGCGCCGAGGTTTCTCCATTGGCCTGGAAGGTGGGAAGGGCTTCAACGCATTTCATGAAATAGTCCATAGCTACGATAATATAGTTGTGTCCAACAGAGGAAACAGGGTTGCAAGTTACGAAGTCTATCCCCCATTTGGAAAAGGGCCCGACATAGATAACTGGGTGCAGTAGGGCTGGAGGAGCGTGAATTTTCTTTGTAAACACTTGACAAGGATGGCACTGCCGGATAGCCTTGATACAATCTTTGAACAAGGTTGGCCAGTAGTAGCCTGCACACAAAATTTTATGAGTAGTAAATATGCCAGAAAGATGACCCCCACATGCCCTAGCATGACAGTCATTTAAAATTTTTTCTGCCTCTTCATGAGTAAGGTAACATCGAAGAACTGTATCAACACCATGGCGATATAAAGTATCGTTAAGCACTAAATAGTGCTGTGCTTGGTGGCGGATGCGACGATGGTCACCTAACGATAGCTCAGGGCGGAAACGTTGCGTTTGGAGGTAGACTAGAATGTCACCATACCAAGGGTTAGTAGTGTCAATAAAATAGATAGCTTCATCTGGAAGAGGATCGTGGGCTATCTCGTTAGGATCGACAATGGGAAGATTCGACAAAAGTTTGGTGAAGACTAAGGAATTTTTCACCTTGGCAGCAGTGAAAACCAAATCAAATTGTTGGAGGATCACAATCCATTTTGAATATTTCCCTCCAATTACTTGACGAGACAAAATGTGTCTCATGGGATTCTCCAAGGCGATGATAGTAGTCTGTCGCAGTAGTATGTAATGTCGGAAGTGGTTGACAGTAAAGACAACTGCCAAGGACAGCTTTTCCACATGTGAATATCTGAGTTCAGGCCCAACTAGGCCTTTCGACAGATAATATATCACATGCTCACTCCGGTCATCATGAGTTTGAACCAAGACCATTCCTAGAGAGTATGGCGAGGCTTCTAGGTATAGAAGAATGTCGCACCCATAGTTGGGAGTGCTAAGGGGTGGAGCTGATATAAGCGCCTTTTTCAAGACATCAAATGATTGTTGAGCTTGATCATCCCATAGATATGGCACTCCCTTCTTAAGTAGGTGCATAAAGCCTTTCGTCAACTCAACATAGTTTATGATGAACTGTCGTAAGAAGTTTGCATTCCCTTGCAAACGTTGGAGCTGTAGAATGGATTGTGGTTCGAGCAATTGAGTAATTGCCTTTACCTTATCGGGATCAACCCTAATCCCATACTTGGAGACAATGAATCCAAGTAAGCATCCAGATTCGACAAAGAAAACACATTTATGCAGATTCAGACGTATGTTATAAAATCGACACCTAAGAAAGATAGCTCTTAAATGATCTAGGTGCTGTGCTCGCTTCTTGGAATGGGCTGGAAGGTCATCCAAGTAAGCTTGAATGATATGTTTGATATCATGAAATGCGTAGTCCATGGCCCTTTGAAATGTTGCTCCAACATTCTTTAAACCGAATGGGAGTTTTCGATAGGCAAAGATTCCCCATGGGCAAACGAAGGCAGTTTTGTGCTGGTCTTTTGGTTTTATAGCAATTTGGTTGTAACCTGAGAAACCATCCATGAATGAGAATGATTCACAACCGACGCAGTCGTCGATGATTTGGTCGATGAACGGTGTCGAATAATTATCCTTTGGACACGTGACGTTCAAGTCTTGATAGTCGACACATACGCGGATGGTTCCTTGTTTCTTATCGACAGGAACTAGATTGGAAACCCATTCTGTTAAGGGAACGAGATAGATGAAACCAACACGTAACAACTTTTCCACCTCAGTCTTGATGGCGGCCATTTTACGAGGGTGGACTGGTTGAAACCTTTGGTGGACAGGTTTAGCATTGTCTTATCTCTTGATCTCATGCTCGATGATAGAAGGATCTATGCCAGGAATTTCCTCGTAAGACCAAGCGAATACATCGCTGAATTCCTTAAAAAGGAAGGTGAAACTTGCAATTTAATCAGGGTTGCAATATGCTCCAACTTGGATGTTTTCTATGATGCCTGTCATCACAAAAATATCGATGAGAAATGTCTTTGAAATATTGCCCATGTTTCCTCCGAGTCCAAAGTTTGGATAGTCATATAAGGCGAGGAAATGATTTCAGGTGCGTCAGATGACATGATTTGAATAGGCATCATGTCTGAATCAGATATCGAAACATGATGGTGCGAGTCCTCCCAAGGTCGCTCTTCTAAACTCATGATCTCTCTAATAGCTTCGTTCGTAGGTAGGACTTGATTGAGGGGATCGAAATAATGAGCAGTTATGGGAGGAGAGGTGGTACCGTTGGCCATGACCAAAGTGACCGGAGACTCGATGCAGATTGAATGGTCTGGTAGGCCAATTCAGTTGGTGACAACGAAATTTGTTCTCCATAAGTGTCAATGTCTGAAGGGCCTAGTAGGATCCAAGGATCGATTAGTTCGTGAGGAATGGATGAAACCATATTGACCGTTTGTGGAACTGTTGGAAGCAAAAGAGGGAAACAACCCATTAGGGAAGAGCCCTTTAATAGACCGGTACCAATACTCACGTAAGAGTCAGGTACACCACCCAATAAGGGTATAAAGCCGCTGGGTAACAAGGAATAATTAGGGGTGCAAAAGGACAGCTGGTCCACTGTGACTATCTTTCCATCCAATGGAAATAGGATGATGCGAAAGACAATAGACACAATGGTAGTCATGGCGTAAGTCCAAATACGACCCAACAAGAGATTATAGTCAAGATTTCTATCTACAGCTTTGATGTCCACCGTTACCATTTTCCCATTCAAGGTGATGGGGTAGCTAGTTAGGTAATCCTTTTGAAAGTGTGGCTATCGAAAGATTTAAGGGAATTCGACAGTGGGGATAGGGTTGGAGAACCCAAAGCGAGCCAACATGAAGCTGACATTACGCAGGTTGAAGCACCTTCATCAATGATTGTTCTATGTATTCCTTTTCCTTTTGAAAATATTTGCACCTGAAATGCAAGTTGGTGTAAAAGGGGAGGTTTACATTTTTCCATGTCGAAAATTGCAAGCATGGAATCCTGAGGGTTGATACCACCAATAGCCGAAAGCAAATATTTCCTTTTTGCTGGACAGGTTTGCAATACTTCGAGCGCTGATATAGCCGGCGATGCTTGTGCCAAATCTTCTACAATACTGTAGTTTTTGGTGGCACATGCAGATGTATTGTGCATTGTGCGACGAAGTGCCCCTTTAGGGAGATGAATCAAAAGATCAACAACCAACCTTTCGATATGAAGATCGTTAGGCGGCAGTGGGTTTTTACTTGAGGAGGGTTCCTCTACATGAGCGACTGGAGCTCCATAAGATTTGGCTTTGGTTTGTAGATTTACCGTTTCAAAGGTGTAAACGGTAGATGGTCCTTCACCAGCTGAAGGATGGTGCGAACCGCCATTGCCCCCTTGCGGGGGTTGGGGTTGGTTTGCAATAAGGTGCTGCTACTGCTGAGCAATGAAAGGATTATTAAGGACAATAGGGGTCCTGCCAATGTCCTTTTTAGTAATGAAATCTGTGCATTCTTGAAGACGCGGACAACGATAGGTCATGTGGTCTTCGACACAAATTTTGCAAGGGAATCTGGTGGGTTTATCCTTTCCATCGTCAGAGGGTGCAACAACCTTCTGCTTTGGGTTGTGTTGCTTTGTTGACTACTCTTCAGAAGGAGCAATCTTTTTCTTATTCTTCTTGTTCTTACCACCGAGTTTTTGTGTAGACTGCATAGATTTTATCGCGGTGGTAGGAAGAGCAGTCGATTTGGTAGAGGGGTCAACTAACATCTGGGTAATGTGACCGCTGAGTTGTTTTATAGCAGCCCCAAAGGTTGCGCCGATAATCCCATCGGCGTGCACTCCAAGTTACTGAGTAGCGGGAGAATTGGAGTTGCGAGGGGCATTGAGAATTACGTCGTATAGAGTGCTAGACTACGAATATATCGGATCGAAGTGCTGTGCATGATGAATGGATTGGTCTTATGTGACCGCACCACCTAAGGCGACATCCTTAGCGATTTGGGGGAGTAGAGACTTGTAGAACCAATCCATTAATAGATAGTTTGGGAGGGGAGCTTTGACTAACCTCTGCCTACGTCTCCATTCATGTATATGATTAAAGATGTGGGTGGCAGTATCCTGACATAATGAAGTGAGGAGTTCCGTCCTAGTTTTGTAGCAGATGGGTAGCTGGAAGTGCTTTAATAATTCCATTGCTAAAGCGCAAAAGGTATTGACTGAAACGCGTGGTATCTTGATGTACCACTTGGCTGCATTGCCAGTAAGGGTGCGGGGAAAGAGATGTAGCCGGATACTATCATCCACCATGGAGTTAGAAACACACCATAGATGATAGGTGGTGATGTGTGTACCCGGATCCTCCCCTTGTTTCCCTTCGAACTTCGAGATGTCTGTCGGTATTTTATGCGGGATTGGCGGCCAAAGTAAGTTATGATAGATGGGTTCATTTGTAAGTTTGTACAATTTGGGGATATCAAGCATTGCCAAGAAAGGAAAGGTGTTTGATGCCCCTGAATCGGACCAAGGCGATGACATATGACTTGAGGATCCTTGCGGTCCTCCCATCGTGTTGTTTCCAATATTATACATAGGTTGCATGGTATAGTAAGTGCCTTGGGGTATGGTATTGTACTGTGGGTTTCCATAGGGATTGTTAGGCTAGGGGATGGAAGTGACCCTAGGATAAGGAGTGCCTCCTTGACTCATTTGAGGTTGTGAGTAGGGTGCCCCTATGGATTGATTGGGACCTTGTTGAGGGTTCTCGCTCGCCACATAACTAACCATAGGTCCTTGACTGACATAAGGAGGGTTCATGTCAATCAATGACTGACCATGCATACCTGAAAATAGAGGGGGAACTATTACGCTCCCGGCCGGTATATGCATATTGGGAACAGTGCCCCCAGATACCTGAATCTAGGGGTTAGAACTATACAATGGATGCCAACCATATTGTTGGTTGAAGGGACTCGTGCTAACCGTGCTATATTGAGCGTTATAAGGAGCGCTATATGTAGCACTTGTCGAACATCGGGGGGCTGACACAAAAGGGGCGGAACCCAGAATGTACTGGGTTCCACTTGCGGAGGGTGTCACGATAGGGTTTGAACCTGGGACAGATGGGATAGAGGGGTTATCCATCAGAGGTGTGGTACTAACTGTCGATTGGGGAGGTGGTGGTGGACCAAAAGTATCCACAAAATCCCACGACCCGTTAGTTGTCAATGGGATGGGTGGAAATGTTCCAACTGAAGACAAAGGAGGTACAAATGCAACTAGAACCAAGAGTGGGCCCAACGGATTCGTGATCGGAGGATTGTATGGAGGAAGAAATCCTCCGGTAAGCTTGAATCATGGGATGTCCAAACTGATTCTATGTTAGATCTCGGAGACTGATTTCTCGAAGATGGGGAATCCGGTTCACTGGAGCTCGGCGGATCCTCCATAGTGAGTGGGGGAAGTCCTAACAACCATCTAGATTGACGACGAGGGCCGGATGTAGCCACGGTGGCCGATAATTTTTATTAGTAAATTTTACAGTGATGTTTATTAAAGTCTTGATGATAACACTCTGGCACTTAAAAAATAAAAAATACACTAAGGAAATCAATCAACAAGCAGAGGGAAATGACCCTGTCTGATAAGCACCGATAAATGGAGCTGAAACCTAGTATCACAATGAATAAAAAAGAGAGCTGGCCAAATGTATAGTTATGATTACTCTTGAGCTTCACCCAAACCTCAGATTAAGGGGCCAAGTACTCTCGTGAAGATGAGCACCCTCCCAAAAACCGAAGACAGAGTAGGTTCATATGTGTTAGGTACCAGGGCAGCCCGCCCCAGTCACCTTGTGTTCGTCCCTAAAAGTATGGCCACTAAGGATACCTCAAATCACAGACACTACCGGGGGGGACATAGTCGCAGACAATACGCTGTGTGGGTAGGATACCTGAGTCCTCGACTCAGCTCCGATATCCCCGAAGGGATCCCCGATACACAGAATACCCAAAGGAGATGTGAGCAAAGGCGGACTACCTTTACCTACAGTTCGATTTTGTCTTGTATTTAGCTCCACTTTTACAGGAGTGGTCCCGGACAATATGAGTGTAGAAGGATTTCTCTCTTTAATGACACTAGTTTCGGTGTATGATCTTGGGCAGTTAACTCACATTGCCTATCCCAAGATCCTAGCCTAAACTAAAGTGTGCTTACTCTAAAAAGAGTTGATGATTGATTTTATTAGGTAGATTTTAAATGTACTTCGTTAGAGTCTTCGGTAGGGGTGTTGACATATGAAATTATATGGGACTCTAACTCAAATCATGCAAAAACAATGCTGTAAAATTTCACTTTCGATGGATAAGTTGCTTCTACAAAGGGAGAGTCATTCATACATCAATATTTATACCATGCATCCTATTCAGTAAAACACTAACATAACCGATAGATCTTCAATTCTCACTAACAACTATTGAAACCAAATAATGCAGAACTTAACTAGCTAAGCAGAAAACAATAATGATTTTTTTGTATTTTTCTTTTAATGAAAACAAAAACTTTAAGAATTAAAGCTATTTTATAAAAAAAATAAAATTGTTCAGGACACAGATCAATCAAACAAGTGCAGCTGCAGATCCTTGATCAGTCTACAAGCAGATTTCCCAACCCATGAGGTCACAGGGTAAGCTATTTATCAAGAAATGGCTGACTAACGCTCTGTACTAGAGGCTACAGAGAGTTAGTTTCAGC
The DNA here is from genome assembly GCA_031772625.1 of Pinus tabuliformis. NCBI lineage: Eukaryota > Viridiplantae > Streptophyta > Pinopsida > Pinales > Pinaceae > Pinus > Pinus tabuliformis. The sequence goes on along the minus strand of CM062817.1, from coordinate 534,936,464 downwards.
ACTAACACTCTGTTTGTGAGGGCACAATGCTTTATAAAGCACTGTTTTCACTAGTAACCTGCGTTAGTGAGGAAAAATACTCAAAAAATGGGTTGTGGGGATCAGATCTAGGGCTGAGCACTGAGAGAAGGGTGATGTATGGTCCTGAGTGGTTGGAAAGGGAATGAAGAAGTACAGGAAGGCTTGGAAGAAAGAGAGATCTAGGAACTTTCTGGGAAAAATCGGGAACTAAGTGTAGTCCCCAGTGGAGTCACCAATTCTACTATAGGGATTAATGCACAAGTGTTTGGTGATGTAGAAAACCCTCAAGGATCTTCCCGGGATCCTTGGTAGATAGTCAGATTAGCTGCAACTATCACAAAGATACATGCATATCTATGTTTAACAAACGAATATCAAAGCGAGAAGGAATTATTACCTCGAGTCTTAGTGTGGTGTTGCTAGAGAGCGCAATGTAGCTAGGCGGAAGACCCCTGAGCTGGCTCCAGATCAAAACCTGCACATAGAAAAGACAAGCATAATATCACAACATAAAACCTTGATAAACAAATGCATGAACATATAAAAGATATCTAGTTGCATATAACTAAGCCACTCATGCTAGAAGATATTAGATAAGCATATAAACAAGTTATACTACCAACATCACGGAGTGGACAACACAACTGCAGTTCTATATTGATGTAGAAAGAGTGATTACAACCATCAGTTGCATCAACCTTCCCTTACCCCTCCAGCTCCTCTCTCTCTCTCCCTTCTTAACCTCTTCTAATGACTTAGTCTGAGACTCTGCTCGATAATCAAATAGGTAATCCTTTCAAATGGTTCGACCTCTTTCACAATGGCCCAAGCCTTGAATAAATAGCATGTAGGGTTAGGGTTGCCAAGTCCTTCATGAGTTCCATTAGGCAAAAGCAGTGATGTTTCCATGCCTTAGTGCTCTTTCCCGTTTGCATACTCCAGTAGGAATTAGTAATTCCCAAAACAGGTCAAGTTCTGATGTTTCCCTGCTTTTATGAGCTGACATAGGAGAGAATCTAGGGATATTTTCTTAATCAATTCGCTCCTTTGACACATAGAAACTGATGTATGGTCACTAACGTTGTTCCCGAGGTAACAAGTAGAGTTACCCTAGGCACTAACACACCCTTAGACTTGTTGAGAAGCTTTATAAAGTAGGTTGATAGTGTCTAGACATTGTTAGCTTGACAATTGGGCCTGTGAACTTGGTCAGTCCTTCAGTGATCATGTCTTTATCCTCTGAGCTGATGAGGAGGTCATTTTCCTGTATAACATGCAACATGAGTCAATGATATTGATAAAATAGATCATGTGTATATTTGAATAATGGTACAACTTGAGTGGGCCTAATGGTTAAGAAGACGTGTTTCCTCCTAATAAGGCACATGTTCAAATATAAAGGGGGGTAGAGCATGTACAACTTTGTATACTTTAACAATGAAATCATTGCATGGAGAGGGGTCCCTTATCCCACAAACAAGGGGGTCTCATACACCAATTTGGTGTTTGGCTTGATCTTGACCTTATAATTATATTTTTGTTATATTAGTATAATATCTATCATACTATTATCATATATTAGATGATATGGTTTGAATTCCAATCACATATATCGATTGATATTGTATTAATGTTGATAGATATTGGATTAATGTCAATATGCTATATGGTCAACTAATTTGGACTTTTCATTTCAACTGTTCAAGATTAAATATCACAATTTTGTGTCGATCAACATCTTCTAAATAGATTGAGGGGACAAATCGCATATTTGTTTTCCAAAATAGATAAAATTTATCTTGGCACATGAACCCCTATAAAATATAACATTTTTCTCTATTCAATAAGATTTATATCTCCCAATAGCAATGCAACATTTATATAAGTACTAAATCAAGATGGTTTAGGCAATTGAATGGTAATAGATGGTCCTGAAACCCCTATCCACATTTTTTCATGTAGGGTTAGTTTGTATGACAAAGCTATGAAATCACCAATGCATCTAATGATCAAGTCATACTTTGATTTATATGTGAAATCCATGCTAACTTAATACAAAAGATAAATATGCTAGAGGTAATTAAAAATACATCATGAAGATAACAATATAATCTATTGAGTAGTACATGACACAAGAGTGGGTGGATACTTGTACAAATCACAATTATTATTGGTTCAATCTCTATTTCTTATTAATGGTTGTCTCGATAAAAAAATGTGGGTTAGGAAGTTGAAAATTAGAAGTTAAAATAGAACTAAACTCAAAGAATATAAAAGAGTCTCTGCATTTGATCAAGAAAGAACATGATGATTTTTCGTGTGTGTGGAGAACATCTAGCACATGAGATTCACACTTAGGTACTCACATATTCCTTGTTAGTCCTCTTTTATCACGAACTTTTTCTATGGCTCGTTACCTTATTCGACCTTAGAAAACCTTTTAAAGTTGTTTTTAATGACATTTGGTCATGTGTGGCCTAATAAATGCGTTCCTTCGGGTATTTTGTTGCGCACTTTCATTTTTTTTTAAATTATGACACAAATGCATTGTAACACAAATTTACCAGATGAAATATATCTCATAAATGATTCATTTTGATATCTGATGTTAAAATTTTGAGATATGGGTTTTGCATATCGATATCCTGAGATGGATGAATACCCATCCACATATTAAAAAACGATCCTTGTTGGAAATACTGAGAGGGGGGTGAATCAATATTTCTTTTTCAATTATTATTTATATCAATTGAAAACATTTATATTTGGAACACATAAGTAGATAACAAGAATAGATGCTTTTATTAATGTGATATTTACAATAAATCAAGTACAATATATATATATATATATATATATATATATATGGTTTCAATCAGTTGCCAAGCACCAACTTGGACTCTTTGTGAGGCTCCAACCTCCAGAGCACCAACTCTGTCTTGTCAAGGCACCAACCTTGAATTTAGGAGCACCAACTCCCAAGGACACCAATCCTTTTAGTTCTGAGGCACCAACCTCAAGGGCTCCAACCCTCTACTGTAAACCATCTGGATCTGTTTGGTTGTAATTCTCTGCTCCCAACCCTGCTGGGCCTATGACTTACTTCTGTCCTCCTGTTCCTTCCACTTCTGCCAGAGCTTCGGCTTCCTTTATTTTCTTACAGTTTTTCAGTAACACTAAACTTTCCTTGTTCTCTGTTTTATATTCCTGATACCCCTGACCTTTGGCTTCCTTTCTCTATTGGCTATTTGGCTTCCTCAACACTCACTTGATCTTTCAACTTACTCTGCGCTCACTCTTCGTCTTCCTTTGTCTCTTCAAATCCATCAATACACAAGACACATTAATGTGGAAAAGAGGTCGAATTACAATAATGTTGCATATTAAAGAAAATATCAGAGAGGCCCCCCTTTTATAATATTCATACAATATACAATAGTAATCCTACAATCGCAATCACAATCACAACGGTTCAGGCCCACTAAACTATCAGAAGCATTAATTTAACTTTAAGCCCCGGGCAACACATTTATCGGAACCACAGGAATACACGGAAATACACCCTCTGAACACATAAGGCCAGACTTCAAATGCATTACGCCCGCATCTATAACTTCATCGGGTCCGCTCCTCCACAACTTTATCGCAATCAGAAGATTTGCACATAACATAGCCAATTCCCCGATACCTGGACGCGATATTATTATAAACTATTTTTAATAACTCTGTCTGGTCCAATATCGCAATCGGTGGTTCGGGAGTGACAACCCTTTCTACATTATGATTAGTGCAGATGTGACATTTGATTAAGCCATGCTATAATGGTGTAGTTGGGTCCGCAATTATATCGCAATCGACATTTTAATGTGGTAAGGCATTTAAAGAGGCTTGCAATATTGCGACGGATGCGATATTATATTACATCATATTGTAATGGTCCCGTGGGTCCATATATATATATATATATATATATATATATATATATATATGCAATTTCATTTTTTAATGTGGCAAGGCTTAAAGCCGGAATACAAGGATACATATGAAATACACTGAAAGCCCCGCTTCGAAACACTTAGCCGGACTTCAACTATTTATACACCTGGACATATATATCATCGGGGCCACAAATGCACATTTTCCGATGATTTCCTTTTTCGTATCAATCCTCCACCGTAGATCTTACCTTCCCATCCGACGATTGATATTACACCCAACCAACAAAGTTGCTCGGTGATCTTGCACCGTAGATCAAAATGCATTTGATCCAATGCTCGACAATGATATCGGGTGAGCTACATGCACGAGGATTACCCACCTGATAAGGTGGTTTCCTCTCTCCTTCTCTTGCCATGCGTCAGTCGATGAATGGTATCAGGTGAGTCTGCCCGAAAACCACTGTCACTATTTCAAACCTGCTTTTTGGAATATAACCACGTGCATTCACTCTTCATCTGCATTCTTGATTTCTACCTATATTATATACTCCTCCACTCTTTTTGGCTCCTCTGTTGACTCCTTTGGATCCCGATATGGCTCCTCCTCAATCTCTCACTCTTGCACTTACTTGGCTTTCCTGTGGCTTTCGATACCGTTGTTTATGCTTCTCTACTACGTGTTCCTCTTTGTTTCTTCCATTGAACTTCTTCTTCTAGCTTTTCTTTGATTGCTCCTGTTTTGAAATTTTGCATTGAATTGATTTCTGCCTCTCCTTTGTTAAATCCTCTGTTAGCTCCTCTGATGCTTTGTTGCTCTTTGTTCTTTCGATAGCGCTTTCCCTTGGACATATCGCTGTGTGATTTCCGATGACTCTGTTTATGTACCTTCGCTGATGCGATCCTCATTCCATTGGCTTTGCTCCCGTTCTTCACAACTCTGCTTTGCTTCTCCTTGGCTTCATATTGACATTAATGACAATCTAGATCAACAATCCCAAGATGCCCGACCAATGTGCAGACAACACACTCAGTTCAACAAGGAAAACACAAGACAATTTGAGGATTTCACCCACATTGAATTTTCTCAATTTAATCCATGATATGAGCACTAAAGAAAGTCATTTTGATATGATTACATCCTCAAAATATGCATAATCACTAGAAAATAATATTTTTGGGTATTTTGTTATATTTTTGCTTATAAAATCAAGTAAATACTTCTTTCAAAATAGAGAATTAGAGAATTTGTAATTGAAATAATTAAAAAAATATTTTTTAGCTCAGACTTTAGTCTTTTGAAGCTTTCTCCCAGCTTATTTCACTTAATATGTGCTTTAGATTTGATTTCCAACAACTGGTAGACTACACTGAATTTTATGTGATGTTCATTCATTTTATATATGCTCCCATATAACATGTTTATATGTGTTCTTTTATGTTTATATTCTTTTTCTTGTATATCTTTACTTACCTTTTTCATATTGGTTGCTTATGCTTGAGTGTGTGTGAGATTACTATCATATTCAAAATCATATTGTTGTCCATAACTTGTTTATATTTAATGATTTGAAGTATTATTCATGAGATTTATTTATCATAGGGAAACTATTGCTTATGAGGAAAACCTAGTTGATAAAGTTGAGCAAAGCACCAGGAGTGCCATCTGCCACCTTTCTCGATGGAGAAGGTCCCAACCCTTTCACAACTTGCTACTTAACATTGTATTTGTTGAAAAATGTGCAACAAGAAATGCTAAATTTAGAAAGTGCTAAAAATAGATCTGCTAAAAATAGCATGTCTAAAAATAGCAGTTTGGCCAATAAGCATTTTGGCCACCTTGGGTGAGAGGTGAAACTACTAAAAATAACAACTTCTAAAAATAGCATTTCTGTGTCCCTTCCTATTTTTAGCAGTTTCTGGTCTAACTATAGGAAGTAAAAACGAATTTGGTCTTACCAACAGTTTAAAATATTAATTAATTAATCTCCATGAGTTAATTAGTTATGGAAAATTAAACTTGAAGTCTTTGTGAGATCATGCAATTATTTTCTCTCTTGATTTAGGAATTTATCCCTTGATTAAAGGAGATAAGGTTCAGTTCTATATTGAGAGGATCAATTGACTTAGTTTAACTTAGTCAAGTTCAGTTAGATTAATTTAACAAGTTGTTAAATTAATGAGATATAGTTTGTTGATGCTTGCATGCATGTGACAACTATTATTTTCAGATAATTGAGTTTTCTCTCATGAATAACTGATGCATGGCAGTTCAAACAAAGACCCAGTTGAGATCAGATGAGGGACAATGTACTATCGGATGCTAGGATATTTCTAGTAAGTATTCCTTGCATGCGGAAGGAATCTATTTTCTTCTATGACTACGTAGTTGGACCTGACGTGGCAGCAGGTATGAGTAGGCCAATTTACAGCCTATATATTGAGGCCTAGGTAGTCCATGATTTTCATCTTCTGATTAGAGAGAGAGCAGGATAGCTATTGAGTTGATTCTTTTTGTATGTTGTTAAGGATCTCCACTTAGATTGATAATATAGTGTTGGGGTTTTATGTTGGTGCTTTCCCCAATGATATATTCTGTGTTATGTGATTGATGCCTTCTTATCAGTTATATGTGTTCATGCTTGATGTTGCTCATGCTTGATTAGCTTATGCAAATTTTATGGTAGATGTAGATCTAGTATTATGCTTTAGTACATTGCATATATTAGTTTGATCTACAGTTGAAATTTCTACATGATATCAGTGAGCTAGCTGATTTGTAGAGAAAATTCTACATGGTATGAGAGCACAGGTGATCAAGGAAGAACAATATACAAGAAGGAATTCGAAGTTTATTATTCGGGATATAGATCTCAAGTTCTTATCACATCTCTTTCACTGATGGCGTTCTATGGTTTGAGGCTTGAGTATGCCCTTGATGGCAGCTCAAACTATATAGCTTGGAAGGATCGCATGGAGGCAGTATTGGAAGATAACAACCTTAAGGACTTCATTGATCAAGAAGTCCATAAGCCTACTGATGCTACTCAACTGGCGGAATGGAAGAAGTGTGTGGATAGAGCTAGGAGAATTCCCTTGGAGGGAGTGTGAGATCACATTGTCTCGAGCCTCCATGGGAAGGAGACTCCGCATGCAATGTGGAAAACATTGAAAGATTTATATCAGAATAGTAGTGATTAGAAGAAGCTGGCACTGAAGGACAAATTCGAAAGATCAAGTGTGAAAAGGATGAGATGATCTCTATGTATTTGACCAAGCTCATCACATGCAGGGATGAGCTTGCAAGTGTAGGGTTCGTGACAACTGATGATGATATGGTGAGTCTGGCACTCTTGGCCTTCCTAAGAGGTGGGATAGCTACCAGGACTTGGTTAATGGAAGGGAGAAACTGCCAGATTGGGAACGACTATGGTCGGATTTGATGTAGGAGGAGATCAGACGGAGCACTAGAGACAATTCTTCATCCGTGGAGGATGAGGAGAACTATGCCTTAGCGAGTTAGGCAAAGAAGGGGAAGGAGAAGGTTTCTCTTTCCGAATCCAGTTTTCCAATGGTGGGAAGAAGGTTGACAAATCGAAAGTGCGATGCTTTTGTTGTCATGAGGTGGGCCATTATGATGCAAATTGTCCACAGAGGAAATCCAAGAACGGATCCGAGGAAGGATCTGAAGGTGAGGCACTTGCTTCACAATTTGAGTTGGATTTCACACTCTTCGCATGCATGGTTTCATCCATGGTGGGAAATGGTTGGTTTCTTGATAGTGGAGCTTCTTTCCACATGACCGACGATAAGAGTTTGTTTAATACTTTGGAGGAGAAAGATCTCCAGATACTCATAGCGATGGGTAATGATGAGAAGTATAGTGTCTCAGGTGTAGGCACGATTATTTTTCAGAGGGAGCATGGAGCTTGCCTTACCTTAACCGATGTCAAGTATGTACCAGGACTAAAGAGAAACTTGGTGTCGATCGCGATGCTGGAAGACAGAGGCTATGATGTAGTCTTTAGTAAGGGAAAGGTTTTCCTTAGACACATCATCACTAGACAGGTGAAGCAGATTGGTTCACGGGTCAAGAACCTGTATGCTCTTAAGGTTCAAGATGCATGCAAAGCCTTGAGCAGCAAGGCAACTGATGGAGACTTGGTGGTTGAGAGGGAGGGTATGTTACCTCTCAACATGCAGCGCCAGAAGAAGTCTCAGACGATTGTGGAGGAGCCACGATTGGTGCAATAGCTTCAGGAGGTTGTGGAGCAGCCACAACAAGGGACGCTGAGTGGAGATCGAGTAGAGACATCTACTCATGCAGAGACCTCCAGTAGGGGGAAACTTCGAGCCAGGTGGGCTGAGGGATCACATGCAGCCATACCTCCAGGTAGGAGGTGGGGTGATATAGAGTGATCGTCCCAAGGAGGAGGGGCAGGATCCTTGAGGTACCCAACCTCTTGGATGAGACCTTGCTACGGGAGCCTTGATGTGGAGTACCAAGAACTGACTGATTGGGTAGAGACAGATGCAGATGGAGTGGCAGAGAGAGCTACAGTGCAGGGAATCCCAGGACAACGCAGAGCTAGCAGGCTATAGCAATGCAAGAGGCACAAGTGTGTTGCACCAGTGCAGGGTAGCACAGAAAGGTGTGCAATGGTGCGAGATGCATGGAGATATTGCAGTAGCGCAGAGGTCAGAGATGGCGCACTTGTCAGCAGCAGGTAGAGCTTCAGCATCAGAGTATGTTTTTAGCCCAACAGAGTGGTCAGTTGGGAGTTTTTTGTTCCAAGTGTTGCTGGAGCAACCGCACTTGGTAGATGTGCTGCATGCAGAAAATTTCAGAGTTACAGGATCGAGTTCGAGAGGAAGCCTTTCTTGTTGAGAGGGAGTGTTGAAAAATGTGCAGCAAGAAATGCTAAATTTAGAAAGTGCTAAAAATAGATCTGCTAAAAATAGCATGTCTAAAAATAGCAGTTTTGCCAATGAGCATTTTGGCCATCTTGGGTGAGAGGTGAAACTGCCAAAAATAGAAACTTCTAAAAATAGCATTTTGTGTCCCTTCCTATTTTTAGCAGTCCCTGGTCTAACTATAGGAAGTAAAAACGAATTTGGTCTTACCAACAGTTTAAAATATTAATTAATTAATCTCCATGAGTTAATTAGTTATGGAAAATTAAACTTGAAGTCTTTGTGAGATCATGAAATTATTTTCTCTCTCTATTTAGGAATTTATCCCTTGATTAAAGGAGATAAGGTTCTGTTCTATATTGAGAGGATTAGTTGACTTAGTTTAACTTAGTCAAATTCAGTTAGATTAATTTAACAAGTTGTTAAATTAGTGAGATATAGTTTGTTGATGCTTGCATGCATGTGACAACTATTATTTTCAGATAACTGAGTATTCTCTCATGAATAACTGATGCATGGCAGTTCAGACAAAGACCCAGTTGAGATTAGATGAGGGACAGTGTACTATCAGATGCTAGGATATTTCTAGTAAGTATTCCTTGCATGAGGAAGGAATCTATTTTCTTCTATGACTACATAGTTGGACCTGAGGTGAAAACAGGTATGATTAGGCCAATTTACAACCTATATATTGAGGCCTAGGTAGTCCATGATTTTCATCTTCTGATTACAGAGAGAGCAGGATAGCTATTGAGCTGATTCTTTTTGTATGTTGTTGAGGATCTCCACTTGATTGATAATACAGTGTTGGGGTTTTATGCTGGTGCTTTCCCCAGTGATATATTTTGTGTTATGTGATTGATTCCTTCCTATCATTTATATGTGTTCATGCTTGATGTTGCTCATGGTTGATTAGCTTCCGCAAATTTTATGGTAGATGTAGATCTAGTATTATGCTTTAGTACATTGCATATATCAGTTTGATCTACAGGTGAAATTTCTACATGATATCAGTGAGCTAGTTGATTTGTAGAGAAAATTCTACAGTATTAATTTAAGCACCACAGTTCATTGATTTCTTTGAATCATTGCTTATTTGTTTCTTTTCTAGATTGTATCAATGACTTAGGCACACAATAATTAATAAGACGAGTAGAAGACGAGAGTGACCATCCATTTTCTCTCATAAATGGAGAATTCCATAATGCATTCTCACCTTTTCAATTGGTTTTGGGTTAAAGTTTATTAGATTGAATAAATGACTACTAGAGTTTCCACTTTCACTCATCAACAAGAGAGTCACTAGTGAATTACCAATCCATTGAACCAAAACCCCTCAATCATTGTTTCAATTTTAGTCATTTACAAGCACTTGGGTATGCTTTACATTTTCAAGTTTTGTTTCATGCTTCCTTGATTTAACTTTTACTTTGATTAGAATTTTGAGTTCTGATTTTCATTAGCTAGTTTTAACAATTAAACCTAGAAGTGACAACTGATCTAACCTAGCTCTCTATATATTGTATTGTGTTTCCAAGTTTACGAACACCTAGATTGATATAAATATTATGTCCTAGTTTTCATACTTAAGTTGGCATGACATTCCTATGCATAGTGTATTTTGTGATCCTTAGAATGTTGGATCTATGATTTGAAACAAACATGAAAGGGAGTCATTTTGGGCCCTAAAAACCATAGCACAATCTTCCTAAACTTGTAACACCAAGTCAACATGGGTAATATGATTGCTATGTATGGATTGGACAATATAATAGATAACACAATGTACCACTACACATTTAAGTTGTTCCCTTTCCTATTTATACCTTTTGATTCCTTTTCATAAATGCTCTTCTAGTTTGTTGATATTATATTCTCTTGAAATATTATATATTAAAAAATCGTAACTTATAGGCATAAACTTGGACTAGCAATCAAGCTTCTTCCACTCATCTCTCACCATTGGGTTGCTTCAACTTGTTGTCTCTAGAAACTTTACATGTATCTCTTGCATTTAACTTGTTCCAACATTGTATTATTATTTATTTATATTAGGGCATCTTCATTGGATTGGTTTCACTCATTCCTTGGACATTTTAACCCTACGACCTGAAGGGGCTCCATCATCAATAGAGAAAGGGAAGTACTATCCCCCTGAGATCATTTAGGTGTCTCTACTTTGCAGTATCATTGATTTATCTTTTATAGTAATAGTTGTAGTGTTGATTGATAATAGTCGTAGATCTACTTTCAATTGAGATACTTGTGTAGAATCTTCCAAGACATGGATCGCCCTCATAAACCTATCACAAATATCTTATTTAACCTAAGGACCTTCATCACCTACAATAAAAAAATTTGATTGATTTTTATCAATGATTCTATTTAATGCATTTCCAACAATAAGGTTTCTAGCTCATGAAAGGCTCATTAAAGTAATAGCTAGTTAATTAATGCTAGTTAGTTGTATCACTTTTGCTATATAATTTTCTAGTAAAACCTAAGTGAAATACCCTAATAAATTAACCATAGGTTAAGATAGACAAGACTTTATGATTCACATAAACCAAGGGCCTTCCTCCTCTTCTTAATCCTCCCTAAGTCCCTTGTCTTACCCCAAGGTTTCTTGGTTTAACTCTAATTTTGAGTAATGACTCCATTATCCTCTGTCCCCCTCTTAGTAGTGTGTTTCTATGTGTATGCGCATCTGTGCATATGCTTAGGCAGTCTCCCATCCTTTCCCTTAGGTTGCATATGGTAGCATGAATTATTTTATTAGCTAATAATTTTGTTAATGGATGGTGTCCATTAAGAAGTTTGCATCATTTTTCCAATTGAAGAAACCATAAGGTGTATACAAATATTTTAGCCACATTGTATAATGTTGTTAATATTTACTCCATGCTGAAGTTTCTTACCACTCAATTGTAATGTGCTTCATAGATAATATTATCATGTCTCCTTGAAGAAAAATAGATATGGCCTAGATGACATAATAGTGCATCCTACAAGTGAATGTCTAAAACTTGTTTCCTTGCACATAGTGTCTAATATACGATAGCAAAGTCAAGATTAATTTCATACAACTAGGGATACTTAAAAGTCTTGTATCCATGAAAACTAAGCATTGTGGTTAGTTTCACAACTAGAGGTTTGCCAAGGTAGCGTATAACTTAGTTTGTGCTACCCTTCTTGTACTTGATGTTCAAGTGGAATTATTGAAGGTACATTGACAACTTTTGATGTTGTTAGTGTTTGCAACTTTCCATGTATATGAAAGGGTTGTAGGGCCTTGTGGTCAATGTGGATGATAATTGCTTTTCCTAGAATATAATGCTTCCACCACTAACATGCTTGTAGAATGAAGTACATTATATTTTCATAGGTGGGATACCTATAAATTGTGTTAGATGGTGTCTCGCTGTTATAGACCATCTACTTTCCATGTTGAGTGAGCATTACACTCATAACATACTTTGGGGCATTTGCTCCAATATCAAATGGTTGTTACAAGTTTGATAAATTGAGCATTGGTGTCAAGTAAAGGTAGCATTTCATATCCTTGAATGCTTTCTATTATGCCTCAACTACAATACCACATACCCAATTTATGTTTAGGACAAAATGAAGGTGATGATAATGGGAAAAATAACATAGAGATATTGTGAAGAGAACAATAATATAATGCAACCCAAGTTTATTTTTTACTGTTTTGGTTTTTAGTTTTGTTTGTGATTTTTCATTGCTTTAGGCTCTTTCCGAAGGTTGTCATGCATATGTAATGATTTTTTTTCCCATAAAGGATCTGGGTAGATCCTTGATAAATGCACACTTCTTATAAGTGTGCATATACAAAATGTATTTTCTTGTTGAATTGAGGCTTCTGTGATCCATATTAGGTTTAAGCGAGATTTTTCAGGACAAGTTGAATGAACAGATCCGGCTAAGCATGTTAAATAGATAGAGTAGAAACCCCAACGACTATGACCAAGTAACGACTAAATTTACAACGGCTAGATTTGACAAGATGAAAATTAACTAGGGTGGTTAAATTCTTAAAAGTAAATGGGCCCTTTTTTAAACACTTATAAATATATCTCAAAAATAATCATAACCTAAAATAATTTACATAACTAGTTAGTTATCAAAGTTGATAAATCTAAAAAGATAGAGTAACTAATGGTTAATTATAAATATCTAGATATATAAGTCAAAGGGACTATTCCATCCATTAATGAATATTAAAATAATTATAAACCAAATCAATTTTAATAATAGTTAAATAAAGCCCACAGGGCTTTGGATTGACGGTGAATGGGTGTGCTGTTAAGGCACTCCTTGCGATAGGTCACCGGTTCAAATCCCCCGTGGGTACTTAGGTTAGTCTTAACTAGAAAAAAAAATAAAAATAATAGTTAAATAAAGAAGTTATCCAAATACAGAGTAATAGGGTAATTTTAAATTATGATGCTATAAATGTATATATAAAATATAAACTAAATTAATTTAAATAAATAGTAAGATATTCAAGTTATTAAAACTAAATATTTTCTTTTCAATCATGAATGAAAATACAATGCAACCCAAGCTCTATTCATAAATTAACTAGAAAAAACATTGTTATATGCAAAGTAATATAAATTGGCTAGAATGGTGGTATATTATATTTGAGAAGGATGCATTGGTTACACTCGTTTGAAAAAAAAAATAGAAACATAACTTGATATTAAAATTTTATTTTATAAATTCCAATAAAATCCTAATATGAAAGAATCCTAACCCTAGCTTGAAATTAGGTTTTAGTGGGAACATTAAATTGGACAAATTTGAGTTTTCTAAAGGAAAGGGAGCTTCTTCAACACCATAAATTTTCACTTATTTTTTTGTTTGAAGTATTATTTAGCTTGAGCATATATTAGGTGAAAAATACATGGATAAACCTTGAAAAACGTGTTGAAAGTTCAAGACCCAAACATTGTTAGGTCGACATTGTTTTTCAGGTGGCCCTAGATGCCCACTTAGATTAGCCATAATCTAGACAAAATAAGAATCCATATTACACACCAAAATTTGCATTGTTGGGGGTATCAAGATTAGATTAAGTGTGGTACCTATTACTTTAGCCTTGAATAGGCATATGATTATTGATTCCCTAGCTAAACTTGACTTGTAATCCATTGCCCATGAGATTCTTGAATTAAGCAAGCCTCCTCTTCAATGTTGATTTTCCCATTTCAGTTTTCATGGCAAACCTTTTGGGTTTTATGATGTACGATTGTATAATTTTGTTATTTTGTATTCATTTCCTAAACATAATGAAATATGAAAATAACAAATGCTAAGGTTTAAAGAAATTGTTGTAGTAATCAAAATAAATGACACAAAATGAGGTTAAATAAACAACACAATAAAGAACAATTAATTTCCACATTTAAGATTTGAAAAATATATTAGTGTTGGTGAATCAAATTAGCTATAGGTTAAGTGATTATGGCCCATAATGGTATCCAAAAGGTGTATCCTTATTGGGTGCATGCTGAAGCAAAGTGACTATGGGTAAGGTTTCAAAAAGAGAAATCTTGAAAGAATTGAATGGCGTCAATGAGTAGATTCAAGGAGAGAATACGCTGTTGAGGGAGAATCTATAACAATTAAAGAAAAAGATTGGAGAATTGAAAAGTGAGATCCAAACATGGGAATAATTAATTTAATCTATGAGGGAATAAACATTGAACTACTAAAACTCCATTGATGCCATGAAGCACTGAGAATTTCTCAATGTTTAGCGAATGCAGTTAGGAGAGAGTGAATCATTTGATGGTCGCCAAGAGAAGAAGTGCATTGAGTACATGAATTAATCATCAAGGAGGGTTAACCAAAATTCAAGTAGAAAAAAAGTGATGAAAGGAAAGGTAAAACCTTTCACTTCTATAGCATATGCTTGCAAAATGGATGAGACAAAAGTGGCCAACTCATTTTCCAAAAACCTTCCTCATTTTGAGTTAACAAAAGATCCCTTTGGAAATTTGGATTGCATACCAAGGCCATAGGTTCTTAGTTAATGAAGAAGATGGGTTACAATGTCTAAGGGTTTGGAGGGAAAGGCTAAGTAGTTAAAAAACCCATTGTAATGGAACCCAAATTGAGGCATCACAGCTTAACGTTTGGTGGTAAAGAGGAAGTAGGTGAATGCTCTAATGTTTTGAAAATTTGTGAGCATGTTGTGGCAGAAGAATACAAAAAATATCTAAAAATTTTGGCTCTAAGAGAAAATAAGACTACTGATATTACCTTTGTTAAGGAAACTAACATTGAAGCCGTGATCACTTCAAGTGAAGAAAAAAGAACAATGAATTTAGTAGCTAGTTGTCCTCCACTCCAACAACATTGTGTAAGCTTGATGAAGGTTAGTAAAAAGATGACCCCAACATCTAAGATTATACAAACACTTGGGAGACTAAGTAGGAAAATAGGCAAGCACAATAACAAACCAAAGAGGTATATACATTGAAATCATTTATTATTTGCTTTTATTGAAGAAGAAATTCCATAAGGTTATGAATTGTTAGCATTATGATGTATGTTCAATTTTGTGGATTGAGAGACCATTAAGTGGTTGCATGATGAAAAAAAAGCCTTATACAAAATGATTGTTTGCAAAAGGAGGATGATCTTGGGAAAAATTCCTCAAATAAAAGAGTTCCTTAGACCGAAAATAAAATGATTACCTGGTAGCAAGAATAATGGCAAGAACCATTCCAATGATTGTAAGTTCGTTGGACCTTTGAGACGATAAACTTTGGAAGTTACATTTTGAGATTCATCTAAAGTATTGGACATCAAATCCAAAATGAAGGTGGATATAAAAGATAAAGGGATAAAAGTGCACGCTTACTCCTAAATGTCAAGAGGTAATAGCGATAGAGGATGACCATCACACAAAGAAGAGGTTAGTAGTAAACCATAAGGTTCCTTGCCTCTACATTGCAAGGAATTTGTCTACGAAAAACTCTTAAGATATGGTGAACATATTGTTGAGTTGAATAGGGATTTATGTCTTGATGTTTCAAAATATAGAAACTTGATGACATTGGTAAGGGAACTAATAGAGTTTCTTCATATTTTATTTGATGATGTGTTTTCTTTACAAAATTCTCAATTGTTGTTTGAAAATGTATGGTTTTGTATGCACCACTCTTTCCTGACATGTGAAACTAGGGCAATGAAGTAGGGTAAGGTTTTGAATGATAAAGTTCGACAAACAGATAAAGCAAACCCAAGAAAAAGAGATCATACAAGTATTTGAGAATATGTGCTCCTAGTTGACAATATATGCTCCTACCATGATGGAAGGATGAATTGTCATACCTTTTTAGTTCCTCGAGAACACCTATAAGAAGAGGATTCCAAGACAATGATTTGGTTGCTATTGTATTTTTCTTAATCTCCAGTGTGCAGTGAAGAAGATAGATAATAAGTGAAATTATTTCATATATGTACAAGATGACAAATTTTGGTTTTGAAGAAATTTGTAATTTGCTTATTAGATAGTATGAAAGACTCACTAAGAGAAAAATCTTGTATCAAAGATAATAATGTGCTCAAGTATTTTTATTTCACCATGAGAATTTGTTTTAAGTTTTCAGCAAAATGGTAGCTAAGAAAACACATTAGTTTGTGAAGAGGACAACCACTATTTGCTTTGTGCATTCTTGAGCCAAGGTATAATAAGACAAGCTAAAATGAGGTAGCTTTGTATGGTGATGCATACCTTTAAATCCTTTTCAAAGGCCAAAGCATTATGTAAATTTACACACATTAACCAATTTAGAGTGAAAAAATTATGTTAATAGGAGTTAAATATTTGAACGACCAAAAGCATCCCTCTAGGAAGGTCTAATCCAAATTGGATCACTGATAATTTGGTATGGTAGAGGTTATTTTTTTTGGTCATTTTATGTTGCATAACACTTGTTAGTTTTCATGCTTAAATTTTGGTTTTCATGCCTCGGTGAAGTGCAACTAATGCCTTGAGAGAAACTAATAAACACCTTCAATAATGACCAATGTAAGTGTGTGTGGATTGATTAGCCACACCAAGGTACGCACATAAAACATGTGGAGATTATTCCTCCATTCTACATGTGTCACATAATGCATGTGGAGCATTATGGGCCCTGCAATGGACGGAAACAAGATAGAGTGCATGTTGCACTCTACAAATGTTATGTAAAGATTGAATGCACATAGAGGTTGTAAAAATATCAAACATAAGTCTTACCTCCACACTCAATCCCCTCATAAGTTTAATTAGGGACAATACAAGGTATAAAGGCATGCAACATTGTGTGCATGAAGAGGAAAATAAGGAGTCGAAAAGAAGCACACCATTACAATCCACCCTTCCAGAAGACCAAGGTCTATGTTGAGAAAAAGCAGAAGGACATGAGCCTTGTAGAGTAAAGCACAAGACGACCTACCATTTGCATAAAAGGTCAATGTGTCATTGTCACGTGATGTGTAGGCCCCAAATGGTGCCATGTGTACATGGAAACCAACTAGAGACCACCACATTGCAAAAATGAAAAATACCAAAATGTTGTTTCATGCATAGAAGGAACCCAATGCCTTATAAGGGTATTGTCACTATTTCCTGGAATATTTTTGCTTCAAAAATTTGGTGGATATATGTGCAAATTCACCAAGGAAATTATTGTTTTGTCATAATTAATTCTCAAGTATTTTGACCTTACAAGGGACTACATAATGTACAAATCTAAGGAGATGGAAGAAGAATGGGTTTGGTTGGGACATTATGTTTCGAAATGTTTCACTTAGAGAGTGAAAAGGTTCATGCAACTTTGGGCCAAAAATAATACTAAAGGAGCACGATGCTATGAGAGGAAGAGGAGTGTAGTACAAAATTTTTTTGTGCCTTTTCATTGAGCTTGATTATCTCAATGAGTTGTTGATTCACAAAAGAAAGACCAACATCTTCCTCATAGAGAAAGAAGGTTGCAACACTCAAAATAGTAGCAAAGACGAAACCACTTCAAGATGTCACAAAGAACGAATTTTGGGATTATAGAAAGTAGGCTCATTTAGGCATTGAAGGATGAATTGGGCAGCCACAAACAATGCAATAAAGAAGGCAACAACCTTTCAATTAAAAATGTAGAAGATCTAGTGTTCATGTAGAAAGGGAAGAGTTGTCCCAATGTTTGTATTTTTCTACACCCAAGATTCCAAAACAAAAGAATCACAAAGTTGATGTCGTGTTTATAGTTTGGGTTATCTGTATTTCTTCTAGATAAGATGAAGTCATGGGTTATTTATTGGTCATAATTTAAAGAAAAAGGAACCATTTTTTTGCACGATGGTTCGCATAACTAGGTCACATGAAGAGAAGATTAAGTGTGACATCCTTTTTTTAGCGTTGAGTCAATGTCATGGGAATAGTATAGCTCTTGCCGAACTCTATTGTATCATGAGAATCTTTGGATCTAGGTAATCGTATTCGACATCATTTTTCCAATTTGAGTTTCCAGGGTCAATTCTTTTTGTTTTATGATATGTGATTCTATGAGTTTATTGTTTTGTAATATTCACTGTCTAAATACATAGTAAATTATGAAAATAGTAATTGCACAAGTTTAAGACCATTATAGTATAATGATTGATACAAATAGCATGTGACAAGGTCAAATAGACCAACACATAAAATAACATTTAATTTCCACCTTTAAAAATTAAAAAAAAACATTCATGTTGGTAAATGACACCACAAATTGAGTGATTATAGATCATATTCAAAACTTTCAACTAAGAATTCATATGTGGCAGTTATTTTATTCCACCAAAGTTGCATCAGACTTGCACCTAGAGCTAACCATAAATGCTCTAGTTAATTAGGGACACCAATCCATAAGGGGTGAGCATGTTGTTGTGATAAATTTAATCTTCATTATAAAATAACTATTGCACATGCTCTAGTTAATTAGGGACACCAATCCATAAGGGGTGAGCATGTTGTTGGGATAAATTTAATCTTCATTATAAAATAACTATTGCACTTTACCAACCAAGTAAGCCTTTGTTGACATTTTTATTATTATTTATCATTATTCCTTATTATATATTACTATTCATTATTTCTTATTACTATTTATTTTTGTAACAATTAATTTGGAAATATCAATATTGCCTTCACAAAAGTCACTATTTGTTTGCCATTAAAGAAATTTATGTAAATGTTACAATTTTTTTATTATGAATGTTTCATGACATTTCTATAGACATTCATATAGGTATTGTAAAGTTCATTACAAACACATTGTAGATGTAACTCTAGAATTGCATTTGACTTAGAAATGTCCAAAATTGAGGTAATTGGTTGTAAAAGAAGCTAGTTTGATTAGATGTCCGAGAAGAGGCATTTATTAGATTTATTTAGGTGGTACATCTTCCAAAATCATATAATGCATCTTGACAAACTATTCCAATTACAATGAATTTACATATTTTATTGCTCAATGTAATTTGGGAGAAATAATCTCATTAGGAGGGTGCACCCAAGGCAAATTTGTCCATTTAAGTACTCAATTTGAATTGCAGTTGAGTTATGTATTATATGCTACTTATTTAACTAAAAACATTAGATCAATCACAAGGAGCTTCTCCTTGATCTTTACTTTGAGGGGTTGAATACAATTGTATAGTTTCATATCTGCCCCATGGAAATGTTGAAGGAGAATGCCTTAATTGTCAAGATTTGACCATATATAACCCCATATCAATATAGAAACAAAATTCATTCATCATGTAAGATCAATCTAATAAAAAAATACAAAATATGTAACGCCTCGAGGCTTTTTAAAATGACAACCACCATACCTTTAATTCTACACCTAAATATAAAAGAAAAATATATCCTTCTCTCAAACCTATATTTCTACACAATAATATAGTGCTTAGAAAAATAAAATACAAAATATACTCAATTTATTCACATAAAATAGAGAGAAAAACCAAGAAACAACTTAACTTATATAATTTATATAATTTAAAGAATTCAGACACATATATAAATATGTCATAAAAAAATAAAAATCTAATTAAAATTACCTATTAAATTGAAACCAAAAAACTATAAATAATAATTTATATTTTTAATACATATAACAAAACATCATAAAATCAACCTACAACAATGACAACCATCTTAAATTAACATGATCTTATATTGAACTTGTTACAAAATCCATATTTCTCTAAACTATGAAATAAATTCCTAACACTACATATTCTTCAAGAGTATGCAACCTTTAAATTGAATATGGTAAAGTTAAAACGATAAACATCTTGGATCTAACGAGAATTTCAAGAAATCTCATGAGACCTGAGAAACCCAATCTCAATGAAAACTATAATCCCTTCAAATATTGTTGCGTGGAAAGGCATACCCAACCCAACTATGATTTGGTTTGAATGTTAGCCAATTAACTAAACAAATGATATATTCAATAGGTAAAAAATATAATCCCTTCAAACATTATGGCCTGGAAAGGCATACCCAAACCCAGCTATGATTTGTTATGAATGTTGGCCAATCAACTAAACAAATGACATATTCAATATGTATTGATGATTATTTTCTTCATAAGAAATAAAAATTTTATGGGTTTGTATTTGGTTCTATGGCCGAGGAATAAAATAGACTCGGTTATATATATATATATATTCAATATGTATTACTTTTTTCATAAAGTTAGCAAATGTATGAGTTTGTATATAGTTTTATAAATTTATGGACCAAGAATATTTTAAATATTTTAATTATTGAAACTCAAGATTATATTTTTTATTTTATTTTTATTTTTATATTGATGTTTCTTTTTGTTACAATTGGCAACTAGGGTCAAACTCCATATGAGTAATCTTATTTATGACAATTGCTATTTTTCTTGGATTCCCCTCTCCGAGAGGTGTAGGATTGATCTAAAGATCATCCGACTTCGACATGTACAAATGAAGTTATGAATTTATTTCGATTATGGACAAATTGTCAAGGTTGGCTAGCAAACTTATGTAGGCTCAGAAGCCCAACAGTGACGTCTATTCATCCTCAATGTTTTCTATAAATACATGATGCCTCATCCTCATTTGGACACACTTCACTTCACACTTCTCTCTCTCTCCTCATTGATTGGGTACAAATTTCCGGGCCTCTCTCTCTCTCCACACATCCGAAATTTCAGGAGGCTGGAATTTTAGGGGGCCGAAATTTTAGGAGACCAAATTTCTGGACAGTTTGACCAAGTGTTTACCAACATGCGTTGACCTCCTTTGACTGCATTTTTGTGAGGGCTATCTCTATTTGTGTAGACTGCATTTCTAGGCACAAAAATCAAGGCTAAACGTTCACTGTTCACCAGCGTTGACTGTAGCTAGGGCTGACTGCAAGTGCGTTGTCTGACCAGATTTTGACTGTGCTGAATTTGACTGTTTTGAGGGATGTTTTATCTTGTTGTTTGGAGGCTGAAGTTGATTGAAATTGACCAGTTTGCTGAGGGTCAAATTTTCCTTGTTGACCAGCGTTGACTTTTCTAGTTAGGGCTCTTTTGTTGTTGTTATAAATTATCAGATTTGTAAATTGTACTATCTCTCTCTGCTGAACTATTGAAGACTAAAAGAAGATTTGATCAAGGGTTTCCCCACATTGGGGTTTGTCCCTGGCTGGTGCCACATCTTGTGTCCTCTTGTCTTGGCTTGTCTTCTACTGTTTATGTTTATGTTCTATCTGCATTTTACTATCATGTTGATGTGATTGCTAATCTGAATATTGATACTGGGCTAATAAAGAAATTGAAGTAAAATTTCTCTAAAGCATAGAACATACCATTGTTGCCTAAAATTAACATGGTATCAGAGCTGAGGTGAAGACAAAGCCCAAGCAAGAGTGAAAGAGAAATCACCAAAGACAGTTGGACAAGGACAAAAAGTTCAATGGGTTCCTCATCCTACTTCCCGGCTGAAGACAAGCTCCATGATAAATATGACTATCATGAATGGAAGACGTCTCTTGATTTGACATAGGAAGAAAAAGGAGTGATGGACTATGTGCATGGTAAAATCCCTGAACCTCCTTCAAATGCACCGGTTGTTGTGAAGACCAAGTATAATAGGGCTGAAGTCAAAGCAAAGAAGATTATTAAGGATTCCATTGACAAGCATCTGGTGGCCTACATCTCTGAATTGAAGACCTCCAAGGATATCTACGACAGGTTGGTCGACATGTTCAAGGTTAGTAATGCTAATCAAAATCTATTTCTCAAGAATAAGTTGAAGGATATTAAGAAGGGCAGGGACGAGGACATTCAATCCTATTTCTTGAGGATACTGAGATTAAGAATGATCTACTCTCGATTGGAGAAGTCATTCCTAACAGGGAACTTACTCTCACCACCCTTAGAGGACTCCCACCTGAGTGGTATGTATTTAGAACCACTATACCCAACAATGATCGAATTCTGGGGTTTGAAGAATTGATGTCGAGATGCATTCAAGAAGAAACAAGAATGTTGGAGCAAGAAATGCCTTCTAATAGAAGCAACCTCACTACATTCTCCGCTTGCCAAAAGGAGAAATAATGCAGGGTCTAAAGGTCATTTCCATGGAAACACTGGATCTAAGGGAGGAAGGAAGGGCAGGTGCTTTGTTTGAAATACGTTTAGCCACTATGAAAGGGAGTGTCCAAATAGAAGGGACACATCGCATGATGATGATCACAATCATTCTAGGGGCAACTTCAACAACAACAATCAAAGGAATGGCAAGTCCAATGGCAAAGGAAAAATGAATGCGGGACATCAAGGAAATGGTCGACCCTCCAAGAAATCAAGGAACTCCAGGTATGAAGAATCAAATGTTGTTAACAATAAGCAAAAATAGTACTATCTTATATTTGCCCTCTCCACTGCCTCCCCTTCGGACACTTTGGGAAAATGGCTGATTGATAGTGGTGCCTCAAGGCACTTCACTGGATACAAGGAAGCCCTCTCTAATCTGATAGAAAAGGAGACAAACTTAGAGATCATCCTTGGAGACGATGCGACCTATCTCGTGAAGGGAGTAGGGAATGTTACCCTTCAATTGAATCAAGGTAAAACTATTCATTTGCAAGAAGTACTATATGTACTTGATCTCAAGAAGAACCTGGTGTCCATTTCAGCCATGGAGGACAAAGGATTCAAGGTGACATTCATTGATGGAAAGGTACATGTTTGGAAAAGAAATTTTAAAGATGCTTTTACTCTTGGGTTCAGGGTTGACACTTTGTATCAAGTTGGAGGAAGTCCATTGGGAACCATGTCTTGCGACACATCTCTACAATCTGAACTATGGCACCAGAGGTTTTCCCATCTTCATTTTAAGGCCCTACCCGATGTGAGACAGATGGTGACAAGTATGTCGAAGTTCAAAGTAGAGAATGAAGGTGTGTGTCCAGGATGTGCTTAAGGAAAAATTACAAACGGACCATTCCCCTCAAGTAAGAGCAAGAACACAAATATATTGCAATTAATCCACTCCGACATATTTGGTATGATGCCCGTAAACTCTTTGAGAGGATACTTATTTTATCTCACCTTTATAGATGATTATTCTCGCAAAACCTGGATCTACTTCTTGAAGAAGGAGGATGAGGTGTTCACCTGGTTCTGACACTTCAAATCCTTGATCAAAAACCAATCCGAGAAGAAAATCAAGATATTGAGGACTGATAATGGGACCGAGTACAAATCCAATGAATTCTAAGATTATTGCAAAGAAGCTGGTATTAAGAGGGAGACTACCATGCCATACACCCCTGAGAAGAATGGTATGGCTAAAAGGAAGAATTGCTCTATTGCAGAAGCAGTTCTTGCCATGCTTCATGATCAAGGCCTTCCAAAGTTCATATGGGCTGAAGCTGCAAAATACCGCAGTGTATGTTCAAAACTGATGCCCTCATCAAGCATTGGACTCCAAGACTCTCGTAAAAATGTTCACTGGTAAGAAACCTGATGTCTCTCATTTTAGAATTTTTGGAAGTCCTGTATATTTCATGTGCCAAAAGAGAAAAGAAGAAAATTGGGTGCATTTGGGAAGAAAGGAATCTTTGTGGACTATAGTGAAAATTCTAAGGGATATATAATTTATGTGGCTGGTCAAAAAGAAGTTGAGATAAGTCATGATGTGACCTTCTATGAAGATATGGCCCTCAGGAAGATCAACAACCTTCCTATCCTAAGGAAGGACAAAGAAGCTGACACTAGAAATCAGGGTGAAAAAGAGGACGAAACGATGCTTGATGTTGATGAACCTATGGATCCTATAGATCCTCCTCCTCATGACCCTTCCTCCTCTAAGAGGAGACCCTCATGGCTTGGGGAGCCTCTCGAAGATGCCGAGAAACATATTGCACCAAGGGGGAATTTTCATGAAAGCAAGAAGCTGAATAGGTATCAAGGATACTTGACCGTCATGAGCACTATCATTCAAAATGAGCCTTCATCATTTGAAGAAGTCGTGAAGCAACAAGTATGAAAGGATGCTATGAATGAAGAATACGAGTCAATTATGAAGAACGATGTTTGGGATGTGGTCCCTAGACCCTAGGACAAATCGATTGTCACCTCTAAGTGGCTCTACAAAATCAAGCATGGAGCTAATGGAAGTGCAAACCCTCTCATTCACAAATGTAAGAGAGAGTTGGTTTCTGAATTTGAGATGAAGGACCTAGGACCGATGTACTACTTCCTAGGGTTGGAGGTTTGGCAAAAGCCATGTGAAATTTTCCTCTCTCAAGGAAAATATGTTGTGAAGATAGTGGAAAGATTTGGGATGGTGGACTACAAGCCTGTGACTACTCCGATGGAACTTAACTTTAAGAAGTTATGTGGTAGTGCTACTGGACTTGAATTGGGAAATGCTTTTGAGTATCATCAACTCATAGGAGCACTGATGTTCTTGGTGAACTCCCGTCCAGACATATGTTTTGTTGTTAACACATTGAGCAAATATATGGTTGAGCCTCATCAATACATTGGATTGGTGCCAAGAATCTTCTGAGATATCTTCGAGGCATAATCACTCATGCACTGAGATACATTGCCGAAGATGTGAGGCTGCATGGTTATTATGATGTTGATTGGGTTGGCAGTGTGGTGGATCACAAGACCAATTTTAGATGCTTTTTTTCTTTGGGTTCTGCTTCGATATCCTGGATGACTCGCAGGAAGCAAAAATTGGTTGCCTTGAGCACCACCGAGGCTAGATACATAACTACTAGCATGGCCTCCTGTGAAGCTGTCTGGTTGAGGAAGCTCTTCAATGAGTTGTTTGGAGATGTGTTGGATACCACCGTGATCCTCTGTGACAACCAAAGTGGGATCCGATTATTAGAGAATCCTATGTTTCATGGTCGCTCCAAGAATATAGATATCAGGTACCACTTTATCCAGGATATGGTACAACGAGGAGCAATAAGGCTCCATCACATTGGGACTGATGAATAGGTCGCCGATATTCTGACAAAGCCCGTAGGGAAGGTCAAGTTCTTGGCCTTCCGAGAACGACTTGGATTCATGGAGAGACACTCTTATGAGGGTCCTGTATGAGATGGACATTGAGTTCTAGGAGCTCCGGGGGGCTTGGGGTACTTCTTGGAGTAATGAGAAACCATAGGGTGAGTGGTACAACCTTCCCCTAGTGATTCGCTGTGTACATGGTGAGTGGTTCGGCCTTCCCTTGTGATACCCCTTGGCGATATGTAGGCAAGATAAGTGGTTCATCCTTCTCCTGCTGAGACATCCTACCCATGCAGTCTGGGACTCATGGGAAGTACATCTCAGCTAGCCAATGAGTAGGGAAATGAGGATAGGGACCATAGTACTACCGATGGACGCATCATGTACTACCGTACTCCCTATGCTAGGATGACCGATATTGATCTGGGATCAATGGGAACTGACTTTGGGTCAGTAAGAGTGGTATGAGACACTCTCTTTTGATTGGAACTGACTTCGGGTCAGTAAGAGTGGTATGAGACACTCTTTTATTTGGGACTGACTTCGGGTCAGTAGAGAATGGTATGATACATTCTCGATCACTTCTTCTTCTTCATAGTTCAACAAAGCAATGCATTGATGGCAGAGATAGTACATATTGGCAGATGGATTAGCAGATGGAGTTCTCCCTAGTTGAGAGGGAGTGTTAAAATCGGCAACTAGGGCCAAACTCCAGATGAGTCATCTTATTTATGAAAAATGATATTTTTGTTGGATTCCTCTCTTCCAGAGGTGTAGGATTGATCTAAAGATCATCCGATTCCGATATGTACAAATGAAGTTATGAATTTATTTTGATTATGGACAAATTGTCAAGGTCAGCCAACAAACTTATGTAGGCTTACAAGCCCAACAATCACGTCTATTCATCCTCAATGTTTGCTATAAATACATGATGCCTCATCCTCATTTGGACACACTTCACTTCACACTTCTCTCTCTCTCTCCTCATTGATTGCATACGGATTTCTGGGCCTCTCTATCTCCACATGTCCGAAATTTCAGGAGGCCAAAATTTCAGGAGAGCGAAATTTCAGGAGGCCGAAATTTCAGGCGATTGAATTTATGGACAGTTTGACCAAGCGTTGACTAGCATGCGTTGACCTCCTTTGACTACGTTTTTGTGAGGGCTATCTCTGTTTGGGAAGTCCGCATGTCTAGGCACAAAAATCAAGGCTAAACGTTGACTGTTGACCAACGTTGACTGCAGCTAGGGCTGATCGCAAGTGGGTTGTTTGACTAGACATTGACTGGATTGAATTTGATTGTTTTGAGGGTTGTTTTTTCTTTCTTTTTGGAAGCCAAAGTTGACAGCAGTTGACTGATTTGTTGAGGGTCAAATATGCCCTGTTGACCAGCGTTGACATTTTTGGTTAGGGCTCTTTTGCTGCTGTTATAAATTATCAGATTTGTAAATTGTACTAACTCTCTCTGCTGAACTATTGAAGACTAAAAGAAGATCTGATCAAAGGTTTCCCCACAATGGAGTTTGTCCCTAGCTGGTGCCACATCTTGTGTCCTCTTGTCTTGGCTTGTCTTCTACTATTTATGTTTATGTTCTATCTGCATTTTACTATCACATTGATGTGATTGCTAATCTGAATATTTATACTGGGCTAATAAAGAAATTGAAGTCAAATTGCTCTAAAGCATAGAACATACCATTGTTGCCTAAAATTAACACTCTTACTTTGATATTTTTTAATTTACAATAATTATTTTTTAATGAGTGAACAAACAAGTTCAATAAAAAATGTGTACAAATAACATTTGTGATATTAGTCTTGAGGGTTAGCTTAATTGGTCGAGTCCATGTCATTAAAGCACTTTTTCTATTAAGAGGTCATGGGTTTAATTTTTCTAGACACCCTGAAGGTTCGTGGGTAAGCTTGCAAGAAGTGATTGAGTTCCATAACAAAAAAAAGCACAAAAAAATAAAAAAATTAAATAAAGGAATTATTGAGAAGGATTTGTACAAATAACATCTACAATATACTTACATAGATATCGAACTTCTCACAATCAACCAAATGCACTATAGTTGAATTAACACACACACACACACACATATATATCTATATATTTTACACAGTGGGAAAACCTATCATAACTCACTTGTTAAACGAGCAGGTGGGACAACCATCACTAATTACTATTCTCGAATGCAGACTGTCTCATCATTATATTCAAGATAAACCATGCCACCTAGAATTACTCGCTGGTGGTTCATAAGGGGGCAACCTTTCACTCTTGCCAAGTGTCTCTCTGTCTTGGGCAATTAACATGTTTCCTTACGTCTGAGAAAAACGAGCTCTTAGCCAAGCAGAAGTAGTTTTAGGGCATGCTCTAGGTCCCGACACATAAACACACACGTATTTATTTATTTATAATTTATAATTTTTAAGAGAACTATAAAAAAAAGTATTGATGTTATCTACATTTTAAATATATTTATTGTTTGGAAAAACATTGTTTACAATTTAATGAGGGGGATGTGCAATTACTTCCATGTAGAATTGATAAAGCATGTGTAATTAATTTTGTGTGGAATTGATAAAGCTAGAGTTAGATGGATCTTTGGTTAAAACATTTCAATGTCTATTTATTATGAGGGAAATACATAATTCCTTCCATACTCAACATCCAATTGATAGTTGAACTTTCAAATCGGGCCTTACTTTATGGGGACTCAAGGGTTATATCTAGATCGATGGAACCCAAACTTTAAACCTGAAAGTGATGTCCCATATGTCGTCCTTATTTGGGTAAAGCTCCATTTTTTACTCCTGCACTATTTAAATGATATTACTTTTAGAAATATCGACAATGCACTTGGGAAATACATTGATCGAGTTAAGCCATCAGAGGGGCTCTTCTCCTGTGCTAGGATATGCGTGGAGATAGATTTAGATAAGGGACTCCCAATATCAATAACTCTAAATCTAGAGAGTTGGACCCATATTCATGAGGTTGACTATGATCATCTTCTTCTTAAATGCAAAGTTTTCTATGAATATGGCCACTTTGAAAGAACCTGCAAAATGAAGTAGGAGGAGTAGCAAAAACAAGGGAATGAAAGAGAACAATGACAACAACAAAAGAGGAGAAGAAACCTAACTAATCAAATGAATAATTTTCTAAAGCAGCCAGTTCAAAATGGGAATAAAGAGAAAGGACCAACTGCCCTTAAGTGATCCACTCGGGGGGAGAGGAAGGATCGAGTAAAGGCCAAAATGAGAAAAATAATAACTTCGAGCCTCCTGATGCGATGACTGAAGAAGGGAAAAAACTTGAAATCGATGTACAAGAACATGTTCAAAATTTGGGACTAGGGCATGAACCAAAGGAAAATGATGAATCCATGTCACCATTAGAAAATGAACCAATACCAGAGCAAAAATAAGTGGAATCTTCCTTAGAAGAGGAACAATTCCTCTCCCCTAAAAGCTCCAAATTGACACCTTCCTTTTCGAGCTCAACTAACTAGAAGTTAGAGGCAAACAAGAAAAAATAATTAGAAAGGATCTAATGGAAATGGGAACACATGAATATTAGATCCAAAATAAAGGGATATATAAATACCAGAAAATGAGGCAACTCAATCCCTCAAAAAGGGGCTATTCATACAATAAGCAATGCGAGTCCTCTCTTGGAATCCCATGGGATTGGGGTCGGCAAAAAGGATGAAGAAAGTGAAATCTTTGATCAAGATGGCCAAATTAGGCCATCAATTATCCCTTAATGGAGTCTAATACCTCAAAAATTAATTTAACCCAATGCAAATCAATTCATTGGAAAATGGGAGGCCCTAAAGGCCTAGTGGCTACTAGAAGAGATCTATGTTATGCAGCGAGGTCAAGAGCATCCAAATTAACCCCTCAAAGTAATGGTTCACAGTGATCAATGAGCCTCCTCTTGATTCCAACAGGGTCATAGTCATCAAATACTTTATTATCAATCAACAATTTTATGTTTTGTAACTTATAGAAACCCCACTTTTGTTGCTCATTAGTATTGTCCTCATGAAAGTTTAGCATATCTCTTGGATAAGAGAAAAATGATAGAAATTTTGAAGAAGTTGCTTTGTAGTTCTTAATGTTTTTGCCATGAGCCATAAACAAATTTATATAATATAAATACTCTTTTCGGTTAAAAAAACATTCAATTGATAGTTGACACACATACATATAAAACAAATGTAAATGTAACTTACCTTTAGATTTATGATGTCTTTAAAAAGATAAAATCTCTCTACTACAAATATTTTATTGAATTTTTTTTTTTTTTTTCAAATAAAAAAAGAGAGTTTAATCTCTCTTTCAAGACAAGATAAATTAAAATTAAAATAGATTTACAAAAATAAATTCTTCTACCCAAGTTTCTCATTTAATTTTAAAAATTAAAATTCCAAATTTTTAGTTTCCTTTGAATTTTTATTCAAAGGATCAAAGAATCTAGAAATAGTTACTGTTCATTTTGTTAAATTCTTTACATCACTAGGGGTGGGGTGGCAATATGGATTCTCTTAAATCCAAATGGAAATTTGGAAGTTAGTTTGCTTGGGATTGGGTAAAAGAACCAATAATCTAGCGAAAGATTGCGACATCTCTTCCATTGTCATCGTGGGGATTCTCTCATCACAATCCACCACCTTAAATCAGGTTCTCCTCCTAAGAATAATCTCCTTTAACCTCTCCTTAGAAGAATCAAATGCATCCTTAAAACGTTTTCGCACAAGCATCATATCCTTTGTGGTCTCAACAAAAAAGTTGATGCTCAAGCCAAGCTCGCATGCCTGCTTGAAGAAGGACAATGTGATGTCAATGGATTCCTCACTTGAAAGGTTATTCCATGCCAATTTCAAATAAAGTTCATAACTCCCCCCTTAAATAGAAATGATATTTGGATAATGGCATGGAGTAACATGTTCAAATTTCATAGCAAGGAAAATGGTGAAGGCCTCCCCTCTATGCCTACGAAGCTGCCCCCCTTGGAGCGTAATCAGAGGATCAACATATGCGTCACACACATGTTCGGTTAGGTGAGGTGGAAAATTTCATGAAATAAAATGAAATGAAATTTTAATGTCCACGAGACTAGATATAGTCTATGGGGCCACTAGCTTCCTTGCTTTTTTCCTTTCGCAATTCAATCCTTTTATTATTCAAATTAATGATGAGCTGACCCAACCTTCTAACAGTCCCCTCACTGAAAAGACAATGACAAGGAACCGATGTTAACATACTGCTATAACTGTCTTTGATGTCTCTGAAAGCATCACATTCCAAAATGAAATGTTTTTCTGATTCACTGCCCCAGAAGTGCAAAAAAAACACACCCATTCTTCCCAAGCTTCTTTAGGTCTTTTCCGCCGACCTGTTTTGCACTGTAGTTGATGCGAGTTAGTTCTTAATTGAGCAATAAGAATCTTTGCTCTCCATGGAATGCTAGCTCCAATGTACTCTTTTTGTTGGAGATCACAAGTGGGGTTGAATTCTTGAACATAGTACTTCTTCTTTCTACCCAACTCTTTTCCCCATATACGCTTATGAAACTTCTCCATAACAAAATTCTTTAATTCCTTTCTATTTGTGGGACATGCACTGAGGTAAATATTCCATTTTTGCATCCATTTGTTGTTTTGTCTCGTCCATGATTTCTTTCTTTCACTCATTCTTTAATTGAAGATAATTTTAGGCCATCTACCTTCTCCCATTTGCTCAATTATTTGTAGGTACCTTATGAGACGCACCATAGCAATTGCTTCGATGGGAGTTGCTCCTATTTCACTCAACATTATCTCATAAGAAACTGAACTTTTTATTTTAAACTTGCTCATGATCAAACGTTTTTGGATTTTCTCAATTTGCTTCCATTTTGAGATAGAGATGTTGCTAGCCCACAATTCACACCCATATAATATCACTGGACAAACTAGGAGGCCAAAAAGCACTTTAATTATTTTCCAATCCCATAACTCTGCCTCCCTACATCTGTTTTGAAGAACATTTAATGCTTTCCACCCTCGTAAAATTCTCTTCTTTTTGCAGTTCTCCCAATTAAGCATGTTGTTGAAATCAATCTCGATGTACTTGTATTCATTTACTTCTTCAAGAATGTTGCCTTCAAAGAAGAACGTATGTTGGCTCAGCGTCATTTTATTTGAGAAAATTATTATTTTGGTCTTGTTGGTATTGACTTGCACCCCCACTGTTTTACAAAAATGATCAAGGGCATATAGGTGCATCTGCAATGCCTGGGTCGATTTAGCAATCAATACAAGGTCATCAACATATAAAAGAAGCTTTATCACAAACTCCCCCAACCGAACACCATCCCCACCTTGCAGATTTAGCCACTCTTCCAATTTATCAATATATAAACCAAAAAGAGTAGGGGACAAAGGGCAGCCTTGCTTGAATTTGTTGTCACTTCTAAAGCTTTCTAAAATGCCTGCTGAAGTTCTAATTTTGACTTTCAACTCTTCATAAAGCCTATGGACAACGACTCTATAATGCAAAGGAATTTCAAGTTCTTCCATTCTACTCCACAACTTATCTATAGGGACCGTGTCAAATGCCTTTTTGAAGTCAACAAATAAGCAAAATACTTCTTCTTTGTCCGCCCAAACATTTTCAATAATGTGTCTCAACATGATACCATGATCTATCGTAGAATGTTTCGGCCTAAAATCTGCTTGCCCTTTTTCCCATGGGATAATTATGTAAGACATGCTCCACTGAGAGAATTCAAACTGCTTTGCTTGTATCCGCCTTCATACCAGGCCTGGTGGCCAACATATAGGTTAAACCTATGAATTGTGGGACGATGTCATCCCTTGAAGTGTGGGATATCCCAGTGATATGACCAACATTCATGGAGGTTGACCTCACGTTTATGTTGTTGGATTTGGGTCGTAAATTCATAAATTGGAGCCTTGTGGGATGGGCTTTCCAACGCTCTGTTAATTCAAATTTGAAGCTCCTCCTTCCATTCTATTGGAAGCCTTCCTGGTTTTTCTCTCTCCTTTGGATCAAGTAGGGGAATCTCTCGCTCTCTGTTAACTCTGATCTCTTCTTCATTTGGGCAAATCATGGGCTCAATTCACTCAAGAACGAGGCCGAGGAATCAAAATCTTCCTAGTCAAAAGATTGGGAAGCTTAAATAGCAATTGCAAAGGTTGCCAAATCGGTTTGAATGTGTACTTTGCCACCATGTGTGCTCATTGAAACAACTTCATTGGTATTTTTCTTTACATCCATAATTGGGCTCTCTCCCCAGATGTATCTTCATATGCTCCTTTGTTTTCTCTTTGGGTGTTGTGTCTCACTGGGAATTGCAGTTCAAAGAGCCTTCTTCTTTCATGTTTCAACTATTCCTATGGGTATTCTTAGACCGAATCTCTTCAAAGTATTGAATATAAGCACATAATGGAAAATCAAGCTACTCTCTCCTTTGTCATTGCCTCCAACAACTTCACTGCCTGTAACCTCTGTTCACACCCATTCTCTACTTGACAAAGGAAGTACAAAGTCAAAAAGTCAAAATTAACCACTTGGAAGATGAGGTGAATTGGATTTGCCGCCAACTTGTGGATTGGCAGGATTAGAGAAATTCATAAGCATGGTCAGTAGTGCCTTTGGTGGCCCCTCAAACAATAGGTCCATTGGTCCTCCTCCATAAGATGTGTTTGCTCCATGTAAATGCATTTCATTACGCGGCAAGTTCTACAGAGTCTACAACAACAACTGTTTGTTTTTGTTTTTGCTCTAAGTATTTTTTTTAACAACAATGAGAAATATTCTATTAAACCCATGCCTAGACGCGACAAAATACTTGGGGGATTTACAATTCAGCTACATTAATGGGATTCAAATTCAACAATTGCAGATAACCAAGCCATGCCCAATTGTCACTAGTAACTACAAAAAATGACAACACTTTAATTATTCTACTAGTATAGACCCACAAAATTGTGACAAAAGGAAAATACAGTAAAAACCGGCCATTACACTTGCAAATTAGGCATCAGGATCTGCCGGGTGATTTGAGTCAAATCCCAAGCTCTTTTCTTCTTGAGGGGTGCTCGACTTAGCCACCTGCAACTGGAGGTCCTTTATCATGCTTCAGAGTGCCCCAACCTCATCTTCCAAACAAGCAATTTGTTTGTTCTTAGCTTCAATGGTATCCAAATTTTCGTTGGATGCCTCATTTTGTCTATGCAACAGAATGAGCAGGTCAAAGATTTCAGTCCTCATCTTTGCATGCTCGCTAACACATTGGTCGTAGACCGAGGAAATCAAGGGTGTAGAGAGAGGATACGTCTTGTCCATGGCCAAATTCTTGAAATTACTTCTCGCCACCCTTGCCTGAACGAGCATGTCAACTACCCCATGAACAAAAAGCCATGGAAATAGAGCACCATTGCATTGAAACGTAAACAAAAAAGTGAAGGCAGAGGAACTTGATTGGTTCCCTTACACTCTTTTCCCGTTGACCTCCTCTTTGCTGGGCCAATTTTTCTGCGGGGGAAGGGACCACCGAGATAGAACTGCAAAGCTATGAACTGGCACTGATGAGCAACCAAAAGAGTGGAACAATTGAAGCAACTTCGAGGAATTTCAAACAACAAAGCTCTTTGAATAGAGTGAATGCACCTTATCAGAGAGTCACAACCCAAAATTGGTATAAAAGCTTCTCAACTCTGTGACTCGCCTGACTTCACCTCATTGAGAGAGTGGAGCCAAAACCTTGCCAGCCTCAGATCAAACCTGTAATCAACCAACAAAATGGGAGAATTTGAACAACCCAAAGGTGATTTATAGAAATTACCATGCAAATGCCTCATGCGGTGATGCAGAGAGGAGACTGAGCCACCAAGATCCCATGGCGTCTCCATCATTATTTTGTGAAGTGAGGGTACTTCCTCCTCACGCAACCTTAATCTCAAACGGTTGGGTTTTCTAGTTTGATCCAGAGAGAGTAAATGCAACTCATAGGTTGAGGGAGATCGCATGAGGAACCATTGAAGACGCCTGAGATGAACCTTGGATGATGGAGAGGATAAGAATGATCCCACACTTATTTACAGATCCGACCCGAGGAATGTCGCATGGGGACTAGAATGAGCACCTCACGTCCTAGTGAGAAGGGAGGGCATCATCATGCAATTGAGCGGGGAGGAATAGTGGGTTGATGTCATGGAGTTACGGGTCATGCAGGATGGAGGGGAATGAGTAATGCGGATTGGGGTTGGCATAATAATCATTGGGTTCCTTTTATGGGTAAGACTAGGAGGGGGGCAGGTAGAGAGAGTCACCATGGGAACTAGTTAGGGGATGGGTGAAAAACCAACAACCCCATTGATTTCTGTTTGCCCTTCTTTAAAGTGGCAAACCTTGTTTGCCAATAAATGTGCTTCTGAGTTAAGGTTCCTTGGAATATGCAAAGTCTGAGAGCTAGCAAATGCGAGGAGGATACCTTGAACTCATTGTAGCATCTGATTTAGTTTGTTATCCTGTGTGGGGGGGTTTATTCGTAAATTCCTTATGACATGAAAGGAATCTCCCAGGATTGTGATGTTGCTAACTCCCCACTTCTGGGCTAAGAGGAGCCCCAGGTAGAAACCATAAACCTCTACTTAATTATTGGTCTTTCTTCCTAATCCCCAATCATACTTGTCAACTATTATTCCTTCGGGATTGCAGAGAATCTCTCCCCTCCTGCCACCCTTGTTTTTGCTCTAAGTATGACTATAGAAAAAGTCTTGATATATTCCTAGAATTTCTTCTCATAACTCTTCTTGAAGATCTTATATTTCTAAACAAAAAGTAAAATTCCCCGAGTTTTTTTTTATTTTGCTCTATGACCATAGAAAAAGTCTTGATATAATCCTAGAATTTCCTCTCATAACCCTTCTCGAAGATCTTGTATTTCTGAACAAAAAGTAAAATTCCTTGAGTTTTTTTTGCTGCAACCAGGCACAAAATTAATAAAAAATCATTCTCATTTATGTAAAAAATAAAATAAAATTCTTTACATCAATATTATCAGGCAACCTTCTTTATCAATGAACCCTCCATAATTGCTAAAGGGAGTAAAAAAATTTAATAGTTTTTATCATCATAATCAAATTAATTAATAATCTCTTTTTAACGTTTATATGGAAACTTTACCATTAACATGAAATAAAAAATTAATCTTGCTCAAACCATATTTGGACAAAGAAATGTCTTCTTCCAGAATTATCTGGTATGCATGTAATTTGACCCAACAACTAACCTTCCTTTGCAAAATATTGTATGCAAGGAGGGCTAATTTATCACCCTACAATGTGAAGAAATCTCCGAATAACCATAGGAAAATTGCCCCATCATGTCCTTTCTTACGCTGGCTTAAGAACTTTTTGCACCTTTCCTTCTTTTGACTAGTTTGTAATATACCATTCTAACTATCTTGTAGAACCAAAAGATACTGACTACCTGTAAGCCAAGCGCTGTTCCCTGCACATAACATCAACTGAGAATCATCAGCATCAAATGCATACCTTTGTTTCTCTCAAGTGCCCAGATTTAACTAGGTAGCATGCGTCAGCCCCCACAACACAACAAGATTCTGCCAGTTCTGCATAACATTTGTGAATGGCCAAAGACCATACACCGTTGCTAAATTGGATGATCAGAAGTGAACCTTGAAGCCACATTTAAGACCTGGTTTTGGCAAGCTCAAAAACCAAAAATGATATAACTTAATGTTCAATTGGTTGTGTTCATGGCTTGTGAAAATGAAAATAGAAGGAAAGTCAAATAACTTGCCTTGATGATGAAGGGGTTGTTTGCTTTCAATGTGGCAAATGTCAAATAAGGTGCAATGATCAATCTAGCAAATGTAAAGATAAACGCAAAGCAAATCTGCAATTTATAAAATAATCCAATCAGATTGAAAGCAATTAAGAATTGTGAGAGATTTTTCAGCGAAAATCACATGGAGTATCATTTGTCAACTTGTCCTGACGATGAACCACACTAGTTGGTTCGAAACGTGTCGACAAATGATACTCCATGTGATTTTCGCTGAAAAATCTCTCACAATCTTGATATGGATCACAGAAGCCTGAACTCAGCAATTAAGAAATTATATCCTATAAAATATAATACTGCATTCAATTAATCATCCACGTAGTTGGTACTCACATCATTTATGAGATTCAAGTTGGTGTCCTTGTAACCTAGTTCCTTTAGCAGCTCCCTCATGTGCAGAAAAGGGCTTGATATTTCTGTCAACAATAGTGATCCCACCAACTCTGTCCCACACTAAAACAAACCCTGAAGTTAAGTTTTCCTTTGAATGACATATTTGCAGAAATATTTACAATGAATATAAACTCTTTGAATTTCGTATAAACAAAATATCAACACACTCCTTTAACTTTTGTTTTGTTTAAATCAAAATGCAAGATATCATCACACTCGTTTAACTTTTGTTTTGTTTCAAGTATTAGTTATGAACTTCATCACCTCAAAATCAAAATGAGTCTACTTTTCTTTAAATTCCTTTATTTTAAATAAAATAAAATAATATATTGAACAAATTTATATTAAATTTAGAATTTTGTGTCTATGATTCTCTTATAATTAAAAATGTGTTCAACACAATCCAAGTGCTTTGCTGTGAGCATTTATATATTTACTCTTTAGGAAGTTCAAACTTCACCAAAATGCTCCTAGGCCTATCATGGCAGATCTTTGACATTTTTTGTAATGACCTCAGTACGGTTAGAATTAAAATACCCATTCCCCAGCAAATTTGTGTAAAGACAATGAAGTCTTTTGCCACACTAATAAATTCCAAGGAAAAAGAACCAGCAATCCCAAAGAAAACAATGATCAGTGACTGTATAACATGAATCTAGATTTACCTGTCTTCAACTTTCGCATTTGTGCTTACTTCTTGTTAATTGTGTGAAAATCATAAATCATTTTTACATTTACCAATATTCATGTACTCTCTTATCCTAGTTTATTTTAAGTTTACCTGTCCTCAATTTTTGAAGTGTGTTTAAGTTTACCTGTCCTCAACTTTTGAATTTGTGTTTAAGTTTACCTGTCCTCAATTTTTGGATTTGTGTCAGATTGTTGTTAATAATGTGAAAATTATAAATAATTTTACATCGATCCATAATCATGCTGTATATTTTAGTGACCTATCAAACTCTGGCTGGATAAATCTGATAAAAGAACATACCACACCATAAGAAATGCCTCCAAGCAGACCCAGTATGCTCACTGTGTGATGGATACAATTTGAAACGCTGATATGAGAGTCAAAAAGGCAACAAAAGAAATCATAAATGAAATATGACAGGCTGACTGCTAATGCTCGAATCTGCAATACAATTCAAAGCATTGATAAGAATTTCATTTAAATGGAATCTTCAAGATAAAGCATTATCAGAATTTTACTCAATGGAATCTTAACTAAGAGAAAAAATAATGCTTATAAGTGTAGAATTAAGAATATGCCAAGTCTTAAATAATTGACATTTCAGTAGATGCCATTTTAAAGCTCTCTTCATCTGTGACATTAATTGCCACTGCATTGAGTGCATACAGGTGCAAGACCCTTCAAGGTTATAGCCTATTAGCTGTATGGCAATTATTTTCATGTCATATAGATCAAAACTATTAGGTCATATTTCAAAGGTAACACCAATCTTAACACTCTAAATTCAAAACAAAACCAGCACCTACACAGTATCAGAAGTCAAACGGATTGTGTTGCATCGAACAGAAAAATTTCAAATAAGAACCATTTGCACAGAATAATGTACAAGACATGAGACATGATATATTTGTGCATAACGTTTCATTGAAAGATGATATTAAACCACATTTCTATATGAAAAAAATTCCTGATCTGACAGACATTAGCGAATTTATGAAGGTTGATTAGGAACGGTTTAATAGTCTTCCTTTACTCAAAGAGCATGTTGCAACGTCATTAACTGACAAGAAATTTGAGTACCTGTGTTTCTCAAAACAAAATTTTAAAGTGCTCTATCAATAATCACAACTCCATTTGTTTCCCAGTAACTTATTTTTTTGGGAAGCATTTCAAAGAACATGCCTGGAAGGACTGCATTGGAAACAACAAATTTGGGCATTTGATATGACAAAATTATTTGGGACTTACAGTCAGCCCCTCTCTTTGAAGCTCAGTTGACAACTTGACATACAAGTGGGGCATTCAACACTCTGTTGGCTCACGATGACTATAAAATTTGACATTTAGGTTGCATAAACCACCATAAGGATTTACCACTATAGTTATAGCTTGCAATTGCATCACAAATAACAACCATAACAAAGAGTTCACAATAGCTTGTAATTGCATATCAGATAACAACCACAACACAGAGTTCACAAGGCATGGGATGTTAGTATGGTAAGGGAAGATGCCATCACATCAAGCCTAGGACATAGCAACTTGCATCTCAAAACCAACTTTCATATTGATAAAGCTGGTGCGAGTAATTGTGAATGTGAAAATTATTCATCAACAATTTTTTTTGAGAATATTAACACCAAATATTGACAACAAATCTGTGAAGTGATGTATCTGAAAAATATTTCTCCACCTAAATCATATCACAGAAACCTTAACTCTGAAATACTAGCACCATCCAAAATTTCAAGTTTCAACAGTGGATGACTTGAGAATATCCATTATTTCTAAAGCAAATCCCCATCGCTTTCAGAAGCTACTGTCACACATGAACATTCAGTGGATATGGTGTGTCTGAAAGATTTTGGACATTGAGAAAAGTAGTTTTTCTGTGATATTTTTCAGAAAACATTTCCTATAGTGTCATAATATACATAGGCTATGGTCACAATCTAGTCAATTTCAGAATATTTCCTAAGCTTAAAAAATAAACAAGTATACAAAAACCAAACCTACCAAATATTTCATTCAGAGAAGAACGCAGACAGCAAACATCTAATCAAGAGCTAAATCCCGAAAACAATGAGGTATTGAGCCATGCCTGTAACGGGGAAGAAGGAGAAGCTAGAGGTTGCAGAGGATGTCTCCAATCTTTAACAGAAGCAGATGACATCCAGAGTGCAACTCCCACATGCATCAGTGATACAAGGCGGTTGCAGAAATCAAATGATCTTTTCAACATAACCATTCTAATGATAAAGAATGCCGCACTCCAAGCAACTACCCCCGCCATCACTGTATGCAGAATCTCATTATCCATTTTCATTGTTTGGACAAAAACACTCTGAAGTCCAAAATATTAAGTATCAAACTTAATATATGATAAGATACTCCCAGTGTCTCTGTCCCTAATTTTTTTCTATCACATAATATATCCCTGCCTCTGCACTCATAATTCACATGCCCATTGAAACAATAGTAAATGGGTATCAATATCAAGAAAGTTTCTTCTGAACTTTCAAAAAATATATAGAGAAACGTGGGCTATTAATCTTGCAAGTATCAAATAAAAAAGGACTTGTCAAATCCAAATGAAGGCTTATAAATCAGTAAATCACCCATATCACTAATATAAAACAAGGCCTAGAGAAGTAGATAAATGGGCAGCTGTCGACCAGTTGTTTCTACAGAAAAAACGCTGAGTATTAATGGGTTGCCGTGGATCAATTGTTTGCCATTATGAATGGATAGTGGTTGGTAGTGCAAGTTTGGAAGGGAATTTAATTCATGGAGACCTAATTTTTTTTCTATCACATAATATTTATCCCTGGCTCTGCACTCATAATTCACATGCCCATTGAATCAATACAAAATGGATACTCAAAGAAGTTCTGCTAAAATATATATAGAGAAAGAGGTGGGCCATTAATCTTGCAAAAACGGAATTCTCAAATCCAAAGGAAGGCTTAGAAATGGCCCATGTCAAAGAATAAAAGAAAGCTCAGAGAGGTAGATGAATTATACAGAAAAAAGCAGAGTAGTATAATGGGCTGCTGTGGATCAATCGTTTGGCATTATGAATTGAGGGTGGTGAGTAGTTGAAGTTTTGAAATGGCATTTAATTCAAGAAGGCTGCGTAGTTGGCCTGTTGCAGGCATAAAATTGGAGAAGAAAAACAAAAAAAAATACTCTTTTTCTACAGAAAAGAAATTAGCGGCTTTCTCAACTTTTGGGTTGGAGTGAGGTTGTTGGTTTTTCTGTTGTCAGTATTTTACAGTATACAACTTGTAAAACTTGTTAGTATTTAGTATTTTACAGTATACAAATTTACCAATCTCTACGCCAGTATAACAATGTTTATAACTTATCATATTTTTAGCAAAATTTGAATAAGTAAAGAAAATAACAACCATTAACACCAAAACTGGTGAGAAAAATAACAACAATTACACCAAACTATCCTGAAAAAAAAACCAAAAAAGCTATGTTACCTCAGTTTAAAAAAATACATATACTTTTCATTCACCATCTTGTGGGACAAAGCGAACAGTTCAGGAATTTATTATATGATGTCAACAACTCCCCCTCGGTTTTAATAGAGACGTATACGTTTTGCGTAGAGTCTTGTGACACAGCAAAAAGGCCACCAACTTCATTGATTTAGGTAACTTCGCAAATTAATTATGGCGTTGACTGCAGTCACCTTCCTTGTCACACGAGCTTATCAACAAAACCATTGGGTGGAAACGCCACGAATGCCTACAATCTCCCCGCAGAGATCAAAATTCAATCTTTTCAAGTTTCCTGCAAGTTCGATGCCCTTCTGCAGTGTAAAGTAAGAAATGACTAAAAAAAATACCACGAAACTTTAGTTATATTTTTAAATACATGTTTTTAGTGTAAGAAAGCATTTTTTTTAATATAACTCTAAAAGAAATGTAATAAAGTATTCGATTGTTTATCCATCACCCATGAAAAAAAATTATTATTGAAAATTATCCATGTTATGTAAAAAGTCTAAATTAAAAATTGTTTATATCAATGAATATAAATTATAATTAAAAATACCCATAAATGTAAATTATAATTAAAAATATTTTTTAAATTATTAAAAAATTATTTTTATTTCAAATAAATAAAATTTTTATATATAAGTATAAAAAGATTAAATCTCTCATATTTTTTTAATGTATTTTCCAAAATAAAAAGTTATAATCAAAACATCAAAAATTTTCATTTTTCCCTGCTTGAAAGTTGCTTTAAAAAATATTATCTTTCATATATCAATTCAATTGAAATTCTAAAAATATTATATATTTTAAATAAAAAATATCTTAATAATAATGTATAGAAATAGAAATTTGAAAAATTAGTGATTCTAGATCGCTGGTTTTAAAAAAACAATTATTTGATCTTATTATAAAAAAATTCCAATAAAACAATGTAAATGTATATTTCATTATTCATCTATTTTATAACAAAAGTAAATTCTCCAAATACACGTAGATTTAAGATATTTTTTTATTGCAATTTTTTAGGTAGTAAAGATTTTCTCGATCTTGATAATTACTTGCGATGTTTCTTATTATTACGATTCTTTATATCTTCTTTCTTTAGTTCATCAATCAATTACCAAAAGCAGCAACACATAAAACAATGAACGCAAGATGTAGGCACATACCAGGGCAAAACCCCCCTCAAGGGGAAAACCCAATCAAAGTAATTATTCATTTCAATAGTATTCTTTGTGTTGGACACCTAATCCTCAATGGGTTAGTGTGGAAGCTGAATAGACAAAAAGAAGTCCAAGAGACCTTGGGATGTGAAACCCAACGGTCAAACAATGTACTATAAATGTATATCAGTTGTTAATAAAAGATGTACTCTCATGTTTTATCTTTCATATTCATTTGCTGCCCATGTGTGTTTAACATGGTATTAGAGTAGGCTTACTCCTGCCCTACATAATTTCTTTGAGCCATTTGTCTTATGGTCTTTATGAGCAGGTCCTATTTTTAGTATTTCTGCCTTCGTAACTCATATCATCTTGATTTATATAATCCGTTGTCCTGACAATGGTATAATCTACTGCTCAAGGTCTGCCATAATCATTGTCTGCGCCCTCTGTGCTCCCTGGGCTGGGCATAATTGTCCTCTCTGCGCTCTCTGGGATCTCTGCCATAATCATTGTTGGCACTGTTTTTTCTGTATGGTCGAAATAGCCTTCTGTCCTAACGTTTTCTCTACCCTCTCGATTTTCCAGCTTTTAAGAAAGAAGGCGGCTTCCTCTGGCGTGGTCGTTGTAACGCCACAAAATTGTTGAACAAGCCCTGACTGTTCTTAGCTATTTTCCATTGGTATTATAATTATTTATCTCGTACCTCTCAAATGGTAAGTGTCTCATCCTTAAACCATCATTTTTGGGAAAGAACGAATCTCCGATGCCGAAAGCCATAGCGAATCGAATCAACGACAAGGGCCTGCAATTTCTGATTGGAAGGATTACTAAATGTGAGATCAGGCGACTGGTATTGTCCATAATCTGGTGCGGTGAGCGTGGAGACGAATAGCTTGGAGGCTGTGTGGTATACGCTGTGGTATACACCATTTTAAGCCTCTCCATATCCTGACCACCCGCATACATCTGAAGAATGCATGCCTATGTGTGCTGTTGAAGTATGAGGGAGTGCTGCGGAAATTGAAACGTGGTAGCGCTGTACAGTTCATGTGTATTCGCAATGGAAATGGATTAAATGCGCCGGGAGTTGTACCGCAGGAGTGGTGGAGGTTAAAGTAAGTACATTCAGGTTCACGACATTTGAATCTGATGCCACAGCCGGGTTCTTTGCAACCATTGCATTGGAATTGGACAACTTCATTCGTAAGGAATAGTAGTTTGGGCTCTACAAAATGTGTAATAAATTCGTGTGCCATACTGCTGTAATTTCTAGTGAATGCCCAATACCGAAGAGCGACGCGTTTTCTGATTTTCCCAAGGGTATCTGAGGCATTGGAACTTTGTCTCGAGGCATGTTCAAAGCTTGCAGCCATCATGAGAGCTTGTTTGAAAGAAGCAGCTAGTGGCCAATAATGACTTGGATTCATTTTATGGACAAATAGAAAAGGGAATGTTGGTAACGTCTTTCAAATATCCAAATCTACATTCAGTAGTATTTATTGCACTGCGTTGTGGACGTTCGACACTTGGACATCAGATGGAGTGCACCACCTATCAAGTCTCTCACCAGACACTCCACCGTCCTCCCAACTAAAACACGGGAGCTTTAAAAGGTCGGTTCACTCTATCCTTCTACCCTTATATATATATATATATATATATATATATATATATATATATATATATATATATATATATATATATATATATAGCTCACAACTTTTTATGACGG
The DNA here is from genome assembly GCA_031772625.1 of Pinus tabuliformis. Lineage (NCBI taxonomy): Eukaryota > Viridiplantae > Streptophyta > Pinopsida > Pinales > Pinaceae > Pinus > Pinus tabuliformis. Next base: position 534,892,634 of record CM062817.1, on the reverse strand, counting down.
TTGCTGCTTGCATTAGTTCATCCAATACACCTGCCCTGCACAGTACATCTGCTTCTCCAAGGTCCTATCTTTCAATGTTTTCTTCTCAGATCCAATCCATCTTTGTCTCACGCACCTGGCCTTTTCTTTTCCCATTTTGGTTTTCGTAATCGTAAGCTCATTTTCGTTAAATTTATCTTCGTGGAAGAGTTGTAATTTTCAGAAGATGCCCACCATATACGTATTTATTTTGATGGCATTGATGTTTTGGATTTGGTGAGACATCCCACGGCCAAGATTATGCCAGCACCTCCTATCACCAGAACGCCCTTGTTGAAGCCTTGAGCCTGCCTTGAGTGCAATGTTGAGTTCTAGAGTGATTATTCTTTGTGCATTGAAGTAGTAAGTGCATTAAAGCTCCTAGCGTTATTCAAGTAAATTCAAGGTCGATCGGTTTCTTTGTGAGTTTATTGAAGATTAAAGTATATGTGTGTTGAGCATATGACATATATCTATGTGCATTGAACATATGGTCGTGAGTTCTATATTGAACGTCGTGAAGGTTTCCATTTAAGGCTGAATTAAAAAGTATTGTGCGTTGGATAGACTTGCGTTGGTTCATTGTTGGCTAAACATTGTATGTACACTGGTGAGTTGTGCTCGATATATTCATTTGCACTGGTTCATGATTGGTTTGAATATATTAACATTGTTTCATATATACATTGGCAATTGAGCGTTGGTGTAGTGGTGTTGTTCGCAAAAATAGCAAGCAATTTGCAGTTTATGAGATTATGTACAGCTCTTTCTCTGGCGATCTGTAATCCCACAATTGCAGTTGTTCCACATGCTATCATCAATGTTTACAAGAATGTATTAGCAGTCACTATTCAACTTGACTATTCTTTTCCACTGGCCGAGAAAGTGAAGGAGTATTTGAAGGATCCAAGCAAGTTTGCAGTTGTTGTTGCCCCAGTGTGGCATTGTATTTAAAACTCACTATAATTTTTGTATACATATATATGCATTGTTTCCTTGATTCGACTGCTGCATAAGAGTTTGGTGGGCTGCAAATAAAAATAATATTTTGTGGAGAAAAGTTTAGTCGGTTGTATTGTCAGAACATAGTGCTAATCATGAGTAAACTCTTATTTTTATGTAATAGATTGTAATTGGTGCTTGCTGGTTGCACATTGATCATTTGCTGCACATTTATAAAGGATATAGCTATGAGTGGGTATTACTTTTCTACATTGAGAAGTAGTTGTGATCATTTTTTAGGTGTAAATATGACATGGCCAGAATCAATGAAGTATTAGAGTTCCTCAAAACTCTGATATTTTCTACTAATCATGATACATTAAAAGTCAGCAAAGTTTCTCTCACAGACATTCAGGTCTATCTATAAAATGCACAAGAGAAAATTGATTGTTTGCAGCTCGAATCTCAGCTACAGCAAGAAGAATTAAAACAGAGGAATAATTCTGAACCTGTTTCTATTCAGAAGATTGAAATAGACTCCCATAAAGCAGCACTTGTACATGCAGATGCAAAAACTCAGTCTGCACTTCCCAAGCCCATCATCAGACCTTGGGAACAGCTTGTCCACAACAAGCATAGAACTGTCATATTCCAGACTACTCAAAGCCCATTTAGTTTCAGAGTGCTGGATTCCTTCATGACAGTTCACATCCAGCTATTCCAGATTCTGCCCCTCTTCCACAACAAAAAAAACAACAGATTGTGAAATGCCAACACTGTGACCGAGTTGGCCATCTGAAAGATCATTGTTTTGATCTTCATCCATGTAAGCACTGTCATAAAACTAGTCATTCTTCAAACAGATGCTTCAAAAACAAACGTCCTGCAAGAACAAAGATTCATCTAGGATGGATCGCTTCTTGGCAATGGGCATCAACAGCCAAGAAGATATTCCAATCACATGTTAGAACTTGTTCCAGAGTATTGAACAGTCTTGCAGTTGAGTTTTCTCCATCATCTCACCTTGTATTTGACAAGGGGGGAAATGATGGTCATCTACAAGCTTCAAAGCCACATCAAGCAAGCCTGAGCCACAACCTATCACACCAGATTCAGAGTTGTAGCCAGAAACAAAGATGCCCCTGAGCATGCCTTTAGTTGGTAATCTGGGACACTTCCTCTAGCAGAAGACTTCATCTTCTTGCCAGTTTTGGAAGAATTCCAAGAATTGCATTAAGCATTCCAGAGTTGTTGGTCATCCTTAAACCATCACAGGTTGAGACTTCCCTTTTCAGGTTGAAGTTCTCCCTTTTATGCGGGGTGAGACCTCCCTTTCATGGTTGAAGGTTTCCCTCTTCAAAACAATAGGAGCACTTCCTCTTGTAGAAGACTTCAGCTTCTTGCCAGTTTTGGAAGAGTTCTGGGAACTGCACTAAGCGTTCCAGTGTTGGTGGTCATCCTTAAACCACCGCCCTTTATACCAACATTTCAAAGAGCACATTCAGCCTAGTGCTGCCATGCATTTTTTGCACATTTTGTATTACAACTCTCTTCTTATACTCATACATAACCCTTCGGATTAAGGGGGGGAATTTTGGACACCTAATCCTCAATGGGTTAGTGTGGAAGCCGAATAGACAAAAAGAATTCCAAGAGACCTTGGGATGTGAAACCCAACAGTCAAACAATGTACTATAAATGTATATCAGTTGTTAATAAAAGATGTACTCTCATGTTTTATCTTTCATATTCATTTGTTGCCCATGTGTGTTTAACACTTTGAGACTCTTCACCCTAGACCTTAACCAGACCTTCCCTCCACACCAAATCAACCTCCAGAATATTGACCTCTTCCTAGCAACTTCGACTATGCAACAACTTGCAGACTAACAACTTCTGGCAGCAGTCCAACTTGGAAGACTTCAATCTCCCAATCCAGAGCACGAAATAGAGTGATACCACCGCCAAAATTTTGATTTTCCTTGACTCCTTAGACTCACCCAAACTCGCATTCACTTCAGCTTCCCGGCAATAGACTTTCCCAACTACCCACTTCCCACTTCTGCCCACTGCAGAGAATTCGAACTTGATGAGAAGTGATACTACACATGAATTCAATGTCCTTCCTTTTTATAGGCTTCTTGTGGGGTCGAATAGGGTTTTAGGCCGACTTGATCTTCCCTTAGGCTGACATGGTATGGAGGTTCCATAATTCATATTTGACTCAATACTTAACCTTTCTACATGATTCAAAAGCCCAAGAAAGGTCTCTTTAAATGTACAATAATTCTATAGACCCAGAATAAATCCTAGAAGTCCTCAATGGGGACTTTGACCTAAAGCATGGTGACCCAAGCATGAAGCCCATGCTTAAAAAAGTCATAATAATAATAATAATAATTATTCTCTTTATTCTTTTGACAAATACATTACATAATGACTCAAGTACATTATTGAAGACCGAACATAGTTACTTTTTCCAACACTCCCTCTTAACCAAGGAGGTATTTATAATGTACGTACACAATGGAAGATCTCAAACTATATGAACCATGAATAACTTTAGGCATCACAACACCATGGACTAGATTCCTAACCAGGGAAATCTATCCAAGTGGGACTAAGGTGGACTCAAGCTTTCAGCCCCTCTAGGTACCGTCAGGCTTACTTGCTAACTACCAACCTAAAAATCCAGGTGTGTATCCAAAATAGATCTCAATAATCAACACCATCTTTCCAACTTCGGGGACTCAGACATCAACACAAAGTGTCAGTCATATGTGTCCCCAGGCAATGCTTCACTCACAAAGCCTCAACACCCCTTGATCCATCAGATCAAGAATAACCATTCTCTCCCAATCAAACTGATTGGTAGCCAACATGCTATCAAATCCTTCGAGTGATCCACCTATACAAACACAACCCCAATCAATAATATACTTTCACGTGTACATAATCAAATACAAACCTTCGGGGTCTTATAGACAAAAGATGTTGCTTCTCAACTTTCCATATTAGGACTATCAACCAAATCTTTGACAAAAGAGTCCTCAATCATATTTCCTACTTTACATGCAACAACATATCCTCTAAAATTCATTCTTCAATTGATTCGAAGCTATGCCCTCCCTCTCAACCAAGAAGCACCTCTTTATCCAGACTCCCTCTTAATCTTAGGGATATCTCTTCTATTCATGCTTCCTCTAGGAGACTGACTTCTTCTTTTCGACTTCGGAGAATTTTTCGTGGATTCCAACTATTTCATCAGAGTTATCATCATCCCCATCATGCTCATCACATCTTCACCAAGTTGAATATTGTGTACCATCACAACTTACTTGTCACATCGAGCATCTTCACCAAGTTGAAGATTGTGTACTTGCACAACTTTAATAGAAAGTACAACCAAAACTATAGAAGCATGATGTTAGCCATATCAAAATCATGGAAGCATTTCAAATTTATTCATAACAGATACCCAAACTGAATTACAAACAAGAGACATATACTCTTCAACATCTTGCTAGGGACTTTGTTATACACCCTAAACTATTTTGTAACAACATTCATTCCATCTAAGGTTTCAATATGTCTTCCAAAGGTATGACATACCTTACTACAACATATAGAAAACCCTAGAAACCATTTACACACATATAGATCTTCAAAGTATCTAACAACCTTTCAAAACATATATGTTAGACTTCTCACTAGGGATTCATACAAATCCTAGATTTCATACAAAAGAATCAATCAAAGTCAATCACAGCTTAGTCATTAACCTGACCAACTTCCACTAGGATTAGTTCCAACCCCTAGATTTTCAATCAACCATCAATTAGTCACTATCATGGCCAACTACTACTAGGGTTAGTTTTCAAACCCTATATTTCCAAGCAGTCATCAAACTCAACCAAAAATTCTAATTTCAACAATCTCTTCACAAATATCAAATTATCATATAGTCATCGTCTATCAGAGATTTCTATTTTGACTAAGGTTCAAATCCAAAACCTTAGAATTCAACAATCTTACACAAATCTCAAATCATCATATTCCAAAGATTTTACTTTGACTAAGGTTTAATTCCAAAACCCTAGATTTCCACAATCTCAACAATCGTTAAATGCATAGATTTTAGATTGTTATATTTCACACTAGATAATGTTACTACTAGGATTTAACTGTAAAACCCTAGATTTTCGTATTCAACAATCACTTAATAGATTTTATATTGTTATATCACATATATTAATATCACTAGGGTTTAGCTACAACACCCTAGATTTCCAGATATCATCATCCTAGAATCTCAAACAAGGACTTCCATTAAATCCTAGAACAAGGACTTCCATTAGGTCCCAAGAATTATGACCATCAATAACTAGGTCAATATATATCTAGGAGCTCATAAACATACAAAAGCATATCATATGTCTGAATACATTTGACCTAGACCAACCTAGGATTTCAAACAAGAGACATATCTATATATGCCTAGATTTCATCATCATGCAAATACATTTCATATTATGAGTTAGTCAAACCCAACTTCACAACAATATTATATAAGAGTTAGACACAACTATCTTGATTACACTAGGGTTTGATCAGACAAACACATACATGCCAAGTAAGTCAATTCTCAGACAATATAATGGTTTTTCTCACTTATTCCACCAAACCCTAATGAGATAGGGTTCCAATGTAGAAACATAACAAATCCAACATTACCAAAAATTCAAAGGTTCCGGGATTTTAGAACTTATCATTCAATCCTAACAAGTTAGGATTTCCCGATCATACCAAAATCCCAGACATGACATCATTAATACAACTTCAACTAGCATTTTATAATATCCCTAAGCAGCTTAGGGTTTCAGACATTCACATTAGCAAACCCTTCGGTTAGGGTTTTCCAGAACCTGTCTAGGGTTCTACATAGTCAATCAAGAATATGAGTGGGTTGGGTAGATTTATCAAGAGATGAATCACCCAAACAAAAATCACTAGGATTCAATACAACTAGTCATGATAGATTTAATAATAGATCATCAAATGAATAATCCAATGAATGTATTCAAAGCATACCTTTGTTTCTTGACTAACCTTATCTTGAGAGATCCTCCTTTTTGTAGATGTTTTTCTAACCAAGATAACAAAGGGAGAAAGGTGATTAGTATTTAATATAATCAAAACTAAATGAGTACATGAACCCAAAACTGAAAAGACACGAGATACTTTTCTTTGAGAGTTGTTGGGAGCTCCCTCCAAAGCTTGAGGGAAACCTACAAACTCAAAGCAATATAAAAATGTCTTTTCCAAAGATATGTTAAAATCTATAAATTCTAAAACATATAAAACAAGTTATGTAAAGCAAATGACTTAATAGTGTAAGTCCCTAATGTTGGATTCTTTAGGCTTGGCTTTATTTGAGTCTCCTTCTTCAACAAATTTGGCTTGATCTATTCCTCTCTTCTTATTCCTCGGATTCTTGGGGCAATCACTCTTGTAGTGACCTTTCTTATTACATTGATAGCACTCTATCTTAGACATGTCAACTTTCTTCCTTTGTCCCTTCGATCTCTTTCCTTTACGATGAGCAACATAATAATTTGATACTTCTCCAGGATTGGCAACCATTGAGATCTTAATTCTTCTTGACTACATGCGGTCCATAATTCTTCAAAGGTGGGAGATGCCTTCCAATTGTTGAGACCTGAAGCAAATGCACCCTAAGAGGGTGGAAATCCTAATATAGTAGTGATCAGTAATTCTTTGTCCTAAATAATCTCATCGATGGCTAAAAGATCATCCTTGAGTTTATCTATCTTCACAAAGAAGGTTACAACAATATCTTCTTTCGTCATATTCATATTCCTCAGCTCATTCTTCAAACTTGTTACTTAACCAATATTCTTAATAGCGAATGGCTTCGACAAGGCTTCACACATATCCTGAGCATGATCGATGTCAGCTATGAATGGGACAAGATTGTATTTTATCCCTTCTGCCATTAGAGTCATAGCCACCAATTCTATATCCCTGAATTTCACTTTATCAACATTACTAGGTTCTTCAGTAGGCTTCTTGAAATTTCCATTTACCAAATCTAGCACCTTGTTCTTCTTGAGGATTAGGTTAATCCTGTTCTTCCAGGATGTGAAGTCAGATGCTCCTTCAAGCTTGTTCTCACCCTTGATAGAGTTAGACATCCTTTTCGAATATAATAAACTCCTTCCCTGAGATAGTGCTTATGAATGGATCTGCCTTTTTCTTCCTTCTTCACCAAAGTTCTGATACCATGTTGGAAAATTAGAAAGGCAATAAATATTTTCTTGATCTTGATAATTACTTGTGATGTTTATTATTATTACAATTATTTATATCTTCTTTCTTTAGTTCATCTAGAAATTACCAAAAGCAGCAACACATAAAACAATGTACACAAGATGTAGGTACATGTCAGGGAAAAAACTCCCTTGAGGGGAAAACCCAGTCAAAGTAATTATTCCTTCCAATAGTATTCTTTGAGACTCTTCACCCTAGACCTTGACCAGGCCTTCCCTCCACACCAAGTCAGCCTCAAGAAGATTGACCTCTTCCCAGCAACTACGATTATGCAGCAACTTGCAGCAACTAACAACTTCCGGCAACAATCTAACTTGGAAGACTTCAATATCCCAATCTAGAGCACGAAACAGAGTGAGACCACCACCAAAATTTCGATTTTCCTTGACTCCTTAGACTCACTCAAACTTGCATTCACTTCGACTTCCTGACAACTGACTTTCCCAGCTACCCACTTCGCACTTCTGCCCAACAACCAGATTTTCGCACTTCTGCCTAGTAGAGAGATTCGAACATGGTGAGAAGTGATACTACAAATGAATTCGATGTCCTTCCTTTATATAGGATTCTTGTGGGGTCGAATAGGGTCTTAGGCCAACATGTTGTGGAAGTTCCATAATTCATATTTGACTCAATACTTAACCTTTTTACAGGATTCAAAAGCCCAATAACGGTCTCTTTAAATGTACAATAATTATATATACTCAGAATAAATCCTAGAAGTATTCAATGGGGATTTTGACCTAAAACATGGTGACCCAAGCATGAAACCCATGCTTTAATTAGTCACAATAATAATAATAATAATAAAATATTTTCTTTATTCTTTTGACAAGGACATTACATATTGACTCAAGTACATTATTGAAGACCGAACATAGTTACTTTTTCTAACACTCCCTCTTAACTAGGGAGGTATTCATAACATATACAATGGAAGATCTCAAACTATATGAACCATGAAGAACTTTAGGCACCACAATGCCATGCACTATATTCTTGACCAGGGCAATCTATCCAACCAGTCACTCAACAATTTAGGCACCACAATGCCATGGACTAGATTCCTGACTAGGGCAATCTATGTAGAAATTTTGAATAATATGACACTTATTCACAGAGATTATCCCGATTATACACTATTGCGGAATACATGCATAATACATAACCTCCTCTATGTTGATCATCAATTTAGCAGCATTAAAAACAATGAAACATCAATCGCATGCGCACATTAACATAGTATGTAACCTGGGGAAAGCATGCAGCTGAAAACCCCACACTATTTGTATATTATAATGATTGAGAACATGTAACAATACATAGTACAATACTCCTCACAAGTACTCAGTACTATCTCCACCTGTTACACACAAAACTAGCTCAGATCCGAACAAGTCACAGGTTCAAATCTTCTCCGCTGCTCTGCCTGCCTCCACTGTGCAATCTGCAAGAGAAATCACGTGAGCACAAGCTACAATTGCCTTAATATTGGCCCACACTGCGCAATCCTCATTGGAATTACTCAATCCCTGCATGTGCAAAATCTCATGCACAACTGATAGTCACAACTCACCCTTTCACTTACCTCTAACACCTGTCTCTGTTGAACTGTCCATGCACTGAGTTAACTGATGTATTCTTTAGTTTATTTATGAGTTAATAATTAGTGAATTAATTAACATTTAATTCACACAACTCATCACTAGTGTATTCTCCAGTTAGACTGAATACAACTAGTTCAACTGAACACAACTCCATCAACTCCACATCCAACTCCACAGAACTCACATGCATGAGTTCTAACTGAAGTCCTCCATGCAATAGTTCAACTAACACATAAGAAACCACGTGATTCCTTCTGTCAGTTGCATGTGCCACATCCGTAGCTCGAACTGAAGTGCTCCAAGAGAATAAGATAATGTTTAGAGTCCAAATATTACTAAGGGCTAATAATATTTGACTATTTCTATTTTTAGCCTGGCAGTCTAAAAATAGACTCTGATCACTCCACTGTGAACCAGAAATAGAAGTCCATCTATTTTTCCCAACATGACCAATCATCCATAAACAACATCTTGCAACTCATAGACCATGATCCATATGTCTAAAAATAGACATAGTCTAAAAATAGACTTTGCGCCAAAAATAGCCTGCGGGCCCACTTAGTGAAGGCGACTCCTTTCCACTAAGCTCCATCATCTTGTTGCATTTTCAACACTCCCTCTCAACAAGATATGGATTATCTGCAAACCCTATCCTGCAACTCTGGAATGTTTTGCATGCAACACATTTGCCCGGTCCACTTGCTCCAACAACACTTGGAACAAACACACTCCCAAATGACCACTCTGTTGGGCTAGGAACATACTCTAATGCTGAAGCTCTACTTGCTACTAACAAGTTCTCCCTCTCTGACATCTGCGCTACTGCAACATCTCCATGCATCTCGCACCATTGCACACCTCTCTGTGCCACCTAGCACTGTGCAAAACACTTGTGCCTCTCGCATTGCTGCAGCCTGCTAGATATGCGCTGTCCTGGGATTCCCTACACTGTCGCTCTCTCTGCCGCTCCATCCGAATCTGTCTCTACCCAATTAGTCAGTTCCTGCTACTCCACATCAGGGCTCCTGTAGCAAGGTCTCATACAAGAGGTTGGGTACCTCAAGGATCCTGCCCCTCCTCCTTGGGACGATCAATCCACATCACCCCACCTCCTACCTGGAGGTATGGCTGCATGCGATCCCTCAGCCCACCTAGCTCGAAGTTTCCCCCTACTGGAGGTCTCTACATGAGTAGATGTCTCTACTCGATCTCCTCTTAGCTTCCCTTGTTGTGGCTGCTCCACAACCTCATGAAGCTGCTGCACCAATCGTGGCTCCTCCACAATCGTCTGAGACTTCTTCTGGCTCTGCATGTTGAGAGGTAATATACGCTTCCTCTCAACCACCAAGTCTCCATTAGTTGCCTTGCTGCTCAAGGCCTTGCATGCATTTACATGCAACTGATAAAGGTTCCTGACTCGAACCCCTATCTTCCGGGTTTCTCCAGTTGTCTTGCTGCGCAGGAAAGCCTTTCCCTCGCTGAAGACAACATCATATCCCTTATCTTCTAACATCGCCACAGAGATAAGATTCTTCTTCAATCCTGGAACATGCATCACTTCCTTCAATACGAAGGTTTTACCAGACTCCCTCTCAAAGGAAATGGTATCGATACCAGTCGCACTGTATCTACCATCATCACCCATCTCGATGTGCACTCCAAGATCTTTCTCCTCCAGATCAGAAAACAAATCTCGATCTCCTGTCATGTGAAAAGACGCACCACTGTCCAAGAACCACACCGATCCCATCACACTTGAAACCAAGCATGCGATCAATGAAAAATCAAGCTCAAACTACGAGGCTAGAGCCTCTCCTGCTGCTGATCCAGCAGCTTGCTTGTTCTTCTTCTTCTGCAGACAATTAGTGGCATAGTGTCTGTGCTGGTGACAGTGAAAGCACTTCACCTTAGACATGTCCTACTTCTTGCCTTTCGCACCAGACTGAGAAGCCTTCTTGTTCTTCCCCTTCTTTGCTTTGGCAACCAAAGAGAAATTTTCTTCATTAGTTCCCTTTGATGAAGATCCGTCCCTGGTATTCTGCCTGATCTCCTCCTCCACAAGATCTGACCAAAGTCTCTCCCATCCTGGCAGTTTCTCCCGACCATTGACAGAGTCCTGATAGGAATGCCAACTCTTTAGAAGACCAAGTAGAGCCAAGCTCACCAAGTCCTCATCATCGACAGTCACCCCCACACTTCCCAGCTCATCCCTGCACTGAGTGAACTTCGTGAGATACTTGGGCATACTGTCTCCCTTCTCACATTTGATGTTTCTGAGTTTATCCTTAAGCGCCAGCTTCCTCTGATCGCTCTTGCTTTGGAATAGATCTGTTAACGCTTTCCACATCAAGTATGGAGAAGCCTTTCCATGCAAGCTGGACACAATGTGATCCTTCACGCCCTCCAACATAATCCTTCGACACTTTGCTGTCTTCTTTTGCCAAGCATCAACCTGCGCAATATCAGTAGGTTTTGGGACCTCAGCCTCTATGAACTCCTTCAGCCCATTACCATCCAACACTGCCTCCATCCTGTCCTTCCATGAAATATAGTTCGAGCTGCCCTCAAGAGCATACTCCAATCGCAATCCATTGAAAGACATTGCCATGTTGATACCAAGAAAACACTGCTACAAATTCGAATTCCACCAGCTCCAAACTCAACCGCCTCTGATCTAGAATTCGTGAGAACAAAGTATTTCTCGTATAGAGATTGACTGTATGGGCTTTTACCGGATATCTCACCTTCCAAAGGAAGGATGAATCCAGAGGCTACCTGGCCCGATTACAGACTCTTCCTGAAGAAATAAGATGTAAACACTTTCTGAATAATAGATCTGATGATCAACAGCTCCGATATCCTGTAGAACTTTTTCTACAAATCAACCAGCTCTGATACCATGTAGAAATTTTGAATAATATGACACTTATTCACAAAGATTATCCTGATTATACACTATTGCGGAATACATGCATAATACATAACCTCCTCTATGTTGATCATCAATTTAGCAGCATTAAAAACAATGAAACATCAATCGCATGCGCACATTAACACAGTATGTAACCCGGGGAAAGCATACAGCTGAAAACCCCACACTATCTATATATTATAATGATTGAGAACATGTAACAATACATATTACAATACTCCTCACAAGTACTTAGTACTATCTCCACCTGTTGCACACAAAACTAGCTCAGATCTGAACAAGTCACATGTTCAAATCTTCTCTGCTGCTCTGCCTGCCTCCACTGCGCAATCTGCAAGAGAAATCACGTGAGCACAAGCTACAATTGCCTTGATATTGGCCCACACTACGCAATCCTCATTGGCATTACTCAATCCCTGCATGTGCAAAATCTCATGCACAACTGATAGTCACAACTCACCCTTTCACTTACCTCTAACACCTGTCTCTGTTGAACTGTCCATGCACTGAGTTAACTCATGTATTCTTTAGTTTCTTTATGAGTTAATAATTAGTGAATTAATTAACATTTAATTCACACAACTCATCACTAGTGTATTCTCCAGTTAGACTGAATACAACTAGTTCAACTGAACACAACTCCATCAACTCCACATCCAACTCCACAGAACTCACATGCATGAGTTCTAACTGAAGTCCTCCATGCAATAGCTCAACTAACACATAAGAAACCACGTGATTCCTTCTGTCAGCTGCATGTGCCACATCCGTAGCTCGAACTGAAGTGCTCCAAGAGAATAAGATAATGTTTAGAGTCCAAATATTACTAAGGGCTAATAATATTTGATTGTTTCTATTTTTAGCCTGGCAGTCTAAAAATAGACTCTGATCACTCCGCTGTGAACCAGAAATAGAAGTCCATCTATTTTTCCCAACATGACCAATCATCCATAAACAACGTCCTACAACTCATAGACCATGATCCATATGTCGAAAAATAGACATAGTCTAAAAATAGACTTTGCGCCAAAAATAGCCTGCGGACCCACTTAGTGAAGGTGACTCCTTTCCACTAAGCTCCATTATCTTGTTGCATTTTCAACAATCTATCCAAATGGGACTAAGGTGGATGTAAGCTTTCAACCCCTCTAGGTACCATTAGGCTTACTTGCTAACCACCAACCTAAAAATCTAGTTGTGTATCCAAAATAGAGCTCAATAATCAACACCACCTTTCCAACTTCGTGGACTCAGACATCAACACAAAGTGTCAGCCATATGTCTCCCTAGGAAATGATTCACTCACAAAGCCTCAACACCCCTTGATCCAACAGATCAAGAATGACTAATCTCTCCCAATCAAACTGATTGGTAACAAGCATGATATCAAATCCTTTGAGAGATTCACATGTACAAACACAACCCCAATAAATAATATACTTTCACATGTACATAATCAAATACAAACTTACAGGGTCTTACAGACAATAGATGATGCTTCTTAAATTTCCATAGTAGGACTATCAACCAAATCTTTGACAAAAGATTCCTCAACCATATTTCCTACTTTACATTAAACAACATGTCCTCTAAAATTCATTCTTCAATTGATACCAAGCTATGCCCTCCCTCTCAACCAGGAAGAACCTCTTTATCCAGACTCCCTCTTAATCTTAGGGAGATCTCTTCTATTCATGCTTCCTCTGGGAGACTAGCTTCTTCTTTTCGACATCAGAGAATATTTCATGGCTTCCAACCATTTCATTGGAGTTATCATCATCCCCATCATGCTCATCACATCTTCACCAAGTTGAAGATTGTGTACCATCACAACTTGCTTGTCACATCAAGCATCTTCACTAAGTTAAAGATTGTGTAGCTTCACAAATTTAATAGCAAGTACAACCAAAGCTATAGAAGCATGATGTTATCCATATCAAAACTACATAAGCATTTCAAATTTATTCATAACAAATACCGAAACTCAATTAAAAACAAGATACATAACTCTTCAACATCTTTCTAGGGACTTTTTTATACACCCTAGACTATTTTGTAACAACATTCATTCCATCTAAGGTTTCAATATGTCTTCCAAAGGTATGACATACCTTACTACATATAACAAACCCTAGAAACCATTTAAACACATATAAATCTTCAATTTATCTAACAAACTTTCAAAACATATATGTTAGACTTCTCACTAGGGATTCATACAAATCCTAGATTTCATACAAAAGAATCAATCAAAGTCAATCACAGCTTAGTCATTAACCTGATCAACTTCCACTAGGGTTAGTTCCAAACCCCTAGATTTTCAATAAACCATTAATCAGTAACTATCATGACCAACTACTACTAGGGTTAGTTTGCAAACCTTAGATTGTTACACCAGGCAAATCCCTCTTGCGGATGAGAGCGATCTCCCTAGATCCTTGACGGAAACTAGAAACAAGCAAGACAATTGAACTGACTCTTTCCCTAAGTTGGACTTGTTTGAATTATAAGAATTAAGGCTAATGGATGAGCCTCTTACCTATTTCATGAAATGCTCAATGAAGATTCCTTGTTGTGATTTGATGCAGCTCCTTAATGCTTAACAAGACCTCCAACCATAGACCATAAAAGGATCAAAAACATATGTGATATAAAAATCCAAACAAAACTTAACCTAATGATCAAGGAAATTAGGAATTGAATTTGCCTTAATAAACATTATAAAGAATTATAAACCATTCATCATTCTAATAAGACAAATCAATGGGAGAAAGTGTTCATTTGTATTAATCAAAGATAAAGAGGAGCCTTACAACCTTCGCCTTAATGCCGTGAGGTCCCTCCCAAATGCCTTCAATCTCATCCTTAGATGACAAGCTTTCCAATCTCAAACTAACAACATAAGTTTATCTTCTTTGAGTTCTGACCTCTTCAATCCCTCTACCCTCTAGTCATTTTATAGGCCAAGAGGAAGAAGTTTCAGATCCAAAAGAGGAGGATGAGACTTCTTAATTGAGGGATTAGGTTTCCATGAGGAAAGGGATTAAGATGCATCATTTGAGGGTTATAGTTTGAATAGTCATCACCTGGAAGCTTTCATTTGGGAAATATTCGACCAACTATGTTTCTAAAATGTACTTTTTATTTTTACTTTCTTGAATTCACCTGCGCGGGTTTATAGTGGCAGACATAGTGCAGCTTTGCGCTGTTCTCAGAGTTAATTCTAGCGAATGCATAGAAAAAGCTAGGAAAATTAGTTCAGGTGAAACTTAACAAGGTGTGACAACTATTTTCCCAAAATTTCTCATCTACTTCAAGATATTTTTGGTTGTTTGACTTCTAAGGGAGTTCATTAAAACATGTTCACGGATGGTAAAAAGACCCTTAAACTGATCAAGTGTCATGGTGGCAAATTGACATGTAACACATTGCCCCCTAAAGTGCAAAGTTTGTAAAATAAATTTAAAAGATTGAAGTGCTTTATCATTCCAAGGATCGGATCAGAGACAATGGTTGGAAACCTGCAGGGAACATTCAAGGATTACAATGCAAATGTATATCAATAATCATCATTGAGGTAGGCATTCTCATACTCAGAGTAAAGCGAACTCAATGAACAAGCATGGAAAAACCAAAATCATATAGATAGTAGACATAACATGGACACAACCATATGTCATAAATGGGTCTACATAATCATGAATATAAAATCTCCTCGCAACCTGGATTGATGAAACTAGATCCAGGGTCTTGATCTCCATCTCTCGATCCACAATACGAATCTAACCATGCGAGTGAATGTTTTGAAGTCAAACATGGTAGAAACCACTTGATTACCAGTCAATGATGTGAATCATTAACAAGTGCGAGAGAAAACACCAATAATGACAATGGTTCTCAAGGTACTTCTAGTACAATCTATGAAGTGCAAATAAGTGACCTAAATTCGAACACTCATAGAATTGTTCGATCGAAGTCCAATGATGAGAACTTATCGTTGAAGGCGAGAAACCTGCCATTAAGGCATGTAGGTATCAAGGCACTGAAGGTTTCTAGATCAACTTCATAGACAATCAGTTGAAGTCGATAGGAAGTGACCCATCATAGGAAAGCCTACAACATGAAATACAATGTCAAGTTTTTGAAAATAGTTTGCAAGGACTGACTCAAGGATGGCCGACGTGATTGAAGACTAGAATTTGAAAAGGAACTTGAACTGGGGTTGAACTTATCTTGAACACATAATGACATGACAATTTACTTGGAAACATTTGACTTAACGATAATACCAAAATCCATGAAGAATTTCAATGAGGTTCGGTTAATTGTAAGACAAATGGATTTCCCAACCTGGACATGAAGGTGATAGAGTGTCGTGTTCAAGAAATGGAAATGTAAATGTAAAGTGGACACCTTTTCCCTATTCCCCCCCCACCATTACTAACAAGTACCTCTTTATTTCTTACAAGCTTGAGGAGGATAACATATGCTTGGACTGTAAGCTCATCCTTCAGATGAGTCCATCGAAGTATTTTTAGCGAACCCTAAGAAGGAATGGTTCGGTCCCATTATGCTTAATGAGTCCTATACTATTTAGTTTTTACGAGTCCAGTAAAGGAGTAACTCGATGTCATTTTCTTTTAAAAGTTTGAAAAAGACACAAAAAGGAAACTCATTCAGTTCTTTTACTGTAAAATTTTAATGGGTCCAGAGAAAGTAAAGCTCGGTGTTTTTCAGTTTTAGAGAGTCAGAAGAAAAACATAAGTTTACTCCATCAGGTTCTTTTTCGTAAGTTTTATTCCCTCAAGTCCGAAAAAGGATAAAATAATACAAGAAATAACTCTATTGACCATGCTCGATCAACGTATACCTTTTTCATAAATAGTCCTAACTTAGTCCATAAAAGGGGTAAACTTATACCGAGTGGACGATTGTTCATTTAATTTTATGAGTTCAAACAAGCAAGTACTTGATAATCGAGAATACATTCTGAATAGGATCGGAAAAAACTCCTAAGGGCTCTCGAAGGCGACTACAATGGCGGAACCCTAACCTAGGGTTTGTTACAGGGTTTTACACTCATGGCGACTAGCACTTGGGGACCTTGGGGCTTGGGTGCTCTGACGGCCTGAACATTGACAGCGGCTTCGGGTTTCACGGAGCCCTTTTTTTATTCTGCGGTCCCCTCCCGGTTTTCATTGGCGCACTGACCCCTCCTACCTTCCCGCGGTCGACCCCCGGATCGATTCCTGTTTTTGGCTCACTCTGCACCGACTGTCAGCATGGGAGAGGAAGACTTGGTTGACTATGAGGCGGACCCCACGCCTCACCAAGACATCTGGGCTCATCCAAAGAGGCCTCATATGATACCGTAGAGTGTTGCACTGGGCTATGAGACAGGTGCTTGTCTCAGCAACCGCATCTGTCGCACACAGGGAAGAACAAATCTCCTGACTTCACCCTGGCGGACACCTTGCCTCTTGAATGCTCGCCTCTTTCCCCCGTGACGATTCAGTTATTGGGCTCATGCTTCCAGAACTCGCCTTCTCTCGGCGCTTCGCTTCAGTTTCACATTCGACCTGCTTTACCTCCACCCCCTCCGCCTCTGCCTCCATCAAGCTCGCATTCACCTTCAGTTTCCTTTATGCCGCAGGCCCAACAGCTCCCTCTCCGCTCCTCCCTCTCCCTTCTCCCTGGCACTAGCAACTCGGCTCCCTGCTCTCCGATTCGCTCGGGCTGCTTCACTACCCCGCCGCTACCGGTTCGATCCGCTGGCCCCGCACAGCATAGCTCTTCTGACCCTTGCCGTAAACTTCTAAAGGAGAACCCCTTGGGCAAGCGCTCAGAGAAGGTGACAAAAGGCAGATGCCTTCGTGCAATTAATTCAGAATTCAACGTCAATTTTGGTCCTGAAGCACCGCTGCCGGACGTGATGGATGCTGCTCGCAAGGTCCTGGTCGGTAGGGTTCATGGACACACCTACACTGTGGAACGTCTCAAGCTCTGGGTGGAAGAGATATGGGGCTCATTGCTTAAAGAACTACCAGAGATTATGGTTCTCACGAGGGGCTGGTTCGCCTTACATTTCCATCGACCTGAATATACCTAGTGGATCCTCTCTCAGTATTGGCACATCGAGCTTGCTCCAGTCATGCTCAAGCGGTGGGATCCCCTCTTTGACCCGGAACGAGAACAATTGGGGGCTGGACCCATTTGGGTTCGTCTACCTGGTCTGCCATGGTAGTTTTGGACCCCGTATGCCTTTAAGAGAATTGGGGACACACTAGGTACTTACCTGGAGCACGACAGATCTTACGAGAAAACGGGCATCAGGACAATGGCTCGAATACTTGTCCACTTGGATACCAGACCTGGGTTAGAGGAAAAAATCAACCTGCACCATAGCCATGTCACCCGCAAACAGTTACTAGACTACGAAGGCGTTCCTTTCCGCTGTCGAAGATGCCATAAAATTGGCCATCTTTATAAGGATTATCCATTGAATTCGAGGGTGACTTCAGAGGATACTAAAGGACCTAGACAGCAGACCACTGTGGAACAAAATGCTGGAGTTAACAAACCAACTGAAGGCAAACAGGCTCAACAGGAGACTCCATCCAAGAAGACTGGTGATAGCGCTAAAAAGAACGCTCGGAGAAAGGCATCATCTACACCAGAGCCGCCGCGTACTCGCTCAAAGACTGCTGAGGCTGCACCCAAGCCGGCGGAGGCTGCTCCTACTCATCCGGGTAATGCTTCAACACCTACCTGTACTCCTCTTTTTTCTGATGATATGCAATCATTTGTGCACTCTTCCTTGCGGACCTCCCTCTCAGAAATTGTCTCCCTCCCCTCCATCCTTTGCACCATAGCCCCTCCTCCGCCCACTTTCTCTACCACTCCTCCCTCCCACAACCTGGTTTTGGGCTGTCCTGACTCCCTCTCCTCTCCGGTCGGATCCGGTTCTCATCATTATCATCTGAGATCCCGAGCTCGCTCTAAATTTCTGGGCCTGGGATCATCCCCTGGCCGGCACCGCAAGCAAAAGAGAGGCAGACCATCCAATATCTCATCTGCAAAGCTAATTGCTGTTGCGGATGTTGCCATGGGGCGACAGACTACTATTGAACGGGCACTTAGAGCTATTGAGCCCCTGACCTGCGGTTCCCCATGATCTGGCTCTCCTACAACTGCAGGGGACTAGCCAACCCCAAAAAACGACTGGCTCTGAAAAGACTCTTGCAAGAATCTAGATGTGATATCATATTCCTTCAGGAAACACTCTGCACTTCCGAGGTGGCGGTGCGATGTCTTCAAGCCATGCTCCCTGGATGGGTTTTACATGGATTGGATGCCTGTGGTAGATCTGGCGGACTGCTCATTGGAATAAACCCCAGAAAAAGCAGGCCTCCCTCTGCTTGGGGGGGTTGTGGCTTCCTTGGGATGGACATAATCATGGGTGACTTGGGCATCCCAATCAGAATTATTAATATTTATGGGCCTAATCAGAATAGACAAACATTTTGGCAAAACTTTCTAAATGGTAATCATATCACTCAGAATACAGTGATTGGGGGCGATTTCAATTTCTCATTGGGGGTTGGAGAATCCTGGGGTCATCATGCACAGTGTGATCCTATTGCGGATCAAATGAACATGTTATTAGATGCAAATCATCTAGTGGATATCCCCATGAACAAGAAGCTTCCCACTTGGCACAATCAGCGTACAGGAGAGGCTGCTCTGGGGCGGCGTTTAGACAGATATATGATGCATGAGGAATTGATACAATTGTTCCCCCTATACAGACAATGGGTCAGCACTGGGGGTCTATCAGATCACCACCTGATTCTATTACAGATCAACGACAAAAAATCAAAGCCGCGCTCTCCCTTTAAATTCTTTGCTGGTTTTCTCCAAGAGCCGGAATACATCAAGCTGGTCACGGACTTCTGGGCATCACAACCCCCGCTGAGGGATCAGAGGAAAGCGATGGATTTCTGTGAAAGACTAAAGATGCTCAAGGTATTGACCGAGACCTGGGCAAGATCAAAGCGGAACAGAGATGAGCAGATACTGAAGGATACTGAAGAACAGATAGCTCTATTGACTGATGAGAGAGGGGCTGGCTATCTATCCGACGATTCCAAAACACTTCTAAACCAGTTGCTTGAGCAAAAATCGAAGATATTAAAGGAAAAGGAGGAACTATGGAGACTTAAAAGCAGAGCCATTTGGCTCAAAGCTGGGGACAGCAATACAAAATACTTTCACAACCTCGCCAATGGTAGAAAGGCATCAAATACCATTTGGAAGCTACCAAGGGAACCAGATGGATGGGCTACCACACACCAGCAACTTGCTAGCTTGGGGGTAACACATTTCAAGCGACTCTTCACGGCACCGAATTTAGTCAATCTTCCAGACATTATCAGTCTTGCAGGAAAGTTTCCTCGGTTTGTTGGGCAGGAAGACATTGAAGACCTCAGTCAACCGGTC
Organism: Pinus tabuliformis; assembly: GCA_031772625.1. Lineage (NCBI taxonomy): Eukaryota > Viridiplantae > Streptophyta > Pinopsida > Pinales > Pinaceae > Pinus > Pinus tabuliformis. The sequence continues at coordinate 534,872,285 of CM062817.1, read as the reverse complement.
ACTACTCAAGAGCTGGAAAGTACTCTCAAATGGTTCAAGAAGGATAAGAGTCCGGGGCCAGATGGTTGGCCAGTGGAGTTCTATCTGGCTTTTTATGATTTGCTGGGAGAGAACTTATTGGAAGTTGTTGAGGAGAGCAGGATCACTGGGCACATTCATCCGCCTATGAACCAGACCTTCATTGCCTTGATTCCCAAATCTGATGACCCCACATCCTTTAATGATTTTCACCCTATCTCCCTCTGTAATTGCCTCTACAAAATCATTGCCAAAATCATTGCCAACCGCATTAAACCTATTCTGTCCACACATATCTCTGCTGAACAATTTGCTTTTCTTCAAAACCGCCACATCCAAGAGGCCATAGGCACTGCCCAGGAAGCTTTACACTCCATAAAGCTAAAGAACCTCAAAGGTATCTCACTAAAGATTGATCTTGCAAAGGCTTTTGATAAGGTAAATTGGCTCTACCTCAAGATGATTCTTACCCATTTGGGCTTCCCCCTTTCGCTCATAAACTGGATTATGGGCTGTGTTTCTTCTGTATCCTTTGCCATCCTTATAAATGGTGCAGCCTCTGCCCGCTTTTATATCAACAGGGGTATCAGGCAAGGCTGTCCTCTTTCCCCACTACTCTTTCTTATTGTTATGGAGGGACTGAGTAGGCTCATTGCGGCTGCAAAAAGGAATGGTGACTTCAGCGGGCTCAAAATCACTGAACAGTACTCTCTTACCCATCTACTATTTGTTGACGATATATTAATCTTTCTTAATGGAAGTGTCCGAGACATCATCGCATTAAATGATATTCTACTACTCTTCTGTAAAGCCACGGGCATGGAAATCAATAGGGACAAATCCACCAGATCTATGATGAGATGCACACAACAGGAAACTCAGCTGGCGACCCAGCACTTCCCCTTCTTGGAAAGTAGCATGATGGAAGGCATCAAATACCTTGGGTTCAGATTAAGGCCGGATGGATATAAATCTGAACACTGGTCATGGCTCATAAATAAAATTGAAAAAAGGATCATCTGCTGGCAACATCGACTACTGTCAAAAGCTGGTAGACTACTGTTGATCAAATCTGTACTTGAGGCTACCCCAGTCTACTGGATGTCCCTCACATGGATTCCAAAAGGCATCCTTCAAAAAATTCAACAAATCTGTAACAGGTTCCTGTGGAATGGCAATAAAAAGGGAAAGATATTTGCTTGGACAAGATGGTCCCTCGTTTCCATGCCAAAGAGATGGGGAGGATGGGGTCTAAAATCTCTCTCAGAATTTGCACAAGCTTTAACAGCGAAACAGGGCTGGTCACTCCTCAAGATGGATAGCTTATGGGCGGAAGTAATATACCAAAAATATATTTGGCCCTCCAACATCATTGAATGGCTTCGCAGACCTACTTGGAGCCACCAGGGTATATCCGCGATCTGGCGGGCCACACTAAAAGCTATGCCTCTCATCCGGGATAACCTTCTATGGAAAATTGGGAATGGTGCACAGGTCCGCATAGGATTAGACCCTTGGCCTGGTTCAGGGAACGCACACCTTCTGCCGGAAGCACTGATCCGACATCTCAACATTGGGGGCATAAAATACCTGGCACAGATCGGTGATCCTCAATGATCAACTATCTTCACACAAGCATGGATCACGGATCGTCAGTGGCAACTACCAGATGAATGGACTGAATATTGGCAAGGATACATTCAGGCTCTTACCGAATCACACATCAAGCTACATGAGGAGGATGATGAGCTAATTTGGGCACCTGCTAAATCGGGTATTTATGCACCAAAGCTTGGCTACCTAAAGCTCATCGAAGATAAGAAACCTGACATACAAAAAAGTTGGTGGAAAGATATCTGGCAACTACAAGCACAACCTCGAGCCAGACTTCTAATGTGGAACATTATAGCAGACAAGCTACCTACAGGCACCTTCCTCAAGAAACGGGCTTTCGCTGGACCAACTTGGTGTGTACTCTGCAGAAAAGAGGAGGAGTCAACGCCCCACCTATTCCTTACCTGCGAAGTTACAAAGGATATATGGCAACAGGTCACATAGGCCCTCAACATAACCACTGTCTGGCACGGTGATGATATACCTTCAGCCTGGGATCAGTGGTGGACTGCGGTGTCTTCTGAAAAGGCCAGGAACCTATCGCCTGTGGTGTCATGGTTCATTTGGAACAAGCGAAATGCCATAATTTTTGAGGATTACAGGGTCAACTGGCAACTTCTTCCGCCAACTATCTGCACGGCATACATGGAAATCTCTTTTGAAAATAAAATAAACACACCCAGGAACATCTTGCCTGAAATCATCAACAGGGATATGCCTTGGGCGTATTTCGACGGGGCAGCACCATTGCAAGGATGTGGGGGGGGTATTGTACTTCATCTATCAGAAGCTCATTATTTCCACCTGAGATTGGGACTCGGCCTGGGCACCAATAACCATGCTGAGCTTATTACACTGAGACATCTTCTCTACTTTGCTCTATCCAAAAATTGTCGACAAATACAAATATTTGGGGACTCAAAGATTGTAATTGATTGGGCAAATAATAAATCTATCTGTCATGCATATTCTTTGAAACACATCTTGGAAGAAATTGTTTTTTTAAAAACTCATTTTGACCAGATCACTGTTTCTCACATCTACAGGGAAAGAAATGCAATTGCTGACCGGCTCTCGAAAGAAGCGGCGGATCGCCCTCTAGGAGACTGGCTGATTGAAGAATACAATCCAGAGGGGATGCACAGATTCTATCATCGTCCATATATTGACGGTCTGCAACAGGGGGACAATCTCCCCATCTAAATTTTGATCTACATGTTTCTCATTTTTGTATATAACAGCACAGTACTGATCGGCTCTATACTTTATTTCACTGCATGAGGGCTCACATACCTCAAAACTCTGTCTATTTATGGTTATTTGTGAGACACTGTTATGTTATATTTTTTGACGGATACAGATCCACCCTATCCTCAGTGGGACTTACAGGAAGATTACTGTATTACTTATTTTGAACAGTGGTAAAACCACACTACTGCATATGCCTTGGCATCAACAGCATGTAATCTCTATTATTTCTTTTTAATAGAAATTACGAACTCTATTTTCCTCGGAAAAAAAGTACTTGATAATCTTTTCATTTTTTAAAAGAGTATGAAAATGGCTTAAAAGAGGACTCTATGATTTTCGCTTTTTGTAAAATTTTAAGAGCATGAAAAGCGATAAAAGTCTGCTAAATAGTCAAATTGATTTATCCTTGCTTCGTAACCTATCCTGCACATTTAAACTCAATAAATCGTTATAACTGCTCGAAATTATAAGATTTTCCCTCATAAAGGGTTTTAAATATACAAAAAATATTTATTTTTGGCTTAAAAAACTTATAAAAGTGGAAAAAGTAAATTATTTTTCACCATTCTCATTTTTACCATTTGAGAGCAGAGAAGAGTTTTTACCACCAGACTTCCAGGATTGATTCCGAGCTAACCGGTAGACGAAATCACAAACCGCTTCTTCCATGTAGAAGATATTTCCTTAACTTAGATTTTTATCCATTCAAATTTCCATTTTAAGCTTTCAGTTAATTTTTTGGGGCAAGGTTTGTCAAAAAATGCGCCCTCGGCCCTGCGTTGATTTTCTTCAGTCAGACCCGCACAATCGGATAAAATTATCCACATGGAAAATCACGGGCTACACGAGTATTTTCTGGAAAAATCTGCGTAGATGCGCCCTGTTTGTAAAACGACGGCAGTGCAAGCGGCGAGGGTTTATTTTTTGAAATATTTGGGCCCCCAAAAACATGAGATTGATCTAAAAAATTATTCTAATCTTTTTAAAATGGTCATTTTCAAGCTAATTGATTGTTCAAAATGGAGTGGAGGGAAAGAGAGCATGAATCCAATGATTTGGCAGCTTTGGCAGATCTAGTTACCATGCAGGTTCTAAGAACTTGTGGCCTCCGAGAATACTGGCTCATTCCTGAGATGAAAGCTCAGGTAGATATGATGACATGGATGGTAAGACCCTGGAATGTCCAGGAACAATGTTTCGTGATTGGAGATCATCGCATTACTACTGACGCCAATGAAATATATTTCTTGACTGGGATTTCTCGTCGGGGAGCCAATATTTCATTATTTGGATAGAGGATAGGAGGAGATACTACTGATGGGTATCTATAACGCTTTTGCAGGGGTGCACCACCCAAGGATGGCAGAATTGATATTCAAACCATCAAGCTCTTTCCCCTGAGGACCATTACTTTCATTGTTAGCAAGTTGTGTGGTAGCGCTGCCCTTCATTTAGCCACACAGGCATAGATGCAGACTGCTGTGGAATGTTGGGAATCCATGGTGTTCAATTGGTGCGAGGTAGTGGTTGTAAACATGAAGGGACAACTGACTAGATGCAAGAATGGGAAACTGAAGAATTTCAGTTATGGCACCATTCTTATTGCTTTCACCCTAGAGAGGATTCCTCTTCTCCGACCACAACAGATTCTAGTAGATGAGGGGGAACCTAGGGATCCGCACATGATGAGGTGGGTTGCACTGATGGCACGTCATGGAGGCGATGGACCAGTAGTGAGGTATACTCCTGATTTTTTTGACTGGTTAGGCCAGCAGGTCATTCGATCGAGAACTTCCCATATGCTGGGATCGATTACAGAGGTGATCACGATATCCCACATCCAACCAGAACTCAGTGGGGTGATTTAGGTGAGAGTTCCTCATTTTGACATGTTTTCAATTTTTTTAATTTTTTTTATGTGGTTTGTATTCAAAGGGTAATTATCCGAAATGCATGTGCAAATGTGGGCCCAAATTGACCAGCAGGGCTGAGGCGATTTGACAGACAAGGCGAGTAGCCTATAGCGGTTGCGAGAACTAATTCGGAGGCAGTAGAGGTTTTGACAGAGCTGGAACACAACCTAGAGAGGTTGACTTTGGATATCCCAGAGACTGGGATGAATGAGATTCCTCTACGATATCAACGACATGTAGTTGGGGTTCCAGGGCCGCTTAGACGATTACTGTTTCGAGTTTCTCGTGTTGTTTTTTGCTATCATGATCATCATCATGCTTAGCTGTTCTAGTTTCTAGGACCACATTTTGATTTTTGGTGCCAACATATTCGGAAAAAAAAGGCCATGAGGCCTTATGTCCTCGGATGACATATTTTGTAGACACACTTCTATGCAAACTCTATTTTAATGAAAAAATACTACTTTTGCCTACAATTTATCTTGATCAATATATGAATGAATATTGTTTTTAATTTACAAATGTCGCAAATGTCTATTTAACACATGATTAGCCAATGCATCTGTCAATGTGTTTAAATATCTTGGAATGTGTTGATATTTGATATAATCAAATTTCCTTTCCAAAAGATGGACCCGTAAAAACATTCTTAACATTGTTGGACTCCTTACTGTATATATATTGTTTAAATGTAATACTATGAGCTGCGAATCTAACCTAACGATCAAACGTCGAATACCAAATGTGATGGCATCAGATAATAGCTCAATGACTGTGCTATATTCTGCTATGTTATTTGTTGTTTGACCGAGGCATATTCCATGAATAGAGACTAGCAACTCATTAGGTGAATATATAACCCAGGTTGCAGAAGATAAATTCCGAGTACTATGACTAGCGCCATCAGCAAAGCCAATGTAAGTCTGATGAAATGTCGACATGTACAAATCAAGTGAAAAACAAGATAAACAGGAGAAGTAGTAGAAAATGTAAAAAACATTAACTATCACACATACCTAAAAACAGTAAATAATGTACAAATCTCCACCAAAATTTTATGCATAATATTTCTTTAGGTAAAGACCATTTCTGGGCTTTCCTAAAGGAATACCATCGTAATCAACCAACTCATAGGATCCTTTAGCTAATACACGTTTTATGATGTAAGGGCCATGCCACATGGGTTTGAACTTTCCCGCACCTAACTTGTCATGAGCTTGATCATAAACCAAGACTAGGTCACCTTTTGAATATGAACGAGGATTGACGTTTTGATCGAATTGAGCTTTGATGCGTTTTTTGTGAGCTTTGCTAGCTAGTGCGACATCACAACGATTTTCATCTAAACGTGCTAAATGTACAAAACGTTCTTTGTCTGCAGAGGTAGCAGGCAGTAATTCGATAGCTAGTTTCAGGGATGGGATTTCACATTCAATGGGTAATATTGCTTCCAAACCATAAACAAGTTGGAAAGGAGTAAAACCTGTCGATGTTTTTGCAGTAGTACAGTAAGCCCACAACGCTAAAAAGAGCATGGAATGCTAGTTTCCTTTATGAATACCAACTATCCATTTAATCATATTGGTTAAAACTTTATTGACGGCTTCGACCTGACCATTAGCTTGTGGATAGTAAGGAGTAGAGATATCATGGCGTAAGCGAGCTATGCGGATATTTCAACCATCATAAAGTTATGAAAATGACTACCATGGTCTGTAACAATAGCTTGCGGGATACCAAACTGAGCAATCACATGATTGAAAATGAAAACTGTTGTAGTTTCGCTGTCGTCTTTATATGTAGGTATCGCCTCGGCCCATTTCATAAAGTAATCGATTGCAAGGATAATATACCCATGCCCCCCGGCCGAGTGAGGGTTATAGGTGATGAAATCGATGCCCCATTTGGAAAAAGGACCGACAACTATGATAGGGTGAATAGGAGTTGAAGGTGCTCGCATTTTGTGATCATAGATTTGGCAATTATGGCATTTGCGAACTGCAATAATGCAATCTTTAAACATTGAAGGCCAAAAAAAAATGGCATGTAATATCTTTGGGCAGTAGCATACCTAGACATATGACCACCACATGCTCTATAATGGCAGTCATTTAATGTTTTTTCGGCCTCTTGTCATACAACATCAAAATATAGAATCGGTATCGTTATGGTAAAGAGTGTCACTGATAATATTGTATTGTTGGGATTGGTATCGGATCCGACGACGATCAATTTTAGATAACTCATGCCTAAAAGTTTGTGTTTGGAGATATATAATGATATCTCCATACCATGGATTTGACGTACTAATAAGAAAGAGAGATTCATCAATAAATGAATCTTCTGCTACAGTTTCTATATCAGTATGAGGAAAGTCACACAATAGTTCAGTGAAAATCAAAGATTACTTTGTTTTAGATTTTTCAAATTCTCCATCAAACTCTTGTAATATAACTGTTCATTTGGAGTATTTTCCCCCTAACAATTGCTTAGTGAGAATATACATCATAGGGTTACAATCTGAAATGACAGTTGTTTTTAGAGAAGTATATAGTGACGGAATCATTGAATAGCTTGAACAGCTGCCAAGGCTAGCTTCTCCACATGTGCATATTTAATCTTAGTGTTAGTGATATTTCTACTCAAATAATGAATCACATGTTCGCTGCTAGAATCATCCTCTTGGACTAACACCATGCCAATAGTGGCATCGGGCGCATCTATGTACAGAAAGTAATCTCAATGTAATCAAGTGGATGTTGCAATGGTGCATTGGTCAGTGCATGTTTTAATGCATCAAAATCTTTATCGGCAAGCTCATCCCAGAAAAAAGGAATTCCCTTTTTCAATAGTCGAGTAAAACCCTGGGCTAGTTCGGCATAATTGTGGATGAATCTACGCAAAAAGTTTGCTTTCCCTTGCAAACTTTAGAGTTGTGTAAGGCTAGAAGGAGCAGACATTGCCTCTACCTTAATGGTGTCAACACGAATGCCCTCTTTTCAAATTATGAGACCTAGAACCTGACTTGATTGTACACAAAAGACACATTTGTGCGGATTCAAGCGAATATTGTAATGTCTGCACCTAATGAAAATTGCTTTTTAAGTGCAATGGGTGATCCTGCATTTTCATTGAATGAGCCGGCAGATCATTTAAATAAGGCTGAACAATATGCTTTGTATAGTGGAATGCATATGACATTGCTCGTTGAAATTTTGCGCCAACATTTTTCAGGCGAAATGGGAGTTTGAGATAAGCAAAAGTCCCCCATGGGCATATAAACACGGTTTTGTACTGATTGGAAGGGAGTATGATTATCTGATTGTAGCCAGAAAATCCATCCATGAATGAAAAAATTTCATTCCCAGCACCGTCATCAACAATTTGGTCGATATACGGAGTTAGATAATTGTCCTTAGAACAAAATTTATTAATATCTCTGTAATCAACACATACTCGAACAATTCCTTGTTTTTTATTAATAGGTACAATGTTTGATACCCAATCAATCAAAGGAATGAGGTAAATCAATCCTGCTTTCAACAAAATTTCAACCTCAGTTTTGATAGCAACAACTTTTTGTGGATGTATAGGATGTAGCCATTGTCTAACAGGCATAACATCTATATAAGTTTTTATCTCATGTACAACTATTCTAGGGTTGATTCCTGACATTTCTTCGTATGACTAGGCAAAGATATCACGAAATTCCTGAAATAGGGATTTATAAGTTTGAATCTCTTCTAATGAACAAGAAGCTCCTATATGAATATTTTCAGTTATCCCTAGTTTCATTGAGATATCTATGGGTATTGCTACCTATATGTTCCCTAAATTTTGTTAAGAATCAGAAGAAAGGGTAGATATTGGACATTGAGGATCACTAAGAGTCTTAGATGAAAACATAGATGAGAAATTATTCTCAATTTTGTTAAAGGATGGCAAGAATATTGAAGGTGATGAGTATCGTTCCATTGTCCAAGGTCATAACTTCCATAATCCCTTCATCAGTTAAGAAATCTGTGTTGCAGGGATCATGCATAGAGATTGGTTCCAAGTGTGACAAATGAGAATATTCATCAATAATTGTATTCATTCGATTGTTTTCAGATGTTTATAAGTTGGAAAAGGACTGAATTGCCTCATAAGAAAACTCAAAAAGGCTACGAGGCATCTCACTGCCATATAAGACTATTTCTGACTCTGAAGGTACTTTCCACGGATTTCCCGATTCAAAAGTACTTGATGTAATCATGTTAATATGGGAATCATTATGAGGGAAATTGGGTGGAAGGAATGCGAAAGTTCCCATCAAAGATGAGTCTTTTAGAAGAGCAACACCAACCTCTTCATACAGAGTCATTGATTTTCCAACAAAAGGCACACTACCAGTGGAATTAGGGTCTGAGGTATAGTAGGATAATTGTTCTACCTTCACAATTCTTCCTTTGTGAAGAAACATGATCATCCTAAAAAAAGACGAGACTACTGCTGCCATGGCATAAGTCGAGCTCTAACCAAGCAAAAGGTTATAGTCAAGTTGAGCATCAACAACCTCAACGTCTATTGAAACCATTTTACCCTCTAATTTGATTGTTAAATCATTTAAAAGATCGTAAGGATGAAAACCTCTTCCATCAAAGGCTTTCAAAGTTGTGGGAGATTGATTGATTGTTGGAGAACCTAAAGCTTTCCAATAGGAAATGTACATAATACATGTCGATGCTCCTTCATCAATCACTGTTCGAAAAACTCGTCGAGTTTTGACATGGATTGGTATTTGAAAATCCAGTTGGTGTGGGAGATGCAGGATATGATTTTTGAGATCGAAAAGAATAAAATTGGAGTCATGGGGATCTACTGCTCGAACGACTGATAATAATAAATTTCTTTGTGCTGAAAAAGTTTGCAACACTTCAAGAGCTAACATCCGAAGGTGACATAGCCAAATCTTTGACGATGTTATAGTTATGAGTAGCCCTAACATGAGTGTTAAATGCTGAATTTCGAAGCATACCCTTAGGAGGCAGACAAATTATCATATTAGGGTTTGGTTTTTCAATATGTAATGGTTTAGAAGAAGGAGGAGTAGATGTGGAAGTTTGACCAGTTGGACTGGAGTCATCTCCATCTTCAACATGACTCTTTGATGTATAATATTTGGATCTCGTTGCTACCATAACTTTGGAAGACATCATCATGATATCTTCCGATGTGGATGAGGAGGATTGGTCATGAGAAACCATTTTTCTGTCTTGGGGAGGAAAGGGGTCCTTCAAAACAGTAGGAGTGGGTGAACCTTTGACAAATTTAGAAACTTCGACACAATGTGGGCACTCCTTGGTGTAATGATCTTCATCACAAATTAGGCAAGGATAATGAGGTTTCTTCTTTTCATCAGACAGTTTGTTCTTGTTTGATTTCTCCTTAGAATGAGTGTCTTGTTTAGCTTTCCCTTTTCCTTTTTTCTTATTTCTGGATTGCTTACCTTTCCGATAGATGATTCTATGACATTAATCTCCGAAGTAATTTTGGGAGAGGGATCTTCTTCAGGTGAATCAGATAGAGCCAAAATCTGATTTTTCTTAGAATTTTTCTTTTTATTCTTAGATTTTTGGCTCACAAAACCAATCATACCATCAACAACATGTGATCCTGTAAGGGCTGGATTAGTTTGACCAGGGTAAGGTAAATCTAGGATCTTTTCATACAAAGTACCAGATTGAGTATAAACAAGATCAAGGTATTGAGCACGAGCAATTACTTGCTCCTCAGTTACAACACCTCCTTTGGCAACATCTTCAATTATTACTAGTAAAAGAGATTTTATGAACCATTCGACCAAAATCTAGTTTGGAATGTAAACTTTAACCAAACGACGTCTTCGTCTCCATTCATGAATGTGATCTGAGATATGGGTTGACGTTGATTGTTTTAAAGAGGTTAAAAGTTCAGTTCCATTATCATATCGAATGGGCAATTGAAAATGGGTCAAAAAAGTTGTAGCAAGGGCATTAAATGTACTGAAGGAAGATCGCGGAAATTCTACATACCATTTGGCTACCGAACCAGTTAAGGTTCGTTGAAAAAGTCGTAATCTAATAGAATCGTCGATTAATGAGTTGGATGTGCACCAAAGATGATAGGTCATAACATGGTTTGATGGATCTTCACCCAACTTACCTTCAAACTTAGGGATGTCACTGGGAAACTTAGTAGGAATGACTGGCCAAAATGGTAAATAAAGAAGAGGATAATTAGTTAACCAAGAGAGGTCAGGCAAATCCAAAGTTGTAATGAAAGGAAACTGGCAGTTAGGATCCTGAGGTGCATACTGATAACCCTGAGGGACGAGTCCTGTACTGGGGGAGGATACCTAGGATATCCTAGAATAGCCTGAGTAGTTGGAATTTGCATACCTCCTGGATATACAGGATGAGCCATACCATATTGCAGTTGCATAGGAACTTGAAATGTATGACTTGGGTACGGTTGATTCTGAAACATAAGACTCTGACCCATTTGACCTTGAATGCACTGTCCTTGAAAGGGTTGATTTTGAAAAGGTTGAACTTGGAGAAATTGAGTTTGAAAAGGTGGACCTTGAACAAACTGACTCTGGGGTTGACCTTGGAAAGGTTTCCCTTGAAACGACACTTGCATATATGGGACATTAGGTTGTACAACAAGTATTTGGGGCATGGATGGAATTGTAGGAATAGATTGAACACCAGATACCTGAGGGATAGACTGAACAAGGGGTTGCATCGTTACTTGTGATGTAAGTGGGACAATTACCTGCGATACTCCTGGAATGGGAGTTTGAGGTGAACATGAACCTATATTATGAACAGTTGTTTGTACAATAGACTAAACCAATGTTTGAGGAGTACTTGGGACAAGATGTTGGAGTGGTTAGTGGGTAGGTGTCGACGGATGAACCTCGACAGTTGGTTGGACTTTAATAGGCATACCTTGAAAAGGTGATTGTTGTGTAGGTTGTCCAATAGGTTGAACAGTTTGATACATGGGCACTTGAGAAGCAACTGGAATTTATTGTTGATGTAACAAAGGGTTCCAAATTGTATTCATTCCAGGGTAAGGCATTCTAATGACAGGTTGAGGCACAACAGGTTGACCAAAACTGGTTTGAGGCAATTGAGCATAATTAAGATAGTTTCCAACAAGGAGTTTCCCCCCAGCTGTAGGGTAAGATCCACCTAAAGGTTGTCCCCTGGGTGGAGGATATGATGGTTGCCCCCCAAGCGGGTAATAACCACCTCTTAGGTTGATTTGAGGATTACCAACATTACCGAAAATCATATTAATAACTTGTTCAGATGTCAAACCTTCATTTATACGATTAATTACACCAGTTGACATGTTTTGAGATGAATTTGAGGAAGAAGCTCTTGAATAAGCTCTAGCAAGAGAGTGATATCCAGGCGGTAGAAAACCAACATATAATGTTGACTCCAGATAAGTAGAAAACATAGATGTGTCTGATAAGGTACTTCTAGAAGCCATCATATACCATCCAAAACCTGGTACGGTAGAGTAAGGAGTCATATATCATGGAATCCATTGTACTAAAAATTTCAAGGGTGTTAAACACCAAGGGCCAGGGTGAAGAGATCTAAACAAAAGATCCGAAATATTTTATGGTTCACTGGAAGAAATTATTGGTTCTTCCTCTTCATGTGAAACAATTTCATCGATGCTAATGAGGCTAGGAGGGAGACTATCAATAATAATGAGTTTCACACGTGGTGAATGTGGAGGATGTGGAATATGCACTATAGTAGGCATATAAGATTCAGGTTCAGAAATATCAGACTCAGATTCGTAAATATCTGGTTCAGAAATGGGATTTTTATCTGAAAATTCTCTAGTATCTGATTCAGTTTGAATGAGTTCAGTAATTTGTAAATCAGTTCCTCCTGAGTGTGATATTAATTTCTAAGTTTGATCAAGTTCAATTTTTGTCACTTCAAGGCCTAAGATAGTATATGTTTCTGGTTGATTAACTTCAGTTCCTTTTACATCAGAGTCTATAATAGTAGAAGTTTCAGTTTCTGTTGCAGTTCCAGATCCCGATGATTTAGATTTTTCAGATTTATCTTTTCTAACTGACTTGGTGTATACTTAGGGGGGTCCCTGAGTATCCTATGTGATTGTCTTGGTAATTATGCCACAGTGAAAATTTTTCAATTAATAAACCACACAATATCTAAATTACACCTAAAGTCTCTAAAAAGTAAAAACAATACAAAAAGTAACACATGCTAAACATCTAGGAGTTCAAACCATACAAACTGACTCTTCACAAAGATCAATAATTACTAGTTGGTGAAATCCAACGTCGCAATGACCAAGGTGAAAATATTTATAGAAATGAGCATTTGGAACTGTCACCCAAACAACCAGCTTAATGAAATAGTCTAGTGCAAGTGACTTAGCTATAAACCATCTTGAGCAAATATTGCCCTCCAAAAAGTCCAAGTGAGTCGAGTCAATGTCTGTTCCAGGTACAATAGGACATTCCCTCTACCATCACCTTAGGTAGAGCCCTAGTATTATAGCCACTAAGTTTACCAAATACAACAATTTTACCTGGGGGTACAGTCATAGATCAGATGTACACACAAGGGTAGAGTAACATGCTCAATCCCTTTGAAGGCTCCTCCACATGATCAATCATAGGTTTACTTTCAAGTGACCCCAAGTACCTTTCGGTACCATTGTAATACATGCAAATCACTATATCTAGGCTGATGAAGTGGGTACGATCACTTCACCAAATTCAACATGATCTCGTGCTTAACTCATGTACAAGAAGATATTTCTAGATAAAAACAGAAATAATTGGTTTTTCTCTTCCTAACTCAAGATTCTATTGTTCGTTTGTAGCTTTGGAAAGTTTACTTCGTTCCCTATTCCAAAGCCCTACTTTTAAGCTACTATAGGCAGCAAGAGCCCTAAAAAATGTAAAATTTTAGATGAATTTTAATTAACATTATAAGTATTAAGTTGTTCTTTACTCAATAGGTATTGAAGGTGAAACTCATGATGTTATGACATGACTCAAAATATTAATGCACTCAAAAATGAAATGGAAACTTTGAAATTCGATGAAATCCTATTTAGAGGAAAGAAAGAGTTTCTTTGATCTTTCCAAAATGAAGTGCAATGCTCACAACTTTTCCAACTTTCCTAAAATAACCAATTTCATCTTAATGCTATGAAAACGCAGAAAACAAACCAAGTTCTAGATTTCCTTAAATATCAAATAAACCAAAACACTCTTTATATTATATCACCCAAAACTTTCAAGTACACATAAATCAATCAAGAGAATTGGAGGAAAAACACATTTTTCCTAGAATTCAACAATCTTATACAAATCTCAAATAATCATATTCCAAAGATTTTACTTTGACTAAGGTTTAGTTCCAAAACCCTAGAATTACACAATCTCAACAATCATTAAATGCATAGATTTCAGATTGTTATATTTCACAATAGATAATGTTACTACTAGGATTTAACTGTAAAACCCTAGATTTTCATATTCAACACTCACTTAATAGATTTCAGATTGTTATATCACACATATTAACTTTACTAGGGTTTAGCTACAACACCCTAGATTTCCAGATATCATCATCCTAGAATCTCAGACAAGGACTTCCATTAAATCCTAGAACAAGGACTTCCGTTAGGTCCTAAGACTTATGGCCATTAATAACTAGGTCAACATATATCTAGGAGTTCATAACCACACATAAGCATATCATATGCATGAATACATATGACCTAGACAAACCTAGGATTTCAACCAAGAGACATATCTATATGTGCGTAGATTCCATCATCATGCAAATACATTTCATATCATGAGTTAGTCAAACCCAACTTCACAACAATATGAAATAAGAGTTAGACACACAATCATCTTGATTACACTAGGGTTTGATTAGACAAACACATACATGCCAAGTAAATCAATTCTCAGACAATATAAGGGTTTTTCTCACTAATTCCACAAAACCCTAATGAGTTAGGGTTCCAATGTAAAAACATAGCAAACCAAACATTACCAAAACTTCAAAGGTTCCAAGATTTTAGACCTTATCATTCAATCCTAAGAAGTTAGGATTTCCCGATCATACCAAAATCCCAGACATGGCATCATTAATAAAACTTCAACTATAATTTTACAATATCCCTAAGCAACTTAGGATTTTAGACACATTAGCATACCCTTTGGTTAGGGTTTTCCACAACTTATCTAGGGTTCTACATAGTCAATCAAGAATATGAGTGGGTTGGGTAGATTTATCAAGGGATGAATCACCCAAACAAGAATTACTAGGATTCAATATAGCTAGTCATGACAAATTTAGTAATAACTCATCAAATGAATAATCCAATCAATGTATTCAAATCATACCTTTGTTTCTTGACTAACCTTGTCTTGAGAGATCCTCCTTCTTGCAGATGTTTTTCCTAACCAAGATAACAAAGGGAGAAAGGTGATTAGTATTTAATATAATCAAAACTAAATGAGTACATGAACCCAAAACTGAAAATACATGAGATACTTATCTTTGAGAGTTGTTGGGAGCTCCCTCCAAAGCTTGAGGGAAACCTACAAACTTAAAGCAATACAAAAATGTCTTTTCCAAAGATATGTTAAAAACCTATAAATTCTAAAACATATAAAACAAGTTATGTAAAGAAAATGACTTAATAGTGTAAGTCCCTAATGTTGGATTCTTCAAGCTTGACTTTCTTTGAGTCTCCTTCTTCAACAAAGTTGGCTTGATCTCTTCCTCTCTTCTTATTCCTTGGATTCTTGGGGCAATCACTCTTGTAGTGACCTTTCTTATGACATTGATAGCACTCTATCTTAGACATGCAAAATTTCTTCCTTCATCCCTTCGATCTCTTTCCTTTATGATGAGAAACATAAGCATTTGATACTTCTTCAGGATTGGCAACCATTTAAATCCTTAATTCTTCTTGCCTACATGCAATCCATAATTCTTCAAAGGTGGGAGAACCTTCCAAATTTTGAGACCTGAAGCAAATGCACCCTAAGAGGGTGGCAATACTAATATAACGATGATCACTAATTCTTTGTTGGAATAATCTCATCGATGGCTAAAATATCATCCTTGAGTCTATCTATCTTCACAAAGAAGGTTGCAACAATATCTTCTTTAGTCATCTTCGTATTCCTCTGCTCATTCGTCAAACTCGCTACTTGACCAATGTTCTTGATAGTGAACAACTTCGACAAGGCTTCATACATCTCTTGAGCATGATCGTTGTTAGCTATGAATGGGTCAATATTGTCTTTGATCCCTTCTACCATTAGAGTCATAGCCACCAATTCTAGATCCCTGAATTTCGCTTTATTGACATCACTGGATTCTTTGGTAGGCTTCTTTACATTTCCTTTTACCAAATCTAGCACTTTGTTCTTCTCGAGGATTAGGTCAATCCTCTTCTTCTAGGATTTGATGTTAGATTCTCCTTCAAGATTTTTCTCACCCTTGATAGAGTTAGACATACTCTTTTAATATAATAGACTCCTTCCCTGAGATAGTGCTTATGAATGGATTTGCCTTTTTCTTCCTTCTTCACCAAAGCTCTGATACCATGTTGGAAATTCAGAAAGGCAGTAAAGATTTTATCGATCTTGATAATTACTTGTGATGTTTCTTATTATTATGATTCTTTATATCTTCTTTCTTTAGTTCAACAAGAAATTGCCAAAAGTAGTAGCACATAAAACAATGAACACAAGATGTAGGCATATGCCAGGGAAAAACCCTCCTCAAGGGGAAAACTCAGTCAAAGTAATTATTCCTTTTAATAGTATTCTTTAAGACTTTTCACCCCAGACCTTAACCAGACCTTCCCTCAACACCAAGTCAACCTACAGAAGATTGACCTCTTCCTAGCAACTTCGACTATGTAGCAACTTGCAGCAGCTAACAGCTTCTGGCAGCAGTCCAACTTGGAAGACTTCAATCTCCCAATCTACAGGACGAAATAGATTGAGACCACCACAAAAATTTCGATTTTCCTTGACTCCTTAGACTCACCCAAACTCACATTCACTTTGGCTTCCCAACAACAGACTTTCCCAGCTACCCACTTCGAACTTCTGCCCAGTAGAGAGAATTACAACTTGATGAGAAGTGATAGTAGAAATGAATTTGCTGTCCTTCCTTTTAATAGGCTTCTTGTGGGTCCGAATAAGGTCTTAGGCTGACTTGATCTTCCCTTAAGCCGACATGGTGTGGAGGTTCCATAATTCATATTTGACTCAATACTTAACCTTTTTACATGATTCAAAAGCCTAAGAAGAGTCTCTTTAAATGTACAATAATTCTATAGACTCGGAATAAATCCTAGAAGTCCTCGATGGGGATTTCAACCTAAAACATGGTGACCCAAGCATGAAACCCATGCTTTGATTAGTCACAATAATAATAATAATAATTCTTTTCTTTATTCTTTTGACAAGTACATTGCATAATGACTCAAGTACATTATTCAAGACCAAACATATTTACTTTTTCCAACAGATAAACATATCCACAAACTACTAAATTTCAATCTTGCTATTGAAGGTCAAGTCCAACATCACATAACATATAATGTTCTAATTTTCCCAGGCAGATCTAATTCATCAGCCTAACAAAAAACGGTTCAAGACGAAAAAAGAAACAGAAACTCATTTTGAGCTTTCAAAATATATTCCTCAGAGAAAAAAACAAGACAAAACCTTCTATCAACAGATTCAATCATCCCCAGGAATGGAAAAAGAAAAAACAAAAAAGAGTCCACGCTTTAACACCAAGGAAAGAAGCTCGTATGTTGTCGGTGACCTACCAAAAGACCGTGTATTTTATGAGCCCAAGATGCATAGTCAAACCCTCCTTGGACAAAGTGCTGACAACTTTGTTTAATTCCCTATGTAGATGAGTGAGTCAAACCCTCCTTGGACAAAGCGCCGACAACTTTGTTTAATTCCTTGCACAGATGAGTGAATGAAACCTGATGAAAGAGACTCCTGAGCAATTGGATTCTTCTCATCCAATGATCCAAAAGTTAGGGGGCGTAGTTGGTGCCACTTTTGATCTAGTCAATAGTAACCTGTGAATCTCCAAATATGTGGATTGTATCACTTAGATCAAAACGTCTCACACAATATAGTAAACCCCATAAAGTGATAATCTTTGCTCTACTGTTGGTGCCTTATCTTCCATTCCAACAAAAAAGGTACGTAAAATCAGTGTTGATGACAAGATTGGAACCACATCCACAATTATGATTCTGAGCTGCCCCATTGAAATGTCCAATAGGGAAAGAAATCTTGGGAGTAGTTATTCACCTACCAATCCATGTTGTTTTGGTTTTGGGGGGATTTTGCATTCTATGTAAAGAGCACAAACTTAGTTGTATATTAGAAAAATGAAATTTATTTTTTTTCAAAAATCCACGCACTTTTAGAAAATTAAATAACCCATAAATTAAATATGCTCTATATTCACTAAGCTCCTTGTTTAGAAACCAAGCTAAAAGGAATTCCTTCACTAATATTCCCATCCAATCATTTTCTATCATAATTAGTTTATTGATATCCTTTCATATTTGTGAAGCATATAACCATTGAATGAATAAATAAGAAAAATATTTGGATTCTTTCATAGCATATAGATACATAACCTTTTTCAAAATATATATATTTGAAGTTAAGACCTTATTCTTTAATGTCAATTTTTTTTTTTTTGTCTTTATTTTCTAAATTTTAGTCCACCATAACACATCATCTTAAGTAATGGAATTAACTAAAACTTCATATTTCAACTTTGTTGAAGGCATATTTGTAGCTTTATTGTTTTACCATAAAAAAACCCTCTTCTTCATCTCTTATTCTAACATAAATTATTCTACTTCATTCACATATATTTACCAATTTTTAGACCATATTTAACTAGTTTAATAGATTGAGTTGTTTTCTATCCCTACTACAATACATTTGTTCATAAAAATATATTCTCCAAACACTATAATAGAATTTGATTCTATTCATACATTTTCATACATTTTCCTCTGGCCCATCTTTCATTAATTTCCAATCACATGAAAAACTAATACCATAACTTTCCAATATTTTAAAGCATTCTTAATGGGATCTTATCCTTGTAACCTTAAATTAAAATATGAATTTATTACAAATTAAGATATAAATTTATAAACATCAGTTGACTTAGAAATAGTCAATTAGTAATAAATTTTTGAAGTTTTCTTTTTTTCTCAATTTAGATACTATTATTCTTTCTTTTCATATTCCTAATTTTTTTTTTTAAATAAAATAATATTAATTTTCCTTTCTTTTCCTAAATAATCCCTTTAAATTATAATACTAAATAATCTTTTAAAATATTAATAAAATAAATATTAATTTACCATTGGGAATTCCCAAATATTGCTTTTAAATTTTAATAAAAAATTATTAATTTAAAATAGAAACCCAGCCCACCCCAGCCCACTTCACCTCACCTCACCCTTAAAAAAAACTTCCCTTTTCTTCGTTTTTTTACTTGCTGGTTCTTATGGAAATTTAATACTTCAGAGATTTTAATCCTCTTTCTTGTAATTCTCATCCTGTCTTACAGTTCTTTGAAACGCTACCAATAATATTGGTTCATGAAAATAGAAATAAGTCTTCTTAGACTAAACATTTCTAGGCAAATATGGTTCTTGTTCAAAATGAATCGTTTTTGAAATATTTCCGTTAGGAAATTAGTTCAGTAAAAGTAACTAGATATGTATTAATTCTTCTTAGTATTAGTCTCACACCATCCCGTTGTGGTGGAATTTCCTTATGTACATTATTAAAATACATAATCAATTTTAAAATATTAATTTTTTTTCCAAAGAAAAATAAAAATAAAAAAATAGTTACATGTTCAAATTGTCTGATATTCCTTATATTCAGAAATCAACAAAAAGATCAACCTGAGTCTGGACTAGAGCTATCAAAAAATACATGGTGTTGCAAAAAATACAAATAACTTTCACCTTAAATGACATTTATGAAAATGAAATATTATGTATGAGTAAGTTCAAGATTCAAATCCCTGTAAATACTTAATAATAAAATAAAACCATTGCCACTAATTTTTTTTGTTTCTGTAATTTTGATTGTTACCGGATCTTCTACATTTTAGCCTACTGTAATAAGGTTCTCTGGATTCCCTGTTCGAAAATGAAAATGAAAATGAAAATAAATAAATATATATATAAGTATGTATCAGGGACAACGAAGAGCAGCCCAATATTTTTATTACAAGAAGCCTGCAATCTCATTTTAGCGATCCTGCCGCTAATGTTGTCATTTTTCCGTGGCTCTTGACATATTTTCAAGTTACAAAAGTTTCTTGAGCGGATACATAATCACTCTAGGTGGTTGAATAATAATATTTATTTATTATATGATGAATATACATGTGACCGATGATAAATGTGTATATAAATAATATATATATGAATGAGAGAGAAAGTAGGAGTGTTTTCATATATATATAATCTAGAAAAATAAATTGATGTTGAATTAAAATTAAAAGTAAATCTTGTGTGAATTTGAAAAATGTAGAGGGTATTGACATAATGTTATTATAGGTTTTTATATAGGAAAATAATAGAAATTTTACTAAGATTTTAATAAAATATGGTGAGAACTTTTGGAAATTTGGATTGTCGCTGTTAAGCTTCAGGATTTTGGGTGCCCCAAGGGTTTTTGATGGTGTTGAATCCATTTCCACTATCAAAAGAGCGATTCAAACACTCGAGCA
Organism: Pinus tabuliformis; assembly: GCA_031772625.1. Lineage (NCBI taxonomy): Eukaryota > Viridiplantae > Streptophyta > Pinopsida > Pinales > Pinaceae > Pinus > Pinus tabuliformis. The sequence continues at coordinate 534,851,611 of CM062817.1, read as the reverse complement.
ATCAGATTTTTTGAAAATTTTCTCAGATTCCAAAAAGAAATTTATTATATGGAGAAAATTGTGGCCTCCCTATTATTATAGGTTTGAGAGAGATTTTGTTTGATCAATATGGTATGTATGAACCTTTCTTGTTTCATTTAAGTGCATATTCACTTTATATGGTCAATAGTTTATGTATTTGTTTATGAATAAGAAAACAACATTTTTATAAGAATATCATTTCAATCCACAACTTTAAAGAGATATTGGCCAATAATCATCAAAAGTGATAAATCAATCACTTTTAGGAGTTAGGGAAATAAACATGGAATTTAGAATTTAGAGACCCTAGACTTTGTCCAAGTGATTGGATCTCCTCCACAACTCATTGAAGGTCCTTCACAACTACAAAGGGGTATTGGCCTATACTCATTAAAAGTAACTAGCTTGTCAATTTTAAGAGTTCAGGAAATAAGCATTATATTTAACCTCCTTGACAACTCATAGAAGGTCCTTCTCACAACTACAAAAATATATTTCCCTGTAATCATTAAAAGTAACTAGCTTATCACTTTTAGGAGACAGAGAAATAAATCTACATGGAAATAAACATGAAATTTAGAGACGATAAAGTAAAACTCAATAGTATATTCATCCTAGTTGGTATTTCTAAAAAGAATAGAGAACTAATAAACATTCTTCTTTTCACTTCTTGATTAACCTCCTTTGTCATAAAGTAGGGGTACAAAAATGTTAGCTTTATAATCTCATCTAGGTTTTCCCATGTTAGTTCTTCATAAATTGATTGAAATTTTTTTATTTTTGTAGTAGCTAAGACTTTGAACCCACTAACTTTGTTATCATACATATTCTATAAATTCAAAATGCTATTATGCTTCTCTATAATTTGTATATTAATAAAAAAGATGATATTTTCATCTCCTTTTTTCTAGTGAAATCACTCTACTCTATTATCTATTATACTTCTGTGTTTTCTGGTAATTTATTATTATTATCTTCCAACTCTCTTTTCCTTTGATCATCACAAAATACACCTAGACATTGTTTAAACTAAAATATTCTCCTTTGTACCCTTCAATAACATTAAATCCATCACATAACATGCATAATCATGTACGTGCATATGTGTCATTTTAAGTGTCACCTAATGAAAGCTTGGATACATTTTCTTAAATACAATCTAAAATTGAAATCATTGTGCCCTTCAATAACATTAAATCCATCACATACCATGCATAATCATGTATGGGCGTATGTGTCATTTTAAGTATCACCTAATGAAAGCTTGGTTAGATTTTCTTAAATACAATCCCAACTTGAAATCATGTGTTATGAGAACTCTCTATACTTATATGTTATGTGTTATACTTAATGTGTTTGGCCCCTACCCCTCCTACCCACTCTATCGTAATAAGTAGCATTTATTTGTTTCACACAAATTTCCTTTAATGCTTTCATCTCCACACACTATCATAATCAATAGCATTTATTTGTTTCACACAAAATTCCTTTAATGATTTTATCCCCCCGCCCACTTTATGATATTGAGTGGGATTTATTTGTTTCACACAAAATTCCTTTAATGATTTCATTTGAGATTAAAATTCTATCTATCTCATAAAAAATTTCAAACGTTTTTGTTTTTTATTAAGTTTAGTGATGAACCAACACAAAATGGACCTTCTCAACATAAATGTAATACCCATGTGTTAATTTTGATCTTTATAAACATTTTGTGTAATTGAGCATCTTAGCGTAATATCTAATTACTTGCATGGAAACTTGATACGAATGCGTGTTTAATGTTCATTATGCATTAATTTTAATCAACACCAAAATCAAAGTAATCATGCATTAATACTAAATTAATGAATTGTGCTTTGAATTTATTACTAACAATTAATTAGTCACAATATTAATTAATTAACTATGGATTAATATATTTAATTAAATATAATTAATTAATTTTTAATGTAATAATTATTAATTAAATAATAAATATAATATTCATATGTAAAATTTTATATATGTTTAAAAACCCAAGGAGGAGGTATACAAGTCAGAGTCTGAGTAGGTTAGCCATTAATGCATGGCATTGTTGTTCGAGTTTCATTCCTGAAAGGCTAGCATGCTGTAGAAGGAAACATAGGGGGAGGGGCAAGAGTGCCCTCTTAGTCACACTAGGAGGAAACCCCAAACAACCTTAAATACACGAGTTGATTAGAGTGAGGGGTTCAAATTTGGTCATGAAGAGAATTCATGGGAAGAAATATTGTGCAATAAAAACACATGGAAGGGATTGCATTGAACAACAACCACTCCCCCATCAGTTTCTTTACACGGATATAATCAATCCTGAGTATTTCATCATGTGATTAGACATACAGGTGCTTGTTATGGTCGATAAACCACCGTGCTTATCCTTGACTAAGAAAGCTGTTAGGTCCTTTGTTTTGGGATCATAAGTCTAGAAAATTTTGACTGGAAAATAGTTGCACAAGAGACCACCGAAGATAGAAAAATGAATAAGCCAAGAACAACCAGATGTCGAGGATAACTAGAAAACAATGTGTAAAGGAAACAAAAAAACCAATCAAGGCACAATTCGCAAAGGCAACTAAGGAAAGATAAGTTCACACAAGAGCAGTTAAGGTGAAGTTAAGGCAAAGTTTTACAGAGGACGCTAAGGAAGAACAAGTGCGTTGGATCCTGAAGGAACCCGAGGTGATAAAGATCAGAGCATGCGAGCAAGATCTATAAGAGTTGAAGGGAAGATGGCAGAAAGGGGGGGATCGAGAGTCTATACCAAAATGCTTCTACCATGTCGTTTGAGGAATTCCATGTTGTTCTCAATCTCTCTCTTTATGAGTTCTATTTTGTAATCTAATCCAATAGTGGTTAGCATTTTTCTTGTGATATCATTTGATATGATGAAGGGATGTAATGATGTAATGATCTGCATGTTAATGAAAAGGGAGTTTCGAGAACATTCTGTGTGCTTGAACCATGATGGAATGATTGGCCCCTTTATAATTTTTCTTTAGTATGAGACTGAATGTTCTTTGCTCTTTCTACTTATGTTGTGGATCTTTTATTTCTGTGTATTATATGATTATAGATGAGAGACTTATAATATGATTGCATGAAATGGTTTATCTGTTGTGCTGATATTTGATGCCATGGTGTAACCCCTTACCTTGCTAAGTCTTGACATGCCTCAAGTGAGACACCTCTCTTTCTTCACAAGTGAGGTGAAAATGCCACCATAATGCTAGACTACTACAGACTCTTTTGTTGGCACCCTATGTCCGAACCTAGGGTCAACCTCTATTAAAATTTTAAGCCAACAAATGGTTTCATTGTTGGGACCTTGAGTATTCTCAAGGGATATGGACCATGGTATCAAGGATGCTGAGAGTATATCTTCAATATTGGTGGCATGAGAAAGTTGATTGATTTATTCTCCAGCAGGTGTAATTACACTAGAATAAGTTAGAGTGGATAAAAGAGGAGGTTCTATACGTGGAACTTGTCGGCGACTAGTACGGAATATTTTAGTGTAAGTTCTTTGAAGAGATTCAAAATTGATTACATCAGCTGTAGATCAAGGGAGGGGCAGGGAATCACTATGGATATCCTCGTACCTAGACTATAACTGACTTAGATGAGCTACATAGGCTAGATAAAAAACTTACGAGAGCGATTGATTTCTGGGTACAAGCAACCCTAGAGAGCTATATTATTGAATTCGCTGCAAAAGATCATTTATCCTTTTCTGAAGCTGAGATCGTGTTTAGGTATGGGTTGCGGGGAAGGTTGCTGAAGGAAACCCCCGTATGGATTAAAGTTTGGATGGTGGAAGAAAATTTATTGTTGTTCCAGGGACATAATATGACAACTTAAAAATTGAAGTACTGGGGGTAGGATCTAGGGAGGTGATGCTACATGGTTGTGGAATATGAAGATGTTGTTGTGATGGATGCAGATGAGTTGCAGAGGGATAAATGTTTGAGAGCACAAAATAGGGCACATATAGTCGATGAATGGTAGGGGAAAACTTTACGTGACATTTGAAGGTGACGGAGGGAACTGCACCGAATAGGGGAGGTGTGGAGTAGTTTAAGGGTGCGCATAAGAGGGCCAAGTAGCTTGAAGTTGTGGGGAATGGAGGGGAGTGATAGTGAAGGTACTTGAAAAATATGAGGTGTTGGGGCCCTTGCCATGAGAAAGTAGAGGAAGTCCACATGTACTAGAAGGCATAAAGGCACCAACTCGACCAAGGCATACAATAGTAACAGTGAACTAGGATATCCCTCTTGATGAAGAAATTTATTTTGTGACGCGAAGACTATTTTTCAAAGACAATGCGTCCACTGTAAGTGATACTTCATTACCTAACAACACATGTAACACCTTTCCTAACCTCCCCGTAGTACCTTATCAAGACCCTACTCATTTTATTTCAAATCTAGCTAATGTCATAAGTTCAGAAGGTTTATAGTACGTATATAATAGGTATTTCTAGTGTTGGTAGTAGTTTTCAATCAGGTTCTTCTAGGTCTTCACAACCTAGTTCGCAGGGATTTATACTCATATTTCCTAGTCAATCTACAATGGTCAGAAACATAGCAGGTTCATTCACCCGATACCCTTAATTTTCAGGATGGGGGAATGAAGATGTTGAATAACACTAGTAGCGCGAAGCAATTTCGAGGGCTCAACAAATTCCTGATGCTACTAAGATTATTGAGTTTCAAACTACCCTGAGAAAAAGGGAACTTAGGTGGTTTATTAAATGATCCGATATGCATTAAAATCCTAATATTGATGAGGTTCAGTGAGAATTTGTTTAGGAGTTCAAGCTTCCGCAGACAAATCAACAAGGATTGTCCAAGTTGTGGGATATTAAACAACATGAAGGGGAAATTGCATGGGAGATGATGCAACAATTCAAAGACACTATTGGTAAATTAAGTTATCCAATTGATCCCAACCACCAACAGGACTGTTTTATTAAGGCCTTGTTGCAATTAACTCAAAAACCTATAACTGAGCAGAATATCGATACGTTGCAAGATACACTTGAATAATCCACACTAATTAAAGCCATGGTAGGGTATCCACATGAGAATCAAGGAGTGTTTGTTTCCAATGATCTTGCTTGTAATCACTTAGAGGAAACTTGGTTGCAAGAAAACCTTCAAGGTAACCTCAAACCTCTTTTAGGTCGAAAGTTGGCCCTTCAATCCAAAGAGGGATCTCTCCCTAAAACTCAACTACTCTCGGTCATTATAGTATTAGGTTTCACAATTGAGTTCTATGGCCAGATTTAATTTATGGGCTAAAATTGGTTGGGTTGTTTAAAAAACACACCATTGGGCATGGGGTCTAGTTCTAAAAAATAAAACTATAGATCTAATGAGCAAGCTACAAAAAGCATGATAATAAGAAATGTTTTGACAAATTGAGAGTTTGGAAGAAAAGAACTGAAGTGAGACAAAGTTTATAATTGATTGAGGTAACAAATACTAATGGATGATAAATACGAGAAAGGAGCATCAATGAATCCCAATCTCAAATACTAACATTTTTTAGACATGAAAGAAAGTTTTTATAACAAAGAGAAAACTGATAGGGAACTACAACACATGAATTTCCTATAAAATGCTCATAAAAAACTGTAATATATTTAAGACTACTCAAATATACCAGAATGCAAATGTTTTCAGTAAAATCCAACCCTTCTTCATTCTTCATAAATTGTATTTATAGACCTTACATCAACTGATTACAAAATAATAGTCTTCATATTAATTACAATAATCTAAACATATCTAAATATCTTCAAGTTCATGCATGTCAATCAAAACTTAAATACATTTAGTTTTTCCTAAAAATTTATACTAGAAAATACGCTAATATATAGGTCAAGTGAAATATCTTTCAAACAATCTTCCTCAAAAATAGAAACAAGTCCCTAACTAATAGCACAACATCCTAGCTAGCAAAATGGGTCCCTCTACAAAATTGGATCAATTTTCCACCAAAACTGCCTTTCTGTTTATCCTTTCTTTCATTCAGACCTCTTGGTGAAAATCACTGATACCTTTGCTATTAGCTTCATTGGTTTTCTAAATTAAAGTTTTCGCTGACAGACTGACTGTCAGCATTTCTTTTATGGATGTTTCAAAGTCGCTGACAATGGGAATGTGAACATTTTCTCCTATTTGAATTTCGCTGACAACAGAGATGTCAGTGCTCCCTGTTTGCTCCAAAATCGCTAACAAATTGAATGTCAGTTTTCATCCCTGTATCATCTTCTATCAACAGATACATAATTTCGTTTCAAAATAGATGACAATGGATATGTCAGCTTCACCAAAACGCTGACAATGGAATGTCAGCTTCCCGATTGTTCCGATGTATGCAAAAACTATTAGGCCGACTATTAGCGATAAAAACAAAAACCTCTGTTTTGTGAAATAGATAGAATATTTTTCAAGTTTACTCCCCCAAGCCTCCTAGCTAAGGGTACTAGCTGCCCTAAGAAGTACATTCACCTTCTCCAATATTTGTTTTTCGCTCTGCCTTGTCTCCATATGACCCTTCTTCATAGTTTCTTTGTCTTTGCTCTTCTTAGAGCCTGTAACATTTTTCTTGTTGATGATAAGGTTCTTCAGTGGAATATTGTCAACATCAATCACCTCTTTGGCAAACTCAGGGTTATTTATGAGTTTAATTTTGTATCTTAATTTGTTTGTTGACCTTGTATGGGGTCTTTTTCGACCTTTAAAAAATTCAAACAATGTTTCCTCCTCTTGGGTCTTAATATCTACTTCTTTACCTTTAATAAATTATGGTTTAGTTATGTCTGCAGGGGAGGCTTTAATAGGTGGACTCACAACTTGGGGAGGGACGATATCGACAGGAAAGTCTACAGGGGATGTAGGGTCTGGTTTACTAAGCCTGACACTTTTTCTCTGGTAGACTTTGGGGATTTTAGGGCCAGAGGATGTAAATGGGACCTCTATGTTTTCTTGGCTGGGATTTGGCTCAATAAGGGCTTGTCATTTTGTCTTTTTCCCCTTTTTAGCAGTTTTGGTCCGCCTCTTCGTATTTTAAGGGGTTGAGGTTGAAAACCTTCCCAAAAAAGGAAATAGCTCCAAGTCCTTTCTGCTCTGGGTAGTTGGTTTTCGACTAGGAGTTTTATCAAGGCTTTGTGATATATGAAATGGGAGGAGGGGTCTATTCGGGCCTTGAACCTAACTTCCATACGCTTAATGTTTTCTAGTAGATAAAAACAAGGATTAGTTCTAATTTGACCAGCTAGATGTGCAAGGAAGTAGAAGTGGTAGAGATTTGCCTAATTGAATCTCCCTTCGCAGGTGAAGTATTGATGACTGAGGCAGAGAGGGACATGTCATTTTTCCTGTAACCATTCCTTCTGAATTCTGGCCCTCCAATTTTGACCCTTGAACTCCTCTTTGAAAAAGAAAGGGACATCAATCCCTGCCAACACATGACTGTGAAAAATCCTTTCTCCATCTGTTGGTAAGGCCGTGGCCTAAAAAATTGACTGCTCTGTAACTAAAAAGGACAGACCTTGAACCTCCACACAATTCCATCAAATCCCTGAGCAAAAGGCCTAGCCACTACATTGTGGTAGTCGGTATATCGATGGAAGAAATCACTCAAACTGGCTTGCTAAAACAATTGTTGGATATCGGGGTATATGTCCAGCAAATCTGGTTCTTTGGGCTCAAAACGATTTTCTTTACCTCCTTTTCCCATCGCACTGTGTGTTCTCCCCGGGATTTGATCTTAATCCTTGTGAGTAAAACGGGTTCAATGCTAAGTGTGATGAACTCTGAACTGAAAAATAAAATTTACTTACGGGACATGGTAAAATATAATGACATGCAGAACATAATATTATAGTTGTGCAAGTGAATGATTATAGAGCTTGAGGTGATGATTATGAATGGATTTTATATCATATGGTAAAATCATTATAATGACATTCACTCATAGCGACAGAGAAAAATTATTAACCAATACTTTTTACCCCTTTGAACCAGAAAGAGACACATTTTAATGATATCATTGATGCTCACGTGGTCAGTATAATCATAACCTTTTAAATTTAAAATTTGGTTTTGGCACTGACATTTGACATGTTAGTCAAAATGAAATTGTTGATGAGCCCGTTGCTAGCGAATTTCTTCAGCAAATTATATATCAAATCACAAAGACGCTGATAGCCCCACTATTAGTAATTTCCCTGTTTTTTTTTTTTTATAGGTGGTTCACAGGTGGCTGCTACATCCACGGAAAATCTGGGCAGATCAACCCCGAAGGGAATCTTTTAAAGCCCTTCAGCCGACTAGCATGGCCTAACCCCAAGGGCGTCGAGGAGAATTGACCCTGTGACCTCCCGATCAGCGAGGTACTTAACAACGGGGACTCGACCAGTTGAGCTAACCCTTGGGGCTAAATTTCCCTATTTATTACATTTAAAAGCGCTAACAATGAAACAATCAACCTTTTCTAAAAAAACTTGTTAAAAAACAAAGTTTATTGTGATAAGACTAACCTCATTAAATTATAACATCAAATTGATGACCTACAGGAAAAGTTAAAATATATTCATGTTGCGAGACCTACACATCCTTAGGTGTGGTGTATCGATTTCCATGTTGAAGGACATCATGCTACAGAGTGCCCAAGAAGGAGAGTTCTAGGAGCATTCTCCATGCTTATGGGTCAAACTCCACCCTTTCCTACTACTGAGGTCATGCAAGTTAGCTTGAATGGATTATAATGAGGTCACACTCAATTCCATGATTTCGCTAATCAACAAAATACCTCTCCGACTGAATATTGTGAAATATGTTGTACTTATGGACACCTTACCCGTCTCTGTTCTATCTTCCATAAGTACTCAAATGTTCAAAGTAGTTTATTCTGTGAATTTTGCAGGTCTCTGACTCATCATACAAATCAATGTAGAGCTTTGGATGCTCTGGCTAACTGGATTGATCGCTTCACATTTAGAGTGAACGAGACTCCTCGAGGGCGAGGAGGTGGAGGAATAAAGGGGGGAAAACTGGAGGGAGAGGTCTGACCCATTGTTATAACTGCGATCAAGAAAAACATTTTTTTCGCAATTGCCCGCTGCTTAGAAGGCCCTTGTGTTTCCAATGCAGAGTAAACACACATGCAACAAAAAACTGTCCTGATTTGATCGCTAGGTGGGAGGAGCATAATAGATAGAGAGGAGAAAACTTGATTAATGAAGAGCCCTAATAACTTGAGTTAGTCCCAGTGTCAAATATTAATATATTTAATAGAGGAGGAAAGAGAATTAGAGTAGACTCAGGTATCGCTGGAAAACCAATGGTAATTAGAGTTGCATACCTAAGAGATATTATGACTCTAGCCAACATAAGGAGTATTATAGGGATGCGACAAAAGAATTTAAGTAGCTCACACCACCTAATAACCCGCAATTGGAACGACCAGAAAAATCAAGGTTGAGGAGCCTAAGGTTATCACAAGACATGCCCCAACCTATGATGGAATGGTTTAAATTATTTTTTCAAATTATGAGTGATGAGCAGATGTCGATCTAGTTGTAGAAGAAACTCAAGACTATTGTTAAGGATGGAGAGCTCTTGGAGGGACTTATCTCTGCAAATTTGTTGGAGAGGCATTCGATACTGGTTCGATGAAACAAGAGGAAGATTGGAGGGGAATTTTTTGTTGATGCTCAGATCACAGGATTCCAAATCAAGTATTCTATGCTAGATTTAGGTTCTGATGTTAACATCCTACTAAGGAAAACTTGGGAATCTCTAGAGAAACCAAAGATAACATTCTCCCAAATTCAGTTGTGTATGGCCAATTAGTATTGTATTCTTCTCATTGGACATATGGAGGATGTTAAAGTGGATATTGCAGGGGTAAAAACATATATAGATCTTGAAGTGATAGATATTATGGGAGATAAAGATCCCTATCCCGCATTGTTGGGGATAAATTGGGCCTTTGAGAATTATGCTATTATTGATCTCAAATGGGAGACAATCACGTTTGATGTGGACAGAGTCAGAGTGATTCAACCATTATATCCGTACCAAGGTCCCAAATTTACAGAACTAGTGGAAAACAAGGAAGAGACTAGTCTTTTGGACTAGATATATTGACTCATTACAGGGAAAAGAGAAGCCTATATCAACCCCACAACCAATGGTTCTATTAGTTAGAGGAGAATTTAAAGCACAAAGTTTGGTTTGAAGGTTGTGTGGGATGATTGGAAATAGGGAGATCACGAGTTATACTCTAGATGATGCATAACTATTCGATGTGCCCATTGGATTGGTACCGAGGTACGAGATTTTCCTAATTTCAATGGTATAGGGTCGAATGTTAATTTTGTTAATGAAATTTATTTGAAAGTTGAGGAAACGCAAAATATCCCCTTGTTGGACGTTTCCCTTCGAGCAACACCAATGAGGTGGTGGGGAGCTCATCACGACCAAATTCCAAAGTGGGAATTTGGCAAGTATGCTTTGTTATGTCGATTTGGGGGTCCAAGAGATTATTCAAATAATATTCCTAAATATGAGGGATACACTAATCCATAGATACATATTCAGAATTGCAGAATTAAGTGGACTAAAGAAGGACTTCTTGAAGCGTTATGGGTACATCAATTTATTCATACCTTGGGAATATTTCTGCATGCTTGGTATGTAAGGGAGGAAATGAGGAGACAAACAGTTGCACGAGAACCAATGGTAGCCTAGTTTTCCCATGATTTCCCTTTTTTCAGATGAATAGGAAAATATTACTGGAGTTCTGAAAGCAAATAAAAGGGTTTTGTTCCCTACAGGGAAGCCTATTGAGGATTATACCGACCAAGATATTTTTGAACACATGTATGAATCATGGTTCCATGAAGTCATTGCTTGTGGGAAGGTAAATTGATACTCTGCTGATGATGACTTGGAAGAATTGAGGCACTTGATATTCAAAGAGTCAGAAGGGGAGCACGATATAAAGGATGGGCCTGTTATAGATGCTCTGCATCTAGATCCATTGAAGTTGCAGAAACATAATATTGGCATTGAGGAGAAACCTAAGTTAGCTTCTATTGGTGATTATTGGGATGCGCAGAATATGAAAGAAATATTTGACCTGCTAAAAAATATGATGATCTCTTCCCTAATTCAGTTGTGGAGCTCAAGGGAATTAAGGGAGATTTAGGAGAAATGAGAATCATTATATCCAGGTCGCAAGGCTCTCTTCTCTCAATAATCTTTCATTCATATTCTATCTGATTTGTCCTGATGATGGACCCCCTTTGGGGTTTGAAACGTTGGCAGAATGAACTAGAAACTATGGATAATCCGGATCATGACACTACAAAAAACTTCCACAAAAGCTTAAAATCTAACATAACTTCCCTGTACGGAGGGGAAACATGGAAGGAGATCTGTCTTCTCGAAATCCTGAGGATAAAAATTGAGAGGAGAATTGCGGACCTGCAATTTATATCCAGGTCGCAAGGCTCTCTTCTCTCAATAATCTTTCATTCATATTCTATCTGATTTGTCCTGATGATGGACCCCCTTTGGGGTTTGAAACGTTGGCAGAATGAACTAGAAAACTGTGGATAATCCGGATCATGACACTACAAAAAACTTCCACAGAAGCTTAAAATCTAACATAACTTCCCTGTACGAAGGGGAAACATGGAAGGAGATCTGTCTTCTCGAAATCCTGAGGATAAAAATTGAGAGGAGAATTGCGGACCTGCAATTTATATCCAGGTCGCAAGGCTCTCTTCTCTCAATAATCTTTTATTCATATTCTATCTGATTTGTCCTGATGATGGACCCCCTTTGGGGTTTGAAACGTTGGCAGAATGAACTAGAAACTGTGGATAATCCGGATCATGACACTACAAAAAAACTTCCACAGAAGCTTAAAATCTAACATAACTTCCCTGTACGGAGGGGAAACATGGAAGGAGATCTGTCTTCTCGAAATCCTGAGGATAAAATTGAGAGGAGAATTGCGGACCTGCAATTTATATCCAGGTCGCAAGGCTCTCTTCTCTCAATAATCTTTCATTCATATTCTATCTGATTTGTCCTGATGATGAACCCCCTTTGGGGTTTGAAACGTTGGAAGAATGAACTAGAAATTGTGGATAATCCAGATCATGACACTACAAAGATCTTCCACAGAAGCTTAAAATCTAACATAACTTCCCTGTACGGAGGGGAAACATGGAAGGAGATCTGTCTTCTCGAAATCCTGAGGATAAAAATTGAGAGGAGAATTGCGGACCTACAATTTATATCCAGGTCGCAAGGCTCTCTTCTCTCAATAATCTTTCATTCATATTCTATCTAATTTGTCCTGATGATGGACCCCCTTTGGGGTTTGAAACGTTGGCAAAATGAACTAGAAACTGTGGATAATCCGGATCATGACACTACAAAAAACTTCCACGGAAGCTTAAAATCTAACATAACTTCCCTGTACAGAGGGGAAACATGGAAGGAGATCTGTCTTCTCGAAATCCTGAGGATAAAAATTGAGAGGAGAATTGCGGAACTGAAATTTATATCCAGGTCGCAAGGCTCTCTTCTCTCAAGAATCTTTCATTCATATTCTATCTTATTTGTCCTGATGATGGACCCCCTTTAGGGTTTGAAACGTTGGCAGAATGAACTAGAAACTGTGGATAATCCGGATCATGACACTACAAAAATTTTCCACAGAAGCTTAAAATCTAACATAACTTCCCTGTACGGAGGGGAAACATGGAAGGAGATCTGTCTTCTCGAAATCCTGAGGATAAAAATTGAGAGGAGAATTGTGGACCTGCAATTTATATCCAGGTCGCAAGGCTCTCTTCTCTTAATAATCTTTCATTCATATTCTATCTGATTTGTCCTAATGATGGACCCCCTTTCGGGTTTGAAACATTGGCAGAATGAACTAGAAACTGTGGATAATCCGGATCATGACACTACAATCATTATAAAGCCAGAGGCAATACCATTGAAGCATCGACATTACAGATTGAATCCCAGAGTAAAAGAGAATTAAATAAGGAAATAGATAAGATGTTAGCAGTTGGTCTCATTTTTTCGGTTGATGAAGTTGAATGGATCAGTCCCATTGTAATTCAGGATAAGAAAGACTTAGATGACATTCACGTCTATGTGGATTATAGGAGCCTTAGTAATTCCTATGTACATGACCTATTTACTACTCCTTTTAATGGTGAAGTGTTAGACACTATTGCTGGGAATGAGTTCTACTCCTTTACAGATGGGTTTTCAGGGTATCACTAAGTATGCATTGTAGAAGAGGATAACTGCAAGACCACATTCATGACTGAGTGGGATTCCTACACCTATCACATGATTTTGTTTGGCCTAAAAAATGCTCCAATTTTCTTATCACGAATTGTTATTGTAACCTTTCGAGAATATATTCATAAAATTTTAGAAGTTTATACAGATGATTTGACAGTCAACAACATGTTGAAAAAAACTCCAGCCTCTTGTGGGTAATGTTTGATCATTGTTGGCAACAAAAAATTTGTTTGAACTTGAAAAAGTGTATCTTTTTTATCCCTTTTGATACTCTACTTGGCCACTTTTTTGCAAGGATGGAGTATGCGTGGACTCGGCCAAAGTCATAGTTATTTTGAATACGCTGCCACGCACTAGTGTTAAGAAATTGTGTTCAACTTTTAGACATACAGGTTATTATCACTGGTTTATTTGCAACTATGCCTTGATCATTTCCCCTCTAGAAAAGTTGTTGAAGAAAGAGGAACACTTTGTGTGGATTGATGAATGTGATTATGCATTTGATTCCTTGAAGGGGAAACTTGCCAGAGATATGATACTGGTCTATCTTGATTGGAACAAAGAATTCCATTTTCACATCAATGCTTCTAGAATTATGTTGGGGACCATTCTAAATTAGCTAGGTGAAAGCAACTTAGATCATCATATCTATTTTGCTAGTAGGAAGTTTTCTACAATTCGAGAAAAGCTATACTACCACAGAGAGGGAGGCTCTTGCTATGGTGTATTCACTTCAGAAGTTTAGGCACTATTTACTTGGAGGGCCTTTTAAATTCTTCACCAACCATTCTGCGCTAAAATATTTGGTGAATAAACCTATTTTAGAAGGAAGGATATGCATGTGGCTTTTGTTATTTCATCAATTTAGCTTTGAGGTTATTGTCAAGTCGGGGCAAACTAATGTTGGGCCTGACCATATTTCCTGGCTAGAATTTGGGGAAGTAGGAGGATCAATGGATGAACAGTTTCCTAAAGCAGAATTATTTCGAGTTGGATCCATTCCTGATTATTTAGAAGATATCACTATGTTCCTTTCTACTAGTAGATGCCCTGACAATTAAACAACAACTCACAAAAGACATATGATGATCCATGCTACGAATTATGAACTCAATTCAAACCAACTATATAAGATGGTACTAGATCAAATCTTACAATGATATGTTCTGGGCCATGAGAATGAAGTTTCTTTATGGGAATGTCACTTCAATGTTGCAAGAGGTCACGTGGGAGGAAAAGCACCACGAGGAAAGTACTACAAGTTGGGTTGTGATGGCACACCCTATTCAAAGATGCAAAAGAGTATGCTAATAAGTGTGATGTGTGCTAGCGAGTTGGTCAATCATCACAAATAGATGAGCTTTCACCACATCTTGTTTGCGCAATACAAGCTTTTGAAAAATGGGATATTTATTTTGTGGGCTCCATCAATCCTCCTGTGTGACATTCTCATGCATGATATATTATCACCGCGACAAACTACTTAACCCGCTAGGCTGAAGCTGCAACTGTCAAGGATTATACAACATATACTGCTGCACAACTAATCTTTGAAAATATTACTACCATATTTGGATTTCCTCGAATTTTACCAACAATCAAGGGTCACAATTCATTAATGAGATTTCTGATAGGTTGCTTCAAAATTTTATGATTTAGCACCATAAGAGCAACCCTTATCATCCACAAGAAAATGGTATAGTCGAAGCCTTTAATAAGATTTTGGAGAAAGGACTTACTAAGATATGTTCTGCCAATAGGGACGATTGGGATGAGCAAATACCAACTACTTTATAGGCATACCATACCACTGTGAAGCGACTGCACAAACGCACTCCATTCCATCCTTTTTACAAACGATAAGTTGTGGTACCTATAGAGTTTATTGTCCCTAATATTTTTATTGCACAAGCCACTAAGATGACATATGATGAATCCATCGTAGAACAATTACAAGAGCTATGGGAATTGGATGAAGCGAGGTTCCTGACATATTTTCACCAAACTGTTGAAAAGGAATGACAAAAGTCCTGTCATGATCGACGCATAAAGAAGAAGTCCTTCTCTATTGAAGACCGAGTCTTTCTCTATGACAACAAATATCTAAAGCATCAAGGGAAATAAAAGTGCACTAGCTTGGCCCTTTCCTTGTTGCAGAGATACAAGATTCAAGCGTTGTCAAGCTTGCACAACTAGATGGAATTCTGTTGTCGGGATGGGTTAATGGCACACGCCAGAAGACTTTCTATGGCTAATAAAACTCTTAAGTAATTGTTCATCTCTGAAAGGGGGTCATAGTTAGGTTTAGGATTGGATCAGTCGTGTCAGTTTGGATGTTTAAGTAGTTTCAAAAATCACTGTTCTTGAAACCCGCCGCAATTGATTATGGTTGGGGAGGAGCATGTGTCAATTGTCCTCTCTGTCAAAGTTTGTAATAATTAGTATATTATTTTCAAGCCATCACTATAATATTTCCTGTAATACCCCCTGATAGATTTTGATTGTTTGTTTTTTAGCTTTGCCATCATTCCCCATTGATTGGTCATAATTATCATCTGCCTTTTGAGTCTTTTATGTCATCCACTTGAGGTTCGTGTCATGGTCATCATTATTATCCTGATTTGAATCGATTATGGGAAGTTTCCGTATTTATTAGTTAAACAGTCCAATCATCGACGTCGTGTCAAATTTTTCTATATAGTATGCATGGTGATGCTGAAATTATCCATTGTGAGAAGTTAGTTGGTCGAATTGGTCACCCTGGCTTCAGTGTCAATCTCTTCCATATCTCATTCTAAATCCAGGCCTCTTGTGAATATTTTCTATAGTCGTTGAGTTGTAGTCATGACCTGTGTATCTAAGCTTGATGTTCCTGCAGGTTTGTCAGATTCTCGCATTACATATATGGAGGATATTCTTGACAAGTATGAAAAGGCCTCGCTAGTTGATAATGAACTTCCTAATTCATTCCACTTCCTTGCACTCACAAAACCTTCAACAAAGAAAGATGGCAGTAATTATTCTTGGTTTTAAGTAGAATTTCAAGCATTACAAAGATCTACACTGATGAATCTACGAAACCTGCCTGTTTTTGGTACCACTGAAGCGACCATGAAGTATACCAAGTTTCTTATTAGTCGGTTGCATGGAGGGTCCTTATGGCATGATCCAGAGTACTCGATACATGCCAATGATATTCACAAGTTGATAAGGTTGTCCATTGCTGGTGTAGATGTCTCGTCCGCCTTTTAGAATACCTCCAAGTGAGTTAAGAAGAAATCTGAGGATAATTTTTACACTAAATATGCTACTCATTGAGGAGGTTGAGGGGCTATTATTTACATGATAAATAAGCCATCCATAAAATTTTCATGTCACATTATAGCTGGGAAAATTATGCATCACTACACCAAGGGTGAATACACCTTAGATGCCATTTTTGGTGCTGAAGCCTGCGACCGTGGGGAGCAACTGAATTGGTGTAGTTACTTGTTGAGTGAACTATTTACGACTTGTGAGGATGTTTATAAGTGGGCTACTTATTTTATTTATGTCTACTTAGTAATAACTATCGCCATGATGAAGTGGTGCGCACCCGAGGGTAGACAACCGACACCAGTGTTAGATGACTAGCCTTTGGCCCTTGCATACCTCCCATGGAGAACATCAAGTGATCCCAACAATAAGGAAGTTAATGAGGAATATTTCACCAATTAGTATGCCAAGATGGTGAGCGTCACAAAAAAAATCACCCAGATCCCATGACTGATTCTGGATGAATACTCTTAGGTTATTTGGTTCGACATTTGCCATGGTACTACCTATATTCGACCCAAAATTGTCAGTGCAGACCTTCTATATTAAGTCTCTACCTTTCTACATTTCTGAAGAAGACTTCCATAATGAGGTCTTCTCCTAGACAGGTGTCAGTTGTGAAATTTGGGATGGCAAGATTGTCTACTATTTTGAAGGAATGTTGTCGCATTCACCGCCTAAATAGATTCCCTCATCGTCCAGGAAGCACATAGCCAAGGATGTTCTCGCTCTTGTTTCAAATAAATTCAAAGAGATTGTTATCTCCACTTGAACCACTTTGCAAGCTTTCGGTCACTTAGTAAGTTCCATTCCCTACTCGTCTAATGTTCACGATGGTAGTCCCCTTAGCACTAACCCACTCAGGATGTTTCCTATTTCTTTCGCCACCATGGAATCTACTTTTTTCGCTCAACCAACAATGCCAGATTCTTATGGTTTTGGTACCCTCTTTCCACGAAAAGCTCAGAATAATCTGCCCCATCACCATTGCCAAATTGTGGACCTCACAAGTGAAGAGCCCTGAGGATTTATTACCAATTTTCCAATACTCAAAGAAAACCTTAATTCCACGCCTGTCATCTCTCCCCTATCTCATAACCCATCACCGTATACAACATCCCATTCCACTATGATCTCCAATATTCCAAATATAGACAACCCTCTTACCGTTGAGATCGAAATGGAAGTCGATTATGTCATTCATGATATCACTGAAAAAAAAACCCTGATGTCTCAAATGTGTATATCGATGTAATTACTATCATTGTACATGTACCTAGTGCCTTGCATCCAACACCAAGCCTAGATTTTTTCGTAGAAAAAATTGCGCAACTCAGTGAAGGCCCTGAGTAGTGCCAAGAAGTTTTAGGAATTGTGGCATAAACTTGCAATCTTGTCCCTTTGTTACAATTTCAGACTATCGAGGATATTCATACCCAATTCCTTAAGGATCATAGTCAAGAATGCGAGACCTCCCCACAGGGTCATTCTAAGAAGTCAGTGGCTAGTGGCCAGCCTCTGCAGGCATGGTTCCCTTTGCCCAATGCTATGTCATCTAATGAATTCAAAGTTGGTCTGCCTCACATTTGTTCAATTTCATTAAGGTTGCTTCTCATCAGGTAGAAACCCTGCACAATACTTTAGTCTTTGACCATGAACACTAATAACAACATGCGCTTTCTCTTATAGCTGAGCAAGATCAATTGCTTCATTAAAAGAAATAATTAGAGCTCTAAGTTGAAGATATCAATGCTAAATTTCAGCAGCTGTGGCTAACCATTACTGATGTGGTCCCTAATGTGGGAGAGGATTTCTCTACTTGTTCTCTTTCAGAATGTTGTGACCATATTGGAGCAGCTTGTAATGGACTTGTTGTTGTTAACCGAGAACTACGTAATACTATTGCAGTGGCTCAAAAAGCACTACCAAACGCAACCACCCAATATATTGCAGAAATTCAGCAGAAAATAGAATATGTCACTTCTCTTAAATATTCCCTCCATCATATTACCGGGGATGCTCAAGAAATCCTTCAGCAGGTTCAAGACTGGTTTGGATTCTCTGCAAAGAAGAATCTACCAGTATATGAGTTGCGTCAACAAGCTTAGCAGTTCTTCAATCAAGCTCTAGTCATGAAAGATCTCAATTGGCAGCAGGACATATTTTCTCATGTTGACTCATTGGAGAAACAAATTCACCAGGTTGAAGAAGAATCACGCGATACTAAATTTGTATTGCGTGACCTCAAACTGCCTACCCATAATCATTTTAGGAAGTTGCGGCAACTCAATGCCGATGCAAAGAATGAATGGCATGCCATCTTGAGTGCGTGGCCTGAACACCCTACTACCGAACTCACTACATTATTTCTTGATCAGGATACATTTCTATTGGATTCCTGGAGGTATATGGTCAATGAATGTTCTCAGTTCAAATCTGATGTTATACAGTTAGTATTTGAGTTGGGTCCTTCATTTAAAGCTAAATGAACGACACAAGAAGAAGCAACACAAGAAGGGGAACCACAACAACATACAGGAACAAAAGCGTCAACAAGGGATTTAATTGAGGATGAGTCAATAGATTATGGCTGGGGCATATTGGGTACTTCTCTTTGGGAACAGAAGTTTGGAAAATTTTGACAAAGTTTTGAATGGAAAATGGTTGCGTAGGAGACTACCGAAGATAGGAAAAGGAATAAGCTAAGAACATCTAGTTGTCGAGGATGACTGGAAAATGGTGCACAAAGGAAACATAAACAACAATTATGAAAATGTTCGTAGAGATAACCAAGTAAAGATAAGCATGCGAAAAAGTAGTTAAGGAAAAGTTAAGGTGGAGTTTAGCAGAGGACACCATGGAGGAACAAGCACGTTGGAGCTTGAAGGCACATGAGGTGATAAGAATTAGAACAAACGAATGAGATCTAGAAGAGTTGAAGGGAAGATGGTGGAAGGGGGGAGATCGAGAGTTTGTATTGAAATGTTGCTACCATGTTGTTCGAGGAATTTCATGTTGTTCTATATCTCTCTCTTTCTGAGTTCTATGATGTAATTTTATCCAACAGTGGCTGGCATTTTGCTTGTGATACCACTTGATAGGATGAAGGGATGTAATGATGTAATGATCTACATGTTAATGAAAAGGGAGTTGCAGGAACATTCTACGTGTTTGAACTATGATGGAATGATTGGACCCTTTAAAATTTTTCTTTAGTATGAGACCAAATGTTCTTTTTTCTTTCTACTTATGTTGTGGATCTATTATTTGTATGTATTAGATGATTCTAGATGAGAGACTTATAATATGACTACATGAAATGGTTTATTTGTTGTGTTGATCTTTGATGCCATGCCATAACTCCTTACCTTTCTAAGTCTCAACATGCCTTGAGTGAGACACCTCTCTTTCTTCATAAGTAAGGTGAAAGTATCAGTGTAATGCTAGACCACTACAGACTCTTTTGTTGTCGACGTGTGTCTGAACCCAGGGTCAACCTTTGTTTAAATTTTATTCTAACAAATGGTTTTGTTGTCAAGACCCTGAGTATTACCAAGGGATCTAGACCATGATATCAAGGATCCTAAGAGGAGATATTCAAGATTAGTGGCATGAGAAAGTCAATCGATTTGTTCTCTAGTAGGCATACTTACGCCAGAAGAAGTTAGAGTGGGTAAAAGAGGAGGTTCTATATGTAGAATCTACTGGTGACCAATACGAAATATTTTGGTGTAAGTTCCTTGAATAGCTTCACAATTTGTTGCATTAGTTGAAAATCAAGGGAGGGGTGAGGAATCTCCATGTATCTCCTCATACCTAGAGTACAATTGACTTAGCTAAGCTACATAGGTTGGATTAGGAACTGACGAGAGTCGTTGATTTCTGGGTACAATCAAACCTAGAGAGATGCATTATTGAATTCACTGTAGAAGATCATTTATCATTTTCCAAATTTGAGGCTATGTTTAGGTACGGGTTTCAGGGAAGGTTGTTGAAGGAAATCCCCCTCTAGATTAAATTTTTGATGGTGGAAGAAAATTTACTGTTGTTCCAAGGAAAAAATATGGCAGCTTAAAATGAGACCAACTACTAACATCTTATCTGTTTCCATCTTATATTAAAATGGTCACTAGTGCCACTGGTGTTGGTTGGGGCCAATAAACCATCGTGCTTGTCTTTGGATGATAAACCTCTTGCAAGTGACAAAATTCCTACAACTCATTTGATGAATTTTTTCTCGGGGAATTGAAGCTCGCAGACTGTATACCTAGCACGGGGTTGGAAAGTTATGAAACAAAGTCTCGTGACTGCCTATGATTTGGGAGGTTAACGTGAAGGCTCTTCTTTAGTCGCCAATAGAAAATCGATTTTATCATATAAGTATTCCAATTATTTCATGTGAGTTTCCAATGTTAAGCTATAGTAACCTTGTGAAGACTTGCAAATGGATTATTCCTGAGCTTAGAATTTTATTTACTTGTTCCTGGTGTCCAAATTAAAATTTACATAATTTGAAATTGTGTAACTTTCTTCTTCTTCTTCTTCTTCTTCTTCTTCTTCTTTTATGAAATATGTGTTAAAATCTACATGAATTGTATCATTTTAATTGTATAATACATAACAAATCGATGTGGTTACATATATTGAGCTCAACCTAGGCTGATAGCATGAAAATCAAGTTTTCGTACTACAACCCATCTTCTTAGTTTATACTTAGATCTCCATATGATCTCAACATAACCCAAAACTAAATTCAATACAAAATTCACAAAGAATTTAACTGCAAATCTCCCATCAACAGTTTAACCAATGATTCTTGGTCTCCACCATTTAACACATGCAGTAAATTTAATTTCACTAAATCTTCAATAAGATTTCTCTGCCCAATTCACACACATAGGCACTTAATTCTACCAATTCTAGATTTTAAGAATTCTTCAATGATCATGCACATAGACACTTCATACACAAAAGATATGAAACCTCATTTCATTACCAAAACCTATACATACAAAAATACTCAAAAACATTTGTTTCTCTCTATGAGCCCGATTTCACATTCATTTGGCCATTCTCTCATTGCCCATAGGCTTACAATAAGTAGAATTAAGAAATGCAATAGGTTTTCTCTATCCTAAAATCACTCCATAAATAAGATTTTCCTAAATCCTAAAATCCTCCATAAATCATATTTTTTAAATTTTAAAATCATTCAATCTATCCCTAGAACCTTTCATGCTTTTCAAGGTAGATTTGCTTTTTCCTTATAAACAAAATCTCAAGTATCCATAGCTTTTCTAAAACTATGAATCATCTAGTTCTAAAACTCATAAAATATACCAAAACACAATTTATTTATATAGAAGAATATAAATTCTTCTAAAAAAATCAAGACCCCATTTTTAAGATTTTCACATCAAAAATTTAATCGCTTGGAAACTCTAATGCTCATGCATCACAAGCCATATTTTATTTTCTTAAATTGCATAGCATACATCAAAAATAGATTGGGCCTCATCATTTAATTGTGCAAAACATATCATACCAACATGGTATGGTGTTGGGAATTTGGTGCAAAAATGGTCATTTTAATTGTGTTTTTTTTTACGGGTGGTTCACGGGGTGGCCACTACATCCATAGAAAATATGCGCAGATCAACCTCGAAGAGAATCTTCTAAAGCCCGTCAGCCAGACTAGCAGGGCCTAACCCCAAGGGCGTTGAGGCGAATTGACCCTATGACCTCCCGATCAACGAGGTACTTAACAACGGGGAATCGACCAGTTGAGCTAACCCTTGAAACTTCATTTTAATTGTGTTATATAGGTGCCAATTGTAATACACATATGCCAAACCATGTTGGGAATTCAGTGCATGCTTGGTCATTTTAGTTATGTTATATATGTGCCAAAATCATGATACACATATGCCAAACCATGTTGGAAATTCGACACAGACCTAGTCATTTTAATTGTGTTATATATATTCCAAAAGTGTTATATATATATATGCCAACATTGTGTTAGTATGCATTGATGGGGTCATGATAATAGATGTATTGCACACCCTTGCTGATACATAACATTAAGCATGATTATACACAATATGGAAATTGTGTTGACATATATGATGTTAAGCATTCTTTTCAATAGTATGGAAGGCATGCTAACACGTGAAGTTCAACATATTAATATACAACATTAAAACTGTGGTTATACAATATGAAACTATGTTGAATTCTTGGATATATATGATAGATGGAGGGGTGGGCCCCGTAATCTTATATATGATACACATTGTGTGTTTCACCATATCATTTGGAGATTATATTAATTTTAGTTTTGGTTTAAATGATATGGTTCATTTATAAATGTGACGTTTAATAATTGTTCATAACCATTGGTGTATGCAAACACATGGTTTATACAACATGGAGTATACATGTACACCTATTGCATTGAATATTGTGTATGCCAATACATTGTTTATACAACATGGATTATACATATCTAAAATATTAAATATTATTTATGTATTTATTTATAGGAGTTGTTTATGGAGGTGGAGGAATTGCCCAGACGTCAAAAGTGGCCGGAATCTGGGCAAAAAAATTTCAAAAAATCTTGTAGAGGTAGTGTTTGAATCATGTTTTTGATGGTGGAAATGGATTGAACACCATCAAAAACCTTCGGGGCACCTAAAATCTTGAAGTTTGATAGCTGTAACTTGGATTTACAAAAATCTTGCTGGATTTTATCAAAATATAGCCGAAATTTCCATAACTTTCAGGGAAAAAAGCAGCCTCGTTAGACTATGGCTTTGTCTATATATATGCACATATTTGTTTATAGGATTATAGGTACGACTTTTGGAACCTAGACCTCGATGGGGTGGAGGAGTGGGTCCCATTGGCACATTACAACACGCACATATTAATGTGTATTCATTGAAATAATTTTTCATTAATATAATTGTTCAAACAATTGTTTATATATATGCACACCCATTATTGTATAAACCCTTGGTGTGGATTTTATTATATATATATATATATATATATATATATATATATATATATATATATAAGGCATTTATTTAAACGGGACCGAGATGACTCAGTTCTACACTTAGGGTTTAGGGTTTTGTAGAACTGATTAGGGCCTACGAGCCCTAAACTATCTAGGATCTTACTAGATTTACATCAATTTGACTGTTTTGAGGACCCCTACTGAGGCTTCCACATATGTTCCTCTCTAATAGGGTTCCCACACCTTACACCCCTATCTTGTGAAAGCACACTCGATGTATCGACGACTCCACCTCATGACTTGGTTTACGTTTCCTCGATGTCCCCCTCCACCTACCCCTCGGATCAATGTGCTCTTCCCCAATCACATTCCTTTCCTGCAGATCCCCCTCTCCCTCTCACAACTCTATTAGGCTCCCTCCTTGAATCCCTCTCGCCTTCTATTGTTTCTCCCCTTTCACTTTCTCCTTTTTCGTTAAGCAGTTTAGAGTTAGTGGGCACATTTGTCTTTCTTACTCCCCCAAGCTCACCTTCTCCTCCTGATTTCCCATGTGACACTCTTACCCGAGAGATGCAAAGCAGTGGTACTTCCTCAAACTCCCAATCGTTTCCGCTACAGTTGGTATCAAAGACTATACAAAAATCAACCAATAAATGCATGAAGCGTAAGGCATATGAACCTAATCTAGTTTTAGGAGTTGATATCAATTTAAACGAAATATCCAAGATATAAGACACTATGGTAGTGGGCAGGTTAGCTAATAAGAGAATGGACATGGAAGTTGTGAGAAGTTTGACTACCAAACATTTCATTTCGGTGATAGGTTACTCACCCAGATGCATTATCATAGCAAAGGTTGGCTAGGTTGGCTCACACACTCTAGAGAGGATGTTGACAATCTTCTACATCAGTGATGGTAGTGGGGCTCCTAGGCACTCTTCCTAAAAAATGGATAGTGGACTTCGATGCTCCCTTTGAGTGGCTAATGATGGTTCTAATGTGGGTGAGACTCCCAACATTACCTTTGGAGTTATGTTCGAATGAGGTATTCCAAAAATTTGGGATTATCTAAGGGTTTTTTTTATATGAATATGACTCATCATACAAACGAACAAGCTATATGGAAATGACAAGGCTTCTTGTTGGTCTCAATTTGGCATCATGTCTCCCTGACTCAATTTCCATCAAAGTAGGCT
This sequence comes from Pinus tabuliformis, assembly GCA_031772625.1. Lineage (NCBI taxonomy): Eukaryota > Viridiplantae > Streptophyta > Pinopsida > Pinales > Pinaceae > Pinus > Pinus tabuliformis. Next base: position 534,826,676 of record CM062817.1, on the reverse strand, counting down.
AAAAAATCACAGGAAAGCTCTTGACTATGAGAGAATCCCATACAAGTGTGCCCGTTGTCACTCATACAAACATTTGGGGGAGGATTTCCCTAGTGGCAAGATAAAAAAAATGAGTTCATAAATTGCATAAGGGTTTGTATTTCGACAACACTCCCTCACACAATATCAAATATGAAGGGATTACAAACAAGGAAACCAATATTAACCCACCATTTGGTTTAGATGGAAGGAGGTCGATCGTAGTCGAAAATATGAAATGTACCCCTAAAGTAACTGCGAAGGTGCCTCAAGCTAATCAGGTAGTCGATCAAGAGAATTATCGAGGAAAAATGAAACAAGACCATCCTGCATTCTTGACTTTCTCATCAGGTATGTGGTATCATTTCTCCCCCTCCTTTCCTTCTTTATCTGCATATTAGATGTTTCACTCTGTTAGTCTTAGCAAAATTTCCCTCTTAAGGATCTGACTAAATGATTTGTTCCCATCCCCTCACCTTCCCTTCCTTTTCTCCCCCCTTCCCCCTGTTATCCCTTCCTCTCGTATCACCAATTTTTCCCTTGTCTCAGAAGACTCTTTTCCCCCTCTTCCTTTTGTTTTGATCAAACATCGCTATAACCTTCACTCACTATTAGCTAACTTGATCAAAATCGATTAAAAAAGGTGGTTTTTAACCCTGAGTTGGGGGGAGTTATTGGATTTATTGATGACCTATTACCTCAAGGCTCAGGCAAGGGTAGGAAGTTCCTTAGCAAAGAACAAAGCTCCTTAGAGATAAAATGGGGAAGCAAAGGTCTATTATTGGGGCTCTTAGAGTAGCTAGCCATGGGAGGGTTTTAGAATGAGACTCCTTTCTCTTAACATTCAAAGGCTAGCCAACCCCTCAAAAACCTTGGCCTTGAAGAGGCTAATTGCATCCCTCTCGCATCACATTATTTTTCTACAAGAAACTATGATGGATTGTCCTAAGGCAGAGTCCCTTTTATCTCCCCTCCTCCCATATTGGTATTTTCATCATATTGATGCTTTAGGGAAATATGGAGGTTTGATCAGAGGCTTAAATTCCACTCTTCTACATTGTTCCTTGGCATGGGCCTCTAGTTATTGTATTTCTACCACTTTCACTATAATAGATGATATTTTTACATTCACTGGACTCAATGTTTATGGGTCATATGTGGAAAGGAAATTATTACGAGAAAACATTTTTAGACTCCCTCTTTGGTTCGTAACTAATATGCCTTAGGGGTGACCTAAATTTTACATTAGGGTAATCTAAAATTTGGGGCCCCTTCATGCACCCTGATTCAACGGCGCATTATTATGTGGAAAGTATTGAGAATTCAAGATTGGAATATGTTCTCCCTGCAAACAATCTCCCAACTTGCTCAGACAACATAACTGATCCTTCATATATTACCAAAAGGCTATATCATTTGCTCATCACTAAGAATTTTCTGAACCTAGTCAGACAACATAATTGATCCTTCATATATTACCAAAAGGCTAGATCATTTTCTCATCACTAAGAATTTTCTGGACCAACCCTTTCATATTCGTCAATGGGTAAACTCAGGGGGGGGGGGGGGGGTCTTAGATCATTATGGGCATGATCCATAGCTCACAAAATCCTTTATGACCCTTTAAATTGAATCCCATCTAGATTTATCCCCCTTCTCTCATCGAAAAAATTAAGGCACAGTGGGTCCCCTTCGATCTAGCTCAGGGATCACCCCCTCCTATCCAATTTCAAGAAAATTTAAAAAATTCCAAAAAAATCATCATGCAATGGAATTAAGAGAAGAAATGCCAAGACATAAAGTCTCTAGTGAAAATAGAAGAAAAATTCAAGGATCTCCTGATGAATAGGGATCACTCCTCACTCTTTGAGGATCAATTATCAGTCCAAAAAGACATCAAATTGAGGAAGAGAGCCCTCCTTTGTGAAAATGAGTAACAATGGCATATGAAGGGTAGAGCTTTGGTTGCAGTCTGGTGACAAAAACACAAATATTTCACATAATTTCAAGTCATAGGAAGGCCATGAACACTATTTGGGAGATCAACAAGGTTGATGGATCAAAATCCATCTCTTTCAAGGATATCTCAGATGAGGGTGTATCACACTTCAAAGATATCTTTAAATCACCAGGAAGAGAAAACATAGACAAAATATTCCAACTAGTAGCTTTTTTCCATGTTTTATAGATGATGATGATGATAATCATGATTTAATGAAGGAAGTTACAAATCTAGAATTGGAGGCTATCCTCCATAACTTCCAAAAAGATAAAAGTCTTGCTCTAGATGGGCTCTCTCTTGAATTTTACTTAGCCTGTTATGATTTTATTGGAGATGTTCTGCGACGGGTTGTGGAATATTCTAGAGAGCAAGGAAAAATCCTTGACCCTTTCAATTCCACATTCATCACCTTCATCCCCAAATTTGATAAACCTAGTTCCTTTGATCAATTCTGGCCCATCTCTCTTTGTAGCTCTATCTACATGATTATCTCAAAAATGATTTCCCTTTGCATTAAACCCATCCTATTAAATCAAATCTCCATATAACAATTTGGTTTTTTTAAGGATAAGAAAATTCACTAAGCTATTGGGTTAGCACAGGAGGGTCTTCATTCTATTCATACTAAGAAGCAAATGGTTGTTATATACAAGGTGGATTTATCTAAGGCGTTTGATAGGGTGGATTGAATTTTCATTAGACTAATTCTTTTAAATCTAGGTTTCAACCCTCTTTTTGTATCTTGGATCTATAGTAGTAATACCACATATTATATGGCCCTTTTAGTTAATGGACCAACTTCCCCCTTATTTAACCCCTAGAGAGGGCTTAAACAAGGATGCTCCCTATCCCCTCTCCTCTTCCTATTGGTATTCGCGTTGTTATTGATTCAAAACAATGACACCTTATAAAAGGTATTGATATTTCCTTGGATTGCTCGATTTCACACCTTCTATTCATGGATGATATCATCATATTTCTATTAATGGATGTCGATAGTCTCCTTACTTTAAATCATATTTTGGATTTATTCTCTATGGCCACAAACATGATGATCAACCATGAAAAATTCTCTTTGAATGGTAATTCCCTTAACCCCAAGAATAATGATAGTGCCTCCATAATCCTCTTTGTCACCCCGTCTCATTTGGGAGAACCTTAAAAATATATTGGATTCTTTTTAAAGCCTATTATCTATTGAAATAGGGATTGGGCCTAGTTCATTGCTAAGATTGAACTCTTAAAAAATTATTGGTTTAACAGATGGCTGTCAAGAGCTAGTAGTTTCATACTTTATAAAGTAGTAATATAGGCTATTCCTATTTATGAGGCATCCATCTCATGTGATCCTTTGGGTATCTTACAAAAAATCAAGAAATTATGATTAACATATCTCTGGGTAGGGAAACATGAATGCCACCATTTTCCCCTTACAACATGGTCCTCCATTACTGTCCCAAAGAAAATTAGAGGTTTGGGATTAAAAAATCTCAATTGGTTCTCAAAGGCACTCACTGCAAAGGGTGTTTGGAAACTTATTTAGGGCTCTGGGCTCAAATAATGGCTAAGAAATATATATATCCCACTTCAATATTGGATTGGATCATAGCTCCAAGAAGATCTCCATCTTTAGGATCTTTGGTCTATAAAGCTATAAAAAATTATGCTTCTTTCATTCTCCATGGCCTTCGATGTAAGGTGGGGGATGGTACAAAACTTCTTGTTGGGAAATACCCATGGATTGGTAATGGGGGCTCTCATATACTTTCTCAGAAACTCATACAAGTCCTGTATACGCATAGAATTTATCTCTAATTTCAGGCGTCTATTCATAGGGGTTTGATGGGCCTACACGAGTGGAAAAGGGTGGAAAAACTACACTTGGAAGGGGACTTGACTGTTGAATGGAATATGTACACTAAATCCCTTCGTCACAACCTTGTTTCTCTCTCGCCATCTGAGGACACCTTAGTTTGGTCCTTTACTCCCTCGAGCATATACAATCCAAAATATGGTTATTTCTCATTAGCTCATCAACCATATGTCCACCCTCCTTGGTGGGTACACAATCTATGGAAATAATCATGCTTTCCAAAAAATAAATTATTTATGTGGCTCCCCTTATAAGATAAAGCGGTAGCTTGGGAGATCCTTAAAAAATGGTCCTTCTGTGGGCCTAGCTAATGCTCTCTATGCTTAGAAAATGTTGAATATATCCCCCATTTATTCATAAAAGTCCCTTTTACTATTATATTTTGGGAAGAGGTAAATAAATATCTTGGAAACATCCTATTATGGTGCAGGGTCTCAGTAGATGAATGCCTCAAAGGCTGGTTGGGAAGAAAATCTCCAAAAAAACATTCAATTGCTCCCAGTGATTCTCTGTTGGGGCATCTAGCTGGAGAGAAATAGTTCCATGTTTGGAAATCAATGTCAATCTTTCATCTAAGTAACTGTAAAATTTCTTGCTTTACAATCATTCATTCCACAACCTACCTCTACCACTCAATACAAAAATATGATCAGAGTGGAAATATTGAAAAAAAAATCCATGGGATTCTTTTGATGGTGCATCTCAAAAAACTCCATCTATGGGAGGCGCAGGGGGCACCATTCATTTGACCAACTCACATTTCTTCTCATTTTCTTGCAACATTGAACATGCAACAAACAATTATGCAAAGTTGTTTTCTCTCAAGCTATTATTGTAGTTAGCTTCTTATCTACATCTTCCTAGGATCAATATATATGGAGAGTCTTTGGTTGTTATAAAATGGATGTAAGGAACTTACAAGCTCAAAAATTACACGCTCCTTCCACTCTACCAAAATGTTCTTCAAAAAACAAGGTCCTTTCCTCACTTATGTTTCAAACATATCTACAAGAAATATAACCAAGCTTCTGATCAAATTTCAAAGAGAGGATTGGCACTGGATAAAGGACAATGGGAAATCCAAGAGAACAATGAAGGCACCATCTATCCCCACCATCTATGCTCCTGGGCATAACTAGCACATTAGTTTTCCTCAACATCTCATATGTTTCCAAAAATGTCAATTTTCGATAAACGATATTGATATTTCTAAATCTTTCCTATTCCCTAAAACTATTATATTTTTGATGAAATCTACAGGAAACATGCTTCTACTTCGGGCAGGATCAACTCGGTATCATGGATCATATATATATATATATATATATATATATATATATATATATATATATATATATCTATCTATTTCTCCAGCATAACTCTTTATAATTTTTGTATATTATGATTTAGAAAATACATTCAATTGTTTTTTGTGCTTATAAGCAATATTTTTTGTATCAATGCAAAGGATGTATATGCATATTTTTGCGTCTATTGATCATAGTTCATTTCAGGCCAAAGTGCCATATGAATGTTATGGAATCTACTCTTAATGTATTTTATGTTGACTATAATAAAATATATGTTTTTTTCATATATATATAGATATATCGAAATTGTGTAGTAAAATCATTGATCCAAAAATTGAACCAAATTAAAAAGAAAAAACCACCTAAGTGCCACTTGGAATATGAGCGTTAGCAAGGCCAACATTAATAAAATAATAATTCCCTTGAGAAACACTTTTAATCCAAATTTTGGTTCATCGAAAGAGTTTTCATTTCGAAATTGTGTAGTAAAATCATTGATCCACAGGTTGACCCAAATAAAAAAGAGAAAACCACCTAAGTGCCACATGGAATATGAGTGTTAGCAAGGCCAACATTAATAAAATAAGGATTGCCTTGAGCAACACTTTTAATCCAAATTTTGGTTCATCGAAATAGTTTTCATCTCGAAATTGTGTAGTAAAATCATTAATCCATAGGTTGACCCAAATAAAAAAGAGAAAACCACCTAAGTGCCACATGGAATATGAGTGTTAGCAGGGACAACATTAATAAAATAAGAATTGCCTTGAGAAACACTTTTAATCCAATTTTTTGTACATCTAAATAATTGTCTCGTCGGAAATCTCTCACTGTGTTGGACTTGATAATCACATTAATAACTATTTCTGCAAAGTATTTAGATGTTTCCATTTTGAAAATAATTGAGAAATTTGAATTAAAACATCAAACCTCCCATAGCCCATAAAAATACAAGTGATATGGTAGGTAGTGCTACAAAGTGGTATCAAATCCCAAGTTCAACACTCAGATTAAATGGGCCTTTAAAATTGAAGATTCACGAATAAAAATATAAATATATCATAACAAATGCACCCATGATTATTATGAATGAATACTCTATTAGCATGTTGAAATGATATGTTATATTTGATTGATAGGTACATGTGTGTGACAACATAGATCAAGTGGCACAAATTATAGTCTAGAAGTAAAAGATGAGCAACAAGATGGTGCAATATAGTATAGACATAACCCTGTATAATCAAGAGGAGGAATCCATGAGAAGAGGGTGGAAGAACATTCTCCTAACTTGATGGACACCCTTAGGATTTTGAAGGCCAGATTGAGTTGCAAGGAAAATAAAAAAAGAATCACTAGACCTCAGGAGAAACAAACAAAAGTGAAAATGATGATGTTACAAAGCCATTTAAACTTGTAGAGACAAAAATGATATGAGCCTCATGCCAACTACCTGGACAAATACAAATATAGGAAAATCCCCATTGAGATAGAGAGGCATGGATTTGAAGTTGATAGAGAGAAAGAAAATAACCCAAAAAGGAACAACCCAACTAATGAAGATACTCTGAGAGGTGAAATGACATGGAACACCCCATAGATAATATCATACAACCCTGATTAGTCATCAAGAACGACAGCTCAAATACATTATTAACATGAAAGGAGTGAAAAAATTTGAATACTAGAGGAATTTAAGAAATAAAATCCCCCTACCTTCGATAGAGAGAATAAGAAAGCTAAAGAGGTACACACCTAATTAATGGGGATGAAGAAGTATTTCAGAGTACACAACTACTCTAAAAACATGAAGGTTAGGGTAGGATAGGAACATCCAACTTAAAACGAAAAGTAGATATATGGGAGGACTTAAGCAATGTCAAAACCATTTGAGAGAGGGAGTTGTCATGGAGTGAATTTGACAAATGTTTTTGGGAGAAGTATATATCAGTGAGGTATTAACATGCTAAGGTCAAAGAGTTTCATGAACTCAAGTAGGGACAACTTATTATAGATGAGTATACAAATAAATTTTTAGAACTTTTGAGGTATGTACCTTATATCAAGGATGAAAAAGTAAAAATTCAAAGATCTGTCAATGGGTTTCCTCATTAATTTATAGACCATATCGAGTTCAATGGACTCAAAACATTGGAAGACACTATCTAAAACACCTAATACTACTATGAAAAATCCAGACACAAGACTGCGAATCAAATTTATTGGAAGAATATATATTGGGGAAAATTCAAAGGCAAAGGATCCAAATCCTTCGGGCATAAGAAATTGGGAAAAGGGGGAAATTCCCCACTCATGCCAAAGGTGATATCGAACAGACACATCCCACTAACAGAGAGTAACTCTCCAAACCAGCAAGAAAAGAAACTGAGGGGTACAAGAAACTTCAATGTTTGAACTATGGAGGAAACTACCTGTGAAGGGATCACACTCAACCACATAATCAGAATGACAAGAGATTTGTAAAAACCCCACCTTAATCTCAATGAAAGCATTCACTTTCTAATGCAATGTCCCATGTATAGTTAGAGATATGGGATGATTTTTATTATCAATTTTTTTGTCTTCAAAACCAGTAATAAATGTCACCATTATATTCATCTCGGCGAGACATTTCCGGTGATATAAGATTTCACCCCATCCGACCTCTAAATCAAGAGTTATAAATCTTGAAAGTTTTCCACTGCCTCATCATCCTTCTACCATGTGGTAGCCCAGTCAGCCTCTTACATCCACTTTAAGTGGGTGTACAAGTTTCCAACCCATTCATGGAATGGGTCTCACAATTCACTTATTCATGAAAGCCTTTTCGTCTCCTAGGCTTTGTTACTCGACCTTCACCCTTGTGCATTCTATGTTTGCTCTGGGGAAAACCTCTCGGGCTGACCTATTGCGTGGGTCTACCAGTGTACAAATAGATGGAAAGTTGGCCTTGCGTGTCTGTTAATGCAAACTGAGCTTACATCATCCCGCCCTGTTCAATGTGTGCTTCACGTTATTCTTTTGGGGAATACCCTTTGGGATTATGTGTAGTGTGGGTCCACATTTCTTTGCGCTGTCTTGCTCACAATGGTCCACCTCCATTTCTTCTACCATGTTTTCCCGACCCAAGTTAGCCTGACACTTCTGTAGATGTTACTCCTTGTTACCTTCGAGAGATGGGCTTTGGGATGACAAATCTTGTTGTTATTTGTCGTGCCAGTACCTTCATTTATGTAGACCCACCTTGAGGTTTTTCAAGTTGTGATAGAACTCCTACTTGGGTATTGGGTCCTTTCATTACCCAATACGAAGACCTAAAATCACCTTGAATTTCTCCACTCTACCGACTCTGCCATGCTAGCCCAGTCCTTGTTAGTCTGGGCATTCCTCTTGCATGACTTTCTGTGGCTTTAAGGATGTAGCATCTGATCTTAGATTGTCCTAGGTGTTTCATCGATCGTTGATCTATCACACTTATTCTCGATTGTTGATTGCACAAGCTCTAGCTCTTGGTCTCGCATGCAGTCATATAGGTAGCATTCAGACCTTGAATCCAATTCTTACTCGACCTAATTCCCATGTCACGACCATGGATAAGTTTAGAGGCTAAGGAAAGGGATAAGGCTTCTACCTGGTTTTCCCTTGATCCATCTGCGAACGATTACAACCGCCTCAAAGACTCATCAGTATTCCACCAACACTATTTCAATAAGTCGTGAACAAACCAACCACTCAACATTTTCTATGTTGAGGCTCTATCAGGCCATCCAAATAAGATCTAAATGATCAAAGACTATATGATTAAGTCTTACGCCTATGTTTTGTAGGAAACCAATTACGGAAAAGACTTCATTTAGGGCTCGACGAATGATCCAGATTGGATCATTATATTGTTTTTCTTCCATCTCGATGCATTCATAGTGGAAAAAGTGGAGGAATCATCAATTGGGACTATTTTTTCTGGCGATACCTAGTTTGGCGAAATGAGGTCTGAAACCTTATAGGAGAGTTTTGAGGCATCAAAAATGATTTTTAGGGGTAAAAAATTCTCTCTTTAGCGCCACATCTTTTCATGTTGTTCTACACACATATATCTTTCCAACGGTGCAAGAAGTGCATCAATCGCAGTCCGTATGCAAAAGTTATGCCACTCACAATTTGACCTTCCTGTTTTCACATCTATAGTTCGGGAGGATGCCGCGTCAACCCCGTTATTCATGTAAAAGGGGCTAGAAATGTATTTTTGATTTAAAATACTCTAGAAGAGTCTATATTGTAAATGTAGTTAAGAGTTAATCTAGTTAAACTTAACCACTAGTAGGCTATTGGATTGTGTTATAATCAAGCCACTAGGAGGAAGAGGCATTCCATTCTTTCGAGAGAATTTTGTTCCATAGCTGAGAAAAGATAGCCATAAGAGATAGGAGGTAGATCGCACAGAGAGGATCTATGCAGTTTAGTAGCCCATGGGCCATAACCATTACTTCTTTATACCCGTAACCATATTTCCAGACAGATAAAGAGAGTGAAGCAACCTCACCTTCGAGTTGGTCTGAAAGGGTTTCCCAAAGGATATCTTGTGTCTTATGTGTGTGTGTGATCTTATTTTATCGTTCTATATTTTTTTTCATAATTTCTATTCACATGCATGCACTAATTATAATTAAATTTACAGATCTAGAAGTTTTAATAAAATTATAATAGTGTAAAAAATTAGAATTTTAATATATTATTATCATATATGTTGTGATGAACTATCCAGTGGAATATCGGTGGTAGTTTACGGATCATTTTGGTATCAGATCAGGTTTATTTGGGTATTTTTTTGAGATTGCAGAGATCTAGATCGATGGGGCCGAAAAGTATAAAACCCTAATCATGGCCGACGAATATCTAAACGAACCTTGTGATCCTACAGACATGAGGTTTACGAGGTTGGAACAAAGAGTCATAGATATCAACCACACTGTAAGCCTCCTCATTGTGGATTTTAATAGCACGCTGGGCATATTTGGAGAACATGGGGGTTTGAATGTAGAGGAAAAATGTGAACGGGGATCAAAAGATTGAGGAGAAATGGAGAAACAATCAAAGAAAGAATCTAAAAAATATCAACCCGATTTGAGTGCCATGAATCAATCCCTATTTAAAATGGAAGAAAAAGTAAATATGAAGCCATACCATAGTGAGATCATTAGTCTAAAGCTGAACCATTGGTTGCAGCAACTAGAAGTTTATTTCAATGTCCATCAGATTGAGGAAGGACAAAAAATATCATTTGCGTGGCTTAAATTGGAGGGCCATGCACTGACTTGGTGGAAGAGCCACACAGAAACCTTGAGGTTGGAGGGAGAACCTCTAGTGACTAAGTGGGAAAATTTTAAAACCCTCATTAAGTCACAATTTTATCCCATTGGGTACATGGAGGACTAGTGGATCCGGTGGAATTACTTCAGGAAAAAGTTGAGCCAAAGCATGCAGGAGTACACCATGAAATTCAGAAAAATGTATATAATGTTGTGTATCTCTCCAAAGAACCAAAATGTACTCCTCAAGTATTTGGGGGGCCTACACCACCATCTACGTGAGAAAGCATTGCTATTCATGCCCAAATCAGTGGACGAGGCTTGTGTACAGGCATAGTACCCAGAGAACATAGGCATGAAAATAGCACAAACAAATGGATAAGAGCAAAAGGAGAAATAGGAAGATGCTAAGGAGAGGAAGAAGAAGGAAAAAGGGGGAAAAGATAAAAATATGGCAGCTACAACACACCAGTGAAAATATCCTAGCAACCACTACAACATCGATGGCCATATAGAGGAAAAATGTTGGAAGTTGCATCCAGAGCTAAACCTGAAGAAAAAGAAGAAAGATAATAAGAAGAAGAATCTCATGGCCACAGATTCGAGCAACCAAGTTGAAAGAAGCTTGGATGTGGATGAGAAGATCTTCTGTACATCAGTGTAGAAGGACGTGAATCTAAGTATCCTTCAACAAAGGGAAGAGAGAAATGACCAAACTCTTCCATATAAAGATACAGGTCCAGAAGACAAAGATTGATGCTCTGTTTAACTCAGGACCATAGGAAAATCTCATTGCAGCGGAGCTTGTCAAGAAGTTGGAGCTGGAAGGTTGTGATCATCCAAACCCATATCCGCTGGGATGGGTAAATAAAGATGCAGAGTTGAAGGTAACAAAACAATGTAAAATTAGATTTTCTATCAGTGTTGATTTTATTGATGAATTAGATATAGATGTGGTTCCCATTTATGTATGTGGAGTCATGTTTAGGAGTCCACACATGTACATGCGAGATGTAATATTCATGAGGAGAGAAAATTAGTATCGACTTGCCAAGGATGGAATTTTTTTTATTATGAACGAGCACAAAGGCAAGTAGAAAATTTCACTAGTCACTGCCAATGAAGCCAAGAAATTGATTAGTTCCAACAAGAAGTATAATTTATTGTTTTTAAGAGAAAGTTAATATGAAGAGGATTCAATAAGAGGCAAGGCATCCATGGAGGAGTGTAATAAGAAACAAAAACAAAAATTGGAGTTATTACAAGAATACATGGATGTGTTCCAAGAGCCCAAAGGGTTACCACCTAAGAGAGAAGTGGAACATGAGATACAACTATTGTCAGACTCCCCATTGTGAAATATTGGGCTATATAATCAGTCTGTTATAGAATCAAGTGAGGTGAAGAAACAATTGCAACAGCTACTAGAGCAGGGTATCATTCAACCAAGTATATCTCCATATGGGTCACCCATCATAATTGTGCCAAAGAAGGATGGGACTTGACGGATGTGTACAAATTACAAGGAATTGAATAAAATCACGCTCGAGAATATATACTCCCTACCCCAGATAGGTGATCTGCTAGATCAGTTGCAGCAAGCAAAGTACTTCACCAAGCTAGACTTGAAGTCTAGATATCACCAAGTTTGAGTCAAAGAATAAGATACATGAAATACCGTCTTCAAAACTAGGAAAGGTTTGTATGAGTGGTTAGTTATGCCATTTGGCCTATGTAATACACCAACTATAGTTATGATATTAATGAATGATGTAATGCACCCTTTTATAGATTCATTTGTTATTGTCTATTTGGATGATATATTGGTATATAGTGCTACACGGGAAGAACATATTTCACATTTGACACAGGTGCTAGAAAATTGAAGAAGCACCAGCTGCTAGCAAATCTCAAGAAGTGTGATTTTGTGCAACAATCCTTGGTGTATTTAGGGTATGTGATCGGTGGAGGATAACTGGAGATAGATCCTTCCAAGATGGAGGCCATCATGAAATGGTCGGTTCCTACTAATGTTTCTATGATCAGGAGTATCATTGTGACAACATGGTACCTAAGGAAATTCATAGCCTTATTTTCTGTGGTAGCAACACTGCTCCACACCATAACAACAAGTGGTAAGTGTTTCCAATAGGGAAAAGTTCAGCAAAAGGCTTACGAGGAGCTAAAGAAGAAAATCGGTCAAGCACCAATTCTGGCATTACCAAACTTGCAACAACCCTTTGATGTGGAGATAAATGTGAGTGGGTATGCTATGGGAGTTGTCTTAATGTAGGGCGGAAGGCATGTATGCTACCATTCTGATGTATTTCACAGGGCAATCCTTAACTACCCTACCTACGATAAGGAGATATATGTCATGGTGCAAGTTGTGAAGAAGTGAAAGAATTATCTAATGGGATAGGAGACAATAATCCACATAGATCACCAGCCGTTACAGTACTTGCAGGCCTATAGTAATCTACAACAGACCAAGCATTATAAGTGGATGTGGTTTTTACAACAGTGTCATTTGGTGATCAAGTATAACAAGGGCAACACAAACAAGTTGTTGAACATGATTTCAAGGCCACCCACATCAAATATGACAACTTTTGGGACTCTTATGCACATGTATCCATTAACCCATGATGCATACAGAGAGGCTTATTCATAAGATGAGGACTTCAAGGAGGTGTATCAGAAGTTGGAGAGTCAAAGTCATGTGCATGATGGCATCAACACCATTGACTACCATCTCTAGGATGTGTTACTCTACAGGATGGATAAGCTATGTGTTCCTAATGGCAAGATACTACAACTGATTAGAGAGGTTCACACCTCTAAGGTTGTAGGACACTTTGGTGTAGGGAAGACCATGGCTAACTTGTAGAGGTATGTGTATTGGCCCAAGATACAAGAGTCGGTACCAACATGCCTAGCAATAGGAAACAGGATCTATATCATCCCTTACATGTACCTACTCTTCCTTGGGAAAGTATTGCCATGGACTTTGTGGGTGGTTTACTGACAACTAGGAAGGGACATGACTACTTGTTCATGGTAGTTGTCAGGTTCAACAAGATGCATGTTCTGATGTCTTGTATAAAGACCATCAATGGACAAGAAGCAACAAACTTGTTCTTTGGATAAGGCTAGGTGGACTTTGGGATACCAAGGAGCATCATTTCAGATAGGGATACAAGATTTCTCAGTGCATTCCGGACGACATTGTGGGAGAATATGGACACAAAGTTGAAGAGATTTACAACATTCCACCCACAGATAGAAATAGTCAACATGACTTTGGTGCAGCTTCTGAGAGGATACAACCATAATAATATGAATACTTAGGATGAAACTCTGGTATATATACAACATTCTTACAATAGACAAGTCCACACTTCTACAGGAGAGTCCCTTTTTGAGACTTGTTTTGGATATTTTCCACCTTCGCCTTTGGATATTGCATATGGACAACAAAGAGTAGTGAGGGAAGATCTTACAGGAGATGCTTTTAGGGCTGAAAATTTTATAGAGAAGATCAGGAAAATCCATCTACAGGTACAAGACACACTGCAGAAGTCACAAGAGAAGTATAAGGTCAGGCATGATCAACACAGAAAAAGAAATTGTTCAAGGTGGGAGACAAAGTATGGCTACAATTAAACAAGGAGAGTCTACACGGGTCTGATATGGAAATAAAGGCTCTAAGGTATGGTCCCTTTGAGATACTGGAAAAAGTGGGTGATAATGCTTATCGACTCAATTTACCATTGTATATGCCCATTTACTCAGTTGCGCATGTGGAGAATTCGAAACTCTATGAGCCTTCCATTCTAGATTAGGAAGATGAATATGCCCTACCTTCTGTGGAGGATTTGGCACCAAACTCTTAGGAAAATTTGATAGAAGATACAATTTTGTAGAAGAGGTCCAAAACTACAATACATGGGCAACATGACCTTTGGCAGATTTGGTTGAAGGGAAAAATTCTAGGCAAAGTTAAATGGTACACTAGAGAGAAGGTGGAGGAAAATTTTGCTCACCTCATTCATTAACATATTTTTGGGGACCAAAAGCCTCCCAAAATGAGGAGGTGTGATCCAGATTGGATCATTATATTTTTTTCATCCATATTGATGCATTTAGAGTGGAAAAGTGGAGGAATTAGCTCATGGGACTATTTTTATTGGCGGGACCCAGTTTAGCGAAACAAGGTCTAAAACCTTCCAGGAGAATTTTGAAGCATCGAACGACGTTTTTTGGGGGTTAAAAATTTGCTACTTATGCATGCACTTTTTCATGCTGTTCTACATACATAGATGTTTCCAATGGTGCAAGAAGTGCATCAATCAGAGTCCATATGCAAAATTTATGCCATGCTTAAGTTGACCTTCCTTTTTCACACCTATAGTTCAGGAGGATGCCACATTAGCCCCCATTATTCATGGAAAAGGGACTAGCCACGTGTTTTTGATGTAAAAGACTCTAGAAGAGTCTATATTGTAACTCTAGTTAAGAGTTTGAGTACTCAAAATTAACCACTAGTAGGCTATCGAGCTCTGTTATAACCGAGCCACTCGGAGGAAGAGGCATTCCATTCCATAGCTGAGCAAAGATAACCAAGAGAGAGGAGGTAGAGAACATAGAGAGGATTTGTCCATTGTAGCAACCCATGGGCCACAAGAATTACTTCCTTGTACTTGCAACCATATTTCCAGATAGAGAAAGAGAGCGAAGTGGCCTCACCTTCTAGTTGGGTTTTCTCCTGAAAGGGTTTCCCATAGCATATCTTGTGTCTTATATGTGTGTGTGAGATTATTTTTCCATTCTCTACTTTTTTTCATAATTTCCATTCGCATGCATGCACTAATTACATTTAAATTTAAGATCTAGAAGTTTTAGTAAAACTGTAATAATGTAAAAAATTAGAATTTTAATATATTATTATTAGATCTGTTGTGATGAACTGTCTAATGGAATATCCACGACAGTTTATGGACCAATCAAGATGGTTCTACTTACCCATACATTTGATCTTAAATCTGGTGTTTTTCGTAAGGGATTTCTCCATTTCCGCATTATGCGCCATTCACGACTAGACTCGACCATGGCTTGGTTGTGGAGTTTCTACATACGTCTAGAATTGCATCATAGTTAAACCATATCCATTTAGGTTTTATGAGCACACTCTGATGCTATCCCTCCTGAGATTACAACAAGGTTTCCCTCCTTGGGTTCGTGGTTTCTGTAATATAAAATATTGATTAAGTACTTGTCCACCCAGGCCAGGGACTTATCCATTCAACCCTTCATAAATCCATAGTCCCTTAGTTCCTCTATGTCTTACGAGGAACAATTCAATCTTATCTTCGAGGTCTAAAGGCCTCTCATGAAGAAAAAACAAGCACAATAAGAAAATAAGAGTAACCAAGAGGCATAAGGTGCCAAAAGGGCCGCAAGGATATCTTCACTCCTCAAGGGAACATGGAATCATCCCTTTAAGTCCATTTACAAGCATAAGCCTTATATACAGGCACATGATGGATAATATTATGAGCCTATAATAATTTCATTCTGATCGACAGGAATTTGAGGCATAGGTTACAGAAATGGTTGTTAGATACCCTCTACTACAGGCTTGGTGACTCCTGAAGAGCCTCCAATGCTCACACCATACACCACCATACTACCCAGTGGGTACTACACCCACACTAGTGGTTGTATAGACATATGTAAGCATTATGTGTGTAAAAGATAATGATATAACATTCATGAAGGAATTTGGAGGCAATATATTAGAAAATTAAACAATACTTGGATACCCACTAGTAGGGCACTAGTCAAACAATGCACCATGGCTATAGCCATCCATTCCAGTAGGGTTTTACCACGCCATATCCACACAAAGATAACATAAAGAATATGGAACTAAGCCTTGGGAGACTTAACATCACCATATGCATAACAAGGATGCAACATTATGTGAATTACGAGGGCACAAACTAATTCATTCCAACTCATGAAGCAGAACCACCCATAACACATAGTTATAATTTTATTTAGACTTGAGCCTTATTAATATGAGAATACAAATTGAACTCAGATTACCACACAAATACATAAGTATTATTATAAAAACTTGAAATCAACATAATACACAACATTGTAATAAAGAAGGATTCCCATACGAAGTATAGTTGGATTTGTAACCTTGCCATGACACATTATTCTAATGCCTTTAGATCAATGACAACACCATGTTAATCAATCATGTAAACGATAAGAAAATAAGACATGTCCAAAACATGAATGTACAACATTTCAATCCATAAATGCAAATATATATTCATTTTCATTGCAAACACATAAAGGATACTTATCTTTGGAACTATTGGGCAACTGAGTATCGGATTATGACTCTCCACCCAACCATTGATAGTTCCAACCAATGCTCACTTGTAAATATCACTCTCGAGATAGATTCCGGAGATTGAGTGGACCTCTACTCAAGGGATGAAACACAACCTTCAGTTGCTCCAGGGACTAATCCAAATATATTTCCACCTCCATTGTCCAACTGAGTTGCAAGCAAAAATGCACACAAAATCAAGAGACTCACCATCTCCGCCCTTCAAAACTCAACATGGTTCCACCAAACTTTGGGACTCTAGAACCAAAAAAAAATCAAACATACAACAAGCAATCTACCTAGAAATATTCCAAGAATTTTCCCAGGAATAATTCCTCCACCCCAACCCTTCAGTATGAGAATCATCATCTCCATCCTCTCGCTACTAGTACTCAAGAGGAAATTTCTTCCCCACCTTGGAGTGATTTCTTCCTGACTTCTCTTGCCAATTGAAAATTGTCTCTTGCTCTTTTGACCTCTCTCTATGTTATTCTGTGGCAAGATGTTGAGGCCTACCTTTATGTTTCTCTTTGAAATTCAGAACTACTCCCTTATGGTTGTGTTTGTTCCTTCCCTTCTTTCATTTATGCACCATTCCCTACCATTCAAATTGTGTTCCCCCTCTCATCCATGATGGTTCTTCTCATGTTTTCCAAAGTCTATGCATGACCTTCCTAGCCTGTGGGGTCATGCTAGGTTTCCCCCTTTCTTGTCTATTGATTGAACTTCAATGGCCCACTCCTCACTTGCATGCTCTAGGCATAACTGATCAACAAAAATTCCATCCCATTTATTTTTTGTTTCCTCTTTTGCTTGCATTTTTCCTCCAAGGAAGCCTGACCCTTGTCCTCTTGCCCAACTTCCTCTTAATGGCATGCTCCATCTCATTTAGGATGTACACCTACCATCCTACTTTACTGTCATGGCAATTAAAATCCCAAGCAAATACCCTCCTCAGTCTCTAGAATATGTGTCCCGTAACTCAACCTATATTTCTTTTATAAAGTATTTACATTGCATACATGAGTTCAAGTGATTGGGGTCGTCACAAACCTTTCCCCCTTAGGGGAACACCATCCTCAATGTTTTGTGTCCATATGCAATACAAAAGACATGCTCAAAATAAACAAATACTATTTATGGAGCTATATATATATAACTCTGTACAATATTTACAATTTATATACATTTGCTTTAACCAACAAACAAAAAATAATATGCTTCCCTCATTGAGTCAACCATTTCCAGAGTGGCTTCCTCGAGCCCAAAGTGCTTCCACCGCACTTTGACTTCCTCTATTGTTCAATTCTAGAGAGTGATGCTCCTTTGATCTAGGATGCATAATAGCTCTAGCTGGAACTCTCCCTCTGGTTCCACTTGTAGCACAAACCAATCAATCACATGATTAGAATTATGTACATATATTTTAAGTAAAGAAGCATGGAAAACATCATGGAATTTAATTGATGGAGTTAAGGCTAGCCTTTAGGCCACTGGTCCGATCCTTTCAAGGATCTCAAAAGGTCCATTAAACTATGGTGCTAGCTTGGCACATGACCCAATCCTCAAGGAAATTTTCTTGGGTTTAATCCACAAATAAACGTGCTCCTCAATTTGGAATTCTTTATGCACCCTATGTTGATTCACATAGCTTTTCTGCCTGTCATATGCCACCTTCAAATTCTATCATATAACTTGCATTTTCTGCTCCACCTCTTTCAACATATCAGGTCCAATAAGGACCCTATTCACTAGACCATTCTAGCTAATGGAAGTATTGCAACTCCTCCTATATAGTGCCTCAAATGGGCTCATTTTTATGGATTCATGGTATCCATTGTTGTATGTGAATTCTACAAGTGGAAGATAAGTTGTATTGAAGGCTGATTATATTCCTAAGTCCACAAACAATTCCTTCCAAAACCTTGAAGTGAACTTAGCATCTCTATCTAAGATGATTTTCTTGGGAACTCTATGTAGCCTCATAATTTCATTTATGAAAATTTAAGCCACTTCACTAGATGTGTTGGTGGATTTGACCACCACAAAATGAGCTACCTTGATCAACTTGTCAATTACCACCATAATTGCATCATACTTCCTGGAGGTTCTCGGTAAACCTGTAATGAAATCCATGAATATCACCTCCCACTTCCATTTTGGAATGGAATAGGCTACAATAGCCCTGTCAAATGTTTACATTCAACCTTCACTTGCTAGAATTCTATGAATTTAGCGACAAAATCAACCACTTCCTTCTTTAAATTTAGCTAATAATAAACCTTTTTAATGGATGTGAGAGTCTTTTGGTACCCTATACAACAAAAATATGGCTTGACCTGAATCTCTGTCATTATGAGCTACTTCAAATCATCATTATTTGGTACATAAATTCTATTCTTGAATCTAACTAGACCATCATTTGTGAGATCCTCACCTTCTTGTTGAAGCTTATCCTTCACTTGTTGATATTTCTCATCATGTTTTCCTACATTTTAACCCTTTCCACTAGGTCCACTTCGTAAGAGCTTATGGTTTCCAGGTGATTCAATTGAATCCTTCTACTAAGTGCATCAATAACCATATTCTCTTTGCCTTTGATATACTTGATCTCAAAGTCCAACTCACTAAGTATGGCCAACCACCTAACTTGTCTTTCAATAAACGTAGGTTGATCAAACAAATATTTGAGTCCACCATGATCTATCATGAGTGTGAAACTTCTATGGAGGAGATAATTCCTCCACATCTTCAATGCATAAATAATGGCATCTAAATCTAGATAATGAGTTACATATTTTACTTCATTCTCATTCAACTTCCGTGACTCATAGAAAACTACCTGAACTTCCTACATCAAGACTCCATCGAGGCCTTCTTTGCAGGCATATGTGCATACCACAAAATATTTGTCGAGCTCTATGATCCTTAACATGGGTGCATTAGTGAGCAACTACTTCAACTACTTAAAGATTTATACACATTTAACTGTCCACTCGAACTTCTTTCCATTCCTTTGGAGGGATGTAATGGGGTGGCATATCTTGGAGAAGTTATTGAAAAACATCCTTTAGTAGTCTGTGAGTACCATGAATGATCTAACCTCATTCACATTCTTCAGGGTTGGCCACTCCATTATAGTCTTGATCCTCACTAGATCAATTGATATCCCCTCCTTGGAGATGATGTGCCCCAAGTAATGTATATGTGATTCAAAGAATTCACATTTGATAAGCTTTGCATAAATATTGTGTTCTCTTAGAAATTGTAACACTGCAAACAGATGATTTTCACACTCTTCTTCATTTCTTGAGTACACCAATATGTCATCAACAAAAACAATGACAAATTTATCCAAACAAGTATGCAACACACTATTCATTAGGCACATGAAAGTGGCATGGGAATTTGTTAGGTCCCTATAATACTAGTGATTCCCCCATTACTATTGTCATTGTAGCCCTTATTGTTATTATTGTGCCCCTATTGTCCCCATATTGTTATTAGTGTGCCCCATAGAAACCCACTATTGTTATTTTTGTGCCTTTATGTGATTACTGTTATGTCGGCTTGATTATATTGTGACCCCTTATACTCCTATATATAGAAGGGAGGTTTAGTCATTTGTATCATCCAAGAATTGTTCATCTGTGTAATGTAAAAAAGGTTTCCCCCTCAAAGAGGCTGAATTCTAAGGCGTTGATCTATCTTTTCTATATTTTTGTGAGTTGGTTTCATAACATTTGGTATCAGAGCTGTAGATTCTAGGGTTTCACTGCTCCAAACAAGTCATTGTGGAATTTTTGCTATAAATTTTATTCTGCGATGTTTTAGAAGCTAAAAAAAAAAAAATTTGAGCCAAAATTGTTCTAAACTTCGGGTATGAATTTCAAAGCTTTTATCGTTATATTTTCAGAGATATGATCTGAGGAAGTCAGGGTTTTTGTCGACTCCTGAATTACATTCCAAATAGGTCACCTGGGAAAATCGTCATAACTTTTGTTCTGAGCATCAGATTGAAATTTCGTAAGAAGTTTCAGAAAGAGGGCGACCTGCAGTTTTCTTTATATCAGTTTTAGGTACTAAGGTCGAAACAGTGACAAGTGGAACTTTGTACAAGTTCACTCTACTGAACTAGTCTATAATCAGGTCACCGTGGGAGATTTGGCATAACTCTTCCTTAGAGAATCCAATCTTGATCAGACTTGTGGAGTTAGAAATAGGACTCAAATGGCTACTTCAGGACGTGATTTCAGATATTCGAGATCCGCAGTTACAAAGATACAACAGATTCAATATCGAGCTCTTACAAAGTGAAAAAAAAGTGTGTAGTTTTTTTTTTTTTTTTTTGCATAAGATTGGTTTGAAAAATTAGTTTGAAGGAATTCAAAAGGAATAGTGAAGAATTATTAGCATTAATTCATGCCCCAAATAAATAAAATGGAAACACCTAGTAAGAAACCTGAAAGATCTAGAATGACTCGTGAAGAAGAGGAAGAAATGCAACATAATGTATCAAAATTACAAGACCAAGTACAACAAATTTCACTCTCATAATTGGTAACTGAAGCCAAGATGAATGGCGTGGAAGCTAATATGAATAGCGTGCAAGTTAATATGGATGGTTTGGAAGCTAAGACGGATGGCATGGAAGCTAAGATGAATGGCATAGACGCTAAGATGAATGGCATGGATGTTAAGATGGAAGAATTGAAGATAAATTTGAATAAGTTGCTACAAGAAATGGTTACTAATGATGAAAGGGTAGTAAAGGAAACTCGTGATGAGAACAAAAGAAATGTTAATAATGATTTCATAGACTCTAATGTTGGATTGAAGACTCACCATGTCCCAAAAATCGATATGAGGAAGTTTGATGGCAAGGATCCTGGAACATGGATACTACAGATGGAGCAATTTTTCGATCTCCATAATGTGCAAAAAACACAA
The DNA here is from genome assembly GCA_031772625.1 of Pinus tabuliformis. Taxonomy (NCBI): domain Eukaryota; kingdom Viridiplantae; phylum Streptophyta; class Pinopsida; order Pinales; family Pinaceae; genus Pinus; species Pinus tabuliformis. Next base: position 534,804,805 of record CM062817.1, on the reverse strand, counting down.
AAGGTACGTATTGCAACTTTATATTTGGAACCAAATCAGTTTGTATGGTATCGATGGATTTTATCTCGTAAACAAATTGTCACTTGGGCAATTTTTATGGAAGAAATGATAGCACATTATGATGATACAAAAAGCAACACCTTTTTTAGCCAATTGATAAATCTCAAACAAAAGGGTTCAATGATGGATCACATTGAGGACTTCCAAAAATTGAACATAAGGGTAAAAGATATTCTAGAGGAGCATAGGATTGATGTGTTCATAGGGACTTTAAAGGATAATATCCAACATGAGGTTCGCCTTTGGGAACTTGTTTCATTGGAGAAGGCATTCAGGTTAGCAATAAAAATGGAAAGAAAAATTATGGCAACCAGGAAGCCTACCACTCAAAACTATAAAGATGGAAGTGTTGTTGCCCCTATCCTTACACAACCTACAAGGTTGACACCACAAAAATTGGAAGGAAAAAGAGCAAAAGGGCTTTGTTACAGATGTGATAGCAAATACACTAAAGGTCATAAGCGTGTTGAGAAGAGATTATTCTACATAGATTGTGAATAGGAGGAAGAAAAGGAACAAGAAATGTCAAAAGAAGAGGATATACTCTAGGAACAAACCCTAGATAAAGAAGAAATGAATCCGACCATATCTTGTAATGCATTGGCTGGAATTACCACTCCTTAAACTATCAAGATAGAAGGACATATCAAGAAGAAAAAGGTAATAGTGTTGATTGATTCGCGAGGTACCCATAGTTTTATTCATTGTAATATAGCCAAGGAATTGAATTGATTCCTATATCCAACACCAGAGTGTCAAGTGATGGTTGCAAGTGGAGGAACCATAAATTGCTCTGGAAAGTGCCATAATATCAAGCTATCTATGGGATAATATGTATTGAATAGCCCAATGCTTTCCATTCCAATGGGTGGTGCTGATGTTGTACTAGGAGTCCAATGGCTACAATCCTTGGGTACAATAACTTTTAATTTTCAAGAACTTTTCATGAAATTTTGTGCGGAAGGAAAGGAAGTTGAATTAAGGGGTATTGCAGGGAAACCGGGAAAGATAATCATCTCTAACAGTATGACAAAGCTTCTAAAGAAGGAACAACAAGGTGTAATTGCACAATTATGTTCGCTAGAGGTTCCCACATCGAAATCATCTATTTCTCCAGATCTCCAAAAAGTCTTGGACAATCATTCCAAGGTATTTGAGACTCCCAAAGGCCTCCCACCTATTCGTGATCATGATCATGCTATTCATTTGATTCCAGGAAGTGTTCCTTGAAACATCAGGCCGTACAGATATCCCTATGCCCAAAAGAGTGAAATTGAACATATGGTTGCAAAAATGCTAGAGGCTGGTATAATTCAACCTAGTCAAAGTTCTTTCTCTGCTCCAGTAGTATTGGTGCACAAGAAGGATGGATCATGGCACATGTGTTCGGATTATAGGGATCTCAACAAGCTCACTATTAAAGATAAATTTCCCATTCCGATCATTGATGAATTATTGGATGAATTGCATGGATCAATTTACTTCACCAAGTTGGATCTTCGTTCAGGATATCATCAAATCAGAATGAAGACTGAAGACATTCTGAAAACAACATTTAGATCTCATGAGGGTCATTATGAATTTTTGGTCATGCCTTTTGGCCTTATCAATGCACCTTCTACATTTCAAGGTTTGATGAATTCTATTTTCAACCCCTTCCTTAGAAAATTTGTGTTAGTATTTTTTGATGATATACTAATCTACAACAAGTCTTGGAAGGATCACATTCAACATGTTGACAGGGTGCTCAAACTATTGGAGGAGAAACAATTATATGCAAAAAGCTCCAAATGTTTCTTTGGAGTACAAGAGGTGGAATATCCGGGTCATATTGTATCTCATGAAGGTGTTAAGGTAGACCCTAGCAAAATTAAAGCCATTAAGGAATGGAAAATCCCACATCCATAAAGCATCTGCGAAGATTTCTTGGGTTGACAGGGTATTATCGGAAGTTTGTTAAGAATTATGGGAGAATAGAATCACCTCTAACAACATTATTGAATAAAGATGCATTTTCATGGACTCAAGAAGAAACAAAGGCCTTCGAACATCTTAAAGAGGCAATGTGCCAAGCACTGGTCTTGGCTACACTGGACTTCACAAAAACCTTTATTGTGGAATGTGATGCTTCAAGAAATGGAATTGGTGTTGTTTTAATGCAAGATGAAAGACCCATTGCTTTTGAAAGTTGTTGAATCAAAGGAAAGTATTTACACAAAGCTATTTATGAGAAGGAAATGTTGGCAATACTACATGCACTTAAGAAATGGTGACCCTACCTAATGGGAAGACACTTCATGGTAAAACAGATCATGATAGTCTTAAGTACTTTTTAGAAAAAATATTATCCTCTGAAGAGCAACAAAAATGGGTCACAAAGATGTTGGGTTATGACTTTGAAATCATCTACAAAAAAGGGAATCAAAATGTTGTGGTAGATGCACTCTCAAGAAAGGATGAGGATGTGGAAGCATTTTTGTGCACCATTTCTATTATCCTACCAGATTGGATAAATGAAGCAAGGGATGAATGGAAGAATGAAGAAGAAGTGTGGGCACTCATTTAAAAGTTACAACAAGATCCCAATACATCTGATACATTTATCTAGAAAAATGATTCGTTATGGTACAAAGATCGCTTATACCTATGTAAGAATTCCCAACTCAAACAAAAGGTTCTTATGAGTTGCACACTTCTCCCTTAGGAGGGCACTCAGGATTTTTAAAAACTTACCACAGGGTTAAGAAGGAATTTTTTTGGGATGGCCTTAAATCGGATATTCAAAAGTTTGTGGCGGAATGTTTGGTTTGCCAACAAAATAAAGTTGAAACAATTAAGACCCCATGTCTATTACAACCTTTATCCATTCCAAGCCAACATTGGGAGGAGGCTTCAATGGATTTTATCAGAGGTTTACCCAAGTCCGAAGGAAAGAGTGTCATCATGGTGGTAGTTGATAGACTTACAAAATATGCACACTTTTGTGCATTATCACATCCATTTAAAGCCAGTACAGTTTCTACTGCATTTATGGAAACAATTCAAAAGCTACATGGAAACCCAAAGATTATTGTAAGCGATAGAGATCCCATTTTCACTGGAAATTTTTGGACATAATTATTTTCTTGACTCAGTACTCAGCTAGCTCATAGCTCATCTTATCATCCTCAATCTAATGGGCAAATTGAGATATTAAACAAATGTTTATAAGGATATCTTCGTTGCTTTGTATCTAATAATCAAACACAATGGGTCAAATGGTTGCCTCTGGTTGAATGGTGGTATAACACTTCCTTCCATACTGTAGCAAAAATGACCCCATTTATGGCACTTTATGGATATCATACACCATCCATCACATCATTTTTAAGAGAAAATTCTAAGATTCAACCAATGGAACATCACATCGAGCATCAACAACAAGTTCTCCAACTCTTAAAGGATAACCTCACATTGGCGCAAAATAGAATGAAACAACAGGCAGATCAACATCGTAGCGAAAGAAGTTTTGATGTAGGTGACTGGGTATTTCTATGGCTACAACCATATAAACAAATGTCCCTCAAGCAAGCTAAGAAGGATAATAAATTATCACCAAAGTATTATGGTCTATACAAGGTGTTGCAAAAGATTGGTACAATGGCATACAAATTAGAGCTTCCTGCGACTTCCCGAGTGCACCTAGTTTTCCATGTTTCATGTTTAAAGAAGGTTATAGGTGACAAGATCCTAGTTCAAACAATATTTCCAGAAATTGACGAGGAAGGAAAAATCATATTGGAAACGGAAGCAGCCACAGAAACAAGAACTCGACAGCTACGAAATCGATCAATTTTGAAGTATCTCATCAAGCGGAAGAACTTATCCGCTGAAGATTCCACATGGGAGGATGCGAATTTTATACAGAAGCATCCAGAACTACTCAAGCATTGAGGACAATGCTTTTCGGAAGGAGAGGGGCATGTTAGGTCCCTATAATACTAGTGATTCCCCCATTACTATTGTCATTGTAACCCTTATTGTTATTATTGTGCCCCTATTGTCCCCATATTGTTATTAGTGTGCCCCATAGAAACCCACTATTGTTATTGTTGTGCCCTTATGTTATTACTGTTATGTTGACTTGATTATATTGTGACCCTTTAGACTCCTATATATAGAAGGGAGGTTTATTCATTTGTATCATCCAAGAATTGTTCATTTGTGCAATTTAAAGGAGGTTGCCCCCTTGAAGAGGTTGAATTCTAAGGTGTTGATTTATCTTTTCTATCTTTTTGTGAGCTGGTTTCATAACAAAATTAGTAAGCCCAAAGTGTACCACTACAAATTCTTAGTGCCCATATCTCATCCTGAAAGCATTTTTATGGAAATCTTCTTTGATATGTAGTTGATGATACCCATACCTCAAATCGATCTTGGAGAACGCTGCTACTCCCTTTAACTAATTGAATAGGTCAAAAAGCCATGGAAATAGATACTGATTCTTAATAGTTACCTTATTTAATTGTCTATAATCAATACAAAGTTAGATCATCCCATCCTTTTTCTTCATAAATAAAATTGGAGCTCCCCATGGTGACACACTTGGTTGTATGTAAACTTTATCAAGCATCTCTTTCAGCTATAATTTTAACTCAACCAACTCAAAAGTACTCACCGTGTATGGTGCTTTGGATGTTGGTGATGCTCCATGAACCAATTCAATTGAGAAATCAACTTCCCTATGGGGAGGTAAACATAGTATGTCTACTGGAAACACATCCTCATATTGTTGCAACATAAAATTATTCTTTAGAACTTTCATTTCTTCTTGCCCAACGTGGTCACTTGCTTCCTTATCACTGGAAATTTTTCACAACATATAATGTAAAACTTTTCCATAAATTGTGCTTGGCCTACATTTCCATGATCAACCTTACTAAAATTGGATTTCTCTTTCCTTGCAATTTGTTTCTTTACCCAACATCATGCAAACATTCAATTGATTTTTCAAATCAATACACTTTGGTTCTGTGCATGTACAACCAGTCCATGCCCAATAATATATTGTATGCACCCAATGGAAGAAAATTTAAATGTGTTGTTGTGGGCATGCCACTGAGCTTGAATGCACATGATTTCACCCAGTGACTAACCTTTCTCTTTGTTGTTGTTTCCAATTGAACTAACCATGGTTTTGTGTGCAATTCTTTAATCAAATTTTCATTTTTCCACAAGGTCCGGACTAACATAATTGTAATTAGAACAAAGATCAATTAAAATGGAAATAAATTGATTACACAACTTACCTTCCATCTCAATTATGGATGGTTGGTGATTTTCCTGGCGATTTTTCACGATTGCATAAATTCTAGGTAAGTTATGTGCTACATCACCTACATTATGAGCTTCCCGGGCATTGTATATATTTGGCCTTGCATTTCTTTGGCATGGGAAGTCTCTTTTCTAGTGGTTCTTACCACACGTCCAACACTTTAATTTATCTTTTGTTTAAACTCTTCATTGCTCTGTTGTTGGTTGCAGCATATTTCATTTAACAACTAGACTAATTTTCTATTGAAATCAATTTATGGTTTATGGGTGTTTACTTTCCTTTTTATCTGCGAATTTCTTGGGCCATTTGTTTTTATTTCCAGCATCGTGATTTATCTTCTAGTTTATTTTAATTTCCAATATGTGATTTGCTTGCTTATAACTATGTTTCAATTTCTTAATGTCATCATTCACTATCTGGAGTTCCAACATTTCAATTCCATCTCTGAATGTCATAGGAAACCCACTAATGAATCTTTGGATTTTGGTCTTCTCATCCTTGAGATATGGCACATATCTCTGTAGTTTTAGGAATTTGGTAACATACTCATCATCTTTCATTTGTCCCATCTTGAGTTCTTTGTTGTCATAGTATCATTCTGACAAATATTGACTTCTGAAGATATCCTCAAATTCATTCTAGGTCAATTCTTCTTCAACAATCCTCTGAAATTTTCAAATATTCCCACCATATGTCTGCTTTTCCTTTCAAACTATAGGTGGCAATTTTGGCTTTCACCTTTTCAGAATAATCATGGATTTTGAAAAAATTCTTCATGCTAAGCAGCCAAGCTTCTGCATCCTCATATTTCTTCATGTCTCCATCAAATGTGGGCAGTTTGGCCTTCTTAAATTCTTCTAGAATATAACCTCTCTTATTCTTTGATGATGATGAAGGTGATGAGAGTGATGATGATGCCTCCTAGTAGTGGAGATAGAATATCTACCAGAATGATGCACATGAGTGTTAGTTCTACCTTCTGAGGTAGTCCTTGGTGCATTTCCCTTCATGGTGTCCTCACTCTTCCTTCTATGCCTCTTCATGGACTAGTTATCATCAACCTCATTTGTTTCCTCTTCAGATTCTTGAAGACTTCTCTTGTCTCTATGGGTAGTCCTCAGCTCTTGTTGTTGCTACCTTTTTAAGTCTAAGAGGCTTTGTTGTATGATTGCATTTATCTAAGCTTGCCTCTCTTGAGCTCTTACTAATCTTTAATTATCTACCTTGAAGCTTTTGACCTTAGCCCTTAGGTTCCTCAAGGTGTCCATCCAATCAAGAGAGTTTTCCCCTTCCCCTTGGCCAACTAATCTTTCTTCTTCATTTGTCCTGGCCCCTTCATATCCATGTTGCGACTAATCAAAACTATATTGCACCATTCTAGTCCTCATTTATGTGTCTTTCGTTGTCTATTTCTACATGTGATGTGATATCATGCACACATAATTGTGAGAGACATTATAATATAAATAAAATACAAAATATCATTCCCATGATCCTAGTTTAGTAGAGTTGTTATGGAAATATGGTTAAAACAACAATCTATCGACACTCTAGTGTCACTTCATCAACAAATTATTAATATACATGCCTGCATTGTCCTCAAAGTTTACATCTTCCAATACAATTGTTAGTTCATCAAATTAATGGAAACATATTAGCTATTAGTCCATGCTATATAAGAAAATCATAGAGTAACAATATCATTCATATATGTATTCAAATAATCTTAGGTCATATTTTAACACCTAAAGGTTTGTTTTATTAATTTTATAAAAATCATCGTAAGATCCCTTTTATAGGATCTTGTTGCTACTTGCCAATGATAGAGCCCATCCAATCTAAGTGTTTAACCTAGATACTTTGATACCATCTGTAAACACCCACCCTTAATCTCGGTGAAAGTGTTCACTTGCTAATCCAATCTCCCCTATACAGTTAGAAAGATGGGATAATGTTTACTATCCTTTTTTTTGTCTTCAAAAACCCTAATAAACGTCACCATTAAATTTGTCTCAGCGAGATGTTTCTTACGATATAAAATTTCACCTCAACCCAACCTCTGGATTGAGAATTATAGATCTTCAAATTTTTCCACTACCTCATCATCCTTCTACCACGTGGAAGCCCAATCAACCTTTTACTGCCACTTGGAATGGGCATACAAGCTATTGACCCATTCATGGAATGGGTCTCACGATTCCCTAATTATGCATTAGCCCTATATGTGTGTGTGTGTGTGTGTGTGTGTGTGTGTGTGTATGCTTGGACCACTGACAGATCACTTGCTGACGGAAACCGTTTCGTCTCCCGGGATTTGTTGCCCATCCCTTCACCCTTACACATTCTATGTTTGATCTGGGGAAAACCTCCTAGGCTGACCTGTCGCATGGGTCCATCAGAGTGCCAATGGATGGATAATCGGGTTCACATGTTTTCCACCGCAACCCAGACTTATGTCATCCTGCCCCGTTCAATGTGCACTTTGTGTTATTCTTTTGGGGAATAACCTTCAGGATTATGTGTAGTGTGGATCCACATTCCTCCGAATCGTCTTGCTCATAGTGGTCCACTACCATTTATCCTGCCATGTTTTCCCATGTTGAGTCAACCTGACCCTTCTGATGATGTTACACCTTGTTACCTCTAAGAGACGAGATTTGGGATGATAAATCTTCTTGTCATTTGTCGTTCCAATACCTTCGTTGATGCGGCCCTGCCTTAAGCTTTTTCAAGTTGCGATGGACTTCATAATTGGGTATTGGGCCCTTCTGTTGTCCAATACATGGACCCCAACACACCCAAAATTTCTCCACTTCATTGTCTCTACCATGTTAGCCTGGTCCTCGTCATCCTAGGCTTTCCTCTCGCGCGACCTTCTATGGAATATGGGATGTATCTTCCATGCTTACATCATCCTAGATCTTTCCTTGGACATTGGTCTCTCACACTTATCCTCGGTTTTTGATTTCACAAGCTCTAGCTCTTGGTATTGTGTGTGGTCACATGGCTAGTATTCAGGCCTTGAATCCGACTCTTACTCGAACCGATTACGATATTGCATCCATGGATAAGTTTAGAGGCTAAGGAAGGGGATAGGGCTTCTACCTGGTTTTCCCTTGAGCCATCTGTGAACTATTACAACCACCTCTAAGACACATAAGTATTCCACCAATACTATTGCAATAAGGTGTGAACGAACCACCCACTCAACAACGTCCACGTCAGGGCTTTATTAGGCCATCCAGATAAGATCTAAACAATCAAAGACTATATGATTGAGCTTTATGCCTATGTTTTTTAGGAAATCCATTATGCCTATGGCAAAGACAATCAATGATTATATGATTAAGCCTTATGCCTATGGAAAATAATTCATCTATGGCTCAACGAAGATGGTTCTACTTGAGACTTTGGCCATGAGCTATACACTTTCTCATGAATCTGATGATTTTCATAAGGGATTTCTCCATTTCTACATTATGCTCCATTCATGGCCAAACTTGACCATGACTTGGTTATGGTGGTTCTACAAATGTCTAGACTTGCGCTAGAGTCCAACCATATCCATTAAGGTTTTATGTGCACTCATTGATGCTATCCCTCCTAAGATTACAACAAGGTTTCCATCGTTGGGTTTGTGGTATCTATAATAGAAAATATTGATCAGGGAATTGTCCACCTAGGCTAGGGACTTATTCATTCAACCCTTCAAAAATCCATAGTCCCTTGGGTCCTTTGTCTCTTACGAGGAATAGTTCAATCTTAGCTCTGAGGTCTAAAGGCCTCCCTTAAAGGACAAATAAGCATAACAAGAAAATAAGAGTAACCATAAGGCATATGGTGCCAAAAGAGTCGTAAGGAGAACACTTCTCAAGGGAACAAGAAATCCTGCCTTTAAGTCCGTTCACAACCATAAGCCTTATATATAGGCACATGATGGATAATATTACGAGACTTCAAGAATTTCATTCTGGTGGATGATTATTCCATGCATGGGCTGAAAAGATGGTTGTTAGATACCCTTTGTTACTGGCTTGGTGACTCCTAAATAACCTCTAATGCTCACACCATACAACACCATGCTACCCAATGTGTACTACACCCACATTGGTGGTTGCATAGACATATGTAAGAATTTTGTGTGTAAAGGACAATGATACAAATATTCATGAAGGAATTTTGAGGCAATCTATTGAAAAAATAACCAATACATGAATACCGACTAGTAGGGCACCAGTCAAGTGATGCACCATGGCTATAACCAACCATTCTAGCAAGGTTTTACCACACCATCTCCGCACAAAGACAACATACAAAATATGGCACTCAACCTTGGGAGACTTGACATCACCATGTGTATAACAAGGATGCAACATTATGTGAATTATGGGGGAATAAACCAAGTCATTCCAACTTATGAAGTAAAGCCACTGACAACACATAATTATAATGTTATCTAGGCATGCGATTTATTAATATGAAACTACAAACCAAGCCCAAATAACCACACAACAACGTAAGTACTATTATAAAAGCTTGAAATCAACATAACCCACGACACTGTAATGAAGAAGGATTCCCATACAAAGTGTTATCACCTGGATTGAACCTCAGGCTGAAGGAAGGCAATGCCAGGGTAACCACAAACCACGCTTAGCCAAGTAGCTAGCCCTACTAGGCCAGGAGAGGGCTCTCTCCGTAAGGATCTCAGTCAAGATGACTGGATCAGGTAAAGTATTTTAGGCTAGGTATAGTAGCACGAAGTTTTGATTGGATTTTGAAGGGGTTTTTGCATGATCAAGAGGAGTTGGACAGTTTAGGTCTAGGGAATTAGGTCAGAATTGCAGGGTGTTCAATGGGGAAAGGTAGGCATAGGCTTTAGCACTCAAGGGATTGATGGGGTGAGATGTTTTAGACTGGTGAGAAGCTAAGAAGGGCATGTGAAAACCATGGATCCTTCCTAGACTGCAAAAAACGTGAAATGGTGAATGGTTTCCCAAGGCAGAGCACTGATATAATGAATTCTACCTATCAACTTGAAAACATTCAACTAGAAGCAATGAAATGATGAATGGAATACATAAAATGCATTAACATATGATCACAGAAGAATAAACTATACTAAACTCCATACCACATGGATCCCATAAAAATCGCTGCAATTCTTATTAATCTCCTGCCAAACTACTTACAAAAGGTGTACAATCAAGGTTTGAGCATCCAGTTGAGTCTAGCCCTTTAAAATGAGAAAGAAGAAGAAGATATAGACATGATTTCAACCTCCTCACATCCTCAGGGGTCGAATCCCTAAGATGAGGATCTAATCTAACTAATACTGAACAAGAAACGGGAATATAGGCATTTCAACAACTTGCCTCTAAAAGTGAAAAACTGATTCATTTGAGCTCAAACTGACTTCTAAAGCAATGAATCTATCTTGTATATCTATTTATATATCATAGTTACATGCCAAGTCATCATTTACAAATGTAAATCATCCTCCATGAGACAGAATCCATGATCATAGTCAAAAACTGGAAAAATAGACATCCTGAGCTAAATCTGCCCTACGCGCAGCGCCACTTTCAAGTCCATTTTGGATGCCTTCCCGGCATCCAAATTAAGCTCATGATAGCTCATTGGAAATTTATTCAAGGCTACTTTCCAAAACACCTAGAATTTCTTAATTTTAAGCTCATTTGACCCCTCAAAACGTGATTCTCCCAAGACTGCTTCTATGTGTCCAAAAAGTGGCAGAAAGGTCATTTTTAGGGTGTTTTTGACATTTTGGTAGACTAGTTCTGCCCCAAAAAATTTGAAACTTGCTAGGGTGCATGTCCTCATCGCTTTGAATCCAAAAATGCAAATCATTTCATCATTGGGTGCCCCTAGGAAAAGCGCAGCGCCACCGTCTAGCATTTTTCCTGTGTGTAGAATTTCAAAAATTGGCAAATGAAAAAAACTCTTCTGAATTTGCCCAAAATTGGTGAGAATCACCATCATAAAGTGTCTTGATAAGGCAAGGAATCTTCAGCAAGCATCCTAATCCTATCCTCCTCTTTTTTTCCTTTCAAATCCCGCCTTAGCCTAGCTTTCCTTTTCTTGACCCTCATATTGCAAATCTTGTTTGGGTCCGGTAATGATAGGCCATGTGTATGATCATCTGATTGTATCTATTGGCCTTTTGTAGTAGCTTCTCAAGGTGCAGGTTGACTCTCTCAAGCCAAGTCTCTCTATCGTCTTCAATCTATTTCTCAATAGGAGTCAAAGTGACTTGTGCGTCTTTGCCACTTTGTCGTTTGATCTTGAGCATTTCCAGCTCCATGAGGACTTATTTGTCACTCAATTGCTTGTTTTCTTGCTCCAAATATGTGATGACATATTTGTCCCTCTCCAAATTATCCGCCAAAGCTTGTACTTTAGCCTCTTTTTCTTGTATGATGATGTCTTTTATGTTTTCTTCATCCCGAGCCTCTAAGTCAATGATTTCCACTCCATGATGAGTATAACATTGCTCTGGCTCATCATGCTCAATAAAGTCAAAGTCTCTTTCCTCCTCGTCATCACAACTCTCCTTCGGCACTTTTTCCTTCCCTTTGTGCAGCTGCTGCACCTGTACCTGTTGTGTCAATGAAGAAGGAAAAGCCCCTTCCACATCTTGTGGAGCTAGCATTTGCCTATGGGATGATAAAGAAGGCAAGGTCCCTCCCACATCCCGTGGAGAAAACACTTTCCTATCGGTTGCAAACAATCTCCTCGTGCCCTGTAATATGTCATGTAAACGGGCTCCTCAGTAGTTCTAGTCTCCTTGGCTTCCTCATATGTTTTCACTTGGGCACTGCTAGAAGGTCCCCTTGCTTCTTGAGACACTGGTGGTGGAATTTGAGGACCCTTGAAGATATCATGAGAAATAAAGGTCTCCCAAGAGATGTTTAAGACACTGAGATGATGAAGTACAATTATCTTGATCAGGGAATAATGATAGAGACTGCTCATCTGGTGAGGGTATGGCTTCCTCTAGACAAAATGAGCCATCTTCTCAATATTCCTGAATAAGAAGTAAGGGAGGTTTAACATCCTCACCCAGGTAAAATGCATGAGGAGCCTGATGTGATAGGTGTACAGCCTGGAGAATTTTCCCTCACAAGTGAAATACTTCATGATGATTTTCATCATGGGAATATATTTGTCTTCAAGAAATATGAAAGGAAAAAGTCTCTTCACATCATTTCTGTACAGGGGTTTGATATAAGGGTCATAGTAGTGTTCATCCAGGTCCTAGGCCTTGTACCACCTCTCCCCTACATTTGGAATCCTGGTGGCATCTGAAATGATAGAAGGTGAAACTGCAAATGTTACCCCAGCAAGAGTCACCCTGTTGTCCCGAAGATGAGCTACAAAAAGTCTAGTAAGCTCAGGATGGTGTTGAACTCTCTCTACTTGCTCAGAGAACTCATAGCAGCCAAGGTATCTGAAACATGTGACAGCCAACTGAGAGGCCTACAATTCCCTAAGGTTTGATGGCTCTTCTCTGATAATCTTGCCTCCCTTGTGTGGTTTTCTTTGCTGCCCAGCTCTATCAGTTGAGGTGTCATTGCCTGTGTTTTCCTCCTCCTCATAGTCTTGGTCCTATGTGTCCATGTTTGCAAGGCTGAGGTTGTATGAAGCGAATGAGTGAAAGTGTTTTGGAGTGAGGGGATGGGAGATGAGGTTATGGGCTAAAATTGAATGAGGGAGTAGGAAATGAGAGGGAGGGCTTGTTTTGATAAATTTCCCTTGGAGAAGAGGGATAAAAGGATAGGAAATGATATGAAGTATGGATAAAGGGACAAGGAAATAGGGATAGGGTTTAGAGTTGTAGGCATAGGTGATAGGATGAAAAATGAGGGTTTAGGGTTTTAGGCACCACTAGGGAGATTTTAGGGTTTCATTTTTTACATGGAGAATGATGCTTATGAGTTTGATTTGCAAACCAAAATGAAGTGAGGGATGCCAACTTACTTGCAATGATGGAAAGAAAGAGAAATTTGAGGTTGGTATGAAGATTTGAGGCTTTTCTAGCCTTCCTTCTCAATGCGCAGCACCGGTGCATAGACACGCAACACCACCCTAGAAGCGCAACAACAATGTAAAATTGCATTGGGGAAATTTTCCAAACGTGCAGCACCAGTCTCAACGCGTAGCACCAACTTGCCTGCCTTAAAAGCGCAGCGCCGCTCTGCAAACGCGCAGTGCCACTACTCCACTTCTCCAGAAGCATAGCGCCACCCTCCAGAAGCGCAGCGCCAAGCCTTCTTCGCCGAAAACTCGCTCAAGCTTACCTCTTCTTCTCACTTTTTTGACTCCTTGCTTGCCAATGAGAATAATGAACTTGAAAATGAAATGTGGGAGCTTAAATAGGAGTAGATTTTTATTTTTCACTTGAAAAACCCACTTTCCAATGTTTCTTGACCTTCTTCAAAACTATGTTTTAATGCCTTTTCTTCTTTGTCTCTTTGTAGGTGGATAAATGCTCGACTTGAACTGATTTTTGCAGTGTTTTTTTGTCTTGTAGCAAGGAGAGATGCTCTGGTGCAGCTGGGAACATTTATTACACATAGTGACTTAAAATTACATAAGATATACAAATAAACTCAAAATACTCTGTTTTCACCTCAAAAACATGTTTTTGAGGTGAAAATTACATTAGGTTAAAAGACAATTATTCAGTAACTATGACCTACAAGCCATCATGCTTGACTTATTCATCATCCTCATACCCTTGCTATCCTTTATTTACACAGAAAATCAGGCATCTTGACCTTGGTGATGAAACCCTAAGACCTAATGAAACATTCCCTATGACCTAATGCAACATGAATGCAAATTGACCATGAAACCATAACTGAAGACAACTTGAAGGAGGGTCAGCAAGTATACTCTATGAGGGAGAAATTGGACTTCCAGAGGAGAAGACAACCATCAGTGGATCAGTTTGACATGACCTAATGGAATGATGTAAAAAATTTAGTATGGGACCCCTAAAATGACAATGCAAAGAGCGAATTTCATCCCTGATGGAAGTATGCAGATACTGACACTAACATTGACCTTATTGGAGATGGCAGCTCCTTGGAGGTGTTAAGAACATCGTAGACCAAGTGTCTCATCCATTGGGAAATACGGTCAAAACAAAAAAAAAATTAAAAATGACTCAATACAAACTGAAAACTAACTCACAACCAAACTAACTCTAAACTTGACTATAAACCAAATCAACCAAACTTGACACTAATCATTCAAACTTTATAGCCTTCACTTCAGGCCCCAAGCTCAGATGACAGTGTACTTGAAAACTTGCAAGGAAAATCAAACTGGTATATACAATGAAGGTGAAGTAACTTCAGGGAACAACCTCAAAAGTAGTAGTGCTTCAGGAGCCTACCATTCACTGGCCCTCCTGAACAATCCTGACCATCCATTTCCTTCAACAAAAATGCATTCTATCCTCGATAAGCTGAGATCTTATATGGTCCTTTCCATAAATTATCAAACTTACCATGCTTTCCCTTTTCCTCATTCCGTGCATCCCACTACAGCACTACATCTTCCAACTAAAACTTTTCTGATTTGGTTTTGTGGTCATAAATTTTGTTTATCTTCTCTTGCAACCGGAAAGTGTTTTTGGAAACCTCTTCTCTTGTTTGCAAAGGGTGAATCATTTAATTAATTCTGCGCTGAATATCATCTTCTTCGCTGCCAGCTTCCTGTAACAATCTCATGACTAGGACTGCAAGTGATGTAAGAAATATTGTATCAGTACCATAAACCAACTCAAAAGGTGACATACCTATGGATTTCTTGCTGCTCGCTCTGTCGGCCCACAAGGAATTAACAAGCTTCCGATGCCAATTCTTCTTGTTTTCCTCCAACATTTTCTTGATAATGTTCACCAAGGCTTTATTTGATGATTCAGCCAGTCCATTTCCTTGCAGGTAGTATGCCGTGGAATGACCCAATGTAATATTGTACTTGTTGCAAAACTCAACCATCTTCTTGGACTTAAATTCTACTGCATTATCTATCATAATCTTGTGAGGGCATCCAAAACGAGACAAGATATTAGATTCTAAAAATTGGATGATTACCGTATCTGTGGCTTGCCTTGTCGGAATGGCCTCAATCCACTTGGTGAAGTAATCGATAGCTGTCAAAATCCATTTGTGTTGTGCTTATGATGTGGGATGTATTTCCCCTATGAAATCAAGTCCCCACTGCTGGAAAGGTGCATTTACTTCAACTGACTTCAAAGGAAGAGGAAGCAACTTCCCTTTTCCTTGAGAAACTTGGCATTCATGGCAGCCCATCACTGTCTTATACAAATCTGAAAACAAATTCGGCCAATAATATCCTCAACTCTTTGTTAGCTGTTGTTTTCCAAAACAAATGACCGCCACAATCACCTCTATCAAGATCATTCATTACCTGCTGAGCTTCATCTTCAACCAAACAATTAAGAAGAACTCCTCCCGGATCTTTCCAATAGAGAGCACTATTTAAAATGCAGAATTTTGCAGACTTGAGATTAAGTGATCTACCTTTACTTCTTGACATTCCAGGAGGTGGTGAAAGATGCTGAAGAACATAAATTATGATTGTGAGAATAATTTTGGCAAAATCACATAGAGAATCATTTGTCAACGCGTTTCGAACCAACTAGTGTGGTTCATCGTCAGGACAAGTTGAGGAACAAATCTGAGCGATCAGTTAAATAGGGAATGCAGGTCCAACAACGACTATATTTGACTGGGCAATGGTTAAAAAGACTCCTAACGACTAGATTAGACCTGGGCCCAGGTGGGAAGGGTGAAGGTTTGTTAAATAAATTATTCAAATAATATTATAATTTCTAATCTTATGGTAAATCATATTTAAAGAGACCATAGTTTAATTTTATATTATTATTCCAATTATTAACTTCTCAAATAAATATTATTAATCTAATAATAGACTAGGCCAATCTTTCTTTTTTTAAATTAATATTATCAATAGTAATATTATTATATTAACTTCAAATTTATATAAAATTAATATTATAAATAGTAAAATTATTATATTAACTTCAAATTAATATTATTAATAATATTAGCCTAGGGTAAATTTACTAATTAATAATGTGAGTAATTTAATTAAAGGAATAATATTACTATTGTTACTATTTTAATTGTTGTTTGATGATACTCGTTATATTCAAAGAGACTAAACTGATATCATTATTACCTTAATTCCTTTGGTAAAAATTCCACTATTATTAAATAATAGTAATATTATACTTAAAACTAATAATACTAGTCTAGGGTAAATAATTAATTATTATTAATTAATAAAGTGACTAATGTTATTAAAAGAATGATATTATTATTACTAAACTATTGTTACCATATGAAAACAGTGGACAGCTAAGGCAAGGAAAAAACGAAGAAGAGGCTAAGACAAAAGGGCTGGGATCCAACAACTACTAATCTTCCAGCCATCATCCCTATTGAGATTCATAGGTCTTTTCTCGATCTCAAGGGCTTCCCTAAATTTACGATGGTGAAACTGCGCAACTCTTGCGATAACTTGAGCCTCTTCGATACAGACATGATGTTTAGTTTTCTCGGCATGCTCTGCAAGGGTTGAGGACTTGGCCCTTCCATGCTTCAAGTCTGCTGAGTGCTCACTAATCCTCTGATTAATAGAACGACTAGTTCACCAATGTATGGGGCCCACTGGAACAGGGAATGACATAGACACCTTTCATGTCTTTAGGGTCGACAGGATCTTTAACAGATCGAAGGGAGCTACGGATGGTGTTAAGAGGTCTAAAGGTCGAGGGAATATTGTGCTTCTTAAGAATCCTGGCAATCCTATCAGTGGTTCCTTGGATGTAGGGGAGGTGTACCCCCAGGATCCGGTCTTTAAGATCTTTATGGACAGAAGGCTCCTTCCGGGCCTTGAGGAAGGCTTTCTAACCTAGGTGTCTACTGTAACCATTTTTAACGAAGACATCCAGGAGATGAGCCTTCTCCTTTGCCAAGTTTTTCTCATCAGAGATTCTTAATGCACGAGTAGAAAGCGTGTTGAGAATACCTAACTTCTGAGCAGGGAAATGATGAGAGCTGGCGTGGAGATATTGATCGGTATGAGTCTTTTTTCGAAATACCTGGTGGGAGAAGGAACCATCATTATTCTTAGAGATGAGAACATCAAGGAAGGGAAGACAACTGTTGACTTCCTTTTCCATAGTGAACTTAATGGCGAAGGATTGTTCATTGAGATGATGGAAGAAGAGATCCAACTCATCATGACCATGAGACCAAACGACACCAGTGTCATCCACAAATCTCTTCCAAAGCTTTGGTAAGAGACGGGCTGAGGACAAAGCTCTGGACTCAAAATCCTCCATAAAAAGATTAGCGACAACCAGGGACAGGGGGGAGCCCATGGCCACCCCACAGGTTTGCTCATAGAACTCTCCTTCGAAGCTGAAAAAGGTGGAAGTAAGGCACAACTCAACTAACCGAGCGGTATCTGGGTCAGTGAGCCTGTTGATAACCTCCATGGCCTCATTGATGGGAATACAAGTATAAAGGAAGATCACGTTGAAACTTACCAGAATATCATCGGGGTCAAGCTTTATCCTCTTAAGATCATCAATAAATGGTGCAGAGTCTTTGACGAATGACTCCGTGCGGCCAACCAAGGGTCTAAGCTTCAAAGCAAGGAATTTTGCAAGAAGGTAAGTAGGACCACCGATGGTATTGACAATAGGTCTTAAGGGAACCCCCTCTTTGTCAATCTTAGGAAGGTTGTAGATCCTAGGGGTGATGGGGTTGCTTTCTAAGAGTTTCTGGGATAAAGAATTAGTAGAATTACACGACTTGATCGCTCAGATTCGTTCCTCAACTTGTCCTGACGATGAACCACACTAGTTGGTTCGAAACACGTCGACAAATGATTCTCTATGTGATTTTGCCGAAATTATTCTCACAATCAAAGTATGGATCACAAAAGTCTAAACTCTTTAACATAAACTATATCAGCATACCAAGGCTGAATGAGTGCGCCACCATCTTCGTCCTCTGACATTGCTGCAATAAGATTATGTCTAAAGCATGCAGATTTGATTCAACTGTCAGTTTTGTCAAGCCTTGTCCTTTGATCAATTTGGTAGGCTTAATCTCAAGATCATACTCCAACATTGCTGCTATCCACTTACCTCTTCTTCCCTCCGGATCAATTTTCATGAGAACATCCTTGACTGCTGCATTAGGAACATATGTTATAGTATGTGAATGCATAATGTATACTCTGAAATATTTCAATGCTTTTATAAGAGCCAGTGCTTGTTTTTCAATGATATTGTACTGCAAGGTAGCATCTCGAATAGTCCTATTGAAGAAAGCAATAGGTTGCTCCACTTGATCCCTCTTTCACATCAATACTGTAGCCATGGTGTGCTCGGATGCAAATGAAAAGATAATAAAATCATGAGTATAATAAGGACTAATCAAGACTGGGGTTGTGGTTAGAGAAAACTTTACCAAATTGAATGATTTCATGGCATCTTTGGTCCATTTCACAATGTTTTCCTTCTTCAACATATTAGTTATTTCACGTAAATGCTCAGCCAAATTTGGTATAATATGCGTAAGAAATTCATCTTACCATTGAAAGCTTGGATCTCCTTTTTATTGTGTGGAAAATCTATATGCTGAAAGGCCTCCACCCTTGAAGGATCAATGTGAATACCATCTTTAGAAATTATATAACCAAGAAGCTTACCCTCGTCCATAGCAAAAAGACTCTTCTTCGGGTTTAGAGAAATCCCAAACTTCCTACATTTTTGAAAGACAATCCTTAAGTGGTGCAAGTGCTCATCATCAGAACCAGAAAATACTGTCAAATCATCTAAATAAACAACCAAGAAAATGTCCTTCTCATTAGCAAAGGCTATGCCCATTGCCCGCTGAAAAGTGGGTCCATCATTCTTCAATCCAAATGGCATTTTGGCATACTTAAAATTTCCCCAAGGTGTTTTGAAGGCAGTTTTGTCTTGGTCTTTTTCATGCACCAAGATCTGATTATAGCTTGAGTAACCATCTAGTAGTGACATCCGTGATGCTCCAACTACTCTTTGTAGAATATGGTCCATCTTAGGAAGTGGGTAATTATCCTTTAAGGACACCTTGTTGAGGTTCCGGAAATCTATGCACAATCTTATCTCTCTGGTCTTCTTTCGTACCAGGACCAAATTTGAAATCCAATCAGAAAATCTAATTGGAACAATGATGCCAGCTTTAAACAATCTATTTACCTCTTTCTCGATGGATGGCAGCAGCTTTGGATTGATCCTTCTCAACTTCTGTCTAAAAGGATTTTGATCCGGCTTGATAGGAATAATATGTTGAATGATATCCTTGTCATACACCTTCAAATCTGAATAATCCCAAGCAAAGACATCAGAAAATTCAGAAAGTAATCTAACATACTTAGCCTTTACTTCAGGAGACAATGCTTTTGATAACTTTACAAGCTTGGGCTTGTCAGCTGTTCCAAGATTTACATCTTCAACTCCTTTGTCTGTAGGAACCAAGCTCAGTTTTCTTGCCACATCATCCTGATCAAAAAGCTCCTCTAAAGGTATGAGACCTCTAGGAATAATATTATCCTTCAACTGTAAAACCTCCATCTGATTTACCTCAATCTCTTGTTCAT
This sequence comes from Pinus tabuliformis, assembly GCA_031772625.1. Classification (NCBI taxonomy): domain Eukaryota; kingdom Viridiplantae; phylum Streptophyta; class Pinopsida; order Pinales; family Pinaceae; genus Pinus; species Pinus tabuliformis. The sequence continues at coordinate 534,784,692 of CM062817.1, read as the reverse complement.
CGGAATCACAATCATCATCAATGGAAGCATTCTTAAACTTTCCTTCATTCTGTAAAAAGGCATTAATTTCATTATCATCCCAAAACACTTGCCAATACCTCAAATTATCAGGAACAACAGGCCTATGTTTGACATGAATTTCAAATTTGTTGCTAGAATTCATTAGAATCTTCAAATTGTTGGCCGCAGTGGCGAGTGAATCTGCAATGTTTTGAGTCTGGGGTACTGTTGTCAAGTTATATTCAGGAAACATCCTTAAAATATCCAGAACTGCATTTTTGTAAGCCCTCATCCACAGATGCTTTGCTTGATATTCTCCTTTACCTGTTTAATCACCAGCTCTAAATCACCATAAACTGAAATCCTTTTCGCATTGAGCTTCTTCAAAATTTTAAGACCTGTAATCAAAGCCTCATACTTCGCTTCATTATTAGAGCAATCAAAAGCTAACTTGTAGGAACATACTCTAACATTACTTGGGACTTTGGCAAGTTGGAAAGCAGGGCTTCGAATCCAAATTCCAATACCAGCACTGTCCTTACCCACAGCGCCATCGAAGTCCATGCTCCAAAGGCTGGCTTCATCTTCTAGATGCTGAAATTTTGTTTCCTTCTCTACCTTACCTTGGCTGATTACTTCATTTTTCTGCTCTTCACTGACCTTTTGCTGTTGTGTGGGCTGCTCAGATGAACTTTCTATTTTGTCTTTTTCTTTATTAAGAACTGCTATAAAATTCTCGGAAATTTCTGGTACATCATCTACTTCTACAAGTTGAATATCTACATCATTCAATTCACTATCAGAGTACAAAAAAAATGACTCTAAATCAATATGTACAACATTTATTGGATGATTCACAAGCTTCTCTTTACTAGTGATCATATACTTCATTTTCTTTTCTTGATACAACTTCCTCAATTGACCAAAAACAAGGATGGTGGCATAAGAGAAGTCAAGTTGTAAAGTGCTTTTGTGTTTAGCACCTCATGATCTAGATAAGAGCATACCAAATCGATGCAATATATCAACAACTACCACATCCATCAAGACATTTTTGGCTAGGATTTGATCTAAAGAAACCACAAATCTTTGATGAGACCAATGCAACGAACTCTATCGGAGTCAAAGGAGTATAAATCATGATATTTCTGGGTGATATCCAGGCCCAACTTTTCCATGATGGCTTTAGGCATCAAATTTTGAGAAGCTCAAGAATCTAACATGGCATTATGGAGAATGTACTCATGCAATCTAAGACTCAGATTAAAGAGAGGGACTTCACTATCTTCAAGATGAACTTTTATGGCTAAACAAAAAATGAGTTCAGGATGATCATCTTCGACATTCACCATGTCTGACAAAGGATCAATTTGCAATATTCTAGATACGTGGTGTTTATAATTTCTATTCTTAACCAGCTCAGTCAAAGGAATGGACACTTTTAATTTAGCAATTTCACTTTCTAAATTAAAGGATGAAACTTTTTCTACCTCTTTGACACCAATTTCCTTCTTATCCGCTTGCTCTTTTGCTGCACTATCTTTTTGCTTATTGTTCTTATCGTTTGCAGTGATACTTGTTGATGGTACTTTGCTGGAACTCAGTTCAACAAGCTCTTTCCCTTTCTTCTGAGTGTTTGAGGAATCATTCTTGGATTGCACATCCTTTCTTTTCTAAATAGGATTGAACGGTACATCTCTGCTCCTTAAAGAGTACTACCTCTACTGTGAAGGCAAAGCACTCATATAACCACGTTGATAATCATCAGATTCAGCCTCCAAAACCACATCATTTGCTAAGATGTAATCTTCATCCCTTTGAATGTCTGGAACTTATGAATATTCTTCATCTTCGGTCAGAAATATAGGCATACCATCAGCAGTAAAAAAGTGATTTGTTTCAATTGCCTGATCTTCATCATCTTCTTCTTCCATTCCTTGAACATAGTTCTGTTGTAAGGGAGTTCTGATCTGCTGTTGTTATGTTGGTTGCTCTGGTGCCCTTTATTCTCTTTGCTTGATTCGGAATTGGGGTTGTTGTTGTCCTCTAAAATTTGGATTCCGGATTGGAGTTTCAAGTCTATCTATGATAGTTAACCGGTCAACCATTCTTTCCACTGTTTGAATCAATGTATCCATCTTTACATATGAAGGAGATGCTTCTTCTTTCATGGTCACTCTTTTCTCTAATCTCATTCTTGCTCTTTTAGCTAGCAAGTTTGCTTCTACACTCACTGTGTTCTTTTGCATGGCTTCTAATGTGGTAGGATCACGTTCCCGTAATTGATATGCCATATCAACATCGAAATCGTCTGGAAACTTGAGCAAAGCCAATCCCTCCGGTGGTTTAATGTTGGCCAGAATAGCATTGTATACTGCATTAAACCTCACAAAATAGTCTTTCACACTCTCATCGGTATTTCTTTTGATGTTCTCATACTCAGAAAAAATCTGAAGCGGATTCTTCTTCACCTCCCACCGATCCAGGAATTGCCTATGGAGGATTGGTAAAGTGGTGATAGACGCTATTGGTAAAGCTCTTAGCCATTTTCGAACTTCACCTCCAAAGATTTGTACAAACAATCTCATCGTCACATCCTCAATTTCTACTTCATGGAGGTCAAAGAAATCATTCATTCTATCAACATGTTGCTGAGTTGTAATGGTTTGAGTGGCATCAAAGAAAGGTATCTTGGTTTGATAATCAGCGGGCATGGCACCAAGATTCTGAGGTAAAACAAGGGGTGCATACCGAGTAGCCATAACTCGAGGTGGATTTAAAACAAGGATCGGGCTACTAGGAGTTGATGGAGTAGTTGATGGAGAACTAGGAGGAATAGGTGATTGATGGGGAATGATAGGTTGATGGGGAAGTGAAGGTATGAATGGAGGTTGGGAATGAATTTTAGATGTTGAAGGGAATAATGATTAACTGAGGCTAGTGGACACTTGTTCAAAAAGATCAGGGATCTTAGCAATAGTGAGGGATGATTGAGGGGAATTTAGGATATACTCATCAATTGACTGGTTTTCCTTTTGGACTTTGAGATCTGCAATAAACTCTGGATCTAGAACTATATCGTCAAGTGCACTTTCAGACCTGGTTCTGAATAGGGAAAGGTCAAATGATAGATCAAATGGGAGGTCTTCTAAAAACAACCACTCATCAGGGCAAGAATCTACTTTTATTGAAGGTGTGGGACTGACTAAACTTTCTTGTTTTTTGAGTCTTCTTGAAATCAGATTAGGATTATCCACTACTGGGGTAGGATTTGGATCTGGATTGGCCCTAGTGCTCAAGCCTAGTAAATTCTAAAACTTATCATTCATAAGCTTAAGAATTCAAATGAAATATATTATCGGGATGATTAGTCTTTCATTTCCCTAGTGGAGTTGCGACTATGTTATCACCTAGATTAAACCTCAGGCTGAAGGAAGGCAATGCCAAGGAAACCACAAACCACGCTTAACTAAGTAGCTAGCCCTACTAGGCTAGGAGAGGGCTCTCTCCGTAAGGATCTCAATCAAGATGACTGGATCAGGTAAAGGATTTTAGGCTAGGTATAGTAGCACGAAGTTTTGATTGGATTTTGAAGGGGTTTTTTACGGATCAGGAGGAGTTGGACAATTTAGGCCTAGGGAATTAGGTCAGAATTGTAGGGTGTTCAATGGGGCAAGGTAGGCATAGGCTTTAGCACTCAAGGGCTTGATGGGGTGAGATGTTTTAGACTGGTGAGAAGCTAAGAAGGGCATGTGAAAACCATGGATCCTTCCTAGACTGCAGAAAATGTGAAATGGTGAATGGTTTCCCAAGGCAGAGCATTGATATAATGAATTCTACCTATCAACTTGAAAAAATTCAACAAGAAGCAATGAAATGATGAATGGAATACATAAAAAACATTAACATATGATCACAGAAGAAGAAACTATACTAAACTCCATACCACATGGATCCCATAAAAATAGTTGCAATTCTTATTAATCTCCTGCCAAACTGCTTACAAAGGTGTACAATCAAGGTCTGAGCATCCAGCTAAGTCCAACCCTTTACAATGAGAAAGAAGAAGAAGACATAGAAATTATTTCAACCTCCTCACATCCTCAGGGGTTGAATCCCTAATATGTGGAGTTAATCTAACTAATATTGAACAAAAAACAGGAATATAAGCATTTCAACAACTTGCCTCTAAAAGTGAAAAACTGATTCATTTGAGCTCAAACTGACTTCTAAAGCAATGAATCTACCCTCTATCACTATTTATCTATCATAGTTACATGTCAAGTCATCATTTACAAACGCAAATCATCCTCCATGAGAGATAATCCATGATCATAGTAAAAAACTGGAAAAATAGGCATCCTGAGTAAAATCTGCCCTACGCACAACGCCACTTTCAGGTCCATTTTGGAGGCCTTCCCGTTATCAAAATTGATCTCATGATAGCTCATTGGAAAGGTACTCAAGTCTACTTTCCAAAACACCTAAATTTTTGAATTTGAAGCTCATTTGACCCCTCAAAACTTGATTCTCCCAAGACTACTTCTGTGTGTCCAAAAAGTGGTAGAAAGGTTATTTTTTGGGTTTTTTTGACCTTTTAGTGGACCAGTTATGCCCAAAAAACTTTGAAACTTGTTAGGGTGAATGTCCTCATCACTCTGAATCCAATAATGCAAACCATTTATTCATTGGGTGCCCCTAGGAAAAGCGCAATGCCACGTCTAGGCAGTTTTCCTGTGTGTAAAATTTCAAAAATTGGCAAATGACAAAAACTCTCCTGAATTTCCCCAAAATTGGTGAGAAGCACCATCATCAAGTGTCTTCATGAGCCAAGGAAGCTTCAGCAAGCATCCTAATCCTATCCTCCTCCTTTTTTCCTTTCAAATTCCGCCTTAGCCTAGCTTTCATTTTCTTTAACCTCATATTGCAAATCTTGTTTCGGGTCCGATAATGATAGGCCATGTGTCTGATCATCTGATTGTCTCTATTGGCATTCTGTAGTAGCTTCTCAAGGTGCAAGTTGACTCTTTCAAGCCAAGTCTCTCTATCATCTTCAATCTCTTTCTCAATAGGAGTAAAAGTGACTTGTGCCTCTTTGCCACTTTGTCGTTTGAGCATTTCCAGCTCCATGAGGATTTGTTTGTCACTCAACTACTTGTTTTCTTGCTCCAAATATGTGATGACATATTTGGCCCTCTCCAAATTATCCGCCAAAGCTTGTACTTGAGCCTCTTTTTCTTGTATGATGATGTATTTTATGTTCTCTTCATCCCGAGCTTCTAAGTCAATGATTTCCACTCCATGATGAGTATAACACTGCTCTGGCTCATCATGCTCAATAAAGTCAAAGTCTATTTCCTCCTCGTCATCACATCTCTCCTCCAGCACTTTTTCCTTCCCTTTGTGCAGTTGCTACACCTGTACCTGTTGTGTCAATGAAGAACGAAAATCCCCTTCCACATCCTGTGGAGCTAGCATTTGCCTATGGGCTAATGAAGAAGGCAAGGTCCCTTCCACATCCTGTGGAGAAAACACTTTCCTATGGGTTGCAACAATCTCCTCGTGCCCTCTAATATGTCATGTAAACGGGCTCCTCAATAGTTATAGTCTCCTTGGCTTCCTCGTCTGTTTTCACTTGGGCACTGCTAGAAGGTCCCCTTACTTCTTGAGACACTGGTGGAGGAATTTGAGGACCCTTGAAGATATCATGAGAAATAAAGGTCTCCCAAGAGATGTTTAAGAGACTGAGATGATGAAGTACAATTATCTTGATCAGGGAATCATGATAGAGACTGCTCATCTAGTGAGGGTATGGCTTCTTCTGGACAAAATGATCCATCTTCTCAATATTCATGAACAAGAAGTAAGGGAGGTTTAACATCCTCACCCTGGTAAAATGCATGAGGAGCCTGATGTGATAGGTGTACAACCTGGAGAATCTACCCTCACAAGTGAAATACTTCATGATGATTTTCATAGTGGGAACACATTTGTCTTCAAGAAATCTGAAAGGAAAAAGTCTCTTCACCTCATTTCTGTACTGGGGTTTGATATAAGGGTCATAGTAGTGTTTATCCAGGTCCTGGGCCTTGTACCACCTCTTCCCTACATTCAGAATCCTGGTGGCATCTAAAATGATAGAAGGTGAAACTGTGAATGTTACCCCGGCAAGAGTCACCCTGTTGTCCTGAAGATGAGCTACAAAAATTCTAGTGAGCTCAAGATGGTGTTGAACTCTCTCTACCTGCTCACAGAACTCATAGCAGCCAAGGTATCTGAAACATGTGATAGCCAACTGAGAGGCCTGCAATTCCCTAAGGTTTGATGGCTCTTCTCTGATAATCCTACCTCCCTTGTGTGGTTTTCTCTGCTGCCTAGCTCTATCTACTGAGGTGTCACTACCTGTGTTTTCTTCCTCCTCATAGTCTCGGTCCTTTCTGTCCATGTTTACAAGGCTAAGGTTGTATGAAGGGAATGAGTGAAAGTGTTTTGGAGTGAGGGGATGGGAGATTAGCTTATGGGCTAAAAATGAATGAGGGAGTAGGAAATGAGAGGGAGGGTTTGTTTTGAGAAATTTCCCTTGGGGAAGAGGGATAAAAGGATAGGAAATGATATGAAATAGGGATAAAGGGACAAGGAAATAGGGATAGGGTTTATAGTTGTAGGGATAGGTGATAGGATGAACAATGAGGGTCTAGGGTTTTAGGAACCACTAGGGAGATTTTAGGGTTTCATTTTTAACATGGAGAATGATGCTTATGAGTTTGATTTGCAAACCAAAATTGAAGTGAGGGATGTCAACTTACTTGCAATGATGGAAAGAGAGAGAAATTTGAGGTTGGTATGAAGATTTGAGGCTTTTCTAGCCTTCCTGCTCAACGCATAGCGCCGGTGCATAGACGCACAGTGCCACCCTAGAAGTGTAGCACCAGTGTAAAACTGCATTGGGGAAATTTTCCAGACGCGCAGCTCCAGTCTCAACGCGCAACACCAACTTGCCTGCCTCAGAAGCACAACACCGCTCTGCCAATGCGCAGCGCCACTGCTCCACTTCTCCAGAAGTGCAGCGCCACCCTCCAGAAGTGCAGAGCCAAGCCTTCTTCACCCAAAACTCGCTCAAGCTTGCCTCTTCTTCTCACTTTTTTGACTCCTTGCTTGCCAATGAGAATAATGAACTTGAAAATGAAATGTGGGAGCTTAAATAGGAGTAGATTTTGATTTTTCACTTGAAAAACCCACTTTCCAATGTTTCTTGACCTTCTTCAAAACTATGTTTTAATGCCTTTTCTTCTTTGTCTCTTTGTAGGTGGATAAATGCTCGACTTGAACTGACTTTTGCAGTGTTTCTTTGTCTTGTAGCAAGAAGAGATGCTCTGGTGCAGCTGAGAACATTTATTACATATAATGACTTAAAATTACATAAGATATACAAATAAACTCAAAATACTCTGTTTTCACCTCAAAAACATGTTTTTGAGGTGAAAATTACATTAGGTTAAAAGACGATTATTCAGTAACTATGACCTACAAGCCATCATGCTTGACTTATTCATGATCCTCATACCCTTGTTGTCCTTCATTTATACAAAAAATCAGGCATCTTGACCTTGGTGATGAAACTCTAAGACCTAATGAAGCATGCCCTATGATACAACAAGGATTCCATATAAAAATCCTCTAGGAATTTCCCAGGAATATTTCCTCCACCCCAACCCTTAGATATTTGCTAAGAATCACCATCTCCACCCTCTTTCTATTGGAGACTGAAGAGGCAATTTATTCCCAACTTGGAAGCAATTTATTCTTGACTTCTCTTGCCAACCGAATATTGCCCCTTACTCCTCTGACTTCTCTCTATATTAATCTATAGAGAGTTGTTCAAGCTTTCATTTTTGTTGTTCTTTGAAGTTCAAAGTTTCTCCATTCCGATTGTGTTCATTCCTTCCCTTCTCGCACTACTACACCATTCCCTTCCATTCAAATAGTGTTCCCCCTCCCATCCATGGTTGTTCTTCTCATTATCTTTAATAGTTTGCGGAGGACCTTTCTGGCCTGTGTGGTAGTGCCAAGTCTCCCCCTTTCTTTTTTGTTGACTGAACTTCAATGACACACTCCTCACTTGCATACTCTAGGCATAACTTCTCAATGACACTGCCATCCCATTTATTTTTTGTGTCCTCTTTTCCTTGCATTTTTCTTCCAAGGAAGCCCGACCTTGTCCTCTTGTAAAACTTCCTCTTAATGGCATGCTCCAACTCATTTATGATACATAACTACCAACCTCCTTAGTTGTCATAAAAAATAAAATCCCAAGCAAATAGCCTCCTTAGCCTATGGAATTTGTCCCATAACTCAACACATATTTCTTTTATAAAGTATTTACATTGCATAATTGAGTGCAAGTGATTGCGGTTGTCATATGATTATACAATGTGGAAGAGGTGATGATGATGAGTGATGTGGCTTAGAGTATGCCTCATATTTGCACTGCATTGGAAATCAATAAGTAGATCACCAATCCTCAATCATCAGGATGGAAGGTAATATCGTTAATCAAACAATTTCAATTTTAATTGATCCACAATCTAATATTAGTTATACTAGCCCTAAAGTTGTAAAATATTGCACCATACAAAAGAAAGAGCATACTAATCCGTGGATGGTTCAGTTGGGTACAGGGGTCAGGAAGAAAGTGACAAAATTAGTGGAGTCATGCCATTTATAACTAGATGACATCGCTACAAATACAAACCTCAACATCCTCCCGTTGGGTTCGAACGATGTATTAATAAGTCATTGGAATACATTGATGATGTAGGTGAGGGAAGGAAATTGCAAGGAAAGAAGAAACCCATTTCCATTAGAGAGAGTTCAACATTATAGGAAAATAAGTGTAGTTGAAAAGAGTGTAATCTATTCATGATTGAGGTGAATAGTGTAGCAAAGAAAAACAAAAATGAACTAGAGAACTAGCCCACTTTACAACAGTACAATGGTGCATTTCCAAATGAAATACTAGGGCTACCACCTAATAGAGACATTGATTTCTCTATCAATCTAATTCATGGTTTGGTGCCAGTGTATAAGACATCTTATCACATGAACACCCTCAAATTGATGGAATTAAAACTAAAAATAAAGGAACTATTGGTTAAGGGGTACATCAAACCCAATGTGTCACCCTGGGGAGCACTTGTTTTGTTTGTGAAGAAAAAGGATGGCACACTGCGACTATGAGTTGACTATTGATAGTTGAACAAAGCAACAATAAAGAATAAATATCCACTACCAAGAATTAATGATTTTTTTAACAACTAATATGAGTTGTTATGTTTTCAAAACTTTACTTAAGTTCTCGCTATTGCCAAGTTAGGATCAAGGATAAAGACATTCATAAGACAACATTCAAAACAAGATATGGGCACTACAAGTTCATGGTGGTGCCATTTGGACTTACAAATGCACCAGCCACATTTATGTGCTTAATGAACAATGTGCTCAACCAATACCTGGATAAGTTTTTTTTAGTATTTGTGGGTGATATTATGGTCTACTAGAAAACTAGAGAGGAGAATGAGGAACACCTGAAGGAAATATATCAATTACTGATGGAACACAAGTTATATTCTAAGCTCAGTAAGTGTGAGTTCTTCAAGACTCAAGTTCAATATCTGGGGCACATGATCTAAAAAGAAGGTGTGGTTGTGGACCTTGAGAAACTCAATTCCATCATGGAATGATCCACCCCCAGAAATGTCATCGAAGTAAGATCATTTATGGGGTTGGTAGGATATTATTGGAGGTTCATTTAGGATTTTCCAAAAATTGGACATCCAATCACAACTCTGCAGAGAAAAGGGGTAAATTTTTAGTGGACATCAAAGTGCGCAACTAGCTTTGGGGAACTCAAGTATCTTCTCATGATTATGCCCATCTTAAGGATTGTCGATCCAAAGAAAGACTTCTTAATTTGCATGGATGCTTGCAAAGAAGGATTTGGCATAATACTAATGAAAGAGGAACACATAATTTGTTATGAATCAAAGAAGCTAAATGAACAAAACATAAATTATGTCACCCACGACTTAAAACTCCCAATAATCATTCATGTATTAAAAATGTGGAGACATTACTTGATTAGGTGAAATTTCATGTTGATGTCAGACCATATGGGGATGAAATATTTGTTAGACCAACCTAAATTGAATGCAATACAATCAATATGGCTAGCCTTCATTAGTTAATTTGATTTTGATATCAAATACATCAAGGGTAAGGAGAACAAGGTGGTTGATGCACTTAGCAGAAGTTTGTCCATAAACCACATGGAAACTATAGGTTCTTGTGATTCCAACATTAAGGAAAGGGTCAAGGAAGCATTGGTATAGGATCAACACTTCTAGTATGCATATGATTGTTTACAAAAAGAGTCAAAAGGACATTTGAGTAAGAACTACACACTCACAGATGATGGGATGCTAAAGTTCAATGACCGGTCATATATACCCTGCATAGATGACTTGAAGAAGCTCATTCTGGAAAAGTTTCACAAAATACCTCATTCAGAGTATGAAAAAAGAAGATGTATTATTGGTTGAGTATGAAAAAAGAAGTTGCAAAAAAATTGTCAAATGTTTGGAGTGTCAACAATTTAAGGTGGAATGTATACATCAGACTTGATTATTGTAACCAATATAATTCTTGGAGTGGAAGTGGAATTTATATCGATGGACTTCATCATCAGATTTCCAAAGAAACCAATACAACACGATGCCTTCATGGTGGTGGTGGAAAATTTGAGCAAGGTAACTCACTTCATACCTGTTAAGTCCACATATAAGGCCATTGGTATGGCATAGATATTCATGAAGGAAATATTTAGGCTGCAACACAACATACCTAAGAAGATAATCTCATATCGATATGCCAAATTCATATCCAAATTTTGGAAATTACTACTCGATAGATTTGGAACTCAATTAGCATTCATTACAACATATCATCCTAAGACAAATGGGAAAACTCAGATAGTGAATAAGGTGTTGGAGGACATGTTGAGAATGTATGTTATGCACCAACCAAAGAGGTAGGAGGAATACCTTCCCTTAGTTGATTTTTCATATGACAATGACTATTAGAAATCATTGAAGATGATCCCCTTCGAGGCTCTATACGGAAGGAGGTGTGATACACACATTAGCTAGGATGACTTAGTAAATAGAGTAACTGTCAAACATGATATGTTAAAGGAGATGGAATAGGAAGTTAGTAGTATCAGGTAGAAGTTAAAGGTATCCGAGAATAGACAAAAGAGCTACACAAATCATTAGAGAATGCAAAGAGAATTTCAAGTGGGGGATCACATGTATCTCTGAATTAAATTGAGGAGTAGCTCACTAAAAGTGGCGTCCTATGCTAAGTTTGCACACAGGTTTTGAAGACCTTTCTAGAATTTAGAAAGAGTGGGGCTTGCCTCCCACCATAAATGCACATGAAGTATTCCACATATCCTTATTGAAAAAGTATGTGCGTGATTCTAATCATGTGATCAATTTTTCTGTGATACAAGTGGAGCTCGAGGGAGAATTCCAACCCAAACCTTTATGTATCCTGGACCAGAGGCATATCGTGCTCCCTAACTAAGTAATAGAGCAAGTAAAGGTGAAATGGGAGCACTTTGGACCTGATGAGGCAACCTAGGAGCATGCAGATTAAATGAAAGCATTGTATCTTTTTTTGTTTGATATGTAATGGATGTAAAATAGTTGTTTCAATAAAGCTCAAATCTTGTTTTATTGTATTTTCCAGTTTTGTAAGAACATCAGGGATGGTGTTCCTTTAAGGGGGTGGGGTTTATAACACCACCGTGTTAATTATGATCTTTATAAACATTTTCTGTAATTGAGCATCTCAACGTAATATCTGACTGCTAGCATGGAAACTTAGTATGAATGTGTGTTTAATGTTGATTATGCATTAATGGTTAATCAACACAAAAATTATAGTAATCATGCATTAATACTAAATTAAAGAAGTATGCTTTAAATTAATTAATAACTTTTAATTGTTCATAATATTAATTAATTATGGATTAGTATATTTGATTAAATATAATTAACTAAATTATAAAGTTTTAATTAAATTTTAATGTAATAATTTTCAATTAATTGATAAATACAATAGTCATAAGTAAACATTTAATTTATTTTTAAAAACCCAAGGAGGAGGTACACGAGTCAGAGTGTGAGTAGGTTGTCCATTAATGCATGGTGGTGTCATCCGATTTTCGTTCCTGAAAGGGTAACGTGCTAAGGAAGGAAACACAAAGGGAAGGGAAAGAGTACTCTCTTGGTCACACTTGAAGGTAGCCCCAAACAACCTTAAATACATGAGATGATTAGAGTGAGGGGTTTGAATTTGGTGTTGAAGATAATTCCTCGGAAGAAAGCAAGTGCAACAACAACACACACAGTGCACTATATCGAACAGTGGTTGATCCTCCATTAATTCATTTTCTTGGATATAGTGAAGCCTGAGCATGAATAAAGTGTGATTGAATGTACAAGTGCTTGCTAGCACTGGTAAACAATGGTGCTTGCTACGATTGATAAACCATTGTGCTTGTACTTGGCTAAGAAACCACTTGCACAATAGGTCATTGGTGCTTGTTAGGACTGATAACCACTGGTGCTCGCTAGGACCGATAAACTGCCATGTGTGTCTTTCGCTACTAAACTAGCTACAGGGGACAACACTCCTACAACTCATCTCATGAATTTTTGCTCGAGGAATTCAAGCTCTTAGACTCTGGACTTGGCATGAGGGTGGCAAGTTATGGAACAAATTATTGTGACTTCCCACTGTTGGGAAGTTAACATAATGCATCTTCTCCAGTCACAAACAAAAAAAATTAATTTTATTAGATAAGTTGTCCAATTCTTTTTATGAATTTCAAATATTAAACTACGATAACCCTACTTTCCATAAAATTTATATTTCCCTATTCTTAATTTCCATATTAAAATTTACCTAATTTGAAATGATTTTAAGTAGGAGGTGTCTCATGGCAGCCCTACCGTAAGTAACTAAACCTATAATTCGTAATTTGAATGACAGGTCTAATAGTTGCAATAACTCAGAATAGGGCTTATTTTATTTTTGGTTGTGAAACATGTGTAAAAACCAACGTGGTATTCATCATTTTAATTGTGTAATACATAACAAAACAATTTGGTTATGTGTATTGAACTCAGCGCAGGCCATATTTCATTTTCTTAAATTGTGTAGCATGTAAAAATTCCAGATTGGGCCATATAATTTAATTGTGTAAAACATATCATACCGACGTGGTATAGTGTTGGGAATTCGACACAGGCCTAGTCATTTTAATTAGGTTATATATGTGCCAAAACCATAGTACACACATGCCAAACCACGTTGGGAATTCAACGCAGTCCTGGTAATTTTAATTGTGTTATATATCAGCCAAAACCGTGACACACAGATGCCAAACCATGTTGGGAATTCGACGCAGGCCTAGTCATTTTAATTGTTATATATATATATGCCAGCACTGTGTTAATATGTGTTTATGGGGCCGTGATAATATATGTATTTCACAACCTTGTTGATACATAATGTTAACTGTGATTATACACAGTATGGAAACTGTATTAGATATATGGCACTGACCACTATTTTACATAGTATGGAAGCCATGTTAACACATGAAGTTCAACGTAATAATATACAACATTAAAATCGTGGTATATATAATATGAAATTGTGTTGAATCCGTGGATAACACATACCCATGAGATATATTATCACTCATCACCATCAAGCCTTTGCAAGAGTTTAAATGGTTGTGCCTTTAGGTTTCCATTGCCATACCCCCAACATATGACATGTTAGGGTTTTGTCTGATTGTTGTATTTCAGTTATTTCACTCTCAAATTCTTGATGGGCGATAGGCTAGGTTCTTCTTTTGCTGTTTTGTTGGGCCAAGAGGCTCATTTTACAGCCCAATATGATGTGTAACTCTATCCGTCCATCATCAAAGTTGAAATTTTGCTCATGTTGACCCAAAAAAAAAAAAAACTATACAAAATATTTAAATAATGTCCATTCATAAAAAAATTGCATGTGAAGAAATTGGATACCTCTCGGCTTACGTTAGATCTGTATTTAAGATGGATCTATGTTGGTGTGGTTTGCTCGTCCAATGGATGGAGTTCTATTTATTTCATTGTATCTCCAAGTTTCCGCCCTACATCCCCAATGGGATAGAGGTAGGCCTTGCCTATTTCTATTCACCCCTTGTATCCACGATTGATATGGATTATGGTGAGCTACCGTGAGAGTTGATGGAGTCTAGGGACCCCTGACACGTCTCATGGGGCAGAGGGGTAGGGCTTGTAACCTTATATATGACAAGAATTTTGTGTTTGACCATATCGTTTAGACATTATATTAATTTTAGTTTTGGTTTAAATGATATGATTCATTTATAAATGTCATATTTGATAGTTGTTCATTAATATGTTTGTTCACACAATTATTTATATATATTCCGAACTTTTATTGTGTAAACCCTTGGTTATTGATGTATGTCATGAGGTTTTAATTTACATTGTGCATTTTAATATACAAATTGAGACATCATATGGATTGATTATATACGCATTAATACATGGTGTGGATTTCATTATGATGCTTTGTGTGTTCAATAGTTCTCAAAATCGTGTAATAAAATCATTAATCCATAATTTGATCCAAATTAAAAAGAGAAAACCACCTAAGAGCCACATGGAATACGAGCGTTAGTAGGGATGTCATTAATAAAATAAGAAATACCTTGAGCAAGACTTTTAATTCAGATTTCAGTGCATTGAAATATTTGTCTTCTCCAAAAACTCTCACAATGCTAGACTTGATAGTCACATTAATAACTATTCGCACAAAGTTTTTAGATGTTGGCATTTTGATCATCATTTTGATGACAAAAAATGACCTCATCAACATTTGGGAAGATCACCAGGTCAGATTCCCAAACTATGCTCTTATCCATTTGACCTGGTAGTTCTGACTGGTTCTATTGGGTCTAGTTACGCCCTCAGTCCTCCTGCTAATTTGTGATGTTTCTAATTTATAATAAACAAGAAGAGGAAATTGAACCTACATTCATGCAGTGTACATGCAATAAAACAATCCTTAAGCTGAATTGAGGGCCCAATCAAGCCACACCTAAGGTTGCTTCTCCATAAGGAGACTTCTAATATAAATGAAAATTAGATCTAAATCTAAAGCTAAATGCGGGCCTACTTACCAATGCATAAAATTAAAGCAAATTTCTCTAACTTGACATCCATGAGATAACCCATAAATACCAAGTGCAAGGATTATAGTACAATGGAAATTCAACATGATTTTGAGATGAATATCATGGCTGCCGAATTAGTTTTTGCAGTTGATATTTTAAGTGTAACACATTCTCTGTTTTAGAGATTATAATAGTGAAAGGTAAGCCATCAAAAAGTAGAAATATTTCATACAGTGCAATGAATATTAAATCAATTTAATTGGGCAATTTTTTGAGTAAATATTTACTCAGAAATTTGATTAAAGCAAATGAGCAAAATGGAAACAAATAACAGATCTATACAATTACGAGATCAGATAATTGATCTCATAAACAACCATTCTTACATATAACAAAAGTAAAAAATATGAGATAATAGAGACATATTCGCCATTAAAAGAATAAAATTTTCATTTACGAATAAAAGTATTTACATACAAATTGATAAAACACGATTTCCATGCTCTGTTTCTTAGTGGATCTCCAACAATTCTCCCAAAGCTTTCATCTCTTCTAACAAAGGAAAAAATTGTAATAGTACAAAATCTTTCTCAATGACATGACTTAGATCTTGAAAGAAAAATCCTCGAAGCACTCAGATCTGAGTATTCTTCTATATCTGCAACTCAAATTCTTTACAAAAGTGCATAGAGTTTCAAAATTGTAGAAAAGAGAACCCTTTCCTCATTCTCCAAATAAATATTTATAATTTACAAAAATGAACAAAAAAATGGAGAATTGTTGCAAACAATTTTGATCCATCAATTTTGGAGCTGCAAATCCTCCTTTTTTCCTTTATTAGATCAATCCTATTACTCCAATTTATTTGTTTCATCACCTTGCAACAATTCTTTGCCAAAATCCATTCCAAAATGAAAATTTAAACCAATCAAAATCAAGAAAAACCTAGATTTCTAAATTGTGAAAAATAAATTAACGAATTCAAAACTAATTTAATAAATAAATCAAACCAAATTTGTGCTTCATGTTGCTTCCTATGGAGATAATCTCAAGCTAAAATTGATATTCAAATTTTTTTTCAACAAGAAGCCATTTTGAGCAATCCAAAAATTCTTCAAAATAAATTCTCATATTCATTTTTTTGATACAATTTCTTAGCTCCAACTTCTAATTTTTTGGCACATTAAATGTTTAGATTTGATTGATTTATTGTTTTCAAATTTTTTTCAAATTTTTCTCGATGATTTTATCTTTCCAACAAGTTAGCGTAGGCCTCATTTGTCTAAGTAAATCTTGAAATACTATCAGTGAAATTTTAAGTTTCAAAATAGGTAAAATGTTAAAAAATGCATGCTTAGACATTTTGTTAAAAATATATTTTATATAAAATTTAAAAAATATTAAAAAAAATTATAAATAAATTAATGCCTAATAAAATAGAATAAAAATATAATAAAATTATATGTTAAAATATTAAATTACAAAATATTACAAAACATTTAAATAAATTAAAACATTATAGAATAATAAAAAAACAAAACTAAGTTAAATGAAAATCATGCATGGAGAGGCATAAAGCTAAAAAGAGGAGTTGTTGTATATGAGTTTGAATGGAGGTAAAAGAGTTAATGTGGAATCTGTGGAGGCCCATAGTGGAGTGTGGGCCCTCCACCACCCTAAACCTTTCCACTTCACACATTTTAATGAAAGCATCCCACTAATGTTATCCATTATGGCTCCTATCACTTACGTTATGCTTGCATCATCTCGGGGATGAGCTCCCGGAGGTATGAAATATGTGACACAAAATAACCTCTCGTGTGCCATGTGTGTTGGTTTTTTTTGGTTTTTTTTTTTCACAATATCGGTTGCGGTTTGTATTCAAAAAAGGAAAAAAGGAGGGAGACGGATCTCCATTTTTACAGATTGTGATTAGAAGGTGATGATCTAACAGCAGATACAAATGTTTATTGAGTCAGCATTACATCTTTTTTCCGATGCTGTGTAGAATCGAAATGTTGTGTAGATTTGGACAAACTGGAGTAAAATGTAACAGGTTTTACACTTCATTTTTTAATTTTTGCAGTGGTGTTGAGTTTGCCGCCCACTGAAGTTGCTATCTGCTCACAGGCCACCATGTTCTGGATCGTCCATATCTGTAGCAGCAAAGCGGCAGCGCCTTGTGAATCGAACGCGGCCCTTGCTGAATCCGAAGCCTTGTGAAAGCGGCAGCGCCTTGTGAATCGAACGCGGCCCTTGTCGCACCAGCCTTCAACTGTTGAATCCGAAGCTCGCAAGCAAACATTGCAGATATCTTTGATTTCCCGAGGTTTGTGATGGTAATCGGTTGAAAAGGTTGTGCCTATTGTGCAGACAGATTGGAGTAGTCGGGGGCATATCTGAAATTTCTATGGATCGGATTTGCAGAAATACAAGATTGCCTGAGGTAGTTGCAAAATTGTTTTCAAAAAGCCCTGCCCGTTCTGCGCCTGGGGCCAATAGACAGAGGAGAGGAAAATGTTGGCAGGGGAATTTAAGTAGTTGGCTAATCGAGGGATGGTGGCGCCGCTGAGATCGCAGAGAATTGAGTAATTTGGAAGGGCGGAGCTGAGAAAGTTCAAGTTTGGATTTGAGAGGATCGCATCTGTAGAGGCCATTGCCATAGGGTAGAAGGTTGATTGATGGAAATTCACAGAGAGGCATGGCAGAGAGCTTAGTGATCTGCGAACAGAGACCTGATGAGGATTGAGTCTACTGAAGGGAAGGATCCTGATCATGGTATGAAGGTGTATTGATCAGTGCCATTGCACCGAAGGATGCCAAGAGGGTGTAAACATGCTTTGTTAGCCAATTTATCTGCTTTTTTATTAAGAGATCTAAGGACGTGATAGTAGAGATTGCCTTTCATTTGTTGATCCAAAATGCGGCATCGCTCCATGATCTGATGCAAACTCAGGTTTTGAGCTTTCTTGTTGCTTATCATCAATCCAATGATGATGGCGGAGTCTCCGATAATAGTAGCCTTGGGTATACCAAGCTTCTGAAGCTGGAGCAGACCTTGGAGGAGGGCGAAGGCTTCAGCCCTGTTGTTTGAAGCATGGCCCAGTCCCCATTCAAATTCAGTTAAAACATCTCCATTACCATTGCATATAAGACCTCCAGCCCCAGCCATTCCTGGGTTGGATTTGGAGGCTCCATCGAAAAACAGATAATGAGTATTGTTGTTCTTGAGCCACCGGGCAAATTCTTCATCTTTCATCCTGATTTTCCAGTTGCTTATTGGCCTGTCTCTGCTATTGGGGTCATGTCTTTTTTGTTCTATGCTGCTTCTGTCCAGAATCTGACCTATGTAATTCCTTTCTTCAACTGTCAAATCCATCACCTTCAGATTCCCATGACATTTTGAGGATAGTGTTTCTAGGTTGAGATTCCAAGCTTTTTTATAAGTTTTTATGACGTTGGTTGTTGTGCCTTTGAAGATCCTTCTGTTTCTTGCTAACCAGATGTTCCAGAGAAGAGTACAGGGCAAGGCGTTCCAGACCCTGCAGGCTGCATTGTTTGCTTTTCTTCCCCACGGGTAGCTCTTTTTCCATGTATGCAGCACTTCATATATGCTTGTGCTAGGCACCCAGGGGGGATTGTGGCTTCGAAAGGCTTCTTTCCAGCAGGCTGAGGCAAAGGAGTAGTCTATAAACAGATGCTGGATTGTCTCTTCTTCATTTTGGCAATTTGGACAGCGTGATGGCCCATGTATTCCTCGCTTTCTGAGGTTCTCAGCAGTGAGGACTTTCCCTCTTAAAAGGATCCATAAGAAGAATTTGATTTTTGGAAGGGTTTCAGCCTTCCAAACAAGTCTCCAATGCGCCCAGATTGCCATGGGATACTTGCTGGTGCAAATCTAATGGTATGCTGCCTTAATAGTGTAAACAGTGCCTGAGGGGTCCCATCGGAATTCATCAGCAAGGTAGCGTTTGGTGGGCGCTATACCATGAAGATGAGTTTTCAGGTTGTTAAGGCTAATTTCTATATCTGCTGATACCTGAGGGAAACTCCATCCTTTCCAAAATTGGGAGAGGGTTTCCCATTGAGAGATCTGAGCCAAAGTTTGAATACCTACGCTGCTGAAGTGAGCTAGAATTTGCTGTGTTCCAGGCCGTTGGCTGATGGGCTGATACCCCATAATTTTGTCTTCCCCTATTCTTATGTGGCTGCCTCCTTTTGGCACTTTAGAAGTGTTTTGATCAAGAAAAGGGATAGCTTTTTTACACATCCTCCAAATTTTTGAACAAGCTCTGTTGGGAAGCTCATGATCCAAGAGCTGGTACCTTGGGCGGCTGAGATACTTTTTTTCGAGAACAGATTTCCACCAAGCATTCCTTCCAGTTATAAGTCTCCAAACCAGCTTGCCAGCAAAGGCAAGGTTTAGAAATTTGGATGACCTGATTCCCAGCCCTCCATTCTCACAAGGCTGAGTGACCTGCTTCCATCTAACCAAGTTATATTTTTTTTTTTCATTTCTTCCTCCTTGCCAAAGAAAGTGACGAAGGAGAGCATCCATTTTAAGATGGAAGTTAGCAGGGGCTTGAATAAGAGTAAAGCAATATAAGGGCAGGGATGAGAGGCCTGCTTTCAAGAGAGTGATGCGCCCCGCAGGGTTAAGCCAAGAGGTGCCCCAATGCTGAATCTTCCGTTTCATTTTGTCAATAATAATTTCCCAGGTTGTAGCTTTCAAGTTGCCAGTACATACAGGCATGCCCAAATAGGTAAATTGTTCCCAGTTCAGCTTGTAAGGAACCCCAAGAGTACGAGCAATCCTATGGAGGACATGTGCCGATGTGTTCCACCCATATATACAGCTCTTAAGATAATTTATCAGACCTCTAGAATAACTCATGTATTTGTTGAGAAGGGTTTTAAAGCGACGGGCTATAATGTTTGAAGCTCCCCCCATTAAAAGAGTATCATCGGTAAACTGAGAGTGATTAATGTTTTTGACACCATTGTCAAATTTGATTCCGGTGATGAGGCCCATGCGACGATTGTAATCCAGAACTCTGCTAAAAGATTCAGCCATTAATATAAAGAGATAGGGTGAGAGAGGGCAGCCTTGTCTAAGGCCCCGAGAGGATTGGAAGGGAGGTCCAGGTCTACCATTTAGAAGAGGAGATATCCAAGGTCCTGTAATGCATGCTTTGATAAGGCTAATAAAGGATGAGGCAAAACCCATTTTTTCGAGCACAACAAACAGGAATGAGTGTCTGACACGGTCAAAGGCATTGGCTAAGTCTAACTTTAGTATTTCGGATTTCAGATTTCACTGGAGTGTATGGCCTCTTGGACGAGAAGGATGGAGTCCAAAATTTGCCTATTAGCCAAAAAACCTCCTTGATTTTCAGATATTAGAGAGGGGAGGATTGGCTTTAGTCGGGTAGCCAAGATTTTTGTCAAAATTTTATATGATGAGTTGCACAAGGATATTGGGCGGAAGCGAGAGAAAGTCAGAGGTCGATTTTCTTTAGGGATAAGGGCCAGGTGGGTGGCATTAGTGAATCCTCCAACTTTGCATTTACGTTGGACCCATTTTGACCAGGTCTTTTTTAATTACTCCCCAGTATGATCTATAGAAACAGATAGGAAAGCCATC
The DNA here is from genome assembly GCA_031772625.1 of Pinus tabuliformis. Lineage (NCBI taxonomy): Eukaryota > Viridiplantae > Streptophyta > Pinopsida > Pinales > Pinaceae > Pinus > Pinus tabuliformis. Next base: position 534,763,726 of record CM062817.1, on the reverse strand, counting down.
TGGGCCTGGGGCTTTATCTGGCTGGAGAGCCCATATGGCATCATGTATTTCTTCTTCATTGATCTCCTTGATCAGGTCTGCATTAACATCCTCGCTGACTCCTTTGGGTGTATGCTGTAAGAAGTCAGAATAATCTTCTATTTCCTTTATCTCAGTTAGAAGAGTGTTGTAATAGGCTGAGGCAGTTTGCTTGATGGCTTCTTGGGTTCTTTGAGGGCGGCCTTCCTCATCATTAATCATGGTGACATTATTTCTGACTTTCTGGACAGTTGCTTGTTTATGGAAGAAAGTTGTATTTTTGTCTCCTTCATGAAGCCAAAGCTGTCTTGATTTAATTCTCCACTTCTGCTCTTCGTCCCTATTAACCCGGTACAGCTGATAGTATATATCACTTTCTAAATCTTTATTCTCTTGGGTCAGCCCATTTTCCTCAATTTTTCTGTGGGTGTCTTTTAATTTATTTTTCAGCTCTTCTTTGACATTTTCTGGTTCTTTGTAGTGCTGTTTCACCCATTCCTTCAGGGCACGCTTTGTATTCTTCAGCTTGCATTCCCAAATGAAAACCGGAGATCCTTCTATATGGTGGTGCCAGGCTGTTTGGACAATCTGATCCACAATAGGATTGTTACGCCAAAGAGGATTATATTTGAAAGGCAACGGCCCCAATGGGCAGTGTGCTTCCAGGACAATGCTGATGGGATAGTGATCAGATGCTGAATAAGGCAGAATGTCAGCATGAGCAGTGGAAAAATCAGAGAGGAAAGAAGTATTTACCAAGATTCTGTCAAGGCGCTCCAGAATGTTATCTCTACCCAACCTGCGGTTGTTCCAAGTGAACCTCCGATTTTTTGGGATGATGTCTACTAAATCACACTCTTGCATGATGTTTTCTAGCTTTGCTCTGTAGGGATCATGAGTAAAAATGCCTCCTTTTTTTCATTTGAATGTAATATAAGGTTTAGATCTCCCCCTAAGATGATATTCCTATTTTCTTCAGCTTGGATGTCTTCCTCAAGTGTGGCCCAACACTGATCTTTATCTCTGAAATGGTTCGGAGCATAAATGTTGTAGAGGACTATTTGGTTATCCTCTGCTTGTTTTTCAAGTGTGACTTTGATCCAGTATGGAGTGATAGTTTTGGATGTGCATTTCCAAGTATTTTTATTCCACATTGTGGTGATGCCGCCTGAAGCTCCTCTTGCTTCACATATTTGTCCCTGATAATGCCTGAGTTGTTCTATAATTCTTGTCATCTCTTGCAATCTTTGTTTTGTTTCCTGAATCATTACAATTCCTGTCTTCTCCTAAGCTGTGAGATCCTTCAGGGCAGCAATTTTTGAGGGGTGCCCTAGTCCCCTACAGTTCCATGATATGACTTTGATCATTGAGTATTTGGGTTTCGGAGGGATGCTCGTCCCCCTTGCTCCTTATGTGTTGCTTCATTGCTGTTTTGCCCCAATATGTAAGTTTCTATGGGGTTTTGGGTTCCCATAGCGATGTCTTTTTGAGCACTTTCATTCCATTGTTATTTACTTGATTTCCTACCAGGCCCTTTTTTTGAGTTTCTAGATTGATTCCATGCTCTTTCGAGGAGCTTCTAGTAGATCGGGGTGGGGGTGGGGCGAGGGAGTGGGAGGGGGAGGATTGAGTAAGAGAAAGGAGGATTTGGGGGCTCATTTTCGAGGGGGATCATGGGTTCATTATCAGGGAGAGAGAGGGAACCAAAGGGATTTGATGAGATCAGGGGCGAATCAGAGGATGGCCCCGAGGAGGGGAAAATGGGTGGACCAAGAGGAGAGGAGGGGGAAGGGACAACTGAGGGGGAGGCTTTGGGCGGAGCTGAAGGGGGATTAGGCTTGAGAGGGGCAGTTTTGGGAGGTTCTTCAGAGTTTGCTTTCATTCCAGAGGCAGTGTTCTTTTTCTTTACAGTTTCCCATTGTTCTTCTAATTGATCAGATTCAACATTAACAATTTTTGGACAGCGATTGGCGAAGTGGCCATATTCGTGGCATACCTTGCATTTAAAGGGGATTTTCTCGTAGTCCAGCTGCTGGATATGAGTCCAGTCATCCACTTTTAGTTTGATTGCTTCTGGAAGACCTTTGCCGAGATCGACTTCAACGCATATCCGCGCACATGCCTGCATATTGTCCTTGGGCTCACATCGATCTATGTATTTTCCAACAGCATTGCCGATGGCTCGGACCGAGTCATCTCCCCAACAGTGGAGCGGGAGGTGCGGAAGACGAACCCAGACCAGAACAGCATTAGGGACATCCAGCTCAGGATCGAAGTCTGGAGTCCATTTGTTCAAGTACAAACCACGAGAATCCATGAAATACGGCCCATTTCTGAAGATTAGGTCCTTATCGGCTCTAGATTCAAAGTGGAAAGTATAATATCCTTTTCCACAGAAGCGGATAGTGATTTTGACATTGACTTTGTCGGCCCAATTTCTTTTGATCCATCGCTGAACAGTTTTCAGGGAGGGCCATAGGCCAGTGAACTATCCGATGAGCTCCCGCTCTGCTAAAGAGAGAGCAGCCATTCATGGAATCGAAGGAGGAAGGACAACCTCTTGCAACCCATCCAATTTCTTGACAAACTTGGACAACGCAGGGTGAGTTCTCTATGGCTGTAGAGATTTAACTAAGGCAGAGAATGCATCAGCATCTGAAGGGAGGTTCGCATCTGCCTCGGGTTGAATGGGGCCCTCCGTGACAGGGGTTGAGGAGGCCATGGAAGGCCAGAGGCCAGTGGCCTCGCGCTGCAGAAAGAGGACCAACAGTCGGCTGCTAGGTCAGGGAACGCGCAGTGGGCGCGCGCAGTCTGCAGCAGAGTCTATTTTTGTTATTTATTATATATATATATATATATATATAATAATGTTTTGTTACATAAGTTTTTAAAATACATATAAGTTTTGAATTTGGTGGTTTTGTAGAATAGTTACATAAAAATAAAATAATTAATAATTGATTAAAAAATTTCTTGGATTTGTGCTCACAGGATAATAGGTACGAATGTCTAGACTCATTGTATATGGCTACCATTTGGCACGTATCTTTCACCACGTGGCATTCATGGCTTTAAATTCACCTTGATGGCACCTGTAGTCCCTATACCTATATCCCCTACTTGCTCGCTCATGCATTAAAACGCCAAGGACCATGGGCATTCTCTTCTCTAGGCATCATTCTCCCTTGGTTATTCTCTTCAATGCACCTTCCATCTCCTTCGCCTTTGGCTCTGCGACGCTACCCTGCTACCTTCGAATGATGAACCAGGATAGTGGTAGAGGTCGACGTCTTGGTAGAGGTAGGGGCCATGGACATCCCCCCACCACCTTTGACGAAGCCACTATTGCATCTATGTTTGATTATGGCATCTCATAGTTAATCAAGAGAGATGTTCTTGCCATGGAGGAGGAAAAAACTCGCAGAGGTCGTCCGATGCTTTGGGGCCTCCAGAACCCCCTCGCTCGCTAGCTCAAGGAGAGAGCTGATGAGAAGCTGAAAGCCTTTGGTTGGATATATAAGCTCTATGCCAACCGAAGTCCTTCCTTATCCTCGCTCAAACTCTTGGCCAAGACCTCCGTATCGAATTTCCACCTAACATCCCATCCCCCTCTTCACATGTTCCCTCTCTCTCGTACTCCACTCCTGTCGACTCCTCATGCCCGTCTATCACTAGTGCTTCCGTGGCCCCTCCCCCACCCTCCCACGCTCAAGTCCCTCCAATGGATGACACTACTCCCACCTCCCCTCCACGCCCCAATCCCTTCGGCTGTTACATCCTGAACGAGCTCCCAGTAGACTCCGACAACATGCAAGCCCATGGAAGCGCTTAAGTTCATTGTGGCTCCAACGTGGTGACTACGCAATTCCAATGCAACAAATTCTAGCACTTCAGTTTCAAGACGATACTGAGGTTAATACTCTTAGTCTGGTTTGGCTCAATGGAAATCTCACAACAATGTTCATTTTGGTTTGGATGGCGAATATGTGGTGCAAAGCCTCGAGGCTCGCTAATGTTTTCTGGCACCTCACTAGTTTTGGTCAATTAGTGCAAATCACAAAAATGGTAGATCTTATGCACATTCTTTTTTATCATTGTCAGTTTGAATGTAAGACTTGTGAGCTCTAGTTTCTCCTTCTTGGGGCAGAGCCTTTTAGTTCTTATCTCTAGTTTCCTCACATAATCCAAAGAATGCACTCATGGTTGTAAACTATGTACATTTTTGCTTGTTAACATAATCTAAATACGTATGCTTACAAAATAAGATAAAAAATCAAGAATTAATTAAATAATCAAAAAAATAATATTTATAAAATAATTATATTAATTGCAATTAAGTTAATTAATCTAAATTAAATAATAATATTTACATATAAACTAATTAAATAATTTACAAAATGAAGTAAAATACAAGTTTTACATATTTAAGCCCAGACAGTGGGAATCAATCAAACTTTGAACAAATGCCATTTTCAAATCGTAACTCTAAATTCAATCAAATTAGAGTTGTTGGGAAGTTGGTGAGAAACTGCACATAATGAAGTTACCAAAGCAGAAAACTGAGGAAAGTAAAAATCTCGCAAATTAACAAATTCAAAGCGTGAAAGGAGTGATATGACCAAAAGTTACATAGAAGGACAACATATCTTTTGTAGAAAATTAAGGGGGGGGGGGGGGGGGGGGGGGAGGGGGTGGGGGTGGGGGGGCGCCGGAGTGGTGGGGGGGTTGTTTCCACAACATGCTGACATTAATAAAACAAGAAATACCTTGAGCAACACTTTTAATTTGGATTTCGGATCATCGAAATTTATCCAAGAGCTCTCACGATGCTAGACTTGATAGTCACCTTAATAACGATTTTCACAAAGTCTCGATAAGTTGGTGTTTTGATCATCTAGGAATTTGAGTTAAAATGTCAGTAACACCTCCCATAACCTGTAAAAATACAAGTTGTATGGTAGGTGTCTACTTATTTAATTGTGCTTTAAATTACGTTGCATTAAAGTATCAATCCAAGTAAACTTGCGAAGTATACGACACAATGTATGCTAGTAATTTAGCTTTTAATTCTAATGGAATGAATTCATAAGAAAATAAAGTTTCTATTCTATGAGTGAAGAAAGTTGTGAAATAAGATTCTGTTATGTAAAACAAGTTTAATATATCTTGTAAAATGAAATGAAAGGCAATTAAAATCCTATCATGAAGTTCATTCGAGGAAAATTTCTATTAAAAGGAAAACATGTAAATCTGATTAAGCCAGCAAGACTTCTATTCTAGAAAGGAAAGACAATTATCTCTAGGAAAGTCGTTGAAATGTATTCTATGAAAGCATGAACATTTATTCTAGGAAAGTAAATAAACCCATTCTAGTAAAAATAAAGACAATTATTTTAAGAAAGTAAATAAACTTAATCTAGTGAAAGCCAAGATAATTACTCTAGGAAAGCAAATAAACTTATACTAGTTTAAGAGTGCTCTATGAAAGCATTGAAAAATTGATCTATGAAAGAAAACACTTTTAGTCTAAGAAAGCAAGCAACTCAATCTTATGGAAACATGAACCTTAATCTAAGACATATTGTAAAACATTTCTATGGAAGGAATTGAAACTTGATTGGAAACCTTGAAAAAGTGTGTGATTAATGGTTTGAAAGACTTTCATGTAAATCCTATTGAAACCTACGATGCAAATTATGTTTTACATTGTTATGAAAATCACTGCAAAATTAGATGATGTAACTATGAATCTTTAAACTATGAATGCGTGAATATAAACGCTGGAAACAAATCCTTTTGGTGTTTTATATATATCTCAAGCGCTTGAATGGAACTTGTAAGAGAGGCAATGATCAAAACTGAAAATAGAGCATCTACTATAACTAAAAACAAAGCATGTAAAAGAAAAAGAGTAGGGTAAAACAACAAAACTGCAATGAAATGAAAAGGAATTTTACTACAATAACTTGTACGTCTAGCTGGGGGCCCTTTAGCGATCGCACGAGATTAGAAGGAATGCAAAAAAGCTCTACTATAATTAATTACTCAACAATATGAAGTGCTAGAAAAGGATCAAGTTTGGTATTAAATCAAGGAAATAATGTATACATGATTTCAAACCTAAATCTCTGTCTCCTCCCTCTATTTTATCAATTGAATGTATATTTATACACAAGTATGAGTAGGTCGAAACCAATCCCCTATTTTTTCGGATCAAACCTCTAACAAAAACATAATTTGGGATTTTTAGAAAACGACCATAAAATGAATTCTAGGAAAATATTGTTCAAAGAGTTAGGAAAATATACCATATCCTTCACAATTTGAGGAAACTCTCAAGTGGAGACTAAATGGGCTCTATCTGCAAAAAACCCATGTTTTAATTTTCCAAAATTCATCTTCAGTTTCTCATAAATCACATCTAAAGTTGATTGCTCAAAAATACTACTTATTGCCTTTGATCAAATGTTGGGGGTTCACACGTGTGAGTTGGGTGAGCTTTGAACAACAAAATCCATGATATTGGGAATCTTAGAAACAAAATCGATGTGCCCGATTTCCTTCTAGAATGGTGCTAATACCTCAATCATGGAGATGACTACTAAAATTAGCTTTAAGAATAGAGATGGTAAAATATCATTAGTAAAACTAAGCATAATCCTAATTAACTCATTAAAAATAAAGGAAATATATGATTATTAACCACTTTGAGGATGAAAAATGATTGTGATGTTTTTACAATAAATTGTGGAAAATGGGGTAATCCAATGGGTGAAGGAATGACAAAAATGGCCAAAATGATGATTGTAAATAATGGTGACAATTCAATGATCCAACATCTCCCTTGCACTGAGATTTTTTCATATCCTCTTGCAAAACTAATCCATTTGCAACATATTCAGTCCAACATGCATCCTCTTTTGTTCTGGAATGAGTTAGCTTTCTTTAAGGAATTTTTTGTTATGAGAGGCATAATGTCTTGATTTTTGGCTAATTTAAAGGAACGAGATTAGTCTTAGTTGTTGAAGTAGACCTACTTCAATTCTTTCTTGAAAAACACAAAAAATTACTAAATACTATCACAAAATTTTGGTTAGAAATCAAGGGACAAATTCATAGTGAGGATCCCACTATTTGAGAACAACATAATGAAATTTTCCATGAACCTCAAACAAATCCAATGCCTCATCCTCAATGCAAAAACCATCTTTCCAACATGAAAATATTTCATAACTTTACCAATTGATGCAAATTATACCCATGAAATGATCCAACTATATCAAGCCCTTATTTGAAAATCACAAGATGTCTGAGAAATACAATGGAGCAAAATACTCAATCACCCATTTATCTTCTAACCATGCCATATCTTCAAAATAATGAGCTGATCTAAATCAAAACATGGTCCTTAAGATTTATTCCTTGAATGCTTTCTTCTTTAAGGGCTTAATCATAAAAAAGTGTTCTTCCCACATGCTCTTCACGTAGAAAGCTTGGAAATACCATGAAGTCCCTTCAAAATGGAGAGAAATGGAACTCAGTCGCAAGGGAAATCCTCACATGTTTATGGCCCTGGTTTCAGTGCTTCGATGCAATATCAATCTTGTGCATCAACTCCGTAAATACTTGTGTAAAGCCACTTATATAACCAATGTAGGTTTTTTTTATAACAACTTATGTGTCCTTCTTATTTTTGATCTTAATAAATTTGGTTTAAGGCAAGTGAAAATCAAATCTAGTATATTTGAGAGTCTCAATCAAGAAAGAATAAGGAAGAGCAACAAAAATTTCAGCACCATCACAAGAATTTCTATGTAGTTGTTCAATCAATGTGTGAGACTTCTTTCTTATTGGTAACTTCTTATGCAAACCCTTCCTCCTCAAATATAGTTGCAATAGTAATGGTGGGAATTGGTTTGTCCCTATCCAAATTACCTTTGACAATAATAATCCAACATGAGCGCTTGGACCAACCATATGTAGTGCCAACCATGGATGAGCATACTAATTTATAGCTGAATTGGACACCAACAATCTCGAAAAAGCAACATTGATAGTACAACGTGCAACAAGATACACCAAAGTGGAGAGAAAACGTAACATGAGTGGAATAATGTAACCCAAGAGTGACATAAGTAAATTTCAACCAAAGAATTGGTTGATAATAATCATTGATGGAAAAGTGGTTGACAATAATGGTTGTGTAACATGATCCTCCCACATTTACCCACTTTCACTGGCGTGTCGGGGTAAACATGAACTGAGGGCTACTATGACATGACTCAACCTCCTAAGTATAATTAAGGAAGTGGAATTGACAAATTGTAACCTTACTTACCTTCCTCAGGAGCGACTAGATACCCAGGAGCCAAACAACCACTCCCAGTTCCCAAACTCTCAGTTGGAATGTTTTTTTAGTGGCTTGGGCTCCCAAATGCATGCATGACAAGGCATCCATGCAATTTAGTGCCTCCAATTGCATGCATAATTCTACCAAGTAGCGGATGTGACCTAAACTCTTCAGTTCAGAGGATGCGGTCTCGTATTCTGAGCCTAAATTCCAAGTTAGCCTCCAGACCACTACACAAAATTTAGTGAGACTTTATAGAATGATAAATAACATTAGGACAAGCCATTCATACAAAAATTTGATTAAAAAACTTGACCTAACTAGGCCTAGCCATGATAGTCATTTCGTCAAATATATTGAGAACATGTAATCTACAATGCATATTTAAACATAGGGGTTTGATACTCATCTAAGAATCATTAAGAAGGTTTAATGCCCTCTCATAATAGTTGCAATAACAGTTGTTAGCTCATACATTCATTAACAATTCATCAACAAATCAAACATATCAAGAGCCATACCTAGAACTTGTTATGGAACCATGGTTATAACCAACATATAACCAAAATAATAACCATGATAGAACAACCATCAAATCCACATAATAACAAGTACAAGTATTCATGAAATATAAGCGAAAAAGAGCTCTTATTAACATATGCAAAATCCAACCAAGTTAGGGACTTCCACGTACCAACTAACCATAGATTGTGCTGAACCAAATCTTTCTTTCATCCAATCATCCTCGTTCCATATTCCAAGCATGAATTTGGGACTCAAGGCTAAAAAAACCTAGGTTTTTAGGATATTAAACCACCTCCACCCTCAGGCTTTACCACAATCCCACCAAAACAAGTTAAGGGATTACTAGGCCAAAAACAAGCTTGGATGCCTCAGAATTTATTCACTAATATCTTGAGGAATTTTCATGTCTCCACCCTCAGGCTTTACTACAATCCTGCCAAAACCGCTCAAGGGATTCCTGGGCCCTATGGGAATTTTCTTGAGACCACCTCACCCATTTCCAAAACCATCCGACAATCTAAAGCTCAACCAAGTAAAAGAACCCCATCACACCATGACTATCCAGAAACGGAAAGGTAAGGTTGAAACCATTATCACACCTGGAAAAAACCATGGAAATCACAACAAGAGAACTAAATACACACATGCATGTACCATGTATTAACAAACCAGTTAGGAAATCACACATGCAACTTGTTACCTACAAGTCTTCCTGCTAAAGCTGCTTGATCTAACTTTTCCTTGCTTGTCCCTTGCTTTCCTTTGTTTCCTTGTCCTTCCTTTGCCTTCTTTTGTTTGCTTGCTTGCTTTCTCCTCTTGGTGCTCTTCTCTCTCTAAAACTAATTCCAAAGCCAAACTGACAAAAAGTTGTGAACTGATCCTCATAAGCCTTTTTATCATTGAGGCCTCTATTTTCTTCAATTTCCTCTATTTTCCCTTCAATTTTCCTCTCATGCAAACCTGTGACCTTTCATCTCCCTTTTCTCCTATTTTCCTTTATTTTCATAAATAAAATGCCAATTAATGCCTCTTTTCCTTTGCCAATGCCTTTTCCAATTTCTCTAGCCATAAAAAACTGAAATGAACACCCATTAGGATGTTTTGCCCAACATTCATCTTGGAATACGTGTCCCATGACCTTGGTATTATTTTCCCTTTATTAACTTTATTCAATGAACTTTAACCTGGGGTTGTTACAGACCCCTCCCCCTTAAGGGAACACTGTCCTCGATGTTCTATCACACCTATGACCAGCAAGACCGCTTGAAACCAAAACACACTGCCCATGGAGCTTTATAGCTTAGCTCAATACAATATTTATAATGAACAACCTGCTGAAAATAAAAACCAACATGACAAACATGACAACATGACAACCATACCACTTATCGGAGCTTTATAACACAACTCATTGTAGTATTTACAATAACAACAATACATAAATACATACATATACCAAAGCTCATTTGCCTCAACCAAAAAATAATGAAGGATACATAGCCCACATCTGATAAGCCATCTCCCATGTAGCTTCATTGGGCTCAAAGTGCTTCCACTACACTTTAACTTTCTTAATTGCTAAGTTTCGGAGCATGAGTTGTTTCTGCTGCAATATGCGCTGAGGTTCTGACTGGAATTCTCCTTCTACCTCCTCCTGCAGTACACACTAGTCAATCACATGATCAACATACTTAAAATATATTTTAAGAAATGAAACATGGAAAACATCATGGAATTTCGCCATCGGAGGTAGTGAAAGTTTGCATTCCACTAGTACAATCCTCTTAAGGATCTCAAAACGTCCGCAATACTGAGGTGCAAACTTGGCACATGATCCAGTCCTCAAGGAGCTCCTCTTGGGCTTGATGCGCAAGTACACATGCTCCCCAACCTGAAACACCTTAAATTACCTATGCTTATCTACATAACTCTTTTGTCTATTATGTGATACCTTTAGATTATTATTGATAACCTATATCTCCTGTTCCATTTCTTCCAACATGTCTGGTCCTATCAATACCATGTTCACTAGATCACTCCAACTGAGGGGAGTATTACAACTCCACCCATACAATGCCTCAAATAGACTCATCCTCAGTGACTCCTGATACCCATTTTTATAAGCGAACTCAACCAGTGGTAGATAATATTCCCTCTTCCTCTGTTGGTGCATAACATACATCCTCAACATGTCCTCCATAATCATGTTAACCCTCTCTATTTTTCCATCTGTCTGCGGGTGATAATTTATACCGAAGGCCAAATCTATACCCAAACCTACAAACAACTCCTTCCAAAACCTGGAAGTGAACTTGGCATCTCTGTCTGACACAATCTTCTTAGGAATACCATGTAATCTCACTATCTCACCGCTGAAGACCTATACTATCTCACTAGTTGAATAAGTAGACTTCACTGGAATCAAGTGAGCTACCTTGGTCAACCTATGAACCATGACCATGATAGAATCATGTTGTCTATATGTCCTCAGAAAACCTGTATTGAAGTCCATGGAAATGACCTCCCATTTCCATTCCAGAATCAGAATCGGTTGCAGTAAACCACCTGGATACTTACATTTTGCTTTTACCTGTTGGCAATCCAAACACCTCGTGACAAATGAAACTACCCCTTTCTTCAGATTCATCCAATAGTAAAAATTCTTCATAGTTGTTAGAGTATTCTGATATCCCATATGACCTGAATACAACTTAACATGAAATTCCCTCAAGATAAGATTCTTGAGCTCACTATTGTCAGACACATAGATCATGTCCCTAAATCTCACCAAACCATCTATCATGAGATGATAATCCACATCCTAATCACCTATACCTTGCTACTGTAACTTGTGACTAAGCTCCCTATACCTGTCATCCTGTTGTCCTGCATGTAATATCTAATCTTGTAAATCTGTCCCGTATGAGATCATAGTTGTAATATGATTTACCTGTACTCTTCTACTATAAGCATCTACAACCCTATTCTCTTTACCCTTAATGTATCTAATATTGAATTCAAACTCACTGAGCGTGGTCAAACACCTAGCTTGTATCACATTCATATTAGGTTGGTCAAACAAGTATCTCATCCCATTGTGATCACTCATCAACACAAATTTCATGCCAAGAAAATAGTGTCTCCACATCTTCAATGCATGAATGGTTGCTGCCAAATCAAGATCATGTGTCACATAATTATGCCCATGCTCATTTAATTTCCTTGAATCATAGCATACTACATGTCCTTCTTGCATCCAGATTCCACCAAGTCCTCTCTTACAAGCATTTGTTATATGGATATGCAATCTTTAGAAGTGATTCAAATGCTCAAAAACTAGTTGCACATTCCTCTATCCATTAAAATTTCTTTCCCTTTCTATGCAATAGGAAATCCGTGATAAGTCCCTGATAAACTGCATATAATAACTTGTTAACCCCATGAATGATCTGACCTCAACCACATTCCTAGGAGCTGGTCATTCCATTATAACTCTTATATTTTCCAGATCCATTGCTATGCCTTCCTTTGAGACGACATGTCTCAAGTAATGTACCTCTGTCTGAAAGAAGCCACATTTACTAAGCTTGGCATACAACTGATGCTCTCTTAGTAATCTCAATGTTTCTGCTAAGTACTCGGCATGTTCTTCCTCATTCTTAGAATATATCTATATATAATCAATGAATACAATCACAAACTTGTACAGATAAGGACGCAACACACTATTCATCAAACACATGAAAATAGTTGGAGCATTAGTTAGAACAAAAGGAACTAAAACAAACTCATAATGCCCATACCTGGTTTAGAAATAAGTCTTGCAGATGTGATCTTCTTTGATGTGTACCTGATTATATCCTGATCTCAAATCAATCTTCGAGAACACTATTACTCCCTTCAACTAGTCAAACTAGTCATTGATCATTGGCAAAGGGTCCCTGTTCTTGATTGTCACATTCTTTAACTTCCTATAATCAATACACAATTTGAGAGTAATGTTATAGCCATTTTGTGACATCTGGTCAATAGGTCTATTATTGGATCAAACAACATCTTTTTACCCCTTGTCATCACCTTTGCACAAATCCCTAAGCATGAATCTCCCTAATCCCAGAGTTTATGCCTTTAACTGCTTCATTTTAGTGATTTTAAGGCCCAACACACCCTGATCCTTTAAGAGACTGCATTCACGAGTAGGTTGACCCTCTTTGGACTTGTTGTTGTGTGTGGAGCATGATTGTTCAGAGGTCTTTGTTTCAGCCGGATGTATACCCCAAGAAGTTTGTACACCCCTCCACGTGGGGAGGTGCGGGGGGGACTTGTCCCCCCCGCGGGGGTCCGGGGGGCCGATCCCCCCGGTTGGGGGGGTCTGAGGGCCAATGGTCCCCCGGCGGGGGCTCGGGGGCAGCGCCCCCGAAGCTAAAAACAGATGTAAAATTGCCTTGTAAAAGTATAGTAATTTCTAGTCAATCTGGGCCGTTCATTAGGCGGATGATCTGACGGTAGAACTTATGTTTAGTTTAGGGTTTTGTGCCCTAGAAGGCAACCCCTCTCTTTGTATGAGGGTATTGTATTTGAGGCTGTGTAATAGATGTGTAGACTGTGAGCGAGAAACAGAGAAGTGAGACTGTGAGAGAAAACAGAGGATATTACAGCGGATCTGCTGTAGGTTGTGTCTCTTCAATTTTTGTTGGATAATAGAAAGGAAGGACTGGTTGTTCGAGGTGGACGTAGCCCAAACTGGGTGAACCACGTATATCTGTGTCTCTCTTGTTTTATGTGTTTTCTGTGTTTATATTTCTGCAATATTTTATGTGTTCCATTGCTCCGTAATATATAATTTTATAACACTTGCGTTGATCACCAACAAGTTGCCCCTTGCTATGGGTGTGCTAACTCTAGAAATTTGGGAAAAATAAAAAGAATCTCGAAGCTTCCTCTTCCAGAAGCTTCTAGAATTTGTTATAAACATTTACCTTGGATGAAAGTCTCAAATCCTATCCTATCCTACCTTGGATATTTCACCCCTTATCCCTTGAGCTCATCATCCCATCAACAGTGGATCTCAAACCTAGATTGGTAAATGGATAAGAATTCCTAACCTACAATCCTCTTCTTTATATTTACTGCCATCCATGATCTAGAGGTTGGATTTTGAAGATAGATTCTACCCTTATGCTATTATTGTGAGAGTCATTATTCCATGCATTAGGGTGACATAGAGGCACACTTTGAGACAAGGAAGGACAAGTAAACTTGGAGGAGCTCTTCTACAAGATCAACTCCTATATTTGGTTGTAACTCTCTCCATTTCTATTAATACAAAGGAGTACATTGTTTTCCTATATGTGATGTTATGATTTCATATATGTCAATACCATGTTGATCTATCGAATGAAGTGATTGGATTATGCTACACAAATGCTGTACATCTTTGGCTTGTGTTGTCTGATTGTACATGTTCTAATTAAAGTGATCCGAGCTAGGATTGGAGCATACAAGCCAAGAAAGGAATGAATCTTAAGATGGATTCTAGGTAGGATTCATCCCATTTTCCATTTACTTTAAGGAATACATTACAGTCCTTGCCTTTTTTTTGTTTTAGGTCTGTCCACCAGACCTAGTGAAGACACTTTTGTCCGTAGTCATAGATTTTGTATAACAAATTTGCGACCATACTGGGGATCAAATTATTCTTTTTTGGTTTCCTTGTCCTTAATGCTTGTTTTATCTCTTCTTTAGATCGTCATTGTCTTACTCAGTCAAGAATAGACCTAGGAAGACCTTTCATTGAATCTCAATTGCAATTTTTGTGTCAGAACCTTGCATCCCCTTCTCAACTCTCCCTATGGACTAGTGACATATTGTTAAAATGCTCTAAAGCCTTCTATGTTCTTGTGTTGCAAAGCACTGGTGCCCCTTTAGCACCTGCGTTGGTCCACAAATTTGATTTTTTCTAAATTTCTCTTTGTCTAGCTTGTTCCAACTGCTCTTCCTTGGGTCCTTGATTGTCTTGTGGTCTCTCGGAAGCCTCCATTTGGTTTGAAATTCATTTTAAGCTCTTGCGATGAGGAATTTTTTCGATTTTCCTTTGTTCTTATCATTAGGTCATTAGCAAACTGATTTGTTTGATTATTTAGTGCTTGAATGAATATTAGTCATTGTTCTGAAAAGTTTGCTTTTATCAGTGATTAGACGGGCATCTTAGTTTTCATCATATTTGAGAATTAAGTGGAATTGAAAAGAAAAATCTTTGTGCATTGGCATATAGCGTTTTGTGTGTGCATCAATATTTGAACAATTGCATTAAAAGGGAATTTCACATAGCATATTGTTTGCTACATTTTTAATGTTGCATACTCTTTGTCTCTTCCCTCCTTTAGATAGATTTTAAGTGAAAGTGAAATATTTCATTTCTTCATGCTAGCTTGCATCTCTGGGAATTCAGGTGAAACTTGTGGTGAGCCCAAAACTAAAACTCAATTGAAGATAAAAATTAAAATTTGTCGTATCAACCTAAGGATCATTTGTAACAATAACACAAACACTTAGAGGTCTAGGTTAAAGAGGTGTTTGGACATCATTAAGTGTAGGAGTTGTTGTTGTTTTACCAACATTGTATCCTAGGGGTGATATCTCATTCCATGTACATAAGTGTATTTGATCATACTCTGCGTACCTTTGGGTATATTGGATGGCACTCCACGCATGATAAGTGTATGGGAACACTCTCATTGAACGATTATGCATTAGACAACACTACTACAGACTGCACTTCCACGTACTGTTGAGTATATTTTGGAAATCCACCATAGGTTTCTATCCTCGCCATAGGTAACCGAGGCGGCTGCCTTGTATACCATGATACATTGAACACAACATTCAGGGAGATTTCCTGCATGTATGTTAAGTCCTTGGTTCTCCAAGGTGTATATTGCAATTCAATGTTGGTTGGTAAAACTTTATGTCTAATTTACCCCTTTTTTATTTTTTTTTAATTATTAAAATTTATTAATCCAACGTGGAATAACGAACACCTTTCCCCCGTCTATCGCGTAGAATGAAAAATAAGCCTCCTCTTCCACTAGAGGAAACTTTTGGTCGTTGTCAAAAGCATAAGAAAACACAAACTACCGAATCAAGGACTTTGGGAAGTACTTATGCTCCTCCTCCTAAATTTGATCCACCAGAATCATCCTTCCCTTTGAGCTTTGAGCCTAAGATTGCATCTTCTCTTCCCGGTGAATTTGACACAATCGAAATAGAAGAACCTGAACCTTTATTTCCTGAGGTTATAGAACCTGACTTTACTGAATTAGATACTCAAGGTTTTTCAACCTGAGGTACCTTAGACATCTTCACCTGTTACTTTGTGACCCTCCCTTTCTCTTCCTTTATCTTAGACACAACTGCCGACTATATATCTTGGACCCGTCGATGAACCCCTTCCACTTGGTCTTGTGAGTATTAAAGAGATCCCATAGGAAGAAACTCGTCCCTCTTCTCCTATTCATTTGAAAAGACTTCATATTGATCAGACTTATCCTCTTCCTCCTCTTCAAACTTCATCTCAACCTCCTTTGTTAGATTCGGTTCCTTTCAGTTCACCCTTGAGTTTTTTGCAGCAATCATATTTGGGATTGTTAACCATGAATGAATCCGCTATGGTTTCCTAGCCTTCTACTTTGGTTGAGACAACCACTGTTGCTTCCTCATCCATGTTTGAGACATCACTAGAGACACATTCGTATGGTGGCCCATCTGTCCCACCTGCTTATTAATCGGTGTCTGGTACCTTCTCTGGTGTGAGATCCAGTCCCTAGACCTCTCCCATGACATTTATTTATGTAATTTTGTCTCGCACTTATCTAATGAGCACTATGCATTCTATTCCTTCTCCTCCACCTACACCTGTAATCAAACAACAATTTGGTCGTTATGTTAGTGGATACCTTGAACATCCCAATTCTCCTTATATTGGGTACCCTTCACCTAGTGGGCAGTTGCCTCCATCATCCCCTCCTCCTTTGGCAGGGGGGAAACCTATTGTCGATATGCCACAGATTAGTGCTCTGCCTTATTTGAATCCTCTGTATTC
Source organism: Pinus tabuliformis (assembly GCA_031772625.1). Taxonomy (NCBI): domain Eukaryota; kingdom Viridiplantae; phylum Streptophyta; class Pinopsida; order Pinales; family Pinaceae; genus Pinus; species Pinus tabuliformis. Next base: position 534,746,732 of record CM062817.1, on the reverse strand, counting down.
TAGTTTGGATGCTAATGTTTGAAAACCTAATTTTCCAATCGAACCTAGTTCAGTTGTGAGTACATCCATTCATTCTCAATCTATGACATCTGCATCCCAAATTCTTACCTATCAATCTATACCTCAATAAGTTCAAATAAATGTGAGCCAACCTTTACAAGATTTCGCTATGACTCAATCTATTCCAATGATATCTGGTACCTCTCAAGTCCCAGATACTCAGCCTCTACAAGGTGCCTCACAGTCTCAATCGCTTGGACAAGGTATTCCTCAAATCCCAATAGGATAGACTGCATACGATATGGAACAACTGACACCAACTCTACCTTATGTTGGAATGATGCAAAATCCTATAGGATAACAATATCAACTTTTTCAAGGTATCCCTCAAGTGCCTTATCAAGGCCAGCAAGTCCAAACCCATCCGCTCTAGCATTTGCAAGGTTATCCTAGATCTGGACTGTAAGGATATACATATATTGGTTATCATAATCCTCCCTATCCTGGTACCCAAGTTCCTCTTTATCATAACCCTCCTTATTATGGAACATAGATTCCTGTTGCCCAGGCTATTCCATCCTATCCAGTGTATCCTCCTCCATATTTTAATAGGCAATTTCCTTTTGTGGAAACTCTTGAACTGCCAGATTTGACTCGGCTTATGAATGATCCTATTTCTCATTCTCCTTTCTGGCCGATAATTCCTACCAATTACCTTATGATATCCCAAAATTCAATGGGAATCTTGGAGAAGACCCATCCATGCACATGATGACTTATCATCTATGGTGTTCTTCGAACTCCCTGAATGACGAGTCCATTTGATTATGTCTTTTCCAACGTACGCTTACGGGTTCCACAACGAAATGGTATATTAAATTACCTAGAGCTTCATTCAATAATTTCAGTTCCTTAGCCACTACATTCCTAACACATTTCTAGTTGCCCATACGATATGAGACTAGAACGAAACTCTTGACCAAATTTAAACAAAATAATTATACTCACATTTTCGATCATATTCTTGAGTGGTAAAGTTGTTGTCATTTGGTTAAGACTTATGTTCCTAATTAATTGTTAGTAGAATGGTTCATTAAATCTTTGTTGCCATCAATCATAGAAGATGTAGCTAAGGGTGGAGTTGTGACATAAGAGAAAGTGATTTCTCATGCCCAGTATTTGGATCTCATCTATACTCAATCTGGAACGCTTTATGAGAAAATATTGAATGCTTCGAGACCCTCGAACATTGTTCCTCAACCTCCTAGTAAAGAATCACATGCTACTGATGGCATGATTGGTTCTGCCAGTTTGCAGTCCGAGAGCAAACCATTCGGTGTTGCTCCTACGACTACCCAGAACTCTACATCCAATCCCCCTACGACTTCTACTTTCGATATTAATATCGTCCAATCCAATAAAGGTAAATATCAACAACAACCAGGAAGCAAGAAGAAAGGTAAAGGAAAGAAGAAGAAAGATTCTCCTTCGCAGGATAAACAAACAGATCAGTCCTCTGATGAGAAACAAAATCCCCTTTATCCATATTTGATATGTAACGAGGAGCACTTCACTCGTGAATGTCCTCATCGTGCAGAAGTGAATCAGTTTTTGAAATCTTCTATTTCTCTTGTTGTGTCGACTGACCCATTTCCTAATCAAGAGATTCACATGGTTTCTCGGGACCCTACTTCCTCTAAATTGGTTTTAATTCTTTCCTCTACAAAACCGAAATATGTTATGGTGGCCACTCGAAGTAAAGACTATGGTAATGTGAATCCTATGGATGGTCAGGTTAATGATCAACCTACCAGTTCGACTCCATCTCCATCGGATCCTACTCCGCCTATAATTCCTATGGAATTAACCATTACACCTTCTGAGGGTGTCATTCATAAATATGCTTTCAACCCTCACACACGAGCTGCCAGAAATTATAACACAGTTGAGGACCTGGCTTAGTCTCCATCAGCTATGTCCACGCTCGAGGTGTTGCAAAACTATCCCACCCAAACTAAGGCTTTGCTTTCTACCATCAGATGTATTGATCCTTCAGATTCTAACCTAGTCATTTTCAATCATGAGAACTATTCACCTCGATTTCCTACTCAATTAGCCTTTATGATCCAGGTCATCATCCACGATAATAACATCCATCGTTCTATTTTAGATGAAGGAGTCTCGACCTCCATTATGTCTTTATCCTACTGGAAGGCGACTAGTTCTCCTCAATTGAGTCGGTCACCCAACACCTTGCAGTAGTTTGACAGACAAACATACAAACCTTGTGGTATTTTGAACTCCTTCCAAGTAGAATTAGGAGGTAAATATGTATCCATAGAAGTCAAAGTTAGTGATGGACCACTCGATTATAACCTTCTATTGGGTCGCACGTGGGTTTACACCATGGATAGTATCGTTTAAACTTATTTTCGAATGATCACCTTTCCTCATAAGGGCGATATCGTAGCCATAGATCAACTCACCTTCTTTGCCTCTAATTCTCAAGTTACAGGAAATTTCCCTCTTCTAGGGGAAACTCTACATCGTTATCAGCATGTCGGGGTTGCACTGCTTAAGGATTCCTCTCTCATGGGAACCTTTTCACTTCCTCTGTCATCGCTTCTCAATAACTCTCCTTCGGTTTCCTATATCAATATGATACCATCTTCTAATATCCCAACTGATCCTTAGATTTTACCAGATGAAACTAACATCAACAGTTTTGGCGACCAAATGCCACTGAGCCCTATTGAGATTGATTACGAAGCCATTTATTCTCCTCTTGTGGCTCATCATGATCTTATCTCTTCGATCAATTTGGTTGATCCTTCATTGGATTATATCATGTATTATGATATTTTCTCTCGCAGGTTCCCTACTGATGAGAGCATCATGGAGATCATGATTCCAGACAACGTGTTGTGTGATGATCATCACCATCATTCCTCCTTACCCAATTCCATTGAGGATAATCTCAGTGATGTATATCATCTTGAAAAATCAGAAAGGCAGTAAAGATTTTCTCAATATTGATGATTACTTGTGATGTTTCTTATTATTACAATTCTTTATATCTTCTTTCTTTAGTTCATCAATAAATTACCAAAAGCAACATCACATAAAACAACGAACACAAGATGCAGGCACATGCCAAGGCAAAACCCCCCTTGAGGGGAAAACCCAGTCAAAGTAATTCTTCCTTTCAATAGTATTCTTTGAGACTCTTCACCCTAGACATTGACCAGACTTTCCCTCCACACCAAGTCAGCCTCCAAAAGATTTACCTCTATCCAACAACTTCGACTATGCAATAACTTGTTGCAGGAAGTAACTTCGGGCAGCGGCCCAACTTGGAAGGCTTCGTTATCCTAATCCAGAGCATGAAACAGAGTGAGACCACCACCAAAATTTCGATTTTTCTCTTCTCCTTAGACTCCCAAAAACTCACATTCACTTCGGCTTCCTAGCAACAGACTTTCCCAGCTATCCACTTCGCACTTCTGCCCAACAACAAGATTTTCGCAGTTCTGCCTAGTAGATGAGAAGATGAAAAGTGATGATCCAAATGAATTCATAGTCCTTCCCTTTATAGGCTTCTTGTGGGGTAGAATGGGTCCTTAGGATGACATGATCTTTTCTTTGGCCGACATGGTGTGGAGGTTACATAATTCATATTTGACTCAATACATAACCGATTTACATGATTCAAAAGCCCAAGAAGGGTCTCTTTAAATGTACAATAATTCTATAAACCCAAAATAAATCCTAGAAGTCCTCAATGGGGATTTTTACCTAAACCATGGTGACCCAAGCATGAAATCCATGCTTTAATAAGTCACAATAATAATAATAATAAACATTTTCTTTATTCTTTTGATAAGTACATTACATAATGACTCAAGTACATTATTGAAGATCGAACATGTACTTTTTCCAAAACTCCCTCTTAACTAGGGAGGTATTCATAATGTACATATACGATGGAATATCTCAAACTATATGAACCATGCAGAAGTTTAGGCATCACAATGCCATGGACTAGATTCATGACCAAGGCAATCTATCCAACCAGTCATTCAACAATTTAGGCACTGCAATGCCATGGACTAGATTCCTCACCAGGGAAATATGTTCAACCATTCATTCAACAATTTAGGCACCGCAATTCCATGAGCTAGATTTTTGACGAGGGAAATATATCCAGGTGGGACTAAGGTGGACTCAATCTTTCAACCCCTCTCAGGCTTACTTGCTAACCACCAACCCAAAAATCCAGGTGCGTGTCAGAGCTCAATGACCAACACCACCTTTCCAACTTCAGGGACTCAAAAATGAACACAAAGTGTCAGCCAAATGTCTCCCTAGGAAATGCTTCACTTGCAAAGCCTCAACACCCCTTGATCTAATATATCAAGAATAACCATTCTCTCCCAATCAAATTGATTGGTAACCAACATGCTTTCCTTTGAGGGATTCACCTGTACAAACACAACCCTAATCAATAATATAGTTTCACAAGTATATAATAAAATATAAACCTCGGGGGTCTTCTAGGCAACAAATGTTGCTTCTAAATTCTTCATAGTAGGACTATCAACCAAATATTTGACAAAATATTCCTCAATCATACATTTTTCTTCCTACTTCATATGCAACAACATCTTCATTAATCGATTTTTGCTTTTCTTCTTTCAGCAGCACTTCAAAATGCATTCTCCAATTTCCTTATCCTGCTCATGGCCTTCACTCATACTTACGGTTGTTAGTCCTACTCTAGTGCATGACACATGAAACAAAGAACCATATATGTCACTCCCTCTCAACCAGGAAGCACCTCTTTATCCGGACTCCCTCTTAATCTTAGGGATATCTCTTCTATTCATGCTTCCTTTGGGAGATCAACTTCTTTTTCGACATAGGAGAATATTTTCGTGGCTTCCAATCATTTTATCAAAGTTATCATCATCCCCATCATGCTCATCAGATCTTCACCAAGTTGAAGATTGTGTATCAGCACAACTTGTTTGTTACATCGAACATCTTCACTAAGTTGGAGATTGTGTACCTGCACAACTTAGATAGCAAGTACAATCAAAACTATAGAAACATGATGTCAAAATCACAGAAGAATTTCATACATATATCAGATACCTAGAATCGATTACAAATAAGAGACATATACTCTTCAACATCTTGCTAGGGACTTTGTCATACACCCTAGACTACTTCATAACAACACTTATTCCATCTAGGGTTTCAATATGTCTTCCAAAGGCATGACATACCTTACTACAACATATAGAAAACCTTAGAAACAATTTCACAAATAAATCTACAAAGTATCTAACAATCTTTCATATGTTAGACTTCTCACTAGGGATTTATACAAATCCTAGATTTCATACAAACAAATCAATCAAATTCAATCACAACTTAGTCATCAACCTGACTAGCTTCCACTAGGGTTAGTTCCAAGCCCCTAGATTTTCAATCAACCATCAATCAATCATTAACATGACCAACTACTACTAAGGTTACTTTCAAACCCTAGATTTTCATTTTTACAAATTCAACAATCTTATACAAATCTCAAATCATAATATTCCAAATATTTTACTTTGATTAAGATTCAATTCCAAAACCTTAGATTTCCAATCTTTAACAGTCATGCATAAATATTGGATTGTTATATTTCACATATATTAAGCAACTTTCAACTTCACTAGGGTTTAGCTTTAACACCCTAGATTTTCAAACATCAACATCCTAGAATCTCAGACAATGATTTCATTAAATACTAAGACTCATGACCATCAATTACTAGGTCATCACACATATCTAGGAATTCATAACCATGCATAAGCATATCATATGTCCAATAACATAAATACATCTAACCTAGACCAAGCTAGGGATTCAACTAAAAGGTACATATCTATATATGCCTAGATTTCATTATCATGCAAAGACATTTCATATCATCTGTTAGTCAAACCCAACTTCTTAAAAATATCAATTAAGAGTTAGACACACACTCATTTGATTATACTAGGGTTTGTCCATACAACACACACATACCAAAGAAATTAATTCTAAGACAATATAAGGGTCTTTCTCACACATTTCACCAAACCCTAATGAATTAGAGTTCCAATATAGAACATATATTCCACCAAACCTTAATGAAATAGGGTTCCAACGAAGAAACATAACAAACCCTATATTACCATAACTTCAAAGGTTCCAGGATTTTAGACCTTATCATTCCATTAACAAGTTAGGATTTCCGAATCATACCAAAATCCCAAACATGAAATCATCAATAAATACTTCAACTAACATTTCATAATATACCTAATTATTTTAGGGTTTCATATATTCACAATAGCATACCCTTCGGTTAGGGTTTTCCAGAACCTGTCTAGGGTTTTACCAAATCAGATAAGAGTGGGGTGGGTAGAGTTATCAAGATATGAATCACCCAAACAAGAATCAATAGGATTTAATACTACTAGTCATAACAAGGTTAGTAATAGATCATTAAATGAATAATCCTTTCAATAAATGAATTCAAAGCATACCTTTGTTTCTTGACTAACTTTGTCTTGAGAGATCCTCCTTCTTGCATATGTTTTTCCTAATCAAGACAACAGAGGGAGAAAGGTGATTGGTATTCGATATAATAAAAAATAAATGAGCACATGAACCCAAAACTGAAAAGACATAGGATACTTATCTTAGGTAGTTTTTTGGAGCTCTCTCCAAAGTCTGAGGGAAACTTACAAACTTAAAGCAATACAAAAATGTCTTTTCCAAAGATATCTATAAATTATAAAACATATAAAACAAGTTATGTAAAGAAAATGACTTAATAGTGTAAGTCCCTAATGTCAGATTCTTCAGGCTTGACTTTATTTGAGTCTCCTTCTTCAACAAAGTTGGCTTGATCTCTTCCTCTCTTCTTGTTCATCGGATTCTCGGGACAATCACTTTTATAGTGACCATTTTTATGACATTGATAGCTCTCTATCGTAGACATGTAAAGTTTCTTCCTTGGTCCCTTCGATATATTTCCTTTATGATGAGCAACATAAGCATTTTATACTTATTTGGGATTGGAAGCCATAGAGATCCTTAATTCTTCTTGACTACATGCAGTCCACAATTCTTCAAAGGTAGGAGCTACTTTCCAGCTGTTGAGACCTGAAGCAAAAGCACTCCAAGAGGGTGGCAATTCTAATATAGCAATGATTACCTATCCTTTGTCTGAAATAATCTCATCGATGGATAAAATAGCATCCCTTAGTCTAGCCATATTTACAAATAAGGTTGCAACAATATCTTCTTTAGTCATCGTTGTATTCCTCAGCTCATTCTTCAAACTTGCTACTTGACCAATGTTCTTAATAGTGAATAGCTTCGACAAGGCTTCATGCATCTCCTGAGCATGATCGATGTTAGCTATGAATGGGACAAGATTGTCTTTTATTCCTTGTACCATTAGAGTCATAGTCACCAATTCTAAATCCTTGAATTTCGCTTTGTCGGCATCACTGGCTTCTTCGGTAGGCTTCTTTACATTTCCTTTTACTAAATCTAGCACCTTGTTCTTCTCGAGGATTAGGTAAATCCTCTTCTTCCAGGATCTGAAGTTAGACACTTTGTCAAGCTTTTTCTCACCCTTGATAGAGTTATACATCTTCCTTGAATATGATAGATTCCTTCCTTGAGATAGTGCCTATGAATGGATCTGCCTTTTTCTTCTTTCTTCACCAAAACTATGATACCATGTTGGAAAATAAAAAAGGAAGTAAAGATTTTCTCTATATTGATAATTACTTGTGATGTTTCTTATTATTAAAATTCTTTATATCTTCTTTCTTTAGTTCATCAAGCAATTACCAAAAGCAGCAGCACATAAAACAATGAACACAAGTTGTAGGCACATGCTAGGGCAAAACCCCCCTCGAGGGGAAAACCTGGTCAAAGTAATTGTTGAGTCTTGAAAAGGTCATTCATTTGCATTACACTTTCACTATTATGTCCATTATATCACCTCCATTTCACCTCCATTTCACTACTATGTCACCACATTCATCCCACTTTCATTATTATTGGGCCATCTTTATGTTTTTCCAATATTTATTATTTCTAAGCCTTTTAAGTGAATTTGTGGTTAAACATTAGAAAATAATGTGCATATGCTTATACCTAACAAATGGGTTGAGATTGTTGACATGTGTAGGTTGAAAGGAGGCTTCTAGAAGACCCTCATGTGGCACTCTAAGGCCAAATTCGAATTTGGTTGGAAAGAATCATGGGATCATGAGGATATGTGTCACATCTCCTAATTGTATTGTAACTCTAAAAAGACATGTGTCTTATCAGTTCCTATTTTGATTAGGACTCTAGAGGTAGAGGGAGAGATTCATGGACTATCATTAATGAGATGGCTCTCATCTTTTTGTATAAATAGGAGATCTCTCTCCTTCATTTGCTAGTCTTTCCTTTAGTCTTTTCTTAGTCCTTTTAGTTTGTTAGTCCCATGGCTTTTGAAAGCTTTGGAGAGCTTTGTTGTACTTTGCACTTTTGAAGAAATTGAATAAAGCTTTGATGTTCTCAACATGGAAGGAGATGTGAAGTAGATGTCATGGAGCATATTAGGATGTAAGTAGATTAGATTTCATTTTGTAAATATTGCTTTGTAGAATGTAAGGTAGATTAGATTTTCATTCATGCAATTTTAATTTATGCAAGTTATTTTCTCCCGGGATTGTGTGTCTTTGTTGTATTTGCTTTATCTCTAATGGTATTTTCAGTTGTCATATTCATAAGTTGCTGCCTTTATTTTATTTTTCTAGCTTGATTTCTAGTTTAGTTTCTCAAGTTGTATGCTAACATATTGATGGTCTCTTTATCATAAGTTGTTCATCTTTAAGAGATCAGAATATTAATAAATTACAGCTTGCTTTGAGTACTTTTTAGACTAATCTCTAACTACTTCTTAATCGTGTTTCACATAATCCCATATGTTGGAAGCAGAGAGTTAGGAAGAGTTGAACATTATAACTGGTCTTTAAAGTGGATTTTTCTTATTTTGATTACTTTTTAGACTTATTTCTAACTACTTCTTAATCGTGTTTCACATAATCCCATATGTTGGAAGCAGAGAGTTAAGAAGAGTTGAACATTATAACTGGTCTTTAAAGTAGTTTTTTCTTATTTTTTTTGCAGCAGCATGAGTAGTGACTAGTGCCATTAGAAAGTGGTTTTTATGCTTTGCTTTCAGTTTCATTTCAAGTTATTTCTTTCAAGCTCTTTCTTTGCAAGTTTAATGTACAGTTTGAATTACTGCATGCTTTCAAGTTGATTGTAGATTAGTGATGCACATAGCCTTCTAATGAACTAATGACGTGATAGAATCATCTTGTCCTTTTGCTGCAGCAAGGATACTTGGTCTCATAGTCATTTTCTCATTATTTGATTATTGCATGTTAGAACAAAACCCCAAAAACAACATAAACTATAAAACAACGAAGTAAGAGAAAGGTTAACTAAGCACATATAGTGCACCACACTTCATCAGCTTACGATACCCGGATTGATAATTTATGTAGAGCAATTTAAGACATTAAATTGACTAGACAGTAATTCTTCCTTTCAATAGTATTCTTTGAGACTCTTCACCCTAGACCTTGACCAAACCTTCCCTCCACACAAAGTCAACCTCCAGAAGATTGACCTCTTTCCAGCAACTTTGACTATGCAGCAACTTGCAGCAGCCAACAAATTCCGACAGCAGTCCAACTTGGAAGAATTTGTTCTCCCAATCCAAAGCACGAAACAGAGTGAGACCACCACCAAAATTTTGATTTTTCTCTTCTCCTTAGACTCCCCCAAACTTAAATTCACTTCGACTTCTTGGAAATAGACTTTCTTATCTATCCACTTCGCACTTCTGCCCAACAACATGATTTTCGCACTTCTTCCCAGTAGATGAGAAGTGACAATCCAAATGAATTCGTAGTCCTTCCTTTTATATGCTTGTTGTGGGGTAGAATGGATCCTTAGGATGACTTTATCTTCTCTTAAGCCGACATGGTGTGGAGGTTACATAATTAATATTTGACTCAATACTTAACCGATTTACATGATTCAAAAGCCCAAGAAGGGTCTCTTTAAATGTACAATAATTCTATAGACCCAAAATAAATCCTAGAAGTCCTCAATGGGGACTTTGACCTAAACCATGGTGACCCAAGCATGAAACCCATGCTTTAATAAGTCACAATAATAATAATTATTATTATTATTTTCTTTATTCTTTTGATAAGTACATTACATAATGACACAAGTACATTATTGAAGGCCGAACATAGTTATTTTTTCCAACATATCAACCCAATATCCTTGAGTTTCCTATGAATTTCGTTTCAATTCACGAAGTCGATTCTAAAAAGAATTTGTCGAATATTAAAGAGACGATACCTCTTGATATCTCAATTAAACCAAGTATTGTCGAGAATCTACATATGAGTGCGTCTTTCTCCATATTAGATTAAGACCTATAAGGCCCTATTTCAGGAATTTTGAGATGCCTTTGCTTGGTCATATGAGGGAATGCCAAGTATAGATCCAAATATAGTGGTGCATGAAATTAAAACCTATTCTGATGGAAACCGGTCTGACAATGCCTTCGTCTGGTCCATCCCAAGAAGGATGTCACGATTAAAGCTAAAGTTGAAAAACTTCTACGTGCTAGTTTCATCTACCCAATTCCTTTAACCGATTGGGTATCAAATATTGTCCCTATCATGAAGAAACAAGGAACAATCCATGTATGTGTCGATTATCAGGATATAAATCGTGCTTATCCAAAGGATAATTACCCAACCCCGTTCATCGATCATATTATTGATGACTACATCGGATGTGAGATGTATTTTTTCATGGATGGTTTCTTCAGCTATAATCAAATCAACATTCTCACAGCGGATCAACTAAAGGATGCATTCATTTGTCCCTAGGGTGCATTTGCATATCGGAAAATTCCTTTTGGCTTAAATAACGTTGGGGCTACATTTCAGAGGGCGATGGATTATGCCTTCCATGACATCAAACATATCATGCAACATTATTGGGATGATTTACCTGTTGATTCTAAACATCAGGTTGATCACCTGATGCATCTTAGGGCTATCTTTTTACGATGTAGACATTATAATATTCAACTTAATCCTCACAAATGTGTGTTCTATGTTAGTTTTGGTCGATTTCTTGGTTTTTTCATTTCAAAACATGGAATTCATATCGATCCATTGAAATTTCATGCAATCATTGATTTGTCTGTTCCTTGTTCCCTCGTTCAGCTTCAACAACTCCAGGGGAAAGCTAACTTTCTCTGCAGGTTTGTCCCTAATTACATTGAGTTAACCAAAGGATTCACTCGTCTGCTTAAGAAAGGGGTTCCCTTCCATTTGGATAAAATTGCTCAATAGGCATTCGATGCCTTGAAAGATGTGTTGATTCATGCGTATCAATTATACCCCCCTCATTACTAGTGTGATTGTTTCTTGTATCTCGTTGTTGTAGTTACTACCATAACAATGGTATTGGTCTAGGAAGATGATGTGGGGATTGAAAATACAATATATTATTTGAGTCAAAATCTTAACAATACCAAAATTAGGTACACCCATGTAGAAAAGTTGGCTTTGGCGGTTGTTCAAGTAGTCCAGAGGTTTCACCATTATATTTTGCTCCAGAAAACTATGGCTGTTTCAGATTGCAACCCTATGACATATATTTTGTCACATCAACTATTGTGGGGGAATAACCCAAATGGATCGTCATCCTACAGGATTTTGATTTGGAATTTATCAAGTCCAAATCCAAGAAATCCTCAGTTTTTCTGAGCTTATTTGCGATCTTCCCTATGCTAATTCTGAATCGACATCTGAAAATTCCATCCTAGACAAGTTGATGTTTCTGATTTCATTATTTGACTCGTGGTATGGATACATTCTGATATATCTCTAGACCTAGACTTTCTAGTTTGATAACTCTCACTCCAACCATCAACATATTTGATACCAGGACAAGCAGTATACCATCATCGATGACACCTTTTATCATCATGGTATAGATACAGTTTTCTATAGGTGCTTCACACATGAGGAGGCCGAGAAATTCCTCAATGAATGCCACTCGGCGGCATGTGGCAATCATTTGTCTGGTTATGCCACTACACAGAAGATCCTACATGTTGGTTACTTTTGGCCCACCATATTTCGTGATTATATTCTCACTGTCCAAAAGTGTCACACATGCAAGATTTATGATCATAAGACTCGAGCTCCGCCTGCTCCTATGCATCTTGTTATCATTGTAGGTCCATTTGCGAAATGGGGTATTGATTCCATGACATGTAACCCTCACTCGGCCAGGCGGCATGGCTATATTATTGTAGCAGTTGATTACTTTACTAAATGGGCCGAGGCGAAGCCTACATATAACAATATTGGCAAAACAACTACATATTTTTTCTTTAACCATGTCATTGCACAGTTTGGTGTTCCGCAAGCCATAGTTACGGACCATGGGAAAAACTTTCAAAATCACATGATGTCCAAATTGACTGCCATGATGGGACCCTCTCATGAAATTTCCACACCGTACTACCCCCAATCTAATGGGAAAGTTGAGGCTATTAATAAAGTTGTCAAAATGATGCTTCAACGTATGATAGGGGTCCATAAATCATATTGGCATCTGCTTATTTTTTCTGCCTTGCGGGCATAGAAAACCTCCTTTAGGATTGCTACCAAATTTATGTCGTTTCAATTGGTTTATGGTCTGGAAGATATCCTCCCAATTGAATGTGAGATTCTGTCACTAAAACTTCTTCCTACTACTTCCGTAGAAGAGAAACATCTCTTACATATGATGCGCTTAGATGAGACTCGACAAGATGTCTTTATGGCTAAATAAGCCTATAAGAAACGTGTCAAGGCACAATATGACAAAAATGTCAAGCCTCGTGTCTTATCAAAAGGAGATATTTCCTTCTATATGATCAAGAATATGACAAATTAGGATCAAGAAATTTCCAACCCATGTGGTTAGGTCCATATATTTTCAAGCGTGTTCTTGTTAAAGGGGCCTATGAGCTAGTCGATTTTGATGGAATTCCACTGGCACAACCTAGAAATGGGATGTACCTTAAAAAATAATGTGCTTGATTTTTGCGTAGTGCATTGTGTACATACTATATATAGGTATGTTGAGTGTGTTTGTAGTGCATCTCTTCAAATTTTCCTATGGTTTTTGTTGATATCGTTTATGTTTGATTTGTAGATGTCGACATTCCCTAAACCATATGTTGGTTATGATGATGACGCTAGTCGTAGTACTCAAAACCTATCTTCCGTAGCATTGGCTATCTTTGCCCCAAATGGTGATTTAGTGAGTTTACGAGGGATCTGTATCGATCGCTCCACCAATAACATCGTTGAGTATAGTGTAGTGGTCAAGATTCTATCTGATGATATTTCACATGGTATCTGTTGTTTAGTCATCAAAATTGACTCAGAGCTTGTAGTACTATAATTAACTAATGTCTAGTTGGTTAGAAGTCCAACTATTCTTCAACATGTTCCTAAGGTTTCGCCTTCTAGAAAGACACTTTGATTTCATCTTATATCAACACATTTCTAGAAATCTAAACACATTGATAGATACATTGGCTAATCATGTGTTAGATAGACATTTGCGACATATGTAAATAAATTTCAATACATATCACATCCATTGAAAGTAATAATAGGAACATAGAAACATTGAACATAGTTTTATATAAAAAGGTTTGGTTTTACAAAATTTGTGCCCGAGACACATATGGACACACGACCTATCATGTCAAAAACTACATGCAAATATGGTTATCAGCCTCCTAGTAGACTACTCATAGTGCTCATGATAATATGCCACTGCACGAGCCATGGTATCGGGTACATTGAGATATTGTAGTACATCTCGTCCTATTGTAACAACCTATACTGGTGCTACTTCCTGATGTGGGTCTCTCGCACAATGGAGATATGAAGCACCTATAGGTCGAATGGGCCCAATATCTGTATGAATAAATCAATAGTTTAGTCTCAGATACATTTAAAAGCACAAAAAAAATGCAAAACTTAAAATAAAAAATGGTTGAAATTTCGTACCTATAACAACCCACTGCTCACCCTCAGGAAGCACGAGCTCTGGGTCTCCATGAAAATCCATCACTGCATATGGATAATCATCTATTATAATGAATTTCCTTCATAATCATCTGAAGAAGGATGTTGAGAAATTGACCGTCGACGAACCTATATTTCGGGACATAAGATCTGTCCACCTCCTCATTCGTGGAACTCTCAGATCAATGGGATCGAGTGTGATATGCTGACACTGTAATAATGGAATAATTTCTAAAGAAAAGGAGACCAAGATTGTACCATATCTAAAAAATTCAATCGTCCACCTCTTGCTTTAGTCAATTGTTCTTTCATGTTAACCAACACTCCCTCGCTCTAGTTGAAAACTATTGGCTCGATACATTTTAGGGCATACTGCATGTATGACCTGTTAGCTATGTGAAGTGTAGAGCTACAAGCCAATCTAGAAATAATGAATATGATTGTTCTTAAAGGCAATGAGGTCACATATTTTATGTTTATTTTCCGTCCTTAGTTAGCTAGGCTTGAGGCCTGCAATAAGTGGCAATGTAATCCTTGATTGTCTCTCCAGACCTTCTCCCACCTAAGAAGGAGATGGGGGCACCTCTCATAGATAAACCATTCAATAAATATATGTCCTCTACCTTTATCTCAACCAGATGTACTCCTAACCTGAATGTATGAGCTTGAACATCCCATGAATGGATAAGATATCCTAACAGCTCCATCTATTGCCTCATACCAGAAAGACAGAAGAATTTCAGTAACCCACAGTTTTTTAGTGCCTGGATGGTAGTAGGATCATTTTCTGCATTCATATCCTGTTCTTCATGTTCTCTTTCCCTCCATATTAATTCCATTTTGTTCCAATAAAGGCTTGTTGTGGTAAAAACACAACCCTCCCATTATTCACTTATTCTTCACTATGGGGACCCTTTAATTGAATGGTTGGTCATATTAATATTTGATTTTGAGAGTTTGGATTGTTTCAATGAGTTCGATATGTTCTTATTCTCCTATCATAACTCGTTTGATCTCATTTGGAAATTTGGTTTGTAAATGGCGCCCAATTGTCGATTGGATATTTTTCACTACCTTGGCCTAATGATATGTATATAATGTATTTTAAATTTTTGTTTCTTTATTTTTACTTTTATTTGTAAAATATTTATTTATATTTGTAAATAGTATTTTTATTTTTATTCCTTAAATATCCCCCGAAACCAAGTTTTTTATTATATAGTGGCTATAGTTTCATTATTTAACAAAACCAAGTGGCTTTGACTTTTGAGCAGTTATAATTCACTTATTATTAAAAAGGGTCTTTTTTGTAAAGCCTTTCATATTATAAAATGGTCATATAACATACCTGAAGGCTTATAACGAGTGGTTGTATTTTAATCCTTTGTAACACATATCGGGGCCTTGTAGCATTCACATATCGGAGATTTTTGTGTGCCACATTATTAACACCTCTGATATATCATTCCGCCAATAATTTGATATCCATGCTTCTCCGACCTCCGATATATCACTTTGCCAATACTCCTATAAACATCCATCGTTGATATCCCAATGTGCCTTCACCTCTAACTTTCGATATCTTCCAGGCTCCGATATGTCGGACCCGATATGGTATTAATTTTGGTGTATAAAGATATCGCGTCCGCTCCATATCGGAGCTCTCGTATGTAACCACATTAGAAATTCTCGATATCATAAAATATCCAACATATCTTTCCGTCTGTCACTTGTCTGCCTACATCATCACCCCCGGACCCGATATGGTTATAGAATTGGTTTAATTGTCATATCGGCTCCTCTCATTATATCATGACTTTTGTTTTTGGCCGAGACCCTTTCCTCTGATCTCCGATAAGCTATGGATCCGATACACATATAAACCATGGCTTACTTCAAACATCGCATCCATTACATCAGATGTTTACGTAAGATTGTTGTGCGACTATGTTTAAAACTTCCGATATGCAATTGTTCTGATAGACTTCTATGCTTTCCACCTGTCATCTCTAGGGGGCGTTGTTATATTAATTAAAAATCATTGAATTTTTATTGATTTTGGGCATAAATAGTAGTTGTTTTCATATTATTGTTTCCGCCATTTTTATGGCTAACTCTAATTTTGTTATTCTGTTTTGAAAGAGGCTTTCTGATTAAGGCTAATATTAAAACAAATCTGGTCTATTGCTAATGAAAATTCTCCAGGCAGGCAAAGGGATATTATAATAAAAGAAAATTGTTGTTTCATTTGTTCCACGACTACAAATTCTTCGAAATAGACTGGAGACAAGCGAGATTATTCTTATCGCTACGCAGGCTAAATTGAGAAATTTTTCTTAACTATACCATCAACATTTTGTTAGACCCCAATTAAAGCAATCCTTCTATTTTATTGTCTTTGAAATTAACTCGACTGTGGAGAGATTTGGGGGAAAAAATTATTTCTAAATCATGTATAAATACCCATTGTTGGGCTGAGTTTAGTGGGGATTCAAATCCAGGAGAAGAGGTATAATAATTTAGGAGCTTTTAGTCTGTTTCTATAGGATTTTCAACAATGATTTGCACTATTGCAGTGGGATTGAAGTCTTATTTGCAGACAGAGATCGAGTTGCTAGCAGCGAGGGATTTTCACTGCTGTAATATTTTGAGGTTCTATAACTTGATTCATATTCATAATAAAGTTTATTTTATTAATTGTTCAAAAGATATATAAGCTAGATCTCAACGGGATGAATAAATAGAGGTGTGAAAGAATTGGAATGATGGGAGCAGACATGTTTTAGGTTAAGTTAATTAGTAATTAATAAAAATTAATAATTATTATAGTTAGTCATCTTATAAGAATATCTGGGTTATAAATCAATATTAAAATTATTTTAATTGTAATTAATATTAGTTTTTTTTTAATTATAATGTAATTATAAAAAAATTATTTTTAATAATATTAATATTATTGTTAAATCCACAATTTATTATATTATTTATAATTGAGTTTTTATAATAAAAATTCTTTAGAAATTTATGAAATTCTCATAAATTATAATTAATAACTCTATAAGAATTAATGTTCATTTTTATTTAATTATAATTTAAAAAGAATATTATTTTGATTTTTGATGGAATTAATGAATTATATGAGATTAATTAATTTTAATTGATATATTTAATTTTTATAATTTTTAATTTTATGATATGAATTGAATTAATTTTAATTATTTTATTTTTATTTTTATTTTAATTCTTGTGTATATTTAATTATATATAATTATAATTTTATTGGGTATGTTTAAAATTTTTAGGTATGTTCAAAATTATTTAAATTGGTAAAGGAGGTTGATATTAATGTTTGATTCAATTTTTTATATGTTTAGGATTAATTCAAATTAATTATAATCTTTATAAATTTTTCTTAATTTAATTAAATTCAAATTTAATTAATTCTAATTAATTTTTATTTTTATTTTTATTTTTTTGTAAATTTATTGATATATAATTATAATTATAATTTTATTGGGTATATTTAAATTTTTTAGGTGTATTCAAAATTGTTTAATTTAATGAAGGTGATGTTGATATCACTTTTTGATTCAATTTTTAATATGTTTTGGATTAATTCAAATTAATTATAATCTTTATAATTTTTTCTTAATTTAATTAATTTCAAATTTAATAATGGAATAATTAGAATCAGAATTAGGGTTGTGATTAATTGAGAGAAGTGTAGAGAGATGGGAAAGGTTCAAGATAAGGGTAATTCAAGAAGTTAAGGTTGATTTAGGAGGCTAAGGTCAGAATCCAGTTGTCACTTATTTTCCATCCTTCATCACGATTGAGGTTGTTTGGGTGTTTTCCTATTTCTATGGCTTCTCTAAATTTTCTATGGTGATAATGATCGATTTTGGCCACTACACTTGAGTTTTCAATACAGACATGATGATTAGTTTTACTAGAATGTTCAGCTAGGGCTGAGGTTTTTGAGCGGTTGTGTTTAATGTCAGCTGCATGTTCTTGAATCCTAGTTAGGATAGACCGACCGGTTTCCCCTATGTAGGTTCTTCCACAAGAACAAGAAACCATGTAAACTCCTTTGTGGCATTTGGGATCAACGAGATCTTTGATTGATTTAAAGCATCTTCCGATTGTTTTCATGGGTTTAAAGGTGGTTCTAATTTTGTCCTTTGTTAAAATGTATGCAATTTTGTCCGTAATGCCCAATATGTAGGGGAGGTGAGCCTTACTCACCTGATCACGAATTTCTCGTTCTTATACATATTTTTATTAGGAATTAGAGCTATTTACAGTTAAGTGTCTGGTAACTATTTATTAGGCATTTATTTGTTTGTATTTATTTTAACAAGTATTAGATCTCGTGAACTATTTCCTTCATTCCAATTCCAATTCCCACATGATTCTTTTCTCGTCCTTTTAGCTTGTTGTTGATTGAGAGAAAGACTATTATTTCCTTCAATCGAGATAGGTCTAGGATAAGTGCACCATAGATTAAGTTTTTCATTTTAATTCTTGTTTCTACATCTTAGAATTCTTCTTCCCAAAGAGGTAAAGTGTAGAGTGGTTTGGCTGAGCCACAAAGTAAGCTTAAGGATCATTCTCTTGATTGATCAACAAGGAGAATCAATCTGATGTCTCTTATGTGTTGGTAATTAAAAGACATACCTTAAGCCAATAGAGAAAGAGAAAAGGTAATTGGACCTATTCTGACCAGTCGGAACTACCATTTCAACGAAAAAATAAAATAAAAAATATATATATATATATATAATAAAAAATAATAAAAAATAAAAAATAAAAATAAAAATAAAAATTGCTTTAAGTTCCTGACCAAGTGGTCTCCCTTAGAATGTTGAAAGGGTCATTTTTGTCGATTAAAAAGTCCTAAAACATCACAAGGAGACTCATTAGGATTCATTCCATGCAAAAAACATGACAAATTTTGAAGGGACCTAGAATAACACATTATATAACTGTGCCCAACGCACCCCTAAAAGGGAGACAGTGCGTTGCAGCACTGCCTCTAGTGCATTCTGACTAGAATCAACACTCCTTTTGACATTAGGAGGGTGCGTTGATCCAGGGGCGAAATATTTGAGCCCTAGGACCCTCAAAAACCCAAAAAACATGCATGAAATCACAAAATTCCACCATGAAATGAAAGGGAAATGTTTTTTCTCTTACCTGGAAGTGACGACACATGAAATGATCCACTGGATTGATCACAATCAGCTATAGAAGATCAAGGGCACAAAGTACTCAAAACTCTAACATCAGAAGGTAAATGTGAAATGGTAAAAATGAATTGTCATTTTGATTACTTATGGTCATTTCTTCCATTATTTTATTCATATTTGATGGTTTGACCTAGTTATGATTTAGTTTTATCATGAAACAAGTAGTTTTAATCCTTTGTTGTTGTTTTGAGCAGGTCGACAACTGTTTGACTAATTTTGTCATGTTTTAAACATATCATTTTAACCAAAGAGCATACTTGTATCACTTTTATGGGATCTATAAACTCACTAAAAAGGAACCCCTTAGAGTCCTCTTTCATCTCTTTTTAGACTCCCAAAATATGAAAATATTGTCAAGCACTTGTCTTTTCGTACTCGTTAAAGAAAATGAAAATATGTTTACTCAATATAAGTTTAACCCCTTTCCGAACTAAGATAAAATAACTACGGAAAAGGAATACCTTAGTCAAACATGGCTAAGAGGTTCTCTTGAGTATCCTTTTCTACCTTTTTGGACTCAAGAGACTATCTATGAAAATATGTTGAGTTTTACCTTTGCTGGACTTGTTAAAACATCAAACAACGATGGACTTGTTAAACATGACAAGACTAAAACACTCCTTCTCAGGGTTTATTAAATATACTCGGAGGGATTCATCTAAAGGATGAAATTACAGATCAAGCATATGTTATCCTTCTCAAGCTTGTCAAAAATAAAGAGTTACTAACCAGAAATGGTTGGGGAAATTTGGAAAATAGGTTACTCCACTTATTAATGGCAGCGAGTCACTCTTGAACACGACACTCATCCACTTCATCTCCGTGGTTGTAGGTTTTGGAAATGTGCTTGTCTTTTGAATCATCATACCTTTTCGAAGCCCCCATTTTTGGTTTTGAGTCAATGTTTCCAACTCCATTCAGTGTCACCGATGTGTTCAAGAGAAGTCATTCAATTGATATCTGCTACAATATTGTAAAGCCTTCCTTCCATGTTTGTTGTTCCATATCTAGTTCGGTATCATCAAAATCATTCTGTCTCAAATAATGATACATGTTTCGTGTTGTTGATGGGGGATACATCAAGGCCCTCCTTCGACGAGTCACTTCCTGTCGACATCAACTAATTATACATGAAGTTGACTTAGGAACAATCCTTCAATACCTTGGTGCTTGCATACATCAATGGCAAGTTTCCTCACTCTCGGTGACAAATTTACATCATTATCCTTCAAAAGACAGATTATGTGTGGTGTTTGAATTCAACTCATTGATTCACACGATACAGATTATTCCACAGTACCTTGAGAGCCATTAACATCATAAGTGGGTTCTCTCACATCTGTTAACGACTTACATCATTGGACGTTAATCATGTGGTGTCTACCATGTTTGACTCTAGCCCATTGATTCAAATTCTTAGACTCGTACATTGGACAATCGAGTGAACGAGATAGAAGACCCTAGATCTAGTTCCATCCATCCAGATTGTGATTTTAGGATTAATACAAGATGACAGTGTATGATGGCTATGATCATAGAGACGGTCATCGAGTCATGGGTCCACCTTTTGTCATCAGTGAACATGTCTATTTGATCATTGTACATGTAATGTTAACTTATATGTTGAGCATGGGTATGCCTAATTTAGCAGAGTCTTCATGATGTAATGTATTGTAACAAATAATGATCTCGCTAGTTTTTCTTGATCCTAACTTGTCACAAGGTAAAGCACTTTAGTCATCAGATGCCATTTTTGACTTTACGCTTTAGGGGGGAATTTGTTATAGGCCATTTTCTCACATGTGGTCACTAGGTTTGTTAACTGGACCAATCAACATCCTTTTACATCTTGTCATCACCTTTGCACAAATCCATAAGCATGACTCTCCAACTGAAGCGTTGATGTACCAATCCACCAAGTGTTGATGTAGGAATACTGTTCAGCTCAAATGCACAAGCTCTTACCCAATGATGAGCTCTTTTCTTTGTACCTATAGCCAACTGCACCAACCGAGACTCTGCATGCACATATTTTCTCAAAACACACTTATCCACCAAGTCAAAATTAACATAACTATAATTAGATTTCGGGTCAATCAAAATAGAAACACCTTGATCGCAGAGCTTACCTTCCATCTCAATAATTAATGCCTGGTGATCCACCTACTTGTGATCAAATGCTACATAGATATGAGGAATTCTCTTCCCAACATCCCCAACTATATGTGCCTCCTGAGCACTATAGATCTAAGTCCCACCACCCTGATACAACATACAATCCTTCATGCGATGATCCTTGCCACATATCCAACACTACAAATGTTCTTTGCCTATGTTCTCCTACTCTCTACGCTGAGGTCCATGTCCCTTCTCACCTGCATTAAACTTGTTGTAAGGAGAAACATTCTCTTTCTCACTTGTATCCTAACGTCTTGTTCACTTCAGTGGCCACTTACCTTTATTCTTATCTTTCTCTTTCCAACCCTACTTAGACTCGGTCTTATGCTTTGATTTCTCATAACCTTGCTTCAACTTTCCAATGAATTCTTCCAATGATCGAGGCTCATCATACTCAAATCAATCCTTAAATGAAAATGGAAATCCGTTGATAAATTTTTGAACTTTTGTCTTCTACGACACATACCTCAATAACTCTAGGAAATTAGTCATGCATTCCTCATCCATCATCGACCCCATCTTCAGCTAATAGAATTCTTTGGCTTTTCCATCATAGTACCTTTCTGACAGATAATTATTCTTAAAGAGTCTGTTGAATTCATGGCAACTCAACTCCTCTATCCTGATGTCTTTGACATGCTTCACATATTCCCACCAAATTTTTCTTTCCCTTTGAGACTGAAAATAACTACCTTGGTCTTCATGTTCTCTGTGTAATCATGCAACTCAAAGAACTTCTTCATCCCAAGTAACCATGCCTCAGCATCCTCTAGTTTATTAAGCTCTCTAACAAATGTAGGAGACTTGGCCTTCTTGAACTCATTCAGAAAATATCCCCTCTTACTCCTCCTATAAGGATGATAACGATGATGACCATGATACCTATCCGAACCAGAACTAGAATATAACTTGTAGCCACCGTGTAACATCCCCTCCCAGGTCTACCCAAAGTAACCATGCCAACTAGGGTAAACATGAGAAGAGAGGCTACTATGATCCAATTTGACCTCCTATTTCACCTTAAGGAAGTGGAATCGATGGAACATCGCATACAAAAATCCAACATCATCAATAGATCCCTCGGGAGACAAGTTAGCAATTCAGACAGCCTGTTCGTGGCTCCCACTGTTATTCTGCAGCTCTTAGGCCTCAGTCTCTCTCATGATATGGGCAAGGGAGCGACCAAAAACCTAAATTCACTCTCACAAGCCTACCTGCCAGCAACTGTGGTCTAGAATTTCCAATTTTGTGCCAGCAACCCTAGGATTTGAGCCACTTTTCTAGCCCATAATCCTAGCCTCTACCCAGAACTTGTTGTAACTTTTAGAAATCATTAAAAACATGATAACCATGTTGATCAATCAAAAATCACCCTCAGTACTAGGCCTGAGCATCCCCAACCGGCACTGACATTATGTCAAATACTTGGCATCAATGCATCCTACATCTCCAGAATACAAGAAAAAGCATAAACGACTGAAACAACCTATGAAACATAACCAGAAGGATCACCTCCTTCTCCATTGAACTACTACATCATCAATTAGGTCTTGGATCCATCCATTTAACAATTACAAGTAAAAATATGAAATAACCATGACATAAACCAGTCATTCAACCATACTTATAACCAACATAAAACGGTACAAATATCAGGGATATGACAACCATTAAATCCACATATAAATAAGTACAAAAGTAAGATAACTTATCTTTTATTAATCATAGGCAAATCGGACCAGGTTCGGGACTTCCACGTACCACCTAACCATAGACATAGTTGAACCAAATCTCTCTTTCAGACAATCACCCCAGTTCCATATTCCAAGCATGAATGTGGGATATCATAGAACAACCAATCCAAGAACTTGGAATGCCATCTAGAATCCATCACTATCCTTGAGGAATTTTTTATCTCCTTGTCTCTCAAGCTTTACCGCAATCCAATCTCGGGTCACTAAGCCCTAAACCAAGACCAGTATCTCAGGCTTTACTGCAATCGAAACATGGATCACTAGGCCCTAAATCGAGAATTCTACCCCAGACTTTATCATGTATCCCACCAAAATTGGTCAAGGGATCTGATGAGCCCCGAATTGGGTAACTTATTTGGCTCATTTTGCCTAATTGTCCTTGATCAATCCACCATTTTTCATAGATTATGCATGTTTTTTGTGTATGTTTATGTTATTTGAACAAATAAGGGTGGTCACTTTACCAAGGAGGCTAATACGTGGTTATTTCAGGTTTTTTGGACAAATTTTGGAGCAAAGCCAAGCAATTATGAGCCAGGTGACAGCCAAGCTTGAGGAAGAAAGGGTGAGGATTTGTAGGGAGGTTGTCTCTTGCATTAAATGGCCCTTCCTCGAAATCTCCACCCTCAACTCGAAGCTCAACAGGCCACCAAAACGAATCCTAAAGGCAGCCGAGCAGCTTTGGGAAGAGTGACTGTTTACTGGCAGTTTGAACAGCCGAGTCCCTTGAATTAAGGAGGGCTGCTAGGCCCCTCGTAGTGTATAAATAGGAAGGCCTCAGCCTTCGTAGTTTACTTTTGGAACTATTGGGTTTTGCACTATAGTGCTCTCATTGTCTCAGCTCGTTTTTGTAGCTACTGCTGTATAACTTTCTTGTGACATGATTATTTTTGGATAATGAAAAGCAGCTCTATTTGGCATCAGCTCTGAGTTCTTTATAGGAGCCTATAGCTCTTGGGGTTGGGCCCAACCCAAGTGCCAAGGCTTCCTTATGTACTGTTATTTGCTTTTTATGTCTTTGCAAAATAATTTCTGTTAAGTAGATTAAAATCTTGTTGTTTATCTAGGTCACTGTTGATGATTAGAAAGATTTTTGATGTTCAGATTGAGTTGATAGGTTATTAACAGGGACAAGCTTCAGAAAAATTCCATCACGCACCTCTGATTTCACCTCTCCCTCAGTGGGATCAGGAGCTGGGATCAAGGTGACCTTGCTGCCACCAAAAACACTATCTTTGCTTCGCCATGAAACCATTAGTGTTCGATTTTTATTTGCAGAAGTTGGTTACATGTTCAGATTCTTGATTGCTTAGTTGCATAGTTAGTATACATGGTTTCAGTGCAAATAAACTTATGTTCATTCTCTTTACTGTTAACTAGATCAGATTAGGTCAATGTAACTAGGTCTCTGATTTTACAGATCTTTGTTGGTTCAGTTGGAAAAACAACTTGCAGAGCATCTGTACCACTTCTCTATCTGCCCATACTCCATCAATCCCATCTGCTCCATCCCCTAACTTGGATTCTTGCCTCACGTTTGCCACATTTGCTCACATAACCCTAAGTTTTGTGCAACATTGCTTCACTCCTCTTTGAACAAATCCAGCCATCTTCATCTCTCCTAAGCTCCATCCACCAAGTCCTGGACCTCCTCACACCCCTATCCTACCTCCATACTCACTCCTTCATCTTTCTCTCTCCATCCATCCTCCAAAATCCCATTTCTGAGCATCCTGTAGAAAATTACAGACATCCTATAGAAATTCCAAAACATCCTGTAGAACCCCTGCAGACTTCCTGTAGAAGCTCACTAATGAGGTTTCTTGATAGCCAAACTCTGTGAAACTCTCTGGAAGGGTGTTAGGGACCCCTTAGACCCTCTCTGAACCTTCCCGACCTCCTCCAAGCATTTCCTCTTGCCAATCCACCTCTGCACAGTCAAAAACAGTCAAATTGCATCCATGATAATTCTGGCAACTTATTCAAAAATACAAAAAGATGTTTTTTTTTTTCAGATGTTACTGTAGAAGTAGCTTAGACACATGTATTTTACCTTCCTAGAAGTCAATGGCATCTCTTTCAGTAGCTTGCATCCTCTTTCCTGCATCAGTAGGGCTAGCTGGTAAAATTAGGGTTTGCTAGAGTTTACGTTTCCTTTCAGCTTTCCAGTTTCTTTCTGCAAGTAGATCAGCCTTCTTTGAGTTAGCTTTCATCCATCAGTTAAAAAGCTTCTTCTCAGAGCTCATAGAAGTTGGCTTAAGCTCCTAGTGGACTTGTGCCAGCTGACCAAGTGACAGTTGCGACAAGAGCTAGTACTTGTGCATACAGCATCGTCGCTTCCAAGTTTGTTACGAACTACCGGGTTGATAAAAGTAAATAAGGGAGTCCCAGGAGTTGCAGCAGTATTGCTGCAATACTGGAGCCCACCATTCTTTTTGGCGCCGTTGCCGGGGAAGCGTTAGAGTATTTGTGATTGCTGCTTTTCTTTTATTTTCCTACTCTAACCTTCTGCTAAGTAGTTTATTTCATATTCCATTTTGCAATTTCATTTCTGCAAAAGTAAATTAGACATTTTCTGTTTTCATAGATTAGCCTTTCAATTCTGCAATTTCAATTCTGCAAGCGTAGAATAGAATTTCAATTTTGCAAGTGTAGTCTAGCATTTCATTCTCGCAATTTGATTTCAGCAAAATAGATTAGTCCTTTCCTGCTTTCATTTCAATTCCACATTTTCATTTCCGCAAGATAGATTTCAGTTAGTTGCAATTCCATCTGTTTCAGTTTTGCAGGTACAAGCAGAGGAAAAAAGCAAAAGCAACCAAAAATCTTTTCATGCCTCGTAGGAACAGAGATAATACCGGAAAATTCCTACCCAACACCCCCACCACTTCACTGAGTCACCCTTCTCTCTTCTTTGGTGGCAGTGACCCAGAAGAACCTATAGGTGAACCTCCTGAGATATACGAAGATCCTATAACAGAAGAAGAGCAAGAAAACATTCCTTTTGAGACCATGGCTGAAAACAGAAACGGTAGAGAGGATGATGAGAGAATTGAAGGTACCTTCCCCATTCGAGAGACCAACGGGGACATGAAGATGAAGAACATAAGTCCCTCAGCCTTACCTCATTTCCATGGATTGACCACTGAAGACCCTGATACCTTCCTGTTTGAGTTTGTTGTCCTTTGTCGAACTTATGACTATGCAGAAGACGAGCAAAAGTTG
Source organism: Pinus tabuliformis (assembly GCA_031772625.1). Taxonomy (NCBI): domain Eukaryota; kingdom Viridiplantae; phylum Streptophyta; class Pinopsida; order Pinales; family Pinaceae; genus Pinus; species Pinus tabuliformis. The sequence continues at coordinate 534,720,080 of CM062817.1, read as the reverse complement.
AAACTCTTTCCCTCTACCCTCAAGGATGCAGCATTACGCTGGTTCATGGGGTTACCTAGAAACAGTATCACCACTTGGGCTCAGATGCAGCAAGCCTTTAACAACAAATACCGGGACTACTGTAGGTCCAAGGAAACAAAGGGAGAGATCTTCCGGATGACCATGGGAAATGACGAATCTTTAGAAGACTACGAGGAAAGGTTCCAACTCAGTTATAAACGGGCCAGGTGCACACTTGACCCTGAATCTCTAAAGTTGGTTCTACTCCGAGGAGTCCCTGAAGACCTTCTAGATACCCTTCACATGCTAGCTAGAGGAGACATCTACCAACTACCTTATGAGGACATAAAGACTATGTTTAGAAACCACTCTAGGGCAGCCCGGAAAAGAGGTAGGGGGAATCCACTTTCAGCTAGTACCACCTTCTCCAAGCATGATTTTGCCAATCAGATGGAAGACCTCAAAAGTGAGATGAGACAGACCATTGCCATGCAACTTGATACTTTCTGAATCCAACAAAAGAAAGAGGAAGCTGAGAGGGCTTTGGCCATTTTTTGTCCTAGATGTACGAGGAAGCACCCTAAGAACGAGTGTCCATTGCACTCAGTAGAGGTATGTTTCGTTTGTGAGGAAAACCACCCCACAAACCAATGCCCAACCTTACCCGGATTTAAAGCCATGTACCAAGGGACTGAGGCAACCACTGAACCTCTCTACTTCCTCAACCAAAGGAGGCTGCATAGGCCCAAACCTTACCAGCAAGGGACATCCCAAGCTTATTATAGCCCCAACCAATCTGCTCACATACCTTCTTGGGGTCCCCCTGCTCATCCTTCCTGGTCTGCACCTCCTCCGTGGTCTTATCCACCTCAATACCATACTCAACCCACTGCTCATTCGTTTCACTCACATGTCCAGCCACAACCTCAGTGGAATGCACCTCAACCGGGGTGGAGGCCCCAATACAACTCTCCTCCCGCCATTCTGCCTCCACCACCGGCTCAGCCACAACCATTACCTCCTGCTCCCCCAAGACAACCCCAGATGCCTGCCCAACCGAACCCGAACCCCAACAACCGACAAGCCCAGCAGGTATACACTGGGGAGACAACATGCCCTACCTATGCTGTGGAGATCCAGGAGATCAACCTGCGATCTGGGAAGACCCTTCCAGATCGCCAACCTCCTCCCCCAGAGGACGAGGAAGAGAAACAGGAAAGTGAACCCAAGGCCATTCCACCCTTTCCTGAGCGACTAACAGTAACCACGCAACCAAACCCAGAGGAAACTGAACTTCTGGGAGAACTTAAACAGTTGTGTGTGAAAATACCACTTCTCCAGGCCATAAAAGATGTACCAATATACAACAAATTGATTAAGGAGAAGTGTTTCAGACACCCAGGCAAGCGAAAGAGAGATGCCCCGACTATCAATGTCATAGGACAAATGTCTGATCTAATGATGGGGCAAGTAATCTGTCTAAAGTATTTGGACCCTAGGAGTCCTGTAGTCGATGTCCACATCAATGGCACTATAATCCCCCATACCTTGATTGATCTAGGAGCTGCCATTAATGTGATGACCAGGGACACCATGCTTAAACTCAACCTTCAGAGTTCCTTAAGGAAGACCTCGACAGTCCTGCAGTTAGCAGATCGCTCCACCGTGACTCCCGAAGGGATTGTGGAAGATTTCTTGGTCTCTGTTGACTCTTGGGAGTTCCCTGCAGACTTCTTGGTCCTTCAGCCAAAGGCAAAGCTCACTGGATAACCCCTCACTTTGGGAAGGCCGTGGTTAGCCACTGCGGATGCTTACATCAGTTGTCGAGCTGGAAGCATGACCATCAAGAATGGGCCTATGTCCAAGCAGCTAGTCCTATACCCTCCTGCCCAACCTCTGCTAGAACATGACTTACCGCTCTGGTTGGAAGAGGGAGATGAGGATGAGGTCTACTCTGCACCATTGTGCATAGTAGAAACCACTAAGGGAGGCCCTCAAACCGAGGATGATTTGATTGAGACTTTGATTCAAAATCCACCTCCTAGTGCACTGTCCTTAGAGGAATTGGTCGGAGATATCCAAGTCAGCACTTTAGTGGATCTCTGTGAGACTGGTCTGACCTCTCCTAGACTTAAGAATGTGGAGTTTGGCCCCGAAAGGACTTTAAAGATCAGCTCCTCCCTATCTCCCTCCTAGGAGAAGGAGCTGTGTAGCTTACTGAACAATCACCTGGATGCTTTTGCTTGGAGCTACAAGGAGATGAAAGGAGTCCACCCTTCAGTCTGTACCCATCACATTTACATTAAAGAAGATTGTAAACCAGTCAGGCAGCCTCAGAGGAGAATGAATCCAGCCCTTAAAGACATTGTCAAAGAACAATTGCAAAAATTGTTGGATGCAAGATTCATCTACCCTATCTCCGATAGTGAGTGGGTCTCACCTCTAGTGCTTGTGCCCAAGAAGAACGGGAAGTGGAGAATCTGTGTAGATTACCGAGAACTTAACAAAGCCACCAAGAAAGACCATTTCCCTTTTCCTTTCATAGATCAATTGTTGGATGGACTGGCAGGGAAGAAGTTCTTCTCTTTCCCAGATGGGTTCAGCGGGTATAACCAGATCCAAATAAGCCTGGAGGACCAAGATAAAACCACCTTCACTTGTCCATGGGGTACCTTTGCCTACCGAGTCCTTCCCTTTGGGCTATGCAATGCTCCTGCCACTTTCCAGAGAGTAGTATTGAGCATATTTTCTGAGTTGGTCCATGATTCGATAGAAATCTATATGGATGACTTTACTCCTTATGGGTCCAACTTCTAAGAAGCATTGACTAATTTGGGAAAAGTTCTAACTAAGTGCATTGATATGAACCTATCCCTCAGTCCCGAAAAGTGTGAATTCCTGATGACTGAAGGGACCGTGCTAGGTCATACCATTTCTCGGCAAGGATTACAGGTGGACCCTAACAATATTGCTATCATCCAGAAGGTCCCACCTCCTCAAAAGGTGAGAGATGTTCGGAGTTTCCTAGGCTTAGTAGGATATTATAGAAGATTCATTAAAGATTTCAGTAAGCTAGCCTCGCCATTGTTTGGCCTCTTAGGGAAAGATGTTGAGTTTAAATGGACTGACGACTGTCAAGGGGCTTTGGATGAGTTGAAAGATAAGCTGGTGTCCACCCCGATCTTAAGAGGTCCAAACTGGGCCCTACCTTTCCACATCCACACTGATGCATCGAACAAAGCCATAGGGGCAGCCTTAGGACAAGTTGAGGAGAAACTGCCATATGCCATATACTTCGTCAGCAAAAACCTGTCCAAGGCAGAAATGAACTATACTGTAACCGAGAAAGAGTTCCTGGCTGTAGTCCATTCCCTAAACAAGTTCAGACACTACATCACTGGTTATCAAACATTTGTACACATTGATCATGCTGCGATTAGATATTTAATGAATAAGCCTGATGTAAATGCGCGTATCATTAGATGGTTACTTTTGTTGCAGCAATTTGATTTGACTATTGTCGACAAGCCAGGTAAGGAAAATGTTGTTGCTGACTTCTTGTCTAGATTGGATTTGCCTGCAGGTGAAGAAGGGACAGTGGATGACCAGATGCTAGATGAACACCTATTTGCTATCTCAGTACTCTCTCCATGGTTTGTTGATATAACAAATTACTTGGTCTCAGCACAGTTCCCTCCGCATCTATCCTCAAAGGAGAAGAGAAAAATTGTAAGGAAGAGTGCCCCATTCACTTGGATCGAGGGCAACCTGTTCAAACTTGGCCCAGATCAGATCTTGAGACGTTGTGTTAGGGAGGAGGAAGTCTTTGACATCCTCCTAACCTGTCATGACGGACCTTGTGGAGGCCACTTTGCAGCAAAAAGGACTACCTTCAAAATTCTACAGGCAGGCTACTATTGGCCTACTCTTCACCAAGATGTCAAAAGATACATCAGCCAGTGTGACTGATGTCAGAGGATGGGGAAACCGACTCCAAGGGATGAAATGCCTCTCCAACCTCAAGTGACCTTCGAGCCATTTGAGAAGTGGGGCATGGATTTTGTGGGTCCTATCAACCCTCCTTCAAAGCAAAGGTCTTACATCATTGTGTGCACTGACTATCTAACAAAGTGGGCATAAACAAAGGCAATCAAAGCAGCGACAGAAGAAAAGGTGGCTGAGTTTTTAAGGGAAAATATCTTCTACAAGTTTGGCTACCCAAGAGAGTTAGTCATCGATCAAGGAAGCCAGTTCACCTCCAATCTGATTGAAGACTTGCTCACTCATCACAAGATCAAGCACAGGACTTCCACCCCATATCATCCTCAAGCAAATGGGCAGGTGGAAGTCACTAATAGAGCATTGGAAGGGATTTTGACTAAGGTGGTGAGCAGCAGCAGAAAGGATTGGGCAGATCGCCTGGTTGAGGCCACCTGGGCCTACAACACCACTTGGAAGACTACAACAGGTTTCACACCTTATGAGCTAGTCTACGGGAAGAAAGCTTTGTTGTCCATAGAGTTCGAGTACAATACATTGAGGGTGGCAGCTCAGCTGGACTTAGATCTCAGCCATGCTCAACGTGAAAGATTATTGTAGCTGAATGGATTAGATGAACAACGAATGCAGGCCCTCCTCCACTCAGAAGTAGTTCAACTCCAGAGGAATATATGGCATGACCGGCACCTTAATGAAAAGCAATTTCAGCCGAGAGATTGGGCACTGCTGTATGACTTAAGATACAAGGATTTCAAAGGGAAGCTGAGGACAAGATGGTTAGGACCATATACAGTGGAGAAATGCAATAACAATGGTTCAGTCCTTATCAGGACCATTGATGAAGAATCCATCCCCGTGCTTGTTAATGGGCATCGATTGAAAATCTACAGGAAACCCCTTTCGAGGCAGGAGTTCATTGAAACTTTGGAAAAACCAGTGCTAGTAGTGGAGCAGGGTTCTGCCTCTATTCCACCCACACCTTGATCATCATCAAAAAAAAAAAAAGAGGAATAAAAAAGATCCCTGGGTGAAAACCTCTCTGAGGTACCCAGGGCAGACAGTGAGGGTGAAAACCTCATGGAGGCGCCCCAACTGTCTCTCAGAAAATAAAGAAATGGAATAAAAAAAGATCCTTGGGTGAAAACCTCTCTGAGGCACCCAGGGCAGATAGTGGGGGTGAAAACCTCATGGAGGCGCCCCTGCTGTCTCTCAAAAAACAAAAAAAAAAAACAAAACAAAAAAAGAAAGAAAGAAAAAAGAGAAAAAGAAAAAGAAACAGGTCTAATCTCTGGAATTATTGCAGGTTGCAGGGAATACAGTGCAGATAAAGAAGGTCGCGCAAAACGAGGACAGGGGTCCGTACCAGGCTACAAGACATCCTTACAAACACTCCCTCCATAGCCACTCACTTTTTCCAGGATTTGAACACATTCGGGTCGAGATTCAACCTCCTACATGAAGTTATGAGCTTTCTACAGGAAGTTTTGGGGCTTTCTACAGGAAGTTCTGCATTTCTACAAGAAACATCCTGTAGAGCCTTCGGGCAGGCCAAATTCGATTTTGGAAAGGGATTTAAAGCTTGAAGTCTATTGATTAGGCCTGCAGCCACCCCTCTCTTCCATCCATCACCGGTTTCATCTCTTTCCACCGCCATTGCAACAATCTGGTTATGTATTCCTGCACAGTCATACAAAGAGTCCTGTTTTCCTCAGATTGAATTTTTTTTTCCAAGTGACAAATCAAGCACACAAAGGCTCGCACACTCTACCTGTCAAAGCTCCATCAGGACCCTTCATCCGCGAATACAACCTTGCTCGTTTCAGCATGCATCCCAGGAGGAGAAGCAGCTACAGGATGTCCTACAGGAATCCTGTAGCAGCTGATCCGTTTGGAGCACATACTCTGGAGTCAATAGCAGTTGAAATCGACACAAGGGACATGAAAAAAAAACTCTGCTTGGACGTGAACACCTCCTCGACAGCTGAAATCAGACAGAGCCCGTGCATGCAGCATTTACAACCAGAGGATCGGGTCCCAAAGCCGTGCACACAGCATCAACCAATGAAAGAAGGAGTCCAGCACCTGTGCATGAAGCAGCAGCGAGCAAAGCCGTCGTTCCAAGTCCCGAAGCCTGCAGAACACGTCCACGGCCACACAGGTAAGTGTCTAACCTTATTCGTCAAATTGCATAGACCATATTCCGAAAACTGCATATCTGTGAAATGGTTAGGATTGAACAAATTCGGTGGCCAGTCAACTGGCCACCCACAGTCAGTCGAATGGCCTCGTGGGATCCGAACGAGCTCGGTTATGTTCGAATTCGCCAAAGAAACGTGCAGCCGACACGTGGGAAGTGTCCAGTCGGGGAGAATCGGCGGGATTGGCAGGGTGGCGGCGGTTAATGGCAGAGGAAAGGTAATGGCGGTCAGAGACACGCAGAGGAATGATGGTTGTGACGTTGGCTAACGGATCAGCCTGGCCACCTCACCCCCTCGCCATGAATTGCGTCGTAATTCAAAAATGCTCAGCCGAAGGACTCACGTTAACCGCTGTCATTTACACTTGCAACCGTTCTCAGCGAAGTACGCGTCCTCCTCCTCCGCAGTCTGTTAGCCCGAGCTTCTCGGCCTGTTTCAAAATCCTCCCGCGTCCCAAGCTCGTTCAGAAGCGCCGTGACATCCTCTAGAAGCCAGCAAAGCTTTCTACAGGAAGAGGCTCTACAGGAAACACAACATAGCCTTCCAGAGCAGAGCAACTAGATTTTTCTTCGACAAATTCGGAGTCCCAAAAGAGGTAGGCTCGAAAACCACTCTTCCCTGCATGGTATATATTGAAAGGTGGTGAATTGAACTGTCTGGAGTAGGAGAATTAGAGGCAAGTCTGCCTGTGGGTCCAGAATAGTAGTTTGCCTGTGTGTTACACGGAATGTTTCAGTTGGTTCTGCGTCAAATTCTCTTCCACAGTTCCTGTTAAGAAATTCCTCCGCTAGAAACGATAAACCACTGTGAGGGTTAACCTGTGCATGAAGAATGTGAATTTTATGTGATTGTATGCATGTTGGGGATGAAAATTAAGCTCTGCACTCTATCTGTGGGAGCCTAATTCCCTTTTGACAGTCGAGTTTGGGCAGCAAAAGCATTATAACCAGGGAATTGGTGCAAAGTTGAAATACAAACACCTGAGAAATCCTGTCCTGAGGATCAAAAGAGGAAAACATAAAACAACAGTCCCTTTCTGCTCAGAGCATTGAAATAGGGCACTCTCACCATGCCAGGAGGGTTTATCAGGAAGGAACCCTCGGATTCCAGAAAATTGCGTGAAACTCCCGAGGTGGTGGACCTATTCACCCGTGCCAATTGGATGACCTTTTGTGACAGAATTCAAGGTCATGACGATGAGGTAACAGAAGAGTTCTTAATGTCCCTATAGCCTAAATCAAAGACACTGGCCACTGTGAATTTCAAAGGGTTGACCCTAAAGCTTACCCCACAACTCATTAGTCGGGTTACTGATCTGCCATTAGGGATACCCTGGAGCAAAGAGGAGAGGGCATTGGGCCAAAAAGCCAAGAAAGAATTCTTCCTACCAGAGGAACAGTTTTCAGAAGATAAGAATGGGGTCTGGAGAGCCAGCCTACATCCTTTTTGGAGCGAGGTCAGCCTTCAGATCATGAAATACATTACCTGTGAGGGGCGGTTCAGTATTGTATACGGTTATCACTTCCGGTTGCTAAGTGAACTTAGACATAGGATGGATTTACCCCCAGAACAAAAGTTAAGCATCCCCTATTTCCTCTTACAATCATTAATTGAGTGTGGCACAAAATTGAAGGAAGGGACACCGGATCAGCTAGCCCATCATGGGCTTATCAAGCTTCTCGTGGAAGATGCCCTCCATACCTACACTGTCCCTCTCTCCTGGGAGATTTTCCGCAACATGTCTAAGGATGATGATATTCGAATTCTGGCCGAGGAACTCACTTCATCCAGCAGTGAAGAAAGGGAGCACATTGAGGCAGAAGAGAAAGCCAGGGGTAAGGAAACACAGGACAGACCACCACAGAAAGAACAAGAAGAGAAACGAGGGAAAGGCCAAGTTGTTGAGCCCAAAACTATGGGTGGAACAAAGGCACAAACACCAAGGGAGAAACGATTGCAGAGCAGGGCAGAGAGGACTGAAAAAGTCCAAGCAAGTGAGGACACAACCAAGACAACCACAGCAAAATTAAAAGGGAAGACACCCCCAGCTAAGAAAACCAAAACAGTGAAAACAACTTCTACAGGAAGCCAGAAAACAGTTTCTACAGGAAGCCAGAAAACAGTCAACACAGGACTTTCTACAGGAAGTCTGGAAACAGGGCAACAGAAGGAAAAATCGCCTGAGATTCTAGCCAGAGAGGCAGCAGCTGTGCTGGCTACCCTGAGCACATCTCCAAAGCAAAAAGGGAAGCGAAAGAGGGAGCCTTCCATGTATTTTAAGGCAAGAAGGAGCATGAGGATAAAGACTGGCAGACCCCAGCCACCGTCAAAAGAGCCAATCACGATTGTAGACACCCCAGCTACACAAAAGGAGAGGTCTCCCTCCAAGGCATCCATCACTTATGAACGGGGAAGCTCGAAGACATCCACCTGGAGAGAAAGAATGAAAATGTTGGACACAAAGGCCTCTCTACAGGATGCTGAGATTATTCTACATGAAACATTGGCTAGGCTAAAGGAGACCGAAGAAATGGAAGGAGAGGCAGCTAAATCACCATAGGAGGAAGAAAAGGTGGAGAAAATTGTGGAACCTAGCCCCCAACCCAGCTTGGGCTCCTACTATAACTTCTTAGAGGCCAGAAAGATCATTCCCCAAAAATTCACAGTGCCACTTTTCCTTGCACTAGAAGAAGAGAGAGTGAGGACCCACACTTGGATGAAGATTGCTAAGTCCAAGGGTGTGGCAGATATAGGTCATTTGGAGGAACAACTCAAAGAGGCAAGAAGGGAATTGGCTATGGTACGACATGTGGAGAGCAGCCAACGGGCCAAGCTACAGGAAGAAAATGAGCTGCTTAAACAACAACTACAATTACAAGGACAGAAGAAGGAAGACAGGCCTCACATCTTGGGAGAACAACAGCAACAGGAGGAGCCCACAACAGACAAAGAAACCCCTGATGAACAGCAGAAGAGAGATGGGTTGCAGGCTGAAATTGAGACATTGAATAGACAGCTACAGGAGAAGGAATTGCAAGCAGGCCAAGAGATACAGTCTCTGAAACAGCAGGTACAAGAAAAGGAGGCCCAACTGGCCTGCATGGCCAGCTGGGCGATAGAAGCTCTGCAGTGTAGGCAACCTGCCAAATCATACGCCCTATACCTTAAGGATCAGTGGTTACAGTTTCAGATCAACACCTTGGCCCAAAGGGGCATCACTCCATTCCAAAATTATCATCAATTTGCAGCTCTATGTGGCAGTAGTTCATCAGAGGACAGGGCCAAATTATCAGAGTTTTACTTGCACAACTTAGCCCTTCCAAACATGAATGCATGGGATCCCAACACTGTGATAGGAGATGTCCAACTTATGGCCATGGCCTCTTTGATGAATCATGAGGAAAAGAGAGCAGCAGAGGTCCGCAATATCATAGGCAAAGAACTCAGTGAGAAACTAATGATGAGAGCAGAGCTGAATGACCCCTCAGCAGTGCTAAGTGCCCACCAGCACTTGGCCAACAGCCCTCAGGATTTACCGGAATACATTGAGCAACAAGCTCAAGCTATTGCCCACTTTGAGGACATGGAGAGACTGTTGGGAGAAAACTGCCTGCATGCCTGCACAAGGTGGTGGAACACACTGCCTCACAGCTTGAAGATAAGGGAATACCACTCTCCCACCAGGATGAGGGAGGCCTTGGCAAGGGTACCTCTCTACAAACAGTTGATGCAAAATCTGCAGGCCAATTGGATTGGCCTGAAATTTAGTCCTCCTTTGCTTTTGGGATTGCTAGAAGGAGTTAAGGAAGAGGAGGAAGACAGACAGTGGGAGGAAGTGGAAAGGAAAGTAGGATTCCACGACCGGGAAGAAGATATCACTGCGGAGGCCTGGGACGTGAGGGAGGCAGTCAAAGCTATAAAGGATGATGAGCTGGACTAGTTGCTCAGAGGATGAGCAACCCATTTAGCAGGGGGGTGATGATGAGCCCCGAATTGGGTAACTTATTGGGCTCATTTTGCCTAATTGTCCTTGATCAATCCACCATTTTTCATAGATTATGCATGTTTTTTGAGTATGTTTATGTTATTTGAACAAATAAGGGTGGTCACTTTACCAAGGAGGCTAATACGTGGTTATTTCAGGTTTTTTGGACAAATTTTGGAGCAAAGCCAAGCAATTATGAGCCAGGTGACAGCCAAGCTTGAGGAAGCAAGGGTGAGGATTCATAGGGAGGTTGTCTCTTGCATTAAATGGCCCTTCCTCGAAATCTCCACCCTCAACTCGGAGCTCAACAGGCCACCAAAACGAATCCTAAAGGCAGCCGAGCAGCTTTGGGAAGAGTGACTGTTTACTGGCAGTTTGAACAGCTGAGTCCCTTGAATTAAGGAGGGCTGCTAGGCCCCTCGTAGTGTATAAATAGGAAGGCCTCAGCCTTCATAGTTTACTTTTGGAACTGTTGGGTTTTGCACTATAGTGCTCTCATTGTCTCGGCTCGTTTTTGTAGCTACTGCTGTCTAACTTTCTTGTGACATGATTATTTTTGGATAATGAAAAGCAGCTCTATTTGGCATCAACTCTGAGTTCTTTATAGGATCCTATAGCTCTTGGGGTTGGGCCCAACCCAAGTGCCAAGGCTTCCTTATGTACTGTTATTTTCTTTTTATGTCTTTGCAAAATAATTTCTGTTAAGTAGATTAAAATCTTGCTGTTTATCTAGGTCACTGTTGATGATTAGAAAGATTTTTGATGTTCAGATTGAGTTGATAGGTTATTAACAGGGACAAGCTTCAGAAAAAGGCCATCAAGCACCTCTGATTTCACCTCTCCCTCAGTGGGATCAAGAGCTGGGATCAAGGTGACCTTGCTGCCACCAAAAACACTATCTTTGCTTCGCCATGCAACCATTAGTGTTCGATTTTTATTTGCAGAAGTTGGTTACATGTTCAGATTCTTGATTGCTTAGTTGCATAGTTAGTATACATGGTTTCAGTGCAAATAAACTTCTATTCATTCTCTTTACTGTTAGCTAGATCAGATTAGGTCAATGTAACTAGGTCTCTGATTTTACAGATCTTCGTTGGTTTAGTTGGAAAAACAACTTGCAGAGCACCTGTACCACTTCTCTATCTGCCCATACTCCATCAATCCCATCTGCTCCATCCCCTAACTCAGATTCTTGCCTCACGTTTTCCACATTTGCTCACATAACCCTAATTTTTGTGCAATATTGCTTCACTCCTCTTTGAACAAATCCAGCCATCTTCATCTCTCCTCAGCTCCATCCACCAAGTCCTGGACCTCCTCACACCCATGTCCTACCTCCATACTCACTCCTTCATATTTCTCTCTCCATCCATCCTCCAAAATCCCATTTCTGAGCATCCTGTAGAAAATTACAGACATCCTGTAGAAATTCCAGAACATCCTGTAGAACCCCTGCAAACTTCCTGTAGAAGCTCACGAATGAGGTTTCTTGATAGCCAAACTCTGTGAAACTCTCTGGAAGGGTGTTAGGGACCCCTTAGGCCCTCTCTGAACCTTCCCGACCTCCTCCAAGCATTTCCTCTCGCCAATCCACCTCTGCACAGTCAAAAACAGTCAAATCGCATGCATGATAATTCTGGCAACTTATTCAAAAATACAAAAAGATGTTTTTTTCAGATGTTACTGTAGAAGTAGCTTAGACACATGTATTTTACCTTCCTAGAAGTCAATGGCATCTCTTTCAATAGCTTGCACCCTCTTTCTTGCATCAGTAGGGCTAGCTGGTAAAATTAGGGTTTGCTAGGGTTTACGTTTCCTTTCAGCTTTCCAGTTTCTTTCTGCAAGTAGATCAGCCTTCTTTGAGTTAGATTTCATCCATCAGTTAAAAAGCTTCTTCTCAGAGCTCATAGAAGTTGGCTTAAGCTCCTAGCGGACTTGTGCCAGCTGACCAAGTGACAGCTGCGGCAAGAGCTAGTACTTGTGCATACAACACTGTCGCTTCCAAGTTTGTTACGAACTACCGGGTTGATGAAAGTAAAGAAGGGAGTCCCAGGAGTTGCAGCAGTATTGTTGCAATACTGGAGCCCACCAAGATCCCTAGGCCTTTGGGAATGGAGCTTGAGACCACCTCCGCCCCGGATTCCGAAATCCATCCTGTAAACCAAAGCTCAAAGACCAAAATAAAAATCCCAACATACCATGGCATCCATTAAAATGCTAGGCTAGGCTGAAATCCACTATCATAACCCGACAAGACCATACCACCGCCAATAAGAGAACCATACACCAACATGCAAAGCCATGCATGTCCAAACTAGCTAGGAAATCACACATGCAAAAGGTTACCTGCAAGTATTCCTGCGGAAGTTGCATGATCTTGCTTTCCTTTCCTTGTTCCTTGCTTGTTTTTCCTTTCCTTGCCTTCCCTTTCCTTTGCTCCAAACTAGAGTGCTCCAAGAAAACTCTAAGTGACCAAGAGAGCAAGAGAGAGAGAGAATAATGAGAGAGCTCCAAACTTGAACTGAAAAAAGGTTAACAATGAGCAAGCCTAACCCTGAGCAACCTGCCAACTGATCCTCAGAAGCCCTTTTATCAATGAGGCCCCTAATTTCTTCATTTTCCATTATTTTCTTTCATTTTCCTACTCACATGCAACCTATGACCTTTTACCTTCCTTTTCTCCTACTTTTCTTTATTTTCATAAAAAAATGTGCCAAAAATGCATTTTTACCTTTTAATGCCTTTTCCTTAGCCTTTGCCAATTTTCCTTGGCCAAAACAGACACATCTAATGATTCCCACTAGGCTATATTTTCCCAACATTTAGCTTGGAATACGTGTCCCTTACCCATGGTCTTATTTTTCCTTTATTAACTTTTATTACATGAAATTTTCACCAGGGTTGTTACACACTGCCTCTCCTGTCAAGGGTATCCAAGAACCCACCATGTGTGACTGTGTCATCATTTTCCAACTTGTGCCCACCATGAGACCTACTACCATACGCCCCATTAGTCATGTCCTCTTATCCATAACTAATATGTGGTTGCCCCAATCAATGTAAGTTTGACAAACTCTGAAGGATAATCGGATTGCCTCTATTTGTTTCTCATGTGCCATGGCATGCCTTTCCTCTGACTAAATGATCCTATCATTATCTACTTTGCAACTTCTAATTTATGCTTTCAAGCTTCCCATAGTGTCTATTATGACATGAGAGTATACCTCTCTTGGCTGCTCATATGATTTGTAAAGAGATTCTCGTGAACTGTAGTCCACCATTTTGCTAGTCATCTCTGATCCTCTTCTTCCTATAAACATACCATGTCCGATAAACCACATATAAAAATAATCAACATACCTCAGTGAAGTTTAGGGGAGGTTATCTCATCTATAAAATGAGTCCAAATTAGCATGATACATGTATATACATAATCATATCAATATATTTACATCATGCATGATGTTGAGGTGTCAAAAATTGTTCCACATTAGTCATTTTGTCGTCGATGTTTCAAGTATTTATATATAACTTTATAATGTATCTTCTTCTCGGCTTTGGTCCTGATGATGGGTCTTGATTTAGACTCAAAATGTTGATAGAAAAATGACTACTGTGGAACAATTTCCGACACCTCGATATCAAGTTCAACATCGCAAAAATATTCACACTCTTATCATGGATGATAATGCTAACTGCACACCAAGACCTCATGCACAAAAACCATAGCCATGACAATGCATGCATAACAACCATATAGACAACTGAAATTCATGCATGACAAACACATTCTGGCCATCTAGTCCAAGTATTTAACCATGCTCTAATACCACCTTGTAACATGCTCCTCCCACATTTACCCACTTTCACTGGCCTGTCGGGGTAAACATGAGCTGAGGGATACTATGACATTACTCAGCCTCCTAATTATAGTTAAGAAAGTGGAATCAACAAACTAGAACTTTACTAACCTTCCACAGGAGCTACATGACACCCAAGAGCCAAACAACCACTCCCAGCGCCCAAACCCTAAGTTGGAATGTTTTTTTAGTGACTTGGGCTCCAATCCACATGCATGAAAAGGCCTCCATCTGGATGAGGGCCTCCAACCACATGCATAAGCCTACGAGGTAGTAGTTTTTACCTAAACTCTTCAGTTCAGAGGGTGCGGTCTCAGATTCTGAGCTTAAATTCTAGGTCAGCCTCTAGACCACTACCCAGAAGTTAGCGAGACTTTCCAAAATGATAAATAACATCAAGACAATCCATTCATACAAAGATTTGATAAAAAAACGTGACCTAACCAGGCCTAGCCATGATAGTCATTTCATCAAACATATTGAGAACATGTAATCTACATGTCAATGCATATCTAAACATAGGGGTTTGATACTTATCTGATAACCATCAAGAAGGTTTAATTCCCTCCCATAATACTGCAATCACATTTTCTAGTTCATGCATTCATTAACCATTCATCAACAAATCAAACATATCAAGAGCCATAGCTAGAACTTTTTATAACCATGCTTATAACCAAAATATAAGTAGAATGATAACCACGATAGAACAACCATCAAATCCACATAATAAAAAGTACAAGTATTCATTAAATACAAGAGAAAAATATCTCTTATTAATATATGAGAAAGCCAACCAAGTCAGGGACTTCCACGTACCACCCAACCAAAGATTGAGCTGAACCAAATCTTTCTTTCAGCCAATCACCCCCATGCCATATTCCAAGCATGAATGTGGGACTCAAGGAAAAAGCAACCGGGGCTTCTGGGAGATTAAACCACCTCCACCCTCATGCTCCCATGATCACGCCAAAACCAGTCAAGAGATCACATAAGAAAACCAATGTTAATTTTTGCAACTAGGATCAAATTCTACCTTGGACAACTCATATGACCGAGATGATGATTTCATTAAATTCTTCTTTTCAAGAGGACCAAAATCAACTTAAAGATCACCAAGTGGACCTTCTTGAAAGTTTATAAATTGGAGCGACCTTAAGCTCATTTCTACACATTGATCAAGCCATCTTCTACTCTTCTCTTTTTTATTGATTCGCACAGGTCTGACGGAAGAATTCATGCAAGGGTCCAAAATCACAGGCGAGAAGCTCACACGGATCTAGGGTTTCTATTTCTCAGATGCAGGAACCTAAGTAAGATTTTTCATTCCCGAACGCATGCACACAGTAGCTAAGGGAGCATCCAGGAAGTCTCAGATGCTCACACAAAGGTCTAGAGGGAGCATCCATGGTTTCTGAGGCAGATCATACAGTATTAGTCCCCAGACATTCGCATAGAGTGGTCAAGGTAGTGTCCAGGTAGTCCCGGACGCACGCACAATAACTAGAAGAGAGTGTATGGGGGTTTGGAGTGGATCTAAGTGGGTTTGACCCTGGATGAATGCATACAATCTTCCTAAGAGCGTTCGGTCACTTACATAGGCCATCACATAGTGTTTGAGGGAGCGTTCAGGGAGTCTCAGACGCACACAGTCAATCTTGTTGGGAGCGTCCTAGGTTTTGATCTAGGGTTTGGTAGTTGCCTTCAGTGATCTGGTGCATCAAGGGTTTCTCTTTGTTGTTTTGTAGATTTGCAATCTGTTTTTGTAAATCTCTATGCAAATTTATGTATTGGGCTCTTTTTACTCTCTGCTGAATTTTTTTTAGGACAATCTAATAAAGAAGAATATTTGAAAGTGTTTCCCCCCTTATGTGGTTTTTCCATGGTCTTGGACCAATCTGTTGTCTCTTATAGCTGAGTTATTGCCTTCTTTGTCGTTGCATATATTGTTCTATCTTAAGTTACAATTTATGATTGGTTATGTTGCTAATAATTGAATGTGTTGTTAATGAAGAAGTAAATTGCGCTAAAGTAATTGATACAACATAGAACAATCTGAAAAATTAACATGGAATCAGAGCTAAAGTGAAAGACAAGCCCAAAAAAAGACAAGCATTGAAGCCCTCATTATTAGAAAGAATATTGCCTAGTTAAGGTCAATATGTCTTCCTCTACCTTCAAGGAGCATGAAAAGTTGGGTGATGCGTCAAATTTTGTTGCATGGAAAGTCAAGTTGGAGATCATAGCCGACAACAGTGATGTGTTGGAATACATTCAAGGTAGGATGCCCAAGCCTCTAGAAAATTCTTATGCTTCCCTCAAAAATAGGTACAAGAAAAGTGAGTCCAAAGAAAAGCAAATTATAACTTAATGTTTACAAGATCATTTACTTGCATATGTTGGGAATTTAAGAAAGTCTAAATACATATGACAAGATACCTGACATCTATGAAATCAATAATTTAAATGATATCATCACATTGAAAGATCAACTCAAGGAAACCAATATGAACAAAGGAGAATTTGTTCAATCCTAAATTATGAGGATTTCTCGCCTTAGAGATCAAATGCAGAGAGTTGGAGAAAATGTGTCTGATAGGGAACTAGTAGTTGGGATTCTTAGAGGTCTTCCTCCTATTTGGGAAACCTTCATTACTACAATAAGAAACAAAAATGTGCTTCTTTCATTTGATGAAATTGTTGGGAAGCTCACTCAAGAAGAATCAAGGATGATAGCTAGAGGAAGGATTCAAAAGCATGAAGAGGGAGAGCCTGCTGCATATATCACTCATGATAAAAAGAAGAAGGGAAAAGGAGGTCCATCAAGGAAGCCTCCTTCTCAAAATACAAAAGGAAGGAATGACAAAACTTTATCTCATATTGAATGCTATAATTGCCACAAAAAGGGTCATTATGCTTGAGATTGTCCTGAGAAAATAAAAAGGCCATGTTACAACACCAAAAGAAACAACAATAATAAAAGAAGAAAATACAATCAAATGAATAACCATGATAGAAGATATGAAAGAAGAAGAAGAGATTCCTCAAGCAACTGTGAAGAAGATCATCCTCCCCAAAAGAAATGAAAGTAATGCTATAAATAAATATGAATAAATTCTTATTTTTTCCGTTACTAGTTCTTCTCCACTTGATTCGTGGGATAGTTGGTTGATAGTGGGGCCACTCATCATTTCTTTGGATACAAGGAACTCCTCTCTAATCTAGTAGAGAGGGAGACTAAGCTGAAGATCATTCTTGGAAACAACTCCACTCATCCCGGGAAAGGTTTTGGGTCCGTCAAATTTCAGTCGAATTCTAGGAAATCAGTTATGTTGCACGATCTTATGTATGTACCAGGATTAATGAAGAATCTAGTATATATATCCACATTGGAAGATAAAGGGATGAGGGTTGCCTTCATAAAAAGAAAACTTTTGACTTAGTTTGTTGATTCGCCTATGAGAGATGCATTCACATTAGGATCAAGATTTGAAGGACTCTATAGAGTCACTAGAAGGTGAATTCTAGCATTGGTTCATAATAGCAATCATCTGAGCGAGTTGTGGCACCGCGGACTAGCTCATCTACACTATGGCGCTCTTTCAAAATTGAAGAAATTGGTCTCAAGTATTCCCGATGTTCAAGCCCATCATAATGGAGTTTTCCCAGGTTGTGTGAGTGGAAATAAAATAAGGGGACCATTCCACTCTAGTGAGAACAAGACAAATGACAACCTCTGTCTCAGTCATTCCGATATATGTGGTCAGATTCATGTGCATTCTATTGGTGGTCATCTCTACTAAATCACCTTCATTGACGATTTCTCAAGAAATACATGGATATAATACCTTAAGGACAAGGATGAAGCCTTTGAAATGTTCCAAGAATTCAAAGCCTTTATTGAAAATCAAGCAAGAAAGAGAATCAAAATATTCAGGTCCGAAAATGGAGGGGAATACATGTCAAACGAATTCATAACATTTTGCAAGAAAGAAGGCATCAAGAAGGAAACAAGTGTGCCATATACTCTCAAAAATAATGGTTTAGCTGAAAGAAAGAATAGGTTTATATTAGAAGCTACCCATGCCATGCTCCAAGATCAAAAGGTGCCAAAATTCCTCTAGGTAGAAGCCACACATGTTGTTGTATATGTTCAAAACAGGGTGCCTCATCAAGCATTAGAAAACAATACCCCAAAAGAAATATTCATAGGTGTCAAGCCCGATATTAGCCATCTTCATGTATTTGGATGCCCCGTATATTTTCATGTGTTGAAGGACAAAAGAAACAAGTTGGAAGCTACAAAAATAAAAAGTACATTTGTGGGATATTGTGAAAATTCTAAAGCATATAGAATATATATTCCTTGTCAAAGGAAGGCCAAAATTAGCAGGGACGTAACATTCGATGAAGATGAAACTCTTGGAAAATCGAGAGACCTTCCTCCGCCTCCTCCTCCCAAAAAGGAGAATGATGATTGGGATATTCTAGATGGTCCTTCTGTGTCCGAGTCCGATATTGTTGATGATCCCATGGATCCTATAGATCCTCCTTCAAGTGATCCTCCTACTAGGAAGAGACCACTTTGGCTCCATGATACTCTACAGAATGCTGAAAGAAATGTCCCCATTCATAGATCATTTAGAGAAAGGAAGCAACCATGTAGGTATCAGGGATATGTTGCAACCATGAGCACTATGATTCAAGTTGAACCATCCTCATTCGAAGAAGCTGTAAAAGAATAAGTTTGGAAGGATGCTATGGCCAAGGAATATGAATAAATTGTGAAAAATGATGTCTGGGATGTTGTGCCAAGTCCGAATGGGAAGTCTATTGTGACTTCAAAGTGGTTATTCAAAATCAAACACGGAATTGATGGCAGCATTAAGAAATACAAAGCAAGATTCGTAGCTCAAGGATTCTCTCAAAAAGAGGGAGAAGATTATGATGACGTATTTTCTCTTGTGGCTCGATATACAACCATCCATTCGATATTTTCCCTTGCTACAAGTCAAGTATGGACTCTTCATTAGATGGATGTAAAGACCACATTCCTTCATGGCATGTTACAGGAAGAAGTATATGTTGAACAACCACATGGATTTGAAGTGGAATATTGAAGAACACATGTTTTCAGGTTGAAGAAGGCATTGTATGGTTTGAAGCAAGCTCCCCGAGCTTGGTATGCATGCATTGATAGTTACTTAATGAAGCTGGGATTCACAAGAAGCAATGTTGATCCCAAACTCTACTTCAAGGTAGTCCAAGGTATGCCATTGATTTTGGTTTTATATGTTGACGATCTATTCTTGAAAGGTAGTGAGCCTCTAATGATCGAGTGTAAGAGGGATCTAGCCTATGAATTCGAGATGAAGGAACTTGGTCTCATGCATTAGTTTCTAGGTCTTGAGGTGTGGCAAAGGCCTGGTGAGATTTTCCTTTCACAAAGGAAAAATGTTGTGAAGTGGATGGAAATATTTGGAATGACTAAATGAAAATCCATGGCTACACCGATGGAAATGAACTTCAAGAAGTTATGTGGAGAAGTCACAGGTCCTGAATTGGAAAATCCATCTGAGTATAGATAACTAATTGGGGCTCTGATGTTCCTTATGAACACGTGTCCAAACTTATGCTATGCAGTAAAGACATTGAGTCAATTCATGACTGAGCCCCTCCATGCACATTGGATCACTGCCAAACACATATTGAGATATTTGCATGGGACGATCACACTTGGTCTGAGATATTCTACTGGAGATGTTCAACTTCATGGATACACTGATGTTGATTGGGCAGGAAATGTTGTCAATATAAATAGTACATATGGATGTTTATTTAGCCTTGGATCCACCATGATATACTGGATGAGCAGGAAACAAAATTGTGTAGCATTGAGCACCGCCAAAGTAGAATACATTGTTGCTAGCATGGCTAGTTGTGAAGCAGTTTGGTTGAGGAAGCTCTTTGGAGAGCTATTTTAGCAGGTCCTAGACACTACAATGATATATTGCAACAGCAAAAGTGGTATCCATCTGGCAAAGAATCTTGTGTTTCATGACAAGTCCAAGCACATTGAGATTCAATATCACTTTATTCGAGACATGGTGCAAAGAGGAGCTGTTAGAATCCATCACCTTTCAATAGATGAGAAAATTACAAATATTCTCACCAAAGCACAACTGAAAGGAAAGTTCTTTGTCTTCAGAGACCACCTTGGATTGATGGACGTCGCCCCTCCGGATAAGGGGAAGCGTTGATCGAGGACATTTAGCTAACTCTTCCCACCCTATTTGAGCTCCCAGGGTGAGGAATTGAGATAGAGGGTTCCTGGGGTTGAGGGATCTCTGGACAATAGGGAAATCCCCTATCTTTTAACCATAGGGTTGGAGATGATGCTCCCTTATCTTCATAGGTTTGGAGATGTTACTCCCCTATTTGGTTTATGCAGAGTATACCCCAGTTGGCATCATACCCTCAAGCAAGGCTTGTTGGGAATACCGCTCCCCGTTTGGCCAACGAGTTGAGAGTGTACTTGGGGTGTACAACCCAAGTCGATTATGATGCAAGTGTTCTACCACATGACTATTGAGGTTCATTGATGGGAATATCGGTAGGCAATAGGATTGGGTTGAGACTTGATCTCGTTTGAGATTTCGGGTTGAAAATGAGCTCCCCGATGAGATTCCAGGATTGAAGATGTGCCCCTTTGTATGATTAAGTTATCCTATTGCTCGGTATGGGTGGAAGTTATTGTTCCCTAATTCTTCTTCTTTTAGATCCAAGAAAGTTTCAACTGATAGAGTTGAGTAGAAACAATCAACATGATGATAACATGACAGGATGATATGATGATCAACAAACAGATATTGGTAGGTGAAATTCTTCCTAGTTGAGAGGGAGTGTTAATTTTTGAAACTAGGGTCAAATTCTACCTTGGATAGCTCAGATGACCAATATGATCATTACATTAAATTCCTATTTTCGAGAGGACCAAAATCGACCTAAATATCACCCCATTTGGACAAGTGGAAGTTGATTTTTGAATTATTTTATTCATTCATGTATAATGGAATGGGTCAACCCTAAGCACATGTGAAATTGGTTAGGTCAGCCTCAAGCCCAAGTGGACCCTCATGAAAGCCTATAAATAGGAGCAACCTCAAGCTCATTTCTACACATCGATCAGGCCATCTTCTACTCTTCTCTTTTGTCTTGGTTTGCACAGGTCTGACGGAAGAAGTTCACACAAGGGTCCGAAATCACAGGGGAGAATCTCGCATAGATGTAGGGTTTTTGTTTCTCAAACGTAGGCTTGTGACTGAGATTTTTCATCCCCCGACACATGCACACAGTAGCTAAGGGAGTGTCTAGGACGTTTCAGATGCTCGCACAAAGGATTGAAGGGAGCGTCTAGGGTTTCTAAGGTAGATCAAATAATATTAGTCCCCGGACACTCGCATAGAGTGGTCAAGGGAGCGTCCAGGAAGTATCGGACACACACACAGTAAATGGAAGAGAGAATCTAGTGGTTTGGAGTGTATATTAATGGGCTTGACCTCAGACGCATGCATACAATCTTCCTGAGAGTGTTCGAGTAGTCACAGACACCCTCACACAATGTCTGAGGAAGCATCCAAGGAGTTTCAGACGCATGAAATCAGCCTTGCTGGGAGCATCCTGTGTTTTGATCTAGGGTTTTGAAGTTGTCTTCAGTTGACTCTAGTGATCTAGTGGATCAAAGGTTTCTCTCTATTGTTTCTGTAGATCTGCAATATATTTTTGTAAATCTCTGCTGAAATTTTGTGTATTGGACTCATTGTAGTCTCTGCTGATTTTTTTTATGATGATCTAATAAAGAAGAAGATTTGAAAGGGTTTTCCCCCTTATGGGGTTTTTCCCTAGTCTTGGACCAATCTGCTGTCTCTTATGGTTGTGTTGTTTCCTTTTTTCATTGCATATACTGTTCTATCTTAAGTTACAGTTTATGATTGGTTACATTGCTAATAATTGGATGCATTGTTAATGAAGAAATAAATTGGGCTAAAGTAATTGATACATCATAGAAAAATCTGAAAAATTAACAACTAATACACAAACAACCATGGATTCTTGAAGATTAAACCACCTCCACCCTTAGGCCTTGTCACAATCCCACCAAAACTAGTCAAGGGATTACTAGGCCCAAAACAAGCTTAGATGCCTCATAATTTCTTAACTAATACCGTGAGGAATTGCCTATCTCCACCCTTAGGCTTTATCATAATCCCGCCAAAATCGTTCAAGGGATTCCTAGGCCCTATAGGAATTTTCCTAAGACCACCTCACCCGGTTCCAAAACCATCTGACAATCCAAAGCTCAACCAAATAAAAGAATCCCATCACACCATCGTTATCCATAAATGGCAAGGAAAGGTTGAAACCACTATCACACCTAGCAAAACCCATGTCAATGAGAGAAAGAGAACCAAATACACACATGCATGTACCATGTGTTCACAAACCAACTAGGAAATCGCACATGCAACCTATTACCTGCAAGTCTTCCTGTTAAAGTTACTTGATCCAACTTTTCCTTGCTTGTCCCTTACTTTCCTTTGCTTCCTTTTCCTTCCTTTGCTTTCTTGCTTGCTTTATCCTCTCAGTTCTCTTCTCTCTCTGAAACTAATTCCAAATCAAAACTTACAAAAAGACGTGAACTAATCCTCACAAGCCTTTTTATCATTGAGGCCTCTATTTTCTTAAATTTTTTCTATTTTTGCTTCAAGTTTCCTCTCAAGCAAACCTGTGACCTTTCATATCTATTTTCTCCTATTTTCCTTTATTTTCATAAATAAAATGTCAATTAATGCTTCTTTGCCTTTGCCAATGCCTTTTCCAATTTCCCTAGCCATAATAAACTGAAATGAACACCCACTAGGATGTTTTCCCCAACATTAAGATTGGAATACATGTCCCATGACCTTGGTCTTATTTTGACTTTATTAAATTTATTACATGAACTTTAACCGAGGGCTGTTATAGGTTGATGGAAAAGTGGTTATTCATCACATCTTCCTACATTTTTAATAAACTAAAAAGTATTACACTAATTTTACCTCAAGTCTACCTTTGATTGTGATTTAGATTTGTACTACAACCCGAAGTAGGACCAATGGATAAAAGAGCGTGATCTTATGGTTTATTTGGTGTTGATTACCTTAGGTACTCTACTACTGCATTATGTGTTGAACAACACTTTTACCTTGCTCCTGTGATAATTTGGAGGACTCTAGTTTGATTCCAATAGATGGAAAACCTTAATATTTTCTTTTGTCACGTCCTTTAATATGCACTTTTGCTAAACCATGTCTGCAACCATGTGAACCTATGATTCAACTACAAAATGTGTCCACTTCTTACAACATACTTGTTTAGCCAATATATCTCAAATGATAAATTGGTTTCTCGTGACTTTTTTGAGACTTTTATCATCACCTTTATGCATCTTCTCATAAAAAAATCTCAACCAATGGATGCATAAATATGGAGAAAAATGGAAAATGGTTGTAGGTGACAATGAACAATTTCTTAACAAATATACAATAGAATTTCTTGAAATTTTCATTATTTATTTATCCTACCATGATTCAGTTACCCTCAAAATTTCAAAATCAACGGATGTGTAATTTCCAAGATATGGTCAAAACAATTTATGCCCTATTTCATCTTTCACACTTTCCAATGTTACACAAAAATATAAGCCTTGAACTCATTTTAAAGCCAAACTAAGTGCTTCAAAAAGGAAACAATGTATTTTTACCTCTTTTACATAACATGCCTTCATAATTTCATTTTGACAAAGAAAAGAAGTTGTGCAAAAACATCAAATTTTAAATTTATTTGTGCATAGTGGTAAGAATTAAAAATCTTCCTTCAAAACCTTCTCAAATATCCCTAAAATATATATATTTTTTGGAATTCTACCCACACCATACTTAATTTACCACATTTTGAGAATAAGCCATGTCTCATTTTTTATTTAGCTCCACATCCTTGCATTATTTTTTTGAAAACTTCCCTGGAACATGCTACTACAACCATAAAACATGTTGCTACAACAATTGTCTATAGCTACAACATATTTTCTAGAGATATAAAAACTAAAAATTTATATAGTTGTTTTTGTTCTTCTTCTTCTAAAAATTGTGTTCTTCTTGATGAATTGGAGCTATCCTCCACCTAAGTCTTTTAATACCTATTGATCCATGGAGTCTTGAAATACTAGTACTGAGTGTTGAAGCAGAAACCATGAAATATGATGTATGTTGACTAAATATTGATATAGTTTTATTGATTTGTTGGAAAAGGAAAAGAATGAAGAAGAGTTGTAGTAGTTGTCGTCATGTTGTTGTTGAATGACAATTTTTGTTGGAACAATATGTTGCTGAAAGAAACTTTGAAACAAGAAATTGCTAAAAGATGTCATTGATACCAAAAACCATATAGTCTTCACACATAAACCCAATTAGTACAATTCAATCTATGTGAATGAATTTGGTTGAAGTCAAACATAGAAAAAATTCATTGGATTATCGACTAGTAGTGTCAATCATTAACCAATGCGAGACAATTCACCAATAATATAAATGAGTGTCAAGGTACAAGAGCGCATCTTGACAAGTATGGATGAATGTGTCGAAGTCGAGTCACCTTCAAGATATAAAAATAAAGATATTTTTTTGTATTCCCATTGTTCTTAGTGAGGATGTTTTCCACTAATGTATACAAGCTCCAACACACTCAAAAAAATCTTTAATCTTGGTCCCAGATAAAGTTTTGAAGTCGATGGGACAAGATCCAATGGAAGGTGAGCGTTGAGGAATCCCACATCAACCAACTCGAGCATAAAACCAAAAGTGATTTGAAGAACCATAATTAAAACCAACATGAAATTACAGAATTTGTTGTGAACTTTTCTTGCCAATTGCCTAGTTTTCAGGCAAAGCTCATCTCCAATTGCACCAGTAAACTGGTTTTCACAACAAGAATTATTTTTCTTTACTTTTTTTTAATATATGTGTGTGTGTGTATGTAACCTACTCTACTTGAAAAATAAAATCTCTTTTCAAGTATATGAATACTTCCAATAGATCCATGTGTGTAACAATATGACAAATAAACTCATATGCGGGTTTAAAAGACATGCTTTGATATATACTAGAATATGAGAGACCAGATCCTTTGATTGAGATGATATCAAGAACTATTGAAGAAGAGAATGGTTCTCCAACTTAATGATTATCTGGAACCAAAGTTCAACATATTTGTGATGCCCTTGGTTCACTTGCTCATCTAGATCATTTTGTATGTCTTCTTCTGTTGTGTCATTCAAGGATTAGTATTTTGAATGCATAAAGGATCTGTTGATAAGCATAGTATAAATTCCTCAATCTCAAGTTCTAATAACTTCTTTCCATCAATGTGGTCCCTGATTCTTTAGTCTCCTCTAGATCTTCTTCTTCTATATGTTGTTCCTCAATGACAACATGGGAATATTTTTTTTGCAATACTCTTCCTGATCTAAGATGAATATCATTTAGATCAAGTGGATTTGTTTGGAAATTTTGTACCTTAGCATTGTAAGTGGGTTGAGTTACTTTATTGTTGGGTTTTGGAAGTGTTTGTGCAGGTAGTTGAGTCGATATTTGAATTTCTTGTGTAGGTGGTAATTGGAGAGGTTAATTAGAAGTCAGTTGTGGGTGAAATCGAGGTTGTGGAGGTTGTTGTGGAGGGGGATAGTTTTGAGATTGGTATTGAGGATACTGAGGAAAAGGTTGAGTATATTGTGGATTTCTTCCATAAGGTCCTTGCAAACCTTATTTCCAAGATTTGTTTTGAGGTTGGGATTGAGATTTTCAAGGTTGCCAAGACAAGGGTGTGTTCCAAATATTTTGAGATTGTTGTGCATAAGCTTGAAATTTTTTATTAGGATCTTGCATCATACCTTGTTGACGAGGTTGCAAATTAGGTCTTCTTGGAGCTACATAACAAAGTTTCTTTGGTTCTTGATTTGCTCCACTATCTTCTTGGTAAAATGCTTTCAACCCTAGTAATGATGGGAAATCCTTGGTAGCATGTGATTATGCACAAATGACACAAATTTCAATATTATCAATTGGACATTCTCTTAAATCATGTTTATTTCTACACCTAGGGCAAAATATAGATAAAACAACATTCTCAATTTTTTTGCTTATTTCGCATTCTTAACATATCTATTTGTTCACTTAGATTACCAAGAATATATGTCTTAAAATTTTCTAGCAAATTGCCAAGTTCAACTCGACTTACTGATCTTGAAGTTGATTTACTTACTCTTGCCAAGGTTGGATCGCGTGGGCTCTTACCATATTTTTCTCTTCCTCTTGATATATGATTACACAATTCACAAATTTCTTCAAATGAAAATTGGGATACATCTCCTTTACCGTTTAGATTAAGGAGATCAATCTACTCGTCTATGATTTCTCTACGTAAGAGGGTTTTTAGTGTATCAATCCTAGATTATGTAATTTTTCCCTCTTAATATTATACACAAATGTTTCTACTAGATCCTTAAGACTCTCATCTACGTTTTGGCTCATTTTAAGTGTTTCCTCTTTAAGATCATGTCGTGTACCATAGTGTTTATATAGTTTTCTAAAAAAAAAATGTTCTCGTATCATCCCATGGTCTTACCGAGTTAGTATCTAGTCCCATAAACCAATTAAGAGATCCATATTTCAATGTAGCCAGAAAGAATTTCAATTTTTTAGCATTAAGTAAGTAATAATAAGATCTACAAAGTACTTCAAATTCAAAAAGAAAGGTTTTTTGGTCTTCTAATCTCATACCATGGAAGTTGGGAAGTACATACGGAGAGATGTTCTTCATATTAACATTTATATCAATATCCTATATGGGAAATACAAAAGGATCTCCTTCACTGTAACCATTTCCATCAATTTCTTATACCTCCCCTGCCACCTCTTCCACCACCAAAAGGTGGTCTTCTTCTACCTACAAAAGTAGGAATTCATAATGTGGATGGTGATGTGTTTCTAACTGCACCACATGATCTAGTGGGGATGGTAGGTGATTGTAGAATTAAAGTTCTTGAAATTTGTCCTCTAATGAATCTACCTCTAAAATGTACTCTAAAATGAATGAAATTAAACGTATGCAACTAAAATGGATGTAGCTAAAAATGAAATGCAAATCAACAACTAAGGTTAGGAGGAACATCACGATGTGATGTGCTGGTTCTTACTTCTCCACTTACCCTTCCTCCTATCCAAAGTTACGTAATTTAAAAAAAATATAAATCAAAAGCTAAATCTTATGTATATGTCCCTGACAAAAACACCAAAAATGTTTGGTAATTTAATTGTGCTTTAAATTACGTTGCATTAAAGTATCAATCCGAGTACGTAAATTGTCAAGTATACAACACAATATATGTTAGGAATCTAGCTTTTTATTCTAACAAAAAGAATTCATAAGAAAATAAAGTTTATATTATATAAGTGAAGAAAGTTGTTGTGAAATAAGATTCTATTCTATAAAACAAGTTCAGTTTATCGTGTAAAATGAAATGAAAGGAAATTGCAATCCTATAATGAAGTTCATTCTAGGAAAATCACACACACTTGATTCTTATGAAAGCATGAAATTTATATCCTAAGGAAAACATGTAAATCTGATTAAGCGAGACTTCTATTCTAGGAAGGCAAGATAGTTATCTCTAGAAAAGCAGTTGAAATGTATTCCATGAAAGCATGAACATTTATTCTAGGAAAGCAAATAATCCCGATCTAGTAAAAACAAAATACAATTATTCTAATAAAGTAAATAAACTTAATCTTGTGAAAATACAATTATTCCAATTTAACAAGGAGATAGTAACTATGAACCGAGAATTTAAATGATGTTATTAGTCGCTCTGCTCTTTGTTCATTTTCATGTTTTTTAGGACTATTGGAATACTAGGTATATATTTTAGAGTATATAACATCAAGGAGTATTAACTAATTTTATACAAGGACCAAATCAAATTTTGTTTTGGGCTTGTAATGGGACTTTTGGACTATGTAACTGCTTTTTTGAAACTCTTTGGAACTATATAATGATGTACATTTGTTGTAGTTTTTAATCAATATAATTTACCCAATTATTGTTAAAAAAGGGTGGGATGTAGTGTCCTAGACAATTTTTTTCCCTATCAATTGTGTCTAACTTGGGTGGTTAAGAGAAGGTGGGTTTTTTGTTAAACTTTGTATTTGATATTTTAAAGGTGAAATCAAAATATACATCATTTGGCCTTTTAGATCAAAAGGAGGATTGGACTCCCATTGACCTTTCCTAAGATTATTTATTGCAGTCTTATAATGTCGAAAGAGCCATCTAAGAAACTTAGGACCAATTACAATACATGATAGACTTAGACATTCCAAACCAAGAAAACCTATCATATCTACATCATTGGGAAAAACAAACTTTTTCATCATGGCCATGATTCAATAAGTGACTTCACATAATTTGATATAAGATAACTTTATTTGAACTATTGCGAAGGAGTTGTTATCCTCCCCACCTAGGTTCAAGCCCTTCTTGTGACATGTTTGACCCTCATGGGTCGATTGGGGCTAGCAATGTACTAACAATATCAATCTCATTCAAGTGCTTGAGGGTGGGATGATTTGTTTCCAACATTTCGCACATGAGCATGTGGTGTGATAAGAAAGCAAGGTTAATTTTCCCTTGCTCACTTGGGTTCAAATTTCATCAAGGTTTGTATGATAGGAAAGATGGAAGGGTAAGTGGTTACGGTCTTTAATCCTATACAAGAACATGTGCAAGGTGCATGCAAAGGTTATATCCCTCAATGCATATAGGGTTGGAAAGGTACCATCAATTTTCCTCTCATTTAAGTGCTCGAGGGTGGGATAAAGGTTTCCAAACATTTTAGCTTAGTAGGTTAGATCACTTCGTTTAGATGGCATGATTTAAGGTAGAGTGCACCTTGAGGTCTCTAATTCTAGTTTTGCTAAGGTTTGAGCTTGATTGAGTCCCATTGGGTTACCAACTACTATCGCAACTAGCACACAAGATATATTGATCATGAAGCCCAATGAGTTAACTCAATAGTTTGTTGCTAATGTTATTGGGCATCACTCTAGTTTTTTTGTTTTTTTATCTAGAGGAATTGACAATTGGGCTAGGCTCGCAATCGCTTGACACAAGGTCAATTCCAAACCACTATCACTGTAACATCTAGGTAAACCCACAGACTCCCCTGCAAACAACCCACATAGTAAATAAGGGGATTTGAACCTTGAACCTAAAATTTTCAGAACATCTTCATATCACAATGATTGCCAATTGAACTACACCCTTCGGGGTGGGCATTAGGCTAATTATGTGCTAGCAAGTGCAAAGTTTAAATTTCCTAAGCGAGGCACACTAGTTTACGTCAACTAGCCATTCATGAATGTGGGATGCACCCCTTACTTTTCCCTATTGAGTTTTCTTTGGAAAAAATAAATAAAATAAAAAGTGAAAATAAGTCATTCTCTTGGGTGGTTGCATTAGGGTGTCCATGGTGATTACTTTCATTATCATTTTTTTATATAACAGAAATAGTATTTTGTATTATATTCAAGTTTGTGCCTAGTTCACAATAAATACATCATGTTTACATATCTAGTTCGTCAAAATTTCCAACCGATATCTCCTTTCAAAGAAGATTCAACTTTATCCTGAGGAGAGTATTGCTAAGCAACAAAAAGGGGGGTGGGGGGGGGTTTGTAGGAACATATCTCACAAAATTTCCCCCCAAAAAACAAAATTTACATCACATTTCACTATTGATTGATTATATTCTTTCCTGACTATGAACCTGCTACAGTCCTGGAGATGTTCATTCAAGTCCAGACAATTGGAAATTTTTGGAGTGCTTGAACTCACAATATCATTTAAGTTGAGAGTTAGATTCTTTCCCTATTCTTTAAGCTCCTCAACCTTCTTTCCTAGTGCATCCATTTCATCTTCATGTTTGAAATCTTTTTTCTTCAATCCTTGGATATCATCCAATGCACTGGAGGTTGAGGCTAAGTGATCATTTTGTTTCAGTTTAATGGTAAAAATATCCAACTGAAGAGCATCAAATCACTCTGTAAGTTGAGTTAGTGTTGAATTGTGGTTGCACCCCTTTGCTATTTTTTTTTCTTGACCACGAATCTTGGGATACTCCATAGTGAAACAACAAATATTATATTGGTGAGTAATCCAAAGTAAATTAGAGACTATTTGGCCCCTCACCACAACGAACACAACTAACATGCACACAATATTTTCATTGTACGTAACTAATTCCCACAAAACCCCAAAACAACCAAAAAACAAGGAAAAATGGCCTTCCTTCCAACCACAAATACAAAGATCACCAAACTAGAGGAATTTCACCATAGGCTCAACATAGGGGATAAAGAATTCCCACAACCAAACCAATAACTCCCAAGGAAAACGAAAGGAAAATGGTTCACCAACGCCTCCCTGATTCAACATCGAAAAATAACTCCCAAAGTGAAATGCCCCAATCAAAGGCACAAATTATACTTCACTAAAACAATTTCTCAACAAACAAATTCCTGAGCAGTTCCCTAAAGCAAAATTCACCACTCTCACAATATCAACATATGTGTGTACAAACATGAATTTAGATAAGTAACCAATCTTTAAACCATGCTCTTTGAGAGGAAAGAAAATGTTGATGAACATAATTGCATGAATTTCTTGAAACACCACCATTATCCTCCCCCAAATCAAAGGGAAATAATGCCTTCCATGACCAAAAAACATTGAAAACCTCGAAAACTTTCCAATCTACTAGGAATTGCTAGTGGCCTCGACTTATTTTCCATTTAAGGAATTTTGAAACAAGAGGCTCAAGGAACGGTGGCAACATTATTACCCCTAGCCATGTAATCACCTGAGTCCCGCATTCAATAGATCTTTGTGCTCCATGACACTTCATAATGAAGCCTTTCTGAATCATGATAATGAATCATTAAATTACTTTATGTAAGGATAGGTACGTTGTACTTTGAGTGTTTATCACCCTGATTTTCGTAGCTTGTGGAATGATTTGAGATCTAGTGCTTGGGTTATTTGCATGTTTGGGATCCTACAAGGTTGCCATTGATCCCCTTGGGCCCTAGAATTTTCATTTTTCCCTATTTATTTTTTAAACCAATTTATTTTTATTTTTTTGATCTAACTTCATCAACCATTAAGGGATTATGGAAGGCCTAAGTTGACCATTAATCCTTAACTCTCCTAATTTCAATTTACATCCTTCATTAGCATACATATCTACTTCTTTGTTGAAGTCTCTTAAGACGTGAAAGTATGCTTTGGATGGGATTTCTTTAACAATTTTCCTAATCCTTTTTATAATATTCTCTAGAGATTTCTCCTTCGGGGAAGAGCCTTTGACTAGATGTTGTAGGATAAGAAGAGAGTCTCCCAAAACTGTGAGTGTATTGACCAAATTTTCTTTAGCTAAGAAAAGACCCTGATTGAGGCCATTTTCTTCTACTTGATTATTTGTCATGTGACCAAGACCCCATGAGTACTTAAATACTTTGTCTTCCTCGGGGCCATAAAGCACCCACCCGATCCTACCACCCCTATTATCATTTTTTATAATTCTTAGTGTCTTAGGATGATTGTTGTGGCCGAGTGGTGATATTTATAGGGTGTTGAGTTATCCATTAGAACTTATTGTAGATTTTTTTTGTTAACATGTGAGAAAAAATAAATTTGAATACAAATGCAAAAATGAGTTTAGTGTAGAGACAAGGGAGGAATTGAAGAGTCATAAAAGTTATTTCAAGTCATTGAACATAAGGTATTATATTTATTATCCTATTTATTATTCATAAACACATCCGAACAACACATTCCATAAAAGAGGAAGAAACATGAAACAACCATGCATAACAATTCGATAAAAAATAAACCATTATATTAAAAGGACCAATAAATACCCATGTTACCTTAAAAAACATTAATGTTTTAAAGGATACCACTTACTTTGTGTTAAGCACCAAACAAGATATTTATGATGCTATGTACTTCATTGGAACATATTTGTTGAAGCACTTCCAATAAACCAAATATATCGATAGACATGCCAATGCTAAAGAGCCTTTTTTTTAAACCAAAGTAGAAAAAAACTTACAATACTTGGGGTTATCAACATAAGCTTAATTGATACAATCTCAAGATCTAGACATGCAACAACATTATCATGTGCTGACAAACTTGAGCCACTTGAAACCCATTGGTGGTTTGTAAGGGAAAAAAGCCCACTTTTGTTGAATGCCTTTATGTTTTGGGCCATTAATTCGTTTCCTTACGTTTAAGGAAGGTGAGAGCTAATTAAAAGTAGCATTTGGTCATATTATATGACAAAAAAGGTGGTTTCAACCAAGATAATATTTGCAAGAAAGCTAATGTCCCATACAATCATTGCTAAGGCTACCTCTATCATATGATTTTTAGTAACATCTAGCCTTAGTCTTATACATGAGATTAGATACTACCCCATTTGCAGTTTAACCTCTTGCTAAGGAGCAAAAAGAAAAATAAATACCTAGTCTTGGTTTTATTGAGTAATTGTTTAAATTTACTGGGCAAAAATGGAATAAACCACAAATCCCTTGCTGAAAAGTCCATGTGATTGTCATGACCTGTGATAAGCCAACAAGCAACAATCATTGTGTTAAGGAACACTACCACAACTTATAATTTTTATTTTTTAAATGAAAAAAATTGCATTGTAATAAAAAAAGCTACTAGGTGAGGCTAGCAATAAATTACATAACGTTGATTTATAGAGTTCTCTATGAAATTGGAAATTATGTAGAATTCCTTCCTCCCTTCTTAAGATGGTGTGTGTGAGGACACATTTTCCTACGAGGGCTTCTTATGTCATTTTTTCGAGTAAATGTATAAATTCTAACAAATTAATTACAAAGGTAAATTAAAAACCAAAACATTTTTATTCTCATACATTCTCTAACACATCATGTAATTGGGGGAAAGCCAGGAGTTGCTTGACATCCCAATTGAATATTCATTTTTCTTCGTAAGCATTTAAGTCCCAATAGTTTTCCTTCCCCTTGTGGCAAGATGGGAGGGATTTGGGGCATTCTTTTTTTGGAGCTTCAGTAAAGGAGAATGATTTACTGGACTTCGAGTGCGTATGCACTTTTTGTTCTACTTCATATGCCTTTTCGTGACTTGATTCCGCCTATAATTCATTTGCTCCTTCTTCTTTTGCCTATATCTCTGTCATATCTTTTTTGTCTTTCTCTTCTGCTTCTACTTCCTTCTCTTCTTCCACAACTTACAAATTCATGATAGGAAAAAGATTATAATAAGTAGGGTTATCAACTAGCCTTCGTTGATACAATCTCAAGATCTTTATGTGCAACAAGATCTTTGTGTATAGACAAAAGCTAACCACTTGAAATAATCTACTAGTGGTTCACAAGGGTTTGACTTCCACTCTTTCCAAATGTCTTTGTGTTTTAAGCGATTGTTTTGTGTCCTTGTGTCTAAGGAAGATGACCTCTTAACCCATTTGAAGCAATTTTAGGCCATCTTCCAAGATAAAAAAATGGTTTAAGCAAAAAATCTACCAAAAAACCAATCTCCCTTATCCTCATCACCAAAGTGATCTCCAATAAAATCATTTGTTATTGCGTCGAGATGTGCTCCACAACCCAGTACATGAGGGAGATGTTGTCACATAACGTTGCATTAAAATAATTAATATGTGTGTGTGTCGGCTAATATATGTATATGTGAGATATGTTGTGTGTAACGTTACTTTAAAAATCAATGTTGGCCATAAATCAAATACTAGTAATTGAAATTAAAAAAATATATATATACTTTTTAGTATGAGGGATATATGTAATTCGCTGAAATATCATGCCTATAGTATCCTAGAAATGTGTAACCTAACATAATGTCAATATTTTAACTAGGTGAAAATAAAATAAAAATAACAAAATCAAAATAACCCTGTAAAAGTTAAATAATAATAAAAAAAACGGGCACTTCGTATTGACCTGTGGTTTTAAGAATCTAGTATTGACCCATGGTATTCATGTGGAATATAACCTATTTAAGGGGAAAAATAAACGAGGCAAGATCCATCTTAGTTTGATGTTATATTTAGATACATAATTTGCTGTAGAAAATGATGGCATTGAATCCATGTAGCCTCTAAAGGTAAAACTTTTTTATGGATATGTTAGCAGACAATGGGAGGTGGGAAAATATTAGGAAAAATATAATTATTACATTTTATCTAATATTTGTTATATTGGGTAAAATATTTGCCCAATATTTCTCTCAACAAGTCCACTTCTTATTGTAATTTTTCTTTTTATTTGAAGTTTAAAAGTAAGCAAACTCAACTATAAAATAAGCATAAGTGAGGGGGAATATAATATTACATTTTAATTAGTATTTCCCCCCACTCCTATCCACTTTATATTAAGTGGGGGTGGTAATAAATATTAGGTAACATATAATATTGTAATATTATATTTTATCTAAGATTTCCTCTCACACGATTCACTTTATATTAAAAAAATTATTTATATTGAGGTTCATAAGTAAACTTAACTCCAAATTAATAAGTATAATTAATTATAAATAATAATTAAACCCACCTAGATCCCGATCTACCAAGTATTGAGAGGGATCAAATTTCTTAAGATGCAAAACTATTTTAAAGTGAAAAGAGATTTGATCCCTCTCGACCTTTAGTAAATCCAAAATTAAAATGAATCTACGCTGGTTTAGCAATATCTAACTTCAATCTCAATCTCATATATAAGAGGATATTTAAGAAAGCCAATCTCCCTTATATTCATCATAAAAATGATCTACAATAAAATCATATACTTTTTACTAACCTCTAATCTTAATCTCATACTCTAACTTTAATATCTTACATGAGATACTACTTAATCTCATTCTCTAACTTTAATCTCTGATAGTATATAGTACTCCATTCATTCACAGGAAAAAAAGTCTAATATGCACTATTGCTTCTTAGTACTTGCCTCTTATGCAAAAAGTAATAGTATATACTACTCCATTCATTCACAGGAAAAAACAAGTCTAGTATGCAACATTGCTGTTTAGTACCTGCCTCTTATGCAAAAAATAATTGATAGCAGAAGTATACAAATTCTCCTCATGCACTCATGTAGAGAGATCTTAAATTTTTTTAATTATTAAAACTTATGATTTGCAAGGTTCCATTTTGTAAGAGACATTATAATAGTTTAGATTTTCTTCAACTTTTGAATTTATGTTTCTATTTTAGAATATTAAAACAAAATTTCAAAATATTAAAATAAATAAAATTGTTAAAGTTTTTAAGTAGAGATATTTTTATAGTTGAATTCACAATGTTAAGATTTAAGTATTTAGTTAAAGCAACGAAATTTCTATTTTGCATTAAAATAATTTATAACAAAAATTTACACAACAAATGATATCAATTGACTTTTGTTTGTTGTATGCATTATTAAATAAGTAATGCATCTACAAATGCTTATAAGTTTTTACCTTGCATTATTTGACAACTTGATATTTCAAGGCCTTATATGACCAAGTTGCCCATAAAATCAAGCTAGCTATTAAAGGTAGGTAAAAATATTTGAAAGAAAAACATTATGTAATATTATTGGAACACATAATTAATTATGAAAATACATATTGATTTAGGGGCATACCAAAGAGCTATAAAGATTTATAATGGAGGGGATATTAATTTTTCTTATCACTACATTATATTATTTTGAAATATGTTGTTAGTAAAGGAATAGTCAAGTTTTAGGCATTTTATATTTTTATGAAAAAAATAATAGAAAAATATTTATAAGTATTGAGAGACTTTTAATTATTAATAGATTAGATAGACAATAAATGTAAAATTGAGACTATAATATTAGTTCCAATTAGAAATCAATTTATGAAGGTAAAAAACAATTTTGATAATTTTTGTCATATATATATATATATATATATATATAATTCAACTCAAATGTTAATCATCTATCTAAAGAAGTTGCATTAGGAAGAGATTCAAATGTAGCAAGAATTTATAGGAAGAACTTAGATCGCATTTTCAAAAATATCTTTATATTGATATAGTAAATGATAGAAAATCACAAATGTGTATGTTGGATTTTTTTTATTTTTATTTTTTATTTTTTTCATTTTTTATTTTTTTATTATTTTTTTTTGTAGATGTTGCAATAGTATTGGAGTCCTAGTAGTAAGACTTAAAAGAGATTCTGTTAAAAAATTTCCATTATAACTTAATAATATTTTATTTAAGTAGTAACATAATAATTTAAAATTTAATTCGCGCGCACGTTCTGCTCTGCTCTGCAGAGTTTGAACTAGGTTTGCAGCCGCCATCGAGACCAGTCGCTACCATGAGCGGTCCTGGGGGTGGGGAGGCCGCTCCCACCCCTCCATCATCTTCTGAAGAAGCGTTCCGCAGTCTTTTAAAGCAGCAAGGGAAGAAACGCCAGTTTTCAGAAGTGCCGAAGTTCATAAAAAAACTTGAAGAAATACCTAAGATTGCTCTTCCAGAGGAACAATCGATCAAAATCGCTCTAGCTCTGGATGATAGAGGCCTGGTAGGGCAGTTTATGGGCCGCTGGCCCTCCACAAAAATCACGGACGAATGGATTCAGCGAAACTGGAGGCCTCAGCTGAAAAATAACGTGATCTGTTATGCTGTGGGACGAGGCTACTTCATTTTTGAATTTACATCCAAAGAAGATCGTGATTTGGTGTTCAGAAATGGGCCGTATTTTATGGGAAATCAAGGACTGTATCTCAATAAATGGAGCCCTGATTTCGATCCATCCGTCGATGTCCCTAAGGAGGCGCCGGTCTGGGTTCGTCTTCCTAATCTTCCGATTCACTGCTGGAGCTATCAATCCCTGCAGAAGATTGGAAATGGGCTGGGTCGTTTCATTGACAAAGTTGATCACAAGGGCCAATATACCTGCGCTAGAATCTGCGTGGAAGTCGATCTGGAAGCCGGCCTGCCAAAAGCGGTCAAACTCACAGTTGGAGAATGGCAGCATTATCAGAAGCTGGATTACGAGCAGTTGCCATTTAAATGCTGAACCTGTCATGAGCATGGACACTTTTAGCGAAACTGCCCAAAAGCTCCAACAGGGATCATGGTTGAAGAGGAAGGATGGAAAGAAATTAAAAAGGGAAAGGTTGTTCCAAAGCCCCCAGGGCAGAATATCTCCGCTCCGCAGGGGAAGCCACGCCCTACTCCAAAGGCCACTGCTGCTTCCATAGATGGCTCCTCCTCAGGAGAAAAGGTGGATGTCATGGAAACACAAGAGGAAACCGGAAACAAGTTGAAGCAAGTGAAAGAAACTGAAGCCGAATCATCGGTTCCACCAGTTGATGAGGGTCAGAGGGGTAAAGAAGGCAACGAAGAGCACATCAGTCTCGCCTCCGAATCTGAGGAAGAATCAGAAGAGAGAGATTCCGAAACTGATAACTCGCAAGTCACTCCTATCAAAACGACTAGGGGTCGGAAATCCAAGAAGAAACAGAGAGAGGAAAAAACTTATCTAGATGTCCTTCAAGGCTCTCAAAAAACCCTAAAAGGAATGATGAATACCAGATCTGGGCGCAAGAGTAACAGGGCTCCAAAAGGAGCCTCAACCCCTCAAGTCAGTAAATAATGAAATACGTCTCCTGGAATTGTAGAGGATTAGGAAGCAGGCTGAAAGAGGAAGCCTTAAAAGACATAGTGAGAATATATTCGCCTGAAATCCTCCTCATCCAGGAGACAAAGCTGGAGGAACTTCTTCTCCTCCAATCCAGTAAAGTTTTTTGGCAAAAAGGTCAAGGAAGAGCGGTTAGTGCAAGAGGCGCTTCTGGGGGAATAGCCACCTTTTGGAACAGCGCCATATATGATCTTATTCAAGAAAAAAGTAGCCCCCACTGGCTTTACACTCAGCTTCTTCACAAAGATTCTGGTCAGCAGGTAAGTATGTTTAATCTTTATGCTCCTGTTTTGCCAGGCGAGAAAAAAATTTGTTGGAACTCGCTTCAATCCTTTCTTTCAGAGCAAAATCCAGGAAATATCATCATTGCAGGGGATCTGAATGTCACCCTTGCTCTTGACGAGAAAAAGGGAGGCTCCATTGTCAGGGACCCTGCCAGAGAATGGGTTGAAGATATTATGCTGGGCTGGGATCTGGAGGATATTAAACCTTCTTCAGGCAAATTCACCTGGTCCAACAAAAGATTAGCCCCCAACCACATTGCTGCCCGTTTGGATAGATTCCTAGTCCACTCTTCTTTCCTGACATGCGGTCTTATGGCCACTTCTAAAATTCTACCAAATCTCACTTCTGATCATAAGCCCATCCTCCTTGAGATTTCTCAGGATGGTAATTTAGGTCCCATCCCTTTTCGTTTCAGTCCTTTGTGGATTCAGCAAGACGGATTCCAAGAGGTGGTTACTGAAGCCTGGAATAGGCCTGTCCATGGTTCTCCATTCTTTGTGTGGGAAGAGAAAATCAGGGGACTAAAAAGAAGTCTTAAGGAGTGGGCAAAAAAATTGGAAACACCCACTGCCAAAAGAAAAGAATCTCTTAACAGTCTTGCTGCTCATCAAATAGCTATGGAGCAGAGTCTTGTTACACAAAATCATCTCCAAAAAGAAGTCGAGCTGCAAAAAGAGGTACACAGATCTAGCAGGGAGGAGGAAGAATTATGGAGACAGAAGTCAAGGAATCTCTGGTTAAAGTCCGGAGATAAAAACACCGGCTTCTTTCACAAACAAGCCGAAGCTAGAAAGCACTTCAAATCAGTTTCTGAGATAAATTACCAAAACACGGTGGTTAAGGATTTCGATGGCATTAAGAGAGCTGCTTATTCCTTCTTCAAAGATCTTTATTCGGCTCCTGAAGAAACCCCTATTGATCCTCATGCCTACCCGATGGATTTAATTCCCAAGAGCGTTAAGGAATCGGACAATGCTATGTTGACTGCTCCGATTAGCTTGGACGAGCTTAAGAATGTTTTGGATCTCATGGAGCCTGATAAAGCCCCAGGCCCTGATGGGTTCACTGTCAGGTTTCTCTTGACTTGCTGGTTGATAATTAAAAAAGATTTACTGAGAATGGTCAGAAAGTCCCAGAATTGTGCTAAGCTGGGCGGTGGTATCAATTCAGCCTTTCTAGCTTTGATCCCTAAAGAGAAAGGCGCATCCGAATTCAGCAGATTTAGACCCATATCCTTGTGCAATTCAAGTTACAAGCTGGTCTCCAAAATAATCGCCAACAGGCTAAAGAATATTTTGCCAGCCATCATCCCTGAAAATCAAGGCGGATTCATAAAAGGAAGAAAGATATTGGACAACATTGTGCTGGTGCAAGAAGCGGTCCACTCTAGCTGCCAAAGAAACGAGAAAGGTATGGTGATTAAGCTCGATCTGGCTAATGCATTTGATAGGGTGAGACATGATTTTTTGTTCAATGTGATGAAGAAGTTCGGCTTTTCAACAGCCTTCATAAACTGGGTGAATGCCTGTATTGCCTCGCCATGGATCGCGCCACTGGTCAATGGCCGCTCAATTGACTTCTTCCAAGCCTCTAGGGGCCTCAGACAAGGATGTCCCTTGTCTCCACTCCTATATGCTATTCAGGCCTCGATACTCAGTTTCCAGATTGACCATAATCAGAAGATCCAAATCCTGCTTGGCCTCAGAACGACTCACAAGGTGAAGGACATCAATCATGCACAGTTCGCAGATGACACTTTGTTGCTTGGAGGAGCCAGCATAATCTCTGCCAGATCCTTCAAGAAGGAGCTGGACATTTACAGGTTGCTCTCAGGCAGCAAAATTAACTACCGAAAATGCTCAATCTATGGCTGGAACTGCTCAATCAAGGAGCTGTCTGATATTGCAAGACTATTAGAAATGGATGGAATTCGAAATTGGGAGTCATTTAAATATCTTGGGATCCCAATCTTCAAATCCAAGCCCAAATTTGCTCACTGGATGCCGCTGCTAGATAAGTTAAAGAACAGAATCCAAGCTTGGGGAGCCTCTTGGCTGAATAATGCAGGGAAAGTCATCCTTATGAAGTCGGTTCTTATAAGTATGCCTCTATATCAACACTCTGTTCTCCTTGCCCCCAAAACCTTTCTCAACAACATGGACAGTCTGTTAAGAAGATTCCTGTGGGAAGGTGGGAACAACAACGACAGAAGGCTCCATTTAGTGAACTGGGAGACTCTCAAGAGACCTCTTCTGGAAGGCGGCCTCCACCTGCGTAACTTGGCTGCTCAAAATCTTGCTTTGGGATCCAAAATCTTGTGGAATTTAGTCTCCGGAAACTCTAGCTGGAGCAAAAGAGTCATATGGAAGAAATACTTCCAAGGGCAATGATTGAGATGCCTGGATAAGCCTCCAAGATCCTCAAAAGGATCTCCGATCTTCAATCTTTGCAGCTCTGCTATGGAACAATTCAGCCATCATCTTTACTGGATCCCTGGTAATGGGAGAAAGATCAAAATATGGGAAGACTCGATTCTGGGTGATCAACCTTTGAATCAAGTGGATGGTCTAACAAATATCAAAGCTTGGCTTCAGTCCTCCAATTTGCACACCCTGTGGGATATATCTATCTAGAAGAATGACCCAGATAGACTCTGGGACTGTTGGAATCTGGGGGAGGTTCCTCTTATGATGCAGGGGGAAGCTTCTCTATTGCTAGATATGCTTCAGGGCAAATCTCCTTCAAAGGCCACCTCTAAAGACAAAAGAGGCTGGGGCTCCCTTTCAGGTTCTTACACTGCTGCCGAAGGTTATAAAAGATTGATGGCTGTCCCTTATGCTCCTCCTGACCCAGCTCAATGGAAATTTGTTTGGGATTTCCCCTCTCTCCCTAAAATTGACTTTTTCTGTTGGACTGTTGCGCACAATAGCATTCTCACCAGAGATAATTTGAGAAGAAGAGGGATGGAAGGGTCTTCCAGATGCCCCCTTTGTTTGTCTGATGAAGAAAATGTCAATCATCTGCTGTTGCTTTGGTAGTCTGGAGGGGAGTTCTGAGGTTACCAACAAATCTTGATCTCCCAGACAGCATTCCTTCTCTGCACCGAACTTGGGCCAACCTATCTCCCTTTTGCCTGAAAAAAAAAGTCTTCTCAAAACAAGTTGGATGTGGATCCCTAAATTTATCTGCTGGAAGCTGTGGTTGGAGAGGAATAATAGAATTTTCAGAGGAGAAAGCTGCAATTCTACAAGAGTTATTTCTAAAATCAAAGCTTTGCTAGGCGAGGCTTTGGAAGCCAATACTACTTCAAGGAATGAAATGAGACTGGTCAAAGAAGAGGAGCAATGGCTTCAAGAACTGGTTCCGAATCTGAAGGAAAGGTCCATTCCTCCTGCACTTGCCCATGCCAACTAGGAGATTAGGATGGAGGAACTGGAGTTCATCAAGTGGAGATTAGCCCTAAATGACCACTGTTTATTCTTTGATGGGGCTTCTAAGGGAAACCCTGGGCTTGCTGGCAGTGGTGGGGTTCTTCTGAGTCCTGGAGGTTCAACGGAAATGCGGTTCCACTGGGGTCTGGGCATCGAATCCAATAACAGAGCGGAGGCTCTCACACTATGGCAGGGGCTGAATCTGGCGATCAATCGAAATATCCTCTCTCTCTGTGTATTTGGAGATTCTAGACTCATCATCCAGGCAA
This sequence comes from Pinus tabuliformis, assembly GCA_031772625.1. NCBI lineage: Eukaryota > Viridiplantae > Streptophyta > Pinopsida > Pinales > Pinaceae > Pinus > Pinus tabuliformis. The sequence goes on along the minus strand of CM062817.1, from coordinate 534,678,168 downwards.
TGACCTCTCATAAGACTCCCCATCAGGTTCAATTAGCCACTGTTATTAAAAAAATCCAGCTCTTATTGGCCAAGTTCAGTAAAATATCCTTCTACCACATATTAAGAAAGCTGAACTCTCAAGCTGATATGGAGGCCAATCTGGGCTCCCTCTGTAATCGAAGATCTCTGGTGGTCAACTCGATGGAATCCTCCTGTTCCATTCCCTGATGTTTCTGCTGATCGGACCTCTGTTCCTAATTGCGCCAAGGGTTAATACTCTTCTCCTCTTTCCTCTGATATCCGGGATCTCTCCTCAGTGTATTATCAATCTGGTTAAAATTATGATCTCAGGCCTTTTTCATCTTCAGACAGTCTTCCGTCAATGGACTCTGTCTCCTGTCAGAGCTTTAGGTTCAAAACGCCTACAACCGACCAACAAGATGTCTTATAAGCTCCAGATTAGAACCTGCTCTGTTCTCACACCTGAATACCGTTTACATCAATCTTAAAGTCTTCATCTCCGAAAGGCGGCAATTTGACTTGTATATCCGAGGGTTGCAGTTTTGGGCGTTGGAGCTTCTCCATCCCACAAGCATTTTATCCAAAGTATTCGCGGATTCAACGTTAGCACAGGCCCGCTTATGTTTGCTCGTCCAGAGAAGGCCCAGGGAAGTCCTCTGGCATCTATGCGGAACATTCATCTATGCGGAACAATCATCTCTGTGGGACACCCTTCTTGGCGAAGCGAACAAACAACTGTTCCTGATCTGATCCTGGTCACTGGTATTATCTTAAAATTGTGATGATCCTGCTCGGTGCTCTGTCTTCTGATCTCGTTGACAGCAAGTTAAAACAGCTACCCATGAGAATCCCTTCTCTGTCTATGCTGCAATGTAAGAGCCTGCGGCAGCCATTTTGCCGCCCTTAATAAAAATATAACCGTTATTGTCAAAAAAAAAAAACATAATAATTTTAGATGTTTTTTTTTTTTTTTATATTAAGTAGATTATATATGTTAATATTATATATAAAAATGAATCTATATATAAAGTAATTTCAAAACACACACACACACACACATATATCACTAAAAAAAAATCATAAAATAAAACGTGATTGTTAAAATTTTTCAAAAACTTGAACAAACTTTGTAAATTATTTTAAAAAATTACACATTAATTAAAAGTCAAACATGAGTTTGACACACTTACTTAGAAATGAAATTTTCATAAATATTGAGATTTGATGTGTGTACTGTTTTTTCATAAATATTGAGATTTGAAATGTGTACTATTATGACACTTAGTGACATATATAATGTTTTTGATGTTTTATTTTTAAAATAATTTTTAAACAAATTCTATCTATAACCCTATAAAATTAGTCATTAAGTCTATATGAACTAATAAAAAAATATAAATTCAAATTTCAAAAATCATTTTTTATTTTTAAAATATTCAATTTAATAATTATTTTTTTACTTTATAAAATCTTTTTAAAATTTTGAAAACTATATGAAAGTCAAAACATTTTGACTATCAAATCATTACAATATAACCATGTGAGAAATAAATGTCTCCTCTTCATTTTATTAAGCCCTTGAGCATTTTTGTAGAGCAATGGGGATGCAAGTCAATACTAGCAAGACCAAAATAATGATTTTCTCTTATAAAAAGGAGAGCCAACATACTTTCTTCTTTGAAGGTAACATTCTTGAAGAAGTAAATGAGTACAAGTACTTGGGGATTGATTTCAACAACAAAATTAATTGGGAGGACTGCAGAAATAAGATAATTTTAGGAGGGTGGAAAACATTCTATGCTCTTCAAAAGAGATGTAGAGAGGTAGAGTTATGGGATTGAAAAACGATTAAAGTTCTTTTTGGACTCCTATTTTGTTTAGTGATACTATATGGGTGTGAATTGTAGGCTAGCGGCATCCCCGTTTCAAAATGGAAACAAATTGAGAAAATCCAAAAACGCTTGATCATGAGCAAGTTCAAAATAAAAAGTTTGGTGCCTTATAGATAATGTTGAGTGAAACAGGAGCAACTCCCATTGAAGCAATTACTATGGTGTGGCGCATAAGATATCTAAAAGGAATTGAGCAAATGGGAGTAGGTAGATGGCCTAATGTTATCTTCAATGAAGGCATGAATGAAAGAAAGAAAACATGGATGAAACAAAACAACACATGGATGCAAAAATTGAATATCTACTTCAATGATTGTCCCACAAATAGCAAGGAGCTAAATAATTTTGTTAGGGAGAAGTTTCGTAGGAGGGCAAAGGTTCTTATTGCTCAATTAAGGACCAACTCGCATCAACTTCGGTGTGAAATGGGATGGTGGAAAAGGCCTAAAGGAGCTTGGGAAGAACGAGTGTGTACATTTTGCACGTCTGGGCAGTGGAATCGGAAAAACATTTCAGTTTGGAATGTGATGCATTCAAAGACATCATAGAGAGTTATGGCAATATGTTAACATGAGTTTCTTGACATTGTCTTTTCAACGAGGTGATTGTTGGAATGTTGAACCAACTCATCTCAATTTAAATAAGAAAATGTTTGAATTAAAAAAATGAAAAATAAAAAATTAATAATCCCATAAACTATTTTTAATTTCATAAACCTTAAACCTTAAAATATCATTTTATTAAATAATTATTTAAATTTATTTAAAAAAAATTGGAGAGATACCACAATGCCCGTCCTCCAAGAGTCCATGTAAATGCCAATTGAGCGACCATCAGAGGATAATATTATTTATTTGTATTTATTTGTTATCGTGTAAGTTGGGCGTAGGCGAATTTGATGAGAATGGCAGTGGCAGGACTCAAGCAGGTCTCCTGCAATTGGGTTTCTACCAAACTTACGATCGAAAAAACTCACTTAATTCAAAGCAAAAAAGTTATCAGTCGAAATACATGCAGAACCAGTGCAGCACTTCAGGAATATAGGACTCATTCCAATTCAAATGAGCAGTCCGCAACTTTACCTCAAGTCCCAAAGCATCTGGTTACAGTCCATGACAGACAGAGAGGAACTGTCCACAAGTTCTGGGTTCCTGAGGTTAGCATTGATTTTCCCCTTAAATTTGAATTGTTTTCGTTCTAATCCGATATATGGAATTTTTTTTTTTTCATCCCATTAATGGGTACTTCCTGGAGCCTTATTTCACCGTAATTCCACTAAGAATAGCTTATAATAACATGATTAAGGTACATTCCATATAAATGGATTCTCCTTCACTTGCAAGAAAGAGTATTGCATTGTAGCAAGTTTTGGCAAACAGTGGCATAGATTGAAAGCTTTCTATGAAATCAACATAATCGTATGTGGGAAGTGGTTATAACTTGGTAATGTAAATAATGCATGGAGCAGCTGTAGAAATGGCTATTATCATAGTTGTGTAAATACCTCCCAAATTCAGATTGTAGATTGCTAGTTTTTGAGGATTTTTGAGGCGAAGCAATGCATTCTATTTTTTTGATTTTGAGCTGGCGACCTAAATGTGACTCTATGCTTAGTAGGCACTCCATCTCTCTGTGCATTTGCAGGTTGGCACCAGCCACTATGAATACCCAATCATCATGGTCTAATCCTTTGTGATTTTGCTCATAGTGGTTCTTGGGACCCGGGGCACCCTCCAAATCACCCTTCCTGATAAGCATTATGCAACTCAAAAAGAAGGGTGAACCGTAAAAGTCCGTTAGCCTGTTGCTGCATGCCCTGAAGAGGGGCTTGGGCCCATTTTATGTTGGGAAAATTGTGAGTGTAGAAATTCGGGAGACCCGTGTACATGTTTTGGGGCCTCATTTGCATGAGGTTACATTATACGGACTTGGTCTCCTTAGGGCACCTTAAGACGAGTTGGTATGAACACAAAATGACACTGATGAATTAAGTAAGAGTGGTTTCCGATATTTTAATTGCAACTTGCAACCAACTTCATGAAATTGATTTTTCTGTTCCTGAAGATACATTTTATATATTAATTTGGTACCTCTTAGTACAGTCACACTATGGATGGCTGTACACCATAGCAGCCCATTATATTCTAGAAAGGAAGGATCCAGGCTGCAAGATTATATGAGTAGTTAGCATGGTTTTAGCTGTCAACCCCCTACGGCATGGTATTACAATGGAATATAGAATTATCGCTGGTGATTTCTATTTGCCAAATAACGAATTATTCTTGACGGGATCTTGGACACAACACATTTGAAAGCTGTTGAATAATTATATTTTAGAATAATTGAACTAAGCATGATTTTTTTATCAGTCAATGAAAGTGGCTCATGGTCTTGTTGCAACAACATCTTGTGGACAATAATTATTTATCAATTGTAATTACCTTTTGTGAGTCTTGTGGACAATAATTATTTGTCAATTGTAATTACCTTTTGCGAGTAGTTTGTGGCATTGAATTGCTTTCCTGTTGTCAACAAACTCCCTCTTCAGTACTGCAAAATTAATGAAAAGAAACTGCTTGTCTCACCTATTCTCTGTTCATTTATGCCCTTCATCTGTTTGTTTGCAAGTCCAATGGCACTGTTAGGTCATCATAGTAGAATAAAATAACAAAAACAACTGTTTCCTGTAGTTGATAAACAGTCTTGTTTGATATCTCCGATCACGTTAAGAGTTAACAAGATCCGAATAGAATTTACAAAGAAAAGTAACATGAGGATTGTCAACCACAACCACCTATAGAGGCCTAGAGGCATGGGCACACAATTTCATCACTCTCGGCTAATTTGGGTGTTACAAAGTTTGGAGGGGAAACTTCTATGTTCAAAATTTTGACTAATTGTATTGAATGAGTACATCCTCTTGTGGAGTTGGCTCCTATCACGATTCATGACGATAGAACCAATACAATGATTGATGCAGCTGACGATATTTGTTTCTTTGCAAGTCAGGAGACACTTTGTTAGGCAATTGTTGTAGAGGAAAACTAGAAGAGCTACTGTTTTCCATAGCTGTGAACTGTTTTGTATGATGTCTTTATTGCTTTTAGATGTAGTAGATGCAAATAGAATTTACAAAGCAAATTGGTCCATTGGGCTTTGGTCTAATCACTAATGGCACCTTGCAGTGGTTATTATGAAGATGCCAAGGTTCAAATCCCTTGCATGGGGTTTGCCAGATGTGGCTATTGTGGTTTAGCTGCCTTTCTCGGGGCTTGTACGTTCTAGTTGCTGCCTTAGTGCCTTCTTGGGCCTTGTGCCAATTATTGTTGTAGCCTTCGGGCAATAATTGTCAAGTGTGGCTTCTTCAAGGTCCAGTCTTCGCTAGTTAAAATGGTCGATTACATTGGATACATGTCCATATCCTTGTGAGCAATTTTGGCTGGACTTACTATAATTGCTTTGGATTAGTACTAGCACCCTCATCTTTGCTAATAAAAAATAAAAATGCTTAAGGATTAGGCCAAAGTTTAGCAGTGTTTTTAAGTCCAATAGGCTGTTTCCCTAAAAAAGAAAAAGAATTTACAAAGCAAAGAAACATAAAGAGTGTTACGTACGAACACTTATAGAAGTGTGGGCAGACACAATCATGACTTTAGGCCTGTTACCGATCAAATTAGCAGTATTGCTAAGGTGCTGACAACCTGTTAGATGGGCACACACAGGGTAGGGATCCAATATCACATCGGCCCAACTCCCAAGCCCTCGCTATTTAGGCTCAACACCCCTTAAACAACCAAGGGAGGAATCTCAAAATTATCCTCAACAACTCCGGCACAAGACCAGTACTTTCTGCCTAGCTATAAAGATGTCACTGTAATAGTAAAAACATAAACAGCAGATATCTGTACCCAAAATTCATCAAACATATAGCATACAACCTATGGATTTTCATCTACACTGAAAATTCTAACCAGAAATAATGTTATCTTTTATTTTGGGTGACTGGTTAAGGAGATATGACTTAAAGCAGGTTGCTGTCCTGTGTGACAGACTATATAATCTGCCTAAAATACAGGGACGACAATTTGATTTACTCTTAGAGCCACCCTACAAGTGTCTAAACACTTCTAGAGAGTTAGTCTAGTGGGTGGAAAGGTTAGAGGGTTAACATAGAGGCTTTTGGGGCCTCTTCTCTACTAAAATTTGACTGAAAATTAAATTTTAGATTTATGGGTGTAAGATTTATGTGTTTAAGCACCCAGAAATTTCCAGATTTAAAATATGCAATTATTTATTACTGGAAATTAAATAAAATTACTCTAAATAATCAAAATAATGCTTTTTAAAATTTTTAGAGTGAATAGCAAGGTTTTAGAGTGAGGCTACTTACTTGGTTAACTGTAGAATTTACTGTAATTTGTGCAGACCGCTCTGGTACAATAGCTTAATCTTCAAATTTGCACAAACAAATGGCTAGATATAGGCGTAAAATAGTGTGTAATGGAATTTTTTACGCTATTTTAAAATCTATCAATTAAATCAATTATCACCAAGATTTTAATTTGCTAAAAGATAAAAACCAGTGTTGTGAAAATTGCAATAATATCGCGATTTTTTCCCGAAGCCGATATTATCGCGAGTAATAATCGCAGATTTTTTTTTATACCCGATATTTTCGGAAAAATCGCGAAAATTTGAAAAAATCAAGATTTTTTCCCAATTTATTGCTGAGGATCGGGGCAGCGCGGTTTTATAAGGGATGCTAAATGTTTGAAATGCAATTTTTTTGGAAAGAAACAAATAATTTTTGAGTGGGGCAGCCTAATGATCAAGTCTAGGCCCTAGTATTGATATGCTATTCATGGTAATGTTAAATTCTTAAAGTAAACGGATGAAAATGAACATTTTCATCCTTTTACTTAAACTTTAACATTACCATGAAATGACTCAGGATGTTTGAGAGTGGTTCCGGCCTCATTGGATTTCATATGGAGAAAGTAGAATTTTAGATTTCATTCAAAATCCAGCAGACTTATCAGTTTTTCAAGATTTCAGGATTGGGAGATTGTAATGTTTCTAGGTGACACCACCTGCCCAGGCTACCCTTGCCACTAGTAGAGGACGTGGTCTACCTCCTATAGCTCCTACTTCTAGTTCTTCAGCTTCTAGAGCACAATAGACTCCACTGCCAACTCCATCAGCACTGACATCTACATCTAGAGGGAAAGGGAAAGCTGTGGCATTTCCTCGCAAGAGGGGCAGAGGAAATCAATAGGATTAGACGTTAGTTATTTTCTTTATTTTATTGTATATGACATTATAACATGATGAGATACATTATTATATTTTTTGTTGATATTTTGAGGCTGAGTTGGGACTCAGGAGTCAGGACTTACTATTCAGGACATGATTCAATGTTATGTGTGATTTTAGCATTAGAAGTGATATTAAACATCTTATATATTAGTTCTTTTTATCATATTTATGTGTCAATGTATTTATTTTATGTTGTAGATGGTTTAGATATTAAAAAAATTGAAAAAAATGAAAAAAAAATGAATATTTTTGTACCAAACGATTTTTTTCTCGATTATTTCGGATTATTTCCCGATAATTACAATTTTTTCCGATTTTTTCCTTGCACCGATATTATCCCGATAACGATTAATGCAACATTGATAAAAACAAGAGAAATCAACAAGCTGATATCCTACTCTCACTGCAGAAAAATAAAATAAGTTTTTAGATTTTTGAAAATAGATGGTTATTTTGATATACCTGTGCCTTTTGGATCTCACCTTCTGCTCGAGTTTGAAGTCAATACTTCTTTAAGTTGATATAGATGGATTTTTCCAAGGGTGTGAGTTTAGTTTGGAATGGAAGTCACCCTCACTATTGCTTAATCCTTCTTGGTGACTTTTGAGCTTTCCTACGAGCGGTTTCTTCTTGGAGTGGCATCTCCAACCTTGAACTTTTGTGTGTAGTAGAATACAAAGTTCGGAAGACGAAATGAAGCTTCCTCAACGAGATGGTTCAAACGCTTGGATTGACTTAACTACAAAATCAAGAAACTCAATTGGGGTTGCCCCCTAATTGATTTTTTCCACATAAGTAGTTAGTTCCTTAATGGCAAAAATTGTTAGTCTTGGAATAGCTCTATTAACCATAATAAACAAGTTAGAATTATTATGCACAAATAATATATCAAGAAGAAAAGTAAAAACAAAAACCACTCCACCAATGTACAAAATAAATTACACAACAGTTCACAAAATATGAGCTCTTTATTGTGATAGCACTTGTCTCAATAAACAACAACAACAATACAAACGAGGAGAGCTTAGTCCTCATAGAAAAATTTCTAATGGCGAGTGGGATTCTCCATAATAAAATATTGCTAGTCTTCCACATGTTGGGATTTAACAATGTTTAATTCTTGAAAATATTACAAAAATAATTTAATTATTCTCTCAAGGGGTCGACTTGACTTAATTTCCTTAAAGAATCCCATGAATTCCCTTTGAAAGTGGTTTTGGTGGTCAATGGTCAATATAGTTTCCTTTGTTCCCCAATGTTCACCTTGCTTCATCCATATTCCAACTTGACTTGCTCATAAAATGTTGTGCAAATTGCTTTGGTGGCTTTGACTTGGTCCCTTTGAAGAATAATTTGTTTTAACTGCTAAATTTTTTGGTCCATCCCTTAACTTCTCAGTTCTTGGGGAGTATAACGGCTAGTTGAATCATCTTTTATGGCTATTTTGACCCTAATTGCTAGTTAGACTTGACTTCTTTTTAACCTTCCCCCTAGTAATTTGATTTAGTCACTGTATCAATGGATCTTTAATGTCTTAGATGATTTGGCAATTTTGGAACCTAGGTTTTGTTCTGCATTCCTAAACAGTACTGGGTATATCTTTGTTTTGCTACATCAGTCAGAGTGTTACCACGTCATCACCCTATATGCTACATTGTCTTGCCCCTATGTTGGTTCTCTGTAAAATTTGACACCTGGGTATTCTTCATCCCTCTATTCTGATCACTTTTGATCTAAGTAACCTGACACGGGGATTCGGGATTCGTGCGATACGGGGATTCGAGTGTCGGATTCAGACACATTGACCCCCTGGAACAGGACACGTAGGATTCGTTATATATTATTTTATTAATATATATATATATATAGATATATATATATATATATATATATTAAAAATTAGATATTTCTTACACAAATTCTCATTAATGATACAAGTTCATTGATTTCAAACATAGATCTTCATCTAAATGTTAGTTTTATTGTTTATAAAGTAAGTTAGTAACATTATAGCATCCTTGAATTTATAAGTTCCTTTTCGCCGGATTCGAATCCGGTTTTAGAATTTAGAATTTAGGATTCATTGATTTATGCCAGTTGGGTGTGACACCGGTGATTATCAACGAAGGATTTATTACCAGCATATCAATCAAAATACCTTGGAAAGCACTAGCAGTTGAAAAGTGTGAGATTAATGTGGAGGACTTTGCACTGGTTCTTGTTCCATGAATTGAGTTCAAAACATCCAATAGTTTTGAAGAATGTTCTACTTCAGAAGTGTACCCCAGTGCGTCTCCTTCTTAGCGGAATTTAGAGCAGGTAGAGGGCTGTGGTATCCATGCAAATGGGGGTTCCACCTATCTTGGTGTTCAAGATGGGGTTAAGATGATTGCCAATATGGTGGAAAGGCTGCTGCTTGGTCTCCATGTTAAAATAAAAAATCTTATTGTTGCATTTGAGCAGGCAACAGAGACTTGTAGTACAAACTTGGGGGTTGAAAGCAACTGTCAGTCTCAAAGCATTCTTGTCCTTTGAGTGCTCCAAACAAAATATGCAACATATGTGTCTGGAGATGCTTGTGAAACTGCTAGCCTTCATCTAGATGATATAACAGGACTTGTTATGTTGACAAAAGTTATAAACTTTAGTGGTGTAAGCATTGATCTCTATGATGTGATAGGCAAGGACGTAGAACCAATGTTTTTAAAACCGGAACCGGTGACCGGACCAGTCCACCTAATGAACCGGTTTACCGACCGAAACCGGTCTAACCGGGACTGGTTTGGTCTAAACGAACCGGTTTTAAAAAAAACATTAAATAATTAATTTTTAATGAAACAAAACTATTTTTAAGATGTAAAACCATGATTCCAAGCCAATAGAGACAAAATATGCAAAGTTTGCTCATATATATACCATGTAAAGGTGAATATATCAAAATGGCACCGAGTACAATACATATCATCGACAAAATAGCAAAATACATAAGAAATGAGGCTCTAAATGGCCTATAAAGTCCAAAAACAATGTTGCAAGCTATGAGGCCATTGGCCTACAGTCCTACTACAAGTCTACAGTGTACACATGATCAATCATCAAGTTCATCACCACTACTAGACACAGGATCATCATCAGGAGCTACATAGACATCATCTGGTTCAGAGTCTGAGGATGCCTCAGCCTGATTTGCAACCTCAGTATCAATGCCACCAATGACAATAGAAGTGGAAACGAAACCTTTCCTAGATTTGAAGTTTACCGTCTGTCTGGCAAGGACCGGTAATGTGATGTTAAAGCAACCATAAAAAAATGCTAAGGCATTTTAAGTGCAAAGGGAGAAATGTTACAAATAAAAAAGTCACTCGTAATTCTGAAGATGTACATGACATTTTAAGCTTTCAATTACTGGGACAAGGTGAGAATGCTTGAGGGAGGACATTCCAAAGGAATATGGAGTCACATGGGGTGTTTTATTTCAAAATTGTACAAAAACAAGCATAATTGTGGGCACTTGGGATTTGGGGGAACACCAGCTTAAGAGGAAGTTTGATCTGTTGATTACAAAGTTTCATGTTGAACTGTTGAGCTTACATCACATATCTACATAAATGGTTGTCTTTGATGATTTCCAAGATTGGCAATTGACCTAATCAGAAAAGCTTTCTGTGCAATTTCTTATCAGTCTTATAAAAACCAACTGAAATGTAATCTGAAACTCAAGTTTGTGCATGGGAGTTCCGATAAAAGGCAATTTTGTGAAATTCTTGCTGCAAAACCTTGGAAGTTGGCTGTCTTTCTAATTAAATCACTGGGAGGTTCCTGAATCTTAAATCGCCTTGGCCAATTTTAACAGAACTTTGGTATCCATTGTTCAAGAAGTTGGTTGCATGAATCTGTTTCATCTTGTGGCTTTTTGACAGTGTCATTAATCATAGTGTGGTCATAAATACAAAATCATAACTCAAGCACAAAGATAGGATCACTGGGGTGTGATATCAATGAACGTTGTGATCTTTTTGATTTAGCCTCAGATTCAAGGTCGGTAAAATGTATTAACGAAGCATAAACCTTACCAACAAGGATTGTCACTCTTCCCAATCCTGATAGACTTACCATTTGAGGGCACTAGTAGATTTTGTACCGAGAAAGTTAGAAGCACATTCATCACAATCCTCATGCTATAAAATAGAGTTACCTTGAGAACTGCATGTACATCTTGTAAACCTTGACAGCCTTCTAACCAGTGGTATTTTATATGATCAGTAAACACGTACTTAATGGTCCTATAGTCTGGCCTCATGCATCATTTTTAGTTGAGTGCTTCACGGCAAAGTTATCTGATTATTTTAATGGATTGGATGCATTATCTAGCCGACACCAGTTATGGTGGTTTACAACATTTAAACGTGAACTGTTCTAATGTTACAGAGTGGGTTCAAGTCAAGGGATTTCAGCTGCGAACCTGTTACTTCAAGCAGCTGAAGCTTCTCTACCAAAGCAGAAAAAGGCGTTAGCTGTTACTGAGTTCAAAGTACAAACTGTTTTGTTTGAAGAGCATGCCTAAAACCGGCCGGTTTAGGACGGAACCGGCCGGTTTGATACAAACCGGCCGGTTCCGTCCTAAACCGGCTGGTTTTTCACCGGTGAGGGCAAAAACTGGGCGAAGGGGGCCTTCCAACCGGGTTTTTTGGCCGGTCTAGACCGGCGACCTTGCTAACCGGTCAGTTAGAGCGGTAACCGGTTTTTTAAAACGGTTTTGAAAACACTGCGTAGAACCAGGATGTTTGATAATCACCGGGGTCACACCCAACTTGAATTTATAGGTTTCTTTTCGCCGAATTCGAATCCGGTTTTCGGGACATGTTGTGTCCTAACGGGACATGACCCGGATTCGAGTGTGTCCCGTTAGGACACGATATGTCCCGAATTTAGGATTTGAATTAGGTCGAATCGTGGCTGATTCGTAAGATTCAGACACTTGACCAAATTTGACCAAGCTATAACTAGCCACTGGAATCTCGGATTTGAATTTTTTTAGCATGGGTTGAATTGATAAAAGGAGGATGAAGGCACAAATTGTATTCATTATTGTATGCACGAGTTTGTGTATGAGAGATCTTTGTTGTGGCAATGTATCTTGGAGGAGGCAATACGTAGCATTGAAGAGAGCCTTTCTTGTGGCATAATTGTGCTAGGAAATAGGGCAATTTCTGCGCTAGGAAATAGGAGCCAAACCTAAAGAATAGGAGCCTCTACACTAGGAAATAGGGAGACCTGTGTGCAAGGAAATAGGGCCGTCGCAACGCAAGGAAGTAGGAGCAAGGGTCGAGTGTTTGCAGGGTGTGTCCAACTAGTACAATGCTGTTGATTTGGGGTAGCATCAGTTGTGCTCTAGCCATGAAAATTGGTAGAGAGGCTAAAGCATATGAGATCTCCAAGACCCAGAAATGGTTTGGAGAAATTCCACCCTGTTAAGGAGATATTAAAATAATTAATATTTTTAATGGGTTCCTAAGTCTAAACTTAGGAAAATAAAAATATTAATGGGTATTAATATAAAATTGGGTGAGAAGGTTCTAAATGACATGGATCAAGCCAAATCTAATCTTAGTCATTGATTAGAGATGTAATCTCGGCCGTTGAAGACTCAATAGAAAAAGTATAAGAGGAGGCTTGAGGGTCAGTTGGAGACACACCAGATTGATTAGTCAGTTCGATTTTCTAGAGCAGGGTTTGCTAAGAGAAATCGAACTAGTGATCAGAGTTGCAACAAGGGGCAATGAGTGCATAGCAGAGAGGTAGAGATAGTGCCAGAAGACCAGCACTATCTATGTTAGAGTCTTAGAATCTATGATGTAACCAACTCAAATACCACAACATGACTACATTGCACAGCGGAATAAACACAATAGTAAATCAACTAGTGCACAATAGACAACTTTTTACAAATTTTAAACCCAACTTCGTTATATTAATCAAACCTAGGGCTCCCGTACTAGGGATCATGGCCCTCATACAATCATTGATATAAGAATACAAACTAGGGTTTGGTGTCAACCACTATGACCACCAATCTACCCTAAACGAGATACCAACTGACCTTAGCCGAACTCAGCTCTTTTTGGTCCATGTACCCTAAACACAACCGCTGGTCCTTCTGCTCCCAATCTGTAGCAACACCAATTTGCTTTTATCAATGAATCCTCTCCTTTAGGTCACTAAACATGGCTCACCAACTGCCCACCCTCTAGCTGATCATTAGTTCATCAACGAGTCAACACATAGGGTCTTCATCAACTGCCCACTTGTTGTTCCTTAGTCCTTCAAGAATACAACACTTTGGGACGTCACATTCTTCCCACTTCTGCCTTCCTGTGCTACTTCAATGAAGACAAACTTAGGGCATGGAGGCTGCCCTCTATCACTATAGAGTGTCCTTCTCCAACAATAAACTTAGGGCCCGTTCATAAGCCTTCTTGGGTGCCCTTATTCCTTCAAGAAATAGTCCCTTTGGCTTCACCAAGTCTGCCCTTCTTACAACTGTTAGAATCCTTCTTAACAGGATGATCTAGGGCTGATTTGACACATACTACAGTCCTCCCTTTTTGTCCTTAAGATGCCAACACCAAACTGTCCAAACTGGACTACTCATCCACTAGCAAACAACATCAACCATGGAGAAATACAAACATACCTTTTGCAACTCTTCTCCTTATTGGCCCTGGTTAGGGCTTACTAACAGTCCACGTCAGCCCTCCAATGCTGGCCCAAATCACCTTATAAAACTTCACTCTCTCCTTGTCTAGGCTCCTCCCTTCCTGTGTTGTTATCTTGCCCTCTTGAACTGCCGTTCTAGCAATTTTATAACACAGACCAGCCCTAAACTAGGGCTCGGTCCCTCTTGTAAAAGCACAGAACCTTGGACGGCTTGCCAACAAAAAATAACAACATAAACCATACACAAAATTAGCCCAGACTTGTTCCTCTTGCCCTCAACCTGCTCCTTATCAAACTCGACCCTCCAACCAATCTGAAGAAGACACTAAACAGTCCCTTCTCTCCTTTGGCTAAGCTTCCAATCATATGTGGCCAACTCAGAGTGCTTCTCTTGTGATGTTGTGCTCTTTGGATGTGTTAAATGAGGATGCTCCTCCTTTCTATTTATATGTATCCTTGGGGTATATCGACTAGCCTTAAAGGCACCTTCTAAGTCTAGGACGACTTGAAAACTTTGTTACAAACCCACACTTGACACATAAAATTATTTTCTCACAAACGACAAGGGCTCTCTTGGTGTTCTTGGCAGCCCCTTGCTCCATTAAGGGTGCCCCATATTCTCCAAGTATCAAATCATCAAATCCATGCTTAGTTTCACACCCACAAGCTTGGGTGCAAAACTCACCTCTTGGGTACTTAGCCCACAAATGACTTTTGTGGTGCCAATTCTTCTACAAATTTGTACCCTAGGGTTTGGAGTACCTCTGAAGCTACAAATATCAACACTCCCTCTTAGCGAGGGAGGTACTTCCAAGACTAGGAAGTAACTCTTCATCACTATCATTGCTGGCAACACTAGCCAAACTCTTGGCACTCACCACTCCAGCTTACCATGTAGCATGAACTATGCCCTTCTTAGAAGTGTCTCTGCCACGAGAAGCCTCTTGCTTCTTCTTCTCTAGAAATGCTTTCAGGCCATCCCACTGTTCCTTCTTGCTAGCTGGAGAAGCACCCTTGCCCACGTGCTCTTCTTGGGCTACACATTCTCCCTCTGAACCTGCAAACTCCCACTAGAACTTGGATCCCTCTGAATCTTTGGACCCTACAACTGCTCTTGTTTCTTCTTCTCATGATCTATATGCTTTCCCGTTAGCCTGTATAGACCATGCTCCCTAACTCCAATGACAACACCTACGGAGTTAGAGCCTTTGGGCCTGATTCTGGCTTTCCCATCTTGGAAAATCACCTCAAACCCCTTTTGCTCGATCACTGAGACAAACGATACATTATATTTGAGCTCTGGTACAAACAGTACATCCTGAACTCGCATCAACTAACCTGACTCCATCCTGAATGGCACGACACTAGATCCTTTGATCTCCTTCTAACCCTTGTCGCTTACCATCATGTGCAACTTTGTGTCCCACTTAGATAGAGTCTCGAACACATCCTGCAAACCTTTGATATGCTTCGACGCACCACTGTCCACGTACCATGCAGTATCGTCAAGGGCACCCTTAGAGAAATGAGAAATTAGAGAAAAATATTTACTCTCCAATCTCCTGGAGAGGTCATCTATCTTGGTAGAAGTGGCGACACCTGCAACCTGCTTCCCCTTCTTCTTCTCATCATGTCCTTGCTTCTTCTTCAGACACTTCGTCGAATAATGGCTATACTTGCCACAGTTGAAACCAAGGTTACTTGGGAGCGGAGCAAGAGCGACATTTTTAGAAGCTCCTGGTTTGGGAGCGATCTGGGAGAGATTTTTTTATATAATATATATATATATATATTTTATATATTATGATCAATGTTGCACGAAGCGGGAGCGAAGCGGAAGCGTCATTTTCCAAAAATCTAGGAAGCGAAGCATCCGCGGAAGCGTCTGCTATATATATATATATTTTTATATTTTTTTGCATTTATACTCAAAACAAACATCCCAAATACCAAATTAATTGTAGAAGACATGAAAACATGCATATTTTTGCATAAATCAAGATAGATATGGCATCCATGATTCCATTGTAGTTACTAGTATGTACAACAATCATCTATATTCTAGCTATTACAAACATACATCAAATTTTTAAGCATATTATAAAACATAAAACATTTAAGCATATTATAAAACATAAAACATAGAGCATATTATGATTTATCTAGCAAGTGAGCAACTGTCAACATTTGTCATGTCCAAAATTCAAATAATAATGTTTACTATCAGTAGTCTTAAAAATAATTTAATCCATAATAAGAATTGTTTTTGGGAAGACTTCCTATTTAATTTAATTTGAAGTAAAATACTACGGTTTTATTGTTAATCTAAAATTAAGATTTAGATCATTTACATATTAATCTCAACATAGTTATATGACATTACATTTAAAATTTGATTTAAAGTTTTGGCCCCCAACGGCACCAGAGATTGCGTGTTTATTTAGTTTTTTCACAGCGTTTGTTTTTTTCATTCGAATGAAATTTGAGTTACCGTTTTGGTCCCACACGGCTCCATAGATGACTTGGCTATAGCAATGAAACTTGATTTACCATTTTGGTCTCAAACAGCTCGCTAGGCTAGATGACGTAGCTATCACATCTTTTTCAAAGATTTTGTTTTTATGAAAGTTTTTTCACAGCTTTTGTTTTGTTTTTTTTTCAATTGAAATAAACTAAATAACTCGACTGCTCTGCATTATTTAGCCCACTCTCTATGCTTCATTATGCTGTGGACGCTCTTTTTCTTTGTTGCTTTTGCTGTAATCTATATATCGTCTTTTCAGATTGCAGTTATTTGTTAAATGTAAAGCCTTGAGAGGCAGAGAAGGACGCCAAAGGTCACCGTAGAGTTGGGCATTGCGCTGCCTCTGACGTGAAGGATTTGAAATTCAATCCTCTTCAGATGTTTCAATCCTTTTGGAGTGGAGAAAATGCGTGGATGGTTTTGATGGTCGATTTGGCACATGCTTTGACGGTTTTGCAATTCAATTAAACAGAGGATTTATTTGATGCTTTTGCATTTCAATTACAGTTCAGAGGATTTATTTGATGGTTTTGCAATTCAATTGAATTCCCAAAAACCAGGAATCGCTCCAAAATTGCGGAATCGCGCTTCGGAAAAAACAGAATCGCGCTTCATTTGACGCTTCCGGAACGCTTCCGTACGGGACGCGATTCCGGCCTAGGATCCGGGGGGGGGGGGGGGCGCTTCCTGCAACTATGATTATGATGCATATATGTCAACAAAAGCATGTAGAATGATGAATTAGATATAAAAAACTTAAAAATTTAGATTGAACCATATAACAACAATCATCTAGAAGTTATAATCTTCATCAACCACGTCCTTAAGTTAGTAACATACAACATATTGAGTCTCATAATTCATCAATCTTAAATTTTCAAGCTCTCAAAATACAATATATAACATTTATCATAATTGATCACCAAACTTGTACTTGTAAGTTAAGTGTAACCATTGCAACAAAGAATATCTAACATGAAATGAAACAACTTTCAACTTTCATGAAGCATCATATTCATAATTCATTACCAATGAGTTATAATTGCCAACTTCAAAGTTCATACTTAAGTTGTCATAATGATATATTGTTTACAAAAAATATCATAATAAATATGAAAGAGTCAATAGTTATTAAAACTACTAGAAACTAGAAAATTCAAAAGACAAGTAAATCTATTATCTAGATTCTACAGCTTCCTCTTGCCGCCACAAGAAATGTCTAATTTCTGAGCAGGTTGTGGTGGTCTTCTAGGAGTCTCCTGCTGCACAGTCCCACAACTAGATTCAGAAGCTACATGCCCTCCATGTGAGGATGTAGATGGAGGAGGCGGCGACAACAAAGGAACAATACTTGGAACTCGAGCACTAGCACTGCTACTGGATGGTGGGGGTGGCATTGTTGTTGTTCTTTCATCTTCATCTCTCATAAGTTGTGCTTCCAATTCTTCAAGATGTATAGTGCCATCCTCCAAATTATCGTCCTCTGGGTGGTTGTCCCAAATTTTATATATTGGATCCTCATAAACTCGATCACAGTAATGACTAAACAACCTCAAGTTGTAGTGCACATAAACCAAGCTTTTTGCCCGATTTTCATTGAGTTTGTTTCTTCTCACATTATGTATGAAGCTGTAGGTGCTCCAACACCTCTCTGCAAAAGAAGTATTTATAACCTGCGAGAGAACTTTTTTTGCCAATTTTGGCAAATGTCCCATGCCGCCATATGCTTCCCACCATGTGAGAGCATCAAATCTGTCTCTATCTTCCATTGCATGCAAAGAACCAAACAAACCAGTGCAACTGAAGTATATGCCTAATTCAAGACACAGATTAATGCACTCCTCCCTGTCAGGTACCAACTTGTCTAATGCTTGCATATATCCTGTAGATACCTCTGGATTTGTATGGGGTTTGACCCTAACCCCACCCCCAGGTGCAGGTTGGCCCAACCGAGATGGAGACTAGTATTTTGGCATAAGGATATTGTTAAATTGGCAACTAGGGCCAAACTCCATGTGGGTCATCTTATTTATGACAGCTGATAATTTTATTGGATCCCTCTCATCGAGAGGTGTAGGATTGATCTAAAGATCATCTGATTCCGATAAGTATTTATGAAGCTATGAATTTATTTATGTTATAAATCAAATTGTCAAGTCGGCTAGCAACTTGAGTAGGCTCAGAAGCCCAATAGACGTGTCTATTCATCATCCACATTTTAATATAAATTGGTGAGGACTTGAAGTCATTTTAGACATGTATTCTTAAGGTGATCTCCTCTCCACGTCTGGGTTTTTGGAGCAGGAGAGAACAAAAGAATACGCTGGCCTAGAAGGAGCTCTAGCTGCAGATGATGCCCTAATCCAACGCAGTCATGAAGACATCTATACACAGTAAAAGTGATGCTCTAACCCGTTGCTAAGGAGAGGCCTAATACGCTGGTCATTAAGACACTAATAAGCAGTTCATAGAAACGCTTATGCACAGATCATGGAGACACTATGTTGTTCATGGTGACGTTCATATGCTGTTCATGGTTATTATACGCTGTTCATGGGTCAACGTGATGCCCTAATACACAGGGCAGAGAGCAGCGTAATCTATGTATTGGGTCACCGCTGTCCACATGGTAGCCACAGTGATATTAGAAGCCGCTGTCCACATGGTAGCCGCAGTTATAAGAAGCCGCTGTCATAAAGGGTATCATAAAGGGTAGCTGCTGTGATGTCAAGCATGAAGAAGAGCCGCAGTAAGGAAGACATCTAGCCGCAGAGAGCCCAGGTATATGAAGCCGAGGTAGCCATAGTCAAGAGCAGATCCGCACTACAGGAAGAATGACGCTGATCTCAGGTGAGTACAGGTTCTTGGTGTCAAGGTGCTGAATACAGTCTCGGTTAAGCATATATGATAAGGGTTCTGGAGGAAACCCTTGCAACCTTCACTTCGGACCTACCTGCACATGTATATAAATGTATATGGGTACTCTCTCAACTGCATGCTATCTCGAATCAGAGAAGGCTAATGATGATCTCAGTATGTCTATGAGTAGCATCTCGACATACCTGTAGGTGATGTCATCAACCGGATGGAGCTGAAGGGTCTTAAGATGCAGCATGATGGGCATGATAGTAAAGGGCAGCATATGCAGCATAATAAGGGCAACATGATGATGAAGGATACACATTAGCAAGGGCAACATGATGATGATTGATGCACATTAGCAAGGGCAGCATGATGATGAAGGATACACTTTAGCAAGGGCAACATGATGATGAATGATGCACATTAACAAGGGCAACATGATGATGGAAGATGCAACATAATGAGCTGCATGATGGCGAGCAGATGAGAGCAACTCAGTCATCAAGGTTCAACACTATGACATTACAGCATGGTGTCACATGGTTATGTGCAAAAGGCAGCACTATGATAGGTGAAGGAGTCACCTTAGAGAATCAGTTGAAGCAATATGTCTTCAACTGATCTCATGCGATATCAAAAGTCAAAATATTGACTTCTATTGTATATGTACTATCTCTCTCTTTCTCTGCTGAACTTTGAAGAACATAAAAGAAGAATTGATCAAGGGTTTCTCCACATTGGGGTTTGTCCCTGGCTAGCGCCACATCATGTGTCCTCTTGTCTTGGCTTGTCTTCTGCGATTTACTTTAATGCTGATGTGATTGCTAACTGTGAAAATTTAAATAAATTGCTCTAGCATAGAACATACCTAAAAATAACAGATATACACCAAGGCATGTAGTGGAACATTAAGTTTATTCCACTGTGTACACACACAATTGTGAATCAATGTATACAAGTTGGGATCATCTTTCTGAACAATATCTTTTATTTGCCCCAACATGGTATCCATCTGCTCATACACCTCCCCAATCACTAGTTTATCTGTATTTGCAAAACGAATCATGTGATAAATGGGCTTGGTGAATTCCAATACTTGCCTCACACGTGCCCAAAATTGATCATCAAGAGCGGTTTCCTCCACCTGTTCAAAACCTTGCTTGTCAGCTGCATTTGTAACCCTTTCCTTTAATACCTGCCAGTGTGGACTTGATACCATGCTAGCCAATGACTCTCTTACCTTCAAAAGGCGCCTGAAGGTGAGGTAATAGCTAGCAAATCTAGTCTTCGCAATCTTCAACAACTCCAATCTTGAGTGATTGCGGAAAAGCCCATGGATATTGCTATGATTTGTAATAAATTTTATCATTTGTTTGCCTCTCTTGTACAAATCACCAATTCATTTGTGTTGTTGGTTTTTGTTCTTAATAATATCATGCATCAAAAGGTTCATTGTGTGAACCAAACACCTAGACCAAAATATGTTGGGGAATATATCCTCAATAATTTCTCCTGCTGCCTTACAATTAGCAGCATTATCCACGATGACTTGGATGACATTGAATGGCGGCTGGCCCAATACGTTCAGTTGTTTCAAGTAATGGTTCTGCAATGTTGATGATGGTCTTGAACTTCTCTAAGTAATCATATGTTGAAAGAAAGATAGCACCACTAATAGTCACAGCAAGAACACTTATCAATGGCTTGCCTTTTACATTTGTCCATCCATCAGACACAATGGACACTCCATGCTCAGTACAAGAATTTGTCATTCTACTCAAAGAATGTTATATTTTTGCTTTTTCATGATCAAGTCCAACAGTTCTAGCCTTGTCATACACAGGGCTCTTGTATCCTTTAGGGGCATCATTTATGGCAGAAACCATTTCATGCCAATAAGGTGAGCGAAGAACATTGAATGGTATCCCACATGCATAAAGAAACCAGTAAACTTTTGAATCCACATCATTCCTACACCCTTCATCAAGGAAATCTAATATGGTTCTACACCTTAAAGAGAAGTTTGGTGACCCTGTGCCTCCATATCCACTGCCATGGGAGGATGTTGAAGGAGTTCTTTGTGCATGTTGATGTGATTGTGAGCTATGTTCAAAGAAACCCTTTGATTTTTTAGATTTGTATTGGGCTTCCTCCTCTTCCCTTATGTATTTGGCTCTATCTGCTGCTGACACACTTGCACAAGTTTTGATTCCTATTTGTTTATCTCCATCCCATGGCCTTTTCCCACAGAGGTGCCTTCCGGCACAGGTGTATGAACCTGTGTATTTATTGTTGCAATGGGGCCAGTGAAATTTAGTGGTTCCACCCCCTTTCCCTGCGTCAGGCCTAGTAACATATTTCCACAATGGGTTTGGGCTTGTTTAGTTTTTTGGGCTGAACCATGTTCACTCTCCTCCTCCTCACCAAGGTACTCCTCTCCGGGGTTTTCATTAAATCGACTATAACCCACTTCTTCATCTTCTTCTTCATGTTCAACCCTCCATTTTCTACTCTCCAACACCATAATAACCAAAAAAGGAAACAAGAAGAAGAAAATGCCAAGCCATATAGCCATGATGTTTGAAATTTGAAGCTTTGAATCTGCAAAAAAATGGATGAATGGGAATGGGAAATAGAGAATTTATTTATTTAGCAATGAACATAAAAAATAAAAATGCCAGATTAGAGTGTAGATCCTACCTCTTTGGCCTCCAATCTCAAGCTCCAATCTCCCCTTGCAAGCTCCTCAAATTCCTCCAAGCTCCTTGATTCGGATTTAAACAGGAACGCAAAAATGCAGCGGAAATAATACTTCATTTAATTAATGTAAAACACTGAAATATGATTACAAACAGAAATGGAAATAAACCAGCTAGGGCGATGGTAGCTTATCTCTGAGAAGAGATGTGGCGACTACATGCCTCTGAACTGTCTTACAATGAGGCTCGAAGGCCTATTTATTGTTGAGAAACAATGGAAAACCCTTAACATCCCAAAACCTAACCCTAGAAGATGAAACGCCAAATTGTGGGCCCCGTTTGGGTAAATTAGTACATCAATTTCCCGGGGTCGTAACTTTGGCACCCAATCTCTGTTTGACGTGTACAATAGCTCGTTAGAAAGATCTATCCGAGAACTATAACTTTGGGAAGAGGAATGTCGGCCCATGGACCCATGTTGCTCCCATATTTCCCAAAAAACGTCGTTTAGGGCCTCAAAACGGCTTCAGAAGTTCAAGACCCGAAAAATTGCTAAAAATAATAAATTGTGCTACAATTATGGAAACTGAAAAATTGAAAGAGACAGTTGTGGGGGTCCAAGTGGGATAGGTGGGTGGTCACCAACATCCACCTGGATAATTCCTCCCCATTGCGTTGAGTTCCTCCATCTGTTGAACTTGGTCCCTGGTGAGCTGTTCTACAGTCTCTGATGTGTCCAATAATAGTGGGAAGCATGATCGAGGGCGGTACACATTGAACACTTGGTGCAGGCGAAGGAATGGAGGAATGCTGTGCTCCAAAGCATTATTTCCCATAGCCTTGGTAATGGTGTAAGGACCGTGTCGGCGTGGTCGGAGCTTCTGATGGGCTCTTGTAAGGCGTTCTTTCTGCAGATGCAACCTGACTTTGTCGCCCACCTGAAACTTGTGTGGTACCCCTGTGGGTGAGGAGAAGTTGTTCCTGTGTTTTTTCATGACCGTATCCCTTTGTTGCTGCTGCTGCGTGGAGGAACCCTTCGCAGGGGTCATGGATGTGGCTACGATCTTCCCCTTACTTTGGGAGCGAACCAAACAGAAAATGAATTTCCTAGTCTGGGAGACGATCTTGCTGCATTTCTTAGCAGAGATCAAAGAGGTGGCGGTAGGTGGGGCTACCTCCGGTATCCTGTATAATGAATTACCCAAAGTAATAATAACAGTGCGAGGCCTTGACTCATACACAACATGTCGCCTCCACAAGTATGGCTGGCCAAATAGTACATCACAAACATCCAGAGGTGCAACATCACACAATACCTTGTCGGTGAAGGGCTTGATGCTGTAGGGAAGGCGACATTGCTGGTGAACTCAGAGATCTCGTCCTTGGTGAAGCCACCCGATACTGTACGGCTGCGGGTGTGGTGTAGTCAGTAGGCCCAACCGCTTCACGACCTCTGCTGAAATGAGGTTCTTTTGGCTCCCATTGTCAACAATGAATTGCAGCGGTGAATCCTTCACCCACATTTGTGAGTGGAAAAGACGCTCCCCTCCTTTAGGTCTTCGGGCTCATTCTTCTAGATCTTGGTGGTGGCAACAGTGATGCTGGGCTCTGCATCAATGATTTGCTTCCCTTTGCCATTCCCCTTGTCAGGTTCTGACTCAAGGTCGGAACATGCATCTGATTCTGAAGCCTTCAACTCGGCCACCAACGACTGCTTGGTCCGACACTCACTTGTGTTGTGAGTGGGGCTCTTGTGGAACTCACACCACTTTCCGGTGTCCTTCTTTGACTTCGTGGTGTTGTTCTTGTCTTGCAGCTTCAACGGGTTGTCTTGGGTCACCCTGCCTTGGCTTTGTCCTTTGGTCTTCGGATTTGCAGATCCAAAGTCTCGCTTCTTCTATTTGAATTTTTGCTCGATTTTGACAGTGTATCGGTACGCCGTGTTGAGCGAGGAGATGTTCAGGAACTCCATCTCTTCCTGGATGTATCTGTGTAGGCAGCCGCAGTATTTGAGTACCAAATGCAGCTCAGAATCTTTGATACCCAACCGTGTGCGAAGGGTATGAAAAATGTTTGTGAACTCCGGCACATCTTGGTCTCGTCCTTGCCACAGCGTGGTCCACTTTATGTATTTGTCCTCATCAATGTTGCACGAAGTGGGGACGAAGCGGGGATGTGGAAGCGTCATTTTCCAAAAATCTAGGAAGCGAAGCGTCCGCGGAAGCGTTTCCTATATATATATATATTTATATTTTTTTGCATTTATACTCAAAACAAACATCTCAAATACCAAATTAATTGTAGAAGACATGAAAACATGCATATTTTTGCATAAATCAAGATAGATATGGCATCCATGATTCCATTGTAGTTACTAGTATGTACAACAATCATCTATATTCTAGCTATTACAAACATACATCAAATTTTTAAGCATATTATAAAACATTAAACATTTAAGCATATTATAAAACATAAAACATAGAGCATATTATGATTTATCTAGCAAGTGAGCAACTGTCAACATTTGTCATGTCCAAAATTCAAATAATAATGTTTACAAAATATGTCACTTGGTCACCGCCAAGACAAAAAAGGTTCAAAATTCAAATTCACAAGCCTACAAGTCTAATGAGTAATCTATGACAAAAGTAGTAGATTGTGAATATATCTACTAATCTCTCCTCCTTCCACCACAAAGAGAACGTGGCGGCGGGCCTCCACGTGGTGGTGGGCCTCCACGTGGTGGCGGGCCTCCACGTGGTGGCAATGAAGAAGATGGTGCCTGTGGAAGTTGTGGCTGTGGCACTGAAACTGATGAAGAAGAACCCCCTGCTGTTGGTGTTGAACCATGGAACCTAGGAACCAAGGGACCAGATGGGGGTGGGGGTGGCATATCAACACGATCATCATCATCCTGTAATCGCTCAAAAAATTCATGCAAAAAAAAAACACTAGTTAACAAAAAAATTAAAAACATGAATTAGAGAAATGCTTTATAAGGAAAAATTGGAAAATTCATACCACAATGGACATACCTGGGTAAGAGCATCCTCTAATAGCTCTAATCGCAACACTCCATCCTCCAAATTGGGCTCCTCTGGATTCTTGTCCCAAATCAACAGGTCTTTATTAGACTTTGCATCTTCACAGTAATGGGACAACAATCACAAGTTGTAATGAACATAAACCAAGCTCTCTGCCTGGTCTAAACTCAACCTGTTCCTTTTAACACTGTGGATGAAAGAATAAGAGCTCCAACACCTCTCTGCAGAAGAAGTGTTTACCACCTGTGATAACACCCGCAATGCCAAAGTCTATAGAAGTGGAGTACCCCCTCCATGCATGTTCCACCACTCAAGAGAAGAAAAAGTCTCTCGATCTTTAATTGCATGCATGCTCCCAAATGGACTAGTGTTAAGCGTATAGTTGCTCACCTGTCTCCGTACCAATGCAGCCTCCTCCTCATCAGGGATTAATTTACTCAATGCAGCCATATATTTTCTGTGAACCTCTTGATCTTGGTGTGGTTTTCTCCTGCTTCCCCCCCCCAGGTGCTGGTGTTGAAAGCCATGATGGGTGATAGTATTTAGGTGTCAAAACATATGCTAATGCATGCAATGGAACATTTAGCATTTCCCATCAGTTTTCCACCTTTGCACGAATATAATTGTACAAGGTGGTATCTCTAGGCTCAACAATGTCTTTAATCTGCCCCAACATGCTATCCTTTTGCTCATACACCTCCCCAATTACTGGTCGATCTGAATCTGCAAACTTGATCATGTAATAAATTGGTTTGGTGAATTGCAAAACATATTTAACCTGTGCCCAAAAGTAACTGTCAAGAACAGTGTCCTTGACTGCATTAGCACCATCTATGTCAGTGTTAATTTCATCCCATGATTCAGCACACACTAGATTAGTTAAAGCTTGTCTCACCTTCACTAGTCGCCTAAAGGTGAGGTAATAACTAGCAAATCTTGTCTTTGCAATTTTAAGCAACTGCAACTTGGAGTAAGTGCCATAGAAGTAGTTTACCCTTGTATGCCCTGTGATGAATTTAATGAGTTGCTTCCCTCTCCTGTAAAGCTCGGTAATCCACCCACATTCTTTGTGCTTCACAATATCATGCATCAAAAGGTTCAATGTGTGAACCAAGCACCCAGACCAAAAGATGTGTGGATAAGTATGCTCAATAATTTTTCCTGCTGCCTTACAATTCGCTGCATTATCTGTGATCACTTGAACCACATTATTCGGACCAACATCTTTGATTGATTTCAATAGGAGATCTGCAATGTTTTGTGCAGATGCAGTGATGGAGGAGGAGTCATGACATGTAATAAATACTGCACCACTAGAAGAAACACCAAGAACATTTATCAAATGTTGGTTTCTAATATTTGTCCACCCATCTGATACAATGGATACCCCAGAATCTACCCACTCATTTGTAAAACGTGTCAAAGCTCTTTGAACCTTAGCTTTTTCTCTCTCTAATAACACTGTTCTAGCTTTCTCATAGTTGAGGGCCTTGTATCCTTTTGGGGCTTCATTGATGGCCTTTACCATTTCATGCCAATAGGGAGAGCGAAGCACATTGAATGGTACACCGCAAGCACAAAGAAAACAGACTATTTTTCCATCCACATCATCCCTCCTAGCAACATGAAGGAAATCCCCTATTGTTCTTCTACCTCCAGAGCTTGCAGAAGTACCATGAGGAGATGAGCAGCTACCAAATTTAGAGGTTGCACTTGATTCAGAATGAGTTTTTTGTTTCTTCTTTTTTTGTTGTGCAACCTCCTCTATTTGGATGTATTTTCTTCTTTCTTCAGTTGAAATGTTTGGGCAAATTTGTACCCCCACAGGACCTTTTTTTTCATCACTGTCCAGCACCCCACAAAGATGCCTCCTCACACGGGTATATGAACCACAATATGGTTAACCTCCATGACAACCATGAGGGCACACAAATTTGTAAGTTCCACCACCCTTTCCCCCATCAAGTTTGGTCACATAGTTCCACAAGGGTGTTAATGCAGCTTTCCCATCTAGTGTTTCAGTTTCCCCTTCAGGTTCATCCCCTTCCTCTTCAAACCCTTCCTCCTCATCATACATTGGGTCACTCATATTGGGACCACTGTCCTCTTGTGTTTCTTCCCTTCTATTCCTATTCCCCCTTGCCATCATTAAAACCAAGAGTGGAATGATACATAGAAGCCAAAAGAACACCATCTTGGAATATGGATATAGGTGGTGGACAACCTGCAAGTAAAGGAGCAAGTAGAAACAATGGGAAAGAGTAGGAGAGGGAGGAGAAGAATACAAAAAAAATGTCAAAAAAATAAGGGAGTTTGGGGTTTGAACTTACCTCTTTAGCTCTTGTAAATGAAGTCCTCCAAGCTCTTGCTCTAAGCTCCCCCTCCTCCTAGCTCCTCCTCCTTCACTCCTCCAAGCTCTCTTCTCTTCTCTTCTCCTCTCCTCTCTTCTCTTCTCCAACTCTCATAAACTCAAAGTGAGAAAATGAGGAATGAATGTGGGCTTTATTCCCTTCATTCCTTACCTTAACCTCACCCTAACCCACCCCCTTTATGCCAAGTCAACAAAAATTAAGCAAAAAAAAGGAAAAAAAAGATTTTTTTTTTTTTTTTTTTACCTTGTGCGCGGCCTTTTCCGGAAGCGTACGGGAAGCGTACGCTTCCTCCTTCGAAGCGCCGTACGAAGCGCGCTTCAGAGGTCTGGAAGCGCGCTTTCGGCGAAGCTTCCTAAGCACTTCTGCACGGGACGCGCTTCCGGGCTTGGAACCGGGGGGGGGAGCACTTCGTGCAACATTGGTCCTCATAGCTTTTGACAGGGTAGTACTGCTCCTTGATGGCATCTCGGAAGGAATTCCAAGTGGGTGCAGCTGAGAACAGTGAGTCTGTACTTTCATCCTTCTGCTCGCAGTAGGTTTCCCACCAGTTCTTGACGTGGAGGGCTGCTTTGAGAAGAGCGAAAACAATCTTTTCCCGACTCGAAAATTCATGAACAGAAAAATAGCCCTCTACCAGATTTAACCATTTATCTACGACGTTTGCGTCTATCTGACCCTTGAATATGGGGATTTTAAAATTAACTTGTACCTTAAAGGGTGTGGTGTTTCCAGAGCAGCTGTTGGAAGCTGATGCGTCGCCTCTGGGTAGCTGCTGAATGATCTGGGCAAAGCTGTCCAGCATCGCGTTCCTTTGTCGCTGGAGGGTTTCTTTGAGCAAGATTTTGATAGGATCTCCTGCCCCCTCGTCTTTCTTTTCATCCGCCATGGGAGGCCATTGGGATTTGCGAGGCTGGTCTTGCAAAGGTTCGACCAGTTCAAGCCCTAACTCCTTATATCCCGACCTCGTTGGGGACATGCAAAGAAAAACAGAGAAAACACAGACCGCTCTGATACCACTGATCCGGATTTAAACAGGAACGCAACAAAATACAGAGATAACCATATATACAAAAATGCAGCGGAAATAATACTTCATTTCATTAATGTAAAATACTGAAATATGTTTACAAACAGAAATGGAAATAAACCAGCTAGGGCGATGGTAGCTTATCTCTGAGAAGAGATGTGGTGGCTACATGCCTCCGAACTGTCTTACAATGAGGCTCGAAGGCCTATTTATTGTTGAGAAACAATGGAAAACCCTTAACATCCCAAAACCTAACCCTAGAAGATGAAACACCAAATTGTGGGCCTCGTTTGGGTAAATTGGTACATCAATCTCCCGGGGTCGTAACTTTGGCACCCGATCTCCATTTGATGCGTACAATAGCTCGTTTGAAAGATCTATCCGAGAACTATAACTTTGGGAAGAGAAACATCGGTCCATGGACCCATGTTGCTCCTAGATTTCCCAAAAAACGCCGTTTAGGGCCTCAAAACGACTCCAGAAGTTCAGGACCCGAAAAACTGCTAAAAATAGTAAATTGTGGTACATTTTCTTCAAGGCCTCCCACATCTCATTTGCCGTGTCCTTCTCGGCAATATGCGGCACTAGATGATCCTTGACCCCATCAAGGATGATGCACTTTGCCCTGGCTATTGTCTCCTCGTACTTCTCATTTTCAGCTGGGTCAACTGGGATTGCTATCGTTTTCAAGGCAAAGTGCTTGATGCGATACTTGTCTAGAATGGACAAGATCCTGGCCTTCCAGACTACGAAGTTGGAAGCTCCGTCCAGTCTATCCTGATCTCTCAGCCCATTCACTGCCATCTTGCTGCTCTTCTTCCGACTCCTCTGAGTCTCTTTACTTCCCTCCTGGAAGTCCTCAGTTCGACTCCCTCTGAGTCTCGATTTCCTTTTTGGAAATCCCTCCTCCTTGGTCTTGCCCTGTTAGGTATTGTTCTGACCACAATACCCCACTAGCTTCGCTCCGCAAATTATCCGCCGCCCCTATACCTCAGCAACTTGAAGAACTGAGCCTCTAGGCTCTGCACAATCCCGACACCGACAAAATCTGCACCTCCTGGCCACAGTGTCAATCCTTCCTGGCTGAGAAAGATGACCGGGCACTGTGTAGGTCAAGTCTGCTTCTCTTTGCCACTGCGCTGATCCTCCTTCTAGCTCGAACTAATGATGCACGCACTCTGCGTCATCTCTTCCTTGCTGCTTTCTGCTAGGAACAACTTCTGTCACCCCTTCCTTGTTGCTTTCTGCTAGGAACAACTTCTGTCACTCCGGACAACTGTTTTCTGCTGCTACTGCTCTGCTCAGTTGATGCCTTCAGTTATCCTGTGATTTGCAACCATGCTCCGATACCATGTTGGAATTTCTAAGTTTAACCTGTTAGAAATTCTTCCTATACTATCTGATTTATTTCTTCCTACTCGTTCAATTACTTAACAAGTTATTTACTATGTAAATATTGAAAATAAATACAAGTACATTATCAACATCTACAGATCATCAACTGAAAGTAAACAAGCACACAAGTGACATTGTTGTTTTTGGACTAATGTCCTCGGAAAAACCCAATGCGGGAAAACCAGTGCAGCTATTTAGAGGGTTTTATTATTATGTAGTTTTAGGATACAACCTGGGTGCCAGAAATGGCTCACCCAACAGAAAATGCCCTCGACAGTAGTACCTCTCAGTCAAAGACAAATATTCTGGCTACCAGATGAATGATCCCACAGCAACAATGCAGCTTCTTCTACTCTGCGTCACTCTATCTAGCTCTCCAGCTCTCAGTTTGCCCCATGAAATTCTCCCAGCGTTGCCTCTAGGCCCTGCGTTAGCCTCTCTGGCCCTGCGTCAGCCTCTCTGGCCCTGTGTCAGCCTCTCTGGGCTTTGTGTCAGCTTCTGGACCCTCTGCGTCAGCGCCTAGACCCTCTGCGTCTCACACGCTAGCCCTCTCTGGCTCTGTGTAGCTCCTGGCTGCCTCTGCATGGCCTCTAGCTGGCTCTGCGTTGATCCTCCTGGTACTAACTTTGCCTCTCTGCTATGTATTCACCGCCCCTTAGCTGCAACTCTGATCACTCACTCAATTTCCTCGGCAAATCCTGCCCTAGAAAATCTAGTTCTTGATCTCTCTCGATGTGTTCTCCAAGTGATCCTCAAGCCTCCTCTTATACTTTTCTCGTTGGTCCATCAACGGCCGAGATTAAATCTCTAATCAATGGCTAAGATTAGATTTGGCTTGATCCACGACCTTTGGACCCTTTTAACCCAGTTTTATATTAATACCCATTAATATTTTATTTTTCCTAAGTTTAGACCTAGGAACTCCATTAAAAATATTAATTATTTTAATATCTCCCAAACCGGTTAGAATATGCCCAAACCATTTCTGGGTCTTGGAGATCTCATGTGCTTTAGCCTCTCCACCAATTTTCATAGCTAAAGCACATCCGATGCTACCCCAAATCAACATCCTACTCTCCTGAAAGTTTCTATGACATAAATAAGAAAATTTAATCCCACATTGGTTGAAAGATATAACCCGTAACAACATAAAAGCTCTAATATACCATGATCCTCATGCCATTGCAAGCAGCCACAATGGAGTGGTGCCTCCTACCAACATAATGGTTGATTGGTTTTGGTGTGAATATGCTTGTTGCTTGGTCTCCCCACCTTCCTCTGTGCAAAAAAAAAAAAAATTCTCTAATTGGAAGTACTCTACAATACCTCTTTCACATGCCTTCATAAATAAACTGCTCATTATTAAGTCAGATATGCCTAACATCTGTGAGTCTTGGAATTGTTTCTACAACATAAATACCTCTCTCTCTCTCTTTGTTCATAGTTTTAGATCTAGATAGTTGTTTGAGCTTTGAACTAATTTAGAAAAGGTATATATGAACTTGTTGATTAAGAGAACTTGGCTGTCTCTCTATAAAGAGATAATGTGTTGTGAATAACAGAGGAGTTTGATAATTATCACGTAGAAGTATTTTGAAAGTTGTACCTTGTTTTTGTGTTTTAATTCTAAGCAGCCAAAGAGGCAATTGAAAAAATGCCATTTGCTCCACAGCGTTTTGCTTATAGTTTTAGCTTTTAACCGTTATTGTTAAACAATAATACATGTGCTGTTTGAAGTGATTGGTCAGAAAGGAGATGGACCTTCAGAGACATCTATTTGTTTGATCAATTTTATGGACCAGAACTAATGGTGGTAGGCTGTTTTACTTTCAGGACCAATATATATTGCACACTGCAGAGGATCAAGACATAACACTGCCATTTGCATGCAGACATGGTATTGTTTTACTGTTCTTTCATTTATCTGAGAAGTTTATTGGTCTCTTTTTAATTTGCACTCTGGTTATCAAACCTCAATCCTCTTTTATGTTTTAATTTTTATAGAGAATCCTACGGATAGCTAGTAGAACAAGCCCCAGAAATAATTGTGAGTCTGGAAGTTCCCAACTATTAATGTGGAACAAAATCCCAACTTTTAGGGATATGACAATTTCCTTTACAGAAACTATCCAATTTTTGGTCTTCTGTATTGGAACTAGACTCGCACCAAATTATAAAAATCTATCTAGCACATTTGCCCGCTACATTTTGCCTATAGCCCTGCAAGATGCCCGGGGCAACCAATAATTAATCACCGTGCTGCCAAAATTGTCATGGGTTAGAAAAGAAAGCTGCAAGGAGCAACTGCTTTGCTGTTGAATTGAAACGCTGTTTTCTGTGATAGTATTGCTACCAACAACATGGAGATATATTTCTTCAGTCTTTGCTGACAACTGTAGTTGTAACACTTCCACTACCAGTCTATATACACTTTTAGATTGCTTCCATGACTGTTAAGCCATTAATACACCTTGTGGAAGGTAAGATTATTGATAAAATCTCAGTGAAAATCATTGTCAGCAAAGACACTGAGATTTTCACAGTTGTCTTTGATGATAAAATCCAGAAATATTGTAACAGTTTAGGAGAGATTTATTCTATATATTGTTTCAATTGTAATGTAAAGGGGTTGGATTTTGATGCCAAAACCTGTCAGCTTTGTAAAACTTTTATTACAAAATTCCTAATTAAAGCCTTCTGGCTCCAGTTCATGACAAAATTTGTGTTTCTTGTATGTTTTTCTAGTGTTTTCATAACTTATTTCTGCACACATTCAAAGTAACATAGGAGATTCTGGGTAAGAATAGATTGAGTTTCAATCTCTCTGAAATCCCCTGCAAAGTTATAATCATTTAAAGAGATTAGTTTATTGGACAGTCTATCCGAGATAGCTCCTCTACATCTTTTAATTGTTGCCTTCTGTCATCTCTTGAATGTGTTTTGTTTGGCTGTAGAAATCTTCTACACGCATCCACTGTCTGGTTGATTAAGTATTCAGTATGACTGCTTAATTATCATGAATTCTTTCATATTCTTTTGTCAAATTCTATAAAAGTCAAGTTATTATGTCAAACTGGATGCTGACACTTTGACCAAGGACTCTGCAAGAGAGGGATTTATTCATGAACAAAGATTGTGCAATCATCAGCAACCAACCAAATTAAATCATAAATCTGGCCATTGTGCTTCATAAGCTACTGTCCAGTGACAGTGAACAATGTTAAACAAAGCCTCGTAACAATTGAGGGAGCCCCCTTTGGTTCAAAGGTTAGCTTGAACCTAAAGACTGGTCGAGTTGGTTTCTCGGCATAGTTTATGCAGCCAAGAACTACCTACGAGAAACAGGGACAACACTTCCTTTTACTTTCACCCGTAACCTCATTTCACACCTGTAAGTCTCCTTTTTACCTCAGTCTTATTTTTACTTAGCCTTACATTTATAAAGTCATTTCATAAATATATCACCCAAGCTTTAGAGAAATCCAAGCTCCAACTCCAGAGAAATTCGATTAATTAGACGGAACCAATAACTTTCCCACCATATATCATAAGATTTAAATTATCGTAAATAATGGTTTTTCGGGGGGTGGGGGAGCGAAATGAACTACAAATTGACAGCAGTAAAAAGTAGTAAAGGGTGAAACTGCTTTTTGGAGGGGGGGGGGGTAGGTTAAAAGTCGAAAAGGCTAGCCCCCCTGAAATCCATCAATAACCATTTATTTAACTTTGCACATATCTCAAGGCATGAAAGATTAGGGAAATTTAATGTATGAAATGCGGGGTGGGGTCTCAAATTAATTTTGACTTTTTCGATCTGACTTTTGACTTGATGCTCGATGGACTTTGAATTGGTTTGACACTTCGTAATAGTTTGATAACTTGGAGGATGGGTATGCACCCATTTTTTCTTCTTTTTTAAAATTATAATAATAATTTTATATTAAAAATAAATAATTTATTTAACTTTGCACATATCTCAAGGCATGAAAGATTAGGGAAATTTAATGCATGAAGTGCGGGGTGGGGTCTCAAAATAATTTTGAATTTTTCGATCCGACTTGTGACTTGACGCTCGATGGACTTTGAATTGGTTTGACACTTCGTAATAGTTTGATAACTTGGAGGATGGGTATGCACCCCTTTTTTTTTCTTTTTTAAAATTATAATAATAATTTTATATTAAAAATAAATAAGTTTATAAAAATTAATATTTCTATAAAATTAAACTCATTTATAATATAAAAATATCATTAAAATTAAATTTTAAGTACTATTAAAAGCAGGCTTCTCAAGCAAAGATGGACGGGTACCTATCTTTCTATCGACCAAGCTTATGTTTGAAAGTAAATTTTAATTATGCAAGGCTAGCCTAATATGCAAATGCACGTGATGATTAGAAGATGGAGCGAGAATGAAGTTAAATTCAAGGATTGAAAGCACTTATGCCGCGATTTATTTCTGAGTTATAAGTCAAAGCCCTTAATCGCCCAAGACAAATATTCACTTCAAAGATTGAAAGATAAACTTTTCAACAATATGCTTAAACTATCA
The DNA here is from genome assembly GCA_031772625.1 of Pinus tabuliformis. Lineage (NCBI taxonomy): Eukaryota > Viridiplantae > Streptophyta > Pinopsida > Pinales > Pinaceae > Pinus > Pinus tabuliformis. The sequence goes on along the minus strand of CM062817.1, from coordinate 534,643,764 downwards.
CAAATTAATGCTCAATTAAGTCACACGATTATCACTTCAGTTCATCTAGATTCAATGCAATTATAGCTCAAAGTGAACAAAAACTTCCTCACAATTTTTTAATATTACCTTCAAGATAAATCCCAATCATATAGGTGCTTAAATACTCAATTTAGGAAGGAAAAGATATGCCATTTACCACAATTCCATGAAAGAGTACTTAAAAATTACTTAAAGAATTCTCAAAAGTTTAATATGCAATAAATATCCAATCAATTCAAGTAACTAAACCACACTTAGGATTAATTAAATGATGAGCAATCTCAATAGATATCAAGCATAAAAATGTTCAAAAAACCCTTAGCATGCAAAGACTTAAGCAATTAAATTTCGAAAATTAATTACCATGTAGAACCATGAAATTCAAATGCTAAACACTTCAAACAATTCCAGATTTAAAATAATTTTCTTAAGTAACCCAAATCCAAAAAAAATTATTGTTTTTCTATAGTCAAACTTTATAGATAATTTAAAAAAATATTTAAATGTGTTTTGACTATAGAGAATTTTAACATTTTTTAAACACCACAAAATTTTCCCTTTAAAAAATTTAAAGTCTCAAACCCCTAACACAAAATCCCCAAGAAGAAACTTTAGATAAAAATTTTAATTATTCCTTAGGCAAATTTAATGTGATAAAGTTCATGAATGAAGAAATTTTTTAATATGGCAAATGTAAAAATAAAAAAGGGACTCAATTAAATTTTTAATGGGCCAAAAACCACATAAAAATTTAAATTTGAAAATTTTGAAACCTTAGAATTTTATTTTTTTAAGATTTTAAATCCTTTTTTTTTAAAAAAGAAGTTAAAAGCCAAAAATAAAAAATCGAAATTTTAAATTTTTGTTTTTGTTAAAAAACCAAACAAAATCAAAATGAGATAAAATTAAAAACAAAAAGAAAAGCAAGCAAATTTTAAAAAAGAAATTTGATTTCATTTGTTTTATAGCCAAAACCTAATGAAAGATTAAAAACAAAGAATAAAATGAAAGAAGGGAAATCGTGAATGGTGAAGGAGGAGCTCTGGCAGCTGGCGGAGAAGAATGGAACGAGTAGTAGTAGGGGATGAAGGCTGCGAGAGAGAAAGGGAGATGGCAGCACGCAGAAAGGAGATGAGGACGAGCAACGAAAGAGGATGGAGGAGCTCAGATGCGGAGGAAGAGAGCCGATGGGTGAGGAAGCGTAATGCTTTTGAGTGCAGGTTCGCAGGCAACAAAGAAAGAACAAGAAGCTGGGAATGGATGACACGTTATGCAGAGAGTAGCAAAGGATGTGGGTTGGAGAGAGCAGCAGGGACGCGGAGCAGCAAGGAAAAAGGGACGTGAGGGTTCGCAGAGAGAGGAAGAACTAGTCGAGGGAGAAAAACGCAGAGAAAAGAAGCAGAAAAATGAGGGCAGAGGGAAAAAGAACTACGATTTGGCAGAGAGGGCGAGTCAAATTTTACAGAGGAACAAAAAACGCAATAGAAAAGAGGAGCCATTTTTGAAAGGTTTCACAGCGACGAATGGTAGCTGTTGGTATCATCCTAAGACCCTTTTTCCTTCCCAAAAACATATCATTTATCCATACATTTTCATCATACATCCCTCAAAATCCTTGAATATTGATTATTAATTGTTCTATAGTTATTAAATTGCATAGAAATTAATTTAGGGGTTTTATGTTCCAGAATTAGAGGTTTTTGATGACATGGTTACAGGAAGTACCCACATCCTGTAATGAGCTTACCGTTTGACATGTGGCGCAGCAGATGAGCCAGAACGAAAGGCATGGGCGAAAAGCAGAATGTCCAAGCATGGACAAACACCTCTCACCCAGCCAAATCGAGCCTCCTATGCATGCGGTCAACTTAAGTCAAAGCAGGGCACTCTGACAGGCAAAAGCAGAAACAGCATCGTTCCATTTTTCATTTTAGTCTTTTTGATTTTTGAAACACTTGGCATGGAAACATTTTGAAAAGGCTATGTAATAAACGTGGCAACAGCACTATGTACATTCATTGTATCGTTGACATGGCTGTGCGTACGCATATGTAAATACAGTCAGGGTTATGTTTAGAGTTTAGTTTTTGAATTGTTGAATCGTATTTTCTCAGAACAGAGTTTTACTTTTAATACAAGGACATATTTACAGTCACGAAGTGTGTATACCCTTTGCATTGGTTTGATTGCTGAACGGTGATAACCAGTATACCCTTAGGCGCGGACGGGCCCTGCGTTCTTCGATTGGTATACTGTCCATTCGTTTTGTTACATTTCAGTTCTTATATGTTGCACAGCGTTTATATTCAATTCGATTTCTATATCGCATATGGTTTGCATCACAGTATTTACATAGCTTTCGATTTATATCACATGGTTTGTATCACAGTTTCAATTTACATAGCTGTCGATTTACATAGCATACGGGTTGCATAACATTTGTATAAGCTTTCGATTCCTACAGCCTTTGAATTTCATTACATAGATATGGTGTGCGCTTATGAACGGTTTATGGTTATGTTGAATGGTCAGCACTAGGATCTGGAAGGGAGTCTTGTAAGGGATTCGATCCCTGTGTGACTCATAGAGACATTATCTCATAAACTCTGTTTTGCTTTACAGTTCATTTATGCTTTCTTTATATAGTTTGATAGTTTAAATATCTTGCATGCTGTGTGTGGTTACCAAGCAAGGGTTTTCTGAGTGATACCTCTGTAAGGAGGTTAGAATCATTGCCACAGTCATATACAGTACTTAGATTCATGATTTGATTTGATAGTTACATCTCATGACCAGCATTGTAATTAAGCATATCAGTAGGGTAATCTAGGTGTGTGAATGATAGGCTACATATTCCGGTCTTCCGTAAAGAAGCATTGTATCCTACATCCTACTCACTTGGCTAGAGATTCTTTATGTCTATATATTTTAGACCACGCCTCTAAGCTTACGCACCTCGGTCGATATTAAATATAGAGTCCAGTCTAGTACCCTGGCTGGAACCACTACAGTAGCCCAAGAACCTTAAAACATTTTCCCATAAATTTCTTTTTTAAATTGATATACTTCTGCTTCAGATTTGTTGTCAGAAAAACTTATGAAATCCTTAGATCTAAATTTGAAACCCTCGAAAAAATTACTTTGAATAATTTGTCCCTACAGAATGGTATTGAGGCCAGATCTTGCCCTCCAAGGTCTAGATCTGGTTCCAAATTAATTTTTTCCTTCAGATCCACACCTGCAAAAATGAAAACAAAAATACACAGATCCTAGATATACAAAAATGATTAAAAACCCCAAAACCCAAGCTAGAAAAAAACTTCAGATCTATACAAAATATTTACAGATCTATGGACAAAGGTTGCAGATTTATCAGATCTGAGGAGTATGAGTCCAACTCCATTCCCAGATATGATAATCTAAGGCTCTTACTAGCCAGATCTATCAATTTTTCCACAAAATATTTAAAAGATTAATTTTGGTTTTTTAGAGAGGTACTAGCCCAAAAACACACTGCAGAAAAAAATTAATCATTAGATAAATCCTGAAGCTTATATGAAGTAGGCTCTTCAAAAGATATGTGTTGAGAGTTAGCTGGTCCAACTGAGGACTATCCCCAAACGCTCAATGAAAACCTGAGAGATCTTCTGCAAACACTAGATCACCCATCAAATCAAGTAGATAAATAGAATAATATTACAATTATGAAGAAATAGAGATACTTGCTAATTCAATCAAAATTAAAAATGTTACCCTAGATCCAACAAACTAAATAAGATACATGTATTCAAATTATTCTAATGGAGCGATTGATTTATAATTTTCAGATAATATTAAGAAGAAATTAAAACAATGTTACCATAGATTCATGAAGAGGAACATCGCCTCAAGTTGAAACCTCGAAGATTTTTGCATTTAATCCAGAAAATATAGAAGAGAGCTTGAGAGCTTAGTATACGATTCAAAGATCGGATGAAAAAATACTCTGACATCGACCTCTAATTTATAGATAAAATCTCCAATGACTAGTTGCACTGATCCCTATTAGATTAAGCTCGACCATTCATAAATATTTAATTAATCTTTAATCATCACCGTCGAAATTATTTTGTTTTTGAGGAAAAATCGAAATTTTCATTTAATTGATTTTTAATTAACTCAAAATTAATTATTTTGAGTTAATTTCCTCAAAAAATTGACTTTGACTTAGCCACCAAGGCCCAAGGGTCCAAAATTTCTTATTTCTTAAAATTTCTTGATTTCCTAAATATTCTCTTGGCGGGGGACTTCCAAAAATTAACTTGTTTAAAACCCACGAATTTCAAAATTGGAGAATTTAATTTTACCTACGACACAAAATTAATTAAATTTTTGGCTTAGGATTTTAATTTAATTTTGCCAGAAAATTTAATTAATTGACTTATGAGGGGATTAATAATTTTTCCAACCCTCTAATATTTAGCCATGGTGTCTAATTATGAGGGACCATGTTGGATGGTGTTGTCATTGATGTCAACCCATGGAGTTGACTGGGTTTGACTTTGACCAAAAACACCAGTCATTGATGTCAAATGGTTAATGAACGCTTCTTAGTAATTGTCGGATTACATCAAGATGGCAGCTATACTGTTGGATGGTTAAAAACCCAAGTTCTAGGGTTTGGGTTCCTTGGACTAAGGATATGCCCCGAATTTGTCGAGGGTTTTTGGTAGGTCAAATCATTGAGTTTGGGTCGGAGATCTATTTCATTAGATTCTCCTCGAAAATATGTTTTTGTTGATATGTGGTACGCCCCAAGAGGCCTCTTGGTTTGAGAGATATTCACAATTGAAGTTAGTGACCCCAATTCTAGGCTCAAAACCCCCAGGGGTAGTGACATGACACCTCCTCCTATGATTGTCAACATATGACATTGTTTATCACTGTAATATCACCCCATATAAGTTACATAACTTCAAAACCAAAGACAATAAATCAATCATTGACTTAATACACTCATATGTCACCTACAAAACACACAAAAGAGGGTTAGTGTACAAATTCCTTAGAACTTAAACAAACAAATTTATAGTACTTATAAAATAAATTAACCATACCTTAAGGAATCTTAGGAACCATACGTACAGTAAGGCTAATATCTTTCATAAAACTCACGGCCTTTCTCACTCATAAGGTTCATGGCTTTCCTTACTTAACACACAACACATGAAATAATTAATTTCTAATAATTTAATTCCTTATGGAACCTCTCCTAGTCACCAACGTTCATTTCAATGAAGCCCTTCTTAGCCCACACCTACGTCTATAAAAGGAGACATTATACCTTACCTCACATATCATAGTTCAACATATCTTATGCCTTTATGCTCTGAAATAGTTCGGATTCCTGAGGTAGAATAACGAATTTCAGAAGACGGCTAGGGCTTGTTTCTCTTGTCTTTTACTTAATTTGGATTTTTTGGGCAAGGTGTTTCGCAGGTACGCTCTCCCTTTTAAGCTTTAAATCACTCCTCCAAAAGCAATAACTTCAACGCACGATATTTAGACCCCTTAGGAAACCAGCGAAGAAATCTCAGTGAGTTTGGCTTGTTTGTCACATGTTTGGGTGGTGTTTTCTTTAACGAAGAAATCTCAGTGAGTTTGGTTTGTTTGTCACATGTTTGGGTGGTGTTTTTGAAGGTTTGTTCTTGTTAAAGGGTATTGCAAAAAGAGCAAAGGTTTAAGAGTGAAATATCTCCAAAACAACAACAAAATATTTTTATGATTAAGTGCAGTCTTGTTACAGGTCAGTATTGCATATTCTTCTGTTTTGGATTTACTTGAGTTAGTTTTTTATTACAGCTGGAGGTGCGGTCCTTAAATGGCATAACCATGACACAAATACCACTCAAATTCTGAAATTTAAGGTCAAAATTGCAGACCAACGAAGGTTGATTTAGAGTAGGGTTTTGCATTGCAAAATTTTTGTATCTTGTGATGGTTTCACTTATCCTTGAAGGAGTATCCATATCATTTCTGTTTTTGAAATTCAGTGATTCGACTGGGCATTAAGAGTAGGTCTCATTAGGGCACAAAACTGTTTTAGTGCATTCATCACAGGTTTTCCTTTTGGCTTTTTGGATTCGCTTGGGTAAACTATTTTTGCAGGTGGATGACAGCCCTTACATGACACAATTGTGACATGATTATGCACTGAAATTACAAACCAATGAAAGGTCATAGGTCTGTAGTAAAAGACGTGAAGTTTGGAATAGGTTTTCATTTGCACATCAGCCAGTCTCCCTTTCTTTTTGGACCTTTGGATGTATGTTAGTATTGCATTGGCACCTACTTCATCGTTGACAAAAATACAAATGTAAAGACACCTTAGTCAGAGGTCCTCTTGTCAATATATGACATTGAATTTCACCTTCAGACAGTGGCAGTAATCTCTTTGTATATCAATGAGTAACCTCAGGAATCAAATGCACTAAGCCAATGATTGATTTAGCATTTGTTGACATATAGACATCTCTGTGACAATCCTAGTGTAATAGTGAAAACAGTGACATGACTTGACATAACTCTTTGACTTGACTTGATGTGATGGCAGCAGTGCTATTGTTCATATGATTTAGTAGTGGAACTATGCCATTCATTATGATGAATTAAGGATTGTAACAATAATACAGTAACCTGAGTTGTATTGTCTGTGATAATGTGTACTTACAATGACCTCAGTGATTTAATTGGCTATCCAAGATATATGTATAGTTAACTATTGCTTGCCATAAAGAATGAGTTGACACATAGATTTGGCATTGATACCTTGAAAATGACATTGTGATAGTAGGAGTACATATATATTGTTTCACTTTTAGTTCACAGCAGCTAGATAAAAACCATTGACATGACAATTCCTATGTGACAGTGATCTACTTGATATGATAGCAATAAATGATGATGGCACATTGACTATCTGAGCAGCGGCAATAAGACATATGTTGGTAGCCCTCCTTGGGCAAAGTTTGAGAGCATTGCGAGCAGGTCATAGGGATGACCCGAGGCACCTTGGTTTGAGCCATCATCACACTTTAGTGGCCGGTACAGGAAGTTTCGTATAGTGATGTGGGTTGCCTGCATATGAGCTTTGATGCTTATTCATTCGTAAGTAGTGCAGTGCAGTGACGTGCAGTTGGTACCCAGTTTGTGAGCTCGTGAATGCTCATCTATTCATGTGTAGTTGAGTAGTGACAGTGATGTGCAGTTGAGTAGTGGCAGTGATCAGTGATGACAGGTTGTATAGTGGTCAGCTTGTGCAGTGGTTAGTTGACTTGGCAGCATTAGCAGTGAGGCCTTGATGTGTAGCATTGTGTAGTGGTCAGCTTGAGTAGGATTGTATAGTGGTCTTCTGGTTCGTTAGGGTGGCAGGGTGGTGCAAGGTAGGTGATTGGAGTCACCTTTAGGTTGTGGCCTGAGAACACTTCAGGGCGGCAGGGTGGTGCTAGGGCAAGTTGTGGCTTGCACTGGGCGTTGTGACGTCCATTCAGTTGTGGCTAATAAACTAATAGGGCAGTGAAGCATCCTTTCCGACAGCAGTTGTTAAATAGAGTGTTGAGGCACTCATCAAGTTGTGGCTTGATCTACAGGGCGTTGGGGCGTCCTTCTGGTTGCAACGGGATATTAGGGTCTAGTAGCATCCTACAGGTTGTAGCCTGTGAATTAGGGGGTTGACGCCTCCCTCAGTTGTAGATGAAATCTTGATGTAATCAATTTTCTTTTAACAGGGAGAAGACAATTACTAAAGAAGTGTTCCATGGTTTTTGACCCAGAGGGGGTTTTCCACCTAAAAATCTGTGTCCTCTGTTTTATTTTTCTGCATTGTTGTATGGCGTTGTCTACTGTTGATTATTGTTTACGATCATCTGAAGAAGAACAATAATAATAACTAAAGATTAATTAATGCTCTGAAAAGGATTAAAAAGTGCTAATTGCTAAGAAATACTGATTCACCCCCCTCTCAGTATTTTCAACAGGACCATGCACTAAATATTTTTTACATCAAGATTTTATATTTTAATACATCGAGGGGGAAATCCTGTTCGTTATAGACCATCAAAAAATACCCATTTCTGCGACACAAAATATAATCCAGTAGATCAAGTGACTTGTAATAAAATAATCTAGCCAATTAGCTAGGATTATTCCCAAATCATTTTTACATAGACTCAATCTAAAACACTAGGACTTGCCTAAGATCTTAGCGACAAAATCCATTCTAGCTTTGGGGTAAGAGTGGAGGGAAAAACTCTACTGATTATTTGTGTCTACAGACAGATGAACTAATGAAACAAAAAACCTCCTAGAATGGAAATCGTCAACAAAACAATAGGTTTACCTAGGTCGTTACATACAGACGCGATCATACTGAGATCATTTTCATTACAACCATGCAGAATGGGTTTACATCTTTAACAAATTTTTGACCGATGATGAAATCTGAATGATGAGAACACTTGAACATTATAGATTCCTTTTACGAAAAAAGGGTTGTACTGCTACGGGATCGTTGACAAAGAGTGGTCAACACGTCCCCTTGCCTTCTAGTACAACAAATCATTAGAATAATCAAGTAAAAGAGTTTACAAATCATGGAATCAAATGGGCACTTTATGGTGGCATGCCCTTCCATAGTGGGCTTTGGCATGTATAGGTGTCTCCAAGCTCAATAAGGGGGTTAACCAAGGACCCTATTAGATGGTTTCAACCTTTAAAGGGGGTTACATGTCCATGGTACATCCATCAAGTGATAGGTGGTGTGATATAATGATGGAATGGAGTGGGGATCAAGGGAAGGCTCCAAGCCACATGCCATGGTACAAGGGTAGCCACACTTGTGTATATGAGTGTAGGAGGGAGAAATCATGGTACATGGGATACTCCGACCTTTGTTTTTCCACCCTTCTTCATATGCCTTTTGCCTTTGATTGATTTTTCTTCATAATTGCTTGGGGCTCCCGGGGATGAGAGCATGACGTGTAGGATGTAGCAGTAGATACCCCCTTTAAGGTGGGGCAATTCATTGCCCACCATGGTTTGAGACAATCATGGGTTCCTAAATGTGGAGGGGGCTCATCTAGGGCCCATAAGAACCAGGGTGATGGCCATAGATAAGGGGTAGAGCTCATTTATGGCTTCTGCTGACGTGCTAAATGTGTATGTCCTAACCATATTTTGCATTTTATGGTACATTTCCTATTGAGAGTGGCTATAATATGTTTTTTCGTTTCTATTTAGCTGCACCAACCTCCGGGGCATCGTTCCAGGCTCGACCCAAGCTGTGGGTGTGAAAATTTCTAGTCTGAAATTCTACTGCAACAACTGATTTATTTCACCTACTTATTATTCACAATAAGTTATTTACGAAATCCCTTCAACAAATATTAAAATAAATTCTACTGCAGTTATCACACAATTACCCAGATAAAAATACATGCACAGAACCAATCACATCAACACGGTTATTTTTTGGAGAATTGTCTCCGGAAAAACCCAATGTGGGAAAACTGGTGCAGCAGATGAGGGCTTTATTAATCTTAAGCAGAAATTGCTTTTACAAGGAACGATTTTACAGAAAAACTGAAAAAAACACTTGAGACTTTTTGACACTTTGGAGACCCCTCTTCCACTCCTGCATCACCTCTGCGTCACTTTGCGTGGCTCAACGTGGCTCTGCGTCCCTCTGGGTTAGCCTGCGTGAGGGCTGTGTCTCTCCTCTGGACTGCATATCTCTCTGCGCTGTCTCCCACTGTCCCTGCGTGACCTCCTCCTTAGTCACTGTCTGTTGCTGATGCCCTCCTTTTCCTCCACCTTACAACTCTCCCTCTGAAATCGATCTCCTTTACTTGAGAATCAATTTTCCTAGAGATACTGAGTATCTGCCAGTGTTTTTCCAAACGATCCTCAAGTCTTCTCTTATACTTTTCCTGTTGATGAAGCAACGACCGAGATTAAGTCTCTAATCAACGGCTAAGATTAAAACAGACTCGATCCTCGTCCCGTAGAAGATTCTCACCCTTATCTTTATTAATACCCATTAATATTTTTATTTTCCTAAGTTTAGACTTACGATTCAGGAACCCATTAAAAATATTAATTATTTTAATAACTCTTCATCTGGGTGGAATTTCTCAAAATGATCTCTGGGTCTTGGAGATCTCATGTGCCTTAGCCTTTCCTCCAAATTTTAAGGCTAGATCACATCTGATGCTACCAAAAACCAACACTCTCTCTTAACGAGGAATGTGCTCTAACAATACTTCACTATAGAAACATCACACTGATCTTTCGCATCGGTACCTGTGCTGATGCTTGGCTTGTTGTCTCACATCCCCTGCACTGCTGCTTCTTGTACTGCTGCCCATGACACTGTCATTGCCACTGCTGCATCTATACTGCAACTCCCTCTCAACATGCTGCATCATGTTGCCAATAGCACTGCCACTGCTAACTGTTGCACTGCAACCCCTGACATTTATACATCTCTGCTACTGAAATGGATTCTTTACCATCCCCATCTTCTCCATGAAATAAACAAACTTTGTTCTTCCTAGAGCCTTGGTGAGGATATCTGCCACTTGTTCTCTTGTAGGAGTGTATCACAATTGTAGTGTTCCTCATTGGACACAGTGTTTTACAAAGTGACACCTGATATCAATGTGCTTCGATTGATCATGAAATATTGGATTCTCAGAGAGCTTGATGCAACTCTGATTATCACACATGATCCTAGTCGCTTCCATCCTTCTCTTGAATAGATTCACAAGCAATTTCCTAAGCCATATGGCTTCACACGAAGCTGTGCTAGCTGCCATATATTCTGCTTTAGCTGAGCTCAGAGCCACGGATTTTTGTTTCCTACTACACCAGGAGGTCATTCTTGATCCAATGTTGAAACAGTACCCAGTTGTACTTTTCCGATCTACTGAACTTCCAGCCCAATCTGCGTCAGTGAACCCACTCAGCCTGATGTCATTGCCTCTGGTGTACAATAGTCCATGCTTGACTGTTCCTTGTATATACCTGAGAACATGTTTGGCTGCTGCCCAGTGCGCCCTCTTAGGTTCCACCATGAATTGATTGAGGGTGTTGACAGCATAACAAATGTCTGGCTTGGTATTGACCAGATACATCAGGGACCCTATAAGTTGCCTATACAAGTTGGGATCAACGTCTTTATCTTCTGATGCATCAATCTTTTTCTAGTTGGTGACCATTGGAGTAGCCATAGGTCTACAGTGCTGCATCTTGAATCTCTTCAAGATTTCTGTAGCATATCTTCCTTGTCGAAGGAAGATCTCACCCTTCTTCTGCCAAACTTCCAACCTCAGGAAATAATGCATCTGTCCCAAATCCTTCATGTCGAATTTTGTGGCTAGGTTCTTCTTACAATATTTGATGAGCCTGGATGATCCTGTCAGGAAGAGATCATCCACATATAACACTAGGATTAGAGGCTCATTCTCTACGACAAGATAGTAGAGATTAGGGTCTGTGTCACTCTTGACGAACCCCATCTTCTGGAAGTAGCCATCAATTCAAACGTACCATGCTCTAGGTGCCTGTTTAAGCCCATACAAGGCTTTCTTTAATCTGCATACATGAGATTTCTTCTCATGTGTCTCAAAACCTTTTGGTTGTTCAATGTATACTTCCTCTTCTATTGCCCCGTTCAAGAATGCCGTCTTGACATCCATCTGATGAATCTCCCACCTCATCTGTGCTGCAAGAGATATGGCGGTTCTAATAGAAGTATACCTGGCTACTGGGGTGAAGGTTTCTTTGTAGTCTATTCCTTCCTTCTGAGCATACCCCTTAGCCACAAACCTGGCTTTGTATTTATCCACACTGTCGTCTGCAACATATTTGACCTTGTAGATCCATCTCGAACCTACCACTGCTCTGTTCTGAGGCCTGGGTACCACTTCCTAGACATCATTGACCATTATGGAGGTTTATTCCTCCACCATAGCATCTACCCATACTTGATGTTGAATGGCCTCCTGAAAACTAGAAGGTTCCCCAACCTGAGATACTAAGGCCTGGTATCTGTCTGGTTGTCTTCGCTCCCTTTTATTATTCCTGGGTGCACCAATGAAGTCCTCTGTATCCTGTAGAATTTGTCAGAGTTCCCAACTCGTTCTTCCACTGGTAGTAGGCACATCTATCAGCTCTTCCTCTACCTGAGATTCCCCCTGTTTTGAAGCTTTGTCTTTAGGAGAATTTTTGGTACTAGTTTCTACTGGTCGAAGTGGTTTGACCAACAGTTTGTCTTTCGACTGCTCCTCGGAAGGTATTTCTCGAGATTTCCGGAAAGCTCTGTTCTCCAAGAACTTTACATCCCGCCGAACTACTACCTTCCTACTCCCTAGAAGATAGACTCTATATGCCTTAGAATTCTCGGTATATCCCACACGATATCCTTTCTCAGCAATTTGATCTAATTTCTTTCTTTTTTCTTCGAGTATACGACAATACGTTAAACTCCCAAATATCCTGAAATGACTGACTTCAGGTGTCTTCCTTGTGAAGACCTTCTCCAGAGTGATTTTTCCCAATGCCTTGTGTGGAGTCCTGTTCTGGACATAAACTGTCGTGTTGCATGCTTCTGCCCACAGAAATTTAAGCATATCCTAATCATACAACATTGCCCTCGCTGCTTCCACAATAGTCCTGTTTTTCCTTTCTGCTACTCTGTTTTGCTCCGAATTGTAGGGAGCTGTCCACTTTCTTTTGATGCCTTCCTTAGTGCAAAAATCGGTGAAGTCCTTGTCAACATATTCTCCACCATTGTCTGAGCGCAACACTTTTATCTTCTTTCTTGTCAGATTCTCCACTAGAGCCTTGAACTCTTTGAATCGACCAAAAACCTCATCCTTGGTTTTCAAAAAATAGATCCAAGTCTTTCTGGAATGGTCATCGATGAAGGTGACGAAGTATTTGGCACCACTAAGGGCTTTTGTGGACATCGGTCCGCAGATATCTGTGTATCAATCCTAGCACACTCTTAGCCCTATTGTTATTTATGGAGAACGCTGCTTTGGCATACTTTCCTAGAGCGCACCCTTTGCATACATCATCTCGTTTGGTTCTTAGTTCTGGAATTCCTGATACTGTTTTCCTGAGAATTCTCAGAGCCCCATGGTGTAAGTGTCCCATCCTTCTGTGCCATAGTCCATTCAAATTTTTCTCTCTATAACTGCCTATTAGTGCCATTGGTGATTCTAGCTGCAACCTGTACAGCCTATTACTTCTGATTCCAATATGGGCCTTCTTTTTCCAACTCGGGTGTTTGACATATACTTTCTCCTTAATGAAAAATCGTCAGCCTTTGTTTTGAAGTTGAGATACAGAGAGTAAGTTTGTCCCTAATCCTAGCACATGCAGCACATTGGTTGCTCAAAGCCTCTCTCCTACTTCGGTTTGAAAGACCACAATATCTCTTCCTACTGGAGTACACTTTGCCTTATTTCCCATGGTGATCTGAAAATTCATTCTTTCTTTCTGATAATTTGAAAAACAATCATGGATTCCTGTCATATGTCAGGAAGCTCCACTGTCTATATACCAAGTCTCAGAGGAGGCAAAGATTGCTAAGCAAGCGACCTTTTCTTCCAATCTGGAAGCTAACATAGAATAATCGTAATTCATGTCCCTTGTGCATTCTTCTGGAAATCTGCGCGAGTCCCCTTGAGTGGATGCCTCTGCATCATGCTCTTGACCCATAGTTGATTTCCCTCTCCTGTTGTCGGATCTCTGCTCTGATACCATGTGAAAATTTCTAAATTGAAATTCTACTGCAGCAGCTGATTTATTTCACCTACTTATTATTCACAATAAGTTATTTATGAAATCCCTTCAACAAATATTAAAATAAATTCTACTGCAGTTATCACACAGTTACCTAGAGAAAAATACATGCACAAGAACCAATCACATCAACACAGTTGTTTTTTGGACAATTGTCCTCGAAAAAACCCAATGTGGGAAAACTGGTGCAACAGATGAGGGCTTTATTAATCTTCAGTAGCAATTACTTTTACAAGGAATGACTTTACATAGAAACTGAAAGAAAACACCTGAGATTTTCTGACACTTTGGAGACCTTGCTCCCACTACTGTGTCACCTCTATGTGGCTCATGGTGGCTCTGAGTGGCTTTGCGTCCCTCTGCGTCAGCTTGTGTGAGCGCAATGTCTCTCCTTTGGACTGCATCTCTCTCTGTGCTGTCTCCCACTGTCCCTGCATCACCTCCTCCTCAGTCACTGCCTGTTGCTGTTGCCCTCCTCTTCCTTCACCCTGCAACTCTCCCCCTGAAATCGATCTCCTTTACTTGAGAATCGATTTTCCTAGAGATACTGAGTATCTGCTGGTGTTTCTTCAAATGATCTTCAAGTCTTCTCTTATAGTTTTCCTGTTGATGAATGAACGACCGAGATTAAGTCTCTAATCAACGGCTAAGATTAAAACAGATTTGATCCTCATCTCTTAGAAGCTTCTCACCCTTATCTTTATTAATACCCATTAATATTTATATGTTCCTAAGTTTAGACTTAGGAACCCATTAAAAATATTAATTATTTTAGTAACTCCTCATCCAGGTGGAATTTCTCAAAATGATTTTGGGGTCTTGGAGATCTCATGTGCCTTAGCCTCTCCTCCAAATTTCAAGGCTAGAGCACATCCGATGCTACCAAAAATGAACAGTGGGCAAGGGAGGCAGGGGGAGAGGCTAACTCTTTGTGGACCTAGTAGACCCTTGTGGACCTGAATGGGAAATATGATAAATGGGGCTGTAATGCGCTGAAGGGGAGTGATGTGTATGGTTTTGGGAAGTGAGACCATACAACCAAAATCAAGATTTCCCATGGGACTAGGATACAAGGCTAACCACCATGTCGGGCGAAGGAGACAAGAGCACAAACCTAGCCCACTCTTTCCGCCAAATCCCCCCACCAATCCATGCCCAAAAGTGTCCATGATAAGTAAACAAAATTACTCAACTATATCAATGAAAAGCCATACCTTCGGGGTTAGGAGGCCCCCTTCAAACATACGATAATAACAAATGGGCGAGGGACCACATGGCTGGATCAAGTGGTGGATATAGTGGCACATCGAGCTATCTGGTGGTTGTAGGTTGCTAACTGAGGACCATCTAGGAGAAAAAAATTCTCTTATGATACCACCTACGGATGTTGGGTAACATCTGGCTTCAACTGGGACATGAGCTTTTGGAAGAGTGCACTAACATACTCGAATGGGAGGTCATGAGAACACGAACATTCTCTTTGGACCGTAGATCTATTACCTGCACCTATCAAATATAAAGCACACGGGGCAACATGTTTTTGTGTTGTCTTATGATCACCCATGCGTAGTATTAGGCCATAAAACCAACAAGAAATAAAATCTATGCAATTTTAATCTAAATGCAGCGAATCTATTATGATAATATCATATGATGTTAGTTCTAATGAGAAAAATCAGTATGCAATGCATCCTACCTAACATGCATATCACATTGTACAAGCACTAAGTGCAATCATAGAGCCACTGCAACCAGGACATCACTAGATCAATATAAAAACATTTTGCCCAATGATTACTTATGTAGCAAATCCAAGAGCAAGGATAGGAACAATTATATGGAGGGTCACCAGGGTAGGAGGTTGGAAAATAGAATACCCACGCACAGAGGATCACGGGAGAAGAGGGAACAAAGGGATACAATCTATTTCACGAGATCCTCTCCTCTAATCAAAAGATAGAGATGTCAACAATCAGGTTCATAAACTTTTGATGGATGGCAACCTCAGGCATGTTACTTCCATCATGGTCCTTATCATTTGTGACATGCTTTTTGGCCACCATAGGGTCTGTTGTCGCACAGATTGTCCAGGAAGCGTGACAACGCTCAGACCAGGGGCTATCACCCTAATCCCCGATCTCTCCATTTAAGCAGTGTCCCTATATCAGGCTAAGGGGGGTAGACCCTATGGGAAAAAAGGAAGACCAATTGGGAACCAGCCGGTTTGGGAGACACAACAAGGCAATCAAATACTCGATTAAGGCTCAAGATTTATAATTTGATAAAAAATGATTAATACCAGTGCCTTATGGAGTCAATGAAAACCAAGTAATTAATTAGCTGCTGCTGCTTATGAAGTAATTTAATGATTGCTTGAAAATATTTACAAAATATCCAACATATAACGAGCATTATATAATCCAAGCAATGATTAATTTCACCAGATGCAAGATATTCAAAGGATGCACAGAGTTCCAACAATTAAATTTCAAAATGATCGAATACTTTAAATAACCACAAAACTTAAAAGCTAACCACCTAGAATTTAAAATGATTATGCTTGAAATTCCAAATCTAGGAAATTTATCATTTTCCAATAGTTAAACTCCAGATAAAAATTTAAGTTCATTCAACTATAGTAAAATGATGAATACTGATACCACAACAGAAAAAAGACATCAGAAGGAATTTCCAATTTAATTAGTCTTTTTTCAAAAAAAAAATTAACTTTTAAATATTTTTATTTTTTAATGATTTTTTATTTTATGATTAAAATCAAAATCATGAAATAAAAAACTAAATTCTAAACTAAGACCAAATCGAATCATCTCAAATGACCCTTGACACCCTATTTAAAGAAAAATTTCCCAACGGCTAGTTCGAGTGATCCACGTCAAAGTGATCTCGATTGTCAATGAGGATCAAAATCTCTTTTAATCTCATTTGTTGAAATTTTAAATGCATTTTAATATATTAAAAAATTAAAATTTTGCATTTATTTTCTCAAAACTTTGACTTATTATTATTTTATTATTTTATTTATTTTATTTTTTATTATTTTTATTGGACCCTCGAACTTAGCCTTTGGAAAAAATTACCTAGGACCTAGGACTTATGAGGGGTTTAATTATTTTTCTAACCCCCAAGACACTTTACATCATGATTTTTACATTTTTACATCTCAGGGGGAAAACCCATTTGACAAAGACCCTCATAGACTACCCAGTTCTGCGACACAAACATAATCTAGCAGATCCAGCAATTTGTAATAACCTAACCAAATAGTTAGGATTATTCCCAAATCACTTTTACATAGACTCGATTTAGCACACTAGGACTCCCCTAAGATTCTAATGACAAAATCCATTCTGGCTTTGGGGTTAGGCTGAAGGAAAACTCTGCCGATCATGGATTGGTGAGACAAAAAACCTTCCGGAATGTAGATCATCACTAGAAAATTAGGTTTACCTAGGCAATTACATACATGATACAGATCTGCTAAGATTATTTACAATTTACACATGCAGACTGGGTTTACAACATAACATGATCGGGCTGATGATGATAGTCGAATGGCATGGACACGTTGATTAGGTGCTATCCCTTTTGCTAAAAAAGGGCTGTACTGCTATGGGTAGTTGACACGTAGTGGTCAACAGGGTCATGATTAGTAGGAAAAGGAGACCGATTAGATGGAGAAACACAAGTAGGTTGCCCACAATGATCACACTTAGGAGTGATGGAGGATTCCTCATTGTTAGTGATAATGTAAGAAGGGTTGAGGAAAGGGTCCACACGGGACTCAACTACAACCCTAGGATTGCGAGGAAAGACAAGGGTCCTATCGATGTCATAGATAGGGTCCTCGTCGAAATGATTCCCATAGACCTCCCATTTTCCTTCTTTAATATGTAAGTAATCATTGATATCAATGTTTGAAGGGGCTATGGGATCACCTTCTCCAAAGTTTTCAAAGGGGAGATCATTAGAGATAATATCCTTGGAAAAGGTAGGGTTAACCCTAACTTCACTTTCTACAAACTCACCCTCCCTATCACACATGCTTTCAGAATTATCATCATCCCCATTTTTGTCATGTGGACCCAGGGAGGACCCTCTTTCCTGCCCATCATCTAGATTCCTAAGGTCATGATGATGCTCAATGAAGGTTTCCTCTTGAATGTTTAGTGCGGGGCATACTTGAAAATGTCTAAGAAAGCCTTCAAAGAATTCCTCAATAGATGAGATGCTCCTAGGTTCGTGATTATGCAACCATGAGTTATGACCATGGAGAGAGATC
Organism: Pinus tabuliformis; assembly: GCA_031772625.1. NCBI lineage: Eukaryota > Viridiplantae > Streptophyta > Pinopsida > Pinales > Pinaceae > Pinus > Pinus tabuliformis. The sequence continues at coordinate 534,625,595 of CM062817.1, read as the reverse complement.
ATGAACAATAGTATAAGGACATCCTGGTGGACCACTTTCTCCTTTGAAGCATGCACAATAAATATTTTTACATGATCAATTACAGAGAATGGATCACCATCAAACATAGGCACCCCACGTACCATTCTTCCTGTGACATGATTAGGGTGTCCAGGGATGCTAGCGATGTCCAAAGCAGGAAAATCATCAAAGGACATCCTATTGAGATATACATGTAAATTATGTAGGAGTCGCCAGGTTGAATTTAAAGATGCCTAGGGAAATGCTTGCTTCACTCTACAAGCATTGACCTTAAAGTTCATTGAAGAACTAGGGCTTTGTTCTTCCATTGCAGTCGCCAAAATGATATGTCAATAATGTCGTATGATGAACAAGACACACGTCTTGTGTCCTCGACAACGATGCCAAAAATGTTACTGCTCAAACTAGAAAGGGTCCTAGGAGGGGATCCTATAGAGAAACTACTAGGTCAAGAGGCATCAATGGAGCGATAGCCCAAAGTCACCTTAGTTAAGGCTCCTTGCTCTTTACAGACTTTTCACCGATGGAAGGAGTCCCGGTATGAGAGGAATCACAAGAATGGATGAATCAATGGTAAGATATGAGGTGATTCCTATAGCCTATTCACAAGAGAGGCTCAAATAGATTGCTTGCTTGAAAAGCAAGGTGTTAGGCTCTCTAGGAAGGGCTAAGGGGACACTTGAGGCTAGGTTTGGAGGGTATCCCTTGACAAGGGGCTTCTTGGCCTTAAGGATCCTTGTGAAGTAATGGATTCTATGTAATCCTTGTGGATTTTGAGTTGTAGAGTTGTGGAACCACAAAGAACCCAAGTGGACCCAGACTAGGTCAAGGGTATGGAGTTGATCAATCAAGGAGGGGCTTGACCTAATTAGGGAAGAGAATAGGATCAAAGGACTAATTTTCTTTTGAGATTTGAATGCAATGATCCTAGTGAGGACACTAACCCAAATCAACCTAGGGAAAGAGATGGTCTTATAGCTAGGGCTTGCTATATCTTGGGATTCCATCGTCAAATTGTGCTCAAACTTGGAGGACCCCTTGAGAAGACCCCACCATAGTTGTGGACCAATTTTCAAGGTGTTTGGATGGCTACAAAGGATTTCGCTTGATGCCCTAGGTGACCCTCTAGGGTTAGGCCTAGAATTGGGAAGAGTGAAGAAAAGAAAGATAAATTTGACCACCAAGAGGATGTGAGGATCAGTGCCTTGCTTAGGGGGCTTAATGGAGTCAAGATACACCTAGATCAAGGAATTTCGTGAGCTAAGGAGCCCTAATTAATCTTCGCTAGCCTATTCAAGGGCAACAACTAGGTAATTAGATATTTATACTTCAAATTTGCCAAATAGATGAAATTTCGAGGTCTTTCAACCTAAGAGGTGCCTCTAGGAACATTCACCCAATCCCTCAAAGAGCAACGCATTATTCAAGGTCCCGAAAGAATTTCACATTACATTAACCCATACAAAAATAATGATAACAATATACATGCATTTGACAAGTAAGATAACAAGAATAACATTAAAGGTTCACTTACATGAGAGAGAGAGTATATCCATTCATCAAGTTTGCATTAGAAAGAAGCTCCAAAGACAATAGCGAAAATCCAAACATCATAGCGCATCAAGAAATTCCAAAAAAATCATCCCAGCAAAAAGTGTGAATCTCTCAAGAGATACTAATCCAATCCAAGTGATGATGAGAGGAATGAATGAGCCTCTCATCAATTTATACAATCCATAAGGGAGTTCGAATAGCCTAATTGGCCTAATTGAGCCCCAAATAATAAAATAATGTACAACAATAACATTTCTTGGTGACAAGCCCATCAAGATAGCTCCAAAATAGAAAGATAAGCTCATCAAGAGGGCATCATAGTAAACATAATGAGTCGTTGGGCCCTTGAGAAGGCCTAGGGGAGTCCAAAGTGTGCCAATGTGTGAGAATAGGCTCCAAACATAGTGAATAAGGGGTTGGCCCCTTGATATCCAAGCAAGTCACACGTGGTGTCCCCAAATGGTTGTGGGGGCACAATGACATCCTCATGGGTCGCCTAGTGGATCGATAATGCCTGTAAACCATCTGCAAGGGCCACGATGATGACATAAGCCCTCCCTTTGTTTCCCACAGTGAGACACATCCTCATATGGACCTTGGAACCTCTGCCAAGTGTGTGGTATAAGTGTGGAGTCGACTGGGAATGGTGATCCAGGTGCATCATTCTCGTCCAAAAGGTAGAACACGAGCAATCACTGAATGGTGTTGGGGATCCATGAAGTGCTCCTGATATGGTGGAGGCCCATGGCTCTCTACGCTCACCCTACAGGTGCCAATGTGACCCTCTAGAGGGCTTAGACCCCATATAGGGAGACCAAACACCAAATGGAGACCTACTTGCGATCCTGCATAAGATCCAATGCATCCCCTTGTCTTCTAGTACAACCAATCATTAAGATAATCAAGTAAAAGAGTTTAAAAGTCGTGGAATCAAATGGTCACTCTATGGTGGCATGCCCTTCCATAGTGGGCTTTGGCATGTACAGGTGTCTCCAAGCTCAATAAAGGGGTTAACCAAGGACCCTATTAGGTGGTTTCAACCTTTAAAGGGGGTGACATGTCCATGGTACATCCATCAAGTGGTAGGTGGCATGTGATATAATGATGGAATGGAGTGGGGATCAGGGGAAGGCTCTAAGCCACATGCCATGGTACAAGGGTAGCTATAATAGGGGAAGCCCACACTTGGGTATATGAGTGTAGGAGGGAGCAATCGTGGTACATGAGTTACCCCGACCTTTGTTTTTCCACCCTTCTTCATATGCCTTTTGCCTTTGATTGATTTTTCTTCATAACTGCTCGGGGCTCCAGGGGATGAGAGCATGATGTGTAGGATACAACAGTAGATACCCCCTTTAAGGTGGGGCAGTTCATTACCAACCAGGGGTTGGTAAAATCATGGGTTACTAAATGTGGAGGGGGCTCATCTAGGGCCCATAGGAACCAGGGTGATGCCCATAGATAAGGGGTGGAGCTCATGTTTGGCTTTTGTGTGAAAATTCAAGAATCCCACCCAAATCACCTAATGCAACAACTGATTAAGCTTCTCCTATCTGCTAAATACTGAAACAAATTATTTACTGTTTCCTACAACAAATATTGAAGCTAACACACTGCAACATTCACTTAATTAATTAATTTGCTCAAAACAAGAACAAAACAAATAGAGAAAGATGCACAAGTGACAATATTTTTTTGGACAAATGTCCCTAGAAAAACAAAATGCGGGAAAACCGGTGCATCATCTCTGAGGGTTTTATATTATTAAGCAGTAGTTTCTGAATACAACTTTGGATGCCCTTTCGGCAATCCAGTTACAGAGAAAATAAACTGGCAGAAAAACTTAGTGAGATTATCTCACTCTACTCAACAATTTTGGGTGTTCTGGCAACTGAACCAATTGTCCTCGGCTATCTCTGCGCTGGCCCTGCGTAGGCCTTGCATCAACCTCAACGGGCTCTGCGTCAGCCCAACTGGGAAACGTCTGCCCTCTGGAGCAGGTTCCATTCATCCTGGCTCAGAAATGTCAGCTCCCTGGCAGATTTCAGATTTCTGCACTAGAAGACTGCGTTGCTTCTGCGTGAGCCCTTCTGGCTCTGCGTGGGCCCTTCTGGCCCAACGTCAACCCCTCCTGGGTCTGTGCTGCCTCCTCTTGGTGTCTCTCTGCCTCTCTGCTGCTGATCCTGGGTCCTGGAGAAGATACTCCAACCCAACTATCCCTGCCCCTCACTGCAAAAGCTCACTATCGAAAATCTCCCGGCAGCTGCTCTGCTTCAGAAAATCAATTCTCTGAACTCTCTCTGTGTGTTTTTCCAAGTGACCCTCAAGCCTCCTTAAATAATCTCCTCGTTGACATTCAACGACCCAGATTAGAAGCTAATCAATGGCTAAGATCATTTCTGCTTGATCCTCGTCTTCTTCTAGAAGTTACACCCACAATTTATATTAATATTCTTTAATTATTTTAATTTCCTAAGTTTAGACTTAGGGTCCTATTAAAAATCATAGTTTTAAAAACCGCTCAGAAAAACCGGTAACCGGTCAAACCGGCCGGTTAGCTAGCTGGCCGGTCCGAACCGGCCTAAAAACCCGGTCAGACCCTTCATTTGCCCGATTTTTGGCCCTAACCGGTGAAAACCGGCCGGTTTAGGACAAAACCGGCCGGTTTGTTACAAACCAGCCGGTTTTGTCCTAAACCGGCCGGTTTTAGGCACAACCACCATAAAGTTAAAAAAACATGTTTTTGACTGTGTTTGAGGGGTTTTGGGGGGGGACTAAGGGTGTTTCAACCCTAACAATGTTGGCAATTAATGGTAATGTTAAATTCTTAAAGTAAAAGTGACATTTCCTTTAATTTTCATTTTCATCCTTTTACTTAAATTTTTAACATTACCATGAAATGACTCAGGATGTTTGAGAGTGGTTTCGACCTCATTGGATTTCATATGGAGAAACTAGAATTTTAGATTTCACTCAAAATTCAGCAGACTTAATGGTTTTCAGGATTTCATGGTTTGGGGGTAAACAATAAATGCAATTAGAGCTCCAAATGATAAGAAAAACTCCTGATCTAGATCCCATTGTGTTGGACGATATTGATCCAACATCAGAATGGGTGGAGGAGACTGAAGAACCTGTGTTTGAGGCTGATTTTGATATCGACATGGCTTTGGCGGGGGATGAAGCAGATTATGTGGTGGCATCAGAACCAGGATCAATAGCGGCATCAAGGAAAGGCAAGGAACCAATGGAAGGCACTAGTCATGCAGGTCGACAAACTCGTGCTTCCATTAGGTCCACTTCTATTGTCATTGGTGGCATTGATACTGAGGTTGCAGATCTGGCTGAGGCATCCTCAGACTCTGAACCAGATGATGTCTATGTAGCTCCTGATGATGATCTTGTGTCTACTACTAGTAGTGGTAATGAACTTGATGATTGATCATGTGTATACTGTAGACTTGTAGTAGGCCAATGGCCTCATAACTTGCAGCAATGTTTTTGGACTTTATAGGCCATTTAGAGCCTCATTTGTTATGTATTTTGCTATTTTGTTAATGATATGTATTGCACTCGGTGCCATTTTGATGTATTCACCTTTACATGGTATATAAATGAGCAAACTTTGCATATTTTGTCTCTATTGGCTTGGAATCATGGTTTTACATCTTAAAAATAGTTTTGTTTCATTAAAAATTAATTATTTAATGTATTTTTTTAAAACCGGTTCGTTTAGACCAAACCAGTGCCGGTTAGACCGGTTCCGGTCGGTAAACCGGTTCATTAGGTGGACCGGTCCGGTCACCGGTTCCGGTTTTAAAAACATTGTTAAAAATAATTAATTATTTTAATGAAATTGTTTCTGGGTGTTTCCAAAACGCTTTCTGGGTTCTTTGGAAAACATGTGCCCAAGCATCTTTGCAAAATTTGAGACTTAGAGCACATCCGATGTTACCAGAAATGAACACTCCTTCTTAACGAGGAATGTGCTCTACTAATGTCTCCAACTGAAGTATCACACTGTTTCGTAACATCTCCCTTTGTGCTTCTGATGTCTGACACGCTGTCCACCAACCTCTGCGCAAATGCTACATCTGTATTGTTGCTGACCTTGCCACTGTCAACACTGCATCTGTACTACAACTCCCTCTGAATTTTTGCATCCGTGTTGTTGTTGGCACTACCACTGCCAACTCCCTTTGCACTACAACCTACTGCGGCTACTACATCAACAACAGAAAAACATCCCAAATTACTGAACTAACTGTGTTCAGTATGAAACCACGTGAATGCTGGAGCCTACTGCTGCTAGTCTCTGCACTAACCCTTCGAATCTACTGTGTTGCTGCTGACCTATGCCCTGTGCCATCTGCACTGCTGCCAACTCTGCTCTATGTTGCTCAGACTCTGGCGCTCCTAGCCACTGCAACTGTCTCTCCGACACTCCTCAGCACCATCCGACACTAGTCCATCCTACTACTTGTGATCTGGGCTCCCGTAGCAAGGAATTGATCCAAGAGGTGGGCTTCTCAAGGATCTTGCCCATTTGTAGCTCTTTCGAACTATAGCTCCAAATCAGCCCACCTCCCTCCTGGAGGTATCTCGTCTGTCATGGCGAACTCCTCCTCTTCAATCTTCGCGAGCGCAACCTTCGGATCGTGTCTCTCATCTTTGCCCCTCTCCCTGAGAGTACACTGTGTAGCGTAGTGACCCATCTCACCACACCTGAAACACTTGATCTTCGAGACGTCCTTCTTACGTCTTCGCTGCTCCTGCTGCCCCTTCGATGCAAGGGCTGCTTTATCCTCCTCCTCCTTAGGCTTCGACCCACCGCTGCTGCTTCCGTCAAACTTGCATTTGACCAAGGATACTCTGGACAAAGACTTGCCACTCATCTGAGACAGAATTGAGGGCCAATCTCACCAACTCTGAGTCTTGAGGTGTAGACCCCACAACATATAACTCATCAAGGGTCTCCTGAAGCTTTGTGAGGAATGTATCCACATGCTCCCCTTTTTGCATCTGCGCAGATCTCAACTTTTGTTCAAGGTACATCTTCCGCTGCTCGGAAGATCTCTGATATAACGTAGACAAAACGTCCCATATCTCCTTAGCAGTTCCTCTGCTAGCAATGTGACAGACCATATGATCCTTCACTCTGTCGAGGATCATTCTTTTCGCCTTTGCCATCTCAGCCTTGTATTTCTTCAACGGATCTGCATCTATAGGGACAACCACCACGCTGTTGACGTATGCCTTGAGGGCATGCTCATTTAGAAGGAACAACATTCTTGCCTTCCAATGACGTGGTTGGATGCCCCATCAAACCTGTCCTGATCCATTTGTTGATTTGTGGTACCATCTAATGTGCTCTAGCCATGAAAATTGGTGGAGAGGCTAAGGCACATAAGATCTCCAAGACCCAGAAATGGTTTGGGGAAATTCCACCCGGTTGGAGAGATATTAAAATAATTAATATTTTTAATGGGGTTCCTAAGTATAAACTTAGGAAAATTAAAATATTAATGGGTATTGATATAAAACTGGGTGAGAATGTTATAAATGACATGGATCAAGCCAAATCTAATCTTAGCTGTTGATTAGGGACTTAATCTCACCCGTTGAAGACTCAACAAGAAAAGCATAAGAGGAGACTTGAGCGTCAGTTGGAGATACACCAAAATGATCAGTTAGTTCGATTTTCTGGAGCGGGGTTTGCTGAGAGAATCGAACCAGTGATCTGTTGTAGCAAGGGGTAGTTCGGTACGAGGCCGAGAATACATAGCAGAGAGGAAAAGATAGTGTCGGAGAACCAACACAGAGACAACCTGGGCTGATGCAGAGGCAACTAGAGTTGACACAAAGGCTAGCAGAACTGACACAGGCTGATGGAGAGGTTAGCAGAGCTGACGCAGAGGGATGAGGAGCCGCGCTGGGTGATTTTTGTGGGGCAGACTGAGTGCTGGTAAGCTGACGTAGAGCCGAAGGAGGGTGATGTAGTTCCAGAAGGAAGTGGGGAGTAGCTTTCGCTTTCCAGCTAAGGAATAGTCACTGTGGGGCTCATCATTTGGTTGCTGATTAGCCGGAATATCTGTCTTTGAAGGGAGTTACTACTGTCGAGGGCATTCTCTATTGAATGAGCCATTTCTGGCACCCTAGTTGTATTCAGAAACTGCATAATAATAAAACCCTCATATCTGTTGCACCGGTTTTCCCGCATTGGGTTTTTTTGTGGACGATTGTCTAGAAATAACGATGTCCCTTGTGTGTTAGTCTCAATTATTTCAATGGTTGATCTATATATGAGTTAAGGCTGCATTTGTGTTTATTTCAGTATTTATATTAATAAATAACTTGTTAATGGAATGAACAAGTAGGAGAAATTAAACCAGATAATGTAGTAGGGATTTCTAACGTGTCACACTTAGAAATTTCAACACCCTCAAGCCACTGGTTGCCATTTCTGCCATAATAACTATCGAATGACCTCCTCTCTCCTCTGCGTAGCATTAGACTGGCTACAGACTTCCTGCTGGAGCTTGTAGATCCGCCTCTCTCCACTGTTGCTCAGTAAGTGAGAATTCAGACTCCTTGGCTGGAAGTCCTCTAAGGAGAAATTCCCTCAACCGTGCTCCTTCCTTCTCCTTTGATGTCTTTTTGCCCAACAAAACGACCTACAAAAAAGACTGCGTCCCACAAAAACTTGATTTGGAAGCCCTTCTCTCTGTTGACTCACTCGGAGAGAGACTGCCTGAAAATTTCAGCCCTCCGGCTAAAACTGCATAAACCCTCTGAGGGTTCGAACTGCTACCTCCTACAGCTTTTTTGAACTCCCTCTTCTGCTCAGCGCAGGATCTTTGGTATTGTTTTTTCTTGCTTCACCTGCAATGCTCTGATACCATGTGAAAATTCGAGAATCCCGCCTGAAACACCCCCTACAACAACTGATTAAACTTCTCCTTTTTGTTAAATACTAAAACAAATTATTTACTGTTTCCTACAACAAATATAGAAGCTAACACACTGCAACCTTCACTTAATTAATTAATTTGCCCAAAACAAGAACAAAACAAATAGAGAGAGAAAGATGCATAAGTGACAATTTTTTTTGGACAAATGTCCTAGGAAAAACCCAATGTGGGAAAACTAGTGTAGCAACTTTGAGGGTTTTATATTATCAAGCAGTAGTTTCTAAATACAACTCTGGATGCCCTTCCGACAATCCAGTTACAGAGAAAATAAACTGGCAGAAAAACTTAGTGAGATTACCTCACTCTACTCGGAAATTCCGGCTATTTTGACAGCGGAACCAATTGTCCCCGACTATCTCTACATTGGCCCTGCATTAGCCTCAAGAGGCTCTGCATCAGCCCAACTGGGAAACGTTTGCCCTCTGGAGCAGTTTCCAGCCTTCTTGGCTTAGAAATCTCAGCTCTCTGGCAGATTTCAGATTTCTGCACTGGAAGACCGCGCTGCTTTTGCGTGAGCCCTTTTGGCTCTAAGTTAGCTCGGCGTGGGCTCTTCTAGCCTAGCGTCAACCCCTCTTGGGTCTGTGCTGCCTCCTCCTGGTGTCTCTCTGCCTCTCTATTGCTGATCCTGGGTCCTGGAGAAGATACTCCAACCCAACTATCCCTGCCCCTCACTGCAAAAGCTCACTATCGAAAATCTCCCGACAACTGCTCTGCTTCAGAAAATCAATTCTTTGAACTCTCTCTGTGTGTTTTTCCAAGTGACCCTCAAGCCTCCTTAAATAATCTCCTCGTTGACATTCAACGGCCCAGATTAGAAGCTAATCAATGGCTAAGATCATTTCTGCTTGATCCTCATCTTCTTCTAGAAGTTACACCCACAATTTATATTAATACCCTTTAATTATTTTAATTTCTAAGTTTAGACTTAGAGTCCTATTAAAAATAATTAATTATTTTAATAAAATTGTTTCTGGGTGGAATTTCCCAAAACGCTTTTTGAGTTCTTTGGAAAACATGTGCCCAAGCGTCTTTGCAAAATTTGAGACTTAGAGCACATCCGATGCTACCATAAATTAACATTTTTCCCACGTGCTAAATATGTATGTTCCGACTATCTTTTGCATTTTATGGTACATTTCCTGTTGAGAGTGGCCAAAATATGCTTTTTCTTTTCTTTTTGACTGCATCAACCTTTGGGGCATCGTTCCAAGCCCAACCCAACGTGTGGGCAAGGGGGGTGGGAGGCAAACCCTTTGTGGATCCAGTAGACAAATGTGGACCCGATAGGGAAATATGATGAATGGGGTTGTAATGAGCAGAAGGGAGTGATGTGTATGGTGTTGGGAAGCAGTTCCACGCAACCAAAATTGGGATTTCCCATGTAGTGCCACTCCTAAAGCTAATAGCCAATAAAGGAGATCCCACGGGACTAGGAAACAAGGCTAACCACCAAATCGGCAGAGGAGACAAGAGTACAGACCTAGCTCACTCTTTCCTCTGAATCCACTCACCAGTCCATGCCAATTGTCCATGATAAGTAAACAACATTCCTCAACTATACCAATGAAAAGCCATACCTTCGGGGTTGGGAGGCCTACCTTCAAACATACGATCATAACAGAGGGGCTAGGGACCACATGGCTAGCTCAAGTGGTGGCACATCGAGCTATTTGGTGGCTATTGGCTATCGACTGAGGACCATCTAGGGTAATTTTTTTCTCCCTCATAGAAAGCCTAACATTTGATTTTTAGGGTTTGTAGGTAGTCTAGGGAAAATGGTAAATCTTGGTAAGGGTAGAATTGGATTTGAGACTCAAACCCAGGATTGATGTTTCAAAAGGAAATATCAAAAGATTTAGGGTTTGGATCTAAAAATCCTAGGAGTTCTCCCTCTCTAAGATCCCATGGAAACCCTAGAGTGACAAATCTATTTTCATGCACTTGTACTTGTATATTTTGCTTGGTTGTACTTGCTATCAAAGAATTGCAGGTAAAAGTAAGATGAGAAGGAGGAAGAAGCAAAGAAGCTATCGTGCTTGATGGTGACTCCTTGAAAATAATGAGCATGATGGAGGAAGGGAATTGAAAGGACCCTGAAGTAACTAATAAAGGACCTTTCTCGCTAGAATATATATCTTCTAATGATCAACATCAAGTACGACCTCCGAAAGCAAATAGAAACTTGGTAATTAGGTTCGATCCTTGGGCACTCTGATGTAGGAAGGGAAACTCTTGTGGAGATGGACCATGAAGATGTTGAGGATGAGAAAAAATGGCATGGTGAGGTAGCAATATGAAGATATCCTGAAGGTCTTGAAGGGAGATCACTTTTATGAGGAAGCTATGTGCAACTTGAAGATTGGGAAGGTTCAATAGAAAAGGCTTCATTAATAAAGACCAAGACTAATAGTCGTAAGTCTAGTGCATGCATCATGAATAGGGAGAATGATAACTTTGTTAGATTTGAGACTTATGTGAACCATATTGTAGATAGAAGTCTTTTGGATTAATCACATCATTAGGATTTGGTCGACATTTCGAACCAAATAATGTGGTTTATCTTCAGGACAAGATGAACCACATTAGTTGGTTCGAAACTCGACCAAATCCTAATGATGTGATTAATTTGAAAGACTTATATCTAGAATGATAACTTGTTAGGTTCTCCTTGTGTCAGGTACCTTGATGGATTAGGACTGATGTCCTAAGTCAAGTACATAGACATGGATAAGGAGAATGTTGGATTGGATAAGCATCTTGGACAAACATTCTTAGAGTCATGTAATGTGATGGATTAGGATGGAGATCCTAAGTCACATGGACTTGGATAAGAATGGTCTGATGGTAGGATTACTTTGGGTATCCTAGGTGGAGTATGTACCATGATGAGGCGATATGGTGTCCAATGGAATGCCTCCCAACATTGTGCTTTGATCTTGTGAGAGATAGAGTGTACCCGTTAAGGCCTTGGGTAATGTGACAATGCTGGCTATGATGAATGATGCTTATCAATCTGGTTCTCTTCTTATAAGAACTTTTCAAATGGAGTACTATCCTTGTACTAGTTGGACAATTATGAATACCTCCCTAGTTAAGAGGGAGTGTTGGAAATTGTAACTAGTTTTGGTCTTCATAATTGTCATTTGTGTCATGTCATAATGTATTGTCAAAAGAAAAGAAAAAGGAATTTTATTGTAAAAGAAATTGACTTATTAAAGCATGGATTTCATGCTTGGGTCATTGGTCAATAGGTCAAAGCACCCATTGAGTGCTCTAGGGATTTTATTTTGAGTAAAAGTCAAAGTCATGATGTGTAAGACCCTTTGGGCACATGTAATCAAGAAAAAAAATATTTTATGAAAAGAAGTGTCTAAGAGTCCACCAATGATCAGGTTGGCCTAGAAGAGGCCCTTCCAGTCCACAAGAAGCCTATATATATGAAGGAATTCGACCTCCATTAAACACACATCAAAGTGCATACATCTGATCTGATTTGAGGCAAGAAAAGAAGTGCAAAAGGCTTGAGAAAAAGGTAGGAAGTCCAACGAAGAAGTGGGAGGACGTCATTCACCTTGGATATGCTTTGTTGTGCAATTTTTCTATGATATTAGGGTTTCCACAGGACTGAATTGTGTAGAAGCTAGCAACAGACTTTGTTGGAAAAGCAGATCTCTTGGTTGGGTGGTTGGTGTGAAAATTCCTAGATCTAACAATCTCAGGAATCCTACTACAACCAGTTGAATCTACTTCAGCTAGATTGTAAATTACATTACAAACTTATTTCAAATTTCTTCTTGAAATATTGAAGCAAATTACTGAAGAAACCTACACCAAATTAAATATGATTTTGAAACATAGAAACTGAGCAAGGAAATACAAACACATTCACCGTTATTTTTGGACAAATGTCCCCAGAAAAACCCAATGCGAGAAAACCGGTGCAACAACTTTGAGGGTTTATTATTATTAAGTAGTAGAAAATTCTGAATACATCTCTAAATACCTCTCAGGTTATTCAGTTACAGAGAGAGAAATACTGGCAGAAATATTTGTGAGATTACCTCACACAATCACTAAGAAAATCCTGGTTGATCCAGAAACTGAATGAAGTGCCTTTGGCAGGCCCTACGCTACTCTGCGCAGTCCTCACGCAGTCTTTGCGTCAACCTCTCTAGGCTCTGGGTTACCCAGCCTGTTGATTGATTTGCTGCTCGGAGACTCTGTGCTCAACTTCCCGGTATCACACCCCGGCTCCCGACTTTTGAAACTGACTTTCCCCAGCAAAATCTTGGACTCTCTCTCACCCTTTGCGTTGCCTCTACGTGGCCCTACGTCAGCCTCTACATCTGGGCTATTGGATCACTCTTTGCCTCTCTCTGCTAATGATTCTTCAGCTGAGAAAATCTCTCTCTCTTCGGATGCTATTCCTGCCCCTCAATTGCAAGAAATCTCAATCAAAACTTCCTCCTCAGAACTTCTCACTTCAGAAATTCGATCTCTTGATCTCTTGGTGTATTTTCCAAATGACCCTCAAGCCCCTTCTTTATCTTCCTGTTGGATAACCAACGACCTAGATTAACTCCTAATCAAAGGCTCAGATCTTTTTGACTTGATCTCTGTCTTTATCTAGAAGTTACGCTCACAATTCGATTAATACTCATTAATATTTTAATTTTCCTAAGTTTAGACTTAGGAACTCCATTAAAAATATTAATTATTTTAATAAAATCATCTATGTGTGGAATTTCCCAAAACGGTTTCTGGGTTCTTTGGAATGCATGTGCCCAAGCCTCCCTGCAAAATTTGAGGCCTAGAGCACATCCGATGGTACCCCAAATCAACAGTTGGCCTAGTCTTGGTGTGTTGGTCTTGAGTCTATGGTCTTGGAAGTCTCATTTGAAGTTGATAAGAAGAGAAGTTCTTGTGGGTTTTCCCCTATTGGAGGGATTTTTCCTTGGCATGATGCCTACATCTTGTGTTCTTGTGATCTCTGTTTTTTTGGCATTTATTTGATGATAAAAGAATACACACATAATAAAGAGCATAATCACAAATAACTGTCATGTATGGAAAACACAATTTAATAAGCTTCCCTAACTTTTTTCCAATAGTGGCATACCCCTATATTTGGATTTTGTTCCATATGAGTGCTCCCCTAGCCATATTTATTAAAGCATTATGCATAAATTATATATGTTCTAAGATGAGATGTATTACTCTTTCCTTTAAGCCATCCACTTATATTGTTGGAAAATTGTGGAGCTTAGACACAAGATATACACAGAGCTACATGACATTGCTTCCTAGCACAAATTGGTTAGCAACATTTCCTTATTAATCTTATAATTTTGTTGTTACATGGATGTGAAAGTCAATAGTGGATGGAGAGACACATGTTCCTTATTGGTGATGGCACAACTCCCATCTAAGATTGCATATGACACCTTTCTGACCATAGAATCATGTTTTAGACAACAATCATAAGCAAGATTTAAGGGAATTTATGGTGATTGATGAGGAAGATTTCTAGTGGATATTCTTACGGAATATGTGGACTCTTTAGATGTTGAAGCTAAAGTGGACATGCTTGCCCACTTAGTTTATGTTAGGAGGGGGGAATTATTAATGTATCTTTTTATTGTTTAGTAATGCAATATGAGATGCATTTTGTTGATTTTTCATGGTTTTCTAGACTAATAATTACCAATGATCTATTCATTAATTTATCTTGTGTCACATTTATCATTAATCAAATATACATAAGAAATCTCAACTCTAAAACAACAATGATAGTGGGATCAAGAAGAGAGCCAAACACAAAAGGCAAAAATTTATCCTGGGAAAACCCTAACCAGTGGAAAACCCAACAACCTTTTCTTAGAGAAATTTGTCTATTTCAACAAGAGATACAATATGATCTTCCAGTCAAAAGTAAAGTCAAGCTAACCACAAACATACTCCGGTCAAACTTGGTCAACAAGAGACAAATTCGGCCTCTTGCACTTTCCTCAGAAATTTCGGTTTGCTGCCTCACAAATTGTCCTTCTTCATGCCTCAGATTTGTTCTCTTATTCTGCCTTGGTTTTGTCCTTCTGCTCCACCTCAGATTCTTCTGATTCTACCTCAAATAGTGATCCGAATTGGTGCCAATGGAGGAGGACGAATGGAGTATATATAGTGAATTAGAGTGCTCCAATGGGCATGTCCCTTGGGTTGGACCGACTTAAGAAGTTAGGGTTGACCTTACATTTTGGAGGCAAAATTCAAATTTTCTTTCTTTTGAAGCCGTCTTGAAACCAATATTATATGTCATTTCTTTTGCTTTGGAGGGTTAAAATAATTATGAAGACCAACCATATCTACAAAAATTCAACACTCCCTCTTAGCTAGGGAGGTATTCATAATGACTTTTCTAGATGTTCTCTTGTTGAATCAAAAAATTCTATCCCAAGAAAAGGTTGAATGAGCTCAAATATGTTGATGAGTCCATCCACTACATGTGGAAAGCATCCTGCATCAACATCATGCAAAGGGATCTAGTAACCCACTAGTCACATCTCCTTTGCAAAGGATCTAGTCAAACACAAGCCAAATACCCATTGGCAGGTCAGGCATCCCCTAACACAAGGCTAGTCCTTAGGTCACCAATCTACCAAGTTGCCACTTGGAGTCTTGTCAGGAACCCACCTGGCCCATGGTGAAACTCGAGACCCATTTACCATTCCCACATGTCATCAAGTGCTATTGAATGGTAAAAATACTTGCCCGATGCTATAAGGCACAAGCTCAACCCACTAGCCAAAACCCATGGCAATATGGTCAGATAACCCTTGACTAGGGGAGCAATCCGAGCCTTGATGCTACTGGTCCAATCCCCCCAACCATATTACATGGCTTCTCGGTCAATACCCATGACCTAAGGGAGATTATCCACCCCTTGATGTTATAACATCAACACTCCCTTCAACCAAGTGAAGCATTCTCAATGACTTCCAAGCTTGTCCCAGAAGTATGCCAACTTCATACAAGGACAACGACTTTGAGAGAATGTCAACAACCAACTTGACCAGAGACATACATAGGAGCTTCAATGCTCCTTTTTGTACCATGTGCTTTGACCTGTCATCATGGTCGTTTCCTACACTTGATCAAACAATTCTGCAAGTAGCTTCCGAAGCAACATTGCTTCACGACTTGCCAAACAAATTGCAATATACTCTGCTTCAATAGAGCTGTTAGCTTCCTACTCATCATAGCAGAATCCAAGTTGAATCATCATCCTGATGTACTTTTCTCGTCTCGAGCCCAATTTGAATCTATGAATCCTCGCAGCTGTAAGAGACATATCTATATCCAACTATAGTCTGTACCATGCCGGTACCTCAAACACATGTTGTGTCATATTCCTTGGCTCAACCATAAATTGACTAGCTTGAATCCATCATTACAACTGTTTTACGGTTCCTCAGAAGCTGAAACAAATCCTGCGGAGACAATCAACGTTGTTCCCTCTGCCACTCAGCTTTATCAGTTTGGATACCATGGGAATGGCCATGGACTTGTTGTTCATCATCCCAAATTTCTGAAGGATCATAACAATACACTTCATTTTGACCAAGGAAGATCTCATCCGACTTCTGCCACACTTCTAGTCCCAAGAAATAATGTATCCAACCAAGATCCTTCATCTCGAACTTAGAGATCAACTCTCTCTGTCATCGCTGATCCCTCTATCACAGAAACAAATCTTCCTACCACTGCTGCTCCCTCTGAGAAGTGAGTCCTTCCATTCTCATCAGAAATAAGATCAACCAAGATTTCTTAGATATCCATACCATGTCCAATGTTCATACAAAGCTTTCTCCAGTCTGCAAACATGAGATCCCCTCTCATGTAACTCAAAGTCCAGAGGTTTTTCCTTGCACACTTCTTTTTCTTGACAATTGGAGCAAATGTCACCTCATAGTCCTCTACCTTTTCCATTGAGAATTGTCGCTTTGTACTTCTTATGTTGCCATCTACCAAATGCTTGATTTTGTAAATCCACTTTGAAGTAATCAATGACTTTCCAGGGATCTCGGCACAATGACATCCTTCAAACTTGCTAGCCTACTCTCTTCCTTTGAACTAGGAGCTCTTTCGGTCATCAAGCACGATTCTAGATGTCAATACAATTTCTCCCACCACAGATCACTGATCTTGGGAGAATCTTCTTGCCACAAATTTTGCTTCATTCTTCCACTGCTTCCATCTACTGCCAGAGCCTTGGCAACGTTCATGATGCACCTGCAACCCTCACTAGGAGGTCATGGAAGAAATGATTATAACCCATCATAAGAAACAAAGACAAGAGGCTAACTAATAGTAAAACAATAATAATCAAGGAACAGAGATATATATTATAGAGTACTTTTCTTTGAGGGTTGTAGGGAATTGTCAACTCCCTATTGATCATTTCCTTGCAGAAATAAAATCTATCTGCAAACTCATCATCCTCATCCTCATCATCAACATGCTGCTTTCCTTTCCTTCCTTGCATGAGCTAGGGTTTCTTCTTTCAACGGAAACATTGGTCTAGGTCTAGCTCTAGGGTTTTATCCCCAAACCGTAGGGATTTCTAAATTATAACCTTCAAGACTTTTCCCGGGTTTACAAACCCAAAAAATACTAGCTCTTCCAAGAGGGAGGTCATCCTTTAGCACAAGTCTTATGACTTCGCTTGCTCTATGTGTGAGAGCTTTTCTACTCAGCTCCCTTTTTCTCTTAGCACCAACAACACCTCTCAGTCAATCCAATCATGACCTCAACAGACAATATTAGTAGTATATGCAATGCATCTTCTAGGGCCTGTACTCAGTCATACAAGATTTTCCACAGCAGTGCATTTGGCATCAATACTCTAGAAGCTTAGATCTTAGCAGCTTGAAAAACAACACTTTGTAATAGACTGCAACATCTCCAGGGGAAACCCAGGTTCATAAAAACTTCAATCACACTTCAGGTTGCCAAAATGTTCTTGGTACAGGTGTAAGGATTTGCACATAGTCCATCCTTCTTAGCAGATCTCATCTTGCCTTCATTAGTGACATTCTTGAATCTTCCTCAAGAATTTTTAAGGCTGCCCAAACAGACCCAAAAGAGAACCCTCGTTTAAGCTTAAAGTAGGCTCTGCTATACTGCTTACTAGAGCTTTATTCAGCCTTATACTTAATCTCCGCCCCTTCTCCATTGTAAGTTTATGAATGCCCTTGTTGCGTCAGATCATTACTATGCATGCTGTCCATACCAGATTATAAATGATCAATCATACCACAGAAATACAACCTATAACTGCTTCATAGAATTTTAGATTACAAGCTTAAGGTCATGGTATTCAAGCCTTCATCCTTCAGTACTCCAACATTGTTATTGCATTCAAATTTCCGAGGGCTTTTCATCATCAAAAGCTTCATTCATTCCAACTTCTTCATCAAGGCTTTCTTGGTTATCAAGAGAAGAATCAAGTGTCTCATCTTCATTTTGCATTGTGAGAATGGCCAAAGCTGAATTCCGGTAAGAATCATTAAACAGTTGTAGAATTTCCTTGAGTGTTGTTGAGGTCTCCCTTTTAGTTTGTAAATCCAGATTTCATAGTTTTCCTTGGAATGACCCAGGAGTCGAACACTATCCGAAAGTCATTGTAAACACCAAGGGTCTACTGTAAAGGCAACATCAAACTTCATTACTTTCAATGTCTCAAAAGAAGGTTCCATAGTGGAGGGATCTGATATTATCAAAGTGGAAGACGATGACACAGAGACCAATTTTCAAAAAGCAAGTTGCTTGCCTTGCTGGCCTCCCACATGCCT
This sequence comes from Pinus tabuliformis, assembly GCA_031772625.1. NCBI lineage: Eukaryota > Viridiplantae > Streptophyta > Pinopsida > Pinales > Pinaceae > Pinus > Pinus tabuliformis. The sequence goes on along the minus strand of CM062817.1, from coordinate 534,607,201 downwards.
GAGAAAACTCTCACACGTCCTGGTCATAAACCTGAGATTTTTCGGCTTCTCCTGTTGATATACTGAGGCCTTTCGGCCTTCCTGAGGTCAGCCCTGAGGCTTTTCGACCCTAAGCAACCAGACTGAGGCCTTTCGGCCCTTAACAGAATTTGACCCTAAGGCCTTTCAGCCCTCTGCAACCAGACGGAGGATTTTCAGCCTATTTCCAACAGACTTCTTCGGCCCTTTAAACAAAACTTCAGATGAGGGTTTTCTAAACCGACTTAGGGCTTCAATCTTCCTTCAAACTTGGTCTTTGTTCCATACTTCGGCCCTTTAAACAGAACTTCGGATGAGGGTTTTCTAAACCGACTTAGGGCTTCAATCTTCCTTCAAACTTGGTCTTTGTTCCATACTTGAACGCAAGCAGGACCTGGCTTTTACAGTATAGAAAAGCTTAGGCGGCTTTTCCTTCAACAAGTGTCTTGGCTTTCTCTTTAATGGCTGCTGTATAACCCATGCTCTGATACCATGTTGATTTTTCATGATTTTGTAGACTGATAATTACTTCCAATGGTTTCTTCATTAATTTATCTTGTGTCACATTCATCATTAAGAAATTATACATAGAAAATCTAAACTGTGAAACAACAATGACTATGGGATCAAGAAGAGACAGCCAAACATGAGACACAAAAAATTATCCTGGGAAAACCCTAACCAGGGAAAAACCCATCAACCTTTTCTTAGAGAGATTTGTCCAATTCAACAAGAAATACAATCTGATCTTCCAATCAAAAACAAAGTCAAACTGACCACAAACATACCTAGGTCAAACCTGGTCAACCAGAGACAAATTTGGCCTCCTGCACTTTCCTCAGAAATTTCTGTTTGCTGCCTCAGAAATTGCCCTTCTTCATTCCTCGGATTCGTCCACTTATTCTGCCTCAGATTTGTCGTCCTTCTGGTTTGCCTCAGATTCATTCTTATTTTGCCACAGATGGTGATCTGAATTGGTGCCAATGGAGGGCGATGATTGGAGTATATATAGTAAATTAGAGTGCCCAAATGGGCACATCCCTTGGGCTGGTTCGACTTAAGGAGTTAGGGCCGACCTTACATTTTGGAGGCAAAATCCAAAATTCAAAATTTAAAATTTGAATTTTCCTGCTTTTGAAGCCGTCTTGAAACCAATATTATATTTGTCATTTCTTTTGCTTTGGAGGGCTAAAATAATTATGAAGACTGACCGTAGCTACAAAAATTTAACACATTTTTCCACACATGCAAACAAAAAAAAGTGGTACTTGCAACATGACAATTTATTCCTTTCAATGGCTTTTTGTATTTGATAGTTGTACAAGATGACAATGTTTCATTCCATTTTCTTAATTTTTTTTTTCTTTCAACTTGGAGAGGCCTCAGCCAATCCCTTAAGGTATTAACCCGTGTTATGTATACTTGCACTATTTCATGGATATTATAAATTTGTTTCTTGAGTTCATCCTTTGTTTTCACTTATATTAATTCTCACAATCTTATGAATTAGCTATGATAAAATGAGTTTAAAGTAATATCCATTGGGACTTCTTTGGTCTAATATCCTATATTAAAGGTTATACGATTTCTAATTCTTTGCCTAGCAAATAAGGAAAAAACATTGACGTGCTTTTCTTAGATTGTTTTAACTTTTATTGCTATTTAATTAACTTGTCTGTATATATTTTATGTGAATTTATTGCTTTATCACAGTTATAGGGTGGTACTTAAGTTGGAACTTGGATTTGTTAAATGGACAGGATGTTGCACAACTTGTGCAGTGCGTGTGAAATCTGGAGTGCTACGCCAGCCTGAGGCTCTTGGCATTTCTCCAGAGCTCAAGTCTAAGGTTAGTTTACATTCTGCAATGTTGGCTTATGAGATATAAAATCTTATATTAGAGATAGGTTTCTTTAACTCATGCACAATGCAATAAAGGAGCAAGGGTCTGGTGTTAGTATGCAATACATGTCTTTTTTGAGTTGATGTATCCCTTCAGCTGAAGCACAACATGATAGAGGAACACTAGCTTTGGTGTTGTAAGAAATGCATGCCTTCTTAACCAACCATGGGTATGCAAATATCAAGTCTATGCAATTTCTGCATGATAGATGGTTTTGATTCCTTATGTAAAGCTATAATGGAGACCTTACTCCAAGGTCAATGCCATGTCTTCATTACTATGCCATCAAACATGGCTGCACACTCCATGTGGCCATGAGCATAGGGTGATTATGTTAGTACCTCGTAACACATTTCCAGAATAGTTGACAAATAGAATTGCTCCTATTGGGACGACTAATTCCTCCAATCTAACAAGATTTTAGATACCCCCTCCATGGTGAATTTTTGTAATGAAATGGTATATCATAAGCTATAAGCTGACCATTGGTTTAATAATATTTTTTAACAGCATATGCAGTTATGCACATCAAAATAAACGCGAGATATGCTGGAGAGAGTAATAAATGGCATATATTATTAATAGTGCTACAACAATATACCTTAGGCTTACCCTGAGGTGGGTTACCCATGTACTGCATACATGTACCACTCTCTCACATATCTTATCATAGAATAAATCAGTTACCATTGCAATACCATAATCTTATCATACATTAAATCGGTAATAATTGCAGTACCCTATGATGGTTAAGGTGTTCTAATCACCTAACCACTAATTGTGCAACAACACACCCAGATTTACTTTGAGGTAGACTACCTATGTATCGAACATATGTACTATTCTCTTCTTATCATACTCTACATTTACAGTGGCAGTATAAGATGGTTAAGATGGTCTAACCACCTAACTAACCTTACTACTAATTGGATCATCATTTTTACGTCACGGTATATTAAGATCATTGATCATCTTGAACCCATCGGTCCAGGTTTCTAATGAGATTACACCAAACCAACAATGATGGATTTTGAACAGGTTCCCACTGAAAGCAGCAATTGATGGGTTTTGAAATGGACTACCTTGTTGAATGGTGTTGTGATTGATACCAACATCGGTTCTTGAACGCTCTTAATATTTGTCTAGATTGCATTGATTGAAGATCCAATGGTCAAGAAGCCATAGGAAGCCCTAGATGCCCCTCAATTGTGAGAATTTTGGATGGAAAGGTCATTGTGTTTGGACTTAGGATCATCATCATCTAATTCTCCTTGTCATGCCAATTTTGATGGTAGGTGGCATGGCTCCTAATTCCTCATGGTTAAGGAGTTACGCCTCTTTCTAGATTAGAGCCCCATTCTTGGTCAAGAAGCCCCAAAAGGATATGTCACAAGCAATTTTTTTATTATTTAAGAAAATGGGCTTATTCGAATTACTGGTCAAAGTCACAAGCAAATATTTCTTATTATTCAAGAAAATTAATTTAAATGGGCTCAATGGTCAAGTGCAAGCTTAATCAATCTTGTTGACAAAGTTGGCCTCCAAATTAAGTGGTTTTTGGCTCCAAGTATTCAAAATTTTCAAATGAGGTCGGCTTCCCTCCAAGTCTGATTAGGTCAGCCTCCCTAATTGTGACCCTTCAATCCCTATAAAAGGAGGCTCAGATCCTCCACAAGAAACACATATTCATTGTCCAATCTTCTGAAATTCCTTCTGCGGCCTTGGGTAGTCTCGCAAAACCAAAGAGAAGGTCGATATTTATCTGTGTTCTGGATTAAGGCTTTCGTTGGGGTTCTATAATCAAGATTAGGCACAATGAGCCCTCTCTTGACTGAAATTTTTTGTGGTCTGAAGCATCAAATGTTGACCTAATGCAAGCTATCTCAGAAATCATCTGCAACCTTGAAGATCTGCGACTATTTTTGAAGGTTGTTTCTGTTTGCTCAGAATTTCTGAAGCTTCTCTGCCTTGTTATCTCTGAGTCTTTCGGTACAGATTGTTGGCATACATAAAGTTTGAAGCAGCGCATTTATGGAGCCTGTCTTATGAAGCTATCTTGTCCAAACCAGAGGCATTTAACTGAGCTTAATCTAGACTGGGGTGCAGATCACTGAGAAGCCAATTTGTTGTGTAATCACATTATCTTGTGGCAGTTCTGTGACATAAATATTCCGTTCCTAGATCAGTTCCGTAGCACATGATTTTGGCCTCCTGTTGATTTGGGGTAGCATTGGATGTGCTCTAGCCATGAAAATTGGTGGAGAGGCTAAAGCACATGAGATCTCCAAGACCCAGAAATGGTTTGGGGAAATTCCACTTGGTTAGAGAGATATTAAAATAATTAATATTTTTAATGGAGTTCCTAAGTCTAAACTTAGGAAAATTAAAATATTAATAGATATTAATATACAACTGGGTGAGAATGTTCTAAATGACATGGATCAAGCCAAATCTAATCTTAGCCATTGATTAGGGACTTAATCTCGGCCGTTGAAGACTCAACAGGAAAAGTATAAGAGGAGGCTTGAGGGTCAGTTGGAGACACACCAAGATTTATCAGTCAGTTCGATTTTCTGGAGCGGAGTTGCTGAGAAAATTCAAACAAGTGATCTGAGTTGTAGCGAGGGGCAGTGACTGCATAGCAGAGAGGCAGCGATAGTGTCGAAGAGTCATTGTAGTGACAAAGGAGGCTACACAGAGTTAGCAGAAACCACATAGAGGCTCAGAGAGACTGCGCAGAGGCTAGCAGGGCCTGCGTGGGTGACGCAGAAGGCCAGAGAGCCGACGCAGGGCAACAGAGGGTTAATGCAGAGGGTTTCAGAGGTGCGTAGAGGCCAGGGGGGCTGACGCAGAGCCTCAGAGAAGCATTGGAAGGGATTTCGTGGAGTAAACTTGTTGAATATCTGCTTCCGAAGAGAGGTATTACTGCCATATAGGTATCTCTGTTGGGTGAGCCAGTTTGGCACCCTAGTTGTACTCAAGAAAGCTGTGTAATAATAAAACCCTCAAAACCGCTGCACCGGTTTTCCCAAGTTGGGTTTTTCCAGGGATGATTGTCAAAAAATAACGGTGTCCCTTGTGTGTTTATCTGTTATTTCAGTTGATGATCTGTAGATGGTTGAGACTGTATTTGTGTTTATTTTCAATATTTATATGGCTAAATAACTTGTTAAGAAATAAACAGGTAGGTGAAATAAACCAGATAATACAAGAAGAATTTCTGACGTGTTAGACTTAGAAATTTCAACATGGTATTAGAGCGTTGCAGATCACAGGAGAGTTGAAGGCACCAGCTAAATCAGAAAATTTGCAGCAGAAACAACTGTCCCGAGAGACAAAAGTTGTTCCTAAGCAGAAAGTAGCAGAGGAGTGACACAGAGGGCCTGCGTCATCATTTCGAGCCAGGGAGAGGACTAGCGCAGAGGCAAAGGAAGGCAGAAGAGGCTCACGAAGAGCCACGTCATCCTACTCAGTCAGGTAGGCTTGAGGCAATTGGCCAGAGGAGTGATTCAACCTTGCGGGGATTCGCAGAGCTAAGAGGCTCAGTTTCTTCAGCTGCTGCAGCCTAGGGAGCTGTGCACAGATTGTGGATTGGGAAGTTGGTGGGGTGGTGTTGCTGTCAAAATAGAACAATACCTAACAGGATAGAAACAAGGTAGAGGGAGTTGCTGTCTTGAGGGATTTCTAGCCAAGAAATCTAGATCCAAGTTTTGCAGTTGCAAAGAGGATCGGAGAGGAGCAGTTCGACAGTTGGTAGGAGAGAACTACCAGGAGGGAAGTCGAGGCTTAGAGGGAGTCCAGTAGAAGAGTGGAGATGGCAATGAACGGATTGAGGGATCGACCAGGATCTTGTCTGTTCTAACTTCTGGATAAACATTGCATCAAGAGCTTCATCTTGATAACCGTGGCTATCACAGTTGACCCAGCTGATAATGAAAGGTATGAGGATGCAATGGCGAAGGCAAACTGCATAATCCTTGATGGGGTCAAGGATCATGTAATACTGCATATTGCTGAGAAGAACATGGCAAAGGAGATGTGAGATACCTTGACGACATTGTATCAAGGCACTTCCGTGCAGAGGAAGATGCTGTTAGAGAATCAACTGCGGACGTATGAGATGCAGAAGGGGGAGCAGATAGATTTGTACCTCAGTAGGTTGCAAGAGATTCGGGACCAACTTACTTCCACAGGGGCCACACCGGATCAGGAGTTCATGGTGAGAATCACCCTGAATGCAGTCTCCGAGGATTGGGAGACATTTGCCCAAAGCATTTTGGGCAGAGATGATTTTCCAGGATGGGAAGAGATGTGGGCAGCTCTTCTCCAAGAAGAGATCAGACAGTTGACCAAGGCGGGAAGTAGCAGCAAAGGAGGCCGAATCAAGAAAGGGGAGGAGGAGGATATGGCTCTGGCATCTGCGGGACAACAGGGGAAGAGGAAGAAGAAGGACATCTCCAAGGTGAAGGGCTTCCATTGTGGGGAGCTGGGTCATTATGCAACCTAGTGTCCCAGGAAGAAGAATAAGGGAGAGGCTTTTGACTCTGTTGTCACACATAATGTCTAGGCACCACGACAACGGCTCAGATCGGGGGCTGTCACCCTAATCTCCAATCTCTCCATTTAAGTTGTCTCCCTACAACAAACTAAGGGGGGTAGACCCTACGAAAATGGAATGAAGGAGAACTAGTTGGAAACCAGCCAGTTCGAGAGACACAGTGAAGCGACCAAGTACTTGATTTAGATTTAGCAAGATTTATAGGATTTGATTAGATTTTAAGCAATTAATGCTAGTGCCTTATGAAGTCAACTATCTTGCTAGGAAATTTAGGACCAAGTAATTGATTTGAAACTGCTTCTTGGATGAATGACTATCTTATATGAAGTGTAGATCCTAAAGCTAATATGAGATGCAAGAATCTTGGTTAATTTTAGTTAAATGCCTATCTAAGTTTTAACCCTTCGATCTTTCTATATTGGGCCTGATTTCGTAGCAATTGGCAGTAAGGTGAAGCACACTAAGGTGTGATTAATGATACCTCTCCTGAAAATCTAACATACTCGGTGCCTCCGGCGTTGCAGAGAGTTGTGGCTCTGACGACCGCAAGGTCACCGTTTTAAGTACTATTAAAAGCAGGCTTCTTAAACAAAGATGGATGGATACCTGTCTCTCTATCGACCAAGCTTATACTTGGAAGTAAATTTTATTTATGCAAAAATAACTTATATGCAAATGCACCAGATGATGACAAGAAGTTAGACCCGAGGATTAGAAACACTTGTGTCTCAAAAGCCCTTAATCACCAAAATAAATTGCTTGCTTTATTGGATGAAGACTTAAAAATAAACCCTTGAAAATATTACAATTAAACCACAAGCTTATTTCAAATCTTTTTTGATACAATTATAGCTCAAAGAGAACAAAAACTTCTTTGCAATCAATGTCAACAGATGCTCAAAAAATACTCAGTTTATGAAACAAAAGATATGCATTTTATCACAATTCCATGACAGAGTACTTAATTTTCAGAAATTAGTTTTTAGGACAGCAGTAAGAAAAACTTTATGACAACAACAATATGACAATGAAAACAGTAAGCTATCAATGATATCTTTATGCCAAAAATTTACTGAAAAGTTTCCAAACTTGCCCACATGAATTATAAAAAATTTTCAGCCTGTTATGATGTGATTTCCAGAATTATATCAGATCTGATATACTTATTACAACCATCAATTAAAAGTTAAAACATGAAATAAACCGAATGATGAATTCCCAACTCAAGAAATTAATTCCTTAATGTATTAGACAACTTAGGAACTGATTTTAGGCTAACCCACATGAAATTTTGCCACTCTTATATTTCGGACTTCAGAAACAGAATTATTCAGAGATAACAGTTACCCAAAATGTAGATCTAGGCCAAATTCTTGATACACATCAAACATAAATGACTTATTAATGTATTTAGCAATTTTTTTAGTTAATTTCAAACCACTTAGATGTGTTTTTTACCACTATTAGAAAGGTATATGACTGCTGTAGCAAACAGTGAGGAAAAAGATGGTTTAGAGATCAAACCCTTAGGCCCTAGGCCTTGAAGATCACTTGCCCAAGTTGCCAAAAAAAATTCAATACCTGAAACACAAATTTTTACCAAATTTTTTGCAAAAACCCACCAATGATCAGCTTCAGAAAATTAAATATTCAAATCAGAAATGGAGCAAGGGGAATCTAGGGCCAATGAGAGCTAGCATAGGGCCAATAGAACTAGTGTTGGGCTAGGAGAAGGCAGATTTGGGCTTAAGAGCCCCAAAACTTGAAACCCTTGTTCTGAAAAAATTATTTTGCTTCAGATCTTTAGATTTATTGCAAAATCTTTAATGGATGGCCCTGCAAAAATATTTGGGACAAGATATTGCCCTCCAGGACCTAGATCTGACTCAAAACCCCCAGATCTGCTTGAAAATATCTCAGATCTGAAGATTTACTTGGTTGATTTCCCAGATCTATTCCTGCAAACAATTTTTGAGCCCAAATCTTGCCCTCTAGGGTCTAGAATTGGCTTAGATCTGAAAATTTTCTTGACTGATTTCTCAGATCTATTCTTGCAAACAATCTGAAAAGAGAAAAACCCAATACCCAATATGTACAAAAATAGAGAAAATCCAAAAAACCCAAGTGTTAAAATTCAAAATTATGTTACAAAATTTTAGATCTACACAAATAAATAACAGATCTATACAAATAATTTACAGATTTATTAGATCTGAGGAGTATGAGTCCAACTTCGCTTCCAGATATGATAATCTAAGGGCCTTAATAGCCAGATCTATCACAATTTCCACAAAATATTTAAAAGATTTTGAAATTTTAGAGAGGTACTAGCCCAAAAACTCCCTGCAGAAAAAGATTATCGTTAGATAAATCCTGAGGCTTATATGAAGTAGGCTCTTTAGAAAATATGTGTTGAGAGTTGGTTGGTCCAACCGAAGACTATCTCTAAATGCTCAATGAGAATCTGAGAGATCTTCTGCAAACACTAGATCAACCATCAAATCAAGTAGAAAAATAGAACAACAATAAAATTATGAAGAAATAGAGATACCTGCTACTTCAATCAAAATTAAAAATGTTACCCTAGATCCAACAAACTGAATAAGATACCTGTATTCAGATTATTTTAAGAGAGCTATTGATTGATAGTTTTCACATAATATTAAGCATAAATTAAAACAATGTTACCATAAATTCATGAATAGGAACACTACAACACGTTGAAACTCCAAAGACTTTTGCATTAATTCAAAAAAATATACAAGAGAGCTTGAGAGCTTCGTACACGATTCAAAGATCGGATCAATTGACTGACAAATGACTTCCTATTTAAAGATAAATCCTTCATTGGCTAGTTCAAGTGATCCTTGTCAAAACAATCTCGACCGTTGATGAGGATCAAAATTTCTTTTAATCTCATCTGTCGAAATTTTAAATTCTTGAGGAAATTCGAATTTTTCAATTAAATGCATTTTAATTAATTCAAAAATTAAATTTTTGAATTAATTTCCTCAAAATTTTGATTTTGACTTAACCCCAGGGACCAAAGGCTTAAAATTTAGCAAAATAATTAATTTACCTTAGTCTCGGGACCTTTTAAAATTTGAATTTTAAGGACCGATGAATTTTGCCTTTGGAGAATTTAAATTTACTTAGGACCTAGAATTAATTAAATTTCTGGCTTAGGATTTTAATTAATTTTTTGGCCAGAAAATTTAATTAATTAACCTATGAGGGGATAAATTATTTTTTCCAACCCTCAAGACACTTTACATCATAATTTTCATATTTTTACATTAGAAGGGGGAAAACCCATTTGAAAAAGACCCTCACAGACTACCCATTTCTGCGACACGAATATAATCCAACAGATTAAGCAATTTGTAATAAAATAATCTAACCAAATAGTTAGGATTATTCCCAAATCACTTTTACATAGACTCGATTTATAACACTAGGACATGCCTAAGATCCCAGTGACAAAATCCATTTCGGCTTTGGGGTAAAGCTGAAGGAAAACCTTGCCGACCATTCGAGGATGGATCGGTGAGACAAAAAATCTCCCTAAATATAGATCATCACCAAAAAAATAGGTTTACCTAGGCAATTACATACATGACACGGATTTGCAGAGATTATTTACATTATACACATGGAGAATGGGTTTACATTGTAACATGATAATCACGCTAATGATAATAGCTGAAGGACATGGACACGTCGATCAGGCGCTATCCCTTTTGCGAAAAAACGGGGTGTATTGCTATGGGTCGTTAACACGTAGTAGTCAATAGAATCTAAGGCAGCTCCAGCTAAGGCGAAGAAAGAAGTCAAGACAGATGACGACTGTGCCATGAGTGCTCATACACCTCTAGAGAAGAGGTGGGGAGACATCGAGTTGTAGTCAGGGGGACTACAAAAGATGAGGGGCTGGATCCTTGAGGTACCCAAACTCTTGGATCATATCTGACTATGGGAGCCGCGAATGACAGTCGCAAGATGATGGATGTCGATAGAAGCAAGATGCGGATGGAGCGACAAGGTAGTGCTAGAGTGCAGTGGTCTATAGCAGCGCAGTGGAGGTTGTAGTAGTGAGAGTGGCATAAAGGTGGTTACAGGAGTGCAGAAGAGCACATAGGAGGTTGCAGTAGTGCGAAAAACACAAAGGTGTTTGCAGCACCGCAAAGGTTGCAGAGAAAACACTAGATAGCAGTAGAGGTAGCTTCAGCATCAGGAGGCTTCTAGGCTAACAATGATGTCAGTTCTTGGGTAGATCAGTTAATTACTTATCGGTAACTGAGTTGTAGTGCAACAGTTAGCAGTGGTAGTGCTATGGGCATCACAATGCAACATGATGAGAGAGAGTTGCAGTGTTGGGAGGAAGGACCAACAGCAGCATGGATGCAGAGGGAGCTGCAATACAGATGTAGCAGTGGCAATGGCAGAGCCATGGGCAATAGTACAGGAGGCAATAGTGTAGAGGATGTTGGGCAGCAGGCCAAGCATCAACACAGATACCGGTGCCGGATGATCAGGGTGATGTTCAGTGGTGGAGAATTACTAGAGCACATTCCTCGCTAAGAGGGAGTGTTGATTTGGGATAGCATCGGATGTGCTCTAGCCATGAAAATTGGTGGAGAGGCTAAAGCACATGAGATCCCCAAGACCCAGAAATGGTTCGGGGAAATTCTACCCGGTTAAAGAGATATTAAAATAATTAATATTTTTAATGGAGTTTCTAAGTCTAAACTTAGGAAAATTAAAATATTAATAGGTATTAATATAAAACTGGGTGAGAATGTTCTAAATGACACGGCTCAAGCAAATCTAATCTTAGTCGTTGATTAGGGACTTAATCTCGGCCGTTGGAGACTCAACAGGAAAAGTATAAGAGGAGGCTTGAGGGTCAGTTGGAGACACACTAAGATTGATCAATCAATTTGATTTTCTGGAGCAGGGTTACTGAGAAAATTCGAACAAGTGATTTGAGTTACAGTGAGGGGCAATGAGTGCATAGCAGAGAGGCAGAGATAGTGTCGGAGATCCAGTGCAGTGACAGAGGAGGCTACACATAGTTAGTAGAAGCCACGCAGAGGCATAAAGGGATTGCGCAGAGGCTAGCAGGGCCTGCGTGGGTGACGCAGAAGGCCAGAGAGCCAGTGCAAAGCAGCAGAGGGCTGATGCAAAGGGTTTCAGAGCTGCGTAGAGGCCAGGAGGGCTAACGCAGAGCCTCATAGAAGCATTGGAAGGAATTTCGTGGAGCAGACTTGCTGAATATCTGCTTTCGAAGAGAAGTATTACTACCAGATAGATATCTCTGTTGGGTGAGCTAGTTTGGCACCCTAGTTGTACTCAAGAAAGCTTCTTAATAATAAAACTCTCAGAACTGTTGCACTGATTTTCCCAAGTTGGGGTTTTCTGGGGACGATTGTCCAAAAATAACGGTGTCCCTTGTGTGTTTGTCTGTTATTTCAGTTGATGATCTGTAGATGGTTGAGACTGTATTTGTGTTTATTTTCAGTGTTTTAATGGTTGAATATCTTGTTAATAAATAAACAACTAGGTGAAATAAACCAGATAATACATGAAGAATTTCTAACATGTTAGACATAGAAATTTCAACACTTCTAAGTCACATTTGTCGTCTATCTCAAGATTATTTTCATGGCATCTCTATGCAAGAGTCTCGGCCTAGCACCTGTGATGTGTACATGCTATTTGCGGACTATGGTAAGGGTTTTGGTAGCCATATATCTCAGTGAAACACTCATGCTTTAAGGCTATTTGGACCCTTCTCTTCCGTACTCCTTTTGATGTCAAATCTTGCTCAGTATTGAGTCTTGAATGGTTACTCTTCTGAAGTTTCTATCTGAAGTATATTGTTCAGTCCATGAGGTAAGATTCTAGCCTTGATCTAAAGGTATTCTATAGTGACATTTTATTCTAGAGATCGAAGGCAGAGACACTATTGAAGTTCTAAAGCCAAAATCTGGGATTGTAAGTGAAGTCATCCTGTTGGTGTAATTTGCCAGCCACGTGGTACAAATTTCTTAGGATTTGATTTGGACTGGCAAATCTGAGACACTCATGGTTAAGGAGCAGCTGTAGCAAGGACACTAGTGACCTAGGCAAAGAGAAAACACCTCAAATTCATTGGTTAGAAAATCATCCTAAGAACAAAATATTGAAGGAGTTAGAGGCACATTCTTCCTGAGGTATGCTAGCAAAATTCCTCATTTGTTATGACCGGGTCCCTGTTGAATTGAACAATAGATTTCGTGACATTTTTCAAGGCATTATCTAAAGCAGAGGTAAAAGTTGTTGACATTATCAGACAAAGGTACATCTATACTATGTTTTGGTTTGAAAACTATGTTCTAAAGTTTAAAAGGTTGGCTATTCATATACATCAGAAGTATTCATCTACAGTGACAAGCTTGCATTGAAGATTGATAGTTGAAGTGGAGGCTATCATTGTTACATCATTCGTAGTTTTGGAGTCTAATCCTCATTATCTAAAGCACACACTAGCAGAAGGTTTTTGAGTCCACTGCAGCTGGCATCATTAAAAATATGCTTGAGAATTCGAGTTACAAGCTGCCACAAATACTGAATGATGATCACAACTGTTTGGAAGGAAGGACACTAATGTACAGGCTTAGAGCCTTAACTAAGTAAAGGGGGCATGATTGATATCAATGGATGTTGCATTAGGGTTTCTATCTGAAGATGCCAAGGTTTTATGTCCTAAGTAGAGTTGCTAAGTATGTATGTTGTTGACCATTGCTTGTGAAAATTGTTGTGGCCTAGGGTTTGTTATACATTATGAGCAGAGGTCACTTGAGCAGAGCTATTGTGGCAGAGCACTCGACAAAGTTTATGCTACTATTAGGATTTGACAACTTGATGAACAAAGAGCATTGTTGACAGCTCAATGTCATTGAAGAGTAGAGAGAAGACAAAGTTGTTGAGGTCTACTGAGCAGAGTGTTGGGTGTTACTACATTGTCGAGCTAGGATTTGGTATTGATGTTGAGCAGAAGCAAATTTGATTGTAACAATGGACGTGACAGATTTCAAGTTACTAGGGTTTGATCTTTTGAACAAAGAAGTTGTTATTGTTGTTAACGACTTTGTGCCAAGGTTGCAGATTGACAAAGTCAGTAGATTGTTTTGATATTATTTATTTTGATTTGAGCACAAGTGGATCTAGTCTGAAAATTATGAAACGTGGTCTGTTTGATTAGGGTGGTAGGCTGGTGCTAAGGCAGGTTGGAGCTTGTGAGGGTGTTGGAGCATCCTTCTAGTCAGAGCTGGTAAAATAGGGTGTTAAGGCAGGTTGGAGCTTTCGAGGGTGTTGAAGCATCCTTTTAGTCAGAGCTGGTAAACTAGGGTGTTGGAGTATCCTTCTAGTTGGAGCTGGTAAATTAGGGAGTTGCAGTTTGCTCTAGGTTGGAGCCTTTAAACTAGGGTGTTGGAGCATCCTTTCAGTTGGAGTTGATAAATTTGGAAGTTGGAGCTTCTCGTTGATGTAATCATTAAATATCTATTTTAAGAAGCATTCGGTGGTTTTTCTCTCGGAAGTGTTTCCACCTAAAAATCTCTAGTGTTCTGCCTTTGATGTTATGCATTGTTGAATGGCGTTGTTACCTCTTCATGTGATATAATGCTAAGGTACGTTTTAATCTAATGCTAATGATAATCAATGCTCTGTGAAGTTAAAATTAACTGATTATACTGAAACACTGATTTCCCCGCCTCTTAGTATTTCCAACATACCTCAAACCACATGGGAGACTTACTTCCCTTCATAAAGTTCCCACAACTTGATGTGGAATCAGGCTTGAACTACCTACAAGTCAGAGACATTGGACTAACCATAGTCTTTTCTTGTGCTATGGGTACATTCATTGCCTAATTCTTAGATCACTAATCTCAATGTTGAAAATTTTGAGTTGTCATCAGATTCCACAATAAATGTTGCACAATCCTTGTTAGATTTTACGCGAACCCTGTGAAAATTCCTGAATCTAACACTTCAGAAACCCCTACTACAATTACTGGTTTACAATCTTCTACTTGTTCTTTACATTAACAAGTTATTTAATTGCATAAACATCGAAGTAAACACTATTGCAGCCTTCACAAATATACAGATCATGCACTGAAATAAACTGAGACAATAACACAAGGGACACCGTTATTTTTGGACAATTGTCTCCAGAAAAACCCAATGCGGGAAAACTGGTGCAACAGATATGGGGATTTTATTATCAAGCAGATTTCGTGAATACAACTAGGGTGCCAGAAATGGCTCACCCAATGGAGAATATCCTCGGCAGTAGTACCTCTATTCAGAGACAAATATTCCAGCAAATCAGCAACCAGATGATCAAACCCCACAGTAACTTAGGCTATTCCTTATGCTGGACAACAAAAGCTGCTCCATGCACTGCTCAGGAACCGCGTCACTCCTCCAGGAGCTGTGTCACCCTATCTTGGCTAAGAATTTGCTGATCTGCTCCCAGTCTGCCCCACAGAGTCTCCCTAGCGTTGCCTCTGAATCCCTCTAGGACTTCTGCATTAGCCTCTATGGCTTCTGCGTCAGCCTCTACGGTCCTCTACGTCCTCTACATCAGCTCCTATGGCCTCTGCGTCAGCCCTTCTAGGGCCTGCGCTGTCTCTCCTGGGACTGCACTACCTCTCTGCTATGTATTCTTCGGCCTCCTGCCGAACTGCCCCTCACTGCAATTGATCACTTGCTCGATTTCCTCAACAAACCTCGCCCCAGAAAATTGAACTCACTGGTCTCTCTTAGTGTGTCTCCAACTGATCCTCAAGCCTCCTCTTATACTTTTCCTGTTGATGATTCAACAGCCGAGATTAAGTCCCTAATCAATGGCTAAGATTAGAACTGGCTTGATCCTCGTCACTTAGAATTTTCTCACCCATTTTATATTAATACACATTAATATTTTTATTTTCCTATGTTTAGACTTAGGGACCCATTAAAAATATTAATTATTTTAATATCTCTTTATCTGGGTGGAATTTCTCAGAACGATTTCTAGGTCTTGGAGATCTCATGTGCCTTAGCCTCTCCACCAAATTTCATGGCTAGAGCACATCCGATGCTACCCAAAATCAACACTCCCTCTTAGTGAGGAATGTGTTCTAGTAATGCCTCACCATAGAAGCATCACATTGATCCTCCACATCAGACCTCTGTGCTGATGCTTGGTCTGTTGCCCCACATCCACTGAACTGCTGCCCATGACACTGCCACTACCACTGCTACATCTGTATTGCAGCTCCCTCTCAAAATGCTGCCTCATGTTGCCCATAGCACTGCCACTGCTAACTGCTGCACTGCAACTCAGTTACCGAGAAGTAAGTAGTTGACTTCAACCAAACAATGACATCCTGGTCAGTCTGGAAGCCTCATGATGCTGAAGCCACCTTTGCTGCTATCTTGTGCTCCCTCTGCTGCCATTGCGCTGCTGCAACCTCTTCTGTGCACCTCTCGCACTGATGCAACCTCCACGGCACTACTATAGACTTCTGCACTCTAGCACTGCCTTGTTGCTCAATCACACCTTGCTCCACTCGACACTTGTCATCATGCTACTGTCATTAAAGGTTCCCGTAGTCAGATGTGATCCAAGAGTTTGGGTACCTCAAGGATCCTGCCCCACTTCTGTAGTGCTTTCGACTACAACTCTATATCTCCCCACCTCTTCTTTAGAGGCGTATGAGCACTCATGGCACAATCGTCATCAGTCTCAACATCCTTTTCCGCCTTTGCTGGAGAAGCCTTTGAGTCGGAAGCTTCTCCCTTGCCTTTCTTCCTGGGGCACTGAGATGCATAATGTCCCAGCTCCCCACAGTTGAAGCACTTGACCTTGGAGATGTCTTTCTTCTTCCTCTTCTAAACCCCCTGCTGTCCCGTTGATGCGAGAGCTGCAACCTCCTCCTCCTTGACTCGAACTCCCACTTGTCCCTGCCTTGGTCAATCTCTTGAGCTCTTCCTATCGAAGAGTTGCCCACATCTCCTCCCAACTAGGGAGGGTTGCTCTGCCCAAAATGCTTTGGACAAATGTCTCCCACTCCTTGGAGACTGCATTCAGGGCAGTCTTGACCATGAACCCTGGATCCAGTGTAGACCCCGCGGAAGTAAGCTAGTCACGAATCCCTTGCAACCTGAGAAGGAAGGGATTTATCTCCTCTCATTTCTGCATCTGATATGACCTCAGTTGATTCTCCAATAACATCTTCCGCTGCACGGAAGAGCCCTGGTATAAGGTGGTCAGGGTTTGCCACATCTCCCTTGCTGTGTTCTTCTCAGCAATATGTGGTATTACATGATCCTTGACCTTGTCTAGAATCTTGCATTTCGCCTTTGCCTAGGCCTCCTCATACTTCTCATTTGCATCAGGGTCAACTGGGACAGCTATTGTTCTCGAGGCAAAGTCCTTGATGCGATGTTTATTCAGGATTGCCAGGATCTTGGCCTTCCAGATGACAAAATTGGAAGCCTCGTCCAATCTGTCGTGATCCCTCAATCTGTTCACTGCCATCTCTGCTCCTCTTCTCTAGACTCCTTCTGAGTTCTGATTTCCCTCTCGAAAATCCTCCGACTAACTGTCGAATCACTCCTCTCCAATCCTCCTTTGCCGTTGCAACCCGGATCTAGATTTCTGGGCTAGAAATCTGTCGAGGTAGTGCTTCCCTCTAATTTGGTTCAGTCTCCTTAGACACTGTTATGCACTGACAGAAACAACGTCCCAGCAACTCCACAAATCAAAATCTGCACAACTTCCTTAGCCTCCGCAACTCGAAGAATTTGAGCTCTTCATGCTCTGCGCAATCTCTGCATGGGTTGAATCTGCTCTCCTTTGCCTTTGCGCTGGCCCTGATGGCTGATGCAGCTACTACGTGGGCTCCTCCCAGCTACTGCGTGTTGATTTGGAGTAGCATCGGATGTGCTCTAGCCATGAAAATTGGTGGAGAGGCTAAAGCACATGAGATCTCCAAGACCCAGAAATGGTTTGGGGAAATTTTGACCAGTGAAGGCGATATTAAAATAATTAATATTTTTAATGGGTTCCTAAGTCTAAACTTAGGAAATAAAAATATTAATGGGTATTAATATAAAACTGGGTTATAAGGTTCTAAATGACATGGATCAAGCCAAATCTAATCTTAGCCATTGATTAGAGATGTAATCTCGGTCGTTGAAGACTCAACATAAAAAGTATAAGAGGAGGCTTGAGGGTCAATTGGAGACACACTAAAGTGATTAGTAAGTTCAATTTTCTAGAGCGGGGTTTGCTAAAAGAAATCGAACCAGTGATCGGAGTTGAAGCGAGGGGCAATGAGTACAAGGCAGAGAGGCAGAGATAGTACCGGAAGTCCAATGTAGAGGCAGAGAGGCAGGCGTAGAGCCAGAGGAAGCCACGCAAAGGCTAGCAGTGACTACATAGAGGCCAAAAGGGCCTACGTGAGTGATGTAGAGGCTGTAGAAGTGATGCAGAGGGCCAGAGAGGTTGCGCAGAGCCTCAGAGGGTTGACGCAAAGGTTTTCAGGATGACGTAGAGGCCAGGAGGGCTAACGCAGTGCCTCAGAGAGGTGTTGGAGAGGGTTTTATGGAGCAGACTTTTAGAATATCTGCTTCCGAAGAGAGGTATTACTACTAGATTATTTTCTCTATCGGGTGAGCCAGTTTGGCACCCAGTGTACTCAAGAAAAGCTGCTTAATAATAAAACCCTCAGAACTGCTGCACTGGTTTTCCCAAGTTGGGTTTTTCTAGGGACGATTGTCCAAAAATAATGGTGTCCCTTGTGTGTTTGTCTATTTCTTTCAGTTGTTGATCTGTAGATGGTTGAGATTGTATTGTGTTTATTTCAGTATTTATATGGTTAAATGACTTGTTAGTAATTAAAAGTTAAAACAAGTAGGCGAAATAAACCAGAGAATACAAAAAAATTTCTAATGGGTAATACTTAGAAATTTCAACATGGTATTAGAGCATTGCAGACCATAGGAGAGCTGAAGGCACCAACTGAATCGGAGAATTTGTAGGAGAAATAGCTGTCCTGAGTGACAAAAGTTGTTCCGAGGCAGAAAACAGCAGAGAAGGGTTGACGCAGAGGGCCTGCGTCATCAGTTCGAGCCAGAGAAGGGGCCAACGCAGAAGCAGTGAGAGGCAGAAGAGGCTCACGAAGAGCCACGTCATCCTGCTCAACCAAGTAGGAGTGACGCAGTTGGCTAGTGGAGCGATTCAACCATTGTCGGGATTGCGCAGAGCCTAGAGGCTCAGTTCTTCAGTTGTTGGGGCATAGGAAGCTATGGGTAGATTGTGAAGTGTGACACTGGTGGGGTGCTGTTGCTGTTGAGACAGAACAGTACCTAACAGGACAAAACCAAGGTAAAAGGGAGTCACTACCTAGGTGGATTTCTAGCCAAGAAATCCAGATTAGTGTTGCAGGAGCAAAGGAGATCAAAGAGGTGCGATTCAACAGTTAGCAGGAGGATTTCCAGGAGGGAAATCGAGACTCAGAGGGAGTCGAAGAGAGAACTTCCAAGAGGGAAGTAGAGACTCAGAGGAGTCGAAAAGAAGAGCGGAGAGATGGTCATGGATGGACGGATGGATCAAGATAGGCTGGATAGGGCGTCCAACTTTGTCATCTAGAAGGCTAGGATCCTGTCTGTTATAGATAGACATCGCATGAAGGCCTTCGTCTTGAGAACCGTGGCTATCCCAGTCGACCCAGTTGATAATGAAAGGTATGAGGATGTGATGGCCAAGGCGAAATGCATAATCCTTGATGGGGTCAAAGATCATGTGGTTCAGCATATTGCCGACAAGAATACGGCAAAGGAAATGTGGGACACCTTGACGACATTGTATCAGGGCACTTCCGTGCAGAGGAAGATGCTACTGGAGAATCAACTGCAGTGATATCAGATGCAGAAGGGGGAGTAGGTAGATCACTTCCTTAGTAGGTTGAAGGAGATTTGAGACCAACTGACTTACATAGGGGCGATGCCGGATCAAGGGTTAATGGTGAGGACTACCCTGAATAGAGTCTCCAAGGAGTGGAAAACATTTGTCCAAAGAATTTTGGGCAGAGAACATCTTCCAGATTTGGAAGAACAGTGGGAAGCTCTTCGTCAAGAAAGAGGAGAAGAGGATGCAGCTCTGGCATCTGCGAGGTAGCAGGGGAAGACGAAGAAAACGGACCTATCCAAGATAAAGTGCTTCAACTGTGGGGAATTGGGCCATTATGCAAACCAGTGTCAAGGAAGAAGAATAAGGGAGAGGTGTCTGACTCCAAGGCAGTGCCAACGAAGGCGGAAAAGGAGGTAGAGGATGATGACAATTGTGCCATGAGTGCTCATGTACCTCTAGAGAAGAGGTGGGGAGACATCGAGCTGTAGTCAGAAGGACTACATGAGATGAGGGGCAGGGTCCTTGAGGTACCCAAACTCTTGGATCATATCCCGCTACGGGAGCTCCAAAGTGACAATCACAGGACGACGGATGTCGGTAGAAGCGGATGCGGATGGAGCGGCAGAGAGTGCTAGAGTGCAGTAGTCCTTGGCATCGCAGAAAGGGTTGCAGCAATGTGAGAGGCACAAAGGAGGTTGCAGCAATGCAGGAAGGCACAAAGGTGTTTGCAGCAGTGCGAGAGGCACAAAGATGTTGTCGCAACGCAGAGGTAGCTGAGGGAGCACGTGATAGCGACAGAGAGAGCTTCAACATCGGGAGGGTTTCTAGCCTAACAAAGATGTTAGTAGTTGGGTAGATCAATTACTTATTAGTAACTGAGTTGCAGTGCAGTAGTAGCAATGGTAGTGCTATGGGTAGCACGATGCAACATGATGAGAGAGAACTGCAGTGCAAATGCAGTGTTGGGAGGAAGGACCAACAGTAGCACAGATGCAGAGGAAGCTGCCGTACAGATGTAGCAGGGGCAGTGGTAGAGCCATGGGCAACAATACAAGATGCAACAATGCAGAGGATGTTAGGCAGGAAGGCCTAGTATTAGTACAGGTATTGGTGCCGTATAATCAATGTGATCCTCAGTGGTGGAGTATTACTAAAGCACATTCCTCACTAAGAGGGAGTGTTGATTTGGGGTAGCATCGGATGTGCTCAAGCCATGAATATTGGTGGAGAGGCTAAAGCACATGAGATCTCCAAGACTCAAAAGTGGTTTGGGGAAGTTCTGCCTGGTGAAGGAGATATTAAAATAATTAATATTTTTAATGGGTTCCTAAGCCTAAACTTAGGAAAATAAAAATATTAATGGGTATTAATATAAAACTAGGTTAGAATGTTTTAAATGATATGGATCAAGCCAAATCTAATCTTAGCCATTGATTAGAGATGTAATCTCGGTCGTTGAAGACTCGACAGAAAAAGTATAAGAGGAGGCTTGAGGGTCAGTTGGAGACACACTAGAGTGATCAGTCAGTGCGATTTTCTAGAGCGGGGTTTGTTTAGAGAAATCGAACCAGTGATCAAAGTTGCAGCGAGGGGCAGTGAGTACAAGGAAGAGAGGTAGAGATAGTGTTGGAAGATCAACGCAGAGGCAAAGAGGCAGATGCAGAGCTAGAGGAAGCTATGCAGAGGCCAGCAGTGACTCCGTAGATGCTGAGGTTGCAAAAGTGATGCAGAGGGCCAGAGAGGTTGCGCAAAGCCTCAGAGAGCTGACGCAGAGGGTCTTAGAGGGCTGACGCAGAGGGTTTCAGGCTGACGCAAAGGCTAGGAGCGCTGATGTAGTGCCTTGGAGAGGTGCTGGAGAGGGTTTCGTGGAGCGAACTTTCAGAATAGTTGCTTCTGAAGAGAGGTATTATTTCCAGATTATTTTCTTTGTCGGGTGAGCTAGTGTGGCACCCAGTGTACTCAAGGAAAGTTGTTTAATAATAAAACCCTTGGAAGTGCTGCACCGGTTTAACCAAGTTGGGTTGTTTTGGGGACGATTGTCCAAAAATAACGGTGTCCCTTTTGTGTTTGTTTATTTCTTTCAGCGGTTGATCTGTAGATGGTTGAGACTGTGTTGTGTTTATCTTAGTATTTATATGGTAAAATAACTTGTTAGTAATTAAAACAAGTAGGCGAAATAAACCAGAGAATACAGAAAAATTTCTAATAGGTAATACTTAGAAATTTCAACACTGCGTCTTCCTCTCTTGGCTCAGAATGTTGATGTAGGCACTGCGTGAGCCTCTGCGTCACACTCTCTGCGCTGCGTCACTTCTCCTCTTGCCTCTTCAGCTCTTGAACAACGCCATCTCTCGGGACAACTGCTTCTCTGCTGCAAATTCTCAGATTTCTCAATTGGTGTCTTTAGTCGTCTATGACCTGCAATTGCTCTGATACCATGTGAAAATTCTTGAATCTAACACATCAGAAACCCCTACTGCAATTACTGGTTTACAATCTCCTACTTGTTCTTTATATTAACAAGTTATTTAATTGCATAAACATCGAAGTAAACATTATTGCAGCGTTCACAAATGTACAGATCATGCACTAAAATAAACTGAGACATTAACACAAGGGACATCGTTATTTTTGGACAATCGTCCCGGAAAAACCCAATGCGGGAAAACTGGTGCAGTAGATATGAGGGTTTTATTATTAAGTAGATTTCATGAATACAACTACGGTGCCAGAAATGGCTCACCTAACAGAGAATATCCTCAGCAGTAGTACCTCTATTGGGAGACAAATATTTTGGCAAATCAGCAACTGGATGATCAAACCCCACAGTAACTCCGACTGTTACCTATGCTGGACAACAAAAGCTGCTCCAAACACTGCTTAGGAACTGTGTCACTCCTCCAGGAGCTGCGTCACCATATCTTGGCTCAGAATTTGCTGATATGCTCCTAGTCTGCCCCACAAAATCTCCCCAGCGCTGCCTCTAAATCCCTCTACGACTTCTGCGCCAGCCTCTATGGCTTCTACATCAACCTCTACGACCCCCTGTGTCCTCTGCGTCAACTTCTACGGCCTCTGCGTCAGCCCTTCTAGGGCCTGCGCTATCTCTCCCGGCATTGCACTGCCTCTCTATTATGTATTCTTTGGCCTCCTGCCGAACTGCCCCTCACTGCAACTAATCACTTGCTTGATTTCCTCAGCAAACCTGGCCCGAGAAAATCGAACTGACTGATCTCTCTTTGTGTGTCTCCAACTGACCCTCAAGCCTCCCCTTATACTTTTCCTGTTGACGATTAAACGGCCGAGATTAAGTCCCTAATCAACAACTAAGATTAGAACTGGCTTGATCCTCATCACTTAGAACTTTCTCGCCCATTTTATATTTTTTTTTTCTAGGTTAAGACTAAACTAAGTACCCACGGGGAATTGAACCAGTGACCTATCGCAAGGAGTGCCTTAACAGCGCACCCATTCACCGTCAATCCAAAGCCCCGTGGGCCTCGCCCATTTTATATTAATACACATTAATATTTTTATTTTCTTAAATTTAGACTTAGTGACCCATTAAAATTATTAATTATTTTAATATCTCTTTATCCGGGTGGAATTTCTCCAAACGTTTTCTGGGTCTTGGAGATCTCATGTGCCTTAGCCTCTCCACCAAATTTCATGGCTAGAGCACATCCAATGCTACCCAAAATCAACAAACCCAACACCTGACATTTAATTTCAAGCAATAAATTACTGAATAAACGCATAGCTAGATTTCTAACAAAAAATATTTATCAGAAGCAAAATTACTCAATCTTAATCACAACGAGACACAAATTTTTGCTCAACAAATTAGTTCATCATTAAAATGACTCAGAACCTACTTGGGCTCCCGTCGTAGTATAATGACCCCATTGAGGAATTACATATACAACAATAAACCTGGAGTTGTCCATTTGATCAAGCCCTAGATCTGTCTTTCGATCTTCCTCGATTGATTTGGATTTGTCTCCCTCGCTGCTCCTTGCACCTTCCTTAGACTCGGCACACTAGAGTATCACACTCCTCTTTCCGAACCTAGTGCTGCTATTGTGTCTTTGCCTTAACCCTTAGTCTCAATTTATAACTTTTCTGTAGGGATTTTCCCTATGCCACTATTATTTTTTTTGAGAGTGGAGATAAACTGAGAATAAAACCATAAGCAGATAAACATTGGGAACTCAGAAATATTAAGCACTTACATCAAACATCGATGAATTTCACTACATTACACATATCATCTATTTTACATGTTATTAACTATAGGCACAACGAAATCATATAAAAGAACATCATAAATAACATAGGTATTGTTCACCAATAGAGGAGATTCAGTGTTTACTTGTCGCTATTTGTACTCCCTTGCTGTTTTCCACCTCCAAGTGTGAATGTTGACGTGCTCGGATCGAATGTAGTGATCCATCGGTTGACCTCCCAGCCTACTCCATGGATACTCTCCTTCCCCACGGACCCCTGAGCTACAATGGGGTTGTACAATGGAGGAAGTGTGCTAGTTGATAGAGGTGAGCATTCCTTGGCTCAAGAGTCCCCTTTCTAAAGTCCTCTACCTCACCAAACTCAATGTTAAAAATTTGAAAGTTCTATGCAGAAATCTAAAAATTCTTTGCAGAATCTTGAAAGTTCTATGCACAAAACTGGATGTACTTTGCAGAAAACTGAATGTACTTTGCAAAAAACTAAATGGAACTGAATGTACTTTGCAGAAAACTAAATGTACTTTGTAGAAAACTGATTGTTCTATGTTGTTACAATTATTTAGAATGCAGATTTCTTCTTCAAAACTTTTCAGATCAACAATTGTAGATAAAACATAAACTTAAGGATCATATGAAAACAACCAAGCACAAATATAAAACACGGAGAGTTAGGTCTAATGACCAAGGCAAAACCTAAATGATTCTTCTTCTATTAGATTTCTTTAATTGTTCAGCAGAACACAGAGAGAGAGAATGAGAATGAATAAAATCACCAATGTCTAATCAACTTGCAGCTGAAGTGCTCTTGCTCTTTTCTTGAAAATCTCATTTTCTTGATCAGAGCTTGTCCTTCACACTTGCTCCAGATCTTCCCTTGCTTTTACTCTTCACTTGCTCTCACACTTCTCTTGCACACACTCAACACTAGCTCTCATTCTTCACAATGAACATGCTACATCAATTCTCACTTGTTCTTGCTTAAATAGATGAGAAATGAGAGGAGTTACAAAATAAATTCATGCCTTGAGCCAATAATAGGAAAATCGAATTCCATGAGGGAGGAGTTACTTGAGGAGAAGTGTAACTCATCCCAAAAATAGAGAGAGAGGTACACATGTCTTGAGGAGTTACAATTCGAATTGAATGAGGGAGTTATCAATGCATTTAGTGAGGGGAGTTACACTTTTTCCATACATTGAATTAGTGAGAGAGAATTACATTCTCTTATGTGTGGAGTTACTATTTTATTCCAAGAGAGAGGTTCAACTTGCCAAGTAAGAGATTCTCAATTTAATTTACTTATTTCATGAGAGAATCCGTTTTTATTAATCCATTTAAAGTGGATGAATTTAGACTATTTTATAAATAATAGTATCATAATAATAATAATACTAGTAAAGATAAAAATATTAATTCTTGACTTGTATAATCATGATTGATTTGATTCTAAAATGGATTCCATATGTTGAGATCATCCTTGATCATTTAGACATGACTTTTTATTTTTGGAAAATCACTTCCAAATTGAGATGTGACTTACTAATTTTGGAAAGTCATATTAGAATTGTTAGAAATGAAATTTTATTATGGGTGGTTCAAACAGAACTGAAATATATGATTTCTTCAAGGAGAAATTCATCCCTGAGATGCCAAATTTTAACGCTCCCTCTCAGCTAGGGAGGAATTTCTTTATGCATCAAAGATCTCAGCTTCCTCTGATCTCTTTCATTCATCTCAGCTCAACTCTGCTCTGTAACATCTATAACAATGAAGTCGTAATCTAAAGAAGAATCATCCACTTGACACAAATTTGGAAAGGAAATTATCATCACGTCACTTAAACAAGGATTACACTCAACCAATTATAATATAAAAAATTAGGTGATAGACCACAAACATCATATACATAAGACTCAAACAAGACACACAGAAAAGAATCAAACACAACCAAGTGTCAAGTGGTGGAACAATTACATCCTAGAAAAGTCACACAAACAAGTCTCACTACACCTATTGGCCAAATAGGTGGCTCTTCCTATGTCCCACGCTGTGGGTTGGATGCATATTGAGAGGCTTACTCTTGTGGCACACACTACACAAGAGGTCTTCTCATTCTCAGGAGCTTTCCGGCATCATTCCCTAATCCTGTGATATCTGACAGGGGGGAAAGGCAACTTAGTGTTCTCAATCATCTATGATCACTTCCCGGAAGGGTCATGTCCATAAGTCCAAGCTGCTCTCTAAAAACCAAGAACTTTCCTTTCAGTAAAGGCTTGGTAAGAATGTCAACTATTTGATCATTAGTGGAGATGTGATGAAGCCTCACTGCTCCTCTTTGCACCATATCTCGAATATAGCAATACTTGATTTGAATATGCTTGGACTTGTCATGAAACACATGATTTTCTGCAAGACGAATCCCGCTCTTATTGTCACAATATATAACTTTTGTGTTTGGAACTTGCTCAAATAGTTCTCCAAAAAGATTTCTCAGCCAAACTACCTCACAGCTAGCCATGCTAGCAGCAATGTACTCAACTTCAGCTATACTTAGTGCAATAAAATTTTGCTTTCTACTCATCCAAGAGATCATGGTAGATCCCAAGCTAAAGAAATACCCAGAAGTGCTCTTTTTATCAGTAGAGTTACCTTCCCAATCAACATCAATATATCCATGAAGTCTTACATTTTTAGCAGTATATTTCAATCCTAGATTTATAGTTCCATACAAGTATCTGATTACATGTTTTGCAGCAATCCAGTGGGCATGAAAGGGATCAATCATATGTTGATTTAAAGTGTTTACAACAAAGCATATGTCAGGCCGAGTGTTTACCAAAAACATCAAAGCAACAATGAGTTGTCTATACTCTGTGGCATTTGCCAGATTAGGTCCTATAGCTTTGCCACATAATTTCTTAAAGTTCATTTCCGTAGGAGTATTCATAGACTTACATTCTACCATAGCAAATATTTCAAGAAGCTTAACAACATATTTTACTTGAGAAAGATAAATTTCACCTGGTCTTTTCCAGACCTCTAGACCTAGAAAGTAATGCATCAAACCAAGGTCTTTTATTTCAAATTCAGAAGCTAACTCTCTCTTACACTGGAGGATAATAGGTTCTCCTTCTGTCAAAAATAAATCATCAACATACAATACCAAAATCAAAGGTATACCTTGGATTGTTTTCAAGTAGAGGTTTGGGTATGCAATGCTTCTTGTGAAACCAAACTTTATCAAGAGGTTATCAATGTGAGCATACTAAGCTCTTGGAGTTTGCTTCAACCCATATAAGGCTTTCTTCAATCTACATACATGAGTTTCTTTGTCGTGCTCTTCAAAGCCTTGTGGTTGTTCCATAAATAGCTCTTCCTTGAGGAAGCCATGCAAGAAAGCAATTTTCACATCCATTTGGTGAAGAGTCCATCCCTGGCTAGCCGCTAAGGCAACAACAAATCGAATAGGAGTATATTGAGCGACAGGTGCAAAAATCTAATCATAATCTATTCCCTCTTTCTGAGAGAAACCTCTAGCCACAAATTTAGCCTTATATTTTTCAATACTACCATTTGCACCATGTTTAATCATAAACAACCATTTGGAAATGACAAAAAATTTACCTTGAGGTATAGGAACCACTTCCCAGACAATATTATGAATTATGGACTCATATTTTTCAGTCATTGCATCTTTCCACACTTGAGCCTTCATAATGTCTCCAAAAGTGCATGGTTCAACTTGAATAATGTTGCTCATGGCTATAACATATCCTTGGAACCAACATGGTTTCTTGCTTTCTCTGAAGGTTTCTCTGGGAGCAACATGTTTATCATCATCTTGAAGCGTGTCATGAAGCCATAAAGGTCTCCTCTTAGCAGGAGTATCACATAGAGGAGAATCCAAAGGATCCATGGGTTATCAACAAGATCAATTTCAAGCGCAAGATTTTCTTGTATCTCAAATGCATCATCTTGACTATCAACATTAGTAGGAGGAAGAGGAGTATCTCTTGCCTTTCCAAGAGTTGCATCTTCATCAAATGTTACATCCTTGCTAAAATTTATATTTTTTTGTCCAGGTACACATATTTTGTAAGCTTTAGAATTTTCACAATAACCAACAAACATACCTTTCTTACCTGAAGCTTCAGCTTGTTCCTTTTTTCTTTTGGCACATGGAAGTATACAAGACAACCAAAGATTATCAAATGACTCACCTCAGGTCTTTTACTAGTGAAGACTTCTTCAAGAGTCTTATTGGTTAAGGCCTGATGAGGAGTTATGTTTTGCACATAAACAACGGTATTTGCAGCTTCTCCCCATAAAAACTTTGGTAGCTTTTGACCATGCAACATGGCTCTGACCGCTTCCATAATGATTCTATTCTTCCTCTCGGCGACACCATTTTGTTGTGGATTGTATGGCACAATGGTTTCTTTCTTTATTCCGACGTCTTTGCAAAGATCATTAAAATCATTGGAGGTGAACTCTCCCCCATTATCAGATCTGAAAGCTTTGATCAACTTTCCAGTTTGATTTTCAATCAGAGCCTTGAAATCTCTAAACATGTCAAATGCTTCCCCTTTCGTTTTCAAAAAGAATATCCATGTCTTGCGAGAAAAATTATCAACAAAAATAATGAAATAGAAGTAGCCAACAAGAGGAGTAATAAGCATAGGTTCACATAAATCATAATGTATGAGCTGAAGTACATGACTAGTTTTTGTTTTGCTTGAAGGGAATGGTCCCTTTCTATGCTTTCCACTTGCACATCCCGGGAAAAATCCTTCATGATCCATTCTGATCTCAGGCATTCCAGAAACAATCTTTCTTACATGAAGTAATGCTTTGTAGCGTAGGTGAGCAAATCTTCTGTGCCATAGCTCACACTGAAAATCGGTATCATGGACCAGTGCATGAATGGGTTTACCATTGACTTTGTAAATCCCTTCACATCTTGATCCAAGAGTAAAGGCTTCTTTCATACTAGAGTTCCAAGGACAGGTTAGAACCTTTCCATTAATAAAAGCAACTTTCATTCCTTTATCTTTTAGAGCAGATATGGATACAAAATTCTTTTTCAAACCAGGGACATGCAAAAATTCTTGCAGAAAAATAGATTTGCCATCATCTAACTAAGATGAAACTGAACCATAAACTTTAACTTGGTGAGTAGAAATATCTCCAAGGATAACATTTAAATTAGTCTCTCTCTCAACTAGATTAGAAAGTGCTTCTTTGTAACTAGTAAAATGTTTGGAAGCATCACTATCAACAAACCAACTATCAAATGAATCTGCAGAAGAAGAACTGGAAAGAGCAGAAAGAAGAAAATATTCTGATTGAGTTTCTATTGCATTATTTCTATATCTTGGATTTCTTGTTTTCTTAGGATGCCCTTTATTTTGATTTTCAAAAGAGTATTTTTTATAATCACATTTGTTTTTGAAACTAGGTGCTCTTCTTCTTTATTTACAGTCACGAACAAAGTGACCATGCTTTTGAATGTTAAAACATCTAACTTTTGACATGTCTAAATTCCCTTTATTTGATTTGAAAACAATTTTTTTTTATTACTTTTCTTCATCTTGTCATAGGCTGAAAATGCAGTAGGTTCTCCTTCTTTATGATGTGAAATTTTCCCTCTGGAGATCATTCTGGCCTCCCCTTGGATACACTTTCCCAAGAGCTCATCAAATGTGGGAATAGTGTTGATATTGATAATGGTGGTGATAAAAGTCTCCAAACATGACAAAGGCCTCCAAGCACAATCAACACCATTTATTTGTCGGGTACAACTTCACCAATTGTTGACAATTGTTTCTTTTTTTTGGTCATTCTTTAGAAGTATGCTTGAACCATCTCTCCTTTGTTCATCTTGATGTCTTTCAGTTGACTCTTCAAGGGAATAATCTGGTTCAAGTTACTAATTGCAAATATGCCAATTAGTTTGTCATACATTTCTTTAGCTTTCTTTAAACTAGAAACATGAGTAATGAGATGATCACTAAGAGAATCAATGATACTTTTTCTAGCTTTAATTTCATCATTTTTATGTTTGGATTTGACAGTAGCACTAGAATTCTTTGGTGGATTAGTTATTGTGCCTTCAACATAGTCCAGAACTTTGTGTTCTTCAAGAGTTAGCCTTACTTTCCATGGACCAAAGTTTGAAGCATCATTCAACTTCTCTTCTACGTTGAAGTAGGATGAAGTCATCTTGATCAAAAAATTTTGGCAGCGAGTGGGGTCTCCTTGGACTTTATTCACCAAGGCTCTGATACCATGCTAAAAATCCGAAAGTTTTATGCAAACATTTAAAAATTCTTTGCAGAAACTTGAAAGTTCTATGCACAAAATTGAATGTACTTTGCAAAAAACTGAATCAAACTGAATGTACTTTGTAGAAATCTTATTGTACTTTGCAGAAAACTAAATGGAACTGAATGTACTTTGCAAAAAGCTTAATGTACTTCGCAAAAAACTAAATGTACTTTGTAGAAAACTGAATGTTCTATATTGTTAAAATTACTTAGAATGCAGATTTCTTTTTCAAAACTTTTCAGATTAACAATTGTAGATAGAACACAAATTTAAGGATCATATGAAGACATCCAAACACAAATATAAGACAACGAGAGTTAGGTTCAATGATCAGGGCAAAACCGAGAAGGGGAAAACCCAAATGATTCTTTTTCTATTAGATTTATTCAATTATTCAGTAGAGTACAGAGAGAGGGAAACTGAGAATGAATAAAATGACCAATGTCTGATCAACTTGCAGTTGAAGTGTTTTTTCTCTTATTTTGATCAGATCTTGTCCTTCACACTTGCTCCAGCTCTTTCCTTGCTCATTACTCTTCACTTGCACACACTCAACATTAGCTCTCATTCTTCAATGAACATGCTACATCAACTCTCACTAGCTCGCTCTTAAATAGATGAGAAAGGAGAGGAGTTACAAAATGAATTCATGCCTTGAGCCAATAATAGGAGAATTGAATTCCATGAGGGAGGAGTTACTTGAGGAGAAGTGTAACTCATCACAAGAATAGAGAGAGGGGTACACATCTCTTGAGGAGTTACAATTCGAATTGAATGAGAGAGTTACAAGTGCATTTAATGAGGAGTTACACTTTTTCCATACATTGAATTAGTGAGGGAAAGTTACATTCTCTCAAGTGTGGAGTTACTATTTTATTCCAAGAGAGAGGTTCAACTTGCCAAGTAAGAGATTCTCAATTTAATTTACTTATTTCATGAGAGAATTCATTTTTATTAATTCATTAAAGGTGAATGAATTTAGACTATTTTATAAATAATAGTATCATAATAATAATAATAATACTAGTTGGGACATAAAAATTTAGCGCGTGGGCAAAATCTAAACATGAGCTCTACCCCTTATCATTATGGCCATCACCCTGGTTCCTAGGGCCCCTATATGAGCCCCCTGCATCATTGAAGAACCCATGATTGACCCAACCCTTGGTGGGCGATTCACTGCCCAACCTTAATGGGGTATTTACTACTTTATCATATGCATCATACTCTCATTCCCTAGAACCCCGAGCAGTTAAAAGAAAGAAAATCAATAAAAAGTAAAAGGCATGCGAAGAAGGGTGGAAAAACAAAGGTCAGGGTAACTCATGCACCACAATTTCTCCCTCTTACATCTATACACCCAATGCGTCGGCTTCCCTTATCATAGCTTTCCTTGTACCATGGCATGCGGCTTGGAGCTTTCCCTGTTGTCCCACTCCGTTCCACCATCATTTCACATGACACCTACCATTTGACGGATGTACCTTGGCACTGTTGCTCCCTTAGAGGCTGAAACTATGGTTGTTTATTAACCTCTCTCTTGAGCTTGGTGACACTTGTACCTTCTAAAGCCCATTTGGAAGGGCATGCCACTATGAAGTGTCAAATTTTGCCCCTGATTTGCAGGCTTATTTACTCAATTTCTGTAATAAATCATTGTACTAGAAGGTGAGGAGACACATTGGATCTTATATAGGATTGTAAGTGGATCTTCATCTTGGGTTTATCCTTCCTTATACGGGATCCAAGCCCTCCAGAGGGTTATGATGGAACTTGTAGGGTGAGCATTGAGAGCCATGGGCCTCCTCCACAACAAAGCATTAATTGCCATGCCATGGGCTTCTTCAGCACCACATATTTCTTGTTCGTGCCCCAGTCATATAGAGACGATGATGCACTTGGACCACATTGCCGAGTTGACCACATACTTGCACCAGACACTTGGCAATTGATCTAGGGCCCATATGGGGTTTTGTTTCACCTGAGGAGACATGAGAGGGCTTGTATCATCATTCTAGCCCTTATTGAAGGAGTATCGACTTGTTTGATCCAGTTGGAGACCCATGAGACCATTCTTTGTGCCCAACAACCACTTGAAGGCACTGTTACCCACCACTTTGTGGGCGATATCCCTAGGAGAATTTTTTCTCCATGATGAGCTTCAGCCGGTAGCCAACAACCCCTTGATGCCTCCCACTAGCTTCTTGTGCCATTTCTCTGCCACATGAGCCAGCCATGTGGTCCCTCACCCACCTGTATTGATTGTATGTTGAAGGTGGGCCTCCCGAATCTAAAGTTATGTCTTGTCATTTGGTAATTGAGTATTGGGTTTACCTATCATGGATACTTCTGGGTATGGATTAATGGGGGGATTTGGTGGAAAGAGTGGGCTTAGTTTGTGCTCCTGTCCCCTTGATCTCTTTTGGTTGTTACCCTTGGATCTTAGTCCCCTGGGATCTCCTTTATTGACCATTCGGTTCTAGGGTGGTACTACTTGGGAAACCACGACTTTGGGTGCGTGGTCCACTCCTTTACCCACACATATTACTCCCTTTCCACTAACCATAACCCCATTCATCTTTTCTCCCATTCAGGTCCACATTCCCATTTTGCGTCCACATAGGGCTAGCCTCTCTATTCCCTTGCCTCCACCTTGGGTCAGGCCTAGAATGATGTCCGGAAGGTTGAAGCGATTAAAAGAAAAAGTGAAAAGCATAATTGGCGACATTTAACAGGAAATTATACCACAAAATGTAAAAGATGGCCGGGACAAAAATAATTAGCATGTGGGCAAAAGCCATTACATGAGCTCTAACACAATCATTGGCCATCACCCTGGTTCCATAGGCCCTAAATGAGCCTCCTCTATCATTCAGGAACCCATGATTGTCCTAACCCCTTGAGGGCAATGAACCACTTTACGTTAAAGGGGGTAATCACAGTTATATCTTACATATCATGCTCTTGTCCTTTGAGCCCTGAGTAATTAATTAAAGAAATTCATAAAAGGAAAAAGGCATATAAAGAAGGGTGGAAAAATCAAAGCCGAGGCACCTCATGTACAATGATTGCTCCCTCCTACACACTACATACCTAGGTTTGGGCTTCCCCTTATCTAGCTACCCCTATGCACCACTATGTGGCCCAAGATTGCCCCTCTCATTCCCTATTCCATTCCACTTATTTGTCACTTTCTACCCCCATTAGAGGGATGTACCTTGAACATACTATCCCCTTTAA
Source organism: Pinus tabuliformis (assembly GCA_031772625.1). Lineage (NCBI taxonomy): Eukaryota > Viridiplantae > Streptophyta > Pinopsida > Pinales > Pinaceae > Pinus > Pinus tabuliformis. The sequence goes on along the minus strand of CM062817.1, from coordinate 534,573,956 downwards.
GCGCTGAAACCACCTAATAGGGTACTTGGCTAACCCCCCTTGAAGCTTGGAGACATTAGTACATGCCAAAGCCCACTATGGAGGGGAATGCCATTATGAAGTGCCCACGTTGTTATCCATGATTTGTAAGCTCTTTTACCCAATTATTTTAATGACTGGTTGTACTAGAAGCCTAGGGGACACATTGGATCTGATGCAGGATTACAGGTGGTTTCCATTTGGGTTTGGTCTCCCTACATGGAATCCTAACCCCCAGAGGTCTACATTGGCACATATAGGGTGTGCATAGAGAGCCATTGGCCTCCACAACAATAGACAACACTCCATGGATCTTCATGGATGCTTAGAGATTACTAGCGATCCGCTTTTGGGATTATGGTGATATGCTTGGTACATTATGCCCAACACACCGCCATAGGAGCTCGACACTCTTGGAAGGTGTTCCAGGACTGGTACGATGTCATGGCAGCATTCATTCCACCACTTGGACCCTTGCAGAGGATTTACACTCATCTCCGATTCATATGGAGACCCATGGGGTCATTTATGTGCCCTCAGACCCACTGGGAGCACCACAGGTCTACTACTTGGAGAATAAGGGGCCGCCCCTTTGTCCATCATATTCCGAGGAATTTATTCCTCAATATGACACTTTTGGATATTATTATGCCTTTGGAGGGCCCTACTACATGTACATATTATTATTTGGCCCCTTGTGAGGCTTATTTTTACACTTGTGAGCTAGTTAGGTGGGCTTGTCCCCAATAGGGGTTTTATTTTCACATTTTTTTATCATGAGGGGCTAATGGAGGCCCATAGGCTAATTCGAACACCTTAGGAGGCTATATAGTGATGTTAGATACACTCATTTGTATCATCACTTGACTTGGGATCTCTCTAATCGTAGAGAACTTCACTTTTTTTCCTTGGTGGATATTTTTTGGAGATGGATGAGTTTTGCCGTATGGATTTGGGCTATTTATCTTGTCTTGGAGCTTTGGCCCTTAAATGAAATGTTGGTTGGATATACTCTATAACGTTGTAAGAAAATTTTGATGTTATTATTCTTGTTGCTGCATATTACTAAAATTAGGGCTAGTTACTGCATGATTGAAATGTGGAATTGAGCATATTTTAGCTAATTTAATGTATGGGCCAATATTATATGAATGAAATTTCCTAGAGATTATTTGTCTCAAAATTGTTTTCTTTGAATTATAAATGCTTGAAGGTCACTTTTCTTTTCTTTCTCTCAACATTGGATGAAGTTGACTTTCTGGGCCCCCTTGATCAAGAAACCAAGTTCTTACTCATCATCATCCTCGAATCCATATCCCAAGTGAATTAGGCATTGATCCCTAAAAAGGGTGGTCACCCCCTTCACCTTTTTCACCTTTTATCACTTTCTCCCCATGTCTAGCCCTCAAAGGTCACCTAAGGCATCGATTTCCCTAGGAATTGACCCAAGGAAAAACTTCGATATCCTACAAGCTATTGTGTTGATGGTTCCCCTCCCTCTCCAAATTTGCAGTAATTCCAACGGTGGAATCTCTAGGAATCCCAAGCCCTAGCTCTAGGATCGAATTTTGCCTAGGCATCCCCAAGGATAGATCTCATAGGATCAATTCAACCTTTTGAACTATATATTCTTGTTTGGTCCTTTCCCTTCACCTTGTCCAGGATAGGAACATTATTGGTTGCTGCATTCGATCCCCAAAACTGGGCTAGGTCCACTTGGCTTTGTTGTCGCACAGATTGTCACGACAACGTTCAGACCGGGGGCTATCACCTTGATCCCCGATCTCTTCGTTTAAGCCGTCTCCCGCGGCTAAGGGGGGTAGACCCTATGGGATGAATGAAGACCAACTGTGGATCAGTTGGGTTGGGAGACAGAACAAGGCAATTTAGCACTTAGAAATTAATGTACCAGTGCCTTATGGAGTCAATGATTAAATGATTATTTATTAAATGTTGCAGAAGTATAAACCATGTAAAACAATCATTTATCATCAAATAACCCAAGCGATGTAAGATATCCAGTAAATTCACAATGCTTTAACGATGACCCAGCGATTAAACTTAAAGAAAAATTAAATGCTTTAAATGATCATAAAATTTAAATGCTCACTAGTTACCACTTTCATAGCTAACTTGAAATAAACTTTTAAGTGCATTTAACTATAGAAAAGTGGAACATAGATACCACGAAAGACAATTTTTTATTTTTTTATTTTTATATCTTTATAAAATTCTAAGTCAAAATAAAACAAAACCGAACTCATAAATAAAAATAAAATCTAATCTAAAGTAAAGTCTAATCTAAAATCCAAAATTTAATAAAACTAAGTAAAAGAAAACTAAAACAAAACAAATTCTTTATGCCCTTTTTTATTTTTAAATTTTATGATTTTTTTGATATTTTCTTTTAAAATCAAACTTAAACTAAACTAAACTATATTCAGACTATAAGCTAAAAAATTAAAACCTAAATAAAATTAAAATCAAATCTAAACTAAAAGATATTTTTATTGCCTTTATTATTATTATTTTTTTTATTATCTTTTTTTATAACTTTTGATCTATGAAATTATAATAAAAATAAAACTACTTAATCTATATACAAAATGAAAACCAAATTCTTTTTATTTTTAAAGCCATTTATGATTTTTATATCTTTTTATTTTTTATGATTTTTATATGAGATTTTTTTTTTTTTGAAATAAAACAAAATTAAACTTAAAACTAACAGCTAATCTAAAAAAGAAAATCGTTTTTTTTTTTAAAGCTTTTTCAAATTTTTTTAATATTTTTATATTTTTTAAAAATATATATATATATATATTTGAAGTTCAAAAAAAAAAACAAGATCTAAAAAAAAATTAAATCTAAATCTAAAACTAACACTTCATCATATATACAAAAAAGGGGAAAAATCTAAATTCTAGTAAAAGAATTTTTTTTTTTTTTTTTTTTTTCAATTTTTATAACTTTTATATTTTTATATTTTAAAATTTAAAATCAGAACAAAGCCTGAAGTTAAAAAAAAATAAAAAATAAAAATAAAAAGAAACTTTTTAACTTTTTATGGAATTTTTTATTTTTTTATTTGATTTGATTTTATGATTTATTTTAAAATCAAAATCAAAACAAAACTAAACTTAAAAAATACCTGAAGCAAAGAACTAAGTTAAAATCAAAACCAAAACAAAACTAAACTTAAAAAATACCTGAAACCCTAAGCTAAACTATGACCAAAATCCAAAAAGGAACTTTTTGATGCATTTTATATATTTTTTAAATGAAACAAGACTAAAAAGAAGAGTCAAATTTTAAACTAAATGAAACTTAGAATAAATATATATATATACCATTAAACTGAAATGTAAAATCTAATTCTAAACTAACACAACACATAATCGCATCAAACAAGAAAATAAAAAAAATTTAACACACATATCCTAAAATATATACACTAGTCTAAAAATCAAATGCGATCCAACTAGACTTACACTAAGTTTGAAATCAAAACATATAATAAAAAAAATCTATGTATTGCGTGTGCAGGTCTAGGCGGCGGACAGAACTTTGAGGGGGCTATGGATATGACGCTGGCAGCGTGGTTAATAAAATACGTTTTATTACCGTGTGCAGGTGATAGTGAATGCATCGGCTGAGGAGGGAGATGCGCAGTTTTTCCAGGACTGACTTGCGTGGAGAGGTTGAAAGAAAAACGCATATGCTTGCCGCGGATAGGGTGAAGGGAGGAGAAGATGCAGAAAAACGAGGCAGCGCTGGTATGGGGCAGCTATGAAGGAAGGTGAAATGACTGCACGCAGAGAGCAGGCTTATGGACAGCAAGGGTAATTGAAATGAATATGCAGGTCTGAGGTGGTGAGGGTTGAGAATTTGACAGCCTGAAGCGTGGAAATATCGCAGGTAGCGTGAGGGGCTTGGATAACTGCAAGCAGAGGTGGGATGTAGCTGAATGAATGGGAGCCGCGAGGTAATAAAGGCACAATGGAAACTGCGCAAGGAAGGGGCAGCATTGCAGGGTCTGCGTGGCAGGGATGGCTGCGTAACAAAACGCTGGTGAAGTGAGCTGCTGCGTGATGAATCCTTGAATGACAACGTTTTTTTTTTTTTTTGCAGGATTTGAAAATGGATTTGCGTGTATAGAAGGGATTGGCAGCGTGGAGAGGGTGATGTGATGCAACGTAGGCAGGCAGCGATGAGGATGGAAGGTTTGAACAGTGCACACATGAAACAAAATTTTGAAATCCTTCTGCAAAAAAAAAAAAAATACCCTCTAGGCAGCAGCAGAAAACCCTTGAAATTTCCTTACAAAATTGTAAAAAATTTTAAATCAATCCGCCTCAGATTGCTCGATGGAAAACCCTTGAAAATTTTTCAAAAAATCTATACCTGCAACCTGCAAAAACCGAACACCCAGAAGTAAAATGTGAAAGAAACAAAACTGAAAACCCTAAAACCAGCTAAAAATTCACAATATTTACAGATTTTCGACTCTCAAGCAGCTAGATTTGTCAATAATCCACATAAATATTTTCAGAATTTTAAACTTAATGTGAGATACTTCAAAAAACCCTTCTTGCATTCACAAAAAAAATTCAAATAATAAGCCCATAATTAAAACTGGCTGGGCTCTTTCAGAAAACGCATTCCGAGAGTTGGCTGGTTTTGCTGAGAACTTCCGCTAACGCCCGGTTAATTCAAAACTAAGATTTCCTACACAGCTTAAAATCAACCATTAACATAGAGGGAGAAAACAATAGTGAAATCCAGATCAAATGGAGATACCTGCCATTATATTTCAGAATCTAAACTATCATTCATACCCCAGAGATCAGACAAGATACCTGTGCCTAAATCAATCTTCATCAAGCTATTATCAATGGCTGGAAATAAAATTATGCAGAAAAATAAATCATCTTACAGCACTTCTAGAAGAGTAACACCAGAAAGATTTTTAACTCCAAAGTCTTTCTTTATTGCACAAAAAATGACTACAAGAGAGCTTTCTGTAGCACCAGACTCTCAGATCCCATCTGATCTCAAACGACCCCTAGCACCCTATTTAAAGGAAAAATTCCCAACGGCTAGTTCGAGTGATCCATGTCAAACTAATCTTGACCGTCGATGAGGATCAAGATTTCTTTTAATCTCATTCGTCGAATTTTTAAATGCATTTTAATATATTAAACAATTAAAATTCTGCATTTATTTACTCAAAAATTTGACTTATTATTATTTTATTTTATTTTTCAAATTTTTATTTATTTTTTAAATTTTATTTTATTTTATTTTTTATTTTTTTAATTTATTATTTTATTTTTTAGTTATTTTTAATTTTTAAATTTTTTAAATTTTATTTTTTTATTATTTATATCTTTTATTTTTTATTTTTGGATCCTCGAACTTAGCCTTTGGAAAAATCACCTAGGACCTAGGACTTAGGACTTATGAGGGGATTAAAACATTTTCTAACCCTCAAGACACTTTACATCATGACTTTTACAATTTTACATCTCAAGGGGGAAAACCCATTTGACATAGACCCTCATAGACCACCTAGTTCTGCGACACAACTATAATCTAGCAGATCAAGCAATTTGTAATAACCTAACCAAATAGTTAGAGTTATTTCCAAATTAATTTTACATAGATTCGACCAAGTACACTAGGAGTCCCTTAGATTCTAATGACAAAATCCATTCCGGCTTTGGGGTTAGGCTGAAGGAAAACTCTGTCGATCATGGATCGGTGAGACAAAAAACCTTCCAGAACGTAGATTATCACTAGAAAATTAGGTTTGCCTAGGCAATTTACATACATGACTCAGATCTGCTAAGATCATTTACAATTTACACATGCAAACTGGGTTTACATCATAACATGATCAGGTCGACGATGATTGCTGAATGGCACAGACATGTTGATCAAGCGCTATCCCTTTTGCGAAGAAAAGGGGGTGTATTGCTATGGGTAGTTGACACATAGTGGTCAACGTTTGGCTTTACTTGGGGACACGTTGCTGCACTGTAGAAATGTGAGAATCCAGAATAGAGGATGCCCCATGGCATCAGATGTGTTCAATGTAGTGTATACTGAGCATTTACCTGCTTTCAGGCAAATCTGTCGATTGCTTGTCGGATGTGCCATGTCCAATTCTGCATATGGTAGGACTTTTTCTTATCTGAAAATCAAGCTGCTCGCGGCCGTCTGATGCATCAAATCTTTTTCTCATTTTCCTTTTCTTGCGCTTTTTCTTCGTGGCAGGTTGTATCACTGGTGACGTGGAACTTGTTGCTTCAAAGCTCTCAGATAAAGTATGTAAGATATGCGTGACATGTCTTTCTTCATTCTGCATCTGCTCTGCCAAGGATGATGGATCAATCTCACAAGTGCCATGAGTTATAACTTGATCTTCAATGACTAGTGGATTAACCGTGTGAGCATCAATCTGATTATTAATTTCCCTTTTATCCAGGTCACCTTCAATTATCCACTTTTCAATGGAACAAAGGACTTCATAATATGATGGAGCTTGCTGTAACAGATGAGGAGGCTCCTGATCTATTGACGTTCCCTGGTTTCTTTCATCCTCTGACAGTTGTTGAAATTTTTGAACTTGTATTTTAATGGCATCTATCTGACTAGAGTGTTCAACCTTTATAACACTGATTTCCCTGGCATGGTCTTCTTCCATGGTCAATAACTTATTCTGAAGACATATCTAATTAGCTTCCATATCTTTTATTACTTTATCGTCCTTTTCCTTTATGGTCATCAAGCAATGCTGCATAGAGTTTATCTCTTTCTTATGATTTGCTTGCATGGTCGTCATATTTTCCTCTAAGCCTGATAACTTGCTTTGCATAAAACTAATTTCTGTGTCATGATTAGTTTTCATGGCTTCAATTTCCTTAGCATGCTGATTTTGCATGTTGGTTATGTAATCAGAGTGTTTAATTTTCATGATCTCCATCTCCTTATTACGTTTTTCCAGGTGGGTGCATAAAGTTCTCACATCATTGGCGTAATTAGTTTGATTGATCTCCATATTTTTTACCAGCCGCATTAGTTCTTGTATAATTTGCTTTTGATTTTCCTTTTCATTGTCGACACTGATTTTACAATTTGTCCCTGCTTTTACACTATCATGAATTTGATCTGCAATGGTACAGGTGGATGGCACATTCTGATATGAAGAATTGTCTTGAAATCTGTTAGGATATTCCGACACATAGGAAATAGTTAAGTATAACTTGGTCTAGTATAGAGTTGGGTAAAGTGTGTTTCTTTACTATGTACATTTTGTAACTTACAATCCAACAGTCACGATATGTAGTGATCCGACGGTTCATTCTCTCCTCGGTATTACCGACACTTGATCCGTGGCTTAACATCCGATTGGTCCATGATCTCTATTTAAAAAGCATGGAGGGTCATTTGTAGGTTAACTGTTCATGAGAGAAGCTTATGTAAAATTTCATTCTTTTATTAATAAATTGCCTGAAGTGGCCGCGTTGGCTCAGGCCGTGCACTGTTTCCCTCTTTGAGGGTTTTAACCACGTCAAAAATATTGGTGTATTGATCTGTGATCTGTTTGTGAGTGGTGTCCTTTGGTGTTCTGTCTGAGGAACTTACCCTGTAAATTCCTACATGGTATCAAAGCTATTTGAGGGCCGCGTCCATTGGTGATCCAAATCTGAAGCCGGTAGAACTGCATCCGACTGTCGTTTCCTAGATCTATTGTTTCTGACTACTTTCGGGCCGAGAGGACTGCTCTATTGTGTTAGGAGCATATGTTCCAGTGAGGAACCCCTTTCGTTTCACGCAAAAAGGTTTCCGGTAGCCCTAGCTACGTCATTTTTAAGATCTGGAGGTATACAGTGTTTATTTGCAGTTTACAGTTATTTTCTCTCTGTTTATTTCAGTTTATTTAGCTTTTTGTTTTTTTTTTTATTACCGGATCTATACCTTTCATTTCTGTGTATGCTCTTTGCCCCGCGACTCTGTGCGATCTGGGCAAATCAGAAACAGAAAGGAAGGATTTTTCTCATGCGTATGCTCTTTTCCGCTGCGCCTTAGTGTGATCTCGGAAAATTAGAAACATTGAGGAAAATATTTAGTTTCCGGCTAAAGCTAACTTGGAGCCGTAAGGTTCGTTTTTTTTGTATGTCCGTGTTGGGTTTTGTGTTTTTTGTTTTGTAGGGAAAAAGAGCTTTCTCAAAGTAAGCACGCAGCCCAAAGCTTCAGCGACTAAAAAAAAAAAAAAAACCCCCTTCCTCTTTTCCAAAAATTACTAAACTTTTAGTTTAGCTCACTTGGTCCAAAGCTACTTTATGAGAGTAGAGGTCTTGAGTTCAAGTCTTCTTTTTGTTGAGCTAATTAGATTAAGTTTGGAAAGGGGGTTGATTTTTTTTATAACATTATCATTCATTTCCGCACATTCCCGCACTTCGTCGGCATCTTCATCAAATTTTCTTCAAAAAGCCATAACTTCTTCATCCGGAAGCCGTTTTCAGAGCCGTTTTTTTTGAACCAGCCTAATTTTTCGAGATCTTTCCATTGGAACACTTAGTTTCAGCATCTATAGCTTCAGTTTCTGTTAAAATGGAAAGTCCATGCCAAGTTATTCTTGACAGCACCAACTACTTCCAATGGTGGTCCTACATTGTGGATTTACTTAGAAGTAAAGGTCTCTACAGAATAGCCTCAGGCCAAGAAACCAAACCGAAAGATGAAGATAAGGCAGCTAAATGGGAAAATAGGCAAGATCAAGCACGAGGGTTGATAGGGATGTCTATTTCTCCAGATCTTAGATTCTATATTGCAGAACTTGATACTCCTGAGGAAGCAATGAAACAGATCACTAAAGTTTTTGGAATTAAAAATGAACTTAAAGCCCATCAACTCGAAAATGAGTTGCTTACATTGGACCCCAATAATTTTTCTTGCATTGAAGATTTTTTGTCCAAGTTCAAGACCCTTAGACTTTTCTTGGAAGGTGTTAAGGTTAAGAAAGAAGATAGTAACCTTATCTATTCCATTCTTACTAAGTTGGGACCAGCCTATTCTGTGTTTGTTTCCACCTTCCATTCTACAAGAGAAGCCTTCATTTCTCAAGGACAAGCCTACAAGTCCCCTTCCTTTGATTCCTTTTGTGATTCTTTAATAAGAGAACAAGAAAAACTCTTACACCTTGGTTTTCTTCATCTTGGAAACTCTTCTAAGAAAGCGTTAGCCGCCCAGCAGCAACCAAATTCAAAGAATTCTAAGAAGTTGTATCCTAAAAGGAATGGTCCTAAACCAAACAAGGGTCCTAAGCAATTTCAGCCTCAAAATGAAAAATCATTTCAACAAAATGATAAGACAAATAAAAACAAAGGGAAGAAGACTGATAGACATTGCAACTTTTGTAATCGAGATGGCCACTTAGAATCCAAATGCTTTAAGAAGATGGAAGCCTTGGAAGCAGCAATGAAGAAGCATAACATCCATTTGGAGCACTCTTCAACTTCAACTTCATCTTCAGGGATAGCACTTTCTGCATGTGGTTGTCAAGCATCTCGGTCTGGCTATGCACTAAATGTATCTTATTCTTCTCATTCTCATGAGTGGCTCATTGATTCTGGAGCTTCTTATCACATGGCCAAAAACAAAGCCATGTTTTCTTCTTTAAATGATTGTAACACCAAAAATATATATGTTGGTGATGATAGATCTCTTAGTGTTGTAGGGACTCGAACTGTTCATATAGACAATGGTCAATTTAATGATGTATTATGTGTTCCAACCTTATCCTGCAACCTTCTATCTGTATATCAGATAACTCATTCAGGTGAAGGTAAAATCGTTGAATTTTCACCTCACAATGTTGTAATTAAGGACCTAAGAGATCCTAGACAGATTTTAGCTACTGGCATTGTTGATGATTCTACAAGGTTGTATAAATTTCACAACTTTGGGTCATCAAATCTTCCCTCGGTATTTGTTGCTCATAACGATGAAGTGAGCAAACTTTGGCATGAGCGATTTGGTCATTTAAACTATCGCTCCCTTCAAAATCTATGTAAAGAAAATATGGTTGCAGGTCTTCCAATGGTATCTTGCAGAGATGGTGTTTGTTCCGGATGTGTACTCGGAAAACATCATCGGGATAGTTTTGAAAAACGTGCCTCTTGGCACGCCTCAGCCCCTTTACAGCTTGTGCATAGTGATTTATGTGGTCCACTTCCAGTTGTTTCATTCTTTGGCTACAAGTATTTCTTAACTTTCATTGATGATTTCTCCAGACGCACTTGGGTATACTTCTTAAAACTCAAGAGTGAAGTATTTAACATGTTCTTGGCCTTTAAGGCCTTTGTTGAAAAACAATCTGGACATCAAATTCTTAAGCTAAGATCTGATAATGGCGGAGAATATGTCAACACCAAATTCATCAACTTTTGCACTGAGAATGGAATTCAAATGCAACATACTGTTCCATATACTCCACAACAAAATGGTGTAGCTGAAAGGAAGAATCGCACCTTAAAGGAAATGGCTAATTGTATGCTTCAATCTAAAGGACTTGGTCTTAATTTTTGGGCAGAAGCAATTAACTGTGCAAATTACATAATAAATCGCACTCCTACTAAGGTTTTAAAGAATATCACTCCAGAAGAAGCATGGAGCTCAATTAAACCAGATGTAAGTCACTTTCGTGTTTTTGGAAGTGAAGCATGGGCCCATATTCCAGATGAGAAACATAAAGCTTTAGAACCTAAGAGTGAAAAATGTATTTTTGTTGGATATTCTGAAGATGTCAAAGGATATAGACTTATTCCACTTAAGTCCAAAAATGTTATCATTAGAAGAGATGTAAAGTTTGCTGAAAATATATCGGCCTACGAGCCTAGTTCAGCGGATGTGCCACCTCTCCCTATCTCTTCTACTTTTGAAAATATTTCCTTTTCAGATGATGAAAGCGAGGATGACAATTCTCCCCCACCTTCTCAAGATCCTCCTTCAGCTCCTCAACTTCCAAAATGGGTCCGTGCTACTCGGGATGCAGCAGGTGATCTTGCCGGTGATCCTACAGATCAGCGACGTACACGTTCTCAGTTTGATAGAGCCTCTTCTCTACTGGCTCAAGCTTCAGTGAATTATGATCCTGACACCTTTGCAGAAGCTTCAGGCCATCCAGATTGGGAAGCAGCTATGAATGAAGAATATCATTCATTATTGGCAAATGATACATGGGATTTTGTTCCTCTACCAAAGGGACGAAAACTTGTTAGATGCAAATGGGTTTACAGAACCAAGTATGGACTAGATGGGAAAATTGATAAACATAAAGCTCGTCTTGTTGCTAAGGGTTTTTCACAAGTTGAAGGCATTGACTACACTGAAACCTTCTCCCCTGTTGCCAAAATGAACTCTATCCGCCTTGTTCTTTCCCTTGCTGCCTCTTTCAAATGGGAAGTCCATCAGATGGATGTTAAATTTGCCTTCTTGCATGGGGACTTGCATGAAGAAATCTATATGGAACAACCTATTGGCTTTATACAAACAGACTCCAGCCTTGTATGTCGGCTTAAGAAATCCCTTTATGGTCTCAAGCAAGCTCCTCGAGCTTGGTATGCCAAAATGGATAACTTTCTTTTAGAAATTGGCTTTTCTAGGTGTCATTCTGACAATACTGTCTACACCAAGAAAGTGGGCAAGTCTCTTATCATTCTTGTTCTTTATGTTGATGATCTTATCCTGACTAGTAGTGATCCCAACCTTATAAACCATGTAAAGTCTAGCCTTAAACGAAAGTTTGAAATGACAGACTTAGGACACTTACATTATTTTCTTGGTCTTCAAGTCTTGCAATCCAAGGAAGGTATTTCCCTTTCCCAGTCCAAGTATGCCTGTGATATTCTACGCCATTTTCACATGGAAGACTGTAAGCCAGCCCCTTCTCCCTTTCAATCTGGAGTCAAACTTTCAGTCACTTGTACTTCTCCTGAAGTTGATGCTACCTTATACCGTCAACTTGTAGGAAAACTTTTGTATCTAACCCATACTCGTCGTGACCTTTCCTTTGCCATTGGCCTTGTTGCTCGGTTTATGCAAAACCCACATGAAAGTCATTGGAAAGCAGCTAAAAGAATACTTCGTTATGTTCGAGGTACAGTTCAGTTTGGGATTCATTACAGTGCCGAAGCAGCTCCTCTATTGGTTGGTTTCACTGATTCCGATTGGGCTGGTGACCCTGATGATCGGAAGTCTACTGCAGGTTATGTGTTCACTCTTGGTTCAGGACCTATTACATGGGCTTGCAAGAAACAAGGTGCCATTTCTCTTTCTTCAGCAGAAGCAGAGTATCGTGGTGCCGTAGAAGCTAGTAAGGAAGCCTTGTGGCTTCGTCAGATCCTGTCAGAGTTTGGCTTTCAGCAGCAACATCCGACTACACTTTGGTGTGATAATCAAAGTGCCATTCAACTATGCAAAGATCCAGTCCAACATCAGCGCAACAAACACATTGAACTGCACATGCATTTCATCAGAAAGCTCATTCATGACCATGTTCTTGAAGTGCAATATTGTTCAACCGATGTTCAAGTTGCAGACATCTTTACAAAGGCTCTCACAGAGGCGAAGTTTACTAAACTTCGATTTATGGTTGGAGTTCAGGAAGTTGTCACTAAGGGGGGATAGGCTCTAGTGCCTCCTTCCTTCTCCTATTGTGTCATATTTGTAAATCCTTCAATCCTATCCCAAGTTGTTCTTAAGGGGGGATGTTAGGATATTCCAACACATAGGAAATAGTTAAGTATAACTTGGTCTAGTATAGAGTTAGGTAAAGTGTGTTTCTTTACTATGTACATTTTGTAACTTACAATCCAACGGTCACGATATGTAGTGATTTGACGATTCATTCTCTCCTCGGTATTACCGACACTTGATCCGTGGCTTAACACCCGATTGGTCCATGATCTCTATTTAAAGAGCATGGAGGGTCATTTGTAGGTTAACTGTTCATGAGAGAAGCTTATGTAAAATTTCATTCTTTTATTAATAAATTGCTTGAAGTGGCCGCGTTGGCTCAGGCCGTGGACTGTTTCCCTCTTTGAGGGTTTTAACCACGTCAAAAATACTGGTGTATTGATTTGTGATTTGTCTGTGAGCAGTGTCCTTTGGTGTTCTGTCTGAAGAACTTACCCTGTAAATTCCTACAAAATCTTTCATCGACAGATGAACCTTTCATGAGATTACTTTCATTTTGTTGCACAATTTTAGGGGCATAAGGTGAGCTATCTGGATCACCATATCTATCTTTAAAAGCATCGACAATGTCTTGTAAAGAAGTGAAAGAATCTTCAGGACAATTATTAAACCAATTCAAAGCATCACCCTCTAAAGAACGGACAAATAGACGCATTTTGACATCTTCATGATTATATTGAGGAAGTCTACAATATATGATTATTACACAAGTAAACCTGTTTAAGTGCTTTCTAACAGCAACTGAATCACCATTTGAGAACAAAAGTAATTTAGAAATGGCCTCTTCCGGAAAATCATGGAGATCATCAGTGAAATGACATGGTTTAAACGAATAATCCATGATGAATAACGAGGAACCAAATGGATGATAGAACGAGATCTTTGCTCAAGAAAATCAATAGATGAAAGAAGTGGAGTCGCCACTTGAACAATGAATATGATTCTAGGATCCAAAAAGCAACAAACAAGCTGATATGAGGGAGGCTTCTTGTCTGGGAAAAATAAAAGAAATAAAATGGAGTCGCCACCCAAACAAGAAACGAACTGAAGAGAAGCTGCTAATATGACGAAAGATAAGGTGATGAAAAGATCCAAATGATGCCAAAAAATGTTGAATCTTCCAGCTCAAATGAGAGATGAGAAAGATGAAAGAATGATGAGAAATGAGAAGATGAATGTCGAATAAACCAAGGACAGAAAAAACTCTGTCCCCGGCAACGGCGCCAAAAAATGTTGTCGCACAGATTGTCATGACAACGCTTAGACCGGGGGCTGTCACCCTGATCCCAGATCTCTTCGTTTAAGCCGTCTCTCGCGGCTAAGTGGGGTAGACCCTATGGGATGAATGAAGACCAACTGTGGACTAGTTGGGTTGGGAGACAGAATAAGGCGATTTAGCACTTAAAGATTAATGTACCAGTGCCTTATGGAGTCAATGATTAAATGACTATTTATTAAATGTTGTAGAAGTATAAACCATGTAAAACAATCATTTATCATCAAATAACCCAAGCGATGTAAGATATCCAGTAAATTCACAATGCTTTAACGGTGACCCAGCGATTAAACTTCAAGAAAAATTAAATGCTTTAAATGATCATAAAATTTAAATGCTGACCAGTTACCACTTTCACATAGCTAACTTTAAATAAACTTTTAAGTGCATTTAACTATAGAAAAGTGGAACATAGATACCATGAAAGACAATTTTTAATTTTTTTAATTTTTATATCTTTATAAAATTCTAAGTCAAAATAAAACAAAACCGAACTCCTAAATAAAAATAAAATCTAATCTAAAGTAAAGTCTAATCTAAAATCCAAAATTTAACTCTAAAACTAAGTAAAAGAAAACTAAAACAAAACAAATTCTTTATGCCCTTTTTTATTTTTTAAATTTTATGAATTTTTTGATATTTTCTTCTAAAATCAAACTTAAACTAAACTAAACTATATTCAGACTATAAGCTAAAAAATTAAAACCTAAATAAAATTAAAATCAAATCTAAACTAAAAGAAATTTTTATTGCCTTTATTATTTTTTATTTTTTTATTGTTATTTTTTTAATTTTTTTATAACTTTTGATCTATGAAATTATAATAAAAATAAAACTACTTAATCTATATACAAAATGAAAACCAAATTCTTTTTATTTTTTAAGCCATTTATGATTTTTATGTCTTTTTATTTTTTATGATTTTTATATGAGATTTTTTTTTTGAAATAAAACAAAATTAAACTTAAAACTAACAGCTAATCTAAAAAAGAAAATCGATTTTTTTTTAAAGCTTTTTCAAATTTTTTTAATATTTTAATATTTGTAATTTTTTTTTTTTTTTTTTTGGAAGTTTAAAACGAAACAAGATCTAAAAAAAATTTAAATCTAAATCTAAAACTAACACTTTATCATATATACAAAAAGGGGAAAAATCTAAATTCTAGTAAAAGAAAACATTTTATGGTTTTTTTTGTTTTTTTGTTTTTGGTTTTTGTTTTTAACTTTAGGCTTTGTTCTGATTTTAAATTTTAAAATATAAAAATATAAAAGTTTAAAAAAAAAAAAAAAAAAAGAAACTTTTTAACTTTTTATGGAATTTTTTATTTTTTTAATTTGATTTTATTTTTTGATTTATTTTAAAATCAAAACCAAAACAAAACTAAACTTAAAAAATACCTGAAGCAAAGAACTAAGTTAAAATCAAAACCAAAACAAAACTAAACTTAAAAAATACCTGAAACCCTAAGCTAAACTATGACCAAAATCCAAAAAGGAACTTTTTGATGCATTTTATATATTTTTTAAATGAAACAAGACTAAAAAGAAGAGTCAAATTTTAAACTAAATGAAACTTAGAATAAATATAAATATATACAATTAAACTGAAATTGAAAATCTAATTCTAAACTAACACAACACATAATCGTATCACACATAAAAAAAACTTAACGCACATCTCCTAAAATATATACACTAATCTAAAAATCAAATGCGATCCAACTATACTTACCCTAAGCTTGAAATCAAAACATATAATAAAAAAAAATCTGTGTATTGCGTGTGCAGGTCCAGGCAGCGGACAGAACTTTGAGCTCGAATAAGGGGCTATGGATATGATGCTGGCAGCGTGGTAAATAAAATACGTTTTATTACTGTGTGCAGGTGATAGTGAATGCATCGGCTGAGGAGGGAGATGCGCAGTTTTTCCAGGACTGACTTGCGTGGAGAGGTTGAAAGAAAAACGCAGATGCTTGCCGCGGATAAGGTGAAGGGAGGAGAAGATGCAGAAAAACGAGGCAGCGCTGGTATGAGGCAGCTATGAAGGAAGGCGAAATGACTGCACGCGGAGAGCAGGCTTATGGACAACAAGGGTAATCGAAATGAATACGCAGGTCTGAGGTGGTGAGGGTTGAGAATTTGACGGCCTGAAGCGTGGAAATATCGCAGGCAGCGTGAGGGGCTTGGATAACTGCAAGCAAAGGCGGGACATAGCTGAATGGATGGGAGCCGTGAGGTAATAAAGGCACAATGGAAACTGCGCAAGGAAGGGGCAGCGTTGCAGGGTCTGCGTGGTAGGGATGACTGTGTAAAAAAAATGGCAAAACGCTGGTGAAGTGAGTTGTTGCGTGATGAATCCTTGAGTGACAATGATTTTTTATTTTTTATTTTTTGCTCGCAGGATTTGAAAATGGATTTGCATTTATAAAAGGGATTGGCAGCGTGGAGAAGGTGATGTGATGCAACGTAGGCAGGCAACGATGAGGATGGAAGGTTTGAACAGTGCACACATGAAACAAAATTTTGAAATCCTTCTGCGAAAAAAAAAAAACCCTCCAGGCAGCGGCAGAAAACCCTTGAAATTTCCTCAGAAATTGTAAAAAATTTTAAATCAATCCGCCTCAGATTGCCCGATGGAAAACCCTTGAAAAATTTTCAAAAAATCTGTACCTGCAACCTGCAAAAACCGAACACCCAGAAGTAAAATGTGAAAGAAACAAAACTGAGAAGCCCTAAAACCAGCTAAAAATTCACAATATTTACAGATTTTCAACTCTCAAGCAACAAGATTTGTCAATAATCCACAGAAATATTTTTAGAATTTTAAACTTAATGTGAGATACTTCAGAAAACCCTTCTTGCATTCATAAAAAAAATTCAAATGATAAGCCCGGAATTAAAACTGGCTGGGCTCTTTCAGAAAACGCAATCCGGGAGTTGGCTGGTTCAGCCGAGAACTTCCCCTAACGCCCGGTAAACTCAAAACTAAGATTTCCTGCACAGCTTAAAATCAACCATTAACATAGAGGGAGAAAACAATAGTGAAATCCAGATCAAATGGAGATACTTGCCATTATATTTCAGAATCTAAACTATCATTCAAACCCCAGAGATCAGACAAGATACCTGTGCCTAAATCAATCTTCATCAAGCTATTATCAATGGCTGGAAATAAAATTATGCAGAAAAATAAATCATCTTACAGCACTTCTAGAAGAGTAACACCAGCAAGATTTTTAACCCCAAAGTCTTTCTTTATTGCACAAAAAATGACTACAAGAGAGCTTTCTGTAGCACCAGACTCTCAGATCCCATCTGATCTCAAATGACTCCTAGCAACCTATTTAAAGGAAAAATTCCCAATGGCTAGTTCGAGTGATCCATGTCAAACTAATCTCGACCGTCGATGACGATCAAGACTTCTTTTAATCTCATTCGTCGAATTTTTAAATGCATTTTAATATATTAAACAATTAAAATTCTGCATTTATTTACTCAAAAATTTGACTTATTATTATTTTATTATTTTATTTTATTTTTCAAATTTTTATTTATTTTTTAAATTTTATTTTATTTTATTTTTTTAATTTATTATTTTATTCTTTAGTTATTTTTAATTTTTTATTATTTATATCTTTTATTTTTTATTTTTGGATCCTCGAACTTAGCCTTTGGAAAAATCACCTAGGACCTAGGACTTAGGACTTATGAGGGGATTAAAACATTTTCTAACCCTCAAGACACTTTACATAATGACTTTTACAATTTTACATCTTAAGAGGGAAAACCCATTTGACATAGACCCTCATAGACCACCAAGTTCTGCGACACAACTATAATCTAGCAGATCAAGCAATTTTTAATAACCTAACCAAATAGTTAGAGTTATTTCCAAATTACTTTTACATAGACTCGACGAAGTACACTACGAGTCCCCTAAGATTCTAATGACAAAATCCATTCCGGCTTTGGGGTTAGGCTGAAGGAAAACTCTGCCGATCATGGATCGGTGAGACAAAAGACCTTTCGGAACGTAGATTATCACTAGAAAATTAGGTTTGCCTAGGCGATTTACATACATGACTCAGATCTGCTAAGATCATTTACAATTTACACATGCGGACTGGGTTTACATCATAACATGATTAGGTCGACGATGACTGCTGAATGGCACGGACATGTCGATCAAGTGCTATCCCTTTTGCGAAGAAAAGGGGGTGTACTGCTATGGGTAGTTGACACGTAGTGGTCAACAGGCCCCGTGTGGTCCCACATCTCGATAAAGATTATTTGTCAAGGACCATTTGGGAATCAAAGTTTCCCAAGGATTAGAGGGATTGAGAACCTCTATCCTTTCTCCCTCAACCCCCCAATCCTCATCCCTTACCCCTGCTGGACCAAGTCCCTTGCTTAAAGAGCAAGCAAGTTCCAGTCTTCCCTCCATCATTGGGAAAGGGTTTTTAGGGTCACTTCTCACCAATGTTGTGAAAAGCGCGAGCGGGATTAAATCGGCGCGGGGAACGAATCGGAAAAAATCGGAAAAATCGGGAAAAAAGCAGGAAAAAAGCGTTTGGTACAAAAATATTCATTTTTTTTTTTCATTTTTTTTTTTCAATTTTTTTAATATCTAAACCATCTACAACATAAAATAAATACATTGACACATAAATATGATAAAAAAACTAATATATAAGATGTTTAATATCATTTCTAGCGCTAAAATCACACATAACATTGAATCATGTCCTGCATAGTAAGTCCTGACTCCTGAGTCCCAACTCAGCCTCAAAATATCAACAAAAAATATGATAATGTATCTCATCATGTCATAATGTCATATACAATATAATGAAAGTCTAATCCTATTGATTTCCTCTGCCCCTCTTGCGAGAAAATGTCACAGCTTTCCCTTTCCCTCTAGATGTAGATACTGGTGCCTGTGCTGGTGGAAATGGCAGTGGAGTCTGATGTGCTCTAGAAGCTGAAGAACTAGAAGTAGGAGCTACAGGAGGTAGATGGAGACCACGTCCTCTACTGGTGGCAGTGGTAGCCCCGGTAGGCGGTGTCACCTCCTCCTCCTCCTCCTCCTCCTCCCCCTCCACTACATCCTGCACTAACCAATCATCAGTAGAACCCATGAGAGTCCTCTCAGCCTCAACCCTCCATGCAGCAGTGGTGTCAATCCCATCCAATGAGATGGCATCCACATCAGGTGTCCTTTCAAGTTGCCTCACCCACAATCGAAGATTGTAGTAGACGTAGACCATGTCATTAAGTCGTTGGGACTCCAACCTGTACAAAGATCATGAAATAATAATTAATAATTAATATTATAAAAAAATATTGTTTAATGAATTCAAAAATTTATTTGGAAATTTGTAATATTTTAAATGTTTAAGTGTTAACCTGTTGCGCTTCTTGTTGTGTATTTTTTCAAATACACTCCAGTTGCGCTCACATCCTGAGGAGCTGCATGTTTGGCTGAGGATGTGTACGGCAAGCTTTTGCAAAAGGGGTACCCTGCCACCATACATTTTCCACCATGCATCTACAACAAAATTACAAATAAAATTTTAAATAAACATAAGAAAAAAATGGAATTTGAAGAGACAATGAAATTTGAAACAAAGTTACAAACTAAAAAATACCTGGCATTTTAATCGTCCTATCAGTGATAGCCATCTCAAAGCCAAATGTGCCACCTGCCATCTTATATGTCTCAATTTGTTTAGAGATCTCTATACGTTGTTCTGGAGATCGCACCATCTTCTGGACACAGGATAAGAATCCATCCATGATCTCAGCATCAAAATCAAATCCACGTGCATAAGAAAATGCAGGGTTCAGGAAAAGCCCAACAGCATGAATGGGACGATGGAGTGTGTTGTTCCATCGCTCATCAATCACTCCCCATAGAAGGAGTTGTTTCTGAAACCCATCATCTCCCTTATCATCATAGTAGGCCCGAATGGCTTCTTTGGCCCTGTCCATGGCTTCATACAAATAGCCCATTGCGGGCTTCTCACCATCAACCAACCGAAGAACCTTTACCAAAGGTTCAGTAACGACGCACACCTCCTGCACTCCCGCCCAGAAGTCTTCCTGGTATGAAACTAGTCTGCATACGGCCTCTCCTTCTGGTTTGCGGCTCATTGACAAAGCACGCCACTCCTCTGAAAGAAACATTCTCTTCACATCCCACATAGAATTCAAGAGGGATTGAAGAGATATGAAACTCGTGGCAAACCGTGTAATGGCGGGGCGCACCAACTCTTTGTTGTTGGTGAATCTTCTCATCAAGCTAAGCATAGATGTATGATTATATATAAATTTTTTGATGCTTTTTGATGAGTCAACAATATCTTTGACAAAGGGAATTTTCCCTATGTCCTCTAACATCAAATCAATACAATGGGCAGCACAAGGTGTCCAAAATAAAGTAGGATGCCTGTCCATAAGCATTCTACCAGCAGCAACATAATTTGCAGCATTGTTCGTTATGACTTGGACAACATGTTGTTCACCCACCTCCAAAATAAACACATCCAGCAAATCACATAAAGTTCTTGCATCTTTGATTTGATGAGATGCATCAACAGATTTGATAAACATAGTCCCCTTGGGACAACTAACCAAGAAGTTTATAAGGGTTCTCCCCTTTTGGTCATTCCAACCATCTGACATAACAGTGCATCCTGTTTGTGCCCATGATGCCCTAAAATCCTCCAATCTTTGGGTGCAGTCACGCTTTTCATCTTGAAGAATCCGACCTCTGAAATCATGATAAGAAGGGATTTTGTACCCCGGGCCAACACTGGCAATAGCATCAACAATAGGTTGGAAAAATGGATTATTCCTTACAATGCTGAAAGGAATATCACTCCAGAGGAGAAATTTTGCCATCAACCTGTCAGCTTGTTCTTTTTCAGTTCTCTTTAGCATTGAACTGATAGATGGTTGTGAACCAGGTGTGGTTCGAGGAACAAAAAATGATGATGCAGCTACCGAATTGACTGATGCTGCAGTAGAACCAGTGCCACTTGGCCCACTTCTTTCAGCTGACCTTTTTAGTTGCCTTTTGAGTTCTTCTTTGGCCTCTCTAGTGTGCTCTAATTCTCCCAATGCTCTCATGGCTCTTTGGATAAGTTCAGGATTTGTATTTATACAAGGCCCCACATCATGTCCAGGGATTTGTGCAAGGTGAAACTTCAACCTGTACACCCCCCTGCGTATCTCCTTTCCACACAACTTGCAATTCAAGTTCTGTCTATCATTCGGAGCTTTAGGTTCACCATATTCCCAGAAAGGATCCAATTTCCTTGGCATGTTTGTTTTTGAACTTTGAATTTGCAAACCTATGGGAAAATAAGGATTAGGAAATAGGAATTTAGGATTACAATTTAGCATTTACAAAATTACAAGTTACAAATTTCCAGAATCCAAAGTTCCAAACCCAAGCTACCCAACCAAATGGCAAATGCCAAAAGCAATGAAAAAACATAAACAATGTTAAAAAAAAATGAAAAAAAAATAAAAATTGGTTCCCATAGTCATACCAAGTTACCCATCCCAAATCAATGAAAAAATACAAAAAATTATTTAAAAACAATGAAAACAAAAGGAAAATGGTGCCCATATGAAGTTTCCCAACCAAAAACAATGAAAAACAATGTTTTTAAACAAGGAAAACAAAAAAAAATTAATCCACATACCGTTTCTATGGAGAAATTGGTGGTCTCCTCTTGAATTTGTCCTATAAGCACTTAGATTTGGTCACAAACCCTCCAGCTGCTCTCTCCAAGACTTCCTCCTCCTTCTGCGCGCGCCCACTGTCCAAATGACCAAAAAAACCCAAAATCTCATTATAAAACGCGCTGCCCCGATACCCTGAGCTTTTTTTTCCGAAAAAAGCGCTTTTTTTTTTCGGAAAAAATCGGCAAAAAAAATATAGCCGCTTTTTTGGTATAAAAAGCGAGATTAAATCGGCGTAGGGAAAAAGTCAAAAAAGCGCGATTTAATCGTGCTTTTCACAACACTGCTTCTCACACATCCATTGACATATACTTTATAAGTGATCCCTACACTATCGGGACTCCTCCCATCGGGGAAAGTCTGTAAAGAGTAGGGAGACTTAACTATGGTGATAGTGGGCTAAGCCTCCACCGTTGCCCTTAACCTAGCAGTTCCCGTCTTAAGAACCCCTTTATGCCCCCTGCTAGTTTAAGTGGTAACATTTCTGGGGCCGTTGCTTGGGACACAAAGTGTGTGTTTTGTTCCCCATACGACATAATGACATATCATTATTGGCGATTGCATTGTTAGAACGAAGCTCTAGTTCTTCATTGAGCATTAAAGTTAATGCTTGTATGGTGAAGCAAGCATCCATTAAGGCACCTCAATTCACCCTGGCGACTCCATTATAATCTTAATATGAAAAATCATAGAAGATGGAGATTTCTCTTTATCCTATATTTGAAAAGCTCAATAACCAAGAGATTCAAGAGCTGTAAAGGAAAGTGGTGGAATATGCAGAATCCTTTCAAGTTATGTTGGGGAGCTTGGATATGGAGTTCATGCTCAGGTTTTATAGGTCACAAGAAGTACAACTTGACATAATAAGGCATGCTTATGAAGAGGATCCTAGTCATCTTCGTGACCTTGCTCACATAACTTGTGCTGTGAATATTCTGGATAACCTCATCAATAACAATGGGAACACCTCCTCTAAGGATAACGAAGAGTTGGATCCCACAAGCTTCCAGGTCACACAAGAAAGAATGGATGAATATAGCAAGTCATGCAGGGAGGTAGTAAGGGAATATAATTCTAATGAAGTTTTCTCCTGCTTATATGATGAAGAAGTGAAGATTCATTAGATGAAATGTGAATATAAAAAGAGCCCTACTAATGCTCTCCTCTTAGAAGCATACTACCAAAATCATGTAAGAAATACCTTAGCCATTGTGCTTCAAGAGAAGAGAGAAGAAGAGAGGTCCCACTTGTCAACCAACCAAGATGAAGATGACCTCAAGGACCTTGGTGATGAGCAGGAAGATGAGTCCTCGTTGGGACTGCAAGACGGGCAGGATGATTTTGAGGACACGTGCTGGGAAGGATGAATTTATGGAAAGTGAAATTGAGACCAACCCTACCTTTCTCAAGGATATTACTCCCAATGAATCCTCTTTTGAAAACCTTGAGAGAGATGATCCCATTAGCCCCTTGAAAAATGACATTGAATATTATTTCCACATTGAAAAGGAGAAATGGGAAATTATTGGTCCTCAATTTGATTGTGCTCCCATTTATGACACCGACAAGGAGGATGAGGATGAGATTGGTCTTCCCTTCCCCTTGGGTGCTATTTATGATGACATACCCATTGATACCCTTGGGAAGGAGAATTATTATTTTCCCTTGCATAAAGAAGGACAATCTTTGATGGAAGTGATTGACTCTCCTTTTAATGAAAGCCCAATCTTTGACTCTCCTTTTAATGAAGGCCCAATCTTTGATGCTTATAATAAGGAAAGCAATGAGGCTCCCACCTACCCACCTC
This sequence comes from Pinus tabuliformis, assembly GCA_031772625.1. NCBI lineage: Eukaryota > Viridiplantae > Streptophyta > Pinopsida > Pinales > Pinaceae > Pinus > Pinus tabuliformis. Next base: position 534,550,338 of record CM062817.1, on the reverse strand, counting down.
ATGGCTATGTATTCAAATCACTTGAGCCTCTAAATGGTGGAGAAGGAAATCCCATCGAATATGACACTTCACCCTCCCCTTTTCCTTTCCCTCTTGTTCATCACCTTGAGTCTTCCTCAAGTAAGTCCCTCATCCCTTTTGGTATCACCTCGAGTGACCATGCCCCTTTTCCCTTTTCTGAATATGGTGTCAAGGAGGAACCCTTCATTGAATATACCTTATCCCCTTTGACCCATCCTCAGGATTATGATCACTTCGCGACCTCCCCTCCCCGTTGTGACCATCACATTGAGAGACCTGTTTGTTGCATTCCTTCTTTCTCTCACCCTTCATTCCCCTCTCATCACAACCATGTGACATCCTCAAAGCATGATATTACAAGCAGTGATTGTGATGAGGAGTTCTCGAGAGTAATCATTCATTCCTCCATTTTGTACCTAGAAGGGGAGCCCTAGACCTCTAGAATGACCGGTTTTCTTTCTCTGAGGACCTCCCTCTACCTCGAATGGAGATCATATTTTCCCGCCTCCCACCCGCCTCGTCCGCCAAGTGACTATGTCCACATTTGATTTGAGGGTTGCCACGAGTAATTATATTGGCAGGCATATGTATATTGATGTGATGATATGTTGGTTGCACTGGCTTTATGATTACACTTAGTATTAACATTACTATGTGCATGTTAGGGTAGGATGCATTGCATGATGATTTTTGCATTAGAACTAACCACATATGATGTTTCTCATGATAGATTAGATTGCATTAAAAAAAAATGCATATTGGTTTATGGGCTAACATTAAGCATGGGTGATCATCAGACACTGTGAAAAACATGCTGCCCCGTGGCTTTGATCTTTGACATGTGCAGATAACAGGTCTACGGTGACCAAGAGATTGTTGGAGTTCTCGTGACCTCCCGTTCGAGCAGCCTCGTCCACTTCTTCGAGAGATCACGTCCTAGTTGGAGCTAGATGTTACCCACCACTTTGTGGGTGATATCCCTAGGAGATTTTTTTTTCCATGATGAGCCTCAACCGACAGTGAACAACCCCTTGATGCCTCCTACTAGCTTGTTGTGCCATTTATCTACCACCTGAGCCAGCCATGTGGTCCCTCACCCACTTGTATTGATCGTATGTTTGAAGGTGGGCCTCCCGAATCTAAAGGTATGTCTTGTCATTTGGTAATTGAGTATTGGGTTTAATTATCATGGATACTTCTGGGTATGGATTGATGGGGGCTGTTATCGCACAATGTGTGTAGGCCCCGCGGCAACGCTCAAAGTAAGGGTTGTCACTCTAATCCTTACTCACTCTGTTTAGACTCTCTCTTAGACAAGTCAAGGGGGGTAGTCCCTAAGGTTAATGGATGAGGATAACCTGTGGAACATAGGCTCTAGGAGATTTTAAGGATGAACAACTTGATGAATTTAAAGCAAGTCTCAGCTAAATAAGACACAATCACGAGATAAAATGACTACAGACCAGTGCCTTTAATTTGAATTGACCAAAGACTAAATAAATGACAAGTCACCCAGAGCAATTTATAACGTGGCAAAGCGACGATCATGAACAATTAAATGTAAAATGCTCAAAACTTTAGCATGCAAGATGATCTAGCAAAATTAATCTTTCTCCAACAATCAATATGATTTAAAAAATTTATCGCACCTTGACCATAGAAAAATCACGAAAATTTAAGATTTTGCACTCAGAACCAAAAAATAAGCAAGGAAATTTAAATTAGCATCTTAATTATTCATTGGACAATTTTAATGTGCTAAGCTTATGAAGCAAACTTAATCCCTTTTGAGTTTATTTTATTCTCAATCCCAAAGTCACAATTTTTTTTCTTTTTTTTTAAGATTTTTTTAATTTTTTTAATTTTAGAATTATTATTATTATTATTATTATTTTATTTTATTTTTATTTATTTATTTATTTATTTTTAATTTTTAGAATTTTTAGATTTTTCAATATCATAAGTAAAAACAAAACAAAAAGATGTGAAATAAAAACAAAACAAAATATAAAAATAAAAAAATGAAATAAAAACAAATCGAAATGAATTATGAATAAATCAAATCAAAATCGAACTCCAAATGAAAAAAATAAAAAAATTCTATGCTAATCCTAAACCAACATATATATAATACAAAAATGAAAAAGTCGAATAATGAAATTTAAATGAACCCTAACACCTAACGCATACACAAACAATAAAAAAGATGAAAAATTAACTAACCTAATGTATACACAATGTAAATGAAATAAAGTTTAAAAAATCAATTGAGTTATGTTATGTATGTGCAGGTCTTTGATGGCGGCGGCAAGGAGAGGCTATGCAAGTTGACAGAAGACGGAGGAGGGAGCTGCAATGATGGGCGAGGAGCTAGACGAGAGGAATGGAGGGGAAGAATGGCAGGATGCATGAGCAACGAGCAGTTTTGAAGGGTGGATGAGCTGTCGCTGCGGGTTAGCAGGATGTAGATGGAGAAAAGAGGTTGCGGATTGCAGCGGAAAGGGATGCGGACAGGAAGAATAGGGAAGCGTAGGAGAGGGATCTGAGGTTTGGAAGGATGATGCGGGTAGAAGAAGAGAGGGAGCCGCAGGAGAGCATAGAGCTAGGAAATGAGGGCCGAGGAGCAGAGAAGCAAATTGCAGGAAAAGGGAGCATGATGATAGCACGCAAGTATGGATCGGAGCAGCGAATGGCAGTAAAAAAAATTTTGAAATCTCCCAGAGAAGAGAAAAACATAGCAAGAGAGAGGGATAAACCCAAGGTAGCAAAACGATTTTAAAAAAAAATTCTGTTAGAAAACCCCAGGCAGCAAACAAATCCGAAAATTTTATGTTGAAAAACTCCAGACAGCGGAGAAACTGTAGCCCAAAATTCAAGATAAATCTAGAAAAAAGAATTTCATAGCAATGTATTTTATGCTTCAAATTTATCAATGAAAACCCTTGTTAAATCGTTTCCAGATTTAAAAAATTTAAAACCCTTGGACTACAAAACACTGGATAATATTCTTGCAAAATGATGTTGATGAACCCTAGAGATCCAGATCTTACCCTCCAGGGCCTAGATCTGGACAACAAGAAACACCCAAACGATATATAAAATGATAAAACTAAAACCCAGCAAAACCCAAGTCAGAAAACCAAAAATAATTTACAGATCTATGTACAAGAATGGTAAATCTATCAGATTTGAGGAGTATGAGTCCAACTCTTCTTGCAGATCTGATAGTCTAAGCCTTAAGGCTCTCAACAGCTAGATCTATCAATTTCCCACATAAAAATTAAATTTTTAAATTTTAAAGGAGTTGCTTAGCTCAAAACCCTTCATGCATTACCAATAAAAATCTTATGATAAGCCTGGGATCAAATTAAGCTGGGCTCTCCAAAAAACACGGATCGAGAGTTGGTTGGTCCAACTGAAAACTTACCCGAACGCCCGATGATCTAAAAATCAAGACTTTCCTGCAAAACTCAATTCAACGATCAAAATAGAGCAAGAAAACAATAATAAAACTCAGACAAATAGAGATACTTGCTATTACGTTCAGAATTTAGATTATTATTCAAACAGCAGCGATTGAGCAAGATACCTGTACTCAAATCACTCTTCAGAAGCTATTATCAATGGCTAAAAAAATTTACGCATGAAAAATGACATCTTACAGTATTTCCATGAAGAGTAACACTGGTGAAAATTAACCCCAAAGTCTTTCTTTATTATTCGAAAAAATTATACAAGAGCTTTTCGCTTAGCACACGATTCAAAGGTCGGATGAATGGGCTGACAAATGACTTATTATTTAAAGATAAATCCTCCAAGGGTTAGTTCGAGTGATTCTCGCCAAAGCAATCTCGACCGTTGATGAGGATTAAAATTTCTTTTAATCTCATTTGTCGAAAAATTTAAATATTCGGGGAAATTCGAATTTTTCAATTAAATGCATTTTAATTTTAGTTTCCTCAAAATTTTGACTTTGACTTAACCCCTTGGATTAAAGGCTTAAAATTTATCAAAATAATTAATTTACCTTAGTTCTTGGATCTCTTAAAATTTATTTTTTAAGGACCGACGATTTTTTCCTTTGGAGAATTTAAATTCACTGAGGACCTAGAATTAATTAAATTTCTGGCTTAGGATTTTAATTAATTAACCTATGAGGGGATAAATTATTTTTCCAACCCTCAAGACACTTTACATTGTGATTTTCGTATTTTTTACATCTCAAGGGGGAAAACCAATTTGTAAAAGACCCTCACAAACTATCCATTTTTGCAGCACAAATATAATCCAGCAGACCAAGCAATTTGTAATAAAATAACCTAACCAAATAGTTAGGATTATTTCCAAATCACTTTTACATAGACTCGATCTATAACACTAGGACTCGCCTAAGATCCCAATGACAAAATCCATTCCGGCTTTGGGGTAAGACTGAAGGAAAACTCTACTAACCATTCGAGAATGGATCGGTGAGACAAAAAACCTCTTGGAAGTAGATAGTCACCAGAAAAGTAGGTTTACCTAGGCAATTACATACACGACACGGATCTGCTGACATTATTTACATTATACACATGCAGAAAGGGTTTACGTAACATCTTGGAAGTGAAATTGATGATGATAGTTGTACGACACGAACACATCGATCAGGCGCTATCCCTTTTGCGAAAAAAGGGGGTGTATTGCTATGGGTCATTGACACGTAGTGGTCAATAGGGGCATTTGGCAGAAAGTGTGGGCTTAGTTTGTGCTCTTGTCCCCTTGATCTCTTTTGGTTGTTACCCTTGGATCTTAGTCTCGTGCGATCTCCTTTATTGACAATTTGGTTCTAGGGTGGTACTACTTGGGAAACCCCAACTTTGGGTGCGTGGTCCTGCTCCTTTACCCACACATATTACTCCCTTTCCACTCACTATACCCCCATTCATCTTTTCTCCCACCTAGGTCCACATTCCCATTCTGGGTCCACATAGGGCTAGCCTCCCTATCCCCTTGCCCCAACCTTGGGTCAGGCCTAGAATGATGCCCTGAAGGTTGAAGCAATTAAAAGAAAAAGTGAAAAGCATAATTGGCCACATTTAATAGGAAATTGTAACACAAAATGCAAAAGATGGCCAGGACAAAAATAATTAGCACGTGGGCAAAATCCATTACATGAGCTCTACCCCAATCATTGGCCATCACCCTAGTTCCATAGGCCATAGATGAGCCTCCTCTATCATTCAGGAACCCATAATTGTCCCAACCCTTGGAGGGCAATGAACCACCCGACCTTAAAGGGGGTAATCATTGCTATATCTTACATACCATGCTCTTGTCCTTTGAGCCTTGAGCAGTTAATTAAAGAAATTCATAAAAGGAAAAGGGCATATAAAGAAGGGTGGAAAAATCAAGGCCGGGGCAACTCATGTACCACGATTGCTCCCTCCTACACATTACATACCTAGGTGTGAGCTTCTCCTTATCTAGCTAGCCCTATGCCCCACTATGTGGCCCAGGATTGCCCCTCTCATTCCCTATTCCATTCCACTTATTTGTTACTTGCTACCCCCATTAGAGGGATGGGCTTTGGACATACTATCCCCTTCAAGGGCTGAAACCACCTAATAAGGTACTTGGCTAATCCTCTTTGGAACTTGGACACATTAGCACATGCCAAAGCCCATTACGGAAGGGCATGCCATTATGAAGTGCCCACGTTATTATCCATGATTTGGAAGCTCTTTTACTGATTATTTTAATGACTGGTTGTACTGGAAGCCTAGGTGACGCATTGGATCTTATGCAGGATTACAGATGGTATCCATTTGTATTTGATCTCCCTATATGGGATCCTATCCCCTAGAGATCTACATTGGCACATATAGGGTGTGCATAGAGAGCCATTGGCATCCATAGCAGCAGACAACACTCCACGAATCTTCATGGATGCTCAGATATTACTAGCGTTTTGCTTCTAGGATGATGGTGATATGCTTGGTACATTATGCCCAGCAGACCCTCATAGGAGCCCGACACTCTTGGCAAGTGTCCCAGGAGTTGTACGATGTCATGACAACATTCATTCCACCACTTGGGCCCTTGTAGAGGATCTACAGGCATCTCCAATTCATATGGAAACCCATGGGGTCATTTATGTGCCCTCAGACCCACTTGGAGCACCATAGGTTTACTACTTGGAGAACAAGGGGCCACCCCCTTGTCTATCATATTCCGAGGAATTTATTCCTCAATATGACACTTTTGCATATTATTATGCCTTTGGAGGGCCCTACGACATGTACATATTATTATTTGGCCCCTTGTGAGGCTTATTTTTACACTTGTGAGCTAGTTTGGTGGGATTGTCACCATTAGGGGTTTTATTTGCACATTATTTTATCATTAGGGGCTAATGTAGGCCCATAGGCTAATTCGAACTCCTTAGGAGGCTATATATTGATGTTAGATACACTCATTTGTATCATCACTTGACTTGGGATCTCTTTAATCCTAGAGAACTTCACATTTTCTCCTTGGTGGATATTTTTTGGAGATGGATGAATTGTGACCGTATGGATTTGGGATACTTATCTTGTCTTGTAGCTTTGTCTTGTAAACGAAATGTTGGTTGGATATACTCTATAACGTCGTAAGTAAATTTTGATGTTATTATTTTTGTTGTTGCATACTGCTAAAATTAGGGCTAGTTACTGCATGATTGAAATGTGGAATTGAGCATGTTTTAGCTAATTTAATGTATGGGCCAATGTTATATGAACAAAATGTCCTGAGATTATTTGTCTCGATAAGCTCACATCGTTTACTTTGAAATATAAATGCTTGAAGGTCACTTTTCTTTTCTTTCTCTCAACATTGGATGAAGCTGGCTTTCTGGGCCTCCTTGATCAAGAAACCAAGTTCTTACTCATCATCATCCTTCACTCCATATCCCCAAGTGAATTAGGTACTGGTCCCTAAAAAGGGTGGTCCCCCCCTTCACCTTTTTCACCTTTTATCAATTTTTTCCTAGGTCTAGCCCTCAAGGGTCACATCGGGCATCAATTTCACAGGAATTGACCCAAGGAAAAACTTCGATCTCCTACAAGCTATTGCGTTGATGGGTCCCCTCCCTCTCCTCCAAATTTGAGGCAATTTTAATAGTGGAATCTTCAGGAATCCCAAGCCCTAGCTCTAGGATTGAATTTTGCCTAGGCATCTCCAAGGCTAGACCTCACAGGATCAATTCAACCTTTTGAAGTATATATTCTTGTTTGGTCCTTTCCCTTCGCCTTGTCCAGGATGGTAACATCATTGGTTGCTGCTTTCCATCCCTGAAACTGGGTTGGGTCCACTTGGCCCCGTGTGATCCCACTTCTCAATAAAGATTATTTGTCAAGGACCATTTGGGAATCCAAGTTTCCGAAGGATTATAGGTATTGAGAAACTTGCTTATAAGCCTATCTTTTCTCCCTCAACCCTCCAATTGGCATCCCATAACCTTGGTGGACCAAGTCCCTTGCTTAAAGAGCAAGCAAGTTCCATTCTTCACTCCATCCTTAGGAAAGGGTTTTCAGGGTCACTTCTCACACATCCATTGACATATACTTTACAAGTGATCCCTACACTACCGAGACTCCTCCCATCGGTGAAAGTCCGTAAAGAGCAGGGAGACTTAGCTGTGGTGACAGTGGGCTAAGCCTCCATCGTTGCCCTTAACCTAGCAGTTTCCCTCTTAGGAACGCCTTTAGGTCCCCTACTGGTTTGAGTGCTAATAGGCACCACAAATGTTTTGCTTGGAAACCAAGGGGCCAACGCCTTGGTCATCATTATGAGAGCCCTCCTCTTCATCTTGGCACATGGAGGACATGGAAAATTTTAGGGGCTAATGTTCGCCCAGTGGGCTAATTTTCCATGATTTTTCCACAAAAAAGATTCGCCAATTTCCAATTTTTATAAAAGATGATTTGCCCAAATTTTAGAATATAAAATTATTTTACCTTAAAAATTGCCAACATTATATAGAGACTATATATAAAATCATTATAAATTTGAATAATTTTACAAATATATCAATAAACATTTTATAGTTTGCATATTAGGGATTAGTGAGATTCGCCAATGTTTTTAAACTTCAAGAAAATTTTCCATCCTTAAAATTTTCGTTGATGGAGGATTGATCTAGGCCTTCTAATGACCCTTTTGCACCATTATTCTATCATTTCGGCCTCATTAGGTAGGCTTGTTGAGTACTTTTGAGCTATTTGGTTGGCTTGTCACCAATTGAAATGTTATTTTGCACATTAAAGTTGTTTTTAGGGGCTTATTAGGCCAATTAGATTAAATTGAATCCCTAAAGGCTCATATAAATAGAAGGTGAGCCTCATTTATAAACTCACGAGACTTGGTATTTCGCTAGTCTCATTAGAGGATTTTCTACCTGCAATTTTTGGAGAGAATTTGGATGTTTTTGGGATGCACTTTCATGTTTGGATATATTGCTATCTCTTTGGAGCTTATATGTGTTATTGATGGATGGATATACATCATATTGTCTAGTAAGTGCCTTTTCTTGTTGAATATCTTTATGTAAATGTCTAATGCATGAAATTCTTTCTCATAGTGAAGGTTTATGCCCAAATTTACTTCATATGGTGCGAAATTGTGATTTTGGGAGGTTTTGCATGTGTTACTCATTGATGGTATAAAATGAATGTTACTAGTGGAAGATTGTCATAATTTCTCCATGAAACTCCATTAATTAATGATAACGAAGGTAATTGTTGAAATCAGTAGTTAAGGCTTTCTCTTTTAGCCTCCTTGAAGGTCAATTTAGCCTACTATAAGCACCCATGACTCCATACTCCCAATGATCTAGGCACTAGTCGAGTTCCTTGGTGGTCACCCTTCTTTTAAGCCATTTTTCCTTCCTCTAATTTCCGGTCTCTCACTTGGACGACCTTGCTAGGGTATCATGGGAAATCCTTGCAAGAGCTGATTTTGCAAATCTGTTTGGATCAAGTTCTACGTTGTTGTCTCTCCTAGGGATCCTCATAATTTCACATCATTTAAACCGTTCATTTGTGAGAAAAATTAAGCCCTAGCTCAGATTTTGAAGCACTATCTTTAACGTCATAGTGAAAGCCTTCCTTGAGGGTTGTCTTTCATCAAAGCTTGATCTTTTTCAACCCTTTCTTAGTCCTACCTTGGCCTAGGATCCTCCTAGGAGGTTGTCCCTTTCATGATCAATTCTAAAAACCTAGGTCTCTCATGTTAAGCAACACTTATCATAGAAGCAATTGCATGTTTTTGAAGAGCTTGTTGAGTGGTCCTAGTACATCTTGGGAATCTCGATCCGAGGTGCATCTAAACTCTTCCACCATTACAATTCTCTAGGTTTTGATTCCCTCCTCATAAGCTTTTCTTGGAGTGTCATTATCTTGCTTTTGAAGCAACCAAACCATTATTTGAGTCTTCTCCTTTGAATGGGCTTTGGAAAGCACACCATGCCTAGCCATTGACCCTATTATTCTAGTAATTTCCTTCAAAGCGGGACTCGTCCCATCGGTGAAAATCCGTAAAGAGCAGGGGATATTGACTGAGGTGACAGTGGGTCTTTGTCCCATTGTTGTCATTTGGTATAGTAATTGTCCCTTAGGTACCCCTCCTAGGACCCCTGCTAGATTGCGTGGCAACAAGTCCCAATGGATATCAGATATTCATTATAAGTGATTTCAATTAAAAACTTCATTGAGAGCCCTATTAAATACTTGATTCAGTGCCTTGCTACTAGTTTCATAGAAATTTGGCAGTTGTTCCAACACTATGATAGTATTATATTTAACTAACGTACATTCATCAATTCAACCTATAGTATAATTTGATAATATTCAAATATTTCATCACTTGGCATCCATTAAGGGCTTAATTTTGTATAAAGACGTTGGACAATGAGACTTTGAGTGCAATTCCTAATTTTAGTATTTTTTTAGTTTTTGCACACGAGGTGGTTCAGTTTTGTTTGTGTTCGTAAAGCTTCCTGACTGATGGTTTAGACTCTAGATTACTTAGTGAGGTTGTCCGCTTGTTTCCACTACGGTGTGCATATCCCTCTTGGCCCCTTAGGGTTTAGGGGAAGGCATAAGTTTGTAAGGTGATGAATTTTCTGATTAACAGAAGCATATTTTTCAAGGAAAAAACTTTTTCCTCACTTGATATGGATAAAAATGTGTGGTGAGGTTTTTTTAACAAATATAGTTTTTTTATTTTTTTATGTTAGATTGGTTGAGAGGCTTTTGCACTGTTTCTGTTGAGTGAAATTTAATTTAATTTCATAATTATTTCAGATTTTTATTTGTTTATTTTTTCCTTTTTGGAGATTATGTTAATTTGATAACTGTATTCCTGGAAATTTTGATTGTAGGGATATGCTCTCCTCTGTGTGGGTTTCCCTTCCTCGGATCTTGAGGTTGAAACTCAAGATGAGGATGAGGTAAATATTATACCCTATTGTTTGGTTGTCAGACTCCTTATAAGGTCATAGTGATATGGGAGCCAAGGATAGAATGCTCTGTTTGTCTTTAAAAAAAAATATGTTTTCTTTTTCATTTTCACATGTCTGTACAGTATATTGTAAATTTAATTTTTCAGAACATGTTATCATTATTATTGTGCTTACAAAAGGACCCTCTTTCTTATTTGAATAACTAGTGGTCCTTGAAATACAAGGACAACTCTAATGCTATTTATTGCATTAGTATACTGATACGATGTTGGCAGAATTCAAGGATAACAACAAAATAACATTCCACAAAATCATAATCATGAGACGAAAAGAGTGATAATTTTATTACAAGGATGACAGTAACAACAATGACGATGGCAACAACACAGTGAACACAGGCAACTTTAACAAAAAATAGACTTGATCCATCATCTTATGTACTCCCTATGCACTATCATTTCCACTTACTACACATAGTCACAGAAACATAACATAGGCTTGTCTACATCTTATTTGGTCATCTCGTCTACTTAATTAAACACACTAATGTACATGTGTTGCAAAATGTGTGTGTCACTTTAGCCATTGTGCACACAAAAACATAACTTCTAGCATGTAACAACTAGCACTTCATACTGAACTTAACTTCTTCTAGCACCCCTTCTTGATATTCACATCACCGATACACAAGTGTTGAGATCATAGATAGGGAATCTATGGTGAACTCCCATAAATCCTAATCCAGTATAGCAGAAAAATATAACAGCACTTTAATAAAGATGCCAACAGAGATGAACCCATACCATGAGGCTTGCAAGAGAAACCCAACACCAAAGAAAGAAGATCACTGTCCAAACACTAGTACTCAAGAGAGGAGTGCTACAAGTAAGATTGCCCTTAGGCATTTTATCACATGACAACTTTAGTGATAGATTTATAAATGAGGAGGATGGTGTATTTATACACATAACCCTCCATTAATGTTTAAGGTACTAGTCCCGAGAGGGTGACTAAGCCTACATTGTCAAACATAGATAAGTACAATAAGTTGGATTAATTACCCATATGTACTCTTAGGACACAAAATTAATTAATTTTTTGGCTTAGGATTTTAATTTAATTTTTCTAGAAAATTTAATTAATTGACTTATGAGGAGTTAATTATTTTTCCAACCCTCTAATTCTTAGCCATGGTGTCTAATTATGAGGGACCATGAACTAAATAATTTTACATGAAGCTTTTACAATTCAATACATGCAAGGGAAATACCCATTCGTGATAGACCCTCAACATTTACTGATTTCTGCAACACAAGATATGATCTAGTAGATCAAGTAAGCTGTAATAAAATAATCTAGCCAATTAAATAGGATTATTCCCAAATTACTTTTACAAAAATTCGATAAAAAACAATAGGACTCACTTAATATCTTGACAACAAAATCCAGCCTAGCTTTGGGGTGAGGTTGGAGGGAAAAACTCTGCCGATCATTTGTATCTAGAGACACAGATGAATAAGTGAGACAAAAAACCTCCTAAGGTAGAAGTTGTCATCAAAATACTATGCTTACCTAGGTTGTTACATACATGATGGTCTTACTAAGATCATTTACATTATAACCATGCAAAATGGGTTTACACCTTTAACAAACTGCCTACTGTTGATGAAATTTGAATGATGCGATCACTCAAACATGATAGATCCCTTTTGCAAAAAAAGGGTTGTACAACTACGGGGTCATTGACATAGAGTGGTCAACAAGCCCATAACATGCATATTTGCTTTAGATCTAACAATTCATAAGATTTCCATCACTTGCACACATTGCACACACTTTTTTACCACTTTGATCTTCATCACCTTATATAGCTTAACCTTTTTCAATACCACAGGTCAAAACCATACTCAAGCCGATGGTTTTCTTAGACGGGATCAAATTATCTGTTACTAGGCTTAATACCACATTGCAATACCATGGTAAGGACCCTTGGTATTTAGAATACCATGGTGCAAAAACTATACGCGCCTTTGCTACTTCATACTCGTGTGTGTACGTGGATTTTCTTAAAAAAACCCGCATATACTTCTTGAACTTTCAACTTTATCATATCTTTGCCTTTGAACTGTTATGCCTTTGCCAAAACACTCTGTCACATCTGTAAAACACTTCGTCACATCCAGTTTACATTTTCAAAAAGTAGGCTGCCATCAAGGACAACACATAATTCATAATTCCAACAATCTCTCCCTTTGGACTTGATGGTAACCACTTTGGTGTTAGGTTACCACAACTTGTAAATACCTATAGAACACATCAAGCCAAGCACCAAACCACGCTACTCTCCAAACACCAAGCTACTCTCCCCCTTTGACATCAAGGGCAAAGGGCTGACCAAATGTTGAATGAAGACTTTTGTATCTGTACTGCTGAGTATGAACACTAGTCATGCTCTCCTTGAGCACACGCTGAAGTTTCTAATGGTTGTACAATGAAGTACATGACTCTATGACTCATATGACTTGTTCACCAAGGACTCAAACTTACATCAATCATTCAATCACAATGGGTTTACATATTTGACATCATTATTGCATCAACTTCCCAAACACAATGGGGTTACAAATTACATCACATATCCAGAAGGACTTGACTACAATAGTGTTAAATTATGGTATGTTCTATGTTTAGAGCAATTTTACTTATTTTCTTTAATATTATCCACAGATTAGCAAACACATGTGCATAAAGTAAAGTGCAGATAGAACATTAAATGATCAACAGAAAACAAGCCAAGACAAGAGACACAAGATGTGGTGGCTAGCCAGGGACAAACCCCAATATGGGGAAACCCTTTGACCAAATCTTCTTTTATCTTCAATAGTTCAGCAGAGAGAAATAGTACAAAATCTGATTTCTGAAATTTTATATCAACAGCAGCAAACCCTAGATCAACAAAGTCAAATTTAGTCAAATGAGTGAAAATTGACCTCCAATATGCTTGGTCATTTTCCAGTCAACTTGCCTTTGAACAGCCTGAAGAAGCAGCCCTAGAACAACCCCAAAAGCTCAGTCAAAGTGCAGATTTCTGAAGTTGACTGGAACCCTAACCTAGGGCAGTCAATACTGGTCAAATTTGAGGTCAGATCGCCTCGATTTTTGTGCCAAAAATTGTGCCCTGCCTAGGAGGGGCAACCACACCTAATTCGCACTCCTTGGAGGGTCAACACTGGTCAAAGATGCTTGCTGTCCTGTTTCTGCATCCTTTTTGCCCTAGGATGACTTCCTTTTCATCCACACGTGTGAGAGAGAGAGAGACTCTTTTTGTGCAGGAGAGAGAGAGGTGTGTGAGAGTGAAGTGTCCAAATGAGGAAAAGAGCTCGTTGTATTTATATGCAAAACGTTGAGGTTGAATAGACATGATTGTTGGGCTTTTGAGCCTACATAAGTTGCTGGCCAACTTTGATAATTTTTCCATAATCAAAAGATATTCATATCTCCATAAATACTTATCGGAATCGGATGATCTTTAGATCAATCCTACACCTCTCGTTGAGAGGAATCTAGGAAAAATATCAGTAATCACAAATAAGGTGATCCACATGGAGTTTGGCCCTAGTTGCCAATTTTAACACTCCCTCTCAACTAGGGAGAACTCCATCAGCAATCCATCTGATTGTTGCTACTATTCATCCATCAAATGCACAACCCTGTACAGCTTGTCCCCTGCTCTACCCTGTTCTGTTTTGCTTTGCTCTGCTCGGCTCTTGCTTGAACTATGAAGAAGAAGAAATGATCGAGGATGTATCATACCATCCTCCACTGACCCAAAGTCAGTCTTAGAGTGTGTATCACTCTCACTGATCCCATATCAGTATCATTAATCCCACATTAATGGAGGTCATCCTAACATAGGGAGTACGGTAGATACAATGATGCGTCCATTGATAGTACTACTATGGTCCCTATCCTCATTTCCCTGCTCATTGATCAGATGAGAGGTACTTCCCATGAGTCCCAAACTGCATGGGTAGGATGCCTCGACAGGAGAACGAATCATCCTGTCCACAGGAGAACGAATCATCCTGTCAGTGTATGCCACGGAGAACGAATCATCCTGTTCCACAGTCGCCACGGAGAATGAATCATCCTGGCCCACAGGAGAACGAATCATCCTGTTCCACAGTTGCCACGGAGAACGAATCATCCTGGCCCACAGGAGAACGAATCATCCTGTGCCACAGTCGCCATGTAGAACAAATCATCTTGGCCCATAGGAGAACGAATCATCCTGTGCCATAGTCGCCACGGGGTGTCAAAGGGGAAGGTTGAAACTTTACCCTGTACATAGTGCACCACCAGGGGATGGAGAGTCGCCCCCCTGGAGCTCCCAAAGCTCAATACATCATACTCGACCCTCATCAGAGGGTCTCTGAATGACACCAAGTCGTTCTCGGAAAGTCAGGAATTTGACCTTTCCTAGGGGCCTTGTTAGAATGTCGGTGACCTGTTCATCTGTACCGATATGTTAGAGCCTTATTGCTCCTCGTTGCACCATATCTCGAATATAGTGGTACCTGATATCGATATGCTTGGAGCACTCATGGAATATAGGATTCTCTAATAAACGAATCCCGCTCTGGTTGTCACACAGGATCACGGTGGTATCCAATGTAAATCCAAACAACTCACTGAAGAGCTTTCGCAACCAGATTGCCTCGTAGGAGGCCATACTGGCAGCAATGTACTCTGCCTCGGCAGTGCTCAAAGCTACCAACTTCTGCTTCCTGCTCATCCAGGATATCGAGGCAAATCCCAAAGAGAAACAGCACCCGGAGGTGCTCTTACAGTCCACCACACTGCCTGCCCAATCAGCATCAATATATCCAAGTAGTCTCACATTTCCGACAGTGTATCTTAACCCATGAGTAATTGTGCCATGAAGATATCTCAACAGATTCTTGGCACCAATCCAATGTATGTGGTGAGGTTCAACCATATGTTGACTCAATGTGTTGACTGCAAAGCATATATCCGGACGGGAGTTCACCAAGAACATCAATGCTCCGACGAGTTGACGATACTCGGTAGCATTTCGTAACACAGGTCCAACAGCACTACCGCTTAACTTCTTGAAGTCAAGTTCCATTGGGGTAGTTACGGGCTTGCAGTCCACCATACCAAATCTTTCCAATATCTTCACCACATATTTTCCTTGAGATAGAAAAATCTCCCCTGGCTTTTGCTAGAGTTCTAGTCCTAGGAAGTAGTGCATAAGTCTTAGGTCTTTCATCTCGAGCTCAGAAGCCAACTCCCTCTTACATTTGTGAATGAGAGGGTCTGATCCTGTTAGAAAGAGGTCGTCAACATAAAGCACCAGTATGAGAGGCTTGTCATCTTCAACCTTAAAGTAAAGGTTAGGGTTGGCTTCACTCCTAGTGAATCCCAGCTTGATCAAGTAGCTATCGATCCTCTCATACCACACTCGGGGTGCTTGCTTCAGCCCATAGAGGGCCTTCTTCAACCTGCACACATGAGATTCTCGATCATGAATCTCAAATCCTTTGGGTTGCTCCACATAGACTTCCTCTTTGATCGAACCATGTAAGAATGCACTCTTGACATCCATCTAATGTAGACTCCATCCTTGCGAAGCAGCAAGGGCTATGATGGAGCGGATGGTGGTATATCGGGCAACAGGTGCAAATATTTCATCATAGTCTATACCCTGCTTCTGGGAGAAGCCACAAGTGACAAAATGAGCCTTATATTTTTCTGCACTTCCATCAACTGCATGCTTTATCTTGTAAAGCCATTTTGAGGTGACAACAACTTTGTTCAGAGGTTGGGGAACCACATCCCAAACATCGTTTTTCATGATGGAATCATATTCTTCGGTCATAGCATCCTTCCATACTTGATGCTTGACGACATCAGTGAATGATGAAGGCTCATTTTGGATGATCGTGCTCATGATGGTCAGGTATCCCTGATACCTGTTCGGCTTCTTACTTTCACGGAAGGTTCCTCGGGGTGCAATGTGTCCTTCAGCATCATCAAGTGTCCCCCTAAGCCATGAAGGCCTCTTCCTAGAAGAGGAAGGCTCAGGCAGAGGGGGATCAATAGGATCCATAGGTTCTTCCACATCGGCCATCGTCTCTTCTTCCTTTTCCTTTGGTTCCCTGGTGTCAGCTTCTTTAGATCCTCTTTGAGTAGGAAGATTGTCTACTTTGCTAAGAGCCATATCTTCATCAAAGGTGACGTCATGGCTAATTTCTACTTCCCTTTGACCAGCCACATAGATTCTGTAGCCCTTAGTATTTTCGCTATAGCCCACGAAGATTCCTTTCTTTCCAGATGCACCCAATTTATTTCTTTTCTCCTTTGGTACATGAAAATATACAGGGCTTCCAAAAATTCTAAAATGAGATACGTCAGGTTTCTTACCAGTGAACATTTCTTCGGTAGTCTTGGAACCTAATGCTTGATGAGGGCATCGGTTTTGTACATATACGGTGGTGTTTGCAGCTTCGGCCCATAGAAACTTCGGAAGTCTTTGATCATGGAGCATAGCACGAACAACTTCCACAATTGTGCGATTCTTCCTTTCTGCCACACCATTTTGCTCAGGAGTATATGGTGTAGTAGTCTCCCTCTTAATGCCAGCCTCTTTACAAAAGTCATGAAACTCATTGGATTCATATTCAGTCCCATTATCAGTTCTTAAGATCTTGATCTTCTTCTCGGTTTGATTTTCGATCAAGGCTTTGAAGTGTCGAAACCAGGAGAACACTTCATCCTTCTTTTTCAAGAAGTATATCCAAGACTTGCGAGAATAATCATCTGTAAAAGTGAGATAATATGAATATCCTCCCAAGGAGTTCACAGGCATCATACCTGATATGTCTGAGTGAACCAACTGCAATATATCGGAGGTCTTGCTTTGGCTTGAGGGGAATGGTCCCCTTTTGAGCTTTCCTTTGGCACATCCCGGACATACACCTTCTTGTTCTACTTGGAATTCGGGCATCCCTGTCACCATCTTTCTTACATCGGGTAGAGCTTTATAATGAAGGTGAGCAAACCTCCGATGCCATAGTTTGGACTGAAGAGTTGTGTCACAAGACATGACACCTAGCGGACTTCCTCCGACTTGATATAATGAATCAACTCGAAACCCAAGAGTGAAAGCATCTTTAATATTCTTTTTCCATACACGTACCTTACCATCGCTGAAGGTCACCTTGTAGCCTTTGTCTTCCATTGCCGAAATGGACACTAAGTTCTTTTTGAGATCAGGTACATATAACACATCTTGTAGATGAATTGTATTTCCCTGATTCAATTGAAGAGTGACATTTCCAACGCCTTTCACGGGATATTTTGTATTATCTCCAAGAACAATTTCTAGGTTGGTTTCCTTCTCTATCAGATCATGGAGAGCTTCTTTGTAACCAGTGAAGTGCCTTGAGGCACCACTATCAATAAGCCAATTTCCCAGCGAGTCCGGGGGAGCAGTAGTAGATAGAGTAAGAAATATGTTTGCATACTCTCATCTTTGCCCTTCATAATTTCCTTCAGCTTATTTCTAAGAAACAAGACTTGATTTGCATCATTAACTTTAAATAAACTCACCAGTCTATCGTAAATTTCCTTGGAGGTGTTCAGGTCGGAAACATAGGCCACCAAGCTCTTGTTGATAGAGTCCCGGATGATCTTCCTTGCTTTGACTTCTCCCTTGGTCCATTTGTTCCTAGCAGTAGCGGATGCACTTGATGGAGGCTCAACAATTCTGCCTCTCACATGGTCCAACACTTCATGTTCTTCTAATGTTAGATTGAGAGACATCTTCCATCCGTGGTAGTCAGACTTCTCATGGAGTTTGTCTTCAGCAGGGAAGTGTGTTGAGGACCCCATTATTTCTTTCAGATAGCCTTGCCAACCTTCTCTTCGGTGATTGCTCTTGCTTTTGCTTGGGCTTTGTCTTCACCTCAGCTCCGATACCATGTTAAATTATGGTATGTTCTATGCTTAGAGCAGTTTATTTATTTTCTTTAATATTATCCACATATTAGCAATCACATGTGCATAAAGTAAAGTGCAGATAGAACATTAAACGATCAACAGAAAACAAGCCAAGACAAGAGACACAAGATGTGGCGGCTAGCCAGGGACAAACCCCGATATGGGGAAACCCTTTGATCAAATCTTCTTTTATCTTAAATAGTTCAGCAGAGAGAAATAGTACAAAATCTGATTTCTGAAATTTTATATTAGCAGCAGCAAACCCTAGATCAGCAAAGTCAAACTTAGTCAAATGAGTGAAAATTGACCTCCAATATGCTTGGTCATTTTCCAGTCAACTTGCCCTTGAACAGCTTGAAGAAGCAGCCCTAGAATAGCCCCAAAAGTTCAGTCAAAGTGCAGATTTCTGAAGTTGACTGCAGCCCTAAACTAGGGCAGTCAATACCGGTCAAATATGAGGTCAGATCACCTCAATTTCTGTGCCAAAAATTGCGGCCTGCCTAGGAGAGGCAACCACACCTAATCTGCACTCCTTGGAGGGTCAATGCTAGTCAAAGATACTTGCTGTCCTGTTTCTACGTCCTTTTTGCCCTAGGATGACTTCCTTTTCATCCACATGTGTGAGAGAGAGAGAGACTCATTCTGCGCAGGAGAGAGAGAGAGAGATGTGTGTGAGAGTGAAGTGTCCAAATGAAGAAAAGAGCTCCTTGTATTTATATGCAAAACGTTGAGGTTGAATAGACATGACTGTTGGGCTTCTAAGCCTACATAAATTGTTGGCCAATATTGATAATTTTTCCATAATCAAAATAAATTCATATCTCCATAAATACTTATCGAAATCGGATGATCTTTAGATCAATCCTACACCTCTCGATGAGAGGAATCTAGGAAAAATATCAGTAATCACAAATAAGGTGATACACATGGAATTTGTGTAATATTCCTAATTAGCCATGGCTAATTGGAATATTCGATTTTGCTCAATTTTGCCTTCTATAGTTATTTATAAATAAAAAGGTGAGGAAAAGGGGGACATAACTCACCTTTAGAATAAAGTCGCTCTCTAGTAGCACAATGTTGTGACTTAGAGGGGAGCCAAGGGGGGCCAAAGGACCACGCAGAGATGGGGCCCATGCAGACACTTGGAGGGACTGCGCAGATGGAAAGGAACATGTGGCAAGAGAGGGACTGCGTTTGAGGAGGTGGGCCTTGGGATTGAGAGAGGCCAATGCTATAAAGGAGAGGGGAGCCTCCTCATTTTGTCATTCGATTATGTGCATTTGAGCTAGTCACTTCGACTTGGAGCACGTTGGCTGTTTAGCCTGTCTGCAGCACTGTTTAATGCATTGAGTGTCTCCGTTCGGAGATCTCAACCTTAGCCCTGGGGGACTTCGAGTGCCTACTCAGGCAAGGTAGTTCCAGTAGTCCTTTGCAGTAGGATTGATCTTTGGCGTTGTGGAGGAGCTGAGCATTTGAGGACTGCGTAGTCTTGGGAGAGAGGGACACAGCTCTTTTGGTGGGAGTTCCGGATTGGGGGTTTTGTGGAGGATTAGAGCTAGGAGATTGGGCAAGGGATCAACTCTTGCATATTGGAGTATTTTGGCAGAGTTTCAGGCTGAGTTTTGGTGTATTCTATTCAGTGGCAGCGCAGAGCCTTGAGGGACAGCGTAGATCCCCAAGGGGGTGATTCTCGGGGGTTGGCTATTTCATAAAAGCTTTCTGGGTTTTTCTGGGTTTCTTGAGTAGAGTCTGATTCCAGAGTTTTAGCATTTTCTGAAGAGGGGAATAGCCCCAAATCCTCATTTGATTTTCAGTAGTAGCAATAGCACAACAGTTCTTCAGCAGCTTGGACGCAATTCAGAGGGAGGCCATTCCTTTGCTATTCTGAGTGTATTTCTTCACTTGCCTTGTGCAAGTCGAGGTGTCATCTTTTTGACCACCTCCTGTACTCATTCCATTACTCAGTATAATAAAATGGCTTAACATTTCTCTCTGCATTTCTTGAGTATCTGCTTATATTTCATGTTCACATTATTATATGTTGTACCACTGTTATTTTTATCACTGTGAGTTTCCCGGTTACCATATCATTTGGATGTGTTTGTTGGAGTTTGCTTGGGTTTGAGGGATATCCCGGAAACGAGATATTACAGTGGTATCAGAGCATAGATTTGGCTTAGCCTATGGAGCTAGCAATCTATGACACCGGGGGAAAAGCCCTACATCTGTTACAGAGGTAGGAGATACAGAGACACTGGGCGTAGGTTGGAGAACACCTACGGAGAGGGAGACTGTGTTCCAGTGGTTGACGCACAGGAGGAGCCTGTGGTGGATGCAGGACAGGAGGAGCCTGTGGTGGACGCAGAGCAGGAGGATCCAATGGCAGACGAGGACAGGAAGAGATTTGCAGACATGCTCCTCAAATCACTGCAGGATCTGTCGAGGTAGATCAAGGTGATGGGGCAGAGATTCATAGCAGTGGAGGCTAGATAGCGTGAGAACCCGCGGGTTTTTGAGGTGGGTGAGGGATCGGGTACATCCCACCATTTTCCAGAGCAGGGTGCCACTCAGTGTGATAATACTCAGCAAATGGCCTCACATGCCCCTACATGCTCTACCATGCCCACTTTTCTAGGAGCAGACACGAGGGCTGGAGCCCAGCAGGAGGCAGAGCCCGGTCACATGGGCGATTATTTTGCAGAGTACCAGGCCTATGGGCAGGAGTTCAGGGACGCTCTCTCATTCAGAGACTTTGTTAAGCTCCAGTGGGATAGTAGACCCCACGACCATCACAGTGGACACCGGCATTATCACTATGGAGACACCTACTGCACAACTAGTAGATTCCACTTGCCTACGTTTGATGGTTCATCAAACAGTTCGGCAAGGTCTTGGGTGGAGAAGCTGGACATCTATTTCCAGCGTAATCAGATGTCGGAGGCAGAGGCCATCAAGGTGGCAACATTAACATTTGGATGTTGAGGCCCAGGATTGGTGGTTCCATGGGATAGTTACACTCGGATATTCCTCAGTGACGACATATGCTGAGTTTACTAGGAGATTGATGGAAAGGTTTGACCGGAGGGATCCGGAACAACACTTTGTTGAGCTGACAAGGCTCAAGCAGACAGGGAGCCCAGAGACCTACATTGTAGACTTCTTGAGGATTTCAGTGATGGTGCTAGATCTATCCACAACACGGAGGATCTACATATTTGTTGAGGGGTTAGCAGAGCCACTTCGGGGTCTAGTCAGGTCCACTAGACCAGTCACACTCCAGGATGCTATCAGCAGGACCCAGGACTTGCAGGATGCCTTACCCAAGACTCGGACACCTTACCCCCAGAGACAGGCTTTCCAGCCTAAGGGGAAAGACGTGAGGATTCCGCCTCCGAAAGGGAATCCAGGACGAGCACAGATTGATGATGACGCCAGGAGGGAGTTGAAGAAGAAGGGGTTGTGCTTTACCTGTCAGGAGCCGTGGGCGCCAGGACATAGATGTGTTGTTGGCAAAGCACACTTTATTGAGGTCTTCTCCGAGAGTAGCGGGGAAGAGGATAGGGAGGATGATGTGGAGGTAGGAGATAGTCATGCCGTGCAGGGTCCCTCGCCGCCTCCACCACCAGCAGCAGGTGGTGCAGCTTTTGCACCTACCGGAGGAGCCCTTGCAGCATTGCAAGGAGTTCCCAAGTATTTGACGCTACGCGTACAGGGGACAGTACGTGGCCAACGAATATCAATTTTGGTTGACAGTGGGGCAACCCACAACTTCATCGATGCACAAATGGTTGAGCGGAGAGGTATACAGACAGAGAGCTTCGATGGATTCTCAGTTTTGGTCCCAGGAGATCAGACCATGGTGTGTGCTCGTTATGTCCCAGAGTTATCAGTGACGATGGGCACCTACACACTGATTGACCACTTTTTCGTGGTCAATATTCCGGACACCAACATAGTACTGGGTGTTCAGTGGCTTATCACTCTAGGGAAGGTCACGACAGATTGGAAGGCCCTAGAGATGGAGTGGGATGATGAGAAGACAGGGAGGCATGAGAAGATACGGGGACAGCACACATATTCGCCTCAGACTGTTTCGGCTCATCGGATGGAGGCAGTCTTCCGGAAGGGAGACATAGAGTGGGCAGTAGAGCTGCGTGCATCAGAGACAGGGACTACAGGGTAGACAGTGCACCTAGAGATACAGTCCATCCTTGACTGGTATGCCACAGTATTTGGGGAGATTCCGTCGGGACAGCCACTGGACCGGGGGTTTGAGCACACCATTGAGCTTGAGCAGGGCATACAGGCAGTGATTACTACCCCCTATAGGCACCCTAAGGTCTATTGGGATGAGATCGAGCGGGCCATTTAGGAGTTGCTAGCTCTTGGGCACATTCGGCTGAGCACGAGTCCTTTTGCTTCTTCCATGGTGTTGGTGAAGAAGAAGGACGACACATTGAGGATGTGCATTGACTACAGGGCCCTGAACAAGAAGACACTGAAGAACAGGTACCCCATACCTAGGATCGATGAGTTGATGGATGAGTTGAGAGGAGCACGGTTCTTCTCAAAGATTGATTTGAGATCTGGGTACCATCAGATTCGCGTGAGGGAGCAGGACATTCCCAAGACCGCCTTCAGGTGTCACTATGGGCACTTTGAGTTTTTGGTGATGCCCTTTGGGCTAACCAATGCCCCAGCTACATTCTAGTCTTGCATGAATCACATCTTCCGCAGTCACTTAAGGAAGTTTGTGTTGGTGTTCTTTGATGATATCCTCATTTACAACAGGACTTGGGAGGAGCATCTCCAGCACATTGAGACAGTATTGTGCATCTTGAAGGAGCAGCATTTCTATGCCAAACTCTCCAAGTGTGAGTTTGGATTGACGGAGATGTTATACTTGGGACACATCATAGGGGTGGACGGAGTGAGGGTCCACGAGGAGAAGATCAGGGCCATCAGAGATTGGCCGGAGCCGAGAAACGTGACAGAACTTCGAGGATTCATTGGCATTTGTACTTACTACCGGAAGTTCGTCAAGAGTTTCTCACAGCTTGCTGCACCCCTGACAGATCTGACAAGGAAGGGGGCATTCAGTTGGTCGGATACAGCGCAGCGAGCCTTTGACAGGCTCAAGGAGGTTATGAGCAACTGCCTAGTGCTTGCATTGCCGGATTTTACGTAGCCATTTGTTCGGGAGTGTGATGCGTCGGGAGAGGGGATTGGCGCAGTGTTGATGCAGGGAGGTCACCCTATAGCCTTTGAGAGCCGGAAGCTCCTTCCGCACGAGAGGTTGTATTCTATATATGACAAGGAGATGCTGGCCATCATGCATGCATTGGCCAAGTACCGACAGTATTTAGTGGGCAACAGGTTTAGGGTGAGGACTGATCACAACAACCTCAGGTTCTTTTTGGAGCAGAAGCAGCTATAGGAGAGGCAGCAGAAGTGGATTAGTAAGATCCAAGCGTATGACTTTGACATTGAGTATGTCAAGGGTAAGAACAACGTGGTAGCAGATGCCCTTTCACGTTGACCAGCCACGTTGTCTCTTATGAGCTTGAACGCAGACTGGAGGGCTCAACTCTTAGTAGAGTACTCCAAGGACAGATTTGCATGTGAGGTTCTGGATGGGCAGGTGGCGGATGACAAGTACAGGGTGGTCGATGAGATCATCTACTACAGGGACCGGATCTTCTTGATTGAGAGATCTCAGCTCAAGAAGAAGATACTTCAGGCGTCACATGATTCACCATTGGCAGGCCATCAGGGGTTTACCAAAACCTACAGGGCCATTAGAGAGAGGTTCTCATAGAAAGGCCTCAAGGAGGACGTACTCCAGCATGTCCAGGAGTGCGACGTTTGCCAGAGGAACAAGGGGGAGATGAGCCATCCCGCAGGATTATTGCAGCCTCTTCCCATTTTGGAGGGGAAATGGGAGTGTATTTCAATGGACTTCATCACAGGGTTGCCCATGGTACAGAGCAAGGATTGCATCTTTGTCGTCGTTGATTGACTGATGAAGTACTCACTTTTTCGCCATATCCGCACACTACACAGCAGCACAGGTGGCCGAGCTGTTCTTCAGAGAGATCTTCAGGTTACATGGTCTTCCCAAGACCATCACTAGTGATAGGGACAACCGTTTCATGGGCGGATTTTGGCAGGAGCTTTTCCGGTTGGTGGGGACAGAGTTGACACCGAGTACCAGTTATCACCCACAGACGGACGGACAGACAGAGATAGTTAACAAGTGGCTGGAGGGCTACTTGCATAACTATGTCAGTGGGCAGCAACGAGCATGGCTGAAGTGGCTGCATCTGGGGGAGTACTGCTACAACACTACACATCACATGTCCATTGGTATGTCACCATTCTATGCTTTGTATGGATATCATCCCTTATCTTTTGTTGACGTGATGTTTGGTGCTAGCAAGGCTCCGAGAGCCAAGATTTGGATCCAAGAGAGTCAGGATATTCTTCGAGATCTCAAGGATAATATGGCTACAGCACAGAACCAACAGAAGCTGTATGCCGACAGGGGTCGGGTGGAGAGACAGTGTGAGGTAGGGGACTTGGTCTACTTACGGTTATAGCCATACCGATAGTCGTCACTAAAGCAGAAGGGGGCTGAGAAGCTCAAGCCCCGCTTTTATGGGGCATACAGGGTGATACGCAGGATTGGACAGGTTGCGTATGAGTTAGAGCTGCCCTAAGGCAGCAATATTCATAACGTCTTTCATGTATCATGCCTGAAAAAGGTATTGGGGCAGCATGTGACAGTGACAGATGAGCTACCATCCACGGATGATGAGGGGCATTTGGTGTTGCAGCTAGAGGCTATTATTGATACCAGGGAGAGGCAGCTGCGGAGCAGGATGGTACGGAAATTCTTGGTGAGGTGGAAGAATTTACCGGATGAGGATGCCACTTGGGAGAGTGCGAAAATTTTGTAGCATCCATCACTTCAGTTGCTTGTCCTTGAGGACAAGCAACATTTTGCCGGGGGATACTGTAATATTCCTAATTAGCCATGGCTAATTGGAATATTCGATTTTGCTCAGTTTTTCCTTCTATAGTTATTTATAAATAAAAAGGTGAGGAAAAGGGGGACATAACTCACCTTTAGAATAAAGTCACACCCTAGTAGCACAATGTTGTGACTTAAAGGGGAGCCAAGGGGGGCCAAAGGACCACGCAGAGATGGGGCCCACGCAAACACTTGGAGGGACTGCGCAGATGGAAAGGAACACGTGGCAAGAGAGGGACTGCGTTGGAGGAGGTGGGCCTTGGGATTGAGAGAGGCCAACGCTATAAAGGAGAGGGGAGCCTCCTCATTTTTTCATTCGTTATGTGCATTTGAGCCAGTCACTTCGACTTGGGGCATGCTGGCTGTTTAGCCTGTCTGCAGCACTGTTTAGTGCATTGAGTGTCTTCGTTCGGAGATCTCACCCTTAGCCCCGGGGGACTTCGAGTGCCTACTCGGGCAAGGTAGTTCCAACAGTCTTTTGCAGTAGGATTGATCTTTGGCATTGTGGAGGAGCTGAGCATTTGAGGACTGCGTAGTCTTGGGAGAGAGGGACGCAACTCTTTTGGTGGGAGCTCCAGATTGGGGGTTTTGTGGAGGATTAGAGCTGGGAGATTGAGCAAGGGATAAACTCTTGCATATTGGAGGATTTTGGCAGAGTTTCGGGCTGAGTTTTGGTGGATTCTATTCAGTGGCAGCGCAGAGCCTTGAGGGACAACGTAGATCCCCAAGGGGGTGATTCTCGGGGGTCGGCTATTTCATAAAAGCTTTCTTGGTTTTTCTAGGTTTCTTGAGTAGAGTCTGATTCCAGAGTTTCAACATTTTCTGAGGAGGGGAACAGCCCCAAATCCTCATTTGATTTCCAGTAGTAGCAGCAGCACAGCAGTTCTCCAACAGCTTGGACGCAGTTCAGAGGGAGGCCATTCCTTTGCTATTCTAAGTGTATTTCTTCACTTGCCTTGTGCAAGTCGAGGTGCCATCTTTTTGACCACCTCCTGTACTCATTCCATTACTCAGTATAATAAAATGGCTTAGCATTTCTCTCTGCATTTCTTGAGTATCTGCTTATATTTCATGTTCACATTATTATATGTTGTACCACTGTTATTTTTATCACTGTGAGTTTCCCGGTTACTATATCATTTGGACGTGTTTGGTTGGAGTTTGCTTGGGTTTGAGGGATACCCCGGAAACGGGATATTACAATTTGGCCCTAGTTGCCAATTTTAACATCATCACTATGCTGCGTCTCATCACACTTCATTAATCATGACTGTACCCATCACTGTACTGCATTATGTGCCATTGCTACACCATGTTGCCATCTTGACCTATGTGTTGACTGCACCTTGCTTGCTTGTTGTCCCTTGCATGCTTGTTGTCCTTAGCATGCTTGTTGTTGCATGCTAGTTGTCCCTTGCATGCTAGCTGTAACATTGCATGCTTGGTGTATTTGCTGCTAAGTACCATACAACTGTTCCAATGTTAGTTAGCCGTCCCTTGCATGCTGCCCTTCTTCGGAGACAAATGCTCCGGCTGTTTTGGCAGTTCCCGGTAGTTCTGGCAATTCCGGCTGTTCCCGGCAGTTCTGGCAGTTCCGGTTGTTCTTGGCAGTTTCGGTTGTTCCCGGCTGTTCCCGCAGTGCCGACAGTTCTGGCTTTTCCGGCAGTTCCAACAATTCTGAGATTTCCGGCTTTTCTCATAGTTTCGGCTTTTCTGGCATTTCAGGCTTTTTCGGCTTTTCCAACAGTTTCGACTTTTCCGGCTTTTTCGACTTTTCTGGCTTTTCCGTCTTTTCTGGCAGTTTCGGCTTTTCTGGTAATTCCGGCTTTTTTGGCAATTCCGGCTTTTCTGGTAGTTCTGGCGTTTCCGGCTCTTCCGACATTTCCGGCTTTTCCGGCATTTCCGGCTTTTCCGGTGTTTCCAGCTTTTCCGGCAGGTTCGACATTTCCGGCTTTTCCGGCTTTTCCAACAGTTCCGACTTTTCTGACTTTTCCGTCTTTTCCAGGCTTTCTTCCCTCTAGATCAAGGCAACGTTATTCCTTAGGATTTCTCCACCTACTAAAACCCAAAGACAAGTAGAGAGAGGAAGAGATCCCAAGTGTGTTGAAATGACTTGAAGGCCACCTCTATTTATAATAAAACGTTGAGCACATGTGGGGTTTATTTGGTTGCTGGCCGACCTTGATGAATTGTCTTATAGCGGAAATAAATTCATAACTCCATGAATACTTATCGGAATCGGATGATCTTTAGATCAATCCTATACCTCTCGATGAGAGGGATCCAAGAAAAATATCAGCTGCCATAAATAAGATAACCCACATGGGGTTTGGCCCTAGTTTCCAATTTTAACACTCCCTCTCAACTAAGGAGAACTCCATCTGTTGATCCATATGTCCGACTATACTATCTCTGCCATTAGTGCCCTGTACTGCTCTGCTCTGATCTGCTGAGATCTGCTTTGCTCTGCTCTACTTTGATCTGCTGAGCTCTGCATTGCACTGCTCTATTGAACCATGAAGAAGAAGAATTGATTGAGAATGTCTCATACCATTCTCTATTGACCTGGAGTTAGTTTCATTTGAAGAGAGTGTGTCACATCACTCTTATTGACCCGAAGTCAGTTTTATTGATTTTAGATCAATATCACAAGAGAGTGTCTCAAACCACTCATACTGATCCCAGATCAATGTCACAAGAGAGTGTCTCAAACCACTCATACTGATCCTAGATCAGTTCCATTGATCCCAGATCAATGGAGGTCATCATAGCATAGGGAGTACGGTAGATACAGCGATGCATCCATCGATAGTACTACTATGGTCCCTAGCCTCATTTCCCTGCTCATTGATCATATGAGAGGTACTTCCCATGAGTCCCAGACTGCATGGGTAGGATGCCTCGACAGGAGAATTAATCATCCTGTCCATAGGAGAACGAATCATCCTGTCAGTGGATGCCACAGAGAACTAATCATCCTGGCCCACAGGAGAACTAATCATCTTGTTCCACAGTCGCCATGGAGAACAAATCATCCTGGCCCACAGGAGAACTAATCATGTTGTTCCATAGTTGCCACGGGAGAACTAATCATCCCGGCCCACAGGAGAACTAATCATCCTGTTCCACAGTTGCCACGGGAGAACTAATCATCCTGGCCCACAGAAGAACTAATCATCCTATTCATAGTGCACCACTAGGCGAGGGTGAGTCGCCCTATGGTCGTATGTTGCTCCAGTAAGTACCCCAAGTCCCCCAGAGCTTCCAGAGCTCAATGCATGCAACATGGAGGACCCTTATAAAAGGTCTCTCAACGACTCCAAGTCGTTAGGGAAAGTCACAGATTTGACCTTTCCTCGGGGCTTTGACAAAATGTCTGCGACCTGTACATCAGTCTCAATGCGATGGAGCCTCCTCGCTCATCGAGTTACCATATCGCAGATAAGGCAGTGTCTGATGTCTATCTGTTGGAGCAATCATCAAATACGGGATTCCTCAATAATCGAATCCCCCCTCTAGTTGTCACAAAGAATCATAGTGGTATTCATCATGTGTACAAACAACTCACTTAAGCGCTTCTGCAACCATGCAGCTTCACACGAGATCATACTTGTAGCTATGTATTCGGTCTCGGCGGTGCTTATAGCAATCGACTTCTACTTCCTGCTCATACATGGTATCAGAGCTGAGGTGAAGACAATGCCCAAGCAAGAGTGAAAGAGCAATCACCGAAGACAGTTGGGAAAGGACAAAAGGATCAGTGGATTCCTCATCCCTCTTCAAATTCACCAAGGGTGAAGTCGAAGCAGAGAATATTATCAGAATGGCGCAGCGGAATATGGCCTACCAAAAGATCACTTCATTGGAAGACCGGATCTCAGGGTGGAAGGAAAGGGAGATAACTAGTTCGGCCATTATGCGAAGGAGTGTCGAATGGCAGGGACACATCACTTGATGATGATAACAATCATTCCAGGGACATCTTCAATGATCAAAGGAATGACAGGTAATGCAGGTCATCAAGGAAATGGCCGACTCTTCATAGAAAGCAAGGAACCCCAGGTATGAAGAATCAAATGTTGTTTCTGATAGTCCATACATGACTGAATTTTATAATGATTACATCATACGTCTTTACATGACCTTTACATCAAATGATAGATAAGACATTTATAACCAAGACCAAAGACCTCAATAAGACCATGATAGTCATCAACTATCATACACCATATATGATTTGCACCATAGGCATCTGACACTACCATCAACAAAAACACCCTATTGATAAATATTATTAAGTAAACATAATGCCAACAATGCATTATTTGAAGCAAATGCTCCCCCCTGAACTTGTGCCATCTCTGCAAACCAATTCCAGCACCAACAAGCAAAATTTGATCTTATTTCTTCATCATACCAATATATACGCGATTGTTCAATTCAGAACTCGCGTATACACATGACTTTTCTTTATAGGATCCACGTACAAAAAGTGAAACACTAAAATTTCACATCTTCAGCTCCCCTGAGTCTGTTCTGTCTGTACCTGTGTATTATGACTACACCAGAGACACTATCAGTAGTATAAACAGTGTGAAAATGAAAAAAACCATGGGATTTATCAAGTCACATATGTATTACTCCCCTTGAACATGAATAATCAACTGAGTGATGAAGTAGAGACCATTCCTAATTTCTGTCTGAGATATTCAAATGCCTCGTGTGAAAGAGGTTTTGTAAAAATATCAACAACTTGTTCTTTTGAGGGAACATATTCCAATTTAATCTTTTGTTCAAGCACTTGCTCTCTTAGAAAATGATATTTAATTGAAATATGCTTGGTCTTGGAGTGCATAACCAGATTTTTTGAAATACTAATTGCACTTGTATTATCACATAGAATGGAAATGGGTGGAGAACAGTTGATTTGAATATCTTGCAATGTTTGCATCATCTAGAGAAGTTGTGTGCAGCATGATGCAACAACTACATATTCTGCTTCTGCAGTAGATAAAGCAATTGAGCTTTGTTTCTTGTTGAACCATGATACCAAGTGGGGCCCCATATAGAATGCTCCTCCACTAGTACTTTTTCTATCATCCACATTTCCTGCCCAATCTGCATCTGTATAAGCATGAAGAGTAAGATCTGCATCTTTGGGATACCATAAACCAAGGTCTTGAGTGCCTTGTAGATATTTGAAGATTCTTTTGACTACTTGAAGATGAGTTTCCTTTGGATTGGCCTGAAATCGTCCAACAATCCCAACTGCATGCATGATATCTGGTCTTGTTCCTGCAAGATAAAGTAGACTTCTGATCATGGATCTGTATTCTGGTTGGTTGACTACGGGAGAATCATCATGTGAATTGAGACTACATCTTGTCACCATGGGTGTGCAGACCGGTTTACAATCTTCCATTCCATATTTCTTTAGAATTTGCTTAAGGTACTTTGTTTGTGAGAGGAATATGCCATTCTTTGCTTGTTGAACTTGTAAACCAAGAAAGTATGTTAGTTCACCAAGTAAAGACATTTCAAATTCTTGCTGCATGATAGAAGCAAACCTTTGACTCATGGATTCTTCATTACTACCAAAGATGATGTCATCCACATAAACAATAACAATTAAAAGTTTACCATCATCCACCTTTATATATAGGTTTCTATCTGTAGACCCCTTAGTGAAGCCTTGTTGTTGAAGATATTTGTCAAGGCGATAATACCATGCACGAGGGGCTTGTTTTAGCCCATATAATGCCTTCTTGAGTTTGCAAACAAGTTTTTCATCATTACCTAGAATAAACCCTTCAGGTTGTTCAATATAGACTTCTTCTTCTAGGTCCCCATTAAGAAATGTAGATTTAACATCCATTTGATAGACTTTGAAATTACGAAAGCTTGAAAAGGCAAGAAACATTCTTATGGCTTCAAGTTTGGCTACAGGAGCAAATGTTTCTTCAAAGTCTATTCCTTCTTGTTGAGCATAACCTTTGCAAACGAGTCTTGCTTTATTTCTAATTACTTCTCCATTCTCGTTTAGTTTATTTTTAAAAACCCATTTTGTCCCAATTACATTCTTATCATGAGGTCTAGGAACTAATTCCCAAGTGTGATTCTTTTCTATCTAGTCAAGTTCTTCATGCATAGCATTAACCCAACATTCATCTTTGCTAGCTTGATTTACATTTTGTGGTTCAATTATGGATAGTAAGGCTAGATGACTGGCAGTTCCAACAAGAGTTCTTCTAGTTTGTATTCCAGATTCCTTACCACCTAGAATTTGAGATTCTGGATGGTTTTTCTGAACATACCTTGATGGAGTCTTTTCTGGTTCTTCTATATTGTCACTTCCTTCATCTGATGCTTCATTGATTCTTTCCTCATTATTTTGGCTAGATGTAAGAGGATCTTCGTCATCTATTGGTGCTTCCCTTTTGATACCTATGGATGCTTCATCAATCACAACATCAATGCATTCAACAATCTTTTTAAGTCTTTTATTGTAACATTTATATCCTTTGCTTCTAGCAGAGTACCCAAGAAGAATTCCTTCATCAGCTTGAGCTTCAAACTTTCCAAGTTTATCATTATTATTCTTTATATAACACTTACTTCCAAAAACTCTGTAATGCTTAACAGTTGGGCGTTTATCGTACCAAAGTTCATAAGGCGTTTTATCACTATTCACACAGATATGAGCCTTGTTAAGAATATTTACCGATGTATGTGCTACTTCACCCCAGAAGATACAAGATGTCCCTGACTCATCAAGCATGGTAGATGCCATTTCTTGAATTGTTCTATTTATTCTTTTTGCTACCCCATTTTGTTGAGGAGTCCTAGCTATAAAAAACTGCCTCTTGATGCCATGCTATTCACAAAAGTCGAAAAAATCGTTTGATATGTATTCTCCTCCCTGGTTAGATCCGAGACATTTGATTTTCATGACTAACTCATTCTCTACTAAAGATTTGAAGACTTTAAATTTATCAAATGCTTCATCTTTATACTGTTGAAGAGTCTAGGGCAATTAGCATTAGTAAGATTCTTCTAAACTTGATAACAATTTGTTAAGTGCTTTTACAATTTATCTTAGCGTGATCTTCTTCTTATTATTAGTGTGTGTGTGTTGATTTGGGGTAGCATTGGATGTGCTCTAGCCACGAAATTTGGTGGATAGGCTAAGGCACATGAGATCTCCAATACCTAGAAAGGGTTTGGGCAAATTCTAAACAGTTTGGGAGTTATTAAAATAATTAATATTTTTAATGGAGTCCCTAAGTCTAAACTTAGGGAAAATAAAATATTAATGTGAATTAATATAAAACTGTGTTAGAATGGTCCAAAAGTCATGGATCAATCCAGATCTAATCTTAGCCATTGATTAGGGACTTAATCTCGGAGGTTGATTTGTCAAAGAAAAAAGTATAAGAGGAGGTTTGAGGGTCACTTGGAGAACACACCGAGTTGATCAAGATTTCGACTTTCTGGGGCAGGTTTTGCTGAGGAAGTCGAGAGAGTGATCAGAGTTGCAGCTGAGGTGCAGTGAATACAGAAGCAGAGAGGCAGAGATAATGCTGGGAGGATCAACGCAACAGCCGGGAAAGTTGACGCATAGGGCAGAAGCTAGAACTGCTGGTAACAACCGGAACTGCCGGAATAGCCGGGAAAGCTGACGCAGAGGGAAAAATCCGGAACTGCTAGGAAAGATGATGTAGAGGGCAAAAGTCGGAATTGCCGGGTACAACCGGAATTGCCGGGAACAGCCGGAACTGCTAGAATAGTCGGGAAAGCTGACACAGAGTGCAGAAGCCGGAAGTATTGGGAACAATCGAACTTCTGGGAACTGCCAGAATAGCTGGGAAAGCTGACGCAGAGTGCAGAAGCCGGAACTGTCAGAAACAATCGGAACTGCCGGAATTGTCGGGAAAGCTGATGCAGAGGGCAGAAGAGGCTGACGCAGTCCCTAGGCTGACGTTAGGGTTTTTCGTGGGGCAGATTGGAGTTGAGGAGCTATCAGAGTGTTTATCCGGGGTTTCAGCTGGAGCATCTGTCTCCGGAGGAGAGGTACTACTGTTGGGTGAGCCAGTTTTGTCACCCAGATTGTATTCAAAACTGCATAATAATAAAACCCTTGGATAGTTGCACCGGTTTTTCCGTATTGGGTTTTTCGGGGACATTGGTCCAAAAACAACGGTGTCACTTGTGTGCTTGTTTTGTTTCTTTTAGTTGATGATCTGTAATGTGTTGAGCATGTACTTGTATTTATTTCCAATATTTACATGGTAAATAACTTGTTAATTAACATAACAAGTGGGTAGGAATAAATTAGAAAGTACATGAAGGGTTTCTAACGGGTTAGAATTAGAAATTCCAACATGGTATTAGAGCGTGGTTGCAGATCACATGAGAACTGAGGACATCAGTCGAGCAGAGCAGCAGCAACAGAAATCAGCTGTCCCGAGTGACAGAGTTGATCCTTGCAGAAGGTGGCAGAGGAAGGAGTGACGTAGAGGGATTGCGTCATCATTCTGGGCCAGAGAAGGACAGCATAGGGGCTAAGGGAGGCAGAATCAGGCTCACGCAGAGCCATGCAGAGGCCAAGAGGGCTGACGCAGTTGGCTGGGGGAGCTAATTTGTTGGTGCTGGGATTGCACAAAGCCAAGTGGCACAATCCTTTAGTTGCTAGGGTATAGGAGGCTATGGGTAAGTTGCAAAGTGAAGCTGGTGGGGTACTGTAGTCAGAACAGTGCCTAATAGGGCAAAACCAAGGGGAGGGAGTTGCTGCTGAGGCGGATTTCTAGCCAAGGAATCCAGATCAGTGGTGCAGTTGCATAGACGATTGGAGAGGGGCAACTTGACGGTTGGCAAAAGGATTTCCAGGAGGGAAATTGGGACTCAGAGGGAGTCTAGAAGAGAACTTCCAGACGGGAAGTAGAGAGACTCGGAGGAGTCGAACAGAGAACTTCCAGATGGGAAGTAGAGAGACTCAGCAGGAGTCGAACCAAGAACTTCCAGGTGGGAAGTAGAGAGACTCAGAGGAGTTGATAGAGAAGAGTATAGAGATGGTCATGAATGGGATGAGGGATCAGGATAGGCTCGATGGAGCATCCAACTTTGTGGTCTGGAAGGCCAGGATCCTGTCCATTCTAGATAAACATCGTATCAAGGCCTTCGCCTTGAGGGATGACAATTGTGCCATGAGTGCTCATGTGCCACTTGAGAAGTGGGGAGACATCGAGCTGTAGTCAGGCATACTACAGGTGATGAGGGGCAGGATCCTCAAGGTACCCAACCTCTTAGATTAGACCTTGCTATGGGAGCCCCGAAGAGGAGTAGCAGTACTGGTGATGTCAATAGAGACAGATGCAGATGGAGCGAAAGAGGGAGCTACCGTGCAGGATTCCCAGGATAGCGTGAGGCTAGCAGGCTGCAACAGTGCGAGAAGCACGAGAGTGTTGCACTAGTGTAGGATGGCACAAAGAGGTGTGCAACGGTGATAGATGCAGGGAGTTGTTGCAGCAGCGTAGAGGTCAGAGAGGGAGCACTTGTCAGCGATAGAGGGAGCTTCAGCATCGGGAGTGTCTCTAGCTTGACAGAGATGTTAGAGTTGGGAGATCAGTTACTTACTTCTCAGTAACTGAGTTGCAGTGCAACAGTTAGCAGTGGCGGTGCTATGGGCAGCACAATGTAGCATGATGAGAGGGGATGCAGTGCAGATGCAGCAGTGGCAGTGGCAGGGCCATGGGCAGTAGCATGGATGTAGAGGGAGTTGTCGTACAGATGCAGCAGTACAGATGATGGGCAGCAGGCCTAGCATCAGAGACTGATGTTGGATGATCAGAATAATATTCAGTAAGGAGTATTGTTAGAGCACAATCCTCGCTAAGAGGGAGTGTTGATTTGGGGTAGCATCGGATGTGCTCTAGCCACGAAATTTGGTGGATAGGCTAAGGCACATGAGATCTCCAATACCTAGAAAGGGTTTGGGAAAATTCTAAACAGTTTGGGAGATATTAAAATAATTAATATTTTTAATGGAGTCCCTAAGTCTAAAATTAGGGAAAATAAAATATTAATGTGAATTAATATAAAACTGTGTTAGCATGGTCCAAAAGTCATGGATCAAGCCAGATTTAATCTTAGCCATTGTTTAGGGACTTAATCTCGGCCGTTGATTTGTTAACGAGAAAAGTATAAGAGGAGGCTTGAGGGTCACTTGGAGAACACGCCGAGTTGATCAAGATTTCGATTTTCTGGGGTAGGTTTTGCTGAGTTGGTCGAGAGAGTGATCAGAGTTGTAGCTGAGGGGCAGTGAATACAGAAGTGGAGATAGTGCCGGGAGGATCAGCGCAATAGCCGGGAAAGTTGACGCAGAGGGCAGAAGTCGGAACTGTTGGGAACAGCCGGAACCACTGGGAACTGCCGGAACACCCGGGAAAGCTGACGCAGAGGGCAGATGCCGGAACTGCCGGGAACAGCCGAAACTGCTGGGAATTGTCGGAACAGCCGGGAAAGCTGATGTAGAGGGCAAAAGCCGGAACTACTCGGAATACTCGGAATTGCCGGAACAGCTGGGAAAGCTGACGCAGAGGGCAGAAGTTGGAACTGTCGGGAATAGCTAGAACTTCCGGGAATTGCCGGAATAGTTGGGAATGCTAACGCAGAGGGCAGAAGCCGGAACTGCCGGGAACAGCCGGAACTTCCAGGAATTGCCAGAACAACTGGGAAAGCTGACGCAAAGGGCAGAAGCGAGAACTGTCGGGAACAACCAAAACTGTTGGAATTGTCGGGAAAGATGATGCAGAGGGCAGAAGAGGCTGACGCTGAGGTTTTTCGTGGGGCAGATTGGAGCTGAGGAGCTGCCGGAGTGTTTATCCGGGGTTTCAGTTGGAGCATCTGTCTCCGAAAGAGAGGTACTACTGCTGAGATTGTTCTCTGTTGGGTGAGCTAGTTTTGGCACCCAGATTGTTTTCAGAAACTACATAATAATAAAACCCTCGGATAGTTGCACCAATTTTCCCGCATTGGGTTTTTCCGGGGACATTGGTCCAAAAACAACGGTGTCACTTGTGTGCTTGTTTTGTTTCTTTCGATTGATGATCTGTAATGTGTTAAGCATGTACTTGTATTTATTTCGAGTGTTTACATGGTAAATAACTTGTTAATTAACAGAACAAGTAGGTAGGAATAAATCAAAAAGTACATGAAGGGTTTCTAACGAGTTAGACTTAGAAATTCCAACAGTGTGTTTACTTCATCAAACTGCTACCAAAAAAAAGAGACAAGAACTCAAGAAGTTAGCATTCTGCCAGGGCCAAAACCTCTCCCTCTTGGAGAGGAAAACCCACACATAATTCTTCTTATAGAGATTCCAATTGACGAACACCAAGACCATGATCCTTGACCTACTAGGCCCCTCCAAGACCAAGACACCAATCCTCTTCTTTGTCACTGCTGAGATTATCATCATTGTTGTACCATTGAGGCCATCACTAATGCATCATCGTGATCTCCATCATTGCTGCAACATCGAGATTATCACTGTTGTACCACCGAGATCCTTACTGCTATATACTCATCGAGATCTTCATTTCAACAAAGAGATATGAAATATATATATATATATATATATATATAGGAGAGTTGCACTTAGTTTTACTGAGATACTGATCTTCTCCATTGAGGTCATGACTATAGTTATACTAAGATCATACTTGCATGTATTATGACTGCTTTGTGGACTATATATCGAGACAAAGTGTGTCTTCATGAGATCACTGCCTTATCACAATAATGCCGAGATTGTAAGGTTGCTTCAAAGGTCACTGTATAGATAGGCCTAGACAGTGAACACCAAGGAGATGAGGACTGTAGTTTTCTCACTGTAATTATTGCAGAGATATCCGTGATGCACCCTATTGTACCCATCGAAGTTCCTGAGCTTGAGGATAGGCCTCCGAGAATGTCATCTGAAATTCTTCCTGCAACTGTCCTGTACTTCCTGCACCTATACGAAATTCAGAGAGAATCTGAGTTTTGTTCTGTCTGTGGTAACCCTAGCCGCATATAAATAGTGGTTAGTCTCCCATATTTAGCCGATGTGTCAGTGTGAAGTGTTGTGTCTATTATTTGAGCCGACTTGTCATTAATATATATTTTGAAGCCGACTTGACTGTCTTTCACATCGTTTTGCTGGCAGTCTTCTTCTTTGGAGGATGGTGCTTGTCTTGGAGGGCTACTTGACACTAGGTTGACCCATGTACATTACATAAATGCTCAAGAAGAGCTTTTTAACATGATTTTGACTCTTTGACTTTCCTAGACCTATGGAATGAGCAAGAAACTCATTCATATAATTTATAAAAATAATATTTCTTTTTCTTGACAAGTACAAAGATCAAAATTACATTGATGAATAACGAACCTAGTTACACTTTTCTTCAACGCTCCCTCTTAACTATGGAGGTATTTACAATGGTACTTGGTTATTCTCAATCTGAAGAATTTCTCATAAGAAGAATCAGATTGGTAATCCCATCTCTATAACATCATATCAACCAACATTGTCACATTGCAAGGCCTTGACTAACAGCTCCATCTCTCTACGAGACCATGAGTTACAATGCTGGCGAGACCAATGATTTAACTCTCAAGGCACATACCACTCAGGTGTTCACTGAGTATGACCTTCTAGGACTATTCTTATCTTCGGTTCCCATCCCTCAAAGAATATCGGTCCTCTTGCCTACTCTTATCTTGGATGCCCTACACATCCTCAAAGAGTATCGGATGCCATATGATTGCCCAACCCTCCATTCCCAGGTGAAGACAAGAATGTTGCGTCTATCACGTGTCTACATTTCCATTCATGGCCTTCACCTAGACTTACGGCTATTAGTCCTGGTCTAGTGCATGACACATGGAATAGAAAAACACAATTGTCACTCCTTTTTAATCAGGGGTGATCTAATTCAAGCTCCCTCTTGATTAGGACCTGTCAGAGCTCCTTCTTAACAAGGGACTCTTCTTTTCATCAACAGCTTCTTCTTCGTGGGTCCTTTAGCTGCTTGATCAACTTCTTTCATTGATGTCATAGAGTTCAGTTGAGCTTCTTCCTTGTAGGGCATTAGCCATCGATCACTTTCCTTCTCGGTTCATCATGTCATTCCTTTCTTCATGGAAAGTGGCCTTCTTGATACATATCTGGAACCTTCGTAATGTAGCTACTTCTTTCCCATCATACTTCTTTCAAGAATTTCCATCCACCACATGACTGGTAGTTGTACTTGTACTTACAATTCTTGTTCTAGTAGCCCTGCATGCACTCATCCAAATATTATTCAAGAAATCAAAACGTAACATTAAATTAAATCGTACCTTACTAGATGGCTCTTCATCATGACATCTTCCTGCATTCCTACATTTATGTTGACACATCTCCCAAAGATGTCCATTGTCAAGGGTCTTCATGTTTTCCATCAGAGTCTTCATATCTTTCCGGGAGATTTCCTAGTCAAGTCTTCTTGGTCTTTGGATGTTGATTGCCTTCATTAGGGTTGCATATCTCACGATCTCTTCCTTCCTCACACATTTCCTTCCCAGGTGCTTTCAATCATAGTTTCTTAATTGTAGTCAACCACCTCATACTTCATATGAGGACATTTTATGTTGATTTCATCTAGTGTGACTTATGCCTTCTTGCATCCTTTTAGAGGAGGAGATCCTTTTTCTCTTGATCATGCTTCTCAAGATAGAAGTAATGATCCATGTTACCTGCAACCATATGACATGTCATTATAATATTAAACACAAGCATACATACCTTATTTTACCTTCAGGCCATTGAGGCTTCTTCCAGCAGCGTCCTTGATTGAAGAGATCTTCAATCCCTTGATTTGCTTCATGTCATCACATCATTATCTCATGGATTCCATAAGTTGGAATTCTTGTTGAAACACTTGCTTCCTCTCTAGATTAGTGAACCCTTCGATGAGGATTCCATCAAAGAATTTTGAGGATCTTGTATATCCCCAACTGGTAGATGTTTCCTTTTTGACTTGATGTATGATGAGCCTTGTCCCAGATGACTCCTTCCTTTTCTTCAATGTCCATTGAGGTTCCCAAGAGCTATATTCTTCATGTTTGTCTGCCATGGGTTTTGTCCTTCATGATTCCCATGGTGATGTCACGAGCTCTTGTTTCTAATGCTTCCATGATGCCATGATGCATCTTATTATCTTGGTCATATCTATAACACAAGATTTAGGAGCTTATGATAGGACCCTTTTGTGAGGGATAACATCTTACTCATAGGAGAGATTTGTTACTCCCTCTTTCCTCGGTTCCTTTCTTCAGCTTCCTCC
This sequence comes from Pinus tabuliformis, assembly GCA_031772625.1. Lineage (NCBI taxonomy): Eukaryota > Viridiplantae > Streptophyta > Pinopsida > Pinales > Pinaceae > Pinus > Pinus tabuliformis. The sequence continues at coordinate 534,510,404 of CM062817.1, read as the reverse complement.
ATCTTTCCAGTGATATGAGCTTCTTTCTATAAACTTTCCATAGCATTGAATCTTAGTTATACTTACTCAGTCTGCTTGAGGACCAAACTTGTCTTTCCTTTCTGCACATGTTTGAGTTCTTTTAGTTTCATTTTTTTTTTCCATCAACTTGCCTTTCTCTATCTAGCATAGAGTCCACAAATTGTTGAATGATGTAACCTTCTTGTTTATGGACAGTTGTTACCTTGCTTATCAATTAGAATGATGATGATTATCTTCCTTCCTAGATCTTGTAGATGGGATCTTATGAAGATATCCTACATCGTTTGATACCTTTACTTTCATGAAGATTAGATTTCATGTGACCTTCTTTATTGCACCTTCAGAGAATGAGTTTATCATCTACATCACTTTGATGTCTCCAATATTGCTATGTGAGGGGATCTTTCATAAGCATCCCTTTCCATAAATTCAGAGGAGACCTATTGATATGTTTAATGGCTTCAGCTTCTCAGAGGACTATGACTATCCTCCTTCTTGATGTAAGGAATGTTGATGACCCATCCAACCTATAGATGTCCTTGCAATCATGAATTCATTTAACCAAACTTAAATTATAGAATGAAAAGATACTTGTCATGTGAAGATGAAATCTTCACCTTGATCATGTTGGAAGTGGTTGAAGGAGATGCATAGATGCTTCCTACGGGTGAGATCCTTGTTGTACTGATACGAAGATTGCCTTTTTTGCCTTCGAGTTACTTCGACTTATACATCTGAAAAACTGTTGATGTACTTGGGATGGCACTACATTGCTATCACATAAGTAGACCATGGAACCTTGTAGTATGCAGCATCATAGAGTATTGAGGTTGCTTGCCATGATGTATAGAGACCCATTAGTTAGAATTGTTGTATCATAGGACTTATTCATTTTATATTGAGTACTGTTTATACAAACTTCTATATATATGTCCTTGAGTATATATCATCAAGCTCTGAGAATTCGAGATGTCAAGACTATTCCTTTTATAGAAAGGATTCAATTCGAGGTTGACATCTTCATATAGTGGCACTGAGACTGTGAGTAGAATGGGACTTGTAAAATAAATGTCATTTGGCTGTGTACTACTGTATGATCTCTCCTAATCGAGTCTTCTGCCTGTGATCATTTGCATCTTTTGTCCGAGTTTTCTGAGGCTGAGAATGTGGGAAGAATCCGAGTATAGGTCATCAAGTTGAGAGAGACTGTAATTCAAAACTGTGACATTGTATACTGTTGTTGTAGACTGATCCTTGAATGTCTCTTTTAGTTGCCCTTCCTTTGACTTTAGCACCTTAGCTCTGATACCATGTTGAAGAATCTAGGGTAGTTAGCATTAGTAAGATTCTTCTAGACTTGATAACAATTTGTGAAGTGCTTTTACAATTTATCTTAGCTTGATCTTCTTCTTATTATTAGTGTGTGTGTTTACTTCATCAAACTGTTGCTGCAAAAAAAAGAGACAAGAACTCAAGAAGTTGGCATTCTGCTAGGGCCAAAACCTCTCCCTCTTGGAGAGGAAAACCCGCACGTAATTCTTCTTATAGAGATTCCAATTGACGAACACCAAGACCATGACCCTTGACCTACTAGGCCACTCCAAGACCAAGACACCAATCCTCTTCTTTGTCACTGCTAAGATCATCATCATTGTTGTACCATTGAGGCCATCACTAATGCATCATTATGATCTCCATCACTGCTGCAACATTCTGAACCAATCACAGAGCTTTCCTTGATCTCCAATCACAATCAGTGAGAAAGTTCAACATTCTTTAATCAATCAATCCATAATCAAAACATCAATGTTTAAGCACAGATCATCAAGAAGACTTCATTGATAGACAACACAAACACATTAAGACTAATTAAACTGATCACACATCCTTTTCATCAAAACCCTACTTTCTGTACGCGCTTTCTTTAAAGCATATCCGCATGTGTACGCACTTTTTAGAAATCAAACCCATGTGTACGCGACTTACCAGAAACACATCGGCATGTGTATACGCTTTGCAGGCTATAAAACGCGCGTATAGATCTACAAATTCAGAGTCAAATCTTCTCTATAACTCAAAACCTCAGACATATTCGGATCTCGGCTTACACAAACAAATCACGCGTTAAGATACCATCAACACAAAACAAATCATCCCATAACCATGATGGTCATCTCAAATCTGTTGGATCTGATCTATCATCAAACTCCCGGGTGCATACTTAGTTTAGATCAAGCAGAGCATCAATAGAGCATAACATGCATATTTGCTTCAATCTAACTATTCATAAGATTTCCATCACTTGCACACATTGCACACACTTTTTTACCACTTTGATCTTCATCACCTTATATAGCTTAACCTTTTTCAATACCACAGGTTAAAACCATACTCCAGTGGATGGTTTTCTTAGACGGGATCAAAACATCCATTGCTGGGCTCAATACCACAGGGCAAGACCATGGTAAGGACCCTTGGTATTTAGAATACCTTGGTGTGGTAACTGTACGTGCCTTTGCTTCTTCATACTTGTGTGTGTACAAACTTTGCTTAACAAATCCTGCGTATACTTCTTGAACTTTCGACTTTATCATACCTCTGCGTTTGAACTGCTATGCCTTTGCCAAAACACTCTGTCACATCCTGTTTACATCTTCAACAAGTAGGTTGCCATTCATTGGGTAGGTTGCCATCAAGGACAACACATAATTCATAATGCCAACAATATAGTGTAAATGATCTTAGTAAAACAATGAGTCTATGTAACAACCTAGGTAAGCCTATAATTTGATGACGAATTCCATCCTAGGAGGTTTTTTAACCTCATTAATTACCTATGTTTTTCGACATGACTAATCAGAAGAGGTTTTCCCCTCCAGCTTGAACCCCCAAAGCTAGGGTGAAATTTGTTAGTGAATTATTAGGTGAGTCCTAGTGGTTTAGTCGAGTTTGATGTAAAAGTGGTTTTGGAATAATTTAAGCTAATTGGCTAAATTATTTTATTACAAATCACTTGGTTTACTAGATCATATTGAGTCGGAGATAGGTTATGTGTCTTGAGGGTCTAAGATGAATGTGTATTCCCTCTTTGAGTCTTATAAAAGAAAAATCATATGTATTAGAGGGTGGGGAAAAATAATTAATCCCCTCATGTGTAAATTAATTAATTTTTCAGGCAAATTAAAATTAAAATCCTAAGCTAGAAAATTAATTAATTAGAGTCAAAATTAAATTGTCTAGGAAAATAAATTCCCCAAATGGAAAAATTCGCGGGTCTTAAAAGAATCAATTTTTAAAGGTTCTCCACTAAGGGAAAATTGTCTTTTTCAAGAAAATTTGGACCTTTGGACCTTGGTGGTTAAGTCAAAGTCAAATTTTTGAGGAAATTAACTCTAAATAATTAATTTTGAGTTAATTAAAAGGAAATTAAATGATAAATTCGAAATTTTTTCAAAAGTAAGAAATCAAGGACCAAGATTAAAAGATCTTGAAGAATTTATTAACGGCCAATATTATTTTGACAATAATCAAAGAAACTAGCCGTTATTTTTCCATTTTGAGGATTTATCTATAAATTAGAGTCATTTGAGTCTTTAATCATCTTGATCGCTGACTAGAATTGTTGTTGAATCATTGTGTAAACTATTGTCCCGCTGAGAAATATTTTTTCTATCATAATAAAAAACTTTGGGGTGCAATGCAAAGTGTTCTTGCTTATTGATTTGTGGTATGTGCTGACTACAGACATCTCTATGTTGTGCTGAATATTGGTAAGATGTGTTTTCTCATTAGATGGAGATAAAATCATACTATTGATAGTTTTTGGCTAATCTTAGGTGGTTTGATTCCCCATGTGATCTAACAAGATTATTTTTTGAGATAAATACATAGTGTTTGCAGGTACATTAGTCCTTGGCCTCCAAGTGCAAGAATCTATGCTTGGGCTATAGTGAATCATTAATTTTTCTGAAGCATTTTAATTATTCTTTCAAGTAAAAAATATTGAAAAAATTATTTTCTCAAAATCCATTTAAAAACCAACGTATATTTTGTAAATTAAATTGTAATTATTTTTTCTAATTTGGGTTGGGGTTTTAGATATATTTTGTATATATTTGGGGTTTGGGTGTTTTTATTTTCATTTTTTGCAGGTTGGATCAAGGGATCAAGTGAGAGAAGAGTTAGATTTAGGCCCTTGAGGGTAAAATCTGTTGATTTGGGGTAGCATCGGATGTGCTCTAAACCTCAAATTTTGCAGGGAGGCTTGGGCAAAGCGTTTTGGTAAATTGCACCCAGAAGTGATTTTATTAAAATAATTAATATTTTTAATGGGGTTCTTAAGTCTAAACTTAAGAAAATTAAAATATTAATGGACATTAATTTAATCAGGGGTGAAACTTCTAGAAAAAGCCACGGATCAAGCCAAAACAATCTGAGCCTTTGATTATGTTTTAATCTAGGCCATTGGTTGTCCAACAAGAGATTTTACCACACAGAGAGATTGAGAAAATCGATTTTTTGAAGTGAGAAGTTCTCAGGAGGAAAAATCGATTGAGGAGATCTTTTGCAATTGAGGGGCAGGGATAGTAGCTTGCGGAGAGAGAGATTCTTAGCCGAAGATACATCATCAGAGAGAGGCAGTGAGTGATCTAAAAGCCTTGATATAGAGGCTGACGCAGGGCTAGAAGGGTCATGCAGAAGCAGCGCAGAGGGTGAGAGAAGAGTCTGAAATCTGCAGAGGAATTCGACTTTCAGAAGTCGGAAGTTGGGGTGTGAGATCAGGAGTTAGAAATCGAATCTCCTGGGCAGCAGATCGACCAGCCAGAGAAGTGACGCAGCACCTAGAGAGCTTGACGCTGGGCTAACGCAGACACTGTGCAGAGGCAACCAGAAAAGCCGGGGGGCAGTCAGTTTGGGGCTGGATCAACGAGGATTTCTCAGTGATTGTGTGAGGTAAAACTCACAAAGCTTTTGCCAATATTTCTCTCTGTAACTGAATAACCCTATGAGGTATTCAGTGATGTATTCAGAATTTGCTACTGCTTAATAATAATAAACCCTCAAAATTGCTACACCGGTTTTCCTGCATTGGGTTTTTCTAGGGACAATTATCGAAAAATAACTGTGTCCTATGTGTTCCTATTTTCCTTGCTTAGTTTCTATGTTTTAGAATCATAATTAATTTGGTGTAGGCTGCTTCAGTAATTTACTTCAATGTTTCATGAAGAAATTTGAAATAAGCTTGTAATGTAATTTACAATCTAGGTGAAGTAGATTCCGCTGGTTGTAGTAGGATTCCTGAGATTGTTATATCTAGGAATTTTCACATGGTATCAGAGGTGTCGATGTGAAACAAGGAAGAGCAAATCTAGCACTGAAGCAAGGGCCAACTTGCCGCAACAAGCAACAGTTCGAATCCCCTGAGGGATTGTGTAGTTCTAGCCAGGAGGGCTATATTTTCGACGTTGTCTCTCTCTGAGTGAGTCGACAAAGAGGTAAGATTGCCAGATCGAAAACTTACCAAGGTAGAGGGAGCTACGCAGAGCTAGAGGGACGCAGTTTCTGCAAGATGAATGCTGGGCAGTGTTGTCGCACAGATTGTCACGACAACGCTCAAACCGGGGGCTGTCACCCTGATCCCCGATCTCTCCGTTTAAGCCTGTCTCCCACGGCTAAGGGGGTTAGATCCTATAGGAAAATGGATGACCAATTGTGAACCAGTTGGGTTGGGAGACACGAAAGGAAACCAGCACTAAATTGATTTTATTAAATTAATAGACCGGTGCCTTATAAAATAAATGATTAAATTATTAAATGTTGCAGAAATATGAACTATGTAAAACAAACATTTATCATCAAATAACCCAAGCAATGCAAGATATCCAGTAAATTCCCAATGCTTTAACGATGATCTAGCAATTAAACTTCAAGAAAAATTAAATGCTTTAAATGATCATAAAATTTAAACGTTGACCAGTTACCACTTTCATATAGCTAACTTCAAAATAAACATTAAGTGCGTTTTAACTATAGAGAAATGGAACATAGAAACACCAAAAAGACATCAAAAATGAATTTTCAATTTTTTTTTTTTTAATTTTTTCAATTTTTTTTTAATTTTTATATATTTTTATGTTTTTTTAAAATAAAACTATGCTAAGCAAAAGTTAAAGTAAATGAAATCTAAAATTATTAACACTAAACTAAACTAAAAGAAAAAAGAAAATAAACTAAGACTAGAAACTAACATTAAAAAATCAAATATTAATCTAATCTAGATCTAAAATTTAATTCAAGAAAAAAAAAAAACTAAATAAAAGAAACCCTAAAAAAAATTATTTATTTATTATTATTATTATTATTTTTTTTAATTTTTAATTTTTTAATTTTTTGCTATAAATTCTAAGTTTAAAATTAAAATATAACAAAACCAAAATTTAAATCTAATCTAAACGAAGACCTAACTTAATGGGCCTAACACATGAATATATATAAACTGAAAAGAAAACCCAAAATTTATTTTTTTATTATTATTATTTATTTTTCTTGAAATTTAAATCTAAATGAAAATTTACTAAATAAAACTCTAAAGTCTAAAAAAAAAAATCTAACCTAACCAAAAACCAAAATAATAATTTAAACTAAAATTTGAAAACTTTTTATGATTTTTTTATTTTTTAATGAAAATAAGCCCAACCAATAACCAAAAGGAAAAATCGAATTTGTAAGCCGAATCTATGGGAAATTTAATCAAAAATTAAAATTTTAAAAGTCATGAGAAAATAAAAAAAATTAATCACATAAAACCTAGCCTAAAACTAAACTAACGTGCATATGAAAACCTCAGCCCGTAAAAAAAAAATCGTATTTTGTCTATGGCTCTGCAGGTTAGCGTGAGAGCTCAATGATTGCGGCGTTCGAAGGGGAGAAGGTCGAGGAGGTGGGCGGAATGCACAAATGTACAGGTTTGGAGTAGTGGAGAGGAAGTATGACTGCGCAGAGGAGGCAATGAGGTTGATCACACTGAGGGAAGATTGCATTTGGAGAAGAATGGGGGCTCGACAGAGGAGGGAGGGGAGTGGCAGCGTAGATTGGAGTTTGCAGCAACGTAAGGCACCAGATGAAGACTCACGCAGGGAGAAAATGAGGAGAACGCAGAGATTGAGGAGCAGAAAAATTCGTTGCAGGTTAGGGACAGCAGCGTGGAGATTGATGAGGGACGGAGCAAGGTGTTGTAGCGTGAGAAGGGGAGGTCGATAAGGGTAACACAGTAATAGCAGCATAAAATTTTGAATGGGATCGATGGATGGCAGCAACGTGTTGGTAATATGGCAGCGATGCTGATCAAGTGATGATGCCGCAGAGGAACTGTGATGAATGCGTGAGGGAAGAGTTGAGAGATGGCAGTGCAGAGGCTTGGAAGCTAACAGCTCTGCAGGAGAAATCGCTGAGGCAGCAATGGGCTGCGTGGATAGATGTGGATCTGGTTGCGTGTAGGTCCAAAATGGAGCAGAAAGTGACTGCGTGGGGCAAGCTAAACGTTTGGAGCAAAGGCAGCAGCGGAAAGATGGATCAGAAAACCCTCCAGATTCTCCAGTAAATTTCAAATCACCCTGCATTCAAATTTGTCTGATGGAAGCTCTGAATTTTTTCTCAAAACCTGTACCTGCAACCTGTAATGGAAGAAAGAAACAGAAAAACCTAGAAGTAAAATGTGTCAGAAACAAAACTCAAACCCTAAATCAGCTAAATAATTACAACATTTACAGATTTTCGACTCTTAAGCAGCTAGATTTGTCAATAATCATAGTAATATTATCAGAATTTAATTTTAATGTGAGATACTTCAGAAAACCCTACATGCATTCATAAAAAATTTCAGATGATAAGCCTGGGATTAAAACTAGCTGGGCTCTTTCAGAAAACACAATCCGGGAGTTGGCTGGTTCAGCCGAGAACTTCCCCGAACGCCCGGTAATCTAAAAAAAAAAAGATTTCCTGGACAACTTAAAATCAACCATTTACATAGAGGGAAAAAACGATAGTGAAATCCATATCAAATGGAGATACCTGCCATTATATTTCAGAATCTAAACTATCATTCAAACCCTAGAGATTAGACAAGATACCTGTGCCTAAATCAATCTTCATCAAGCTAAAATCAATAGCTGAAAATAAAATTATGCAGAAAAATAAAACATCTTACAGCATTTCCAGAAGAGTAATACCAGCAAGATTTCAACCCCAAAGTCTTTCTTTATTGCACAAAAATGACTACAAGAGAGCTTTCTTTAGCACCAGACTCTCAGATCAAATCTGATCTCAAATGACCCCTAGCACCCTATTTAAAGGAAAAATTCCCAACAAGTAGTTCGAGTGATCCATGTCAAACTAATCTCGACCGTCGATGAGGATCAAAATTTCTTTTAATCTCATCCGTCGAATTTTTAAATGCATTTTAATATATTAAAAAATTAAAATTCTGCATTTAGTTACTCAAAAATTTGACTTATTATTATTTTATTATTTATTTTTTTAAATTTTATTTTATTTTATTTTTTATTTTTTAATTATTATTTTTATCTATTTTTTAATTAATTAATTTTTTTATTTTTTAATTTTTTTAATTTTTATTTTTGGATTCTCAAACTTAGCCTTTGGAAAAGTCACCTAGGACCTAGGACTTACGACTTATGAGGGGATTAAAACATTTTCTAACCCTCAAAACACTTTACATCATGACTTTTACAATTTTACATCTCAAAGGGGAAAACCCATTTGACATAGACGCTTATAGACCACCCAGTTCTGCGACCAAATATAATCTAGCAGATCAACACACTAGGATTCCTCTAAGATTCTAATGACAAAATTCATTTCGGATTTGGGGTTAGGCTGAAGGAAAACTCTGCCGATCATGGATCGGTGAGACAAAAAACTTCCGGAATGTAGATTATCACTAGAAAATTAGGTCCACCTAGGCAATTTACATGCATGACTCATATCTGCTAAGATTATTTACAATTCACACATGCAGACTGAGTTTACAACATAATATGATCAAGTCGAAGATGACTGTCGAATGGCACGGACATGTTAATCAAGCACTATCTCTTTTGCGAAAAAAGGGGGTGTACTGCTATGGGAAGTTGACACCTAGTGGTCAACATCTGGCTCTACTTGGGGACACGTTGTTGCACTGTAGGAATGTGAGAATCCAGAATCTGCATCCACGCAACACACAACAGAAATAAGTGGCGTCCATCCAAAAATCATCATATAACATTAAGCACATGAAAGATATAAGCTCTTCATTTATTAACTATCTAGAAAAGTAAATCTAATCCTAAAACAGAAATGAAATGCTGAAATGACAAGGAGTAGGGTTAGAAATACAATACAAAGGATGCCCCATGGCATCAGATGTGTTCAATATAGTGTATACTGAGCATTTGCCTGCTTTCAGGCAAATCTGTCGGCTGCTTGTCGGATGTGCCATGTCCAATTCTACATATGGTAGGACTTTTTCCTATCCGAAAATCAAGCTGCTTGCGGCCGTCTGATGCATCAAATCTTCTTCTCATTTTCTTCCTCTTGCGCTTTTTCTTCCTGGTAGGCTGTATTATTGATGACGTGGAACTTTTTGCTTCAAAGCTATCAGATGAAGTATGTAAGATATGCGTGACATGTCTTTCTTCATCCTACATCCGCCCTATCAAAGATGATGGACCAATCTCACAGGTGTCATGAGTTATAACTTGATCTTCAATGACTAGTGGATTAACCGTGTGAGCATCAACCTGATTATTAATTTCCCTTTTATCCAGGTCATCTTTAATTATCCACTTTTCAATGGAACAAAGGACCTCATAATATGATGGAGCTTGCTGTAACAGATAAGGGGGCTCCTGATCTATTGACGTTCCCTGGTTTCTTTCATCTTCTGACCATTGTTGAAATTTCTGAACCTGTATTTTAATGGCATCTATCTGACTAGAGTGTTCAACCTTTATAGCACTGATTTCCCTGGCATGGTCTTCTTACATGGTCAATAACCTTTTCTGAAGACATATCTGATTAGCTTCCATATCTTTTATTACTTTATCGTCTTTTTCCTTTATGGTCATCAAGCAATGCTGCATAGAGTTTATCTCTTCCTTATGATTTGCTTGCATGGTAGCTAACTGATTATTATGATCGAATGTCATGATAGTCATTTCTTCATCCATAGTTAATAACTTGTTTTGCATAGAATTAATTTCCCTATCATGATTAGCTTTCATGGTCGTCATATTTTCCTCTAAGCCTGATAACTTGCTTTGCATAAAACTAATTTCTGTGTCATGATTAGTCTTCATGGCCTCAATTTCCTTAGTATGCTGATTTTGCATGATCTCCATCTCCCTATTACGTTTTTCCAGGTGGGTGCATAAAGTTCTCACATCATTGGCATAATTAGTTTGATTGATCTCCATATTTTTTACCAGCAGCATTAGTTCTTGTATAATTTGCTTCTGATCTTCCTTTTCATTGGCAACATTGTTTTTACAATTTGTGCCTGCTTTTCCACTATCATGGATTTGATCTGCAATGGTACAAGTGGATGGCACATTCTGATATGAAGAATTGTCTTGGAATCTTTCATCGACAGCTGAACCTTTCATAAGATTACTTTCATTCTGTTGCATAATTTTAGGGGCACAAGGCAAGCTATCTGGATTACCATATCTATCTTTAAAATCATTGACAATGTCTTGTAAAGAAGTGAAATAATCCTTAGGACAATTGTTAAACCAATTCAAAGCATCACCCTCTAAAGAAAAGACAAAAAGACACATTTTGACATCTTCATGATTATACTGAGGGGGTCTACAATATATGATCATTATACGAGTAAACAAGCCTAGATGTCTTTTAACAGCGACTGAATCACCACTTGAGAACAAAGGTAATTTAGAAATGGCCACTTCCGGAATATCATGGAGATCATCAGTAAAATGACATGGTTTAAACGAATAATCCATGATGAATAACAAGGGACCAAATGGATGATAGAAAGAGATCTCTGCTCAAGAAAATCAAGAGATGAAAGAAGTGGAGTCACCACTTGAACAATGAATCTAATTCTAGGATCCAAAAAGCAACCAACAAGCAGATATGAGGGAGGCTTCTTGCCTGGGAAAAACAAAAGAAATTGAATGGAGTCGCCACCCAAACAAGAAACGAATTGAAAAGTAGGTGCTGATATGACGAAAGATAAGGTGATGAAAAGATCCAAAAGATGCCAAAAAATGTCGAATCTGCCAGCTCAACTGAGAGATGAAAGAATGATGAGAAATGAGAAGATGAATGTCGTTGAAACGCCGAGAACAAAATGGTCCCTGGCAACAGCGCCAAAAAATGTTGTCGCACAGATTGTCACAACAACGCTCAGACCGGGGGCTGTCACCCTAATCCCTGATCTCTCCGTTTAAGCCTGTCTACCATGGCTAAGGGGGGTAGACCCTATAGGAAAATGGATGACCAACTGTGAACCAGTTGGGTTGGGAGACACGAAGGGAAACCAACACTAAATTGATTTTATTAAATTAATAGACCAGTGCCTTATAAAATAAATGATTAAATGATTAAATGTTGTAGAAATATGAACCATGTAAAACAAACATTTATCATCAAATAACCCAAGCAATGCAAGATATCCAGTAAATTCCCAATGCTTTAACGATGATCCAGCAATTAAACTTCAAGAAAAATTAAATGCTTTAAATGATCATAAAATTTAAACGCTGACCAGTTACCACTTTCATATAGCTAACTTCAAAATAAACATTAAGTGCGTTTTAACTATAGAGAAATGGAACATAGAAACACCAAAAAGACATCAAAAATGAATTTTCAATTTTTTTTTTTTAATTTTTTCAATTTTTTTTTTTTTTAATTTTTATATATTTTTATGTTTTTTTTAAATAAAACTATACTAAGCAAAAGTTAAAGTAAATGAAATCTAAAATTATTAACACTAAACTAAACTAAATGAAAAAAGAAAATAAACTAAGACTAGAAACTAACATTGAAAAATCAAATATTAATCTAATCTAGATCTAAAATTTAATTCAAGAAAAAAAAAAAAACTAAATAAAAGAAACCCTAAAAAAAATTATTTATTTATTATTATTATTATTATTTATTTATTTATTTTTTGCTATAGAATTCTAAGTTTAAAATTAAAATATAACAAAACCAAAATTTAAATCTAATCTAAACGAAGACCCAACTAAATGGGCCTAACACATGAATATATATAAACTGAAAAGAAAACCCAAAATTTATTATTATTATTATTTTTCTTGAAATTTAAATCTAAATGAAAATTTACTAAATAAAACTCTCAAGTCTAAAAAAAAAATCTAACCTAACCAAAAACCAAAATAATAATCTAAACCAAAATCTGAAAACTTTTTATGATTTTTTTATTTTTTATTTTTAATGAAAATAAGCCCAACCAATAACCAAAAGGAAAAATCGAATTTGTAAGCCGAATCTATGGGAAATTAATCAAAAATTAAAATTTTAAAAGTCATGAGAAAATAAAAAAAATTAATCACATAAAACCTAGCCTAAAACTAAACTAACGTGCATATGAAAACCTCAGCCCGTAAAAAAAATCGTATTTCGTTTATGGCTCTGTAGGTTAGCGTGAGAGCTCAATGACTGCAGCGTTTGAAGGGGAGAAGGTCGAGGAGGTGGGCGGAATGCACAAATGTACAGGTCTGGAGCAGTGGAGAGGAAGTATGACTGCGCAGAGGAGGCAACGAGGTTGATCACACTGAGGGAAAATTGCATTTGGAGAAGAATGGGGGCTCAACAGAGGAGGGAGGGGAGTGGCAGCGTAGATTGGAGTTTGCAGCAACGTAAGGCGCCAGATGAAGACTCACGCAGGGAGAAAATGAGGAGAACGTAGAGATCGAGGAGCAGAAAAATTCATTGCAGGTTAGGGACAGCAGCGTGGAGATTGATGAGGGATGGAGCACAGTGTTGTAGCGTGAGAAGGGGAGGTCGATAAGGGTAACACAGTAACAGCAGCATAAAATTTTGAATGAGATCGATGGATGGCAGCAACGTGTTGGTAATATGGCAGTGATGCTGATCAAGTGATGATGCCGCAGAGGAACTGTGATGAATGCGTGAGGGAAGAGTTGAGAGATGGCAGTGTAGAGGCTTGGAAGCTAACAGATTTGCAAGAGAAATTGCTGAGGCAGCAATGGGCTGCGTGGATAGATGCGGATCTGGCTGCGTGTAGGTCTAGAATGGAGCAGAAAGTGACTGCGTGGGGCAAGCTAAACGTTTGGAGCAAAGGCAGCAGCGGAAAGATGGATCAGAAAACCCTCCAGATTCTCCAGTAAATTTCAAATCACCCTGCATTCAAATTTGTCTGATGGAAGCTCTGAATTTTTTCTCAAAACCTGTACCTGCAACTTGTAATGGAAGAAAGAAACAGAAAAACCTAGAAGTAAAATGTGCCAGAAACAAAACTGAAACCCTAAATCAGCTAAATAATTACAGCATTTACAGATTTTCGACTCTTAAGCAACCAGATTTGTCAATAATCACAGTAATATTATCAGAATTTAATTTTAATGTGAGATACTTCAGAAAACCCTGCATGCATTCATAAAAAATTTCAGATGATAAGCCCGGGATTAAAACTAGCTGGGCTCTTTCAGAAAACACAATCCGGGAGTTGGCTGGTTCAGCCGAGAACTTCCCCGAACGCCCGGTAATCTAAAAAAAAAAAAGATTTCCTGCACAGCTTAAAATCAACCATTAACATAGAGGGAAAAAACGATAGTGAAATCCAGATCAAATGGAGATACCTGCCATTATATTTCAGAATCTAAACTATCATTCAAACCCTAGAGATCAGACAAGATACCTGTGCCTGAATCAATCTTCATCAAGCTAAAATCAATAGCTGAAAATAAAATTATGCAGAAAAATAAAACATCTTACAACATTTCCAGAAGAGTAACACCAGCAAGATTTCAACCCCAAAGTCTTTCTTTATTGCACAAAAATGACTACAAGAGAGCTTTCTTTAGCACCAGACTCTCAGATCAAATCTGATCTCAAATGACCCCTAGCACCCTATTTAAAGGAAAAATTCCCAACAGCTAGTTCGAGTGATCCATGTCAAACTAATCTCGACCGTCGATGAGGATCAAGATTTCTTTTAATCTCATCCGTCGAATTTTTAAATGCATTTTAATATATTAAAAAATTAAAATTCTGCATTTATTTACTCAAAAATTTGACTTATTATTATTTTATTATTTTATATTTTATTTTTTTAAATTTTATTTTATTTTATTTTTTATTTTTTAATTATTATTTTTTAAATTTTTAAATTTTATTATTATTTTTATCTATTTTTTAATTAATTAATTATTATTATTATTATTTTTAAAATTTTTATTTTTGGATTCTCGAACTTAGCCTTTGGAAAAATCACCTAGGACCTAAGACTTAGGACTTCCACCCAGTTCTGCGACCAAATATATTCTAGCAGATCAACACACTAGGATTCCTCTAAGATTCTAATGACAAAATTCATTCCGGCTTTGGGGTTAGGCTAAAGGAAAACTCTGTCGATCATGGATCGGTGAGACAAAAATCCTTCCGGAACGTAGATTATCACTAGAAAATTAGGTCCACCTAGGCAATTTACATGCATGACTCATATCTGCTAAGATTATTTACAATTCACACATGCAGACTGGGTTTACAACATAATATGATCAAGTCAAAGATGACTGTCGAATGGCACGGACATGTCAATCAAGCGCTATCTCTTTTGCGAAAAAAAGGGGTGTACTGCTATGGGAAGTTGACACGTAGTGGTCAACAGGCAGAAAAGTTGTCAGAAGGAAGAAGTAGATCACATAGTGAGGGAATACTTCCTCATTGATTTCTTGCCAAGGAAATCAGTGTTTCTCATTTGCTGAGTAGCAGAAGAGAAGCAACTTATCAGCTCCATCAGGGAGTGCGTAAGTCAGCCTAGGAGCTATGCAATAGGGAGAAAGAGGAAGTTGTTCGACATTTTTCGGAGGATATGGCAACCAGGGGCTTGAGGGATCAACACATGTTGGACGGGGCTTCTAACTATGCCATCTGGAAGGCTAGAATGACTTTCCTTCTAGATGAGCATGCTCTCAAGTCATATGTTGATAATGTGGTAGCTGTCTCGGTGGATGCAGATTTGCTGAAGAAGTACAGAGCTGAGATGGATAAGGCGAAGAGGGTGATCCTGGATGGAGTCAAGGATCACATGGTGTGCCATGTTGCTAGCAAAGGGACTGCTAAGGAGATGTCGGATGCCTTGGCTAGGTTGTATCAGGGATCTTCCGAGCAGCGGAAGATGTACTTAGAGCAGAAGCTGAGATCTGCTCAGATGCAGAAGAAAGAACTTGTGGATTCGTTCCTCACGAAACTGAAGGAGACCCTTGATGAGCTGTCAGCTGTGGGACACACACCTCAAGATTCGAAGTTAGTGAGACTGGCTCTAAATTCCGTCTTGGATGAGTGACAAAGATTTGTTCAGAGTATCTTGGGCAGAGCAACATTGCAAAATTGAGACGAGATGTGGGCAGCTCTGAAACAAGAAGAGCTAAGGAGAATCTTGCTCAAGGTCAAACTTGACGGGAGCAACAATAGTAGTGGGTTGAAACCCAAAGTAGAGGAGGTGGATAATGCAGCCCTTGCATCGAAGGGACATCAAGCGCAACAGAGATGAAAGAAGGACGTCTCCAAGGTGAAGTGCTTCAGATGTGGCGAGATGGGCCACTATGCATCCTAGTGTCCTTTGAAGAAAATGGACAAGGATGAGAAGCATGATCCTAAGGTTGCAGCTGCAAAAATTGAACTGAAGGAGTTCGCCATGGCAGCCAAGATAGCTCCAGGAGGGAGGCGGGCTGATATAGAACTGTAGTTCGATAGAGCTACAGATGGGCAGGATTCTTGAAGAGCCCACCTCTTCGATCATCACCTTGCTACGGGAGTCCATGATCAGGAGTAGCGGGATGGCGGAGTTTCAGTTGGTGCCATGGAGTGTTGATTCTACAGATGTAGTGGTTAGTAGCGCCAAAGCAACATAGAGCAGAGAAGCAGCAGTGCAAGGAGACACAGTGCAGAGCTTCAGCAATGCAGTGGCTTCAGAAGAAAGCGTGGAACAAGCAACAGTCAGGATTTGAGCATCGAGGTGTATCCACTAGATACTTGTCCAGTTTTGTGTGTTTTCAGTTGCTTCTCTCATCAATTGAGTTACAATACAGATGTAGTGTTAGCAGTGGCAGTGCTAGCAGCATAGCAGATGCAGCGTTTTAGAGGGAGTTGTAGTACAAATGTAGCATTCGTAGTGGCAGTGTTAAAGGCAACATTACAGTAGCAGCAACAACGCAGTAGTTGGTGGACAACATGTCAGACATCAGTAGCGCAGAGGACGATGCTTTAGAGTCAAAGCAGTATGCAGCAACGGTGTATTGCTAGAGCACATTCCTCGCTAAGGAGGAATGTTGATTTGGGGTAGCATTAGATGTGCTCTAAGCCTCAAATTTTGCAGAGAGGCTTGGGCATAGGTATTCCAAAGAACCCGGAAAGCATTTTGGGAAATTCCAAACAGAATTGATTTTATTAAAATAATTAATATTTTTAATGGGGTTCCTAAGTCTAAACTTAGGAAAACTAAAATATTAATCGGTATTAATCTAATCAGGGGTGAAACTTCAAAAAAAAGCCATAAATCAAGCCAAAATGATATGAACCTTTTATTATGTTTTAATCTATGCCATTGGTTGTCCAACAGGAAGATATAAGAAGGGGCTTGAGGGTCATTTGGAAAACATAGAGAGATTGAGAAAATCGATTTTCTGAAGTGAGAAGTTCTCAGGAGGAAAAATCAATTGAGGAGATCTTTTGCAGTTGAGGGGTAGGGATAGCAGCTTCCAGAGAGAGAGATTCTCAGCCGAAGATACATCAGCAAAGAGAGGCAGTGAGTGATCCAGAAGCCTTGACGCAGAGGCTGGTGGAGGGCCAGAAATGCCACGCAGAAGTAGCGTAGAGGGGGAGAGAGGAGTCCAAAATCTGCAGAGGAATTCGATTTTCAGAAGCCAGAAACTAGGGTGTGCGATCAGGAGGTAGAAATCGAATCTCTTGGGCAACAGATCGACCAGCTAGAGAAGTGACGCAACACCCAGAGAGTTTGACGCTGGGTTGACACAGACACTACGCAGAGGCAACACAGAGGCAACCAGAAAAGCGGGGTGCAGTCAGTTTGGGGCTGGATCAGCCAGGATTTCTTAGTGATTGTGTGAGGTAAAACTCACAAAGCTTTTGCCAATATTTCTCTCTGTAATTGAAGAACCTTGTGAGGTATTCAATGATGTATTCAGAATTTGCTACTGCTTAATAATAATAAACCCTCAGAGCTGCTGCATTGGTTTTTTCGCATTGGGTTTTTCTGGGGACAATTATCGAAAAATAATTGTGTCCTATGTGTTCCTATTTTCTTTGCTCAGTTTCTATGTTTCAGAATCATAATTAATTTGGTGTAGGCTTCTTTAGTAATTTACTTCAATGTTTCATGAAGAAATTTGAAATAAGCTTGTAATGTAATTTACAATCTAGGTGAAATAGAGTCAGCTGGTTGCAGTAGGATTCATGAGATTGTTAGATCTAGGAATTTTCACAAGATCTAGTCTCTAGACAATTTTGCAGGGCCATTTACTGAAGATTTGATGGCAAAATTCAGATCTGTAAATTTTCAAGACACAGATTTTCAATATTTTGCCTCCTATTGCCATTTCAACCCTTGATCTATCGTTTCAGCCCTTTTATCCCTACAAATTGGCATTCCTTAGCCTTGTTCTCCAATTCTTGGCCTCTTTTGCCCCAAAATTGACCCGAAACTCTAAGATGAAGTTTTAAGGCTAAATACTTGGCGGTTTTGCAGGATTAAGGTCTCAAAATTCATATCTAGTAAGCAGCGAGGTAATCCCAAAATTTCAACGATTTTCAACGGTGGGATCTTCAAGGCTTTGGGCCTAAGGTTTGATCTCCAAACCCTTATTTTGCTTCAGTTTCATTACAATAGTTAAATCACAAATAATTAGTCCCTAAAATCACTTCTATATGGTCAAAATTGTTTAGAATTGCAAAATCTTTGTTTTCACAATTTTTTGCCACTGGACATCTCTAATTTGACCTAGATCTGACATTTTAGCTTGCTGGAAATTTCTGCATAACTGTAAAAAATCAGATCTGAACATTTTTGAATCACATAATTTTTTTTTGGCAAACTTACTATTTTTAGACATTGTGGGGTTTATCTGTAGTATTTTCAGTTTGCTGATCTGTCATTAATATATTGTTGTCAAAATTATCAGTTCTAAAAATTGCCGAATCAAACTCTCCTAAAGCCCTCAAATTGGAAATTTTCAAGTTTTAGTGTATTTTGCCATTTCTGGAAATATTGGTTATCTATTTTTGGCAATTTAATATTGTTGATCTGTCACTGTTTCACTGCTAAAATAAATATATCAGATCTGAAATTTTCTTATTCAAGTCCTAAGAAAATCTTAAAAATTGATTTTTCTCAAGTTTGGCAATTTTTACTATTTTTAAGCATTTTTAGGTATTGGTGCGACATCACTATTTGTTTATCTGTGGATTAACTTACTACTTCAAATTATACTTCAATTTTGAAATTTTATTGAAAGATATCTTGAGAAAGCTAACATACATATTTTCTAAGTTGGTATATTCTTGTGATCTTGGGCGAGCATAAGCATTGTTGGTTTAACATTTTCTTACTGCTTTTATAACATTGATCAAGTCTAAATTTTCTGAATATTTATTGCTGAGACACATTGTCATAAATCTGTGATCAACATCTTGATTGAATACTATTGGCATTTGACATCTTGACATCTTGAGTATCTTGGTATATTGTTGAAATTTGCACATCATATTAGGTTAGTTAATCATTCAAGTAGCGGGTGTCCATCCAATCATATGGTTTCAATTCATAAGAAGCAATAATTTGTGACTCCATTAAGGCACTGGTCTCATAATAGAAAATCTAATTTAATCATAATCTTGCTTAATTCCAACCAAGTGGCTAGGCCACTCATCCGTGTCTCCCAAATAAGTTGATTTCTCAACTTACTTTCCTTCACCTCATTCCATAGGGACTACCCCCCATAGCCCGCTGTTGGGAGACATCTAGAATGGAGTGGGTGGGATAAGAGTGACAACCCCCGTCCTGAGCGTTATCGTGGTGCCTGTATAATCCGGGCGACAACAAGACGGAAGTAACAACTAGCAGAGGCAGTTGGACAGCTCAGGTATTGGCTAGCCTAGAGGAGAAGATTGGATCAACCCGTGTTCATTGTAGCAAAAGTGTCATGCAACAGTGATAGGTGGCAACCCTCCTGGAGTCTCTATGTGTTGTTTCTTGATGAACTAAGGGGCACCTAGAGAGCAGATCGAAAGAGAAGGACTGACAGGACGAGCCAAGACATGGAGGCTGTGATTTTGCACTAGAGCAATGAGATTGCCATTATATCTTGTATTCTTGTACGCATGGATATTTGAGGGCCATTATCCCTTGTATGGGAGCCCTAGACTATTGTATTATATGTTGATAATATAACAAACTAGGTTGCATATATTGTTGTTATTGTTCCTATTGTGCATGTGATTGATTTATTGCATTATATTGTTCTGCTGTTCAAAGTAGCTTTGTTGAGATTCTTGGTTTGGTAGCGTCAGAGATTTAAGATTCTATCCTAGACACTAGGGTTGTGGAAATTCAACATGGTATTAGAGCATGTTTGAGCTACTTTCAGAGACGGTGAATCAAAAGAGTGCACAACGAAGTATAACTTAAGAGGGAGTTGGTCACATTGTAGGTGAAGGGCTCACTACAATGTCGAAGTTACAAGTTGGTCTCTGGTATGAGGACAGGTTGGAAAGGATCAAGTTGGTATTGCAGGTCAATAAGAACTGGGAGTTCGCCGAGAAAGAGATCAATAAGCCAACCGACCCTAAGGAGCTGGAAGTGTACGAGGAATTGTATACAACGGCGAGATTGATCATCCTTAATGGTGTGAAGGGTCCTCTAATACCTCATTTGTCTGGGAAGAACACTGCACATGAGATGTGGATGGCTCTTCAGAATTTGTTCCAGAATAAGAATGAGAACCGGGTATTGGTATTGGAGGATAAGTTGAAGTCCACCAAGATGATACAGGGTGAAGGAGTGACTTCGTATCTGACGAGATTGTCTCAAGTCAAAGATGAGCTTGCTGCCATTGGTGTGACTATTTCAGATTCTGATATGGTGAGGGTTGCTTTGAAAGGTTTCACCGAGGAATGGAAGCTCTTCATTAAGGGGATCATTGCCAAAGAGAAGTTGCCAGACTGGAATAGGTTGTGGGAGTGTCAATTTGTCTGATGTGTTTTTATCCGTGTTTTTATTTCGTTGCATATGAATTGTTAAGAAAGTCTGTATCTTGGTGAAAGTAAACTAGTTTCAGTTTTCAGTTATTCATCTAAGTAGTTGCAAAGTTTTGTGGAAATTTAACATGGTATCAGAGCAGAGATCAGTATAAAGGCCGAGATTGCTCGGAGTGAGGGTAATTTCCCTCAAGCTATTTTTTCCAGTATTTTCTCTGCAGGATTTCCAATATCCGACATCCAAATTGTACTTAGATAAATTCACCGATGCTTAATAATATAAAACCCTCAGCTACTGCACTAGTTTTCCCAAGTTGGGTTTTTCCGGGGACATTTTTTCCAAAAATAACTATGTCGATTTTTATGTGTATGTGCTAGCATTTCTCAGTTTCTAGCGTTATTGTTTTCCGCATTTTTATTTGTGAAGGTTACAGTGTGATTTATTCGATATTTTCCATAACAAATAAATTGTTAAATTAATTAACAATTAGAAAAATAATTTCCAGTTGCTGCAATAGGATTTCATACTTGAAATTTTCACAAGAGTCTGGAAGTGTGCTAGGAAATAAGAGTTCAATGCAAGGGATAACGAGGCCAAGGAGGAGCATAATTGAGGCAAGATAATAGAGTTTGCAAAGCAAGTCAAGGAGGCATCAAAAGGATTAATTGTGTGCAGGAACCAATATCAAGTTCTAATAAAGGAAGGCCAAGATCAATTGTATTAGCTGAGATTTGTGTGAGAAGCAAAACGATTTCTCAAGAGAGACAAAGTGCTTTGTAATAGATTTAATTGCTCCAAGATAATCAATAAAATAGCCACATCAAGCAAGCAGGTTTTCCCTATTGGGTTTCTTGAGAAAAGTGTGTCAATTTGTCTGATGTGTTTTTATCTCTGTGTTTTTATTCCGCTGCATATGAATTGTTAAGAAACTTTGTATCTTGGTGAAAGTAAACTAGTTTTAGTTTTCAGTTATTCATCTAAGTAGTTGCAGAGTTTCGTGGAAATTTAACATGGTATAAGCGCAAAGATCAGTATAAAGGCCAACACCAAGTTGATCAGTTAGGGTAGAGCACAGATCAGTCAGGAAGGCTAGCGCAAGAGTTTGAAGAGTAGAGCAGAGAAATTCCTTTGGATAGTAGTATGTCGTTCCTAGGGATAAGGTCAGATCATAGTTTAAACGGAGCCTCGAATTTTTGTGAATGGAAGGAGCGATATATGTTGTGTTGGAAGATAATGGGGTGATACAAATTGTGAAGAATCAAATAGTTTCACCTCAAGATCCCCAACAGTTGGCCCAACATAACAAGAATGACATCAAGGCGAGGAGGATTATTCTTGACTGGATCAAGGACCATATTATTCCTCATCTCCTTGAGAAGAAGACAACATATGATATTTTTAAGGCATATTAGATCTGTATTAGGGTTTCAATGATGTCAGGAAGCTTACTCTCAAAGAAAGTTGAGAAGTATTTAGATGAGCAAAGAAGATCCCATCATCACATATCTTTCAAAGTTCACTCAGATTCGGGATGAGCTAGGTGGTGTGGGAGAAACAGTAGCAGAAAAAGACCTTGTGAGCCTTCTGCTTTTGGGACTCCATAAGTCTTAGTATAGTGTCCATGATGCAGTGAATGGCAAAGAAATTTTTCCTAGTTGGGAAAGGTTATGGGGTTACTACATTCAAGAAGAAACCCGAAGAGGGATGAGAGATGGTAGATTAGCAAAGACAAAGGATGAGGAGAACTTTGCTCTGGCAATCAAAGGTAGCAGAGCCAAGGGAAAGAAGGGCCAAGGAGAGGTTGAGTCCAGTTAGAGGGGCAAGAAGAAGAAGAAGGACATGAGCAAGAGCAAGTGCTTCCATTGCCATGAGTTCAAACATTATGCCACTAAGTGTTATACTTGGAAGAAGGAGTCCAGTGAGGATCATGTAGCTGCATCAACAGAGGTAGATGCATTTTCTGTCCAATTCGAGAAAGATTTCTCATTGATAGCTTGTATGGTAAGATCAACAAACAACAGTGTATGCTATATTGATTCAGGAGCATCCTTCCACATGACTGGGAACAAGAGGAATTTCAGCCACTTGTAGGAGAAGGACATGCAGTTTTAGATTGAGCTAGGAGATGATGGAATGTATGCAACTAGAGGAGTTGGTATTGTTAGTTTTAAGAGGGAGTCAGGTAATCCTCTCTATCTCAGAGATGCCCTCTATGTTTAAGGACTAAAGCATAAACTTGTTTAAGTAGTTACCCTTGAGGACAAGGGTTATGATGTCATCTTCAACAAAGGTAAGACTTACCTCAAGCACTTAGCTTCTAGATGTGTGAAGTAGATAAGTGTGATGATGAAGAATCTCTACAAGTTCTAGGTAGAGATAGGCACAACCTTGAGCAACAAGGAAGGAAGTGCGCAGAGTAGAGAAGTGATGGTTGAGGAGAGCAGAGCTCTAAGGGAGTCGTTAAAGCAAGGGTGAGTTAGATTACCTAAGAAGAAGCTACTTAGGATGGTGCCTCAGCCAATATCTCAGTTTGAGTCCCAGCTAGTTGGTAGTTGGGCCGACCAACAAGATGATGAGGAGCTAGGGCCTTGGGTGAGTGAAGGCAACCACTCAGTAAGTGGACTCCTAGTATAGGGAGAGTTCGAGCCAAGTGAGTAGAAGACTTGTTTACGGGGTCAAGAGAGAGTTGAATCTCCCAATACCACCTTCCGTCAGAGTAAGTAGCCACAGAGATACATGGTGTACATGGAACCTATGACTGAGGTGATAGACTCACATAGCATGGTTGGAAAGAACAGGTCTTCAAATCAGATTCCATAGGAGAAAGCAAGGAAGTCTTCTACTTCAGAGGGAGCAACTGCAACATCGGATAACGTGTCAATGTTGAAGATAGATCTAGGTGGAAGAGGTTCTTCCATAAGTAACTTCCTCGCTAAGAGGGAGTGTTGAAAATGTAGCGAGCAAGGTCTTCTGACTTGTGCCTTAGCTAGTGAAGACCTTTATTTGCCCTTCTCCCAGTTTGTGCGAACTCATAAGATAGACTTTTGTTGTGGTGAGTTAATTTCCAGTTTATGGGAATAATCATCAAAGTTCATGCATAGTGTTGGAGCTTCAGTTAAGTGGAAGTCTTCATCAATTTGACTACAAGGTTGGTTGGTAGACTGAGTTCAGTGAGAACGAGTTAGATCTCCAGTGTTAATTGTGAAGTTGTTGGATGTTCTAATAGTTGAAGAGGTAACTGATGTGTGGATATCTCCCTGAGAAGTTTTGAATAATTAAGAAGCATACTTGGATTGATGGATATCTCTATTTTGGTTGAGAGGGAGAGATGAGTACCATAAAACTGCCTGTATGATGGTACTCGGGAGGACATCTTGGCTTGGTTAGTATTGAGATCTCAGTTGTTGTTTGGCCTTGATGATGTTTGGATCTCGGTGTGGGAGGGTATCTTGGTCATGTGGAGCTCCATTGTTGTGTTTGACCTTGTTGAGAATCGAGATACCTGGATCCCTAAGGGTTGGTGTTAGGGCATAGAAGCCTGGATGGTATCTATATTGATACCAAGGTTGTAGCCTGATGGTACCTATAGTGGCATGTTGCCTAGATGACACCTTAGTCCCTGACAATTTCTTAGATCCTTGTACTAGTGTCTTGGAAATGACACTTGGATCCTTAATTTGATGGATCCTTGAAAAGGTGTCATTGACACTTGGATCTTTGATGTGTTGGATACCTTAGCAGTTAGGGTATCCCTAGCATTGCTTATGTTGTTGAACTCTTCTTGGAACATTTCAAATTGAGGTCAAACTTGTACCGGTTGAAAAATTATGAATGCCTCCCTAGTTAAGAGGGAGTGTTGAGAAATGTAACTAGTATCGGTCTTCATAATTTTATTTGAGTAATGTATTTGTCAAAAGAAAGAAAAGAAAAATGATCATAAGAGAAAAAGTATTCTATAAGCATGGGTTTCATGCTTTGTTTATTTTGTTTTAGGTCAAAGCACCCATTGAGTGCTTCTAGGGTGTATGTCATGAGTCATAGTCCTTATCATTATGATCTAGACCCTTCTTGGGCTCATTGTATCAAAGAAGAAAAATATTTTGTGTCAAAATTCTAGTCATTCTTCATGTCGGCCTAATAGAGGAACTTCAAACCACTATATATAGCAATGAACTCGACCTAGTTTGGGAGGAAGTCAAGTGGAATTTGATCTGCAACTTCTTAGTGAAAAAGTGAATGCGAAGAGCCTAAAAGGAGAAGGAGTTATAGTGAAAGAAAGGAGATACTTGTCTAATAAAAATAAACCAAAAATATATATCTTTCTGCCACATGTGCGAGTAATATGAAGTTTTACAAAATCGAAGATGCATGAGTGAACAGACCGAAATTGCAGAGGTGGAAGAAAGGGCCAAGACCCTAGCTGACTTGATTTAAGATGCTTTTCTTGACTTGATTTTGGAAGTTTGACTTATCTTCATGAGAGGCTGGCTTGGTGGATGGAGGAAAGTCTTTGTCTTGGTCTAAAGGTCTTGGTTGTCTCATTTGATTTGGTTTTCGAAGAAGAGAAGATATTTTTGGGTTTTCCCCTAGAAGAGGGGTTTTGCCTTATTTGAGAGCCTACATCCTGTGTCCTTGATCTTCATGTTTATGTTTTGGTAATTACTTGATGATAAGAAGATAAAATAAGACATAAAGAAATTGAAGAAGAGCTAAAAGAAGATAACTAAATATCACAAGTAACTATCAAGATAAGAAAAACTTTCTGCCTTTATGATTTTCCAACAATAGGCCCTTTTGGCCCTCCATAGGTTTGAGGCCTACTCGACCTTCTCTTCCACAAGATGCTCTCTTTCTGACCACCTTCCACAAGCCCTCTCGACCCTCAAGGGGTTCGAGGCGTACTTGGCCTTGTCCTCCACAAGATGATCTCTTGCCAACCATAAGAATGAATCACTCACCCTTGTACTTATACTTTTTCAAAAGGTGCAATACCATGGGTCATTAGAATACCATGGGTCTATGGGTGCAAAGCCCCATCTCTTAGCCCACTTGTCCCCCATGTAAGAATACTCTTGACACTACCCAAAACATCAACATGAGTGATGGGTATGTTTTTGTTAAGGCTAGATTAGAGGAGTTCAACAATCATTACCACCAACATGAAGGTACATAAAGGGCTTCGTGCTCTTGATTAAATTCCAATCCCATACACTCAAACTTGATAGAATTCAATGAAAATGTTGCAATCCTACCAATTGTAAAATCTTGAAAACTGTTAACTCTGCTGATCTTTGAGTGGGATATGAAATCCTACCTTCTCCATATGAAGTCCAATAAGAATGGAACCACTCCCAAACATCCTGAAACAATCAATGATAATGCTAAAAATTTCTGGATAAAAAGGAAAGGTAAAGGAAGACAAAGGAAATGTCAAGGAAAGATAAAATCAAGGTAAAAGAAATATCAAGGAAACATAAAAGAAGATAAAGGGAGAAAATGAAAGATAAAAAGAAAAAAGAAAATATAAAGGAAGATAAAGGAAATTTGAAGGAAATATAAAGGAAGATAAAGGAAATGTCATATTTTCATTTTAAGAATTTAACATTACTGTTGATTGCCAGCATTGCTAGAGTTAAGTTTGGCCTTTTTTTAGGTCTAGGGTTTAGGAGCTAGGTTTTTTTGCATGGCTGGCCAGTTTGATACCAAACTGGTACAAATTGGTCCACCGGTCCAGTTTGTGGCTGGTTTGACCTCTGGACCTATCCAACTGGCCGGTTTGACTGGTTCTTGTTCAAACTGGGTTGGTTTTTAATACTATGGTTTAGTGTCTATGATAGTCATAAATTGCTGGTGTGCATTGAAGGGAACTTCATGTTTTGTCACATATTTAACTAGAATTACCTTATCAGAGCATGTAAACTAGTTGGTAATTTTTGTTTATAATTTGTACGAGCGGCTCCAAAGTGTTGAAGAATGAGGATAAGCTGCATTCGTGGAGCTATTGAACATTGCGATAGTGCCGTGAGTCGAGATTAGGCTTCCATCCTGATGTATAGCCAGTATGGAGGTGCGTTGGGCTACTGTGATACCATATGTAGATGAGAAGCTCTATACTTGAATGTATTTGGATGCAAGGTACACTTTTATGTTCCCCAATATGTGGAGCATTTTTGGGAAAGGCGCTCAACTATGGATTGCTGACTAGTCTTGGATAAAAGTCGCTTCGTGAAGGGAAAGATGCACTGGTGTTTATGCCTTCGACAATTGTTGATGTACAATAAATTTAAAAACAAGCATGTCTCTCCTAGTACAAAGAATGGAATTATAATAGCTATTAGTGAAGTTCTCCCCACATGCTGTTCCATGCAGTGACTGCTTTCTTCCTGGATTCATAGAAACCGTCTTGGTGCACAGTGCATGAAGCCTGCCTTAGGAAAGTCACAGCTCTGTTACTGAATGGAATGTTTCTGCTTTGGTCAATATTGCATCCTTTCCTATCTGTCCTTCATACTGGATAATAGGGTTCATATGAATGATAAATCTGAGAATGTGTTAAACATGGTAAGGAAGGATTTATCTGGCCTATAAGAAGATGAATACCACCTTCATTAAGTGATTCTAGGCATAATTAATAATATTTAATAGCTAAATTTGACATTTAAGTTTTATGAATCCTCAATTACAGTCAAAAGAACTATTGGTGTTTATGTCAATGTTGAAGAACTTGGCCTGGTGAATGCTTGTTGAGGCCAGAGTTAAGAGTTTGACTAGGACTTTGACAAAAACTTACCAACTCAAATCATTCAATATAACGGTTTATTGTGATCATAAAAAACTTATTAGAGAAAACCATAATAGATTTAGGAAAGGATAAGTGGGTTCAAGATTATTATGATGATAAAAACCTTATTAAACTTCAATTTTTAGTGAGTGGATTTTGGCTTGCCTCCTTGTACTCAATGCTTTGACTTGAAGTAATAATACGCTGTATTAATTGATCTGTATATTTATGATATCTGCTAACCATCTGCTATAGTTTTTCCATCATAATCCCAATTTCTGTAGTTTTTTTTAAGCTGATAACTAAAAGATGCATTGCTTTCTTTATGGCTGTGACAGCAACTTAATCATGATTTTAGGTATTTTACCTTTAGTGAACTGTGAACTTCTATTTGTATGCACTAGTAGATTTAAAAGATTTATTTCGCAATTATCGGTGGCTCAGTGACTGTTTTTATCTCGTACTGCAGGTCTATTGGCTTCAATTTGGACGGTATTTTGCAAGGGGAGCCATTGTGAGTTTCCTTAATAAACATCTTTCTGCACAAGTTAAATGTGTTCAAACTTGTAGAATTTTCTTTTCGTCAACTTATGTAGTTGTGTCATCTTTGTTTTGTGAGGCATTTAAAATCAAAGATCTTAGATCTGGAACGGTTTACATTGTCGTTCATAGCAAGCATATTGTTTGCAGATTCAGCATATGCTATGTGTCTTATTATTTCTTTTTGGAAATACTTCTTATATTAACAAATAAATATTTACGGAAGTGAAAATTAAGGAAGAATGGTATATACATTATACACAACTCTATCGTACCCTTTTCCTCCACTGTGCAGAAATAAATGAGAATGGGCAGGAGCATCTAATTATTTAGCATCCTTAATCAATAGGTAACCTTCAGCTAGAAATTGCATACACACCTCCTGTAACCAATATGGCAGAAAAGATTGAAACCAATTTGATCTCATCGGAAAAAACATACTTTGCATCATAACTGCCAAATAATGAACAATGTAGTGATTTGAGGGCAATGTCAAATCTTGGAGAACACAGAAAGCACTGCGTAGCATGAGTTGTCGGAAAACACATGTAGTATCCTAACTGCCAGATAGTGAACAATGTAGTTATTTGAAGGAAACACCAAATCCTCGAGAAAGCAGAAAACAGGGTTGCTCACTAATGAATTTGCTCTTGAAATGATGCTGAATGTTGATCTTGGACATACTTCCAACAACTCTTGGCTAACTTGCAGTCCCAAAGAATGTACTTGACAATCTTAGAATGACCACATACTAAACAAAGGCCATCTATGAGTCCACACTTGGCCAAGTAGGCCTTAGAAGGTAGCCTTTGATAGATAACTAAGCAAACAAAGACATGTAGTCTGTAGTTGAGGGGAAGAGACCAAACACTGTGCATTATATGAATCCATCTTTCTTCTTGATTGGATGAGATCCACTGAGCATTCAGAACAAGCGACAAGATATGATTCCAATGTAGATCAGAATAAATCTTCTTGGAGTCATAAAATCGAATTTGTTTCCTCAATTGCCAACCCATTCTCACCACAGAGCCCCCTATGTGCTATTATTCAACTTGTATAGCTTGTTACAAGAAACCAGCCCCATCATTAAGAGATTTTGAGATTAAAAATGGACTTTAAAATGAAAAACATGCTAACAAAATAAACTTTAAAAGAACCAATAGGATTCAAGATGATGATGTCATCCCCAGGGTGAATATTTTTGGAGGGAAAAGAAGAAAACTACTTTTTTAATCATGTTTTCAAGCCAGGACCTGGAAAGTCTGAAGATTTTAGGCTGTATGGGAGGCCCTTTTGTCTTCCAATAAGCATATTAGCAATCCTATTCATTAGGGAATTTTGACGTATAAAATGAGGCTCCTAGGGATAATAATAAAATAGTAGTGAAAATAATAAAATAAGAGTGATGATTTTTTAAAGGAAAAGAAATAAAACTATTTTTTAATTGTCTTTTTGACTTATCTCTTTATAGGTTTACTCAAATTTCATGTGTGGGCACTCCTTGGATGCGGAATTAGATTCTGCATTTAAGGAGAACCCACTCTTCGCACTTTTGAGTAGACCTAGATAAAGAAAAAATGAAAATACATGAAAAAACATGTTTCTTTTTTCATACTTTTGAGTAGACACACAGTAAGAAAAAAATGAAAATACATGAAAACTTGTGTTTCTTTCAAGAAACACATTTTTTTCATGTACTTTCATTTTTTGTTGTTCTGGGTCTACTCAAAAGTATGAAGAGTTGGTGCTCGTTGGATGTGAAATCTAATTTTGCATCTAACAAGTGTCAACACTTGAAATTTGACTAAATTTATGAGATAAGTTAAAAATGTTGATTTTTCAAGTGCAATAGATACAAGCACAATATTTCTAAACACTGATAATTACTTCTAATGATGTTAATCTTCTTTTAATTTTTCCAATATATCATTAAGCAATTATACTTCAAAAATTCAACCATATAAAAACAATAGGATAGTAGAGATCACAATGTACAAAGAGAGCACAAGATTTGCCCCGGGAAAACCCACTAAGGGGAAAAAACCAACAATAGAGAAATTCTTCTTTTCAACAAGAGATACACCTAGACCTCTAGTCAACAATTAGGTCAAACTGAACTTCAACAAATCTATGGTCAAACTTGGTCAACACCCTCCAAGTCAAGCCTCCAATTTGATCCAACAACTCTTCCTTCTGATTTTCCCTAGGCTGGATTTCGGCCTCGCAGTAAATGCCCAGAAACTCAAAATTTGGCCTTGCAATTGCTTAGAAAATTTCAGCCCTATAACTGCAACTGCCCAGAAAAAGATGTGAACTAGAGAGAGAGAGAGATCCTCCACACTCATGAGCTAGAAAGAGAGAGAAAGAGATTAATTCATCCTTCTTTTTCATCCTCCTTTTCTTTCTTGTCCTTTTCTTGGATGCCCAGAAGATTCTTTCTTGAGAGAGACCGAATTGCTGCCTTGAGGAGGTCAAACTGTCTTTATATAGTGCTCTTCTAGGCTAAATGGGTGTGTCTTTTGCCTAGGTCGACTTGACTTGGAGGGAGTTTGACTTGACTATTTTTGGAGCCAAAAATTTAATTTTTTTCTCTTTTAAAAGTTCATAAGGACATAACTCAAAATTAAAATTTTCTTTTGACTCTAGCATGAAGAACATGCTTTACAATTATCAATAAAATAAATCAAGGGCCATAATATACATTATGAAGACCGACCATAGTTACAAAATTCAACACTCCCTCTTAACTAGGGAGGTATTCATAATCACTGTCTTAGATGTTCTCAAGTTGAAAATTTTCTTTATGAAAAGGTTATAACAAATCATCATCAACCTTGTCAGCATCTTTGACATAAGGTAAATTGTCAGCATCTCTGAGATTAGCATCAACTAGTTGCCACAATTGGTTGGTACCACTGACCCATAATCTTGGTCGGTACTCCTGACACATGGCATAACATTTAGCATCAACTAGTCATCATAACTCTAGTCGGTACCATTGACCTATAATCTTGGTCGGTACTCCTGACGTAGACTAGTCTTGGTTCACCAATCTGGTCAATCGCTTTGACTCGTGGTGAAACTCCAAAGGCCACACCCTACATGAGCAACTTGGACCGATGCTAAATGAGTTACTCATCCAATCTGGAGAGACTGAGCCTAATGCTGAAAGCCACACACTCAACTAAGTGATCCTGGGCTTCTAGGACCATATTCCCCAACTGGTCAACATCTTTGACACAGGGAGAATGATTGTCCATGATGTTGATTTTTGGTAGCATCGGATGTGATCTAAGTCTCAAAATTTGTAGGGAGGCTTAGACAAAAGCATTCTCCAATACCTATAAATCATTTTGGTAAATTCCACCCGGAGACAGTTTTATTAAAATAATTAATTATTTTTAATGGGACCCTAAGTCTAAACTTAGGAAATCAAAATAATTAAAGGGTATTAATCTAACTGTGGGCGAAACTTCTAGAAGAAGACGAGGATCAAGCGAAAATGATCTAAGCCATTGATTAGAAGTTAATCTGGGCCGTTGGTTGTCTAACAGAAAGATATAAGAAGAGGCTTGAGGGGCACTTGGAGAACACATTGAGTAGAGTTCAGAATATTGAATTTTTGAAGCAGAGCAGTTACCGGTGAGAAATTCGAAGTGAGATTTTGCAGTGAGGGGCAGGGATAGTTCCGGTTGGAGATTTCTCCTGATTCGGGAATACTCAATAGAGGAGGCAGAGAGAGATCTGAGAGAGGCAGTGCAAAGCCAGAAGAAGCTGATGCATGGCCACATAGAGGCAACACAGAGCCTTGAGGAGATCCCAAAATTTGCTCGAGGATTCGATTTCAGAGGCCATAAGCTGGGTTGTGAGACCGAGAGGTGAAAATTGAATTTCCCAGGCAAAAAAACGATCAGCAAAAGGGGTGATGCAGTCCCTAGAGGCTGTGACACTGGGCTGATGAGTGACTGCACAGAGGCAACCATGGGTCGTTCATTCAGTGGCTGGATTAGTCATATCTCCAGTGATAGTGTGAGGTAATCTCACTTATCTCTCTGTCAGTGATATTCTCTATATTGGATAGCCAGGAAGACATCCAGAGATTGTATTCAGAAATTACTATTGCATAATAATAAAACCCTCAGCTGTTGCACCGGTTTTCCCACACTAGGTTTTTCCAGGGACATTTGTCAAAAAATAACTAAGTAGATGTGTTGTGTATTTCTTTCTTGTTCAATTTCTTGTTTTCGCATTTTATTTTAAATGGTGAAGGCTACAGTGTATTAGTTTCAGTGTTTACTGTAGGAAACAGTAAATAATTTTGTTCAATAATTAACAAATAGAAGAAACATAATCAGTTGCTACAGTAGAAATTTGGGGATCCAAATTTTCACACATGATGTTATCATATCAACACTCCCTCTCAATTAGAGGGGCAATCTCCACAAGCCCTAGCTTGTCCTTGAAGTTTATGAACTGCTCTTGGACAAAGGCTTTGTTAAAATATCAATTGTCGACTCATCAATGGAGATGTATTTAGCCTTACTGCTCTCTGTTGTACCATGTCATGGATGTAGTGGTACTTGATTTTGATGTGCTTCGACCAGCCATGGAAAATAGGATTCTTTGAAAGCTTCACACAACTTTGATTGTCACAATATATCACGGTTGGTTCCAGCTCTTGGTCGAACAATCTTGTAAACAACTTAGAAAGCCACACTATTTTAGTACAATCTTCATTGGTTGCGATATATTTAGCTTTTGCAATGCTGAAGCCTGAGTGCGACAAATTTATGCTTCCCACTCATCCATGATATCACAGTGGAGCCCAAACTGAAACAGACTCTCGAAGTACTCTTCCTTTCATTTGCACTCCTTGCCCAATCAAAATTTGTATATCTCTGTTCTTGCACATCACTCTTTGATATATATCTCAAACCATAGTTTAGAGTACCACGTAGATATCTCAAAATGTGCTTTGCTGCAATCCAATGCCTCATGTTTCAATTCAACCTGGAACTGGCTCAATGTGTTCACTGCAAAGCAAATGTCTGACCTGGTATTAACCAAATATATCAACATGTCAATCAACTGCCGATACATGGATGGATCTACCAAATTGGATTTAGAGTCTCTCGGCTTCTTCAAATTAGTCACTATGGGAGTTTCCATGGATTTACAATCCGTCATGCCAAACTTCTGAAGGATCCCAATAACATACTTTCCATGAACAAGGAAAATCTCAAGAGGCTTCTGCCATACTTTCAGTCCCAAATAATAATGCGTCAAGCCAAGATCCTTCATGTCAAACTCAAAGGCCAATTGCTTCTTACACTGAATAATGAGAGATCAACATCTGTCAAAAAATAAATTTATTAGGTCCCTATAATACTAGTGTATTCCCCTTATTGTTATTGTTAATGTAGCCCCCTATTGTTATTGTTGTGCCTATGTATCTCCCATGTTGTTATCGTTGTTCCAAATAGAAGCCCATTATTGTTATTGTTGTGCCCTTACATTATTATAGTTATGTAGGTTTTGATTATATTGTGACCCCTTAGACTCCTATATATACCAAGGAGGTCTTATCATTTGTATAATCCAAGAATTGTTCATTTATGTAATGTAAAGGAGGTTGCTCCCATGAAGAGACTATTTTTCAAGTCGTCGATATATCTTTTCTTCAATTTTGTGAGCTGGTTGCGTAACATTTGGTATCAGAGCTTTGGATTCTAGGGTTTCACTTCTTCAAACAGACAATCTTGGCTTTTTTTCTATAACTTTTTTTCTATGAGGCTTCAAAAGTTGAAATTGCAACCACGTGGAGCCAAAATATTAGTGAACTTCGTGTACGAATTTCAGATCTTGGTTCACTATATTTTTGGAGATATGATCCGAGGAAGTTAGGGTTTTTGCAGGCTCCATAAACCATCTCAAACAGGTGACCTAGGGAAAATCGTCATAGCTTTCTCTTCGAGCATCAGAATTGAATTTCGTAAAAAAAGTGACCGAAGGTGAACAGAATGTAGTTTTTCGTGTATCATTTTTAGGGTCAAAGGTCAAAACAGTGACACGTGGCACTCTATACAAGTTAGCTCTAGTGAACCAGTCTATAATCAAGTCATTGTGGGAGATTGGGCATAACTCTTTATTGAAGAATCCAATCTCGGTCTGACTTGTGGAGTTGGAAAGAGAGACTTAGAGGGCTACCACAAGACGAAATTTCAAACCTCGGAGATCCAAAATTACAGAGATACAACAACTTCAATATTGAGCTCCTAAAAGCAAGAAAAAGGTGTGTATTTTTTTAAATTTTGCATAACTTTTGTTTGAAAAATCAGTTTGAAGTGATTCAAAGGGCATATTGAACCATAGATATTAGTATTTGGTTCTAAAATGTCTCCTAAACAAAAGAATTCTACAGTCATTAAGCCCTCAGACAGATCTACTATGACTCATGATGAGGAAGAATTGCAACATGATATATCAAAATTATGGTACCAACTGCAAAAAATTTCTCTCTCGCAAAGAGAAACCAAAGATGAACTAAATTGGGACATGGATGGCTTAAAATGCGACCTGGATGGTTCCAAAACAGAAATGAAAGGCAACATGAATGGTTTAAAAGAAGACATGGAAGGTTTGAAGGAATGTTTGACAAAGTTATTACAGGAAATGCTTCATAATGGCCAAAAGGTATTCCATGAAACTCATGAGGAGAACAAAAGGGACATGAATTCTGATTTTAGAGACTCCAACGTTGGGTTTAAGACCCACCACATTCCAAAGATTGATATGAGAAAGTTTGATGGCAAGGATCTGGTAACATGGATACTACAGATGGAACAATATTTTGATCTCCATGATGTGCAACACACACAAAAGGTACGCATTGCATATTTATATTTAGAACCCAATCAGTTTGTATGGTATCGATGGATTTGTTATCATAAACCACTTGTCACTTGGCCAATTTTTACGAAGGAAATAATAACACATTATGAGGATATAAAGAGCAACACCTTCTTTAGCCAATTGATAAATATCAAACAAAAGGGTTCAATGGCGGAGCACATTGAGGACTTCCAAAAATTGAATATCAGGGTAACTGATATTCCAGAGGAGCATAGGATTGATGTCTTCATAGGGACTTTGAAGGATAACATCCAACATGAGGTTTGCCTTTGGGAACTTGATTCATTGGAGAAGGAATTCAGGGTGGCAAGAAAAGTTGAAAGCAAAATTATGGCAACAAGGAAGTCTACCACTCACAACTATAAAGATGGAAGTGTTGTTGCTCCTAACCTTCCACAACCTACAAGGTTGACGCCACAACAATTGGAGGAAAAAATAGCAAAAGGGCTTTGTTACAATTATGATAGCAAATACACTAAAGGTTATAAGTGTGCTGAAAATAAATTATTCTACATGGATTGTGAAGAGAAGGAAGAAAATGAACAAGAAACATCAAAAGAGGAGGATATACACTAGCAACCAACCCCAGAGAAAGAAGAAATGAATCCGACTATATTTTGTAATGCATTGGCAGGAATTACCACTCCTCAAACTCTCAAGATAGAATGACATATCAAGAAAAAAAATGTAATAATACTAATTGATTCAGGTAGTACCCATAATTTTATTCATTGTAAGATAGCTAAGGAATTGAATTGCTTCCTATATCCAGAACCAAAGTGTCAAGTGATGGTTGGAAATGGAGGAACTATAAATTTCTCCGGAAAGTGCCATAATATCAAGCTAACCATGGCGGAATATGTATTGAATAGTCCGATGCTTTCCATTCCAATAGGTGGTGTTGATGTTGTACTAGGATTCCAATGGTTACAATCTTTGGCGATGGTATCTTTTAATTTTAAGAACATTTCTTGAATTATTTTTGGGAAGGAAAATAAGTTGAATTAAGGATTATCGCAGGGAAACCAAGAAATATAATCAGCTCTAATAGCATGACAAAGCTTCTGAAGAAAGAACAACGGGGCATAATTGCACAATTATGCTCGCTAGAGGTTCAAACATCGAAATTATCTATTTCTCCAGATCTCTAAAAGGCCTTGGACAACCATTCCAAGGTATTTGAGACTTCCAAAGGCCCCCCATCTATTCGTGATCATGATCATGCTATTCATTTGATTCCAGGAAGTGTTTCTCCAAACATTAGACCTTACAGATATCCCTATGCCCAAAAGAGTGAAATTGAATGTATCGTTGCAAAAAATGCTAGAGGTTGGTATAATTCAACCTAATCAAAGTTCTTTCTCTACTCTAGTAGTATTGGTGCACAAGAAGGATGGATCATGGCGTATGTGTTTGGATTATAGGGAGCTCAACAAGCTCACTATTAAAGATAAATTTCCCATTCCTGTCATTGATGAATTGTTGGATGAATTACATGGAGCAATTTACTTCACCAAGCTAGATCTTCGTTCAGGATATCATCAAATTAGAATGAAGACTGAAGACATTTCGAAAACAACATTCAGAACTCATGAGGGTCATTATGAATTTTTGGTCATGCCTTTTGGCCTTACTAATGCACCTTCCACATTTCAAGGTTTGATGAATTCCATTTTCAAACCCTTCCTTAGAAAATTTGTGTTAGTATTTTTTGATGATATACTAATCTACAACAAGTCTTGGAAGGATCATGTTCAACATGTTGATAGGGTGCTCAAACTATTGGAGGAGAAACAATTATATGCAAAAACCTCCAAATGTTTCTTTGGAGTACATGAGGTGGAATATTTGGGTTATATTGTATCTCATGAGGGTGTTAAGGTAGACCCTATCAAAATTAAAGTCATTGAAGAATGGAAAATCTCCATTACCATAAAGAATCTTTGAGGATTTCTTGGGTTGATAGGGTATTATCGCAAGTTTGTTAAGAATTATGGGAGAATAGCAGCACCTCTAACAACATTACTGAAGGAAGATGCATTTTCTTGGACTCCATAAGCAACTAAGGCCTTTGAACATCTTAAAGAGGTAATGTGCGAAGCACCGTCTTAGCTATGCCAAAGTTCACAAAAACCTTTATTGTGGAATGTGATGCCTCAAGAATTGGAATTGGTGTTGTTTTAATGCAAGAAGGAAGACCCATTGCTTTTTGAAAGTCGTCCAATCAAAGGAAAGTATTTACACAAACTAAAGGAAAGTATTTACGAGAAGGAAATGTTGGCAATACTACATGCACTAAAGCAATGGAGACCTTACTTAATGGGAAGACACTTCAAGGTAAAAACAAATCATGATAGTCTTAAATACTTTTTGGAACAAAGATTATCTTCAGAAGAGTAACAAAAATGAGTCACAAAGATAATGGGTTATGACTTTGAAATCATCTACAAGAAAAGGAAGAAAATTTTTGTTGCAGATGCACTCTCAAGAAGGGATGAGGATGTGGAAGCATTTATTTGTGCCATTTCTATTATCAAACTTGATTGGATAATCGAAGCAAGGGATGAATGGAAGAATGATGAAGAGGTATGGACACTCATTCAAAATTTGCAGCAAGATCCCAATACATCTGATACATTTAGTTGGAAAATGATTCATTATGGTACAAAGATCACTTATATCTTTGTAAGAATTCCCAACTCAAGCAAAAGATTCTTTTGGAATTACACACTTCCCCCTTAGGAGGGCACTCAGGATTTTTAAAAACTTACCACAGGGTCAAGAAGGATTTTTTTTGCAATGGCCTTAAATCTGATATTTAGAAGTTTGTGGCAGAATGTTTGGTTTGCCCACGGGGGCTTCACTCGGGAAGCAATACCATATCACGTGCATTCATATTGGGGGATATATATTGAGGAAATAATGACATAATATATTGGGGTATATATAGGGGGTAAAGGGTTTTTATATTGGCAGGTATAAAAATGGAGCTCAAAGTTAATGAAAAAATATAAAGGGGTATAAAAAATTGTTAATGAAAAAATGGATACCTACAATATCTAGTAAAAGTAAGGGTTTTTTAAATTGGGAAGGTGTATTGGGTTTGTATTCGTAGGGGGTTAAATAATGTGATTTTTAGAGGTATTTTCCAATGTGTAGTCAAATTAAGGGTATTGTTTAATATGCCACGAACGCACGTGATATGTCAGAGGTTCATTGAGTGAAGCCCCCGTGGGTTTGCCAACAAAATAAAGTTGATACCAATGTTGCACGAAGCGGGGACGAAACATGGACGTTTTTTGGAAGTGGGGACTCTGAAATGTCATTTTCCAAAAATCTAGGAAGCGAAGCGTCTGCTATATATATATATTTATATTTTTTTGCATTTATACTCAAAACAAACATCCCAAATACCAAATTAGCTGTAGAAGACATGAAAACATACATGTTTTTGCATAAATCAAGATAGATATGGCATCCATGATTCCATTGTCGTTACTAGTATGTACTATGTACATCAACCATCTATATTCTAGCAATTATAAACATACATCAAATTTTTAAGCATATTATAAAACATAAAACATTTAAGCATATTATAAAACATAAAACATAGAGCATATTATGATTTATCTAGCAAGTGAGCAACTATCAACATTTGTCATGTCCAAAATTCAAATAATAATGTTTACAAAATATATCACTTGGTCATCGCCAAGACAAAAAAGGTTCAAATTCACAAGCCTACAAGTCTAATGATTAATCTATGACAAAAGTAGTAAATTGTGAATATATCTACTAATCTCTCCTCCTTCCACCACAAAGAGAACGTGGCGGCGGGCCTCCACGTGGTGGCAATGAAGAAGATGGTGCCTGTGGAAGTTGTGGCAGTGGCACTGAAACTGATGAAGACGAACCCCCTGCTGTTGGTGTTGAACCATGGAACCTAGGAACCAAGGGACTAGATGGGGGTGGCATCTCAACACGATCATCATCATCCTGGAATCGCTCAAAAAATTCATACAAAAAAAAACACTAGTTAACAAAAAAAATTAAAAACATGAATTAGAGAAATGCTTTATAAGGAAAATTCATACCACAATGGACATACCTGGATAAGAGCATCCTCTAATTGCTCTAATCGCAACACTCCATCCTCCAAATTGGGCTCCTTTGGATTCTTGTCCCAAATCTTAAGGTCTTTATTAGTCTTTGCATCATCACAGTAATGGGACAACAATCGCAAGTTGTAATGAACATAAACCAAGCTCTCTGCCCAGTCTAAACTCAACCTGTTCCTTTTAACATTGTGGATGAAAGAATAAGAGCTCCAACACCTCTTTGCAAAAGAAGTGTTTACCACCTGTGATATCACCCACAATGCCAAAGTTTGTAGAAGTGGAGTAGCCCCTCCATGCATGTTCCACCACTCAAGAGAAGAACAAGTCTCTTGATCTCTAATTGCATGCATGCTCCCAAATGGACCAGTGTTAAGCGTATAGTTGCTCAACTGTCTCCGTACCATGGCAGCCTCCTCCTCATCAGGGATTAATTTACTCAATGCAATCATATATTTTTTGTGAACCTCTTGATCTTGGTGTGGTTTTCTCCTGCTTCCCCCCTAGGTGCTGGTGTTGAAAGCCATGATGGATGATAGTATTTAGGTGTCAAAACATATGCTAATGCATGCAATGGAACATTTAGCATTTCCCATCGATTTTCCACCTCTGCACGAATATAATTGTACAAGGTGATATCTCTAGGCTCAACAATGTCTTTAATCTGCCCCAACATGCTATCCATTTGCTCATACACCTCCCCAATTATTGGTCGATCTGAATCTCCAAACTTGATCATGTAATAAATTGGTTTGGTGAATTGCAAAACATATTTAACCTGTGACCAAAAGTACATGTCAAGAATAGTGTCCTTGGCTGCATTAGCACCATCTCTATCAGTGTTAATTTCATCCCATGTTTCAGCACACACCATATTAGTTAAAGCTCGTCTCACCTTCAGTAGTTGCCTAAAGGTGAGGTAATAATTGGAAAATCTTGTCTTTGCAAGTTTAAGCAACTACAACTTGGAGTAAGTGCCATAGAAGTAGTTTACCCTTGTATGCCTTGTGATGAATTTAATGAGTTGCTTCCCTCCCCTGTAAAGCTCATTAATCCACCCACATTCTTTATGCTTCACAAT
Organism: Pinus tabuliformis; assembly: GCA_031772625.1. NCBI lineage: Eukaryota > Viridiplantae > Streptophyta > Pinopsida > Pinales > Pinaceae > Pinus > Pinus tabuliformis. The sequence goes on along the minus strand of CM062817.1, from coordinate 534,470,436 downwards.
ATCATGCATCAAAAGGTTCAACGTGTGAACCAGACACCCAGACGAAAAGATGTGTGGATGAGTATGCTCAATAATTTTTCCTGCTGCCTTACAATTTGCTGCATTATCTGTGATCACTTGAACCACATTATTTGGACCAACATCTTTGATTGATTGCAATAGGAGATCTGCAATGTTTTGTGAAGATGCACTGATGGATGAGGAGTCATGACATGTAATAAATATTGCACCACTAGCAGAAACCCCAATAACATTGATCAAATGTTGGTTTCTAATATTTGTCCACCCATCTGATACAATGGATACCCCACAATCTACCCACTCATTTGTAAAACGTGTGAAAGCTCTTTGAGCCTTTGCTTTTTCTTTCTAATAACACTGTTCTAGCTTTCTCATAGTTGGGGGACTTGTATCCTTTTGGGGCTTCATTGATGGCCTTTACCATTTCATGCCAATAGGGAGAGCGAAGCACATTGAATGGTACACTGCAAGCACAAAGAAGTCAGACTATCTTTCCATCCACATCATCCCTCCTAGCAACATTAAGGAAATCCCCTATTGTTCTTTTACCTCCAGAGCTTCCAGAAGTACCATGAGGAGATGAGCTACCAAATCTAGAGGTTGCACTTGATTCAGAATGAATTTTTTGTTTCTTGCTTTTTTGTTGTGCCTCCTCTATTTGGATGTATTTTCTTCTTTGTTCAGATGAAATGTTTGGGCAAATTTGTATCCCCACAACACCCTTTTTATCATCACTACCCATCACCCCACAAAGATGCCTCCTCACATGGGTATATGAACCACTAAATGGTTTTCCTCCATGACAACCATGAGGGCACAAAAATTTGTAGCTTCCACCACCCTTTCCCCCTTCAAGTTTGGTCACATAGTTCCACAAGGGTGTTAATGCAACTTCCCCCTCTAGTGTTTCAATTTCCCCTTCAGGTTCAACTTCATCCCCTTTCTCTTCAAACCCTTCCTCCTCATCATACATTGGGTCACTCATATTGGGACCACTGTCCTCTTGTGCTTCTTCCCTTCTATTCCTACTCCCCCTTGCCATCATTAAAACCAAAAGTGGAATGATACATAGAAGCCAAAAGAACACCATCTTGGAATATGGATATAGGTGGTGGACAACCTGCAAGTAAATGAGCAAGTAGAAACAATGGGAAAGAGTAGGAGAAGGAGGAGAAAAATACAAAAACAATGTCAAAAAAATAAGGGAGTTTGGGGTTTGCATTTACCTCTTTAGCTCTTGTAGATGAAGTCCTCCAAGCTCCTCCTCCTTCTCCTAGCTCCTCCTTCACTTCTCCAAGCTCTCCTCTCTTCTCTTCTCCTCTCCAACTCTCATAAACTCATAGTGAGTAAATAAGGGATGAATGGGGGCTTTAATCCCTTCATTCCTCACCCTAACCCAAGGTGGACCCACCCCCAACAAGCCAACATACACAAAAATAAAAATAAAATAAAAAAAACAATGATTTTTTGGCCGCGCGGCGGAAAAAGAGGAAGCGCATACTGAATCGTACGCGATCCGTACGATTTGCCCTCCGAAGCGCGACGCTTTGTACGACCGAAGTGTCGTACGAAACGTGCTTCGAAAAAACCGAAACGCGCTTCGGACACACGCTTTCGGAATTTCCAAGAAGCGTGTTTATCTGTCCAAAACGCATTTCGGTTTTTTCGAAGCACGTTTCGGATGACGCTTCCCCCATGCATCCGTACGGATCACATTTCGGGTTTAGATCCAGGGGGGACATTTCCTGCAACACTGGTTGATACAATTAAGACCCCGAGTCTATTACAACCTTTAACCATTCCAAGTCAGTGTTGGGAGAAAGTCTCAATGGATTTTATCACAGGTTTACCCAAGTATGAAGGAAAGAGTGTCATCATGGTGGTAGTTGATAGACTTACCAAGTATGCACACTTTTGTGTATTATCTCATCCTTTTAAAGTCAGTACAGTTGCTACTACAATTATGGAAACAATTCAAAAGCTACATGGAAACCCAAAGATTATTGTAAGTGATAGAGATCCCATTTTCACTGGAAATTTTTGGACAAAATTATTTTCTTATCTTGGTACTCAATTATGTTGATTTGGGGTAGCATCAGATGTGCTTTAGCCACAAAATTTGGTGGAGAGGCTAAGGCACATGAGATCTCCAATACCTAGAAAGGGGTTGGGCAGATTCTAAACAATTTGGGAGATATTAAAATAATTAATATCTTTAATGGAGTCCCTAAGTCTAAACTTAGCGAAATTAAAATATTAATGTGAATTAATATAAAACTGTGTTAGAATGGTCCAAAAGTCATGGATCAAGCCAGATCTAATCTTAGCTGTTGATTAGGCACTTAATCTCGGCTGTTGATTTGTCAATGAGAAAAGTATAAGAGGAGGCTTGAGGGTCACTTGGAGAACACACCAAGATATCAAGATTTCGACTTTCTGGGGTTGGGTTCGCTGAGAAAGTTGAGAGAGTGATCGGAATTGCAGCTGAGGGGCAGTGAATATAGAAGCAGAGAGGCAGAGATAGTGTCGGGAAGATTAGTGCAGCAGCCGTGAAAGCTAACGCAGAGGGCAGAAGCCGGAACTGCCGGGAAAGCTGACGCAGAGGGTAGAAGCTGAAACTGTCGGGAACAACTGGAACTACCGGGAAAGCTGACCCAAAGGGCAGAAGAGGATGATGCAATCCCTAGAGGCTGACGCTGGGGTTTTTCGTGGGGCAGATTGGAGCTGAGGAGCTGCTAGAGTGTTTATCCGGGGTTTCAGCGGGAGCATCTGTCTTCGAAGGAGAGGTACTACTGCCAGGAGTTTTCTCTGTTGGGTATACCGGATTTGGCACCCAGATTGTATTCTGAAACTGCTTAATAAATCAAACCCTCAGATAGCTGCACTAGTTTTCTCGCATTGGGTTTTTCCGGGGACACTAGTCCAAAAATAACGGTTTCATTTGTGTGCTTGTTTCTGTTTCCTTCAATTGATGATCTGTAATGTGTTGAGCATGTACTTGTATTTATTTCCAGTATTTACATGGTAAATAACTTGTTAATTAACAAAACAAGTAGGTAGGAATAAATCAGTAAAGTGCATGGAGGGTTTCTAACGTGTCAGACTTATCAGAGGGTGATTGCAGATCACAGTCGCACTGAGGACATCAGCCGAGCAGAGCAGCAACAATAGAAAACAGTTGTCTTGAGTGACAAAAGTTATTCCTAGCAGAGAAGCAGCAAGGAAGGGGAGACACAGTGTTTGCGTCATCAAGTTTGAGTCGGGAAGAGGATCGGCGCAGTGGCAGAGGGGAGCAGACTCGACATACGCAGTGCTCGGTCATCTTTCTTAGTCAGGAAGGATTGATGCTTGTGGCTAGGAGGTGCGAATTTTGCTGGTGCCAGGATTGTGTAGAGCCTAGAAGCTCTAACCTTCAGTTTGCTGGGGCTTACGAGGTTGTGGGTATGTTGCAGAGTGAAGTTGGTGGGGTACTGTAGTTAGAACAATACCTAACAGGGCAAGAACAAGGGGAAGGAGTTGCTGCCGAGGTGGATTTCTAGCCAAGGAATCCATATTAGTGGTGTAGTTGCACAAATGATCAGAGAGGGGCAACTTGACGGTTGGGAAAAGGATTTTTATGAGGGGAATCGGGACTCAGAGGGAGTCCAGAAGAGAACTTCTAGGCGGGAAGTAGAGAGACTCCGAGGAGTCGAACCGAGAACTTCGAAACGGGAAGTAGAGAGACTCAGTCGGAGTCGAACCGAGAACTTCCAGGCGAGAAGTAGAGTGACTCGTAGGTGTCAACAGAGAAGAGTAGAGAGGTGGCCGTGAATGGGTTGAGGGATCAGGATAGGCTGGACGAAGCATCCAACTTTGTGGTCTGGAAGGCTAGGATCCTGTCCATTCTAGATAAACATCGTATCAAGGCCTCCGCCTTGAGGGATGATGACTGTGCCATGAGTGCTCACACACCACTTGAGTGGAAGTGGGGAGACATTGAACTGTAGTCAGAGGGACTACAAGCGATGAGGGGCAGGATCCTCGAGGTACCCAACCTCTTGGATTATACCTAGCTACGGGAGCCCCGAAGAGGAGCAGCAGGACTGACAGATGTTGGTAGAGACGGATGAGGATGAGCGACAGAGAGAGCTACAGTGCAGGATTCCCAGGACAATGCGAGGCTACCAGGCTGCAACAGTGTGAGAGGCACAAGAGTGTTGCACCAGTGCAGGATGGCACAGAGAGGTGTGCAACGGTGCAAGATGCAGGGTGTTGTTGCAGTAGCACAGAGATCAGAGAGGGAGCACTTGTCAGCAACAGAGGGAGCTTCAACATCAAGAGTGTCTCTAGCCTGACAGAGATGTCAGAGTTGGGAGATCAGTTACTTACTCCTCAGTAACTGAGTTGCAGTGCAACAGTTAGCAGTGGCAGTGCTATGGGCAGCACGATGCAACATGATGAAAGGGGATGCAGTGCAGACGCAGCAGTGGCAGTGGCAGGGCCATGGGCAGCAACACAAATGCAGTGGCAGTGGCAGAGCCATTGATGGTAGTATGGGATGCCGCAGTACAGATGATGGGCAGCAGACCTAGCATCAGGGACTGATGCCGGATGATCAGAGTAATACTCAGTGAGGCGTATTGCTAGAGCACAGTCCTCGCTAAGAGGGAGTGTTGATTTGGGGTAGCATCAGATGTGCTTTAGCCACGAAATTTGGTGGAGAGGCTAAGGCACATGAGATCTCCAATACCCAAAAAGGGTTTGGGCAGATTCTAAACAGTTTGGGAGATATTAAAATAATTAATTTTTTTAATGGAGTCCCTAACTCTAAACTTAGGGAAATTAAAATATTAATGTGAATTAATATAGAACTGTGTAAGAATGGTCCAAAAGTCATGGATCAAGCCATATTTAATCTTATCTGTTGATTAGGAACTTAATCTCGACTGTTGATTTGTTAATGAAAAAAGTATAAAAGGAGGCTTGAGGGTCACTTGGAGAACACACCAAGAGATCAAGATTTCAACTTTTTGGGGCTGGGTTTGCTGAGAAAGTTGAGAGAGTGATCAGAATTGCAGCTGAGGGGTAGTGAATACAGAAGCAGAGAGGTAGAGATAGTGCCGGGAGGATTAGTGCAGCAGCCGTGAAAGCTGATGCCGAAGGCAAAAGGCGAAACTGTCGGGAGCAGCCGGAACTGCTGGGAAAGCTGACGTAGAGGGTAGAAGTTGAAACTGTCGGGAACAGCCAGAACTGCCGGGAAAGCTGACCCAGAGGGCAGAAGAGGCTGACGCAATCCCCGGAAGCTGACGCTGGGGTTTTTCATGGGGTAGATTGGAGCTGAGGAGTTGCCGAAGTGTTTATCCGGGGTTTCAGCTGGAGCATTTGTCTCCGAAGGAGAGGTACTATCGACGAGACAGTACCTAACTAAGGACATCAGCCGAGTAGAGCAGAAACAACAGAAAACAGTTGTCCCAAGTGACAAAAGTTGTACCTAGCAGAGAAGCAGCAAGAAAGGGGTGACGCAGTGCCTGCGTCATCAAGTTTGAGCCGAGAAGAGGATCAGCGCAGTGGTAGAGGGGAACAGACTCGACCTACGCAGTGCCTGGTCATCTTTCTTAGTCAGCAAGGATAGACGCCCATGGCTAGGAGGTACGAATTTTGCTAGTGCAGGGATCGTGCAGAGCCTAGAAGCTCTAACCTTTAGTTTGCTGGGGCTTAGGAGGTTGTGGGTAAGTTGCAGAGTGAAGCTGGTGGGGTACTGTAGTCAAAACAATACCTAACAGGGCAAGACCAAGGGGAGGGAGTTGTTGCCGAGGCGGATTTCTAGCTAAGGAATCTAGATCAGTGGTGTAGTTGCACAAGCGATTGGAGAGGTGCAACTTGACGGCTGGCAGAAGGATTTCCAGGAGGGAAGTTGGGACTCAGAGGGAGTCCAGAAGAGAGCTTCCAAGCGGGAAGTAGAGAGACTCAGAGGAGTCAAACCGAGAACTTCCAAACGGGAAGTAGAGAGACTTAGCTGGAGTCGAACCGAGAACTTCCAGGCAGGAAGTAGAGAGACTCGGAGGTGTCGATAGAGAAGATTAGAGAGATGGTTGTGAATGGGCTGAGGGATCAAGATAGGCTGGACAAAGCATCCAACTTTGTGGTCTGGAAGGCCAAGATCCTGTCCATTCTAGTTAAACATCGTATCAAGGCCTTCGCCTTGAGGGATGATGACTGTGCCATGAGTGCTCACACACCACTTGAGCGGAAGTTGGGAGAGATTGAATTGTAGTCAGATGGACTACAGGTGATGAGGGGCAGGATCCTCGAGGTACGCAACCTCTTGGATTATACCTGGCTACGGGAGCCCCGAAGAGGAGTAGGATTGGTGGATGTCGGTAGAGATGGATGAGGATGGAGCGACAGAGAGAGCTACAGTGTAGGATTCCTAGGACAACGCGAGGCTACCAGGCTGCAACAGTGAGAGAGGCATGAGAGTGTTGCACTAGTGTAGGATGGCACCGAAAGGTGTGCAACGGTGCGAGATGTAGGGAGTTGTTGCAGCAGCGCAGAGATCAGAGAGGGAGCACTTGTTAGCGACAAAGGGAGCTTCAACATCGAGAGTGTCTCTAACCTGACAGAGATGTCAGAGTTGGGAGATCAGTTAGTTACTTCTCAGTAATTGAGTTGCAGTGCAGCAGTTAGCAGTGGCAGTGCTATGGGCAGCACGATGCAGCATGACGAGAGGGGATGAAAGTGCAGATGTAGCAGTGGCAGTGGCAGGGCCATGGGCAGCAGCACGGATGCAGAGGGAGTTGTCGTACAAATGCAGCGGCGGTAGTGGTAGAGCCATTGGTGGCAGTACGAGATGCCTTAATACAGACGATGGGCAGCAGGCTTAGCATCAGGGACTGATGCTAGATGATCAGAGTAATACTCATTGAGGGGTATTGTTAGAGCAAAGTCCTCGCTAAGAGGGAGTGTTGATTTGGGGTAGCATCGGATGTGCTCTAGCCACGAAATTTGGTGGAGAGGCTAAGGCACATGAGATCTCCAATACCCAGAAAGGGTTTGGGCAGATTCTAAATAGTTTGGGAGATATTAAAATAATTAATTTTTTTAATGGAGTCCCTAACTCTAAACTTAGGGAAATTAAAATATTAATGTGAATTAATATAAAACTGTGTTAGAATGGTCCAAAAGTCATGGATCAAGCCAAATCTAATCTTAGCTATTGATTAGGCACTTAATCTCAACCGTTGATTTGTCAACGAGAAAAGTATAAGAGGAGGCTTGAGGGTCACTTGGAGAACACACCAAGAGATCAAGATTTCGACTTTCTGGGGCTGGGTTTGCTGAGAAAGTTGAGAGAGTGATCGGAATTGCAGCTGAGGGGCAGTGAATATAGAAGCAGAGAGGCAGAGATAGTGCCGAGAGGATTAACGCAACAGCCGTGAACACTGATGCAGAGGGCAAAAGCCAGAACTACCGGGAACAACTAGAATTGCCGGAACAGCCGGGAAAGCTAACACAGAGGGTAGAAGTTGAAACTGCCGGGAACAACCAAAACTGCCGGAACTACCAATAAAGCTGACGCAGAGGGCAGAAGAGGATGACGCAATCCCTAGATGCTGACGCTGGGGTTTTTCGTGGGGCAGATTGAAGCTGAGGAGTCGCCAGAGTGTTATTCGTATTTTCAGCTGGAGCATCTGTCTCCGAAGGAGAGGTACTATTGCCGAGAGTTTTCTCTGTTGGGTATGCCAGATTTGGCACCCAGATTGTATTCTGAAACAACTTAGTAAATCAAACTCTCAGATAGCTGCACCAGTTTTCCCGCATTGGGTTTTTCTGGGGACATTAGTCCAAAAATAACGGTGTCATTTGTGTGCTTGTTTCTGTTTCCTTCAGTTAATGATCTGTTATGTGTTGAGCATGTACTTGTATTTATTTCTAGTATTTACATGGTAAATAACTTGTTAATTAACAGAACAAGTAGGTAGGAATAAATCAGTAAAGTGCATGAAGGGTTTCTAACGTGTTAGAAATTCCAACATGGTATCAGAGGGTGATTGCAGATCACAGTAGAACTGAGGACATCAGCCGAGTAGAGAAGCAATAATAGAAAACAATTGTCTTGAGTGACAAAAGTTGTTCCTAGCAGAGAAGCAGCAAGGAAGGGGTGACGCGGTGCCTGTGTCATCAAGTTTGAGCCAGTAAGAGGATCAACGCAGTGGCAGAGGGGAGCAAACTCGACCTACGCAGTGCCTGATCATCTTTCTTAGTCAGGAAGGATTGACGCCCGTGGCTAGAAGGTGCGAATTTTGCTGGTGCAGGATTGTGCAGAGCCTAGAAGCTCTAACCTTCAGTTTGCTGGGATTTAGGAGGTTGTGGGTAAGTTGCAGAGTGAAGCTGGTGGGGTATTGTAGTCAGAACAGTACCTAACAGGGCAAGACCAAGGGAAGGGAGTTGCTGCCAAGGAGGATTTCTAGCTAAGGAATCCATATCAATGGTGTAGTTGCACAAACGATCGGAGAGGGGCAACTTGACGGTTGGCAGAAGGATTTCCAGGAGGGAAATCGGGACTCAGAGGGAGTCCGAAAGAGAACTTCTAGGTGGGAAGTAGAGAGACTCGGAGGAGTCAAACCGAGAACTTCCAAACGAGTAGTAGAGAGACTCAGCAGGAGTCGAACCGAGAACTTCTAGGCGGGAAGTAGAGAGACTCGGACGTGTTGATGGAGAAGAATAGAGAGATTGCCGTGAATGGGCTGAGGGATCATGATAGGTTGGACGGAGCGCCCAACTTTGTGGTCTAGGAGGCCAGGATCCTGTCCATCCTAGATAAACATCGTATCAAGGCCTTTGCCTTGAGCGATGATGACTGTGCCATGAGTGCTCACACACCACTTGAGTAGAAGTGGGGAGACATTGAACTGTAGTCAGATAGACTATAGGCAATGAGGGGCAAGATCCTCGAGGTACCCAACCTCTTGGATTATACCTGGCTACGGGAGCCCCGAAGAGGACCAGCAGGACTGGCAGATGTCAGTAGAGACAGATGAGGATGGAGCGACAGAGAGCTACAATGCAAGATTCCCAGGACAACGTGAGGCTAGCAGGCTGCAACAGTGTGAGAGGCACGAGAGTGTTGCACCAGTGCAGGATGGTACACAGAGGTGTGCAACGGTGCGAGGTGCAAGGATATGTTGCAGTAGCGCATAGGTCAGAGAGGGAGCATTTGTCAGCGACAGAGGGAGCTTCAGCATCGAGAGTGTCTCTAGCTTGACAGAGATGTCAAAGTTGGGAGATCAGTTACTTACTTCTCAATAACTGAGTTGCAGTGCAGTAGTTAGCAGTGGCGGTGCTATGGGCAGCATGATGGGAGAGGATGCAGTGCAGATGCAGCAATGGCAGTGGCAGGGCCATGGGCAGCAGCACAAATGTAGAGGGAGTTGTCGTACAAATGTAGCAATTGCAGAGCCATTGGTGGCAATACGGGATGCCGCAGTACAGATGATGGGCAACAGGCCTAGCATCAGGGACCGATGCCGGATGATCAGAGTAATACCCAGTGAGGAGTATTGCTAGAGCACAGTCCTCGCTAAGAGGGAGTGTTGATTTGGGGTAGCATCGGATGTGCTCTAGTCATGAAATTTGGTGGAGAGGCTAAGGCACATGAGATCTCCAATACCCAGAAAGGGTTTGGGTAGATTCTAAACAGTTTGGGAGATATTAAAATCATTAATATTTTTAATGGAGTCCCTAAGTCTAAAATTAGGGAAATTAAAATATTAATGTGAATTAACATAAAACTGTGTTAGAATGGTCCAAAAGTCATGGATCAAGCCAGATCTAATCTTAGCTGTTGATTAGGCACTTAATCTCGGCCATTGATTTGTCAACGAGAAAAGTATAAGAGGAGGCTTGAGGGTCACTTGGAGAACACACCAAGAGATCAAGATTTTGACTTTCTGGGGCTGGGTTTGCTGAGAAAGTTGAGAGAGTGTTTGGAATTGCAGTTAAGGGGTAGTGAATACAGAAGCAGAGAGACAGAGATAGTGTTGGGAGGATCAATGCAGCAACTGTGAAAGCTGACGTAGAGGGCATAAGCCAGAATTGACGGGAACAGCCGGGAAAGCTAACGCTGAGGGTAGAAGCTGAAACTGTCGAGAACAACCGGAACTACTAGAACTACCAGGAAAGCTGACGCAGAGGGCAGAAGAGGTTGGCGCAATCCCTAGAGGCTGACGCTGGGGATTTTCATGGGGCAGATTGGAGCTGAGGAGCTGCCGGGGTGTTTATCCGGGGTTTCAAATGGAGCATTTATCTTTGAAGGTGTTAAGTTATGGTATGTTCTATGCTTAGAGAAATTTACTTTTCTTTCTTATTATTATTCATAGATTAGCAATCACATGTGCATAAGTAAAGTGCAGAGAGAACATTAAACGATCAACAGAAAACAAGCCAAGACAAGAGACACAAGATGTGGCGGCTAGCTAGGGACAAACCCCACAATGTGTGGGGAAACCCTTCGATCAAATCTTCTTTTATCTTCAATAATTCAACAGAGAAAAATAGTACATAAATTTGATTTACATCAACAGCAACAAACCCTAGATCAACGGCATCGGCATCATCGGCATCAGCAGCATCAGTATCATTAGCATCAGCTGACATCATCATCATCAGCATCATCAGCATCACCAGCATCAGCATCATCGGCATCAACATCATCGGCATCAGCGGCATCATTGGCTTCACTGGCATCATCGACTTCATCGGCATCATCGGCATCCCCGACATCATTGGCTTCACCGGCATCAGCGGCTTCACCGGCATCAGCGGCTTCACCGACTTCAGCGGCATCAGCGGCTTCACTGGCATCAGCGGCTTCACCGGCTTCAGCGGCTTCACCGGCATCACCGACTTCACCGGCATCAACGGCATCAACGGCATCACCGACTTCACCGCATCACCGACATCACCGGCTTCACTGGCTTCATCGGCTTCACCGGCTTCACCGGCATCATCGGCTTCACCGGCATCACCGGCTTCACCGGCATCATCAGTATCACCGGCATCACCAGCATCATCGACATCATCAGCTTCACCAGCTTCATCGACTTCACTGGCATCATTAGCATCACCGTATCACCGGCTTCACCGGCATCATCAGCTTTGCCAGCATCATTGGCATCATGATCGGCATCGCCGACATCATCGGCATCACCGGCATCATCGGCTTCACCTTAGGATCTCTCCTCCTACTAAAACCCAAAGACAAGTAGAGAGAGGAAGAGATCCAAGTGTGTGTAGAAATGACTTGAAGTCCTCTTCTATTTATACTAAAACGTAGAGGTTGAATAGACATGACGTTTGGACTTCTTGAGCCCACATAAGTTGTAGGTCGGCTTGATAATAATTCCATAATCAAAATAAATTCATATCTCCATGAATACTTATCGGAACCGGATGAACTTTAGATCAATCCTACACCTCTCGATGAGAGGAATCTAATAAAAATATTATCAGCCATGAATAAGATGACCCACATGAAGTTTGGCCCTAGTTGCCAATTTTAACACTCCCTCTCAACTAGGGAGAACTTCATCTGCAATATGTCTGTTGGTCGCTACTATTCATCCATCAAATGCATTGCCCTGTACAACTTGACCCTTGCCTTGCTCTGCTCTAGTTTGCCTGTTCTGCTTTGTCTTGTTCTGCTTTGTATTGATCTGTACTGCTCTGCTCTGATCTGCTTTGCTCTGCTTTGTTCTGTTCTGCTCTGCTTTTGTCCGAATTATGAAGAAGAAGAAATGATCAAGGATGTATCATACTGACTCAAAGTCAGTCTCAGAGTATGTACCATTGGTTCTTGACCAGTCTCAACCAACCCGAAGTCAACGTCATAGTGAGTACAACTCCTACCACTGGTCCCAAACCAGTGTCATCCTCCACTGACTCAAAGTCAATCTCAGAGTGCGTATCACTGGTCCCAGACTAGTCTCAATCGACCCGATGTCAGCATCATAGTAGGTACCACTCCTACCACTGGTCCCAGACCAGTATCGCAGTCTCAGAGAGTGTACCACTGGTTCCAGACCAGTCTCAACCGATCTGAAGTTAGTCGCATAGTATGTACACTCTCACTGGTCCCAGACTAGTACTGCATTGACCAGAGGTCAGTCTTAGAGTATGTACCACTGGTCCCAGACCAGTTTCAATCGACCCGAAGTCAGCGTCATAGTGGGTACAACTCCTACCACTGGTCCCAGACCAATATCATCCTCCACTGACTCAAAGTCAGTCTTAGAGTGCGTATCACTGGTCCCAGACTAGTCTCAATCGACCCGAAGTCAACGTCATAGTGGGTACAACTCCTACCACTGGTCCCAGACCAGTATCATTGATCCCAGATCAATGAAGGTCATCCTAGCATAGGGAGTACGGTAGATACAGCGATGCGTCCATCGATACTACTATGGTCCCTATCCTCATTTCCCTGCTCATTGATCAGATGAGAGGTACTTCCCATGAGTCCCAGACTACATGGCTAGGATGCTTCGACAGGAGAACTTAATCAATCCTGTCTTCACAGGAGAACTAATCATCCTGCTACACAATCACCATGGAGAACACATCATCCAGGCCTCACAGGATAGCTAATCATCTTGCTACATAATCATCATGGAGAACACATCATCTAGACCTCACAAGAGAACTAATCATCCTGCTACATAGTCGTCATGGAGAACAAATCAACTAGACCTCACAGGAGAACTAATCATCTTGCTACATAATCGTCATGGAGAACACAGCATCCAGACCTCACAGGAGAACTAATCATCCTGCTACACAGGAGAGCGAATCATCTTGTTCCACAAGAGAGCGAATCATCTTGTTCCACAAGAGAGCGAATCATCTTGTTCACAGTGCGCACCACCAAGGGAGGGTGAGTCACCCTGTGGTCGTATGTTGCTCCAGTAAGAACCACAAGCCCCCAGAGCTCCCAGAGCTCAATGTATGCAACATGCAGGCAGCAGGACCCTTTTACAAGGGCCTCTCGACGACTCCAAGTCGTTCGGTAAAAATCACAAATTTGATCTTTCCCGGGGCTCTGACCTGTACATCATCTCAGTGCGATGGAGCCTCCTTGCTCATCAACTTACCATATCCCAAATAAGGTAGTATCTGATGTCTATCTGTTGGAGCAATCATTGAATACAGGATTCCTCAATAATCGAATCACACCTCTGGTTGTCACAGAGAATCACAGTGGTATTCATCATGTGTATTCACTGAAGAGTTTCCACAACCAGGCAACTTCATACGAGGTCATACTCGTAGTTATGTATTCGGTCTCGGCGGTACTTATAACCACCGATTTCTGCTTCTTGCTAATCCATGATATCAAATCAGAATCCAAAGAGAACCAACACTGAGAAGTGCTCTAGTGATCCTCCACAATGCTTGCCCAGTCAACATTCGAATAATCATGCAGTTTTCATATTTCTGACAGTGTATCTCAATCCATGAGAGATTGTGCCCCGAAGATATCTCAGAGGATTCTTGGCACCAATCCAGTGAGGCTCAACCAAATATGAGCTCACCATGCTAACTGCAAAACATATGTCCAGACGGAAGTTCACCAAGAACATCAACGTGATTGAGTTTATGAAACTCAGAGGCATTTCCCAAATCTGGTCCGACATCACTACCATATAACTTCTGAAAGTTAATATCCTTGAGGTAGTCACAGGCTTGCAGTTTATCATTCCACATTCGGAATCCAACTCCCTCTTACTTCTGCAAATGAGAGGGTCTGCACCTGTTAGAAATAGGTCATCCTTATGAGGTGCCAGTATGACTAGAGGGCTATCATCCACAACCTTCAGGTAATGGTTTGGATTGGTTTCACTCCTACTGAATCTCAGCTTCATCAAATAGCTATCAATCCTCTCATAGAGGGCTTTCTTCCACCTGTATACATGAGATTCCCGTTCATGAATCTCAAACTCCACGGGTTGTTCCAAACTTGTGGACCTGCTACATGAGGGGAATGGTCCCCTGGTAAGATTTCCCTTTGGTACATCTCAGACCTGTACCTTCATGCTCTTTTTGAATTCAGGCATCCTTGTCACCATTTGACTCACAGACCTTCGGTGTTGTGTCAATGGACATGGTCCCTAGTGGACTTCCTGCAACTTGATACAACCCTAAACTCAAAAACATCTTTGAAAAAATCTATTTTCAAACACGTACCTTTCCATCGATGAGTGCCACCTTGTAACCTTTGACTTCCATTGCTGAAATGGACACTAGGTTCTTCTTGCGATCAGGTACATAAAATAGATTCTGTAAATGAATCGAGTTACCTTCATTCAATTGAGGGGTAACATTCCCTACACCCTTAGATTTGAACTTCCCAATGAAGTGATCTTTAAGTAGGCCATCAGAAACTTCCGCTGCGCCATTTTGATAATATTCTCTACTTCCACTTCACCCTCGGTGAATTTGAACCCATTGATCCTTTTGTCTTGTCCCAACTGTTGTCAGTGATTGCTCTTTCACTCTTGCTTGGGCATTGTCTTCACCTCAGCTCTGATACCATGTTAAGTTATGGTATGTTCTATGCTTAGAGCAATTTACTTTTCTTTCTTATTATTATTCATAGATTAGCAATCACATGTGCATAAGTAAAGTGCAGATAGAACATTAAACGATCAACAGAAAACAAGCCAAGACAAGAGACACAAGATGTGGCGGCTAGCCAGGGACAAACCCCACAATGTGTGGGGAAACCCTTTGATCAAATCTTCTTTTATCTTCAATAATTCAACAGAGAGAAATAGTACATAAATCTGATTTACATCAGCAGCAACAAACCCTAGATCAACGGCATCAGCATCATCGGCATCAGTACCATCAACATCAGCTGACATCATCATCATTGGCATCATCGGCATCATTGGCATCACCAGCATTAGCATCATCGGCATCACCGACATCATTGGCTTCACCGGCATCATCGGCTTCATGGAATCAGCGGCTTCACCGGCATCAGCGGCTTCAGCGACATCAGCGGCTTCACCGACATTAGCGGCTTCATCGGCTTCAGCGGCATCACTGGCTTCACCGGCTTCAGTGGCATCACCGGCTTCACCGGCTTCACCGTCTTCACTGGCATCATCGGCTTCACCGGCATCACCGGCTTCACCAGCATCACCGGCTTCACCGGCATCACCGGTTTCATCGGCATCATCGGTTTCATCGGCATCACTGGCATCAGCGGCTTCACCAGCATCACCGGCATCATCGGCTTCACTGGCATCATCGGCTTCACCGGCATCATCGGCTTCATCGGCATCATTGGCATCACCGGCATCATCGGCTTCACCGGCATCATCGGCTTCACCTTAGGATCTCTCCTCCTACTAAAACCCAAAGACAAGTAGAGAGAGGAAGAGATCCAAGTGTGTGTAGAAATGACTTGAAGTCCTCTTCTATTTATACTAAAACGTAGAGGTTGAATAGACATGACGTTTGGGCTTCTTGAGCCTACATAAGTTGTAGGTTGGCTTGATAATAATTCCATAATCAAAATAAATTCATATCTCCATGAATACTTATCGGAATCGGATGATCTTTAGATCAATCCTACACCTCTCGACAAGAGGAATCTAAAAAAAATATTATCAGCCATGAATAAGATGACTGACATGAAGTTTGGCCCTAGTTGCCAATTTTAACAGAAGGAGAGGTACTACTGCCAAGAGTTTTCTCTTTTGGGTATGCTGGATTTGGCACCCAGATTGTATTGTGAAACTGCTTAATAAATCAAACCCTCAGATAACTGCACTGGTTTTCCTGCATTGGGTTTTTCCGGGGACATTAGTCCAAATATAACAGTGTCATTTGTGTGCTTGGTTCTGTTTCCTTCAGTTGATGATCTGTAATGTGTTGAGAATGTACTTGTATTTATTTCCAGTATTTACATGGTAAATAACTTGTTAATTAACAGAACAAGTAGTTAGGAATAAATCAGTAAAGTGCATGAAGGGTTTTTAACATGTTAGACTTAGGAATTCCAACAAATTAGCTCATAGCTCATCTTATCATCCTCAATTTGATGGACAAACTGAGATAGTGAACAAATGTTTGGAAGAATATATTCACTGCTTTGTATATAAACAAACACAATGGGTTAAGTGGTTACCTCTAGCTGAATGGTGGTATAACACTTCCTTCCATACTGCAGCAAAAATGACCCCATTTATGGCACTTTATGGATATCATCTACCATCCATCACATCATCTTTAAGAGAAAATTCTAAGGTTCAAGCAGTGGAAGATCACATCGAGCATCAACAACAAGTTCTCCAACTCTTAAAGGATAACCTCACTCTGGCGCAAAATCGAATGAAACAACAGGTAGATCAACGTGTTAGTGAAGTAAGTTTTAATGTAGGTAATTGGGTATTTTTACAGCTATAACCATACAAGCAAATGTCCCTCAAGAAAACTAAGAAGGATAATAAATTATCACCCAAGTACTATGGTCCTTACAAGGTGTTGCAAAGGGTTGGTACTATGGCATACAAATTGGAGGTGCCTACATCTTCTCGAGTACATCCATTTTTATGTGTTTCATGCTTAAAGAAGGTTATCAGTGACAAGCTCCCAGTTCAAACAATGTTTCCAAAACTTGACGAAGAAGGAAAAATCATATTTGAGCCTGAAGCAGTCACAGAAACAAGAACCCGACAACTACGGAATCAATTAATTTCAGAGTATCTCATTAAGTGGAAGAACTTACCCACTGAAGATTCCACATGGGAGGATGAAAATTTTATACAGAAGCATATGAAACTACTCAAGAATTGAGGACAACACTTTTTTAAAAGAGAGGGGCATGTTAGGTCCCTATAATACTAGTGTATTCCCCTTATTGTTATTGTTAGTGTAGCCCCCTATTGTTATTGTTGTGCCCATGTATCCCCCATGTTGTTATTGTTGTGCTCCATAGAAGCCCACTATTGTTATTTTTGTTCCCTTACATTATTATTGTTATTTAGGCTCTAATTATATTGTGACCCCTTAGACTTCTATATATACCAAGGAGGTCTTATCATTTGTATCATCCAAGAATTGTTCATTTATGTAATGTAAGTGAGGTTTCCCTCTCGAAGAGACTAATTTTTAAGTTGTTGATTTATCTTTTCTTCTATTTTGTGAGTTGGTTGCATAAAAATCAACATATAGCAATAAAATCACAGGTGCATTCTTCACAACCTTGAAATAGAGGTTTGGATTAACATCACTCTTAGAGAATCCAAGTCTCGTCAGATAGCTATCAATTCGTGCATACCAAGCTCTTGAAACTTGCTTGAGTCCATACAAGGCCTTATTCAATTTGCAAACATTAGACTCCTTCCCATGCAATCGAAAACCTTGAGGTTGCTCTATGTACATGTCTTCCTCAGTTACACCATTGAGGAACATAATGTTTACATCCATCTGATGTAAACTCGAACCCAACGAACCAACAAGTTAAATAATAGATCTAATAGAGGTGTTATTGGGAATTGGAGAAAAGATCCCATCATAGTCTTCTCCCTCTTTCTGGGAGAACCCTCTAGCCACAAATCGTGCCTTGTATTTGTCAATACTTCCATCTATAACATGCTTGATCTTGTATATCCATTTGGAAGTCAACACTGACTTCCTTTTAGGTCTCGACTCAATCTCCCATACATCATTCTTCATGATGGGTTGATATTCTTCAATAATAACATCCTTCCATACTTGTTGACTAGCTACTTCTTCATAAATGGAAGGTGTTGCATCAATGAGATTAGGTTGCATAACTAGAGAACCTTTTAGGTTTCTTACTTTCTCTGGATGTGCCATGTGAAGCTACATGTCCTTTTGCTTTTTCCAAGATAGATTTAAGCCATGCTGGTTTCTTCTTGGCCTTAGGAACAATCACTGGTTCAACAGGTTCACAAGGCCCTTCTGGATATTCATGATGTTCTGTAGAACTTGAACTTTCTTCCTTAGAAGCCTCACACTTTTCTTAATCGTTGGAGTCCATGGAAACTTCTTTAGACTACAAACATGCAAGCTTCTCATCAAAGGAAACGTCTTGACTAACCTCAACTCATCACTTCTATGGAATGTAGATTCTATAAGCCTTTGATGATTCACTGTACCCAATAAATATTCCTTTCTTTCCTGAAGGTTCTAGCTTCTTCCTTTTATCCTTAGTAATGTGAATGTAAATTGTGCCAACAAAGATTCTCAAACGCCCAACCTTTGGCTTCTGTCCAGTGAATGCTTCTTCTAGAGTCATATCTTCCAGAATTCGACGAGGACATATATTCTGAATGTATACAATTGTTAAGGGTGTTTTTTCCCATAAGAATATAGGCAAATCTTGATCACGCATCATGGCCTTGATAGATTCTTCAATGGACCTGTTCTTTCTTTCTGCCACTCCATTTTGGTGAGGATAATAGGAGACAACGAGCTCCCTCTTAATCCCAACTTCTTTATAGAAGGCAAAATGTTCTTTTGAAGTGTATTCTCCTCCATTGTCAGATCTTAGAATTTTGATCTTCTTTCCTGTCTACTTCAGTCTTGAATTCTTAAAACTTTGTGAAGGCTCCATCCTTGGTCTTCATAAGATATATCCATGTCTTACGAGAGAATTCATCAATAAATGTTACATAGTATAATTATCCTCCAAGTGTTTTCACTGACATAGGACCACATGCATCATAATGAATCAAATCCAAAATTTCTTTGGACCTACTATCACTGCTTGGAAATGAATTTTTGATATTCTTTCCAAGTGCACAAACTTTACATACACCTTCATGTTTTATCTGCAATTTGGGAACACCTGAAACATTTGACTCAAAGTAGGTAAGACTCTATAATGAAGGTGATCATACCTCCTATGCCATAGTTCACATGGATTGATTTCATCATGTGCTAAACCTTGAGCTGGTTGACCCAAGAGTCTATACAATCTTCCTTCATGAATTCCAATAACTCTAGCATCATTTATACTAGAGCCCTTGGGCCATATAAGTACTTTGCCATAAAAAATGCTTCTCTATCTCCTTTATCTTGTAAACATGAAATAAAGACTAACTTCTTTCTCAAACCTGGCACATATAACACATTGTTACTACATTCCAGCTCAATGGATGTCTTTCCAATTCCTTTGACTGCATAGTTGTGCTTGTCTCCAAGCTCTACCCTTTGTGCTAATCTTCTTCCCATCATGCTAGTGAGATTGCCATGATCTCCTATCATTTGTCTTGAAGCACCGCTATCTACTAGCCACATACCATTGTCATTTGAAATAGAACCTACTAGCGCAGAAAAGTAAAGTAAATATTTGTCACCTTTAGATTTCTTTGGATGTTTATTAATGTCTGTTGCTGAAGCATGTTGGTTTCTTTTCCTCTTTCTATGTTTCTCTCCTTCAGGACATTTGTAATGTTCCTAATTGGAAAATTAACAGTAATTAAGAAAAAATGCACTAGCAACAACAACTAAAATTTCACCATGCAAACACAAATCAGTACACCGAAGAAATGAGGCAAAAATGCTGAGCGATTTTATTAAATTTCAAGTTGGAACTGAGTACAATGGAGTGAAATGATAGAACTTGGGCTTGCTACTGCAAGTATGCAATACCCATGTGAGAAACTAAGTGGAAACTCTAGCTGAAATGGTCCAATCTATGCAAACACACTGTCTGGAAATTGCTGTTGTTGTTGTTGCTGGAGGCAAACTATGATATTAACCCTCAAAACGGCTCCAAAAATTTTGAAAAATTAGAGAGAGGCTTCTCACAACCCAACCAACAAAACCTAGAAAAATCTCACGGACCCGAGTGGTAGAATGACTTCCCCAAATTACTGCGCCCTGCTCTAGAAATACCACTATTGCTTGTTGGCTTCAACTCTCTGTTTTGGCCCTCAAAAGTGCTCAGAAAATTCAGCCAAATTAACTGGAGCCTCTCCTAATAAAACCCACAAAAACCCATAATCCCTTGGGTGAATTCTAACTGAACCGGAATGCCTAAAATAGTGCAAAATTCCCCAACTGATGAGTTATGCACCCAACCCAAAATGCTTGTTGCAATAGCTCCAATTTCCTTCCTCAAACTACTAGAAATTCCTCTGCAAAATTCTTTTGAGAATGAGTGAGAATTTTCAGCCCAACTCCTGCTCAAAATCTCCTCTCCAAACCCATGCACTGTATGGTGCCCACAAAATGCCTGCACATGCCCTAGAGAGGAAAAATTTAGCCTTCTAAATAGCAGTGCTTTCAGCGCGAAAAGTTCTCTAGACAAACTCATCCTCCCCTAAGGAAATTTTCTACAAATTCTCCAGCCCAAATTCCGCCGGTTAGCTGCTCTCCTAAGATCCACAAATTCTTCTTTTGTGTCCTCCTGAATTCGCTCTAACTGAAGATATGTTGTGAATTGGCTCTCCAATGGCAAAATTCTGCTATCAAATTCTCTCCTAGGGTGACACTCAAAGTTCACCAAAGAAGAGGTGGAATTATCGCTTGGAAATTCCTTGTGCTAGATAGCTTTGGTTAACTTGGCTAAGCAGCTCAAGCAAACTCTCTAGTATTGAAAATGAAATGCCAAAAGGTTGTTCAAATTGAGATTCTTCTCTCCCATTTATACTTGTTGCTCATCTATTCCTTGTGGGTTCCACCAATTTCGACCTCCCTTTCTCACTTCTTCCTCATGGTTCGATTTTTTCCCAAGTGTTGAAGAATGTAACTAGGTTCAGTCTTCATAATTGTATTTGAGTCATAATGAAATGTATTTATCGAAAGAAAGAAAAATAAATTATTATTATTATGAATTATTAAAGCATGGGTTTCATTCTTGGGTCATCATGTTTTAGGTCAAAGTCCCCATTTAGGACTTCTAGGGTTTATATTAAGTCATTAGAGTCATTGTTCATTTTAATCAAACCCTTGGGTTTTTGAATCATGTAAAAAGAATTATTATTGAGTAAAATAAGTTATTTATCACCTCCACACCAAGTCGGCCCTTACCTGATCAAGTCAGCCTACATAAGGGTAATTTGAACTCCAGAAGAGGCTATAAATACAGTGCAATTCGATTCATTTGGACATCGACTCACACAAGTTCGATATCTAAGAGAAGGAAGTAGAAGAATACGAAATTGCAGAAGAAATAGAAGGAGATTTGTTGGAGAAGGAAGATCGAAGTTTTTGGGTCGTCTCTCTCACACGTGTGAATTTACTGGGCTATTTGTTGGAAGGTCGAAGTGTTGCTTCTAGGTCGAAGTTCTGCTATTGCTACTAGGTCAAAGCTTCTAGCTCGAAGTTCTGCTACTGCTACTAGTTCGAAGATTCTAGCTCAAAGTTCTGTTGCTGCTACAAGGTCAAAGTTTCTAGGTCAAAGTTCGGCTGCTGCTACTAGGTCAAAGTTTCTAGTTCAAAGTTCTGCTGTTGCTACTAGGTCAAAGTTTCTTGGTCGAAGATCTATTGTTGCATCTAGGTCGACGTTGTTGCTAGAAAGTTATCATCTGCAAAAGAAGTGAAAGGCTGATTTGGTGGTTGGAGGAAGTCTGTATCTAGGTCAAGGAGTCTTGGATCATCTTGTGAAACTATTGAAGGAAGAGTTGTTGACTGGTTTTTCCCCTAGATAGGGGTTTTTCCCTGGCTGTCCGCCTACATCTGGTGTCTTTGATCTTCGTGTTATGATTTTGGTAATTGCTTGATGAACTAAGATAAAATAAGAACACAAGAAAGTTAATAAGAACATAAGAATATCACAAGTAATTATCAACATAAAGAAAATCTTTCTACCTTTCTGATTTTCCAATGTGTTTTCAGAGGTAAGGTGACGAAGAAGGAAAAAGGAAGCCTGAAGATCTATTGAAAGGAGAATAAGGAGTTTTAAGAAGTTTAAATAAGGGTCATCAAGGAAAAGGATCATATAAGAAGTCAAGCCTACTATCTTCAAGAACAATGTCTAACTCAATGAAGGGAGAAAACAAATTAGAAGGAGCATCCAATTATAGGGCATGGAAAAAAAGGATAGATCTCATAATAAAGTCTTGGATCTAGTCAAAGGAAAATAAAGAAGTCTACAAATGAATCAAGTGATGTAGAAAAGGTGAAGTTTAGAGACACATAGATATTGACCATGAGCCTAATGGTGGATGGAATAAAGGATAACCTCATCCCATGTATATCCAACATAAATTTCGCTCAAGAGATGTATGAGGCCTTATCCAAATTGTTCACAATCAATAATCTTGGTCAAATTGCAAGTCTTTAGAATGAACTAAGAACTATGAAGATGATAAAGGAAGACATTGCGACATCCTTCTTTGTAAGGATAGCTAGAATCAGAGATGAACTCTAGGCAATAGATGAGATAGTGCCTGAAAAGGAGCTTGTAATCACTGCACTTCTAGGATTACCAACATCTTGGAGTGCCTTTTCATCAAGTATAAACAGTTGGAAGGAAACTCCTACATTCGAACAATTATGGAAAGCATGTAGTCAAGAAGAAGTCAAAATTTCATTAGTAAGAAACAAAGAGAATGAAGAGGAGAAAATTTCAAATGCCTATTTTGCGCATCACAAGAGCAAAGAAACCTTCAAAAAGTCTAAAGGGTCTAGAAGGAAGGTAGACCTATCCAAGATAAAATGCTACAATTGTCACAAAATTGGTCACTATAGAAATGATTGTCCTGACAATCTGAGGAATAAAAAGAGAAATGGGGATCAAGCAAATGTCGCCGAAGAAGGATCTCCAAAGAAGAACAAGACCGAAGAATCATAAATAAAGGACTTATACTATTAAGTCCCTCTACTCTAAGTTTTTGAGTTGTTTTTCTTTGTACTTCAATTTTTAGTACTTAGGTTTAACATGCTTTGGACAAACATTTTTGAATTGTTTTGTTAAAGTTATAGGTATCTCTCAAGATTGGATTAAGATGGAGTCCTCACCTTTTTTCCAAAGATAAGTATCTTACTCCTTGTAGTATCTTTTATATTTCCTTTTCCTTTTCCTATCTAAATGTGTTTGTATTAGATGCTAATAACATTTCTTTTCATATTTTCCTTGTTTAGGAAAAGCTTGCTAATATACACAATGGCTATGGAGAAGATCTTACAAGACAAAGCATGATAGAAGTTCTATTGGAATTGGTGTCCTATAAGGTTTGTCTAGAAAACAACTCAAATGTATGTTTTGTTGAGAAATCTAGGGCATAGAGATTAAGTGATTTATATTCTATTAGTAACTGCTTGTGAGTACTTTTTACTTCTTTAGATTAGTATCTTCTTTTACTTAGGTTATTAGTGTTCTTCTACATCAGACAACTACCAATGTATAAACCATAAAGAGACAAGAGACACAGAATATAGGTTATCATCTGGGGCCAAAACCTCTCACTCTTTGAGAGGAAAACCCGAACAAATTCTTCTTCTTATAGAGATTCTAATTGACGAATACCAAGACCAAGGCCCTTGACCTATTTTCCTCTCCACGACCAAGACACAAAGCTTCTCTTCCACTGCTTCTCCTTTGTGCTCAAGTTAACACTCGGTCCAAATGCTTGCATTCCTCTACACTTTGGCTATACTTCAGATTATCGACCTCTTGTTGCATATATGTAATTCTCATTTTGTCCAGAATCCCTAGCACATGAGAAGTACCCTTGATTCCTTCATATAGGATGGAGACTACTACTATACTTCGGCTTGCACTTTAGACTTGACCTTTTGCATGACTTGTCTTTCTATGATGGCTGATATGGCCTTTGATTTCCTTGTAGCAGATGATCCTTCTTCTTGCATATGTGATGTATATCAACCCTTAAACAACCCAAACCAACTCGTCTTTTATTCCTTCCTTCTTTGCTTGGAGAGAGGTTTCCTTTGTGTGACTTCACACTACTTATTATAGTCCTGCTATTTCAGACCTTGAACAAATTCATCTCTGAAATTTTGCACTGTAATGGAGTATGAACAACCCTATTTATTTTTGTCTGTCATCATAATAAGCCGACATGACAGGAGGATGAGCCGACATGTCTTTTGCAGAGATTTTATTATTCCTTTTGAAGCCGAATCGAGGAGGAGACTAAGCTTGGTCTTGGAGGGCTAATTATACGTATCTAATGACTCATACAAAATGTAATATTCCCAAGAAGGGTCCTTCATACATGACATAGGCTGAAATTGATTTTTATGACTAGATGACAAATCCCGAAGGCTCACAATGGGAGCCATCACTAAAATAAAATTCCTTGTTCATGAAACCTATGAGACAAACATTACAATAATAATTTTATTTTTCTTCTTTTCATCAATTACATAAAATCACAATTACACGTCATTATGAAGACTAAACCTAGTTTCTTTTCAACACTTCCTCTTAACTAGGGAGGTGTTCTTAATGGCAGTTGGTCATTCTCAATCTTAAGAATTTCCCATAAGAAGAGTTGGATTGGTAAACCCATCTATTTAGCATCATATCAACCAACATTGTCACATAGCAAGGCCTTGACTAACAACTCTATCACTCCACGAGATCTGAGCACAATGCTAGTGAGACCAATGATGTATAGACACCCTTCATCATTGTCTCTCTTGGAACATACCCCACCCGGGTTCTCAAGGTGTGTTCCATCAGGTCTATTCTTATCTTGGATTCCTAGTCCGCAAAGAATATTGGTCCTCAACGACTACTTTGATCTTGGATTCCCTAATACATCCTCAAAGAGCATCGGATGTCAGATGTTTACCCAATCCTTCATTCTGTCTTCCCAAGTGAAGACAATAATGATGTGTGTATCTCTCCCTCTTAATTAGGGAGGACATATCTATTCCAATAAAGGAATGTACTCATTCTTACGGAATGAATGTACTTAAGCTCCCTCTTGGCTTACGAATTTCCATGTTTCTTCCAAGTAGGAAACTTGTTTCCAGGTTCCCTCTTAATTAGGGACCTACAACAACTCCTCAGGTGGAGATGATAGTACAACCAGTTGCTTGAAGAACTCCTCTTCACGATGTCATGAACTTCTTTTCGTTATCTAGGAGTCTTCATGTTTGGGACTTCTACATAGGGCACCGACCATCCATCACTTTCATTCATGATTCAACCATGTCATCATCAGAAAATGATCCATCAGTCCATATCTGGTCTTCCTTCATGCCATGTTTACTGAAGAATCTTTCATCCTACTACATGTGCATCGGTGGTGGAAGACATCCAAAGATCTTCCCTCAGCAGCCCTGCATAAACCCATCCAGATATTTGTTCAAAAATAAAGGAATGAACATTACATTTGTGATGGTTTTTCATCATGAAATCTTTTGGTTTGCATCAACATCTTGCATACATATCGACACATCTCCCAAAGATATATATTGTCAAGGGTCTCTTTCTTTTTTAGACTCCATCAGAGTCTTCATATCTTCCATGGAGATATCCTAGTCAAATATTCTTGGTCTTTTGGATGTTGATTGCCTTTACCATGGTTACATATTCCATGGTCTCTTCCTTTTTTTCTTCACACATTTCGTTCCTAGGAGCTTCCAATCAAAGTTCCTCAATTGTAGTCAACCACCTCATACTTCATATGAGAACATACTATGTTGATTTCATCTAGTGAATGTGTGACCCATGCGTTCTTGCATCCCTTTGAGGGAGGAGATCCTTTCTTTTGATCATGCTCTTAAGATAGAGCATTGGTTCATGATACTTGCAACTATATGACATGACTTCCACAATATCAAATGTAAGCATACAGACCTCATTTTTCCTTTGGGTCATCCAAACTTCCTGCATCAGCTTCCTTGATTAAAAGAGCTTCAATCCCTTGATCTGCTTCACATTTATGTCATCATACCATCATCCCATGAATTCCACAAGATTGGAATTCTTGATGAAACACTGGCTTTTCCTCGTGATCAGTGAACCTTTTAGTGAAGATTCCATCAGAGAATTTTGAGGATCTAAAGTATCCCCATCAGCAAATGTTTCCTTTTGACAGATGTATGATGAACCTTGTACTAGATGACCTTGCCACTTATGTTCCCAATGAGATTCCCAAGAGCTATATCCTTGACTTCCAAACCCTCTTTCATGCTTGTCTATGATGATGTCCCGAGCTTTTGCTTTCAATGCTTCTATGATGCCTTGATGCATTCCATTTAGTGAATCGTGATAGCCATATCTTACAACAGAAGACTTAGGAATTTGAAAAGAACTTAGGCGAGGAAGACTATCTTAGTAATAAAGATCTATTACTTCCTCTTTCTTGGACTTCTTCTTTTCAACTTCCTCTACTTCTTTGGCGATATGGGCTTCTTCTCTTCCTCTTTTGTTGTCCTTCTTGACCTTAGGACAATCTTTTTTGTAGTGTCCATATTCCTGACACCCATAACATTGAATCTTAGACATGTCCCTTTTCTTTTTCCAAGAACCAGAGTTTCCAAATTTTCCTTTTCTTCTTGTCATTGTAGCATAAGCTTGACTTTGCTCACCTGCTCCCACATCAGATTTGGCCTTTAGTCTAGATTCTTCAATCTTGCATAGTGACCATAGATCCTGGAATGGAGTAGCTTCTTTCTTCCCATAAATACTTGAAGTAAAGTTACCCCACTCCTCCGGTAGTGCATTTAATACAATTGTAGTCATTTCACTATCAGACATGACTTCTCCTAGATCTTGTAGTTGATCCTGGATCTTAGATATCCTCATAAAGTATGAGGCTATTCCATCTTCCCTAGACATCTTTAGCTTGTAGAGTTCTTGCCTTAATGAGATGACTTCTCTAGCAGTTCTTACGGAATACAACTCTACCAGTTTGTCATTGATTTCTTTTGAAGTTTCGAGTTTAGATACATATGGGATGAGGGGATCCTTGATAGATTCTATGAGAATACTTTGAGCCCTAACTTCCCCTTTCATATACTTGGCAAGAGTTTGAGCATCTTCCTCTCCTGGTTTTGTGATAGATCCTTTGACATGTTCCATCACCTCATTTTCAATGAGATTCAGATCTATCCTTTTCTTCCATGCAAGATAGTTTGAAGCGCCAACCAATTTGTTGCTTTCCTTGCAAAAAGACATTTTGACAGATTCAGATGTGGACATGAATATACTTACTTGATAGGATACTCCTTCTTCTTGCCGCTTTCTTGATGTTCGTGATGATATAGAGGATAGAAAACTTCTCCTTGATGAAGGTATTTTTCTTCAAGAATGATCCTTGATCCCACAGAGAGTGAGATGACACTGCCTTTTGATCTAGCTTTCTTTGGATGAATAGTCTTCAAAACACTTTAACTTGAGTAGATGTAGGGTTTTGGCCTTCTCCCTCTTGATGATGATCCCAATACTTCTTTGTAGACTTCTTTGATCTAGGGTTATAATGCTTCCTTTGACTTCAAGATAATCTTCGCTTTGATGCCTTCTTTGAGATTTGATCCTTGAGTGTCCCTTGAAATGATGCCCTTCCTTGACTTTGTCACCTTACCTCTGATACCATGTTGAGAAATCTAGGTCATAGAGATTAAGTGATTTCTCTTCTATTAGTAACTGCTTGTGAGTACTTTTAACTTCTTTAGCTTAGGATCTTCTTTTACTTAGGTTATTAGTGTTCTTCATCAAACAAATACCAATGTATAAACCATAAAGAGATAAGAGACATAGAATATAGGTTATCAGCTAGGGCCAAAACCTCTCACTCTTTGAGAGGAAAACCTAAACAAATTCTTCTTCTTATAGAGATTCCAATTGACGAATACCAAGACCAAGGCCCTGGATCTGTTTGCCTCTCTAGGACCAAGACGCAAAGCTTCTCTTCCACTGCTTCTCCTTTGTGCTCAAGTTAACGCTTGGTCCAAATGCTTGCATTCCTTTGCACTTCGACTATACTTTAGATTATCGACCTCTTGTTGCAGATCTGTAATTTTCGTTTTCTTTAGAAGCCCTAGTACGTGAAAAGTACCTTTGATTCCTTCATATAGGATGGAGACTACTTCTACTATACTTCGGCTTGCACTTTAGACTTGACCTTTTGCACGACTCGTCCTTCTATGATAGCTGATATGGTCTCGAATTTCGTTGCAACAGATGATCCTTCTTCTTGCATACGTGATGTATATCAGCCCTTAAACAACCCAAACCAACTCGTCTTTTATTCCTTCCTTCTTCGCTTGGAGAGAGGCTTCCTTTGTGTGACTTCGCACTACTTACTGCAGTCCTGCTTTTTCAGACCTTGACCAAATTCACCTCTGAAAATCTGCACTGTAA
The DNA here is from genome assembly GCA_031772625.1 of Pinus tabuliformis. Lineage (NCBI taxonomy): Eukaryota > Viridiplantae > Streptophyta > Pinopsida > Pinales > Pinaceae > Pinus > Pinus tabuliformis. The sequence goes on along the minus strand of CM062817.1, from coordinate 534,442,109 downwards.
TGGAGTATGAACAACCCTATTTATAGTTGCATGTCATCATAATAAGATGACACTATAGGAGGATGGGCTGACTTGTCTTTTGTAGAGATTTTATTGTTACTTTTGAAGCTGACTTGAGGAGGAGACTTTGCTTGGTCTTGGAGGGCTAATTATACTTATCTAATGACTCATACAAAATGTAATATGCCCAAGAAGGGTCCTTCATACATGACATAGACTCAAATTGAATTTTATGACTAGATGACAAATCCTAAAGGCTCACAATGGGAGCCATTACTAAAATAAATTTCCTTGCTCATGAAACCCATGAGACAAGCATTACAATAATAATTTTATTTTTCTTCTTTTCATCAATTACATAAAATCACAATTACACATGTCAATATGAAGACCGAACCTAGTTACTTTTCAACATGTTTTAGACCATGAGCTTTGTTCTCTTTGTGATAATGGTATATTCATTCTTTCTAATAATTTTGTTTTACATTACTGACAACTGTTATGTCTAGGACCTTTGAATCATAAAGATTCTTATTTGGGTGATTAATCATTAGACTGAATCTACCCTCATTAAAATCATCATGTTTGTAGAACCCTAAAAGTTTATCTATAAAACCCTAACCTAAGGGTATGCCAATGCTAATGTGAAAAACCCTAATCTACTTAGGGTTACTGATGAAATCTAGAAAATACTATTCTTTTGATGTTTGGGGTTTTGATGGTAATGCCATTTTGTTATGGAAACCGTAGTCTTTTAGGGTTGGATGGTAATGTATGCCTATACATTGAGGCTTTGGTAAATCAAGTTTATGAACAAAACCCTTATAATATCTAGAGTAAGCTCCTAGGAATGAAACCTTAGGTAGGGTATGTTCGTCTGATCAAAACCCTAGCCTGATCAAGATTATTATATGTCTAACTTTAAATATTGATATTTGTGTCGTGGGATTACCTAATGGATATTGGTATGCTTGTGCATGATTATGAAATCCTATATATGTATATGTGCTAACCTAATTGTTGATTCTCATAGTATGTAAATTCTAGGGTTTGTAACTAAGCCGTAGTAGAAGTTTGATATTCTAGGATATGGTGATATTGTTTCCATTAGGATGATAAAATCTAGGGTTTACAACAAACCCTAGTAGAAGTTGGTCATATCATTGAAACCTTAGATTGTGCTGTTCTTGGCTTTATTTGTTGACATCTAAGGTTTAATGTCTCAAAGATGAAATCTAGGGTTTGCATTAAATCCTAGTAGAAGTCTAACATATAAATTATGAAAACTGTTAGATGTATTGTAAAAATGTACTTATTGCTTCTAGGATTTGAAATATATCATAATAGAGTCTATCATATTTCTGAAAATAATATTGAGACCCTAGATATAATGAGACTAATATCTTGATTGAGTTACAGATGTGATCTAGGGTTCATAACTCGAGCAAGAAGTTGAAGTTTAAAATTATGTCTCTTGCTAATTATGAGCCTAATTAAGTTTAGTTATTTGGCGTCTAAATTCTAATGTTTCCATAATTTTAATATAGTTAAATTCATGCTTCTATATATGTGTTTTGGTTGTACTTGCTATTTAAGTTGTGTAGGTGCATAATCTTCAAGATGTTGAAGATATTCGTAAGTAAAGTTGATTTGATTGATAAGCATGATGAAGGAAGTTATATGAATGATGATGATCAAGATAACTCTGATAAGAAGGATTGAAGCCATGAAATATTCTTTGATACCATATAAAGTAGTTGATCTCCCTAAATTAAGAGGGGCCTGTATAACAGAAAGGGTATATCTCCCAAGTTGAGAGGGAGGGCATATTATAGTCATGATGGATACCTTGAAGAAGAAATTGGAGAATGTATATTGAGGTGTTGCTGAAAGAAGGAAAGAAGGATCTGGTTGTAGAATATGTTGCTGCATGTGAAGTAGGAAAGGAAGTTGTATGATTGAGGAATCTTCTATCAAGATTTGTTTGGGAAGCCTCTAAGTCCTACTGTGATTAATTGAGTTAATCAAGGCAACATCAAGATGATTGAAAACCCCAGAGGTTTGTGTTTACTTATGTATATTTGAAAATTTGTTACTGATTGGGGTTGTGATTGTTCAAGTAAATCTCTCAAAGTTTTGGAAGCATGCTCGATGTTACTGATCTGTTTGATCGGGAGAGATTTGATGTGTTGAGGCATTGTGTATGCCTAAGAGGACATCTAGCCAACCTGTGTGTTGATGTCTAGCTCTCGAAGTAGGGAGGGTGGTGTTGGTCATAGAGATCTAACCTTGTATTACACACCTAGTTCCCTGGGTTGATGGTTAGCAAGTAACCCTGATGGTACCTAGAAAGGCTTAAAGCTTTAGTCTATCTTAGTCCTGCGCTGATAGATTGCCCTGGTCAGGAATCTTGTCTGTGGCACCGTGAATGCCTAAACTCTTCATGGTTCATGTTTTTTGAGATCTTCCATGTACTTGTATATATATATGTGTGTAAGTATGAATACCTCCCTAGTTAAAAGGGAGTGTTGAAGAATGTAACTAGGTTCAATCTTCATAATTGTATTTGAGTCATAATGAAATGTATTTATCGAAAACAAGAAAAATAAATTATTATTATTATTATTATGAATTATTAAAGCATGGGTTTCATGCTTAGGTCATCATGTTTTAGGTCAAAGTCCCCATTGATGACTTCTAGGTTTTATATTAAGTCATTGGAGTCATTGTTCATTTAATCAGACCCTTCTTGGGCCTTTGAATCATGTAAAAATAATTATTATTGAGTAAGATAAGTTATTTTGTCACCTCCACACCAAGTCGGCCCTTACATGATCAAGTAAGCCTACATAAGGGTCATTCAAACTCCAGAAGAGGCTATAAATACAAGGCAATTCGATTCATTTGGACATCCACTCACACAAGTTCGATATCTAAGAGAAGGAAGTAGAAGAATACGAAATTGCAGAAGAAATTGAATGAGATTTGTTGGAGAAGGAAGATTGAAGTTTTTGGGTCATCTCTCTCACATGTGTGAATTTACTGGGCTATTTGCTGGAAGGTCGAAGTACTGCTTCTAGGTCAAAGTTTTGCTGCTGCTACTAGGTCGAAGCTTCTAGCTCGAAGTTCTGTTGTTGCTACTAGGTTAAAGTTCTGCTGCTGCTACTAGGTTAAAATTTCTGGGTCGAAGATTTGTTGTTGCATCTAGGTTGAAGCTTTTGCTATAAAGTTATCATCTGCAGAAGAATGGAAGGGCTGACTTGGTGGTTGGAGGAAGTCTGTGTCTAGGTGAAGGAGTCTTGGATCATCTCGTGAAACTAATGAAGGAAGAGTTGTTGACTGGGGATTTCCCTAGATATGGGTTTTTCCCTACTTGTCGGCCTACATTTGGTGTCTTTGATCTTCGTGTTATGATTTTGGTAATTGCTTGATGAACTAAGATAAAAGAAGAACACAAGAAATTTAATAAGAACATAAGAATATCACAAGTAATTATCACCGTGAAAATATTCCTGCCTTTCTGATTTTCCAACACCTAGGTGGTTCATTTTTCTTTTTTGAGTGGCCCCCACAACCCATTATCACTTAAAATTTTCTTTTCTTCTAAGTTTAGCCTTGTTTTCTCTCCAAAAATTAAATTGAGCCTCCACAACCCGTTTTTCCTAAGTTTATTTGCTGAAATATTTATCACCAAAAAAAGTAAGGGTTTTCCTTAGCAAAATTATTTATTGGTGACATGATAGTCCTCCCTACCAAAAATTGCTTGTTCTCAAGCAATATCACCCTATGTTGTGCTCCATATGCTAGCCTAACTAATGCCAGAGTCCCAAATGCACCACTGAACTACTCCTTTCTGTAACACTACCACCACATGAATAATTCCCATGATACCAGGGTCCCAAAGCATCCTGACCCATGGGAAGCCTCCTTTTCTCCACTCATTGTCCCATAAGATAAAGTTGCTAGAAGCCCTCTGCATAAGTAGAGCACCCTGACGATGTAAAATCCTGAGCAAATCCACAAGAAGTTGCCCTTCTGAGTAAATGATCTCGTGCACTTCAAGAGTAGACTCTTGAAGATGTAGTCGGATCCCTGTGGAGATGAACCCTTGTTTGCATGGGTTCCCCTTATCTCCTCATGCTGGACATCCTGCCATACTAGTGAAGTCCCCCATGGCATCAGCGTATCACAAAAGCCGAATGGAAGATTTGCATGATATTCCCCTGTAGAAACCAACTCATCCCTAAGGGTTGTTGTGCTTCCAAGTCCCGTGATGCTTTTATTCCATGCTAGCCTCAAAAGGTTGCCACCAAGTTGTCGTTGCACATACTATATCCTCCTCCCCTAGATCTTGATGGAGAATATCTGTGAAGGCCAAGCCTATCCTTCCCAAGCATCTCCATGATGTCAACACCTACCCATCAACGACTAATCCTGATCCTGAACAACAACAGGAAAAAATTGCCTCGCCATACGATGAAGGCCTCAACGCTCCCCCACATGTCAAACCAAGAGTGGGCTAGATCACTCTCAACCTATATTCCACTCATTGTGAAATAGAACGACCAATCAACTAACTGAATCCCTGGATCCCATAGCCAGTTTGGCTGTGACATAGTCCTGACAACCATTGGAACCCACCTGTGCCACGTCCCTGGACCCTGCATGTATCCAATAGATAGTCTTTGTATACTATGGATAAATCTGATGCATCCTAAAATTCCATGTGCCTTCCATATCACTCAGTGAGATTTTCTATCCTATCTCCTGGTGTCAAACCCCAATATTGTCTGGAGTCTAAACATTCGTTTGTAAGAAAAAATCACCGCCTATTGTATATGCTCTTGTAACCCCTTAGAATGCCCTGTCCAAGGTGTGTCATGCATCTCTCTAAGTGTGAGCTCATGGACATAGCACATGTTGCCTCTATAGAAGATCGAACCGTCCCCAAACTTGCATCTGCCAACTCACGCCTTGACCATATGCCATAGCTGGAAAGTCTCTCTCGTGATGCACTTTGTCCTGTCCAAATGTCTCAGATGAACCTCCCAGGTCTTATTGCTCATGATGAGATCATCAAGAGACAATATCCACATCCCATGTGTCAGTGTGCAATGTTGGAGAGTGATAAATGTGTGGGCTCTGATGGGTATGTCCAAGAACCCGTATGGAAGCTCACAACTAACCCTGTGACCATCTCACTCTCCAAACCTGGGTATGCCCACCTCACTGACATGCCTGACCTACTCTTCAAGGAATCTCCCTGGAAGTAGCACTCGCCCAGTCCACAGTGAAACCCCACACAAAACTATATATAACCATGTATCCTCTTGCCCCTTGGCATACAACTGCACCCAGTTGCACATATTTGTGCAATGTTGGACCCTATTACATGTTGCTGCATCATCTCAGATTAATTGACATCCCTATTGTATTGATGTGTTCGTCACACTACGAGGAAATGCACTGCAATGTGAATCACTCCTCCTACACCATGGTGTTTCCCTACACATGATTGTGCACCACAGTGCATGTCCGTGCTCTTCTATATAACGTTGTGCATTACTGCATACCCCTATACACCCTTGGATGCCATGGTCTAACACTGATTCAGTGGGCATCAACCTGCATCCTACCTGCATCATCATCTCCCTTAAATCACTACCACTACCCATGATGTGTGGACCTCCTCTCCTAATCCTCCCTAGGAGATCTAATAGGAAAACCCCCCTAAGTGCTAGTGGCAGTGACCCCATGGTGATGTTGCTCGGTGCCCCATGCATCCATGGAAAATCATTAGCTCCATACAAGACACTGTCTGGTGGCATGGCGATGCCACTTCCTCTAACCAACTCCTACCAGAGTACATTGACTGGCCTACTACCCCATGCACGACCAACCTGCCATGAAAACTTATGAAATCTGCCCACTCCCCTGTCAATCCATCCTGTCACCAATGCTGTCTGAAATTTTAAAGGGGATATAGAAAGGTGTGTGCACCCAACCACTGAGTCCATCATGTCGCTACTACCATCACCTACCGACTCCATGATGTGATGGAGAATCCCTTTGCTAGCTTTGGTTGGCACCTTAGTTGAGAGAGTAGATCATACACTCAGAGGGCCATCTATTGATGAGGTGTCGTCAGTTGATGAGGTACCTAGGGTTGTGTCTAAATTGTCAGGTGATCACAACCCATAGTAGATTGGTGAGGTGTTGGGGGACATATCCATTGACGAAGTGCCAACAGGCATAGAGTTATCCAGAGCTGTGAGAAAGTTTGCAAACAGTAGCTACCTACCACTGATTGTTGAGGATGTTATGCATGATGAGCTATCTGTGGAGGGGTAGTTAGTGGCTCATGTTGAGCCCATGGTGGAGGAGGATGAGCAACCATCCTTGGAGTCAGTCATCAATGGGGAGTAGACATGTGCATTGACAACCAGTGGAGTTGTCGTACTTTCAGACGACAACCCTCTTCAGGCATACATCGATGGGGCTTGCAACATTGTTGGGTTTTCTCCACGCGTTGGTGAGAGAGAGACCACGTTACCTAGGCAGATTACATGGGTTGTCCAGACTAGCGAGGCGAGGCGACACGAGCTGCGCAAGGTGCAACATTTGCAGGATGGAGGACTTGTTCCATGTATGAGTGTTTGTGCATTCAATCCCTCTCTTGGGGTTGGATGGCAAAAGGCGATGAGTTGGTATTCTACTGGTGGAGAAACATCTACGGTTAGAGATAGAGCACATCTCGAGCCATGGGGGATAGATGAGGATCATTGGTTATGGTGGTTTTGGGATCTAGGTGGATCCATGGATGGCAGATTGAGTCAACGGTTTATTTGGGATTCGGGTATTGAGGGACCCATTCATGTTTGGTTAGTTTGGAGGCATGGCGTAGTACAATGGTTCATTTGGGATCTTGGTATCAATTTCTAGATGCCTTTGTAGTGGAAAGATACAGATTGCTTGAGGGCAAGTAATCTTGGGCAGGAGGATTTGTCATGTCCCCATTTTTATTTTTCTCTGTAGTACAACCATGATGGGTTTCCGAGGTATGTGATGGCTAAGCCGCAAGAACAAGATTATGTCATCAAGGGTCTCAAAGGAGTTTTGAGGTAATTTTATGGGATCCAATGGCATTCACTTGGAATATACTATCATCCACACAATTTTCCTTTCGTTCCGTTGCATTTTGGAAACTTTCAAAAAACAAAGTTATTGATGGGCCTGACTTAATTATTTACGCTCGAGGTGGTATTCCGGGAGGAATATTTGATGGAATGCCTCAGTGTAATAGGTCGTTGGAACTAGAACGAGAAGATCTACATGATGTGATGATTATAAGTGACTTCTAGTGGTCGGAGAGAGTATGGTGGGTGGTTGACCAGTTTCCCATATTAAAAGTGACTTTAATTAGTCACTTAATTAAATTAAAAGAGGGGAAAATAATTAATTGAAGGAAAAATGGCCAAAAGTGACTTAGTGAAATAAAATAAAATTAAAAGTCACTTAGATGGAGTCAAAAAGGAGTTTCTAGACTAATATTAAAATAATCACAACAAGATGCTTCTAGAGGCTCGGAGAGCTATCTATGGAGTCTTTAAAAGGAAGAGGATATCATTTGGAACGTCCTTGAGTTGTGATATTTTCTCGTGGAGAGGTTTGGAGAACCAAGGGTTCCCAACTTCAACAATAGCCCTAGGACAGAAACCCTCAAGTGATTGAGTGAGAGTGGGTGAGAACCCATCTCTCCCCTTGGTGAATTCATCCAAAATTCACAGGTGTTTTCAGCAGTTCAATTTATCTTTGGAGGCCAACTGCGACATTATTGTATATCTTTGGAGGCCATCACCTCAGCCATTCTCAGTTTCTTGTATCAACTTATTTCATATTAATAAAATAAGGTTGAGTTCTTCCGCATGTCTTTCTTGTCTATTCTCAAGTTGCAGATTTAATTTCTTGTTTTTGTCGTTAATTTCATGGTTCAATGTGTGTGAATTGTTTGTAAAATTAACGGTGTGAATTTTGGGAGCAAATTTATATTTTCTGAAGCATTATCTGGTAAAAATTTTATTTGGGTCATTACAGTGGTATCAGAGCTGAGTTGCAGATTGTATTTTCCAGTTTTGTCGTTAAATTGATGGTTGAATTTGTGCAAATTGTTATTTAAATTGACAACATAATTTTCAGAAGCAGTTTTCAGCAAAATTTATATTTGGTACATTACAAAATTGGCTCATATAGTGACCAAATATCTGACAACGATAACATTGAATATTTGACATATCCTTCTTGCCTTGTGGGGTAGGTCTTCTTCTTTCTTCCATTCTTCTTTTTGAAATGTGTTGCAAATTCTTAAGAGTCTTCATCCTTTCTATCTCTTGATTTAAGTCTTGATTCTTGAACACAATAGGTCCATAGTTCTTCAAAAGAGGGAACTTCCTTTATGCTACTTACACCAGCTGCAAATGCATCCCATGATCTGGTTAACTAAATGATCAACCCTTTACATCTTCATCTCTTTTTTATTTTTTGCATGAGAATTTAGTTGCAAGATGTGTATTCGGGGCTAGACTCAATATTCATGACAATAATATTAAACAAAAAGGAAGGTGGAGAGTCATCCTATTATCCTAAAGGGATGGTAGTCTATATAGGAAAGTGGTGAGTCTTTATAACTTCTATCAACACATCCATAAGTCAGAGCCTCCTAGAGAAAACAATATTATTGTCGGTCCATAAAACTGATCTAGTTTCCTCTATGACATTTGTTAGATTTTCCTGTGAACCTAGCACCCGATAATTCATTGACCTAGAAAATTACATTTCTATTGAATGAAGGCACAACTAGATCCTTAATTAGTGGATGTAAAAATTACATTTCTATTGAATGAAGGCACAACTAGATCCTTAATTAGTGGATGTAAAAATAACCAATCTCAATTACAATGACACAAACAGTTTCTGCCCAATCAACAACTATTCCTTAGCATTCAGAATTTACTTGGGCTCCCATCCTAGGATTATTACCAAACCAAGAGAATTATAGATTACAATTCTTTAGATCTGATCTAACAGATTAGGCCTTAGATCCCTTTGGTTGTTTTGGACCCCCAATGCTCTGCTTTTGCACTTCCTCAGACTCAACATGGTAGAGTATCACACTACTCACTAAGATGTCTCTCTTAATGTCTTATGTTGTTGTGTGGTGTGCCTTCTCCTCTCCTCAACCTTGCTTTTATAACTTTATATTGAGTTAAATGCATATCCCTAATCTCCAAAGTGATTGACGATCGATATTAGATCTTGCCTCACTTGAGATTAAAACAAAATCATTGAAGTAATTATTTCACTTTTCCAAAGTTTACTTTAGCTCAATTAGCCAACATAATATTTATGTGTTTTCCTAAGTTAGAACTTAGAGTAAGTTACAAAAGCAACTTGCTCACACTAGAAAAAAGTGTTCTAAGGAGATCTGTGGCTGACTTCTTGTATGCCTAAACACTTAGGCCCATGTAGAAGTGCTTACTTGAGCTACACACATCAACACTCCCTCTTAGTGAGGGAGGTATGTATGCCCCTTGGAATTGACTTCAATCCTAGAACTACATTTGCTACCTTGGTTGCTCCCTTTGAACGAGATGCCTTCCCTGCCTCTTGGTCTAAAAACATCTTCGAAGTCTTAGTCCCCTTAGTTTGGTTCCTAGAAGCCTCATGCTCCTAAACATCCTATAAGGTCATCTCATACCAAGAGACCTGCTTGACAGACTCAGAGGAATCTGTCAACTCCTCATCCCCACTTGAACTTGGACATTGACTCCCTCTAAGTTGCTCAACCCTTAGAGATACATGCTCCTTGCTCTCTGTCACTTCTCTGCTTCTTGCCATTGTTCAAATAGGTTGGCCCTTTAGCCTATACATGTTGCTCTCTCTAACTCCTATGACATTCCCTTATTAGAGCTAGATCCCTTAGGTTTAATTAGTGTCTGTCCATCCTACAACGTTACATAAAACAACTTCTTCTCTATCATAGATATTGAGAGCAAGCTCCACCTAAGTTTTGGCACCCATAGCATGTCCTTCACTTCCAACCTACCTCCTGACTCAAGCTTTGGAACATGACAATTCCAACCCCCTTCACTGCAAGTTTGGAATCATCACCAAACTCTACATGCAGTTGAGTCCCACTTGGTTAGGCTTTCAAATAGCGCACCTGCCCTTGTCATATGCCATATGCCTCCATTGTTTAGTAGCCACACACCCATTGGTAATGTGCCTTAGGTGTTGAAGAATCTAGGGCATTATAGTTAAGATAGGATTCTTCTAGCAATTATAACAAATTGTGAAGCACTTTTACTTTTCTTGTTACACTGATCTTCTTCTTATTATTAGTGTATATTCTTTTACTTGATCAAATTGCTATCAAAATACAAAAGACAAGAACACAAGATGTTGGCTCTCTGTCAGGGCAAAACCTCTCTCTTAGAGAGGAAAATCCTTCTTCCAATTTCTCTTATTGAAGCTTGTATTGATAAATGCCAAACCCTAGACCCTTGACAAGAATATCCTCCAAGCAAAGGTCAAGCCCTTGTCCTTCTTCTTTCGGCACTTTGTCCTCCATCCTTCGACACTTTATCCTTCTTTCGACAACTGATAGTAGTCCTTGTTATGCTTCTTCTACAAGAGATATTTCTCTTTGATCCCTAGTAGATTCCTTCACATATGAAGAGTACTTTATCCCTCCTCAACCGAGCTCTTTCTTGAGATATAGTTGCAGGTCTGATATGACAACAGTGTGGCACTGTTTCTTTGCATGTGTGAGGGGATTCCTTCAAAAACCTTATGTGTAAGTCCTCTTTCCTTCTTCGCTTGAGTGAGCTGCTTCTTCGCTTGAGTGAGAGGCCTTATAGGCCTACTTTTCTAGCCCAAGTAATGAGATAAGTATGATTATGGTGGAGGGCTGCTATGACAGCAGAGAGACCCTCCTTTTCTTCGCACGTGTGACTGTAGTTGACCTTAGAACAACCCTCTAAGGTTCGATGTTCTTCCTTCCTTCTTCGCTGCACTAGAGGCTCCCTTCTTCGTCTCTTTTTCACCCTTTCCTCGTCCCTTTACTACGCTGATTTCAGAGGTAGATTGTGTTGTTATTGGAGGAGTGGACAACCTCTTATATATAGAGGCATGTCCCTTCTTTAGGCCGACATGAGGCCAACTTCTAGAGATGAGGCGAACTTGTAATATATAATTCGGATAGCTTCTTTTAGTGATGTCGTTGCATGGAGGAGACTTGTGACTTTGCTTGGAGGTATTTCTTTGACTCTAATGCATAAATATACATGGTGTAACATGCCCTTAAGGGTCTTCAACATATCTTTTTGACTCTTTGACTTCCCTATAGCACTTTGACATGTGCTAGACCTATTCAATGAGCAAGAAACTCATTGATATAAATAACAAAAATAATATTTCTTTTCTTTTATAAATACAAAGATCAAAATTACATTTATGAAGACTGAACCTAGTTACATTTTCTTCAACACTCCCTCTCAACTAGGGAGGTATTCATAAATCACTATAAGGTGTTTGGCCATTTTCAATCTGAAGAATTCACATAAGAGAAACCGGATTGGCAATCCATCTGTTATAGCATCATAGTAACCAACATTGTTTTGACAACAAGGCTTTGACTGATAGATCTATCTTATATTAGATCATAGCACAATGTTGGCGAGACCAATGATTATAGACAACTTCATCATTGTCTCTCAAGGTACATGCCCACCCGCGTGTTCACTGAGTATGACCTTCTAGGACTATTCTCATATTCGATTCCCAATCCTCAAAGAATATCATTCCTCTTGCCTACTCTTATCTTGGATGCCCTACACGTCCTCAAAGAACATCGGATGTCAAATGATTACTCAATCCTCCATTCTTTCTTCCAAAGTGAAGACAAGAATGTTGTGTCTATCTCTCCCTCTTAACTGGGGAAGATATGCCCAAGCTCCCTTTGACTGGGAACTTGCCCAAGCTCCTTTGGAATCGGGGACTTGTTAGAACTCCTTCTTAGCTAGGGACTCTTCCATACATCAACAACTTCTTCTTCGTGGGTCCTTCAACTGCTCGATCTCCTTCTTTCATTGATGTCGTGAAACTTTTGTTGAACTTCTTTGTAGGGCATCAACCATCAATCACTTTCCTTCTTCATCGTGTCATTCCTTCCTTCGTGGAAAGTGTCCTTCTTGATACATGTCATGATCTTTCGTCATATAGCTACTCCTTTGTCATCTTGCTTCGTTTCCGGAATATCCATCATTTGAGTGCTTAGTTGTGCTTGCACTTTCAATAGTTCGTTCTAGTAGCCCTTTGTGACTTCATCCCTGATATTACCTCAAAGTTTAAATAGTATTTTGTTGGTCGGCTTTTAATCATGACATCTTGTTGACTTGAATCAGTTTCTTGTATCTTCATATCTCCAAGGCTTTTCTAGTGTGAAGGGTCCTTTGATCTTTTTCTTCCTATGTCAGAGTTGTCGTTCCTTCTTCCGAGAGATTACTTTAACGAATCTGTCAGATAATGATTCCTAGTGACTATTGTGTCTTATCATCTTTGATCTCCTTCTTCATGACTATTGTGTCTTGTCATCTTTGATCTCCTTCTTCGTGGATTGTTTAGTCAATCACCTCATACTCCTTATGAGGGCATGCCTTCGAGCATGTTATTAGTGAAAGAGATCTTCCTATTCTTGATCATGTTTTAGAGCCATCCCTCATGATCCAATAATACATATGACTTAACTGAAAACATATATGCATACATACCTCATCTTTAATTCTTCTCTTGATCATCTCAACTTCCTTTGATAGTCCTTCTAGATTGAGATTGTCTCAATTTCTTTTGTTTGCTTCATCTTTTCTTGCATGCATATCATTATTTTTTGAGTCCCATGAATGGAACACCTATTGGGACATCTGCTATTTTGAAAGTTATGAATCTTTTATTGAATATTCTACTGGAGGGTCTTGGTGACCCTCATCCTGCAAATGTCTCTTCTTTGTTGATGATTGAGGCTTTCTAAGATTTGATCATGATCATTTCCTTTCATTATGGATGAGATCATTCAATAGCTATATCCTTCCTACATAAATATCTTGAGCTATTTCTATATTATGCTCCTATATTCTAGACGATGCCCTTTCTCTTAAACCATGTATTCTATCCTATTTCTACATGCTCCTATGATACCCAAAACTTTGAAATAAGACTTATGTAAAGAAGTTGACTTAGTCATAGTATAGATCTGGAGGGTCCTCCTCCTATTTCTTTTCTTTTTCTTTCACTTCTTCGGTGATGTGAGCTTCTTCTCTTTTCCTCTTGTTGTTGTCCTTAAACTTGGGACAATCCCTTTTGTAGTGTCCATATTCTTGACAGCCAAAGCATTCAACTTTGGACATATCTCTGTTGCTTGTTCTTCGTGGACCAAATCTGCCAAATTTTCCCTTTCTTTTGGCCATTGCAACAATTGCTTGCTCCTTTGATCTTACATCATCTTTGGCTTTGAGTCTAGTCTCTTCAATTTTACATATAGACCAAAGTTCACTTAGTGGGGTAGCTTCCTTCTTGGCATATATACTTGATGTGAAGTTGCCCCAATCCTCAGGTGGAGCATCGAGTACGACAATTGTCATTTCTCTGTTAAGACATGACTTCTCCTTGCTCTTGTAGTTGATCTCTGATCTCAGAGATTCTCATAAAGGTGGGAGTTATTCCTTCCTTGGATATCTTCATTTTGTACAATTCATTGCGTAGTGATATCACTTCTCTAGTTGTGCTAACCGAGAATAGCCCTATCAACTTATCATAGACTTCTTTTGATGTTTCAAGTTTGGAGACATAGGGAATGGGAGAGTCCTTGATGGACTCTATTAGAATCCTTTGAGCTCTTGTCTCATCCTTATTTTACTTTGCTAAGGCTTGAGTTTGTTCCTTAGCATGGATATTGATACTGCCTTTGATATGATCTAGAAGTTCATTCTCTTTGAGAAGTAAATCAATCCTCTTTTTCCATGCAAGGAAATTAGCAGTCCCAACCAATTTGTTGGTTTCCTTGCAAAAAGACATTGTGATATGATCAGAAGAGGACATACAAATACTTACTTGATAGTGTTGGTGATGTAGAAGTCTTGCTCCCTTCTTGAAGATTTGATGATTTGTCTTCTTGGATCTTGATAATCTTCAAAATTGCCTTCTTTGATGATGAAGACTTCTTGGAGTGTGAAGCTTGACTTGGAGTGCTTTTCTTTTGAAGATGATGTAGCTTGATGTACGTTCTTCTTTGAATGGATCTTCTTGTAGGTGCCTTTGTATGAAAGGCTTTTCTTCTTGCTTTGTAGTCTTCCTTGATGGATCTCGAAGAGTAGATGGTAGACCTCCTTGTCCTTGATGGATTTGAAACCCTTAGCTTGATGCTTCAACCTTGTATGTCTTCTTGAGATGCCCTTCCTTGATGTGTCACCTTAGCTCTGATACCATGTTGAAGGATCTAGGTCATAATAGTTAAGATGTGATTCTTCTAGCAATGATAACAATTTGTGAAGAACTTTTTCTTTTCTTGTTAGCCAAATCTTCTTCTTATTATTAGTGTATGCTTTTTTACTTCATCAAACTGCTATCAAAATACAAAAGACAAGAACACAAGATGTTGGCTCTCTACCAGGGTAAAACCTCTCTCTCTTAGAGAGGAAAACCCTTCTTCAAATTTCTCTTATTGAAGCTTCTATTGATAAATGCCAAACCCATACCTTTGATAAGAATATCCTCCAAGCACAAGTCAAGCCTTTGCCCTTCTTCTTCTAGCACTCCGTCCTTCTTCCAGCCACTAATAGTAGTCCTTGTTATGATTCTTCTACAAGAGATATTTCTCTTTGATCCCTAGTAGATTCCTTCACATATGAAGAGTACTTTATCCCTCCTCCAACTGAGCTCTTTCTTGAGATATAGTTGCAGGTCTGATATGACAACAATGTGGCACTGTTTCTTCGCACGTGTGAGGGGATTCCGTCAAAAACCTTATGTGTAAGTCCTATTTCCTTCTTCGCTTGAATGAGCTGCTTCTTCGCTTGAGTGAGAGGCCTTATAGGCATACTTTTCTATCCCAAACAATGACATAAGTATAACTGTGGTGGAGGGCTGCTATGACAACAGAGAGACCCTCCTTTTCTTCGCATGTGTGATTAATGTTGACCTTAGAACAACCCTCTAAGGCTTGATGTTCTTCCTTCCTACTTTGTTGCATTAGAGGCTCCCTTCTTCATCTCTTTTTCACCCTTTCCTCGTCCCTTTACTTCGATGATTTCAGAGGTAGATTCCGTTGTTATTGGAGGAGTGGACAACCTCTTATATATAGAGGTCTGTCCTTTCTTTAGATCGACTTGAGGACGGCTTGTCATATATAATTTAGATAGCTTCTTTTAGTGATGTCGTTGCATGGAGGAGACTTGTGACTTTGCTTGGAGGTATTTCTTTGACTCTAATGCATAAATATACATGGTGTAACATGCCCTTAAGGGTCTTCAACATATCTTTTTGACTCTTTGACTTCCCTATAACAATTTGACATGTGCTAGACCTATGGAATGAGCAATAAACTCATCGATATAAATAACAAAATAGTATTTCTTTTCTTTTATAAATACAAAGATCAAAATTACATTTTTGAAGACCGAACGTAGTTACATTTTCTTCAACATGAGGAAAGGTTGAAAATGAGTGAACTCAATTTCAAACTTCATGGCAAACTCCTCCCGAGCATCTGCTAACACATCTACAATTAATTGCATACCCTCTTTTCCCTCCTTCCTCTCTGGACACTATGAAGCGTAGTATCCTGACTTATAATAGACAAAGCACCTGAACTTAGTAAAGTCTTTCTTCTTCTTGGGTTGTGATGTTGGCTCGTCACCCCTACTACTCGAACCTTTGCTTCTCGTTGCCCCATTGTAAAGAGTGAGATTCTCATCATCCCTAGTCCTTTGTTGTCCTCCACAGAAATGATTTCTCATAGATCTCCTTTTGAGTGAAGTCATCCCTCAATTTGCTCCAATCTATTAGTTTATCTTATGCGAGAACAACTATCACAAAGGTAGCCCAAGGTTTTGTGAAGTTTCTTAGGACTTTCCTTAGAAGATCCTCATCTAGTGCGACTAACCCAATAACTCCAAGCTCATCTTGAACTTACTGAATCCTAGGGAGTTATGATGCCACTATGTTTGATTCAATCATCTTGATGTTCCTGAGCTTTTCCGTCAACACCATTTTCTGATTCTGATCATTGCTTTGATATAGATTCATTAGAGTGGTCCATATATCATAGGCACTATTCTTTCTTGATATGAGGGATCACATGATCCTTTATCCCATCCATGATGATACATCTGGCTTTCACATCTTTCAAATTCTAGGTTACCAGAGTTGTAGCATTTGAAGGAGCAGTAATTTGGATTTTTACAAAATCCCATAGGCCATTCTCCATGAGAACCAACACTATTCTCTGCTTCCATGGACTGAAATTATAAGTGCCCTCTAACTTTTCCTCAAACCTCAAATTAGTTGTTGTCATCTCAAAATTGGAAAATCAATTGAAACAGTTTTGGTTGTCACACCTTGATTGGTACGATCTTCCTATCTCCTTTTGAGGGAAGACCTTTGCTAATTCTTTTGGGTCACAATCACACTCTTGTAAGCCCCAACCACACCTCTAGTCTACTACCTAGATTTGTAGCTAGTCTGACCAACTCACTATTTGGTTGGCTTGTTGGATGCTAGACTCCGTATGTGACTTATTACAACTCTGCCTGTGGTCTTGACTATAGTACAACACTTTATTTCCCTTAGTGTCTGATCTGTTGCTTGATCCATGTCTCATTGTGTCTATCTGTGTTGGCTAGTGGCCTTGACTCTCGTCAACGACCTAACTCCCTTTTCTTGACTAGATGGTAAATGCACCGACTATTGGTTGCAATATTCACTTGCCCCACATTCTACTGACTCTTACCCAATTCACACCACTTGCTAGCCACCTCCACTGTGACCACCATTTTCTCATTTGGGCCAAGGGCCCTTGGTCTCCTCAGCTATTGTTCCCTTGATCAATCTCGAATTGCGTGTCATTGCTACAACGTCTTTTGTAGCTGGTCGTTGCTTCTAGCCACAAAGCCTTTTCCCCTTTTCGACTTGGCTTGAAGACTATTATTTCTCTGTAGGCTAGCTGTAGTGCTGTCGGCCATATCTGCAGCTTGTGCTGTCACCATTCCTTCCACTGCCTTGGCAGCTGACAGTGCTTTGTTGCTACCTTGACAGAGTCCTCTAACGACCCACAATTTCTTGTTTGTTGGCACTTAGATTTTGCTCCTTGTGCTGCTAGTATCCTTGCAATTAATGACTGCTTTGATGCTATCAACCCTCAAAAATTCGACCAACGGTTGATTCCATAGTCTGTAGATCGTTTTGCAGGCCATGATGACCAACGGTTGAATGCTAACAACTGAGTGTGTGTGACAACCCACTCAGGATGTTGGTCATGTCCCCTCCTTTTTTTTACCTTTTTTTGTTTTTATTTAACCTTTTGGCCATTGTACGATTTTTTTAGACTGGGTCATGATACTCAACCAAATTTTTTTTTCGGCCTCCTTGTCTAGAATTTTTGTGTCTATACCAATGTAATGCATGACAGATTTCCTATGGTCCTATTAATTAATTTATTTTTTTCCTCGTACAATTGTGGCCAATCCTAGCCTCAACGATCTTGTATGGACCTGACTTCTGTGTGATTCAAACATTAGTTTTCAATCTGATACCATGTTAAGTTTTCCTATAAACCAAGCATCCAACAATTCATTGACCTAGTAAATTATAGATCTACTAAATGAAAGCATAACTAGATTCTTAATTTAATTAGCATAAGTAAAAATAACTAGTGTCAATCACAATTACACAAATAGATTTTTCCCATTCAACAACTCTTTATTAACATTTAGAACTTACTTGGGCTCCCTTACTGGGATAATGGCCCAACTAAGAGAATTACAGATTATAATGGTTTGGGTTTGATCTAGCATATCAGGCCCTAGTTCCGTTCTAGATCCCCTTGGCTGTTTGGATATCCAATGCTCCCCTTATGCACTTCCTCGAACCTGACACACTAGAGTATCACACTCCTCGCTGAGATGTCTATCTCAATGCCTTGTCCTACTGTATGGTGTATCTTCTCCTCTCCTTAGCCTTGATTTTATAACTTTACATTGAGCTAATTCCTTAACCATAACCTTTAAAGTGATTGATGACCGAGATTATATTTGGCCTCACTTGAGATCAGGGGATGAGATTAAAACATAATCATTAAAATAATTAAACTTAGCTCAATTAGATAACATAATAATAATGTGATTTCATGGTCAAAACTTAGGCTAAGTTAGAAAAGAAACTTGCTCACACTAGAGAAAGTGTCTTAAGGAGATTTGTGGGTGAATTCGTGCATGCTTAGACACTTAGGCCTGTGTAGAAGTACTTTCCCAACTTACAGACATCAACAACCTATCATGCCCTTACATGAGGTTGCACCATGTGAACCAACCCACAAAATTCATGCTCTTCTTCCAATTAGGGTCAAGCACTTACTAAGTAGCCTTTAACGTAGTCCATGATTGCTTTTTGGTCATTGACAACACCACCATCTCTATGTTAAATTTTTAATACTCTTACAATTACAGGTTGTTATTCTCCTATCTTTTCAGATTATTTGTCAATTGCAAAATACTTGCAGTAAATACCGAATAAAAGACAACTGCAACTTCATTGAAAAATACATAACCACATGAACCGAGAAAACTATGGACACACACAAATAATGGATGCCAATAGTTTTGGCTAAATTCCCTTGGAAAAACCTCGAAGGGAAAGCCAGTTCAGTAGATGAGGGTTTTAAATATTAATTCTTCAACAAAAATATTACAACTGGTTGTCGTAACATGGCAAAGTCTCCCTGACCTCGTGGAAGCTATTCGAACCACCCAAACCAATTTGGCCTCCCTCTGAAGCTGATTTAAGCTCACATGTGTGTCCTGGCTGAGAAACTCGACCCTCATGGCAACTCGCATTGGTTAGGTAAATAATCTTGACCTCCATTGGAAAGTATTGACCTCAACTAGAAACTTGATCCTCATGTGCAAATTTCCTTGCTCTAGAAATTCCCCTCTTTGAGCAATTCCCACTGCCTGTTTAGGTAACTCAGACCCCATGTTGGAGCAACTGCATCACTTGAAAATCATCCTCTTTCTGCAGAAAAATCAATGTCCAAATCTCCTTGGAAATCTCTATGAAGAATCTCTCTGGAAATCTCTGCTGAAACGCTTGCTACTGATGTTCTTGTGCTACCTTTAAGCCCTTTCTATCACTGCAACTGCATGTCTCGATGTGTTCTCCAAATGCCCATTGATATTCTCTTATAATCTCTCGTTGATGAATCAACGAACATGATCTAATCACAAGCAATGTCTAAGATCATCTTGACTTCATCAAGTGACTTTTCCGAAAGTATTTAGAGCAAAATCAATTTACTCCAATTAATACTGATTAATTAAGTTATTTCCCTAAGTTAGACTTAGTTAAATTTAATTCACTGCTTAATTAAATATAATTAAGGCCTTTTTTGGTGAAATTAATGTTGGGTATTGGAGAAAATGTATTTCTTAGCCTCATTGGCACCACTGAGACTAGAGCACCTGTCCGCTGCTACCAAAAAATAACACTCCCTCTTAGCAAGGAAAGTGTTCTGCATAACACCCAACTTGTCTCTAAAGAAGATGAACCTCGCCTTCCCCAAAACCTTCGTCAGAATATCTTCTACGTGCTCATCTGTAGGTATATACTGTAGCTGGACTATCCTACACTCTACACAATCCCTGATGATGTGGTATCTGATGTCTATCTGTTTGGACCTGTCATGAAACACCAGATTCTCTAACAACTTTATGCAACTTTGATTGTCGCAGTGTATCATTGTAGTCTCTACCCTCTAACCAAAAAAGGCTACCAACAACCTTTGAAGCCATATGGCCTCACATGTAGCCATGCTTGCCACTGTGTACTCTGCCTCGGCTAAACTCAATGCCAAACAATTATGCTTCCTACTGTACCAAGAAACAACTCCCGATCCCATGTTGAAGCAACACCTTGAAGTGCTTTTCCGATCTATTGTGTTCCCTACCTAGTTTGAATCAGTATAGCCTACCAATTTGACACCATACTTGGTCACATACTTGATCGTGCCACACAAATACCACAACACATGTTCTGCTACTACCCAATGTGCTATCTTTGGCTCTATCGTGAACTGGACATCCCGCCTGACTATAATCCTCCTGGCTCCTAGGATGAAGATCCTATATTCCTTCGAGGTTTCATTGTAGCCAACGAAGTAACCTCACTCTACAATTTGGTCTAGCTTCGAACGTGTTTCCCTTGGAATGTGACAATACGCTAGGTAGCCAGATATCCTGAAATGACTGACATCTGGCTTCTTCTCGATGAAAGCCTCCTCAAGAGTCATCTTGCCAAGCACTTTATGTGGGACATTGTTCTAAATATAAACCATTGTACTACATGCCTCTGCCCATAAATAACGTGGGATATCCTAGTCATATAGCATTGCTTGTGCGTCCTCTAAAATCGACTTGTTCTTCCTCTCAGCGACCCCATTCTGCTATGGCTTGTAAGGAATGGTCCACTCTCTCCCGATTCTTGCCTTGGTACAAAACTCATGGAATTATTTGCTAGTGTACTCACCTCCAATATCTAACCAAAGAGTTCATATCCTTTCTACATGTTGCATTCTCCACTAGATCCTTAAACTCCTGAAAGCAAATGAAGACCTCATCCTTGGACTTCAAGAAATAGATCTAGGTCTTCCTAGAGAAATCATCGATAAAAGTACAAAAGTACTTGTACCCTTTGAGAGATTTCATCGACATCAACCCACATATGTTTGAATGTACAAAGTCTTGGAATCCCTTGTGTTCTACTGTCACTCCTTGGAAAAGATGCCTTAGAAAACTTCCCCAACACACATCCTCTGTGCACATCATCATGCTTTGTGCTCACCTCCAGAACACCTATCAATGTCTCATAAAGAAATCTCAGTGATCCATGATGAATATGGCCCATCTTCCTATGCCATAGCTCTCCCTAGTCTCTTGGACTATTGTTGCTAACTAGTGCCTTGGGCGTGTCCATCTGCAACCTATATAATCGATCGCTCCTCACCCCAACTATTGTAGGTGATCTCCAATCCTTCTGCTCCAATAACACCTTTGCCCCTCTAAAGAGAATATTGTACCCCAGATACAAAGATAAAATTCATCCCTAAGTTTGGCACATGCAACACATAATGGATAGGTATATGCTTGTTGTTCTCTCGCCGAAATAAAACAATTCCTCGTGCTACAGGGGTGCACTTGGACTTGTTCCCCATCTGAATGTTTTATCTGACCTCCTCCTCCTTGTAACTGGAGAAGTACTCCCTAACTCTAGTCATGTGAAATGATGCTCCACTATCTATGTACCAGATATCCTATGAAGTCGAGCTAGTCAGGGAAGCGATCAATTCGAACTCTTGCTCCATCATGGTAGAGAGCTCATATGCATATGTTAAAGTTGCAACTTGCTCCTTTCCCTTCTTCTTCCTGAGAGGACAATCATTGGTATAATGGGCAAACCCATGATAACAATAGCACTTGACCTTTGATAGGTCCTTCTTCTTGCTATTCTTTCCTTTCAAGCTAAGTCCCTTGTTGGAGCCCTTCTTTTCTTTTCCTTTCCTTGCTAAGGAAACGTTCTCTTGCTCCCTCTCAACCTTCGGTACCTTGCCGTTGCTGCTGGTGCCATCAACTAAGCTGAGCCTAAGCTCCTCTTAAGTGAAATCACTCCATATTTGGTCTCAATCGGGCAGTTTGTCTCATCCTGAAATCACATGGATGAACATTCACCATTCCTTAGAAAGCTCATTGAGTGCTATGTACACTAGCTCGCCATCACATGACTTTTCTCCAACTGCAACTAGTTCATCTCTGACAGAATGAACTTTGGTGAGATATGAAGTCACATCTTCTCCCTTATTCTTCTTGATGGTCGTCCTTAGCTTAGCTGTGAGTCGAATGAAGTCAACAGTTGCAAGCTAAGGACGAGGCCTTGGAAATGCTACAGCGTGACCCATGCGAGGTAAAAAGTAATTCTCTGAATTCATGTATGTGTCATGATGATGATTTCGTTGTTTTTAAAAATCATACCACAAGAATTAGCTCCAAAGTGTTGATGAAAATGGATTATGAAGGGAAAGGCTTGGGCGTTAATGACCAAGGCATTGTCAACCCATCAAAGTAGAAGAATTACCCCGTCAGACAGGACTTGGGTATGTCAAAAAGGAAGGTGGGGAACACGCTGAGACAGCTAGCGAACCAACAACAACAGATGATGAGAAACCCTCATCAGTTCTTTCCAAATCGATAGAGGAGGTAAAAGATGTTGATTTCCTTTTAGTTTCGTCTTCACATAGTATGATTTCTATTGGAGATTTGGAGATCCCAATTACAGGGACAAACATGAGGCTCCTTACCAGGATGAGGCACGAGGAGGAAAAATAACTTGGTGTTAATAACCAAGGCATAACTCAACCATTGGAGGTTGTGTAGAGACCTCAATTTGCAGGCTTGAGATACACTGAGGGAGAATGCTCGAAGGTGTCAGATTCTTCTGAGATGTCGTTGAAATCGTCAAGGAAAGAGAATGATGGGAACACATCCCCATCATCCCATGGCGGTGCCCATTGCAGGGGAAGAGCTAAGGCAAGCTCTCATTACCATAATGACACCAACAACAACAAGGAAAGGTATAACCAGTTTCGATATTCAGATGTTCATTTCGATTATAATCATGTTGTTAAGGATGAACGTAAATCATGGAATCGAAAAATATGAACCTTTTGTGGATTACATAACCATACATTTTCTAAGTGTTGGAAAGGAATAGCAGCACCCAAAAGGAGGTGGCATGAAAGACCCCCTCAATAGTAGGTAAAGAAGCATGTTAAGCAGATCTGGAGGAAGAAGACCTATTGCAGTCATTGCGACAGAAGTGGCCATCAAAGAGCCACTTGTTGGAGGCTCCATCAAGAACAACGCCTTAAAGACAAAGTGTCGATGCATGAACCAAGTGAAACAATTGTTCGACAAGAAAAACCACCACAAGGGAATGACCCATTCACAACGATAAGTGAAAAATGGTTTCTAGATATGTTAGCTTGTCATGGTTGTGCTTTTGTAAATCATTTGTTGCATTTTAAAATGTAAAAGTGATGATGTGTTTTCCATCACTTGTTAAGCAATAATGATGTCTGGTCTTATTTTGAGTTGCATGATAAACTGTGAAAGTGATGTTGTGTTTCCATCACTTGTCAAAGCAAAAATAGTGTTTGGCCTTATCTTTGTAAATCATGTGTTGCAGTGATGATGTGTTTTTCATCACTCGTTGGAGAAACAATGATATGTTGGCTTTGTTTTCGTAACTGTGGTATTGTGTCCATTTCGGTGTAAACTTGACCACTGAGTATGTGTTATAAACTTGTGGCAAGTATGAGATGCTTGGGTCATTAGTTGGTCATAAAAGTCAAGCATGTAATTTGCAAAAACAATGTACTACAGGTTGCAGGTGTCGGCTCATCGCTTAAGGCTTCGAAGAACAAGGTGAAGGAGATGGAAGCGAGACCTTCTCAAGGACGCTTGTGATGCAGACAAGGTACATAGAAGTTGTAGATTATTTTTCATGCTTTTGGAAAACCAAAGGCTCCTAAGTGGGGAGGATTGATCCAGGTGGCTCCAGAGACACACACAAGACAAAGAGGGCTTATTGAAGCTCAAAAATCAAAGTGATCAGAATGCTTTCGAACCAAGACCAGAGCGTATATCTTGTTGTCCTGATTTCAGCGGTGTGAATGGTTCATCAATCCGAGCTTGTATGAGGGAGAACGAGCCAGTCAAAATTTTGGTATAAGCTGGGCCGTGGGCCAAGTTCAAATGTCCTACAGTTTGACCGACCCCAAGTGATGCATGAGTATTCACCCAAGAGAATATCATTGTAATTAAGTAGACATAGGGGTTCATGTATTTTTAGAAAGTTGGATTCCTAAGTGACAAATTAGTGTAATATTAGGCTTTTAAGTGAATTAATTAGATAATGGAGGAAGTTGTAAGTGCTCTCGAATAAATGAGAACATGAGTGGCAATAATGACAAAAGAGCCTAAAATCAATTAGGACTCTTAGAACATTTCATGATTCGAGGAACTAAGGAGAGACGCATTCACGCAAGAGAAAATCATTGTAATTAAGTAGACATAGGGGGTCATGTATTTTTAGGAAGTTGGGTTCTTAAGTGACAAATTAGTGTAATATTAGGATTTTAAGTGAATTAATTAGATAATGGAGGAAGTTGTAAGTGCTCTCGAATAAATGAGAACATGAGTGGCAATAATGACAAAAAAGTTTAAAATCAATTAGGACTTTTAGAACAATTCATGATTCGAGGAACTAAGGAGAGACTTTAGGAATTAATTAATTAGAAGTGGACATAATGGATAGAGGATTTAGGAGTCGGTTCAGTAGATATAGGAGTCGAACCAGGATAGTTCAACAGAACTCCTGGCATATATGTAAGCCTACGGGCAGAGTCAAAGAGAGAGGCCACAATAGTGAAGAATAGGCCTGTGTGAGACAAAGGTCCCATTCTGTAATCATTGTTGATGTTTATTAATACAATCAACCCAATTTCAAGTGGGAATGCGTGTTTCGAGTATTGAATTGTATTTGAACTCGTAGGTTCTGTAACATGGGTTGCAGGCAGAGTTTTGTAGAGCACGCAGAGGGAGAAAATGATACAGAGATTTGCAATGGATCATTGAATCCATTCGAAGGATCAAGAGAACAATGATCAAAGGGCATGCGAAGTTAAGCCAGGAGGGAGAGAGCAAAGCTAAATAGCAGAGGACAGGAATCTTCAGAGGAACCAAACCACAGAAGTAAAATTGAAGAAATCGCGGTAAAATCAAGTAAAAAGGACAAACAGTGAAGTGAAGAGGCATGCACAACAACAATCCAGATGATTTCATTGAAGAGGAAGGTGAAATATCGCATTGGAGGAATTCATTATAAAGATTAAGTCCCGCAAGTGTAAAACCCAATTTACACTAAGAAACGGCGCAAAACACAGTCAGAATTGAGTTATGGACTTGAATTATTATGGAGAGTGGTCTAATCCATATCGGGTCCATAAGGATTGATTAGATTAACGCTTTGAAGTGATAGGGGTCCGACTATATAAAGAGCGATTGCGATGATGCGATGGATCCTAGACCGTCGGATCGAGAGTCCAGATTGACGACCCAGATATAATCGCTAAATCGCATATCGACGCTTTGAAGCAGTCAAGGGCAGTACAATGGAACGTCGATACGCCGATAGTGATAAATCGACGATTGGAGAAGGCAGAGGTCGGAGCAGCGCTGTGGAGCGATAAGATATGGACCCGACGATAAATATAGTCGCGGGTCTAATGAATTTGAAGTCCGCTATATGTGTTCGGAGCAGAAATTCCATGTATTCCCTTCGTATTATGTTAAAGTGTTGAAACACTTCCGATAGTCGCATATCGGAGGGGAAGGGGTGATGAGGCACATGTGTAATGTGGCCTGCAAAAGTCCCGATAGCCGATAGCGATTGCGATAGAGGAATAGCCTCGGAATTTGTGCAAAAGTCATATGGAAGGCGGAAAAGGTATGTTTTGTAGTTAATTCCTTTGTTAACGGATTTTATAAGGAAAAGCGCCGATGAAAGGGTTTATGTGTAAATATATATATTAACCAATGTTTTAAGAGGGAAAGGTTGATATATATGCGGTTAAGGGGATATGTAAAGGTGTTGAAGGGTTTTTAATTCCCAATAGAAGGATTTAGAAGGAAGACTTAAATAAAGTCATAAACAAAGGCTTGAGACCTGTTTAAAAGTTCGGATAGAGAGGTTTTGGCAGGGTGATTGTGTTCCGATACAAAGGAACTGTTATAGAGGGCCTTAACCATTCAATGTACTAAAGTTTTGACTCCTTTGAAGAGTCAAACACCTGTGATAGATGCATTTATGCAGATTCTTGCATATTGTGGGTATGTGCGGGTCTTTCCCTGCACCATTAGTGGTATCAAAGTAGAATTGTAATTAAAACCGTTGGGGTTTAAAAAAAAAAAAAAAATCTATGTGAAAGAATTAAAAGTAGAGTTATGTGTTAAGGTGTTTATGCAGGCGAGGAAGGATCAAATTCTAATCTGACAGAAGGAAGACACACAGAGGTGATGTGTAGTAGAACTTGCAGATGCAAGGAACAGAGGACAATCCATTCAAAGTACAGGTGGAATGGTGAAACAAGATCATGTTGAGATCTTGAAAGTGAGGTAATATGATATGTTCTGCTTTAAATTGAGAATGTGTGTTTATACATTGATATGCATAGGTGACAACAAGAGAAGCTGTGAAAGGAGAACCAGATGAGTTCTTGAAGACAGAGTAAGGAGAATACTCTAAAAGAGAAGTGGCAGTGAACTTGAAGAATCCAACAAGAAATTGGACAGAGAGGACAGCTGAAGTGTTCTCAAGAGAGAGTGAGAGATTGCAAAAGCCTAAAAGGAGCAAAGGTGTTGCTCAAGAGGAGGTTCCAAATAGAGGACCGTGCGTACCAAAAGATTGAGTGAGGAGAGCTTAGTGAGGTAAGATTGCAGCCAGGAGGACTAGTTGTAGCAGAAGCTTGTTGCAGATGAGTGAGAAGCTCATGAAGAAAGAAGAGAAGAAGATAACTACTGATAGTCATAACAGAGGTTCAGAGAGAAGCCACAACAGAGGATATGAGAAGAAGGTTGCCAAAGGAAATAGCAAGAGGATGAGTCAAGAGGAGATTAAAAAAGAAGTTGCAGAGTTAAAAGAACAACTCTATGCATTAAGGAGTATACTTGAAGAAGACCAAAGACTAGGTTGGGTCTTGAGGAAGAAACTAGTGGAATGGCATGAGATGCAGAAAAGGCTACAGCAAAAGCAAGTAAAGTGGCTGAGGGAAAAACTCAAGGACGCTGAGTTGGAAATGGAAGAGTACATTTGTGAACCTGAACAAGGAGAAATTCTGGGAGAAAGTGAAGATGAAGACTTGAAGATTGAAACTTCAAGTGAGGCCAAGGGGTCACATGGTTTTAAATCTGACAATTTGTGTATGTTTGCAGGTGAAACATGTAAAGAAGGACAATTTGCTGATATTGTCATAAAGGAGAAAGAAGACAAGTATAATCCAAATTCTGTTTTGGAAGAAGATGAGATAGATAGGTCTCATATGCAGTTGGAGGAAGATATCAAGCAACCAAGCGAAGGGCTTGAAGAGATTGAAGAAGAGACCATCGAAGAATTTCTGAATCATATGAAAGATTTAGAACAACAAGGAGATATGATGGCTGAACCATCAAGTGGGACCATAGGGTCTTATAATTTTAAAATTGATAGTTTGTGTATGATGGCAGATATTGCAGGAGAAAAGCAGCCTTTTGAAAATATTTCCAGAGGAGATGAAGCTCTAGAAGCAAAAAGTGACAAAGAAAACTTTTCAGAAGAGGAGGAATTTGACTGCATACAGAAGAAAAGGTCTATGGATGAGTCTATAGAAGCTGTCATAGAAATGAGGAATCAGGATCTTATTCTGATGAAGAATGAAGAAATATTGTCTCAGAAAGGTAATCAAATGAGTTTGATTAATGTTATTGATGAAAAACAATACAAGAGAATGTTAATGAAGATGATAAGACAAGAATAACTCTGGGAGAAGAGTTACAGGGGGACAGCAAGGCAAAATGTACTGAAGAAGAAGGACATCTACTGAAAGATGTTAAGGAAGAAGAAGTCTATGAAAAAGACTTAGCAAAGGGAGAAAGGACATCTGATGATCTATCCATAACAAAGGAAGGTATGGAGAACTGTGTGAAATTTCCAAAATCTACTCCAATTAAAATTGTTGAGTTATATAGAAAATTAGATTTTCAAAGAAGGGAGTTGGAAAGACAGAGGATAGATGTTCAAGATAGATTGCTGAAAAAGGAAGACAAAAGAATTGTCATGAATGACAATCATAAGAAAAAGGAGATGGATATGAAAGTTCAGCAGATTGACACTGCAAAAGAAAGAGTTCACTATGGTGAACAAGAGCAGAAAGGCATCATTAGGACAAATGGTGTGGTAGAGAGACTAATGGACAGTCTCATGAATTCTTTTGATGTACTGACAAAGGAGAAAGAAACAGTGTAACAAACTGTGGTAGAGAGACTAATGGACAGTCTCATGAATTCTTTTGATGTACCGACAAAGGAGAAAGAAACAGTGTAACAAACTAAATTGTTGCCAAAGGAAAACAAGGCACAACAGCCTTGTGTTTTTAATTTTAACAAGTGTTTTGTGAGTGCAGGTTTTGTTGCAAATGCTAGAGAAGATTTGGCACAGCTAAGCCACTTAAAGATGAAAGAAGGAGATTCTGTGGAAGAATTCAATCCATGGAGCAGGGATGTTAAATTGCTGGAGAGAGTGCTAAACAGTCATGATTCAGTGCAAGAGGGTAAGGATGATAGGGAGGCAGCAAGAAAACCAAAAGTTGGAGCAAGCAAAGAAAAAGTCAGCATAAGAGTCAGTAAAGCAACCAAGGCAAAAGATGAAGTAAGTAAAATAAACCAGCAGCTACAAAGAGAAAGTAACCAACAGCAGATTGAAGAACTAGTGGACAGCAACAACAACCTGAAGCAAAGAGAAGGAGGCAGAAATATGAAGCAGAATATGAACCAGTCCAAAGATGTACTGGAGACAGAGATTGAAGAAATGTGGGAGCTGATGATGAAGCAGTCCAAATGGAGGAAAATGATAGCAACAGGAAGAAAGATCAATCAGAACTTGAATCTGATTGACAAGAAGAAGAAGATGGAGCAAAAGACAACAGAAGTACAACAACAACAAGGGAACAAAGCATGTGGATAGTTACAGAACAAAGTGTGGGATCTAGGAAGACAAAGATCAGAAGACACATGATCAGGAGATCATGAATATTTTCTACTTTGGGAGTCTGATGCAGGAGCATTCACCCAAGAGAAAATCATTGTAATTAAGTAGACATAGGGGGTCATGTATTTTTAGGAAGTTGGATTCCTAAGTGACAAATTAGTGTAATATTAGGCTTTTAAGTGAATTAATTAGATAATGGAGGAAGTTGTAAGTGCTCTCAAATAAATGAGAACATGAGTGGCAATAATGACAAAAGAGCCTAAAATCAATTAGGACTCTTAGAACAGTTCATGATTTGAGGAACTAAGGAGAGACTTTACAAATTAACTAATTAGAAGTGGACATAATGGACAGAGGATTTAGGAGTCGGTTCAGTAGATATAGGAGTCGAACTAGGATAATTCAATAGAACTCTTGGCATATATGTAAGCCTACGGGCAGAGTCAAAGAGAGAGGCCACAATAGTGAAGAATAGGCATGTGTGAGACAGAGGTCTCATTCTGTAATCATTGTTGATGTTTATTAATACAATCAACCCAATTTCAAGTGGGAATGCGTGTTTCGAGTGTTGAATTGTATTTGAACTCGTAGGTTCTGTAACAGGGGTTGCAGGCAGAGTTCTGCAGAGCACGCAGAGGGAGAAAATGATACAGAGATTTGCAATGGATCATTGAATCCATTCGAAGGATCAAGAGGACAGTGATCAAAGGGCATGCGAAGTTAAGCCAGGAGGGAGAGAGCAAAGCGAAATAGCAGAGGACAGGAACCTTCAGAAGAACCAAACCACAGAAGTAAAATTGAAGAAATCGCGGAAAAATCAAGTAAAAGGGATGAACAGTGAAGTGAAGAGGCATGCACAGGAGTTGTTTGATTTGAAAGATCAACGGTCTAGATGATGTCGCTGAAGAGGAAGGTGAAATATCACATTGGAGGAATTATTTATAAAGATTAAGTCCTGCAAGTGTAAAACCTATTTTACACTAAGAAACGGTGCAAAACACAGTCGGAATTGAGTTCTGGACTTGAATTATTATAGAGAGTGGTCTAATCCATATCGGGTCCATAAGGACTGATCGGATCGACACTTTGAAGTGATAGGGGTCCGACTATATAAAGAGCGATTGCGATAACGCGATGGATCCTGGACCGTCGGATCGAGAGTCCAGATCGACGACCTAGATATAATCACTAAATCGCATATCGGCACTTTGAAGCAGTCAAGGGCAGTACAATGGAATGCCGATACACCGATAGCAATAAATTGGTGATTGGAGAAGGCGGAGGTCGGAGCAGCGCTGTGGAGCAATAAGATATGGACCCGACGATAAATATAGTGGCGGGTCTAATGAATTTGAAGTCCGCTGTATGTGTTCGGAGCGAAAATTTCATGTATTCCCTTTGTATTATGTTAAAGTGTTGAAACACTTCCGATAGTCCCATATCGGAGGGGAAGGGGTGATGAGGCACATGTGTAATGTGGCTTGCGAAAGTCCCAATAGCCGATAGCGATTGCGATAAAGGGACAACCTAGGAATATGTGCAAAAGTCATACTAAAGGTGGAAAAGGTATGTTTTGTAGTTAATTCCTTTGTTAACGGATTTTATAAGGAAAAGCGCTGATGAAAGGGTTTATGTGTAAATATATATATTAACCAATGTTTTAAGAGGGAAAGGTTGATATATATATGTGGTTAAGGGGATATGTAGAGGTGCTGAAGGGTTTTTAATTCCCGATAGAAGGATTTATAGGGAAGACTTAAATAAAGTCATAAACAAAGGCTTGAGACCTGCTTAAAACTCCGGATAGAGAGGTTTTGGCGGGGTGATTGTGTTCCGATACAAAGAAACTGTTATAGAGGGCCTTAACCATTCAATGTCACCTCCCTTCCCAATTGCACATTTAAAATATTAAAAACAAATTTTATTTTTGGGTCGGCGGCCATGACCCCGCCGAACCCTTTGTGCGACCTCTATATAACATTTATAGGCCGGCAGCCATGACCCCGCCGGCCGCCCCCACAACAACCAAGTACCATATTAATAATGGGGTGCGGGCCACCCTCGGAGGACTCGCCACCCATAGTGGGACCACCACCCAAACAACATAAAAGGGAACCCAAAAATGTTGCCGAAAGATTTGTTAAGGGTGCCGGCGGGGGTTGAACCCGCTCGACCCACGTGGCCGGCCCCCAAGCGGGCTACCCCATGAGTCTATTCAAATTGCAACGACCCAATCAAAAACATTGCCGCCTGTTTTAAATAGAACGGTCCTCACTCCCTTCCGCCATTTAATGCAACACTTAACGACATACCAAAAATCAAACGGTTGTAAATGCGCCCAAATAAAACTTTTACATGGATTTTTGGGGAGGCGGGATTTGATCCCCCGACCTCCCCATAACTAATTGCCTTCTTTTACCAACGGGTCAGTTGGGCTTTATTGAACAATCTGCCCAAAAATTTATATAAACCCTCATTTCGTTAGTGCGCCCAAGCATGGGGAGCCAAGAGTGCACACGGAAATCAAGGCGCGATTTTTTTAATTAATTGTAGGGGGTACCATGAGTCCAGAGAAGAGGCAGGCAGAACCATGATTGAGCGAAATTTTCAGGAGGTTGAAATTTTTGCAGTGTCCAAATTGGACAAATTTTATGTCGATATTACACCTCTCAGCGACACGAATTTGATGGCACAGTTAGTTTCCTGATCTGAGCAACAGATTTTTAGAGGACCTAGGGGAGGGAATCTTTGAGGAATCTAGGGGGAATCTAAAAGATTCATTGAGCCCCAGATTTTCATTTTCTCAGAACTCGGAAATTTGATAGTTGATTTTACATATTCGACGCCACAAATCTAATGGTGCATTCAGATTTTCCATTTGATCATTTCATTTTTCGGCCACTTTTCAAAGTGGAGTGTAGGTGCTAGAATTCAACATGCGAGCAGTCCTTCCATGAGATTCGATGCCGCGAGATTGATGGTACGACCAACTTCAGTAGTTTGACATCCTCTTCTTCAGATGGCCCCAAGATGTGAGGTATATGCAGTGTGTTCATGTACTTCTTTTTACTGTGCATTGTGCTGCACAGATCCCTATTTGACGTTCGATGTGGGATCTTGTTTCCTACTTGTTTCATGATTTCTATTTGATGTGACGGGGAATCATTTGTGGGATGTACTTGTTGTCATGATTTGTCATGTTTTGTTTGAGATCCCTTTGTTGTTATGTTGATGGGATACTCATGTGTCGCCATGTATGTTTGCATTGAGATCCCTTTTATGCCATGTTGACGGGATGCTCATTATCATCATGCATGAGTTCATGTCATACTGATAGGAGTCCTTTTTGACTGAGAGTTCTTGTAGCGGAACATCTCTTGGAGCCATTCCTGCATGAGGGCATTTTCCTTGTATGATAGCGACGCCACCACCTATGTACATCATCACTTATGACAACACTTAATGCAGCGGCCTACACCATCCTGTCATCGGAGCTTAGAGATGTAGTCCCTCCTGGACAAACTCCGTTATCAATGTCTTGTTATTTCATGTTGTTGATTCTTGTCATGCTCTTTCTTCTTTACATCATGCATATTTGTTCCTTTGTGCTATTTTAAATGCAATTATAATCACATCATGAAAGAAAAAGATCTTGGTTAAATCCGGGAGTTGGGTCAACTTGGATCAATAGAGACTAGAATACCAATCCGCTGCTACCAAAAACTAACACTCTATACCTTACCCATTCTACTATGTTGAAATAATCCCTAAGGATCCATTCTTCATCTCTTAACGATGGGGCCATCCAATCCTTAACAGTGCATCTTTCAATACTAGAGTTGTGAGAATAGCTTGAAAAAAAACCAATGACGTTGTCCTTGAGCAAAACCACAACGCACAAACACCTATTAGATGGACCTAAACCATACCCAACAACAAAGCTTTGGCAAAAATTGTAAGATGGTGAGAACTACTCCCCCAATCCTTTTTTGTGGGCCAAATCCAAAAATGGGTTATTCCAATAGTTTCTCATTTGACATCTTAAATTAAAACTAATAGACTTTACCGCTTGCAAAAGAAGCACATTAGGTTTGTATTTCCACAACAAACTTCTAACAAACATCTTATGACTCAATGTAGTCATCCCTTAAACATTCCAATATATTAAAAAATATCTCCATTCAAGGATTAATCCCATACTCAAGCTACTGAAATTGTTACTCAACACATAATCACCGAAGGTGTAGACCCATCTTTCTAGAGATCTCATTGCCACATCCTTATAATACTTTAAGATGTAAGGAAGGACCTGTCTTGAACTATTGCTTTATTGAAGAAGGAGATTTGGGCTCTTCGCTTTTGTTAGTTTGCAGTTCAAACTATCCATTTGGATTTAACATCCATAGGGGCCCATGAGGTTCATTTCGGTGTTGAACAACAAGAGTTTGGGAATATTTTTTTTTTTGGACTACTCGCTTTTGAAGGAGATAGACAAGGTTCCTTTATAGGAGGTTGCACTTGAATGGGATTTTAAACAAGGGTAGAACGCTGGGTGATGTTGAAGATTGAATTGTATTGGAACTTGCTTTAAGAGCATCTTGCTCTTAAGGCTACTTGCATTTGCCAAAAAAGAATAAAATGACTTCCTTGCATTATCTGTTTTGTTGTCCCTACTCATATTTCTGATTCCAATTCATAAAAAAAATTGAAATCCCCATTTGGATTAGATGAATTCACTTGAGATGTGTAATATGAAACATGGACATGACTTGAAAAGTGTAGCATTATGCAGGACTTCATACCAACATTTGTTTGATTGTTGTTTCGGCAGTAATTACAAGCCACATTGTTACGTAGGGTAATGAAGTGATATGCAATATGGACATGAGTTAAACAATGTAGCATTTTGCATGACTTCATTCCAACATTCTTTTGATGGGTTATTTTTGAGCTTTTATGATATTGGTTGCTTTAGTATTTGATATGGATATTGACTATTTTTGAGATTTGAGATTTTATTATAATGGTTAATATTTTGAAATTGAATTTTTTTTTTTTCAAATATTTTTCAGGACAGAGACGACTATGCTCTTGAGTTAGCCATGGGCGATGAATAGAAATTTGATAGTAATTTTTTATTTTTTAAAGTTTTGAATATAAATGTATCATTTTTTTAATGTATGTTAACCATTTAAAAGCTTTTGCTATCATCAAAATTATTTGTTTAGTGTTTTAATCTGAATTTTATATTTCAAGATGAAATTTGAGTTTCCCTAAATGCTAATAACCATGTTACGTGTCCTTGAAAATAGCAAAGTGATGCTTCTTAATCACTATTGTTTACGTGTTTTTCCTTTTCTTTTGATTTGACAATTTTGTTACTTATATTGAAGTACAAATACCCGAAAATTGAGATTTCTTAAGTTATTTGGGTACCTTATCTCAATTCCCCAGGGGGAGATTATTACTACTAATTCGATAACAATAACAATGTTAGTGAAAGAATTGATTTGGATGTTGGGATTCATTAATGGGAAAATGTATGAAATGAATTAAACTTCTATGAAATAAATTAATTTTTAATAAAACACATATTTTTGTTTTTCATTATTTTATTTTAAAATTTAGTGTAATTTGTTAAAATAATAGAGAAATGTTCAGAAGATTTTCTCATAAATATAAGCGGTGTGTAAGGTTAAATTGTTTGTTTCATTTAGACTTGGTTGGTTAGCTGTTCTTTTTTTTTAGGAAGTTGTTCAACAATAATATATGTAATAGTTTGTTGGTGTGATGAATGCAAGGAAATGTTGTTGTTGTGGTGTAGTTTGCTGAGCGAGGCATTTATTATTATTATTTTTATTTTTAATTTATTTTTTTCGTTGTATTTTATTTTAAAATTTAAAATTTAATATTTAATATTTAATGTAATCTATTTTTTCCTTTGAGTTTTTTAAATGGTATATTTAAAAAAATATGATTTTTTTTTTTGGTTATTGTAAATTTTCTTGTTTTATTTTTAGCAATTTCATTATATATATGTTAATATGAATATTAATA
Organism: Pinus tabuliformis; assembly: GCA_031772625.1. NCBI lineage: Eukaryota > Viridiplantae > Streptophyta > Pinopsida > Pinales > Pinaceae > Pinus > Pinus tabuliformis. The sequence goes on along the minus strand of CM062817.1, from coordinate 534,406,877 downwards.
TTGTTATAAGCATCTACATCAATCTATAGTATAGATATCAAAACACTTTTATCATCATATAACAAAAATTAAACAAAATTCATAAAAAAATACCGAATTATAACTCTATTTTGAATCTCTCTATATATATATATATATATAAGGGTTCAATAGTATAAATAAAAATCAAATGGAAATGAAATCTAACATTTGTAGATTTAACATTTTTTTAATTAAAATAAAAAGAAAAACGGTATAACTATTCAATTTTTTATAAATTACGCATTATAAATGGTAGAGATACGAAGAAAGATGATTACTTTTAGTTCTCCTAAAGGATTGAGCACTTCTTTTTATCCAACCATAAAGGAGGGAAAAAATGGGACCCAATAGGGGGATGAATCATTGGGAGGAGCAGAAACAGAAGAAGAATGAATCAAGATATCTGAAACTATAGTAATTATTCGCCATAAAGCAATAACGCGCATCTATTACGAAATGCACGAGCAATTCCATAATGAAATAATATCATCCCCATGCGTGATTCCATAGGTTCTCTTTATTTATAAATAATAATAAATTAATCCTAGTTTTGGATCGGAATGGATGGATTGGGATGTTGATAAGATTATGCTACATTTTCGGTAGCATAATGGTAATGCTGAAGTTCATTCGGGATCCTTAAAAAAAAAAAGGATTAACTCTAATCCCTTTCTAGTGGGAAGGCAGAATGGATAGAAGAATGGTTTATAAATTCATCATTTATCCAGATTGGCTGAAGGAAAGTACTGTAGTGGAACTAATTAATGACCGTGTCCTTTTCGTACGACCACCCTTGGGAGTACCCGAATAAAATGATTTTGGATCACTGTTCTCCAGGGTCCTGGAGGGTGGTGTCGTATATTCGCTCGTGTTGTGCTACGGGTCATCCAAATCAATTGCTGTCAATTTTGATTCGGATGATCCAGAGGAATCATCATTGACTATGCAATAAAAACTTTTCGAATGACCGGTGGAGATAGATTTAGCTAAAGAAAAAGCTTTTATTGCGGCCCGATATGCTTTTCCCTTCCGAACATTTTTACGAATTTTTTTTTTGATCTAGAAGTACGCTTTTTTGGAACTGCCATAAGGAACAATGGGGTTAATTCATATATTGTGATGTGAAAGACATCTTATGTATTTCATTTATTCATTTCTCTCGTAGATAGATAACTCTGCATATTCTTTATCTAAATATGCTGCAAATTGAATCAATCCATTCTCTCGACAAAAACGTTAAAATAATAATGGAATCTACCAATTTAAATTGAAAGGTCAATTTTCATGATATATTTTCATATATTTTATATGATATATTCATATAACGATCGATCTTCAAATTGATATCTTTCTCATCATTTTCCGAATGAGTTTCGCTCGGTCCTTGATTCTTCGAGATAATCTCATCCTTCTTGTTCGTGTTCTTGCCATATCCTGAATTTAAACTAATGGGATCAAAATCCCGATTGTAATATCTTTTCAATTGGAAAGATAGTAAAAGATGCGGAAATCTCAACCAATTTTGAGTGAAAGGCTTTAAATATTCTTCCGGTGTTTCATTTCCAAGTTCCATAAAGTTATGGATAGGAAAGAGTTTAATCGAATATAAATTTTTTCTATCAATCATACTACTTTGATGATTGAAGCGATATATGAGGATCGATAATGTAAGTACTACTATACCTTTGACCAAAAAATATGGAAGGGCTTACATTAGGTTTAGGGATAATCAGGCTCGAATTGATGACTTCCACCATGTCAAGGTGACACTCTACCGCTGAGTTATATCCCTTCCCTACTCTCATCTAGAAGGAGAACTGACTTATGAATAATAACTTACCAAAGGGTCGAGAGACTCAACACAACTATCCCACTATTTTATCTCGAACAACTTGAAGCCAGACCTTCCTTCTTTTCACACTACTACGAAAAAAAATTGGAGCCTATTCTGAGTGAATCCTGTCGAAAGTAGTATTTCCTACTGATTCAAATCATAACATATGGTCCCGTAAAATCAGTAATATTTTACCTATCTTGATCAAGCAAGTTTTACATGAACTTGAATCAGCATGTTTGATCCGATCTAGCACTAGTGCGTACGGAAAGAACTCAATATTGTTTGGAAGAACAAGGAGAACAAGATCGAGTCAAGATTATACAGAGATGATACGGATCAAATTGTTCTTCTTGCACCAAGGAGAAGACCCTATGCAACCGTTAACTACTTTATAGAAATAAAGTGAAATCCTACCGGAACAGAATTTGTAACTAGCACTGCTATCCTCTCGTCTAGCGAGCAAATATTTACCCCCGTGGATGGAAATACTTCTTGATCTGGATCGATGTAAGAGTACAACTACATTTCCAAAATCCATGTTGTCTATTCGGAACAGGTTGACCCCTTCGCTCTCTCGTGGTACAATCCTCTTCCCGCTGAGCCCTCACTTTTCCACCGGTCCACAGAAACAAGATATAGGACTGATGCCGTTCATCAGTTCATCATATCAGATCAAAAATCACTTTCTTTTCCGTATACTCTCCCTGGTATCGGTTGCTATTCGTGTGGACTTACGCAGTCGATCAGATCATATCTCAGATAGATATGGATATATATCTCCCTCAACATAGGTCATCGAAATGATCTTGGACAACCCCAACAAAAGCACGAAAGCCAGGATCTTTCATTAAATTGATTCCTGTTCAAATTCGAACAGTGTATAACCACATGGATAAGCTCACATTAACCCGTCAATTTCGAATCCAATTTGTGATTTGGAGGAATGATATATCGAGATATCAAGAAGGAATTAGCATGTAATAATGTCGATTCATACAAAAAGAGTATTTCTTCAGGCACTGTACTTATAGGATGGGAATAGAGAAGGAAGAGGGAATCCCGAATATTTTGCATAATATTTTTGACCGAAAAGGACAAATAGGATTCATTAGTGTTTGGTTAGAATACGAAAATGTGTTTGACTTAATTGGTTCCAGTTACTCTTTGAGACATAATGTATAAAGGAAGGGAATATTAATATTATCGAACAACGAGAATAATCCAATTTATCTTACTTCGAAACAAAAAAAAATTGAACGAGAAGCCGTATGAGGTGCAAATCTCATGTACGGTTTTGTAGAGTGACAGTGAAGAAAACTTATCTGTCAACTTTTCCACTATCACCCCCAAAAAACCAAACTCTGCCTTACGTAAAGTTGCCAGAGTACGATTAACCTCTGGATTTGAAATCACTGCTTATATACCTGGTATTGACCATAATTTACAAGAACATTCTGTAGTATTAGTAAGAGGAGGAAGGGTTAAAGATTTACCCGGTGTGAGATATCACATTGTTCGAGGAACCCTAGATGCTGCCGAAGTAAAAGATCGTCAACAAGGGCGTTCTAGTGCGTTGTATATTCTTACTTATCTAATACTTGTATCATTTCATGATGATGCCATGTGAATTGCTAGGAACATGTTAAGTATATAGCTAACCTAATAACGAACGTTTTGTAAGGGGACTAGAGCAGGCTACCGTGAAAAAAAAAAACACGATCTTATTTTTCATTGGAACTATTATATGTCCAAGGTTCAATATCGAAATCATTTTCGAAGTTTTCCCTGATTGTTTCAATAGAAAATTAAAAAATACCTTGACCTTATTAGAACGGGTTCAAGTCAAATAGCAATGATTTGAAACACTTTTTTATACACTATTTTGTAAACCTAAGGACTTGATCATATAGATATGTAAAATACAGGATTTCCAATCATAGCAAAAGAAAGAAAGGGAACGGATACTCAATTGAGAGTGAGTAAACAGAATTATATGCATAAAGAATATATCTCATCTATGTAGATATAATAATGTGGAAAGCCGTATTCGACGAAAGTCGTATGTACGGTTTGGAGGGAAATCTTTCATACCTTTAGAGATCCACCCTACAATATGGAGTAAAAAAGCAAAAATAAATGATTTTCAGCCTTTATGAAATAGATTCTTGAACCTTTTTCACACTCATGTCACGGCGAAGTACTGCAGAAAAAAAAAACTGCAAAATCCGATCCTATTTATCATAATCGATTAGTTAACATGGTGGTTAATCGTATCCTTAAAAACGGAAAAAAATCATTGGCTTATCGAATTCTTTATCGAGCCATCAAAAAGATTCAACAAAAGACGGATAAAAATCCACTATCTATTCTACGCCAAGTAATACGTAGAGTAACTCCCAATGTAACAGTAAAAGCAAGACGTGTGGGTGGATCGACTTATCGAGTTCCCACTGAGATAAGATCAAACCAAGGAAAAGTACTTGCCATTCGTTGGTTATTAGGGGCATCTCGAAAACGTCCGGGTCGAAATATGAATTTCAAATTGAGTCACGAATTAATGGATGCTGCTAGAGGGAATGGCAATGCTATACGCAAAAAGGAAGAGACTCATAGAATGGCAGAAGCCAATAGAGCTTTTGCACATTTTCGTTAACTCATAAACAGGATCGAGATCTACCTATCTATATGGTGGATTTATATATTCTGATAAATTAGAAATTGATTCCCGTTCAGATCGGACAATATGTTTATCGGAACAAAAGAGAAAAAATAAAAAGAAAAAAGCATAAATCATAGATAGATCTAAGTCCTCTTGGGAAGGCTTCCTTAAGGAAAAAGGAGATAGATTATGGAGGAATATTCGATCCTATTCATGAGATTATGTAAATCTCCTAAACTTGGAAGTTAGAAACTTTTTCTACTCTTTCGGAGATTGAAATAAATTACTAATTCATGATCTGACATGTACAAAGTGAAAACTTCATTTTCAATTATACCCTGAGATCGTTTGAAAGAGTTTCATTTGCTTTTCTTCCATTCTGGTTTATGGTCTTTCTGGCTATATGGTCTATTCAGGGGAAAGATTTAGCTTCAAGAAATAGTAAATGATCTCATAGATACACAAATGTATAACTCTCCAGGAATTTGGATTGTGCTTATATCCATAACTGTAGGAATTGGGTCCGAACTTTACTTTTTCCAGTCTCTTTTCATCAATGGACCCCTTATGAAGGGAAGAAGTGCGATTAATTTTACAAATTATTACCTCTCTAATAAAATAGATTGAATAGATATCTATCTTTCTTTTTTATAAATGTTTCTAGGACATGTGGAAAAGAGAAAGAAAAGGACTATTACCCCTACCTCCACTCGGACCAAGACATCACTTTTACCGAAAAAAGTTAAAGTTTTTGAAAATATTTTTTATTTTGTACCATATTCAATTCTTTAGGTTTCTATTGAATTGAAAAAGAAAGGATGTTCATTCAGTCGTCTTGTTTTATAGGAAATCTCCTCCAGATAATTTTTTTTCTATGATGAACCTATATGACTAATCGTATATCAATACTCGAATACGCTATCTCTAACATATGTTCATTCATAGATCAGGATATTTTTCATATATATATATGAATGGAATAGAATTTCCTTTTGGGATGCCTTGATGGTGAAATGGTAGACACGCGAGACTCAAAATCTCGTGCTTAAGAGCGTGGAGGTTCGAGTCCTCTTCAAGGCATAATATTGCTCATGCTTATTGAATGAGCAATATTATGGCAAATCTCGTAGAGTATCTCAATAGATTGAGATAGATTCTCTGTTGATACGAGGTATTCCGACGATCGATTACCTACAAGTTAACGCTGTTGGAATAGGACAGTGGATCACAGGTAGGATCAGATCTTCTCTACCTAATGAGGAGTCCATTCCGAATACACCCTTGTATTATGAGGTATACTTCATTAAGGACACATATTGAGAAGATCGATACATAGATTGACCAGATACCACCTCTATCAAGATCTTGCAATATACGGGAGTTACGACCGAACCTCACCAACTATATCCATGTCGGATCCTGTGACTCTATCCTTTCCTCTCTTCAAATAGTGTGGAAAAAAAATAATGCTAGAATCGAAATCGAGGAAATAATGAGTAAGCATAGTCTAGTTAACTTAATGAGATATTATTAGACTATGCTTACTCTTACATGGTCGAGATCTCGGAGTGAGGAACCTCAAATTAAAGATCTATCAAGTCTTTATAGGATCTTAAATTGGAGCATATGTAGAACCTCTCATTGATTCCCACGACCCTACTGCCCGGTCAATTTTCTTTTACTTCATTCCATATTCTCCCAGCTGATATCAAATCTTAATCTTGTTGTATGAATTGAGTGTTCAATTTCATTGGGAAAAAGCCATTTATTCTCCAACAATGTCTTTGTAATTTGATCCAATAACATTCTGTTAGATAGGAACAGATTTGATAAATATTGATAACTCTCAAATAGAGTATTATAAAGAAAAGATTCATTAGATAATAACCTATTGGTTCCGAGCCATCTTTGGCGATGAATTAACGATTGGAAGTGGTCAACCTTTTCTCTCGAATTTTCGGTCAACCAACGGTTATATGAATATATAGGAAAATATCGCTGCATACGTTCCAATTTGATACCAATCGCTTGAATGCGTTTGAAATGCTCGATATGTCTATGTCTAAGAGACAATGGTTTCCACCAATTCATGACCAAAACCGAATTGATCGTGGATTTTGAATCATATCTACGAAAAAAACTTTGGATACTTTTTTTAGGGAAAAAATCAGGTTGTGCTATTAATCTTCTTGCACCATAAGTAATATAAAGCCTTTTCAGCAGTTCTTCATTTGCAAAAAATTCTCGGCGTGAAAACACAGGGCGCTGCTCTTGAAATAGGAAGGAATCCCAAAGAAATCGTCTTCCTATAAAGAACAGTGGTTTCTTAGAGTATTTATATTGCTTCGGATATTGTATAGGAAATAGAGATCTGTCCATCTGCCGTTTTCTTAACGATCCGAACTGATACGAAGATCCCAATGAATTGGGTGTTTTTATATGATCGAATCTATTACTGCGAAGAAAACTAAGACGCCAGATCCTAGGAGTCCAAACTACATTCTTTATTAATTCTTCATCCATATCCCTTTGTTTTGCGCCGGGAGTAAACTTCAATTCATATTCTTTCATAAATCGTATCAGATCTAGATTATCTCTCATTTTGAGTTGAGGAGCAAATGTGATCTGATCCTTATCGGACTTACCCCGACATATTCCTAACCTAGAAAATGGAAACTCCACCAGAATACTTTCTAAAAGACTAGAAGCTATATCAAGATCATGCTCAGCGAATTTATCGAAAGGAATCCAATTCTCTCTATTTCGTTCTGATATAGACCAAGAATCTCGAGCCGCTGATCCGGCCAAGCAACCCAAAATATGGGGAAGTATTGTCAATTCCTTCATAGTTGTTTCGGCAATCGAAGGTTCTAAATACCATTCAGACAAATAACAAAACCTTTTCTTCCATAATTCCTTTTTTGTAGATAGAGGATTCATGGGAGAATTTCTTCTAAGCGTATTTTGTATAAAAGCCTTTCCTACTTTGTAGATAATTCTTTCGTCATTTTGACTGGATCCAACTTGATTATCCATAGATTGTAAATGAAAAATTTGCCTATAAATAGCGGATCAAATTGTATTAGTGTCTATAACTGATTTATTTCGGGTAATACTAAGTATTAAGGCTTCATCGGCCAGTGCTGCTAGATCTCGTGCAGCATAATCTATGGTTATGGATCCAAATTCATCGGGTACTAAAAATATTGTGTGGATATTAAGTTCCTACCATTCACCTAATAATTATTGATAATTAAATTAAAATTTAGGAAGTCTCGTTTCAAAATAAACATTACTATCGATGTAACAAGAAAATTAGAAACATAGTTGGAGCTTTGGTAAGTTATTTAAGCATCTTATTGTCCTTCCATGGAGAGTGATTATTGTCTCACTTGCAAGAATTCAATTTGAGTGGGGAGGATAATAATCATTTTTTCCAATAACCCAAGAATTGACTATTTTAGTTAAACGTATATTATAATTATTTTCTTTCCAATTATGTGTTTTTGTAAAAGTTTTATGATTTCACAAAATTACTTTAAATAAAACTATAATATTATAACATGAAATCTAGGAATATAATGAATAGAAAGTTATGGTATTGTGAGATGAAATCTAGTATTTTCTACCATTGAGGTACTCATAATGTAAATATATATTAAATTTGATTTGTTTTATACTAATAACATTTTCATATATATACACACATTTTCATTTTCCAATTATGTGTTCCTCTAAAAATTTAACGTTTCACAAAATTTTGAATAAAAGGCTATCACGGTAAGGAAAATACCTTCTAGCGAAGGTTATAGTGGGGTTTTTAATGTTATTAAATTGTCAAAAAAAAATCTACTAAAATATCTGTTTGTGATAGTGGAGGTTTTAGTAGAGATTATAACAGAATTTCATCACGACTGAAAAAATCTAGGCAGTCGAAGGTTTTAGCAAATGTTTTTTTTTTTTTTTTTGGTGGCGTGCTTCATTGAATAAGTAGCACTAATGTGATACATATATAAAAGCACCGAGCTGCATACATAATTAAAATCACTTTGGCATTGAATGCAAAGAACATCGGTGCCTGAAATGTATATCGTCTTGTTGCTTATATATCAAAGAATGCCCCGGGTCATTCTTTTAAGGAACGTCATTGGGGCATGCAAAAAATAATTGTCGTCCTGGTGCTTTTGTTTAAACTTGCAGTGCTTATGCGTATTGTTTGTATAAACACATCAATGCGTTTGTGATATAAAAGGACCAATGTTAATTTTAATATTGTAGCGAGGTTGGAAATAATATTTTGTAAGACCGGGGTGTTAGTTCTATGAAAACACTGGTGCATTAAGAATTATAATGGGTCGGGGCTTTAATTGCAAACAATACCGGTGCTTGAAGAACTAAACGCCCCGGTGTTGTTGTTTTCTGAAAAGACACCAGTCATGCAAAATTATGTTCTCATTGTGCTTTTATATAGCATAACGCACTGATGCATTATTATATTATGGACACACTGATTTTTTGTATGAATTTTTTCTCTTTTTTGGAAACATTGACTTGTGACAGTGTAATTATTGTAATTTTTAAAATCCATTATTCATAAAAAAAATCGACATATATCTTATACCAATATTTATATAAATTAAAATTTGATTAGTGCATTTGTATATGATGTTTGGATTAATTTGTTAGATTATCAAATTTGACATCTCTTCATTATAATATTTAATCATCCATATATTTAATCAATGGTGTAACATTTCATAGTGACATTGGATAATAAAATAGAATAATTTTAAATCTATTTTATTATATATCAATAAGAGGCTCTGTCATACAAAATAAAATTGTTATTAGTAACCCATTGCCTTTCAATTGGGACATTATGTCCATTACATTAAACAAAATGTCCGATTTTCACAGACAATTTTTTTAAAAATACAACAGGTTGCATTGATATCCAAATAGATCATTATTTTTTGTTGGAAATGTTGTAACTTATCGAGCTACTTCTATGACTTAGGCTATTTGGAGGAATGTTTTGTTGATTGTATCAATTGTTTTTGTTTTTTTGATCTTGTTCCATTTGCAAACATAAAAATAAAGTGTAATGAGTGTATCTATATTGGTGAGAATAATGAAAATTGAAATAAATAATATATATCAATGCAAATCGAATAATAATGTACCATAGCAAGAAGTAACTCATAAACTGTGCACATGGTGTCAAAACCAAGTCATGCTTTGTTGCAACAAATCTTCTACGGACGTAGTTCCATACTTTGTTTCCTGCATGTTTTAAACCTCATTATAAATCATAGATTTAGTATTAAAAAAATTGTTCTATTAATTATAAAGAAGTAAAACAAAATATATATTCACAAATTCCAGAATTAATTTTTGATATGCCAACATATAGTCACAACCCATATTTATCCCAATGTCAATCAATTCTTCCAATGGTTATTTTTTGTATGTTAGCACCTATTTGAAGATATTCAAGGATGGTTGTTGTAAACAAACTTAAAATATACAAAAATGAAATCTTGAGTTGTTATAAGAAAATATTAACAATTACTCACAAATTCTGATATGAACCCTTTTCTTCCTTATCCTGTATTATGTGCTGAATAAGTTCCATTTTGTTTTCTTATCTGCAAGAAAATGCTTGAAAATTAATATTCAGTACTAATTTTTGTTATATGTACAAAGTCAATCATTATTACATACATTTGAAGCACGTTGTTGTTGAGATGGCTTTTCCTATGATGCAAATATGTCCATTTTCTTGATTATCTTCTTGTACACTTTTTGGACATTTCTATTGATATGTTTCACATATCGGCTTATTGATCATTTAAGATTTTCATAATCTTCTTGAAAAATGTATTAAACTATTTTTATATTGATGTAAGAAAACTAAATATAACAAAATTGATATTAATAAATGAACCTTTTGTAGTAATATATACATATACTTTTAGAAAATCATTTTAATTAGGAATAACACATTTTGAATGATTCTTTTTTTTGTTGTATGTTTTTTCTATTACAAGTTTGACATGTCTCATTGACCATTACTTTGGAAACACTTCCTATAATTTAAATATAATTTGGTTATTAGAATCATTGGATTTATTTTTGTATTGTAAATGTAAAGTACGTTTATACATTCGTTTCACTAGAACCTTTATAGTTTTGTAAAAACATTTTCCCCTTTCATTAATCTCTAGCACCACTCTAGTTGATCTAAGGACCAATTCATTGTCATTTACATGTTCTATAATTTTTCTTTCCTTAGAATAACATTGATTTTTTTCTTCATTGTTTTTCTCTATAGAACATTAAACATATATGAATTAATAGATTGTTTGAAACATGTTATCTAATATTCGTAAGTGTATTATTAATGAAAAAAAACTCATATTAAATAATAATTTTTCATTCACCTGGTTCATTCTTCTGCAATTTTTCTACCAGACTTTTTAGTTCTTCTATACTTAAATTAGAAACAATCTTATCAATCTTATTCATTTTGTGGCTTTGCATGACACACACTAACCAATACATATTAGTTAAACTTATGTATAGTTTAAACATATTAATTTTGTAAAAAAATTACAAAGAACTGATCTTTTCTATTTTTTTTTTACGTGTTATCATGGTGTCGATCAATATTTTTGTTACTTGACACCTTCTCAGTCATTTTTTTTTATCAATATACAACTTGTACCATTCAATACAAAGGTCATTAAATATATTTTATACATAAATCAAATAATTTTTAGCCAAAAAGAGCTTTGGTTATTAGTGTATTTATTTGAATAAACGCATTGGTGCATTTATTCCATTAAATGCATTGGACGTTTACTTGTTAGACACTGTCAATGAAAATTATTATTTTTAAATAGTTTTAAATTATGACTGTGCGATTTATAACGATAAACACACCGCAATGACTTAACGTGTTACCGGGTAGAGATGAGACAATGTGTTATATTACACTGGAAACAACGATGAATTAATTGGACAAAATCAACAATGTTATAATATATCGGTGCATTATATTACACAAGGTGCACTTGTGTGTTATATTACATAGGGTGCATGACATAACATATATCCATTTAAACAAAAAACGGACATGGATAACAGGGTTTGAATCTATTTCAATAAGTGATCCTCCTACTTACATGTCAAACACGTAAGTACACAAACCCATTAAACCTAAAATGTCTAAATGGAAAAACCTTAATTGTGAAGTGGTAGAGAGAGTTAAACCCTAAGGTGAAATTTCATAGTCACATAAGCAAGAAGAAGCAAGGGTTTAAGGTAAGTATTGATTTTTTTTGTTCAACATTTTAATTAAAATTAAATGGGAATAAAGATCCTAAATATTTTACTAGTAAAATCAACAGTAAATTTTTTATTATACAAAGTTTTTAATTATTATTTTTTTTGTTTTTCTATTTTTTGAACTGTGAATAAATCTAACAAAAATTGTTAAAAAATTCAAAAATAAAATCAACAGTAAAAATTAAATTTTTTTCTATCTAGGGTTTCGAGTGAATCACCATACCTTTTAAATTATGATCTTTCTATGGTTCCAAAACATTTCGTTGCTCCACAGTGCTCCTAGTATGTCTTTTTTGCAAATGATCTATATTTTAATCAAAACCTAACAGAAATTGTAAATTTTTTTATTAGTAAAATAAATAAACAATGAAATTTAAAATTTTTACTATGCAAGGTTTTGAGTGAATCACCATATCTTTCAACTTTTGATCTTTTGAATAATTTTGTCTTTCCAAAGTATTCTTCTACTGCACAATGTACGTCTCTCTTGCAAATCACTTCCTTGAAATTTTGGAAAAAAAATGAAATAGTGAATAATTTTTTACCATTTAAAAGACTTTATGAAATTATATTTCGAAAAATCAATTGTCGCTCATTTTTTAATTTAAAAAAAGAAAAGAAAAAGATCATGTTTTATTTTTTCACTTTATACGAATATCAATGCATTCAATAGTAAAGAACACAGATGCGTTTATAAGAAAAGCACACCAACATTGCCAAGGCGCCAAAATTTTTCAACGGACCAACATGATATAATTCTTTATTTTTATTTTCGAAATCCTGAAACAATGCGTTTAATTTTTTTAACACAATGGTATGGTTTGCATTTAAATGCATTGGTGTTCTGATTGCTATAAGAGCACTAAGATGGTTGAATTCATTTTTATTTTCTAAATTTCGGAAACAAGTGCGTACTGTTGTTGTTTTTATTTAAACACATTGGTGCATTTTTGTACAAGATCATTGATATGATAACATATTTTATATTTTCAACAAGATAAAAACCAGAAACCTAGTTCAAGTTCCATAATAGATGGACTAGGGATATTGAGGGAGTGAGCTAGATTGTTGTGTGAATCAGTCCTTCCTTTCAGTGCATCGTTGAAAGAAACTAGACCTTTTTAGGTAGATCCAAGACACCCTCCAAATATGGTGTTAAGGATAATGATTGAATCACATTCAATGCCATAATATTGTAGCTTGGATTCCTCTTACAATGTTTTCCTTGCATAAATATTGCTTTGGAGACGTGTTGGAATACCTAACAGTGTGTGAAACTTCTTCTTAATATATTCAACCTCCTCCATGTTCTAAACCCTCATGGAAATAGATTTCCCTTTAAGGGATTTTATAAAAATTTGGAAATGGGTTCTTGCTAGCTTATCTAGGGTTAGACGACGGGTACCCAAATTGTCTTTTGATGGGACCTATATTCTAAGAGGTGGAGTGGGGGTCTGAGGGGACATACCTATAAAAATCCCCATACAAAACTAAGTAGGATCTAAGATCCTCCTTGTCGCCATAAGCATCTAGGATCCAAAGATGATCCATTCGATTCTCAATCACTCGAAAGTTTGAGTGAAGCCCATTTGTTTTTAACTTGTTGTGATCTGTTGGATATTTGATGGAGAGATGATCCAGGTTTTTCACCCAAGATTTTTTGAGAATCACCATCCCCTGTCTTCAATCAAGGTTCGTCTGAAACCAAGAAAATGACAAAGGAACACATGTTGTTTGTAACTACAGTATCCACCAATCTATTTGCTCAACCTAGTGTTTGCATCACACTATACTACTATCATGACCTCTAGAACAAATTTCACCTATGACTTGCACGATCCAAAGGACCTATTGATTACAAAATCTCTAAATGACATCCCCTGGTGGTAGATCTATAGGATATAGTGATGGCTTCCTCATTCGTAGAGCCTTCGATCTTGCACTTGACATGAAAAAACCAGATCCAACAAGAAAAAATGATGGTGTCTATAGATCCTCACTATCTGAAGCACGATATATCCTGATGATAGCGGGGTCTTTTGCACTTGTCAAACTACCCCATAGGGTCATTTATCTATGGATAACAATCATATTTTTGAAATTTTAGTCATTTAGATTCCATTTGAATTTATCAGAGCAATGAAAGGTGTTGGAATAATGTATAAATGATATGTCCAAATAGAGTTGATGAGTTGTGTTCTCGTAGTTAGTATTGAGTCTATCTATCATGAGTTGTATCTTCATAGTCTATGTAAGTTAGTTGTATATGAGTCATAGACTCTATCTTCCATGTTATTATAGTCTAGTTAACCCTTATATAATGGGACACGTTGTGATGTATGTGCATGAAGTAAGTGTGCACACTTAGGTCTGAATTAATAATATGTTCTGTTGTGTTAACTCTATCGATTTTCCAATATGGTATCAGAGCTTATGGTGTGAAGTTGAGAACTAGTTGGGGGATTCATTTTCTACTGTGTGAAGCTTGTGCTTGTTTTGTTGAGGAGGTGCAAGGCATTATTGTGCATGTGGCTCGACAAGAACTATTATGATTTGAATTAGTTGAGGAAATTGGAAGTTCTGCAATGCTAAACAGAAGGAGCATGGAGCGATCTATTGCAATGTGAGATTCGATCTGTGGCATGTGAAGTTAATGTGACTTGAGAGGCGGAGCTTCTGATCATCAAATTTTTGGCATCTGTCTAGAACTATGTAGAGGAGATACAACTTATGTGGAATCGATGGCAAATATGTTCCTGTGGAACGTTGAGCAGAGGAAATTGTGGAAAGGTAATCCACGTCAAGAATAGGGCTAGATTTTCAGTGTTAGTGTGGATTGATGGGTCTATAAACCTGTGTGTGTAAAGGCCAAGAACTAGATCAGTCTTGCTAGCTAGTGTAAAAGTCATTGACTTTGGGTGGCATTCCAAATCTATTTCGTAGATTTGGGAGTAAGGTTGTTGTTTTTTGTTGGGACAACTTTTCAGAAAAGGACTCCCCCCTCTATAGATGTCAACTCTACATTTTTTTGAGATCTAGTACGTGATAGATATCCCCTTAGCGGCCAGGAGAAAACTTGAAATTGGAATGTGCACTTGTGTTTGATTGTCGAGGATTTCATCAAAAGATCAATAAATTTGTAGTGGCACCGTGGTTTGAAGGCCCAATGAAATTTTGAGCAAAGGCGGTATAAAGTTCTTTAACGCTGGTGACAGTTTTTTTTTTGCTCTTTCTAGAGTTGTGTGGAATTGCGTGGAGCTGTTGTTTGAATACCTATCACAGTGATCATTTTTTTTATTATTTAGCAAGAGTGCACTGGTCACCGAGAGAATTTCAATTGGTTGTTTGGAAAACCATTCCGTGAAGGTAGTGTGATTGTGTAAGGTGTGATTCCAAGTGGTATGTTGAGAAGGAATTGAGTGCAGTTCTAGAGGTATTGTGCCTGACGGTGAATAAAAGATCAAAAAGACAATTTCTCCTTGGTTTTGTGTGAAGCTATAAATGTCCATTGATCTTGAATCTGCATGAAGTGCATAGAACGACCATGGAGCATACTATTATTAGAGTATGCGCGAACCTAACCTAAGAGTTCAAAATTCAATAGTGAGAGTTTTCCTTGTGGTATTTTTTGTCGACTGTAGAATGAAGTTGTATGATCTGATGCAGCTGCTTATTGCTCAATTGTGGTGGAATTAAGTTGTTGACATAGCCATTTTTTTTTCAATGGGTTGTAAAATTAAAATTAAACAATTTGGAAGAGAATTTAAACAACTTAATAGAAAGTATCATGGGGCTAAGGTGGAAATGAAATGCAATAAGAAAACTCATGAGATTCCAAAAGAAATATTTGTGGATGATCCAGCCACAACAGATGAATTTTCAATTAAATTTGATGAGGGATATTTGTTTTATGAAAATGAATTGCAGGTTATATTTGAAAAGAATTTGATTGACAAACTATTGTTTGCTATTGATAAAGTGGAAGAATATGAAGAGGAAATTGTAGCTGCAATTAAAGGGACAAGAAATTTTGAAGATGTCAAAACTAATTATGATGTAGAGATAAAGTTTATTGAAGAATGGGTTGAGAAACCTTTTGAACAAATTGATGCAGGCCTCAAAGATGTCGTTGGAATAGTGAAGGCTCTTGAAAATGAGCAAAATTGTGAATCAATAAATAATGTAGATGACATGGAAATGGAAACGGTGGTGGATATATTTGAATAAGTTCCTAGTATTTTAATGTATTGAAGCCCAAAAGAAATAAAACATTATTATGGATTGATGAGGCAACAACCAAGTAAATAGGAAACTAGTGATGATGAAAATGAACTTGTTGAAAAAGGAGTTGAGATGGATTGGTATCATCCTAGTTGGAATAAGAAGCAATATCCATACTTCATGATCTAGAGTAAGAAGAAGACTAAACATGTTGAAAGTGTCTGAGTTTGGAGCAACAAGTCGAAGAAGAAATTTCATGAATATGTTGATGCAAAGAAAGTTAAAGTGAAGTCATATTGTAAGCCTAACTGAGACTGAGACCAGTAGGTATTGTTATGCATTGTTGAAAATCCATTTCTCCATTAAGGGGGTATGTTGGAATAATGTAGAAATGATATGTCCAGATAGAGTTGATAAGTTGTATTTTCATAGTTAGTGTTGAGTCTATCTACCATGAGTTGTGTCTTCGTAGTCTGTGTAAGTTAGTTGTATCTGAGTCATAGACTCTACCTTCCATGTTGTTATATTTTAGTGATCCCATCATCATATAATGGGACACATTGTGATGTATGTGCATGAGGTAAGTGTAAATTAATAATATTTTTTGTTGTGTCAACTCTTTTGATTTTCAAATAAAAGCGACCTTCGAGAGTGCCATGATGAGATTGACCCTCAACGACAGCAATTGTGTAGATCCTAAACATACCACAAACAACCCTAGCTGAACTCATTTCAGAACTCCCGTAATTTTCCCTATATAGCATTTTATGATGTTAATGTGATTCTTATGTATAAATTTATTTATATTTATGTTTTTCTAATTGCTTTGAACATATAAAAATATGATTTTTATTTAAATAGCAATAAAAATTGAATTTATTTTTGCAATAAAAACAATCTTTGTTAAAGCTTCAAAGATGTGACATATAATATTAAGGAAGAGAATGAAAGAAAAAATGTATACTTTGTTACTTCCTATATTAGTAATGAGTACATAAATAATATCTTACTTCATATTGTACTTTGAAAGGTGATGAGAGGAACCATTGTAACAATTAATTTGTATATTCCTAGTGTTATACCCTATGTTCTAGTGAATACTTTTTTTAGTAGTTAACTATTACTGAAATGGTATGGAAGCCAAGATTTATCATTTTGGAATAACTATGATGATGTAATTAATTGATTTGAATAATATAAAAATTATCACTTTGGATAACTAACTTGGAAAAGAACATGTGAATGAATGTGATCATTATTCCAACCTGTAATCCAATATGAATGGATAGGATCTAGATAAAACCTTCCGAAATCACTCCTAAAAATCCCTATGAGCGAATTTATGTGATTGACTAGATGGGGATAGAAAAATCTAGGAAAGTCATCCAGTGTGGGGGAAACAACACTCGAATGGGTGATTAAAGCACTGTAGTAGAAAAGGGGGGCTTTAAAGGAAAAAAGAGTCCTTAAAAAAATAGGAAAATCCTACGTTATGGAGATTGGGAGAACCCATAAAAGTGGGAAGTCATTATGGAAAGTCTGTTAGGGGAAATGAAGCATAACGATTCCTTTACCAAAACAAGAGAGGGTTGTTGATTTTGGGAGAAAGAGTATCTCAACACGGGTGAGAACCAGAAGAGAAAGTTCATGGTTGGGGGCAAATAATTCTTTTCAAGTTACTTTGGCAGCTACTGTAAGAATTTACTAGATAGGTTTATTTTTCTAAATTTTGGTAATGATATCTGTTGTAATATACTTGAATGAAATTAATGATATTCTTTGAATGCAAACCAGGTTGTTGTCTAATTATAGTGCAGACTATGTGGTTTGGTAATAAGTTGGTCTCTTTCTATAATTTATTTACATTAGAATACAGAGATGGAGATAAATTAGAGTATTTTGTTCTATAATCTATTTACTCTAGAGATAGAGGCAAAAATAATTTAGAGTAATTTGATCTATAATTTATTTAATTTAGAATACAGAGATGAAGAAGAATTAGAGTATTTTAATGTGTGATTTATTTACTTTACATGTAGAGATGTAGACAATTAGAGTAATTTGACCCACAACTAGGAATGCATGAAGGATTCCAATTATAATATTGGAATATAAGGTATTATTTAACTGTGCTAGAATATGATGAGAAATACAAATGTAACTACTTACATGTATTAGTAGCAGCTAGACTTGTGTTTATTGTAATAAAGTCTAAGGAATAGTTAATAATATAGTTGGGGAAAAGGGCATAACTGTCATTAGAGAATATTGAGTTGACATAACTATAAACTTATGACATTTTACTAGAATATGATGAGAAATGCAAATGTAACTACTTACACGTATTAGTAGCAAACTAGTCTTGTGTTTATTGTAATAAATTCCGAGGAATAGTTAATAATATAGTTTGGGAGAAGGGCATAACTGTCATTAGATCAAATTGGGTCGACATAACTATAAGCTTATGACTCAAGTGCATATGCACAACTATAGATGAAGGGAACATCTTGTATCAAGAAAATACAATAGGGCTTAGCACTCATTCTTTGACATACATCCACAAGAAATTCCATTAACTGTTAAGGTTATACTATTATTATTGGTAATCAAGATATACAAGTGCTTGAAGAAAAATGATAGAGGTTGTGGGCATGTATAAAGATCAAAATAATTTAACCAAAGGCATTAAGAAATCGTCCCAGGGGTGGGCCGAAAGCATTTGAGGACATTAAAAGCATAATGTAATTATACTTCCAACTTGAAGTGTTAAATGGGGATAATAAAACCCAACAACAGGATTATAATGAAAGAGAACCTACTGGTAGTTGAGAACAGTGAGAAAAATTCAAAACCGTTTGATAATATAAAGAAGGAATTTTAGTTTTTATAGTGAAACCTCAATTAAAAATAACCATTAGATTCTGAAGTATACTCTTAATTCAACTACTTCATACATCTGCGAGTAGGGATAAGCCAGCATAAAGGGAAGAAAAACAAAAAAACGCAAAGATACTATAACTCTGTTGTAAAATAACCACCATAGACAGATTCAAGTTCACCTTGAACATACTGTAGGTTTGACTTATTGTCAAGCTCATTAGACAGGGATATGAAATGCAATCATAGCCGATATATTCTGATTTGTAAATTTGACAATAACAAACAAAAATAAAACTTGGCTCTATAAAATTCAATGTAAAAGACTAATAGATGAAATTATTTGGTGTTTGGCACCTTAACCCCAAGAAAGGGTAGGATTCATAGAGTAGGAATTATTGCATTCAACTAAAATGGTGTAAATGTACTTCTACCTCATAAATAAGAAAAAATAACCCCTTGGGGAACATAGTGTCACTATAAGATTTACTAATTAAGGAAGTACTATAAAAGGAAGTCACAACAGTGCTCGGGGTTGGAGAAAAAGGGAACATGAGTATAGGGAAATTTTTTTGCACCGAACTAGAGTAGGTGTAGTCAACTAGATCTAGAATGAAAAGAGAGCACACAAGCTAGTAAATATGATGTGAATAAAAACAAGGATTCTATCGAAAGCCTGAGGTAACAAGTCAAACCCTCTTACCTGGAATTGAAGCAAAAGAAGAACGAGTTGAGTTAGCTAAAGTAAGAGAACCAGTAGGAAGAAAAAATCACAGTTACTAAGGGTAAAAAGTATACCTGTACAGTGTGACTATGGGATGAACAAGTGTGTTGGTGTCAAGCCCCTGTTCTAGTATATACACATAGAATAATTTATCAATATTCGTTACAAAGGGTTAGATAGAAATCAAACATCATAATTTATTTTTAAAGGGAGAAAATTAAAGGGACTCACCTGCTGGTCGACTATGGTGGGGAAGACGAATAGCATAACGCTCTTGGACTGGAAAGCCACATAAAGAACCACATGTTCCCTGCCATAGAAACCCAAATTGAAATAGTTAACTTTAAGTTTTAGGGTCACCGTGAGGCTAAGTGAAAGGAAACACAATAACCCAAGACACATGGATGATAAAGCTCTGGTGGAAGGAGGGAACTCATTAAGGGGATCTCACCAATAGACTTAGTTTATAAATCTCCATATTTATTCACTAACCACTAAAACGTCACTATTGATCTTGCTTTAGGAACATGATGAAACCTTTCAAAAGTTAAACTAAGACCTTGGTAGCAGAATAACAAGCATGGTAGTGGTCAAAATGATAAAATAGAGTAGGGTTGAGCTCTAAATTATTTCATAATGCGCTAACCATTTCATTTTACTTGGAAACCTCGAACGCCATGACAAATTTTGTAAAATAGGAACGAGAAACCCCTACTATTCAAGACAACATTGATCAAGTGGTAGATTGTCGATGGTATGAGACAATAGGTGTTTGGGGGTTAAGGACTACGATAGAGTTTAGTGGCAGCCAGATCAAAGACCACTTGAAGCCACGACCAAACCTTAAGCTCTAAAGGGAGGGTCACTAAAAGCAAATGATAAACATGGGTAGGATAGAGGAGTTAAGGTTTTTTGAAACGTTCTTGATCCATTCATCGATCAAGGGAAGATATGAGACGTTGACATCCTCTGACCTTGAAATAAATGAGGGGCCATGTGACTATGTGTACGAGGCACATGGCCAGCACTGAGGTCTGGTCCAAGCACCATGCCACATGGACTCCTCCCTTAAATTTGGCACTTGTGTATTGGCTGGGGAATAGTGGTAATTGATGTATAGTGGAGTCTTGGTTGACTCATAAGGCACTTTAGCATGAGTAACCTAAGATGCATAGGTTAGGGTCTCTAATTAAGAACTGATAGGGAGACAATAAGGCACCTTAGTTTCCAAATATAGTAACAAGGGTTAGATTAGTGGTGAGTTTCATTAGATAAATTATTCACATGGTAACCTTATAAACATACGAGTTCTCTGTAGAGAAAAGAGTAATATTAATAAAACCCATGGAGAGTTAGTAATTGTAGTGGGAAGGAAAATGTAGTTGAGTGAAGAGGGTAGATATCCAAATCTACATTCCATGCTAATAACAGGACCTTAGTTGGTTAGGGAGTAAAAAAAATAATTCTAATCTTACTACTTTAGATGACTTGAAGTGCTTAACGGATCCATGGAAAACTAAATTAAAGGAAAATGTAGTTACATTAACATCATTAGGAATATATATCTATCTATATCTATATATATATATATATATATATATATATATATATATATATATATATATATATATATAGATATATTCTATGTGAAAGGGAGGTATGTTGCATATGGTGTTAGTGCCCAAGTTTAACGATGGGCTTAGTTTGGACCACCACAATGATAAAATTATATATATATCTTTATTTTGTTTTATTCGTATATTGTAAGTGTTGATAATAGAATGATGTTGTGGATATAAGATACATAGGTACAAAAAATTGATCCATTTGGGAAATAAATCATCACCTTCAATTATGTTTGGATGGGAGGCATTGCATGGGATCTAGGAGGGGAAGGTACTTCCTGTAACCATAACTCTCAAATTTTGGAGGTTATCATGAATTTACAGAAAGAATTGGCACAAATCACAAGCAACAAAGAACGACTATTAAAGGCAAGTGAGGATCAAGAATGTATGATAAGAGAATTAACCAACAAATCCAACAATAAAAATGGAGAAGCGGAAGGGTTGAAATGGAAGAAAGCAGAGACAATGCCAAAAAAATCTGGAAGTGATGAAGAATCTGAGAAAATAGATTCTAAATCCCATAAGGATAAAAAAAGAGGGACTTATAGGGAGAATTCCAGAAAATTAAATCCCCTGCCTTTGACGGATAAAGGGAGGAAGAAGTTGAAGCTTGGCTTTTGAATATGGTCAAATACTTTCAAGTGTATGAATATGAAAGAAACTAGAAATAAATATTGATTATTTAGCAGCTATAGGGGGAATCCACACTATGGTGGGGGGACATAAAAATTATACATTTGTTTGGATGAGAAAATAATTTCATGGGAAGAATTTTAGCAGAAATTTAAATCTCGTTATTTGAGTGAGAGATATTATGACGAATATGCAAAATAATTCCATGAGCTAAGGTTAGGAAATATAACCATGGATGAGTTTGTGACATTATTCACAAACTTACTTTGGAATGTGACATATATTAGAGTGGAAAAGGCCTAGGTACATAGATTTATGAAATGTCTACCACCAATGTATAAGGAAAGAATTGAATTCGACAATCTAAGGGCTATGGATGATGTAGTAAGGAAAGCCAGACTTTCCTACCAACAATTTAGAGATCAAAATGAAGATTCCATACCATGGAAGAACAAAGATAAAAACAAAATGGGGATGAATTTGAAAAGACAGAGGCCTGCCTCTCTGAAAAAGTTAGGGAAAGATAACGAGTGAAAAAAATTTAACAAAGGATATGAAAGTCAACTGGCACAATCATGCACGGGGTCAAAACCCATGGAATTAGGGAACAAAAAGGGCATAGGAGGTAAAGAGAGGGAGCCACTAAAACGTTGGGGGGTTTTGGTGAACCACATCTATTGATGGATTGTCCACATAATCCTAGATCAATTCAGAATGTCCAAGTGGTACATGGGGCAACTAGACTGAATGATGTGGCTATAAATATTTTTAGGATTAGCATGACACTAGAAGATCGAGAAGCTGAAGATCAATCTACGATGATTGAAATTCAAGGTACTATTTAAAACCAACCCGTGTCTGTTTTAATGGATCTTGGGGCTAGTTTAAACTATATTAGCCCTTAGATTTGTGGAAAAGTGTAAATTGAAGTTAGAAAAATTTCAAAATTCTTGGCTAGTATAACTAGACACTGGTACCAAATGGAAGGTAATATATCAATTAAAATAGTGCATGTTGGATTTAAATGGATATTGTATATAATTTTAAATAAATGTCATTCCATTAGGATGATATGATATATTAATTGGTATAGATTGGTTAGAATAGTAGAAAGTTATTATAAATTTATTAGAAAAAATTGTAAATTTCATTGAATCACAAGTGCAACCTTTCTTGATAAAAGGAAAACCAAAACCAGTCCGAGTCAGAAAAAATATCTTCTTTACAATTGAAAATAACAACAAGGAAAGGATGTCAAGTTTATATGGTTCATGTGGAAAAATATGAACAAAAAACATAAGTAGAAACGCTAGAACCTTAACATGTAATAAAATAATTATTAGATGTTTTCCCAAACGAAATTCTAAAGTTACCCCATCATAGAGACATATATTTCTCTATTGAATTAGTGTTGGGCGCTACACCTGTATCCATAGCTCCATATAGAATTAGTACCCTAGAAATATTAGAATTGAAAATGTAGCAATAAGAGGTGTTGGATAAGGGTTACATCAGATCGAGCGTGTCACCATGGGGAGATATGGTACTGTTTGTCATGAAAAAAGATGGAACATTTTAAATGTGCATTGGCTATAACTAATTGAATAAATTAGCCATAAAAAAATAGATATCCCCTACCTCGGATTGACGATCTGTTTGAGCAAGTCAGGGGAGAAATTGTTTTTTTCAAGATTGATTTGCAAACTGGTTGTCAGCAGTTACACATAAAAGATGAGGATATTAATTAAACAACTTTTATAACTCGTTATGGTCATTATGAATTTTTGGTGCTACCTTTCGGTCTCACCAATTCACCTGCAACCTTCATGTGCCTAATGAATAGTGTGCTCCACAAGTATCTTAATCAATTTGTATTAGTTTTCATTGATGATAGCCTAGTGTACTCTAAAAATGAAGAATAACAACAGGAGCATCTTAGATTGGTGTTACAAACATTAAGGGAGCATCAAATTTATGTGAAAATAAGTAAGTGCAAGTTTTAGAAACCATAATTTAGTATTTGGGACATATTATCTCCAAATATGGATTGGTAGTGGACCCCGAGAAAGGTAAATCCATTATGAATTGGCAAATACCAAAAGATGTATTAGCAATTCTCCCATTTATGGGAATTGTTGGGTGCTATCGAAGATTTTTGGATGGGTTTTCAAAACAAGCTTACCCCATTACCTCCCTACAAAATAAGGGAGTAAAGTTTGAATGGACATACAAATGCGAGGAGAGCTTCAAAAAACTAAAGCAAATGCTTACAACAACTCCTATTTTAAAGATAACAGATCTAAATAAGGAGTTTACGGTATGCACGGATGCTTGTCTAGAGGGATTGGGGGGTGTGCTACTGTAAGAAAATGTTGTCATAGATTATGAGTCAAGAAGATTTAAACAACATTAAAAAAGTTATGTTTTATATGACTTGGTACTAGATGTTGTAATACATGCCTCTAAAATGTGGAGCCATTATTTACTACGCAAGAAATTTATTTTCGTAACTGACCATATCAGCTTGAAGTATTTCTTTAGTCGGCCTAATCTAAATGTTGCAAGGCGCAAGATCTTAGCAAGACCTTCCACTAGGCATCCATGGCTCTTTATGTCCATTGTACTTGTAGCCTTGGAGCTACCCAAAGACAACCGATTTCCCTCATTCGTACCAGACCTGCCTGAGCCCGCGAAGTATGCTTCTCTATGGGTGACTAAGGATGCTATGCAGATCAAGGATAGTAAGATCTTTTGGCTCTTGATGGAGATGAACATGCACATGGTCATCAACCACAAGCCATGGCTTCTACCCACTGTATTAAATAAATTGTAGCCGTATGTGGAGTTTAAGGTTGACTTCCACCATGTATCCATAAGGGTACGAAAAGACACTGAGCAGAAGTGGCATGACTTGCCCTACTTAGCTACGGATGATGTGATTTAAGTGGTTATTGACAGCTAGATGATAGAATGGCACACTGCCTCGGATTTAACAGTGAGATTGAACCAGATAGCTTCACATCAGAAGAAGGATGAAGCCAAGCTCAAGATGGAGAAATTGGCTAAGAAAAGGAGGAAGGAGGCTGAGGATAAGGCTAGGGAAGACTGCGCTGCCACACAGGAGACAAGTGGACAGACAGGAGAAGAGGAGAACACCTCTAACAAAGAGAAGCCACCCTCCATAGAAGAAGAGGAAGAAGAGGATGATCCAACGGAACAGGGAGGAGCGGACCCGCAGACACCTCCGTTCCATATCAAGTGTCCAAGGGGACAAGAAAAAGTAGGGCCGCGAAAGAAGTCCAAGGCCAGCAAGACATCCATGGACCCTATCACCCCAGCAGAGGGGGATCTGAACAACATTGGGGATACAATGTGGGATGCCATCATGGAACTTCTGCAGCAGCCTAAGCAGTAGCAACAGTAGGCATTGGGGGCCATTCAGGTGAATCTGCGAGAGCTATAGATTTACATAGCATAGACCGACATGACATCCACCAGTTTGGCCATCGGTACTTTAGAATCTGCCGAGATGCTGTGTGTGAAGGAATCCCGAGCCATAGTGCTACTAGATGGGGCACTAATGACAGAAATTGAAGCTAACAGTCCTGCTATCAGCACACTCAAGGGAGTAGGGCTGAACTTGGCAGTGTGTCCTAGTGAGGCACTCCACCTGCTACAGGATGGGGTGATCATGGAGCTGAGGGCCTGTGAATAGCACACTTTGCAAGTGATCAGCGAGCAGATCATTAAAAATGCTCAGATGGTCGTACAACGAGATTCTTCCATCACCACTGCGAACAAGATGACCTATAAGAATAAGCGCATAGTCCAAGTCATGGTGGAAGCATGTCGAATGGTCCCGGAGTTGGCCATTCCTATGGATGAGCCATTAGATGTGTGCGTTTGCAAACTCACTACGCGTGTGTGCGATGCCCGCACAGAATTGGCAAAGGTTTAGTTGGAGCTGAACCTCCAAATTGCAGAATTGCAGTTGAGGGCCGAGCCTTCAACTCCACCAGAAGTCAAGGAGTAGTGCGTGACATCTATCACAAAAGAGATAACAGTAGTAGAAAGTGTAGTGGTGGATTGAAAAACACTTTTTGAACAGTCGTTCGAAGTCCTAACCAGCCTACAAGAAGACCCTACTGTGCAGAGGCTAGAAACAGAGGCGTGAGAGCTGCAACAGTGCTACGATGAGGTAAAAGGGACAACGCATATTGTTTCCATCACACAGAGACTCACGAAGCTACAGGAGTCCAAGGCATTGAAGGAGTAGGTGGATGCAGCTCAATACAAAGAGGAAGTACTGAAAGTGCACTTGAAGCCTTAGTTGGACGAGGCCTACTTGATCACGTCCTCCATTGAAGGCAAGTTGACTAGTTTGTAGGAGACTTAGCAAAAGATTCAGGCTCACAGTGCAGGGCCAGCAATAGAGCAGTTGGTCAAGGAAATAAAGTAGGCATTGATAAAACCTAAAGGCTTTGTGGAGTACTAAAAAGGTATGTTTTTGATGGTCATTTTAGTATCTTTTCAATAGAACTTGCAAACCTTTTTGCATCATGAACTTGGAAAGTGATAAAGAATTATAACCAAACATGTGAGTTTTACATACAAGACTAAAACGCTGACAATTGTCATTTCCTTATGCAGGGAAGAGTGCAAACGAGAAGTTGTCATTCCAAAGGAAAGGACAAGGACGAGATAACTGCTGTCCCTTTGACGGGAGACCGAATGCAAACAAGGCTAAGCAGATCAAAGCAAATCGGCCCTGAAAAGGAGGTGGAGACACCAGCTCGGTGCAGGGGAGAAAAGAGATGATTAAGGATTAACGGTTCAGCGAATCCCTCAGGATCCTTGATTCTGAGGGATCACTGTTTTATCTATTTTTATACTTAGACATCTCCGTCGTCACCCTTATAAAAGGGACAACATTGTTAGCTCGGGGGGGAGAGTTAGACATGATTATGCTTTTATGTAATTTCTGTTAAGATCACAACTTTGATCATCGAGTCTCGATAAGAATTGGTTTACTGTAATCTTACTTCATGCATTAATACAAACTTGGTGATTACTTCATCTCTGAGTCTGGATTAACCTAAAGCGGTGTACCCCTGGAGGCTAAGGGCTCGGCCCTGGAGGACACTTGCTCCTGTATTATTACGATTTGATTTCTGCGTGGTTTGCTTATCGTCGTTATTTGGTAATCTGATATGCTTTATAAGTTTACATCACATGCTCTGTTATGTTTAATTCATTAAGATTTCCACAGACAGAACTATTTTATTGACTCTGCATCATATTACTGTTCCTTTCAGAGTTGATTGAATATTACTAGTCTTAACGAAATACTGTTACTATCCCATTGCAGAGCTTTTGTGCTATGCATCTGTTCATTCACGTTACAGAATTTATCTTGGGAGTTATGTTCTTTACGATTGTTGAATTGATGAACGATGCTGTTCTATTTTGAAATGCAGTCATATTCCCTCTAACTAAGATTGATATTTGGATCAGATTACTCTTTAAGCGTGCTGTGTGCGTATATGGTTTTCAAGCGCTGTTCCATAACTTATCAGTAATCAGTGTTGTTCCATTGGTGTGTGCTGTTCGATCTGCCTTAAGAGTGAAAGATTGTTGTTTGATTATGATTAATGCATTTGATTTGGTAGATTAAGTTTGTTACTGCTCGCAAGACTTAGTTGCTGATTCTATTTCATAGCTGCTGTTCCATTTAAGAATTGCTGTTCCATTACAGACTTGCTGTTCAATTTCTTATTTGTTGTTCCATTTTCTTATCTGCCGTTCCATTTGCTGGTGTTTGTTATTTTGGTGTGGGAGACGATCTAAGGCTGTAGTGAGCCTTGGCATTTACTGTCTGGCTCCCAGATCCACGGTCTATTCTCTAATTTCCTTTTCCATCAGTTTCCAAAGGGATGGGTTATCGCTACCGAACCCTTGACTAATAAGTTGCCTAGTCTTCTGAGTGTGTGATTTACTCTTTTGGAGTAGCTTAGTTGTAGACAAGCATCCTTTTACTCTTGTATTTCTGAACACTTTACTACTAGCATTACTCTGGAAAATGATAGCCTCAGACTGAGACACTCTTTGAAATAACAAAACGCTCCTGGATTGACATATTAATGTGAGGTAATTAGAGGTGAAAGAGACCCTTTTTATAGCTCTACAGGCTTATCAATATGCATGAAGGTAGGATTAGAAAGTATAAACTGACATCATGACCATATGAGGGTGCGAAAACATGGTTCCTGCACCCCCCACACTGCTTTGGGTGATACTTCAGTTTGCACTCAGCAGGTTGTGCCAAAAGGGCCAGTAGTGTAGGGATTTACTTGGTTGACTAAAGCTAAACTCGGGTCAGGGTCCATCAAGCCAACAACATGTTAGATAAAGACGACACTATTAGAGATGGCACATTGTTGGACACTTTAGATAGGAGAGGGGATAGAAACTGATATTATTCTAGTTCTTATTTAGACAGGAATTATGATCCTCATCATTATCATCCTTACATGACGAGTGATAGGGGATAGTTATCAGATGAGTTTTAGGAAGCAAATCCACCTAATTTTTATGGAGAGATGAAGAAACCACAGGATGTAGAGGCATGGTTTCTTGGCATGATGAAATTCTTTAGGTTGCATGACTATTCAGAGAACATGAAAGATAGAGTAGCTACATCCAATCTCAAAGTCAAAGTAGACATTTGGTGGGAAGATGTGATGAATGTCATATGTATTCATGAGGAATACTCAATTTGGAGTGAGTTTGAGAGGCTATTCAAGAATAAGTATTTGTCAGAGAGATACTTTGACTATAGGGAAAAAGAAATTTATGAGCTAAGGATGGGATCCATGATAGATGATGAGTACACTAGCAGGTTATTGGAGTTATTAAGGTATGTGACTTATCTCACAAAGGAAAAGGCTAGGATTCAGAGGTTCATTAGTGGATTGCTAGTTAAATTTAAGGACATGATTGATTTCAATGAGCCTAGATCATTGAAGTAGGCCATCCGAAAGCTAAGGCACTACTATGAACAATCGAAGCACAAATCTGAGACTAAGATAGATAGGAAAGGTAATGCAAAGAACAACGTAAAATGGGACAAGGAGCGAGCAAGACCTTGGGGTACAAATAATAAGGATAATGTTACAACACCTAAGAGGCTCAATGCATTTGACAAAGGACAGGGACATCAATTTGACGACCAGAACAAGGAGAAAGGGTGGAAGCCTATAGAGTGTTGGACTTGTGCCAAAGATCATCGCACAAGAGTCTGTCCACAAAATTAGGGTGGTATGCCTCAGATATATAGTCTACATGAGGCACAAAACATTGGGGATGTTCAGAGTGTTCCTTATATATATGCAGCATTGGATAACAAACAAGCAAAGTAGCAGGCATCTATCATTGAGATGGACTATAAGCTTTGTGATCAAGTTATTTCTATTTTGACTGACCCTCAATCTAATAATCATTATGTTAGTCCTAAATTCGTGGATAAGTGTAGTTTGAGTAAGGAATTACATGCAAATTATTGGCTAGTGAAGTTGGCTAAAGGTAAAAAGAAGCGAGTTCATCATTGGGTAAGAGTTTGTGCATTTGATTTTAATGGTATGCCTACCATAATACATTTGAATGTATTACTATTGGGATCGTATAGTATGTTATTGGGAATGGATTGGTTGTACCTTCATGGAACCAAGGTGGATTTTTACGACAAAGCATTAGTGTGTTGATGTCAATGGGGAACCAAGTGTCTTACACGGTAAGAAGAAAGCCACATCGGTTAGGATGGTGACAACTATGCAAGAAAAGTTTAGCCACGAAAAAGGGTGGGTGTTATTTGCAATACACATTTCTAGTGAAAAGGGTAAGGAAGTTGAGGATGTAGATGTGTTGAGAATGTACCAAGTTTTACAATGGTTTTAGGATGTATTTCCTGAGGATATTACAGAGTTTCCACCTTAGAGGCAGTTAGAATTTTCCATTGAGTTGGTGCTAGGGGAAGCTCCAGCATCAAAAGCACCTTACATGATGTGCACACCTAAGTTGGTAGAGTTGAAGCTATAGCTGAAGCAAATGTTGGACAAGGGATACATTAGGCCAAGTGTATCACCATGGGGTGAACCAATATTGTTTGTGAAGAAAAAAGATGGTACTCTCATATTATGCATTGACTATAGGAAACTGAACAAGGTAACCATCAAGAACAGGTGCCCATTACCGAGGACTGGTGATTTCTTTGATTAGTTGAAGGGATAGACATCGTTCTTGAAGATTTATTTGACATATGGGTATCTTTAGGTATGCATCAAAGAGGAATACATTTACAGGAAAAAATTTTGCACCAAGTATGGGCATTATGAGTTTTTTGTAGTTCCATTTGTCTTAACTAATGCTCCAGCTACATTTATGTGCTTGATGAATAGTGTGTTGCATCTGTATTTGGATAAGTTTGTTATTGTGTTCATTGATGACAAATTGGTATATTCTAAAAATGATGAAGTGTATGTCGACAACTTAACAACGGTGTTGAGGTTGTTGAGATAGCATTAGTTGTATGATAATTTCAACAAGTGTAGTTTCTTTCAGGCTGTGTTACATTACTTGGGACATATTATCTCCAAAGAGGAAATTTTAGTAGATATAGAAAAGATAAGAGCTATTATGGAGTGGATAGCTCCTATGAATGTGGATGAGATGAGATCCTTCATTGGGTTGGGAGGCTATATTAGGAGGTTCACCAATAAAGTCTCACAGATTTCTTATCCTATTACATCGTTGTAGAAGAAAGGTAAGAATTTTGAATGGATAGAGGAGTGTGAGGCTATTTTTGAGAAACTTAAGCAGTTGTTGACACATGCACAAATGTTAAAAATTGCAGATTCAGACAAAGAGTTTGTAGTATGCACAAATTATTGCAAGAAAGAACTTGGTGGAGTCCTTATATAGTATGGATAGGTAGCATGCTATGAGTCATGAAAGATGAATGAGCATGAGTAGAACTACCCCAAACATGATTTGAGTTGGCAGTGATTATATATGCATTGAATATTTGGAGACATTATCTTCTTGGCAGGAGCTTTACATTGATGAGTGATCACAGTGGTTTACAATATCTATTTGACCAACTGAATCTGAATGGTAGGTAGGCTCGTTGGCTGGAAATGATCAGTGAGTTCGATTTTGAGACCAGATATATCAAAGGTAAAGAAAAGAGAGTGGCATACGCTCCTAGAAAATGGATACAGGTAAATCTCTTGGAATCTATGAGCTCCTATGGGATAGACTTATAGGTTAGGATATTGCAGGCAAGTCAACAAGATGTCATATATATGGATATTATGCATAGGATGCAATAGAGTATAAGTACAAGTGATAGTATAGGTACAGGTATAGGTGATAGTATGGGTACATGTACTTGTGATAGTATAGGTACAAATGTAGGTGTAGGTACAGGCATAGGTATAGGTGCAAGTGTAGAGGATATGGACTATTGCCTTACAGTAATTGGAATAGTCCAATTTAGAGAGGATATATGTATCAAATAGTAGTGAGATCAAGAAGGTGATTTTGAGGGAGTTTAATGTGAAACCATATTTAGGTCACCTGAGTTATCAGAGGACACTCATAACAGTGAAGATATTTTATTATTGGCTGAATCTGAAGAGGGATGTAGAAGATTTTGTGGTTAGGTGTTTTTATTTTTAGCATGGGAAAGAAGAGTGTAAGAACCTAGCTGGACTGCTACAAATGATTGTGATTCCAGAGTGGAAATGGGAAGTAATTTCCATGGAGTTCATCACAGGGTTGTCAAGGACAATGAGAAAACATGATTCCATCATGGTTATTATGGATAGGTTGACAAAGGTTGTGCACTTCATTCCAGTGAAGTATAAATTCTCAGCTAGTGATGTAGCACAGGTGTTCATTAGATATGTGGTCATATTGCATGATATTTTGAAGAACACTGTGTCAGAGAGGGATGTAAAGTTCACTTCCAAGTT
Source organism: Pinus tabuliformis (assembly GCA_031772625.1). Lineage (NCBI taxonomy): Eukaryota > Viridiplantae > Streptophyta > Pinopsida > Pinales > Pinaceae > Pinus > Pinus tabuliformis. Next base: position 534,374,896 of record CM062817.1, on the reverse strand, counting down.
TTGGAAGGAGTTATTTGCAGGTTTTGAAATGGAGTTGGCCTTCAGTACAACCTATCATCCACAGACAGATGGATAGACAAAAAGGGTCAATAGGATATCTATGGACATGTTAAGGATGTATGTGATGCATTAGTAGCAAAAGTGGGAACGATACCTTACACTGGTAGAGTTTGCATACAACAATGGGTATTAGGAATATTTGAAGATGAGTCTGTTTAAGGAATTGTATGGGAAGAGTTGCAATACTCCCATCAGTTGGAGTGGTTTGGTTAGCAGAGTGCTGATTTGACCGATATGTTGGCTTACATGGAACAAGAAATGTAGGTAATTAAGAAGAATATAAAGGCATAATAGGATAGGCAGAAGATCTATGGAAATCAGAACAAGTTGTTCGAGGATTTCCAGGTTGCGGAACAAGTATACTTGCACATTAAGTCAAAGAAGATATCGTTACAGATTGGATCATGTGCCAAGGTGGCACCACTGTTTTGTGGACCCTTCAGTATTGTTAAGAGGATTGGGCCAGTAGCCTATCAACTTTCACTACCTCTAATAGTTGAAGTCCATGATGTTTTCCATGTATCATTGCTTAATAAGTATGTAAAGGATGTTGATCATGTGATTAAGTGGTTTGTATTGTAGGTGGAACCAAATGGAGAATTCCAGCTAGAGCCTTAGTGTATATTGTAGAAAAAAAGTGCTCATGCTCCAAAACCAAGCAATCAAGCACTTTAAAGTGCAATGGGAGCACTTTGGGCTCGATGAATCTACACGAGAGATGGCATATCAGATGTGGGTTATGTATCCTTCCTTGTTTGCCGGTTGAGGCAAAGCAGTTTTGTAATTGTGTTTTGGTATGATGTTTTGATATATGTCTTGACATATGTTTTGGTATATGTTTGGTGATTTTGGCATATGTACATATGTATGTGGATGTAGATACGTCCATGGGCTATGTTATAAAGCTCCAATAAGCAGTATGCGTGTCATGCAATTATGATGTTATGTTTTTTATATTGGTTTGTTTATCACCAAGTTGATCATTGTAAATATTGCAACGAGTTAAGTTATAAAGCTACATCAACAATATATTTTTCTTACAATAGTTTTATGGTTATAGGTTTTGTTGAACACAAAGGTCAAATTTCCTCCAAGGGGGAGGTTTTTGTAACAACCCTGGTGAAAATTCCATGTAATAAATATAATAAAGGCAAAATAATAACCTTAGTTGATGGGACATTTATTCCTAGCTAAATGTTGGGCAAAATCTTAGTGATGGGGATGACTTGTGATTGATTAATGGCTAAGGAAATTGGAAAGGGCAATGATAGAGGCTTTGGAAAGGTAAAATTACATTTGACACACTTGTTTATGAAAAACAATAGGAAATATGAGAAAAAGTAGGTGAAAGGTCGAGGTTGCATGTAAGGAGGAAAATGAAGGAAAATAATGGAAAGTGAAGAAAATAGAGACATCATTCATAAAAGGGCTTCTGACGGTCAATTGGTAACACTTTGTCAGAACAATTTTTGTAGCTATCTCATTATTTTGTCTCTCTCGCTCTCATACTCTTGGAGACTTAAACATTTCTTGGAGCACTCTTAGTGGGTGTAACATACTTGGATTCTTAGAGCAGGAAGGCAAAGGAAGAGCAGGAAAGTAAAAGAGGGCATCAAGATCAGAGTTACATCATTTTTTCTTACAGGTACTAAGTTTCATATATGTTTTTGTCCCTAGTTTTGGCATGCATGGCATATGCATGCATATTATTAATCATGATATCTTACTGACATGGAGGATCACCCAAATTGATAGTGGATTTTTGCTAGCCTTACCTTTTCCTGAATAGCCATGGATCTTGTGGGTTTATTTCCTTGTTTTTTTGGTTTGTTCTCATGTTTCCTTAGCTTAGGTTGAGTTATTAGTTCCTGGAAGCCTTGGTTGGTCAAATTCCCTGGAAGCGCTATAACATCTTGGGTTGAGTTACTAGTCCTGGAAGCCTTGGTTAGAAAAATTCTTTGGAATCCCTTGGTGGGTTGAGTTACTAGTCCTAGGAGCCTTTGTTGGACAAATGAGCTACAAGCCCGATGATAGATATGGGTTGAGTTGCTAGTTTTGGAAGCCTTGGATGGAAAAAATGCTCTGGAAGCCTTAAAAGGCTAGGATAGAGACCAATTTGAAGATTGTTTTGTGATGTGCGATTGTGATGTGGAATCACTCTTTGATGGGTTGAGATGGATGGCCTCTAGAAGCTCTAGATGAGTTTTGATTGATGTGGTCTATGAGATCCCACATTCATGTTTGGAATATGTCATAGGGGTGAATAGCTGAAGAGAAATTTGGCTCAACCATTCTATGGTCGGGTGGCGCATGGAAGTCCCATCCTAGGTTTGGATTTTGTATCATCAATGTTAGGTTATTTATCCCTATATTTTTGTGAGTATTTTAGTGGATTATATTTGGTTTATATCGTTGTGATTTCATGAGTATTCATGCTACTATTATGATGGTTATTTATGTGTTTTATGGAAAAATCTATATATGGTTCGCATCATGTTTTTACTTGTGAATGAATGATCAATGTATCCATGACCTAATGGATGAAATGGGAGTTGATGTGTTGAGCAATGGATGTCCCTTAGTGATTATCATCTAGGTATGAGACCACTATTCTTAGATTTATTGTTTACACCTATAGATTACATATTCGTGATATGTTTGACAAAATTCCTATCAAGGCTAGTAGGGGTCTAGTCAAGGTCTCGTTTAAATGCTTATTTTTCATTGTCATTTCCTTGTTAATTTACTATTTTGGAGGTATCATGAAAGTATGCAGAGTGACCTAGGCTCTAGGCCAAAAAATGTGGCTTAATTCCCTGGGACACTGGCACAGAACTAACAAAATGAGTCCTTGGATGGTACCAGGTAGGCCTGTGTGCTATGTATGTAAAATCTTGAATAGTTTATGGTGAAATTTGCAAGTATAATGATCAAATTTTTAAACACCTATCTCAATTTCCTTGACATATTATCATGCTCTAAAACTAAAATTGGTAGAAAATAAACAACCCATCAATACCATAATAGAAAAAATAAAACAACAAATGATATAGGAGTTAACCCCTCAATTAGGTTACATCTGCTAGTCCACTTTCCAATGTTGGGGTTCTTTCATTATGCTTGAAATAAAATGTGTTTACATCAAGTTACATTGCTCAATATGCTGAAACGATGGCTCTAATGGCTCCAGAACAGTCAAAAGCCCCTATTTGGTTCATTTTGCAACTCATTTGGTTAAAAACTAAGAAAGTTATTCTTGTTTTCTCCTTTTACTTGATTCTCTAACTAACCATCCTACGATTCGGCCTCAACTTGGCTTGTGCACCCAAAATGTAGAACCAATGCACAAAACCTGGCACAATTCCCGCTCAATGGGTAAAATTTTCACACTATTAAGGTTGCCATTAAGCCTCCAGTCCTGAAAATTTTGGCCGCATGGCACCCATATGACTGTGTAGGGGGCTGTTGTCTAGCTCCTTACATTGGTGTGCATGCCTGATTCCATGCAGCCACATAAGAATTTGGGCTAGTCCCCTCGTGGATGGACATCCAAACTATGTCGCACCCATGGTTTTATTGGAGCTCATATGACCTTGGGGATGACCCCCTCCTTTTTGTTTTCGGTTCATTGGCTTGGCACCATTTACGAACACACTTGATTGTGATCATGGAAAAATCTGTGAGGGTTGGGTCTAGGATAGGCTAGGAGCTATCCCTTGGACCCACACATGTGGTCCTATGGTGCAGCAGTGGTCAAGGATTAGGGCCTATCCCCCCCCCACAAAAAAAAGAAAATGCAGCATTAACAAACCTTTTATATATATATATTTTTTACATATTCTTAATACGAAACATGGTTGCCATGTTGTCGTAGTCTTTGATTAGTTTGTATGAGGTCACAAGTTCGAAACCTATGTGGTACCATTCGACCACTTACAAAATTTTGGCTGGCAATGAGGAGACCATGTGGCGGCCCCTGGATCACTGTGAGAATGTCTAGAGGTCCCTAGACACTTGCAAGTAGGCCTGTGACAGTGTCTAGAGGTCCCTAGATGCTAGCATGCCCATAAGATGAGAGTGTTCAGAGGGGAAGTTGTCCAAAAGTTTAGTAGGACCCATGCACAAGATACCTGAAGTGTTGGATTAGTTCCGAAGAGTCCTAATGCAGATGTTGAATGTCTGTGTGGTGTGTTTCCATCAATTCCACTTCCTTAACGTGACTTAGGAGGTCGAATCATATCATAGTGGCCTCTCATCCAATGTTTAACCCACATGGGCAGTTGCTTGGGTAGATGTGGGAGGAGGATGTTATAGTGATGATGATTGTAACACGACACATCATCTCACATCATGATCTCCATGATGCTATCACTGGTAGAAAATGTATGAGAGAAGGAATCACAAAATGTTCCATAATATAAGGAACGATCAACCTAATTGATCAAAGAGGAGAGGGTAGAGTGCGCCACGCAGGCCAAATAGATGGCCTCATAGTCGAGCTCAATGGGAATGAGTGGCATGTGGTAACAAAAAGTGTCAATATTAGATTCATCTGACACTGCTCATGGATTAGTTGGAGTAGTACAAGAAGATATCATGTTGACATGGGCAACTGAATTAGAGTTTTGGGGAGAAGGAGGGGAAAGCGAAAAGGTTCTCATGAGGGAGGAATCCTTAAGTATTCCTACCCCGACATGTTGATATCAGTGTGGGGTTTCTCTCACAAGAGGGATTCTTCTAATAACTTGAGAATTGGTGGAAAACAAAGTGAGTTGATCAATGGTTACTATACCTCCCTTATGAGGGAAATCAATCATTTTGGAATATGTTGAAACAACAAAACCCATACCATAAACCCATGTACGACATAGTAAAAGGTTATAATCTAGCAATCTGTCAACAACTTTGACTTCTATTGATACCATCTTGCTTCCTAATTATACTTGTAGTGAATTTGGAATTTCACAAGGTTTCAAGCCTCTTCTATCAAAATAATTTAGAGCAGTCAGTGATTAACTAAATTGGGGAAAACCAATGGCCTTCCAAAAAGAAAGGGACATGATACATGTTAAGGCTCCTTTGTCCACAACGAAACAATGGATATTATTACCATGAATAAAAACTTCTATCATCAATGATAATTGGGATGGAAGTTGAGGTGTATAATTCTCATGCTTAAAAACTACTAGGTTGGAATCCAAAGGATCAATACATCCAATTGTGGAAAGAAAAGCCTTCTTCTTGGTGGGGAAATTTTGCTACACCTTAAGAGTCGAGATAGTGTGGGGACCTCAACCAAATCCTCAACTATATTATAATTCTAAGAAGCTCTTGCGGGATGGTTGAAAGTACATTTATGGATAATTCCTTTGGAAGGATTAATTTTCAATTTAGTAGGAGATGCATTTAGAGCAGGATGCGATGGAGATGTATTTTAACTAGTAGGTTTCTTAATAGCCCGACCATTTGAAGGATTCACATAACCATAATATTTCCTTCCAGTGGATAGCATAATGTCATTTTTTGCTTAGCAAAGGAAAGCAGAATCCCTGGCAACCATATTGGACTCTTGGTTTGGAGGTGGACCTATTAGCATAATGGGTGCAATGGATGATTTAAGGTATTGATTCACTTATGTCTAGTCTGGACAATCACAAGTGAAATTCTCTTCATTTCAAATAAAACATGGATGATAAGGTTTCCTCTTTTCTTTAGAATATATATTGTTTTGTTTATCCTGCAAAGGAGTATCTTTCTTCTTTTTACCTTTTCCTTTCTTCGTACTTCCTAGTTTCTTAGATTTGCCTTTGGAATATTGAATGACATTGTTCTTGGAAGTAGAAGCTGCAAGAGTGGTAGAATAAGGGCTTTGGGAAACTACAAAAAAATTCGAACTAGATGGTTTACTCGTTGTGTTATGAAACCAACTCAAAAAAAAAGATAGAAAAGATAGATCAACGCCTTAAAATTCAGGCTCTTCGAGGGGGCAACCTCCTTTACATTACATAAATGAACAATTCTTGGATGATTCAAATGACAAAACCTCCTTTCTATATATAGGAGTCTAAGGAGTCACAATATAACCCAGCCGACCTAACAATAATAATATACAACCACAAAGATAAAAATAGAGGGATTCTATGGGGCACAGTAATAACAATATGGGGACAATAGGGGCACAACAATATTAATAAGGGATACAACTACAACATTAATGGGGTAATCACTAGTAATGTAGGGACCCAACATGCCCCTCTCCTTCAAAAATGTGTTGTCCTCAATGATTGAGTAGTTCTAGATGCTTCTGTATAAAATTCTCATCCTCCCATGTGGAATCTTTAGCGGATAAGTTCTTCCACTTGATAAGATACTTTGAAATTGTTCGATTTCGTAGCTATCGAGTTCTTGTTTATGTGACTACTTCTGGTTCCAATATAATTTTTCCTTACTTGTCAAGTTCTGGCAATATTGTTTGAACTAGGCTCTTGTCACCTATAACCTTCTTTAAACATGAAACATGGAAAACTCGGTGCAATCGAGAAGCTGCAGGAAGCTCCAATTTGTATGCCATAGTACCAATCTTTTGCAACACCTTGTATGGACCATAATACTTTGGTGATAATTTATTATCCTTCTTAGCGTGCTTGAGGGACATTTTCTTATATGGTTGTCGCCGTAGGAATACCCAATCACCTACATCAAAACTTATTTCACTACGATGTTGATCTGCCTATTGTTTCATTCTATTGTGTGCCAAGACAAGGTTATCCTTTAAGAGTTGGAGGACTTCTTGTTGATGTTCGATGTGATGTTCCACTGCTTGAACCTTAGAATTTTCTCTTAAATATGATGTAATGGATGGTGGCTGATATCCATAAATGCCATAAATGGGGTCATTTTTTTTTGCTGTACGGAAGGAAGTGTTATACTGCCATTCAGCCAAAGGCAACCATTTGACCCATTGTGTCTATTTATCAGATACAAAGCAAGAAAGATATCCTTCCAAACATTTGTTTACTATCTCAGTTTTCCCATCAGATTGAGGATGATAAGATGAGCTATGAGCTAACTGAGTACCAAGACAAGAAAATAATTCTATCTAAAAATTTCCAGTGAAAATGGGATCTCTGTCACTTACAATAATCTTTGGGTTTCCATGTAGCTTTTGAATTGTTTCCATAAATGTAGTAGAAACTGTGCTGGATTTAAATGGATGTGATAATGCATAAAAGTGTGCATACATGGTAAGTCTGTCAACTGCCACCATGATGACACTCTTTCCCTTAGACTTGGGTAAACCTGTGATGAAATCCATTGAAGCCTCCTCCCAACGTTGGCTTGGAATGGATAAAGGTTTTAATAGACCCGGTATCTTAATTGTTTCAACATTATTTTGTTGGCAAACCAAACATTTTGCCACAAACTTTTGAATATCTGATTTAAGGCCATCCCCAAAAAATTCCTTCTTAACCCTGTGGTAAGTTTTTAAAAATCCTGAGTGCCCTCCTAAGGAAGAAGTGTGTAATTCCATAAGAATCTTTCGTTTTAGTTAGGAATTCTTACAGAGGTATAAGCGATCTTGGTACCATAACGAATCGTTTTGCCAGCTAAATGTATCAAACGCACTAGAATCTTGTTGTAACTTTCGAATAAGTGCCCACACTTCTTCTTCATTCTTCCATTCCTCCCTTGCTTCGTTTATCCAATCTGGTTGGATAATAGAAATGGCGCACAACAATGCTTCCACATCCTCATCCTTTCTTGAGAGTGCATCTACCACCACATTTTGCTTCCCTTTTTTGTAGATGATTTCAGAGTCATAACCCAACATCTTTGTGACCCACTTTTGTTGCTCTTCAAGGTATAATCTTTGTTCTAATAGGTATTTAAGGCTATCATGATCTGTTTTTACCTTGAAGTGTCTTCCCATTAGGTAGGGTTGGTATTTCTTAAGTGCATGGAGTATTGCCAACATTTCCTTCTCATAAATAGCTTTGTGTAAAAACTTTCCCTTGTTTGGACGACTTTGAAAAGCAATGGGTCTTTCATCTTGCATTAAAACACCACCAATTCCATTTCATGAAGCATCACATTCCACAATAAAGGTTTTTGTGAAGTCCAGTGTAGCTAAGACCGATGCTTGGGACATTGCCTCTTTAAGACGTTCGAAGGCCTTTGTTGCTTCTAGAGTCCATGAAAATGCATATTTCTTCAATAATGTTGTTAGAGGTGCTACTATTCTCCCATAATTCTTATCAAACTTGCGATAATACCTTGTCAACCCGAGAAATCCCCACAGATGCTTTATGGATGTGGGGAATTTCCATTCATTAATGGCTTTAATTTTGCTAGGGTCTACCTTAACTCCATGAGATACAATATGACCCAGATATTCCACCTCTTGTACTCCAAAGAAACATTTGGATCCTTTTGCATATAATTGTTTCTCCTCCAATAGTTGTAGCACCCTATCAACATGTTCAACATGATCCTTCTAAGACTTGCTGTAGATTAGTATATCATCAAAAAATACTAACACGAATTTTCTAAGAAATGGTTTGAAAATGGAATTCATCAAACCTTGAAATGTTGAAGGCGTATTGGTAAGGCAAAAAAGCATGACAAAAAATTCATAATGACCCTCATGAGTTCCAAATGTTGTTTTAGGAATGTCTTCAGTCTTCATTCTGATTTGATGATATCCTAAACGAAGATCCAACTTGGTGAAGTAAACTGATCCATGCAATTCACCCAGTAATTCATCAATGACAGGAATGGGAAACTTATGTTTAATAGTGAGCTTGTGCACCAATAGTACTGGAGCAGAGAAAGAACTTTGACTCTGTTGAATTATACCAGCCTCTAGCATTTCTGCAACCATACATTCAATTTCACTCTTTTGGGCATAGGGATATGTACGACTTGACATTTGGAGGAACACTTCCTGGAATCAGATGAATAGCATGATCATGATCACGAATAGGTGGGAGAACTTTAGGAGTCTCAAATACCTTGGAATGATTATCCAAGACCTTTTTGATATCTGGAGAAATAGATGATTCCAATGTGGAAACATCTAGAAAACATAATTGTGCAATTACACCTCTTTGTTCCCTTTTTAGAAGCTTTGTCATACCATTAGAGCTGATTATCTTTCCCAGTTTCCCTGCGATACCCCTTATTTCAACCTCCTTTCCTTCCATAGAAAATTCCATGAAAAGTTCTTGAAAATTAAAAGCTATTGTACCCAAGGATTGTAGCCATTGGACTCGTAGTACAACATCAACACCTCCCATTGGAATGGACAGCATTGGGCTAGTCAATACATATTCTGCCATGGATAGCTTGATATTATGGCACTTTCCAGAGCAATTTATTGTTCCTCCATTTACAACCATCACTTGACACTTTGGTGCTGGATATAAGAAGAAATTCAATTCTTTTACTACCTTACAATGAATAAAATTGTGGGTACTTCCTGAATCAATCGACACTATTACCTTTTTCTTCTTGATTTGTCCTTCTATCTTAATGGTTTGAGGAGTGGTAATTATCACCAATGCATTACAAGATATGGTCGGATTCATTTCTTCTTTATCTAGGCTTTGTTCCTGTAGTATTTCCTCTTCTTTTGACCTTTCTTGCTCCTTTTCTTCTTCCTCTTCACAATCTATGTAGAATAATTTCTTCTCAGCACACTTATGACCTATAGTTTATTTGCTACCACAACTATAACAAAGCTCCTTTGCTCTGTTTTCTTCCAATTGTTGTGGTGTCAACCTTATAGGTTTTGGAAGACTAGGGGCAACAACACTTCCATCTTTATAGTTGTGAGTGGTATGCTTCCTGGTTGCCATAATTTTGCTTTCCATTTTTCTTGCTAATCTGAATGCCTTCTCTAATGAATCAGGTTCCCAAAGGCGAACATCATGTTGGATATTATCCTTTAGATTCCCTATGAACACATCAATCCTATGCTCCTCTGGAATATTTTTTACCCTTATGTTCAATTTTTTGAACTCCTCAATGTGCTCCATTATCGAACCCTTTTGTTTGAGACTTATCAATTGGCTAAAAATGGTGTTGCTTTTTGTATCCTCATAATGTGCTGTCAATTCTTCTGTAAAAATTGCCCAAGTGATAATTTATTTATGAGAGCAAAGCCATTGATACCATACAAAATGAATTGGTTCCAAATATAAAGTTGCAATACGTACCTTTTGTGTGTTTTGCACATTATTGAGATCGAAAAATTGCTCCATTCGTAATATTCATGTTGCGGGATCGTTGCCATCAAACTTCCTCATATCAATTTTTGGAATATGGTGGGTCTTCGATCCCACATTAGAGTTTGTGAAATCATGATAAACATTTCTTTTGTTCGCATCATGAATTTCCTTTACTACCTTTTCACCATTAGTAAGTATTTCTTGTAGAAAATTTGTCAAATCTATTTTCAAATCTGCCATGTGTTTCTTCAAATGTGTCTTCAAATCTATCTTCAAATCATCCATATTAGCTTCCACACCCTTTATCTTAGATTCCATGCCATTTATCTTAGCTTCTGTTAGCTTTTGTGAGAGTGACATTTGTTGCACTTGGTCTTGTAATTTTGATATATCATGTAGCATTTCTTCTTCTTCTTCATGAGTCATGTTAGAGCTTTCAGGTTGCTTACTAGGTGTTTACATTTTCTTTCCTCAGGGCATCAGTTACTGATAATAATGATCTACTATGCCCTTTGAATTCCTTCAAAATAAATTTTCAAACCAAGCTTAAGAAAAAATTTAAAAAAATCTACACACCTTTTTTCACTTTGTAGGAGCTCGATATTGCCTCTAATGTATCTATGTACTTTCAGATCATCCAGTTCTGAAATTGTGACCTACAATATCCCTCTTTGTCCTCTTTCCAAGGCCACAATTCTGATCCAAATTAGATTCTCCAAGGAAGAGTTATGCGAAATCTCCCACAGTGACCTGATTATAGACTAGTTGAGTAGAGTGAACTTGTACGACATTCCACGAGTCATTGTTTCAACCTTTGGCTCTGAAAAATATATACAGGAAATCCTCTTTCTGTACCTTCTTACGAAATTTCAATCCGATCCTCAAAGAGAGAGTTGTGATGATTTCCCCAAGTCACATGTTTGGAATGTAATTCAGGAGTCTGCAAAAAGACCAACTTCCTCAGATCATATCTCCGCAAATATAGCGCAAAAAGTTCTGAAATTCAGACTTGAGGTTCAGCGTGATTTATTCTCAAATCGGTTTTTTTTTAGCTTTTGAAACTTCGCAGAAAAAAGGTTATAACAAAAATTCCACAATGACCTATTTGGAGCAACGAAACCCTAGAATCCAAAGCTCTAATACCAAATATTATGAAATCAGCTCAAAAAAAAGATAGAAAAGATAGATCAACGCCTTAGAATTCGGCCTCTTTGAGGGGGAAACCTCCTTTACATTACATAAATGAACAATTCCTGGATGATTCAAAAGACAAAGCCTCCTTTCTATATATAGGAGTTTAAGGAGTCACAATATAACCTAGCTGACTTAACAATAATAATATAAAGCCACAAAAATAAAAATAGAGGGATTCTATGGGGCACAGTAATAACAATATGGGGACAATAGGGGCACAACAATATTAATAAGGGATACAACTCCAATAGTAATGGGGTAATCACTAGTATTATAGGGACCCAACACGTTGACTGCTGGCTCGCATAACAAATCACACCATTGAAAACATGTGATTATTTACTAGGATGTTGAGGAACAATATTGGAAGGTTGCAGAGCATTTGGTATTTTATCACAGAGTGTGCCAGCTTGGGTATAAATGAAATCCAAATACTGGGAATGAGAAATTACTTTCTCTTTAGTTACAACTCCGCCCTTAGCAACATCTTTTGTGATGAATGACAACAAAGACTTAATAAACCATTCAACTAGCAATTGGTCAGGAATTTTTTTTTAACCAAATGACGACGATGTCACAACTCGTGAATATGATCTTAAATGTGAGTGGCATCATTTTTTTTGAAATTGGTTAAAATATTAGTTTTGATCTCATATACTATCGAAAACTGAAAATATGTTAGGAATGTGGTAGCCAAGGTGCTAAAATTATTGAACAAATTTCATGGTAATTCAATATACCATTTTGTTTTTGTACCAATGAGTGTGCACTAGAAAAGAAACTAATGAACATAGTCATCATTGAGAGATTTCAAAGAACACCAAAAATGATAAGTCATCACATGTGTAGATGGGTCTTTTCTAGGATTTCCATTAAATTTAGGGACATCAATAGGCAATGTTGTGGGAATAACTAGCAACCAAGGAGAATGAGAAATGGTATTACTGGTGATCCTGGTTAGATCTAACAATTCAATAATTGCTACAAATGGAAACTTCCTGTTGAGGTTTGGTGGAGGATACCTTGGGTAAGATCTGATGGTCTGAGCAACAAGTATCTATGCTCCTCGATAGGGAGGATTTGGATAACCATAATACACATAACCTTACTACCCACCTCCAGGATAACCTTGTAAAGGTTGAAACAACTGGGTTTGGATTTTTTGACCATAAGGAATTTGAGGTATACTTTGATATGGTTGTTACTATTTCTTTGTGGGATTTTGCATCATCAAGACATAAGGTTGGTCAAGTTGTGCCTGTGCCATACCATAGACATTTTGACCTACTTGAATCTGATGGATGGCCTAACCAAGTGGTTGTTCATGTAATACCTTGGAAAAGTTGGGTGTACATGGCTTGTGAAACACCAGATATTGGTGGAATAGGTTGAGGTAAACATGTAGCCTGTAAAGGTTAGATTACAGTTGAGCTTGAGCTTGTTCAAATACAGGTTAATGAACAATAACCTAAGATGTAGGTGGAATAGGTTGAGAAATTAAAGATAAATCCACAACCAAACTAGGTTGTACGAGCATGGAAAGTTTCCAAAAATTAACAACCATTGTTGAATGTGGAGTACTCGCATGAGACTGAGCACGAACTTTATGGGATGGAAATATCCTTGCAATAGTTTCCTCCCCTACCGAAGGAGGAGGGTTATATGGAGGAAAATGCCACCCAAGAGGAGGGTTCCCAGTAGGTGAATTAGGTTGTTGTAGGTGTACATACCCACTATGATAAGGACCAACCTATTGCTGACCCATAGAAGTATATGGAGCAGGAGGAGTAGAGTGTGTAGTGCTCATCATAGAAGTTCCAGAAGGAATTCTAGATGTAGATGACATGGGAGACGTTCATGGACTAGATGCAATGCTAGAAAAAAACAAAAACTTTTATGTTTATAGATTTCGTAACACATCTCTAGCGTATACCTCTAGATGTTTGGATTAGTTTTTAAAATGTTCTGTAAGACTGATTCAATAAATTTTAATGTTTATCTTGAATTGTGTTTCAATTTTCAAGGCTCACTATGAGTTTGACTTGAATATCCTAAAGATGCAATCTAGCATGACAAAATGAAATCTTATTTTCATTCAAAATCTATGTACTAGAGGGAAGATAATAAAGAATGATGCAACATGATACAATATACAACATACCAGATCATTAAATTAATTCCCCTAATGTAACTCTTCCAAATCCAATTTCGCACACAAAACCCTAAATTCAATTCAAAATGAATGATATTTTTCTTTTCAATTGACTTAATTTTCAAATTAAAACTACAAAAGCTATTCATAACGATGATTGGAAAACCAATTCTTCCAAGCAATGGTTAAGCAATCAATTTGTTAATGACCTAATTGAGAGGAACAAAGAAAAAACCAAAAAAAAATATTATCAAAGGCAATCCAAAACCAAAATAAAACAAAATGAAGGCTTTTTAGACACCAAGGTACACTCAAGGACACAATTAGAACCAACTAGAAAAAGTAAATTCAGAGAAGAAACCACAAAATTGAATTTATTTCATTAAACATTGGTCAACACAGGTACTGAAAGGAAACTAGTGCTTTGAAAGAAATGTGTAGAGGAGGCTAGAGAGCATTGTGATGATCTATTTCTATACTAGGGGGAGTTTTGATCAAGATTAGGCAAAGTTTCGACAAAAAAGACCAAATCAAGCTCAATGAAATGTCTTCCTAGGGTCAATCCCGATTGAGTGAGACAATGGAGGTCTATTCAAGAGGTGAAACAAAGGCTAAGGTCAAGGAAATCACTAAAGGAAAGAAACAATCCCTAGTAGAGTCACCAATTTTTTTATGTGAAATTTATGATTGTGGACAAATGTATCTTCCTTAGACCTAGTGGACTCATTTAGAACAACATAGGGAAAAGAATATAAAGTTTCCCTTATAGAAATTTAACTATGGAAAGAGGCTTACTTCTAATCCATCACAAGATTTACTTTACTCCTAACTTGTAAGCTTCAATCATAGCTCTGATTACTATAATTAAAAATTACACATAAAATCAAAACAAGCCAATGATCCACAACATCTACATAGCATAATTCAATTACTTTATTCAATGGCTCAACAAATCATTTAAATACATGAATGTAAAAGTAACATACAACATATAGAAAAAGTTTATACTCTTTGTATTAATATGAATAGGAGAGAGTTTACAATTAAGAATAGTAGTTGATATTGTAGATATCTCCCCAAGTTGACTTGTCCTTCCTTGTCACAAAGCACACCTCAATGTCACCCTAATGCATGAAAATGATGACTCTCTTAGATTCAAGGCAACAACATGCAAGCATGATCAGTCTCCAGAATCCATCCCTAACGTTTTAAATGGTACTAAATTTATAGGAGAGGGATGTCAGTTTAGGAATTCTTATACATTTACCAATCTAGGCTTGAGATCCACTTAAGATGGGAGGATGAACTCAAGGGATAATAGGTGAAATATCCAAGTTAGGATCATATATGATTCAAGATTCTTATATAAGGTAAATGGTTAAAACAACTCCTCAAAGCTTCTAGAAGAGGAAGCTCTGGCATCCTTTTTAATTTTCTCGAATTTCTAGAATCAACACATCCCCAATAAGGGACAAGTTTTTTCTAATCAGTGCTAGTGCAGAACTGAGAAACCTACTACTAAACACATCTCTCTAAATGGGCAAGGTGTGTTGGGCCTTAAAAGCACTATTTAGACCCAAAAACTCGGGGATTTAGAAAGTTCATGCTTAGGGATTTATGTAGGGATGAAGAAAACATGTTCATACATCGTGATTGATTTTGTTTGTGGGCCTATTGACCATATTCAAAAAAATAGCCTATACCAATATGTTTTAATTTTTTAAAGTTTGAAAGGAGTTATAGATTTAATTTTTTTACTTTTAATTGAGTTAATTTCATCATGTATAGTGTTGGGGTGTAAAGGAAACATTCATTGTTTGAAGTGTGGAGATGCAAATGAATATTTCATTATGTGAAGTGTGGAGGTGTGAAAAATATTTCATTTTGTGTGAGTGCGGAGAAAGCACAATGAAATTGATATAATATTTTATGTGACTTAAATTTTTGGCTATGCACTTTCTTTATATATAAATTTTTTGTGTGTTTTCCCTCACTCTATTTTATCCAACTTCTTAATCCTCTATATATTTAGTAGTTTGGGGAAACTTTTATAACAATTGAAAAGTGTGTATAGCTCAAGGTTTACATTTCTTTGTGCAAAGTTGTGGGTGTATCAAAGAGAATTTCATTGTGAGAAATACAAAATTTTGGCTTGCAGAAATGATTTTGTCACACCATTCTATCTACCATATCTAAATGATACATTATGAATTTGTATCCAAAACGAATAACTAAGCCTCAGGTTGCTAGTCTGTTGTACTTCCATTTGTCACTTGGAAAAATAATCTTATTTCCCCATTTTCTTTTTTTGGGCTTTAATTTCATTGTGCGAAATGTGAAGATATGATTTCAATGTGTCCATATAAGAAAAATTAACTTTGGTTGTGTGGAGGTGCATGGGTATGGAATAATATTTCATTGTGAGGGGCGTCGGATTATGGTTTACACACATGATTATGTTAGGCCACCTTCTCTGCTAGCTCTAGACAATACACTATGAATTCATGCCAGAAACAAACAATTAGGCCATGTTTTACCCTTTTGGGTGTTAATTTCAATGTGTAGAGTGTGGAGGTATGTTGGAATAGTGTGCATATATTAGAGTTTATATTTCATTGTGTAGATGTGTTGGGAGATGAAAGAAGCTTTCATTGTGAGTAGTGTGGAATCGTGATATGCACAAACGATTCTGTTGGGTTTCAAATACACTATGAGTTCATGCCTAAAATGAATAACTAAGTCTCATGTTGCTACTGTGTTGTACTGTTATCTACCACTTAATTTGGAAATATAAGCATATCACCACGTTTTCTTACTTTAGGTGTTAATTTCATTGTGCATAGTGTGGAGGTACAGAGAAAGCTTTCATTATGCAGAGTGTAGAGGTGTTGAGGAAGATTATATTGAATGCAGTGCAGAGAAAGCACAACAAAACTGATATATAATTTAGATTTCTGAATATGCACTTACTTCATATATAATTTTGTTGAGTGTTTTCCTAGCTTGCATTTAATCCACCTACTTACTTCTCTATATCTTTAGGGGTTTTTTGAAAATGCTATAACAGTTGCAAAGTCTGCATATCTCAAGATTTAGATTTCATTGTGTTGAGTATGGAGGTGCTAAAGAAGCCGTGATTGTGAGTGGTGTAAAAGTACATCGTGCAGAAATGATTGTGGAAATAGAGTGTTCTCAAATAATGAAAAAATGCAGACCTCACAAAAATAGGCAAGGACTATGCTACTATGCCACTATTACTTGTGTTATATTATGCTCTTCTTGAAACACAGTCAAATTGAACCATGGATATGCTAGGAAGAGAGCGGTTTTGTTGTTAATATTTCTCCTTACAGTTTTTGGAATTCCATAGTATCAATGTATTTTTGTGCAGTGATATATTTTTACTCCATGTACACAAAAACTTATTTAAAATTTCAAACTATTCTTAAGACAAAAGATGGAGATGTTCTATTGTTGATATTGCTTTTCACAATTTTTAAAATTTATTAGAATATACATACATACATACATACATACATACATACATACATACATACATACATATATATATATATATATATATATATATATATATATATATAATTTTTTTTTTGTAGTTTTGATTTTATATTTAAGAAATTTGGAGTTTTTTTTCTATAATTTAGATAATTTAAAAAGTTAAGAAATTCCTCATTGTAATAAATATTTTAAAATTTTTTCTTTAATCTCTGCATATACATAATATTTTAAGAGATAGTACTTTTCATTTTTCAATCCTTTTAATAATAAATCATGATTTTTAAAAAATTGTACAATATCTTTATTCATTGAAGAGATCATGAGATTTCATTCTTATTTTAATAATGTTGATTTTCATCTTTTTACTCTTTAAGATAAAGAGATATATTTGATCTTCTAAATTAAGGTAATAATTCCCTTATGTTGTTTTAGTTTTATTTTATGGTTGGGTTCTTTATCACACCATAGATTATCCCCAAATTTAAATTTAACAACAACTTTAATATCATTTTAGATGTGAGAATAATTTTAATATCATTGATACTCAATAAAGTTATCTATTCCTAGACTTATGATCCGAATGGAAAATGGCATCAACTCATGGTACTCATCCACCCATATTATTCATTGACCCATGGAATTTACCCATGGTATTGTAAATGGCATCCGCCCGTGGTAATGTAAAATCCACCCATGGTATTCATTCACCCATGGAATTGACCCGTGGTATTGTAACTGAAAAACACTATAAGTAACAAGTCACATTTTGTAAAAGGACAGATTGTCCGCCACAATGTAGCCTTTACAGTTCAGAGGCATGTAGCCGCCACATCTCTTCTCAGAGATAAGCTACCATCGCCCTAGCTGGTTTATTTCCATTACTATTTTAAATAAAAGTTTCTTTGTGGTTTTGTTTATTGGGCATTCTCCTTATTTTTCTTCTAGCAATGCAAGTTTTCAGATCTTGGGGGTCTCTCCTCCCAAGATCCATTTCAATCTTTTAGATCTTGGGGGCCTCCTCCCAAGATCTGGATCAGTGGTATCAGAGCAGGTTATGATTCCATGGGAATGAGGGTTTGATGCATATTTCAGTTTCAAATTTTGCAGCAATATTCAACAAACTTCAGGCATGTGCTACAACCTCCACAGAGCACTTTCTTGGGTCAAGCAGGAAGAATTTTTTTCTCATTTTTTTGCAGGAAATTTTTTTGGGCGGCGACTTTGCAGATCAGATCTGAAACATTTGGTACAAAATTTACAAAAACAAATACCAGATTTGGATTCCTCTCGAAAAATCACCCAATTTCAAAAAAAAGGGTTGAATCGGAGTTCGGATGTGGGAGATATTGCTGATTTAAAATCAGCTATTTTATCAGAATTTTTGTGACGACGGAATTGTTGCAGCGCGAATTTGAGATCTTAGAGTGTCTAGATAAAGATTTCCATCACACGAGAAGATGAAAAATGGTCCTTCTGCTTCCAAAAACAGGTTATAATAAATATTCTGAGTTATATTGATTGATTTATGCCCATTTTAATTCTGGAGCAGCATTCGGAGTGGGTTTCCATTGGAGACGTGCCCTCCCACCCCACTTTAGTAGGCACCTGCTTCACATTCATTAGTTTCAAGATAGCAGCATTCGGCTTGGGTTATTTGGAGACGTGCCCTCCCACCCCAGGCTATGTAGGCACCTGCTACTTCATCAGCAACCAACATCATGGTTATGGGTCAACCGCATAAAATCCTTGTCATCGAAGTCCATTTGCTAGGTCACACACTGTCAGAATCACAGTTGGTCACAAGCATTACAGGGTATATCTATCCTCAGATCTTCGTTTATCAGGGTTTTGGGTTAACCACATAAAACCCTTATCTTCAGTGGCTCTTCATATTCAACAAAGGCTTCGCAGGAGGGAACTTTATGCAATGGGGACCATTGCTTCTTAAGAAGGGAGGAATGATCCGAATGGAAAATGGCATCAACTCATGGTACTCATCCACCCATATTATTCATTGACCCATGGAATTTACCCATGGTATTGTAAATGGCATCCGCTCGTGGTAATGTAAAATCCACCCATGGTATTCATTCACCCATGGAATTGACCCGTGGTATTGTAACTGAAAAACACTATAAGTAACAAGTCACATTTTGTAAAAGGACAGATTGTCCGCCACAATGTAGCCTTTACAGTTCAGAGGCATGTAGTGTTATGAAACCAGCTCAAGAAAAGATAGAAAAGAAAGATCAACGCCTTAGAATTCAGCCTCTTCGAGGGGGCAACCTCCTTTACATTACATAAATGAACAATTCTTGGATGATACAAATGACAAAACCTCCTTTCTATATATAGGAGTCTAAGGAGTCACAATATAATCCAGCCGACCTAACAATAATAATATAAAGCCACAAAAATAACAATAGAGGGATTCTATGGGGCACAGAAATAACAATATGTGGGTAATAGGGGCACAACAATATAAATAAGGGGTATAACTACAATAGTAATGGGGTAATCACTAGTATTATAGGGACCCAACATGCCCCTCTCCTTCAAAAAAGTGTTGTCCTCAACGCTTGAGTAGTTCTGGATACTTCTGCATAAAATTCTCATCCTCCCATGTGGAATCTTCAGCGGATAAGTTCTTCCACTTGATAAGATACTCTGAAATTGATCGATTTCGTAGCTGTCGAGTTCTTGTTTCTGTGACTGCTTCCGGTTCCAATATAATTTTTCCTTCCTCGTCAAGTTCTGGCAATATTGTTTGAACTGGGAGCTTGTCGCCTATAACCTTCTTTAAACATGAAACATGGAAAACTGGGTGCAATCGAGAAGCTGCAGGAAGCTCCAATTTGTATGCCATAGTACCAATCTTTTCCAACACCTTGTACGGACCATAATACTTTGGTGATAATTTATTATCCTTCTTAGCTTGCTTTAGGGACATTTGCTTATATGGTTGTAGCCGTAGGAATACCCAATCACCTACATCAAAACTTCTTTCACTGCGATGTTGATCTGCCTGTTGTTTCATTCTATTTTGTGCCAACACGAGGTTATCCTTTAAGAGTTGGAGGACTTGTTGTTGATGTTCGATGTGATGTTCCACTGCCTGAACCTTAGAATTTTCTCTTAAATATGATGTGATGGATGGTGGTTGATACCCATAAAGTGCCATAAATGGGGTCATTTTTGTTGCTGTATGGAAGGAAGTGTTATACCACCATTCAGCCAGAGGCAACCATTTGACCCATTGTGTCTGTTTATCAGATACAAAGCAACGAAGATATCCTTCCAAACATTTGTTTACTATCTCAGTTTGCCCATCAGATTGAGGATGATAAGATGAGCTATGAGCTAACTGAGTACCAAGACAAGAAAATAATTCTGTCCAAAAATTTCCAGTGAAAATGGGATCTCTGTCACTTACAATAATCTTTGGGTTTCCATGTAGCTTTTGAACTGTTTCCATAAATGCAGTAGAAACTGTACTGGCTTTAAATGGATGTGATAATGCACAAAAGTGTGCATACTTGGTAAGTCTGTCAACTACCACCATGATGACACTCTTTCCCTCAGACTTGGGTAAACCTGTGATAAAATCCATTGAAACCTCCTCCCAACGTTGGCTTGGAATGGATAAAGGTTGTAATAGACCCAGTGTCTTAATTGTTTCAACTTTATTTTGTTGGCAAACCAAACATTCCGCTACAAACTTTTGAATATCTGATTTAAGGCCATCCCAAAAAAATTCCTTCTTAACCCTGTGGTAAGTTTTTAAAAATCCTGAGTGCCCTCCTAAGGGAGAAGTGTGCAATTCCATAAGAATCTTTTGTTTTAGCTGGGAATTCTTACAGAGGTATAAGCGATCTTTGTAATTTTTCCAGCTAAATGTATCAGAAGTACTTGAATCTTGTTGTAGCTTTCGAATAAGTGCCCACACTTCTTCGTCATTCTTCCATTCCTCCTTTGCTTCGTTTATCCAATCTGGTTGGATAATAGAAATGGCACACAACAATGCTTCCACATCCTCATCCTTTCTTGAGAGTGCATCTGCCACCACATTTTGCTTCCCTTTTTTGTAGATGATTTCAAAGTCGTAACCCAACATCTTTGTGACCCACTTTTGTTGCTCTTCAGAGGATAATCTTTGTTCTAAAAAGTATTTAAGGCTATCATGATCCGTTTTTACCTTGAAGTGTCTTCCCATTAGGTAGGGTCGCCATTTCTTAAGTGCATGGAGTATTGCCAACATTTCCTTCTCATAAATAGCTTTGCTTAAAAACTTTCCCTTGATTGGACGACTTTCAAAAGCAATGGGTCTTTCATCTTGCATTAGAACAGCACCAATTCCATTTCCTGAAGCATCACATTCCACAATAAAGGTTTTTGTGAAGTCCGGTGTAGCTAAGACCGGTGCTTGGCACATTGCCTCTTTAAGATGTTCAAAGGCCTTTGTTGCTTCCGGAGTCCATGAAAATGAATCTTTCTTCAATAATGTTGTTAGAGGTGCTGCTATTCTCCCATAATTCTTAACAAACTTGCGATAATACCCTGTCAACCCAAGAAATCCTCGCAGATGCTTTATGGATGTGGGGATTTTCCATTCCTTAATGGCTTTAATTTTGCTAGGGTCTACCTTAACTCCTTCATGAGATACAATATGACCCAAATATTCCACCTCCTGGACTCCAAAGAAACATTTGGATCTTTTTGCATATAATTGTTTCTCCTCCAATAGTTGTAGCACCTTGTCAACATGTTCAACATGATCCTTCCAAGACTTGCTGTAGATTAGTATATCATCAAAAAATACTAACACAAATTTTCTAAGGAATGGTTTGAAAATTGAATTCATCAAACCTTGAAATGTTGAAGGTGCATTGGTAAGGCCAAAAGGCATGACCAAAAATTCATAATGACCCTCATGAGT
Source organism: Pinus tabuliformis (assembly GCA_031772625.1). Taxonomy (NCBI): domain Eukaryota; kingdom Viridiplantae; phylum Streptophyta; class Pinopsida; order Pinales; family Pinaceae; genus Pinus; species Pinus tabuliformis. The sequence continues at coordinate 534,352,806 of CM062817.1, read as the reverse complement.
TCTAAATGCTGTTTTCGGAATGTCTTCAATCTTCATTCTGATTTGATGATATCCCGAACGAAGATCCAACTTGGTGAAGTAAATTGATCCATGCAATTCATCCAGTAATTCATCAATGACAGGAATGGGGAACTTATCTTTAATAGTGAGCTTGTTGAGCTCCCTATAATCTGGACACATGCGCCATGATCCATCCTTCTTGTGCACCAATACTACTGGAGCTGAGAAAGAACTTTGACTCGGTTGAATTATACCAGCCTCTAGCATTTCTGCAACCATACGTTCAATTTCACTTTTTTGGACATATGGATATCTGTACGGCCTGATGTTTGGAGGAACACTTCCTGGAATCAGATGAATAGCATGATCATGATCACGCATAGGTGGGAGACCTTTGGGAGTCTCAAATACCTTGGAATGATTGTCCAGGACTTTTTGGAGATCTGGAGAAATAGATGATTCCAATGTGGAAACATCTAGCGAACATAATTGTGCAATTACACCTCTTTGCTCCTTTTTTAGAAGCTTTGTCATGCCATTAGAGCTGATTATCTTTCCTGGTTTCCCTGCAATACCCCTTAATTCAACTTCCTTTCCTTCCATAGAAAATTTCATGAAAAGTTCTTGAAAATTAAAAGCTATTGTACCCAAGGATTGTAGCCATTGGACTCCTAGTACAACATCAGCACCTCCCATTGGAATGGAAAGCATTGGGCTAGTCAATACATATTCTCCCATGGATAGCTTGATATTATGGCACTTTCCAGAACAATTTATTGTTCCTCCATTTGCAATCATCACTTGACACTCTGGTGCTGGATATAGGAAGCAATTCAATTCTTTTGCTACCCTACAATGAATAAAATTGTGGGTGCTTCCTGAATCAATCAACACTATTACCTTTTTCTTCTTGATTTGTCCTTCTATCTTGATGGTTTGAGGAGTGGTAATTCCCGCCAATGCATTACAAGATATGGTCGGATTTATTTGTTCTTCATCTAGGCTTTGTTCCTGGAATATATCCTCTTCTTTTGACCTTTCTTGCTCCTTTTCTTCTTCCTCTTCACAATCTATGTAGAATAATTTCTTCTCAGCACACTTATGACCTTTTGTGTATTTGCTATCACAATTGTAACAAAGCCCTTTTGCTCTTTTTTCTTCCAATTGTTGTGGTGTCAACCTTGTAGGTTGTGGAAGACTATGGGCAACAACACTTCCGTCTTTATAGTTGTGAATGGTATGCTTCCTAGTTGCCATAATTTTGCTTTCCATTTTTCTTGCTAACCTGAATGCCTTCTCTAATGAATCAGGTTCCCAAAGGCGCACATCATGTTGGATATTATCCTTTAAAGACCCTATGAACACATCAATCCTATGCTCCTCTGGAATATCTTTTACCCTTATGTTCAATTTTTGGAACTCCTCAATGTGCTCCATTATTGAACCCTTTTGTTTGAGACTTATCAATTGGCTAAAAAAAGTGTTGCTTTTTGTATCCTCATAATGTGCTATCAATTCTTCCGTAAAAATTGCCCAAGTGATAAATTGTTTACGAGAACAAAGCCATTGATACCATACAAACTGATTTGGTTCCAAATATAAAGTTGCCATACGTACCTTTTGTGTGTTTTGCACATTATTGAGATCGAAGAATTGCTCCATCTGTAATATCCATGTGGCGGGATCCTTGCCATCAAACTTCCTCATATCGATTTTTGGAACATGGTGAGTCTTCGATCCAACATTAGAGTCTATGGAATCATGATTAACATTTCTTTTGTTCTCATCATGAGTTTCCTTTAGTACTCTTTCACCCTTAGTGACCATTTCTTGTAGCAACTTATCCATCTTATCATCCATGCCATCAATTTTAGCGTCCATGCCATTCACCTTAGCTTCCATGCCATCCATCTTAGCTTCTACACCTTTCTTTAAACCGTCCATCTTAGCTTCTACATCTTTCCTTAAACCATCCATTTTAGATTCTGTTGCTTTTTGTGCAAGTGACATTTGTTGCACTTGTTCTTGTAATTTTGATATATCATGTAGCATTTCTTCCTCTTCTTCATGAGTCATGCTAGAGCTTTCAGGTTCCTTACTAGGTGTTTGCATTTTCTTTCCTCGGGGCATCAGTTACCGATAATAATGCTCTACTATGCCCTTTGAATTCCTTCAAAATAAATTTTCAAACCAAGCTTAAGCAAAAATTAAAGAAAATCTACACACCTTTTTTCACTTTGTAGGAGCTCGATATTGCCTCTGATGTATCTCTGTACTTTCTGATCATCTAGTTCTGAATTTGTGACCTGTAGTAGCCCTCTATGTCCTCTTTCCAATGCCACAAGTCTGACCCAAATTGGATTCTCCAAGGAAGAGTTATGCGAAATCTCCCACAGTGACTTGATTATAGACTAGTTCAGTAGAGCGAACTTGTACGACGTGCCACGAGTCACTGTTTCAACCTTTGACTCTAAAAAATATATAAAAGAAACTACAGTCCGTCCTCTTTCTGTACCTTCTTACGAAATTTCAATCCGATGCTCAGAAAGAAAGTTATGACGATTTTCCCCAGGTCACCTGTTTTGAATGTAATTCAGGAGTCTGCAAAAAGACCAACTTCCTCAGATCATATCTCCGAAAATATCGCGCGAAAAACTCTGAAATTTGGACCCAAGGTTCAGCGCGATTTCTTCTCAAATGGGTTTTTTTTGCGACTTCTGAAACGTCACAGAAAAAAGTTATAGCGAAAATGCCACGATGACCTGTTTGGAGCAGCGAAACCCTAGAATCCAAAGCTCTGATACCAAATGTTATGAAACCAGCTCAAGAAAAGATAGAAAAGAAAGATCAACGCCTTAGAATTCAGCCTCTTCGAGGGGGCAACCTCCTTTACATTACATAAATGAACAATTCTTGGATGATACAAATGACAAAACCTCCTTTCTATATATAGGAGTCTAAGGAGTCACAATATAATCCAGCCGACCTAACAATAATAATATAAAGCCACAAAAATAATAATAGAGGGATTCTATGGGGCACAGAAATAACAATATGTGGGTAATAGGGGCACAACAATATAAATAAGGGGTATAAATACAATAGTAATGGGGTAATCACTAGTATTATAGGGACCCAACATGTAGCCGCCACATCTCTTCTCAGAGATAAGCTACCATCACCCTAGCTGGTTTATTTCCATTACTATTTTAAATAAAAGTTTCTTTGTGGTTTTGTTTATTGGGCATTCTCCTTATTTTTCTTCTAGCAATGCAAGTTTTCAGATCTTGGGGGTCTTTCCTCCCAAGATCCATTTCAATCTTTTAGATCTTGGGGGCCTCCTCCCAAGATCCAGATCAACTTACTAGTCATTTAGCCAAGAGTTATGGCAAGCTCACTTGGGATACACATGGTTTGATTGGCGTATGAGGAAAAATTAAAAAGTTTGTAGTCTTTCATGGTGTTTATGTTGTTCTTTCAATAGGGTAAGATTCACTTCTATGAGAAAGATAGAATAGGGTGTATTACTTTTAATTTTAAAATTATAATCTATAAAAGGGATATGGATTTTCTCAATGTTTATTCATGATTTTTTAGATATGCCGCAACTCTAAACTTCACAATCATATTAGATAACATGAGTAGAAAGAATCACAAAGAGGATCTTAATTTTATTCTATGACCAAAGACCTACTAATTTATGTTTGTTTTCTAGGCTAAAATAATATTTCCACTCTCTATTTATCCTTTACTCATTACTATAGTTCTAGTTAATATTTTGATGTAGAGTGATCAAATTCTTGTTGTTATGCACAAAATTATAATAAGTGAATTTTTGGGATTTATTATTATAACCTTTGTCTAGTTAGAATTAATAATCATATCCATTCTAAAGCAATAATCCTTGATAATTTTTAATATCTTATTGATATCATAATGGAATTGTCAAGCTCCCGACTCAATTGGCATGCTGTAGTGGATGGAATATCTTATCATGATGAGGATTTGAAAAACATCAGGTTGATACAATATTCAAGAGATGAATCAATTAATAGAAGAAGCAAACCAAATGGACTCACACACTCTTCATTTAAATAGAATGAGTTGAGTGAGTAGGCACCTTGGGCATTTGAATGTGCTAAGGGGCTTTCTCGATTATGGATGAAGATGGACACATGGTTCATATAGATGAGATGAGATAATTTTTGGGATGGCATGCATGATTTCCATAACATGTCCATCACATGTTGGTAGGGTGTGAAAGATGGGTTGCACAACATCAATTTATCAAAAGTTATTGACTCAATTTTAATGGAAAGATTGCATGAGAGGGGGGATGCACATCAAATAATGAGTTGAATAGTAAGAAAAAATGCATAAAGAAAAGTTTGAAGTGACACTCACATCACATGAATCATGTGCAAGCATATCAATAGGATGTCATATTGGGGAGCGTGTAGATAATTTGTGGGTTTCAAACTAAATGATTTTATGGAGCACATCGAACTAATCTAGACAAAGGGAAATTTTTGATCATTGAGGAGAGAGAGCATGCTTATATATATGACCAAATGAATGAAGAAAAAGTTATGGAGTAAAGTTGCAAGGAACATAAAATCAATTCACAAGTTGCAAAGGAGTGCACACAATGAAGAGAATAGGTTTCATTGTCCACTGTAGTCGAGTGGAGTATAGGTGCGAGTTCTTGGGTGGACGATGACTTGGAAAATGAGACTAGTTGCATGCTTGTTTCCTTTTGTGAGGTGCATCACCCAAGGATGAGTTACGTGGCACAAGCCATGTAATATTTGCATTAGCAGTTTGGAATACCACAAGGCAAAAGATTTTGTATGTAAGAGTTGCAGACTCATCTTGTATGTAGCTTGTCTCATGCCATAATCTTTGTACTTGTGTATTATATTAAATGGGTGCTAGGCCAAGTTCAATCACCCAACTATAATACTTGTGTATTTTTGCATGGCACATATCACATGGTTATTTTTGTTTCTTTGTTGGAACAATTTTTTAAGGAAGTATATAACAAAGACAACACGTGGAATAAGATAAAGTGTAGAATGGGGAGGTGTAGTGTAGGTTTAGTATTACTAGTTTCATCTAGCTATAAGATTGAAATGACCATGGAACCATATGTCATAAAAGGAAAAGTAATTATGATCAATATGAGACTTGTAAAGACATGAAAGATACATTGCCATAAAATCACTATAAAAAAAACTAATGAATATTAATATTTTTTTTTTCAATTTTAAAATAAAAATAAGTTAATCTAGAGTTATTATTTTCTTTCATAAAATTTCAAATCTAATATAAAATTCATTTAAATAAAAAATTTATTTCAAAATTATTTTTAATTTAATTTTGATTTTATTTCTTGTTAAAATAAAACAATCGTCCTCACCCTAGTGAGGATAATCTCTTCCCACTTTTAGAGATTACACCCTTTATTTTTACTATTATGATAGTGAATTGTGTGCATAAATATGCAAATACTTAGGTAATTGTATATTTCCATTTTTAAAATATAGTCAATGATATTTTTTATTAATTTTTTTATTTAGAAATTATGTAAAAATAAAAAGTAATTAGAAATCATATAAATTTCTTGATTAATAAATATAATTAAATAACTAATTTTAATTTAGTTTATTGTATAACTATACTAATTTTGTATTCATAAATTAGTGTGGAAAACTTATTTTAATCATTTTAAATAATGCTCATGGCATGTTGTTTAATATCCATTGTTCATTTAAAAAAAGTAATCATTTAAATGGTTAAAACTATTAATTAAAAAAGTAATCATTTAAATGATGTTCCTCGTAGATTATTTAATATCCATTGTTCATTAAAAAAGTAATCATTTAAATGGGTTAAGGCTGTTAATTAAGAAAGTAACCATTTAAATGGGAATGAATGTTTTTATATGCATTGTTAAATACAAAATTAATCATTTAAATGAGAATGAAAGTTTTAGTAAAGAAAATAGTAGATATGTATCATCACTTGTATTAATATATTTATGATTTTATTTTTTCATTATTATTTTATATAAAATATGTTTTTTCTAAATATAAATAATAATATTATTATTTTTTACTAATAATTTTTATCAAATTTATTATTATTTTTATTGTTTTAAATATAAATAATAATATTATTAATTTCTACTAATATTTTTTATAGAATTTATTATCATTTTTATTGAGAAGGTATTTAGGCAAATTTACCGGAGATACGTGTGAACTCCTATTAACAATGTGTCTTTTAGCAACATGAATTCAACTAATTGAGATAAACATGAGCCTTATAGAATTTATATTATTAATATTAATATTAATGATAAAATTTATTCATTGTTATATATATATATATATATATATATATATATATATATATATATATATATATATATATATATATATATATCAAAGATCTATATTTTATATTAACATATAAAATATTTATATCCCATGTAATTTATTAGGATCTTCAATACTTTTTTGCTTCCTTCAATGCAAACCACATCTAAGAGAGGAGATGGGATATGAAATGACATACTTCAAAACTAAAAGAACATGATTTTTATTAATTGTCCTCATTTCAAAAAACAACCTAGATAACCATTGTATATATAGTGGCTGGAATATGCAAAGACATAGATTACAAATTTAAAAATAGAACTTGGCTACTATTAGCAACTTAAAGAATAATAGAATTAAGGCATATTGACGTGTGAAAGATGAGTTAAGTCTTATGGAGATGGTGGATTTCTTTGTAAGATAGAGGCCTTGATGCATTCCATGAACTCATCCATGAGCTAATATAATAGATGTAATTCCTCCATGTGGAAGAGAAGTTAATCTTACCTTTTAATTTGATCAAACCATGACCATTCCCAATAGAATCTTGGTATGAAAAATGTAGGTCAATGATTTGTAGATGTGGAATTTGTTGGGCTAGAGGAGTCCCCATGCTAGGGAAATTCTTGTTGGTTATGTGGCCTTGTGCTTGAACATGGGCATTGCTATAGGTTGCATGACCTTGGACACCCTCTCTGAAGTGAGCTCATTAGCATGGCATGATGGAGATAATAGAAAGAAGAGTAGAGAGTTGCGAGAGAGGGAGGGAGAGACTCTTGAGTGAGAGAGAGGGGATTCAAAAGGTGAATTACCACATAAAGAATCAACAAGATGGAAGCAATAGAGAACATGACCAATTAACACAATAAAGAGGGAGCCCAGGGTAGAATTAACCTTTTCCAATTGTAGTAGAAAGATAAGCGAACAAATTTAACATAAAAATAGCATGCAAATGGATTATGTAACTGTTGTGTGCCACATCCCACGAAGATGTCTGAGGAAGGAACTCAATGAGAGAAAAAACAAAGAGCCTAATGTTGGAGTCATTGATGTTGTGGGAGTTCCCATTGAGTGTTCATGGTGACCCTTGCTAGGAGGATGACCTTACGCTCATGTAAATTAGACCACTGCAAAATGAGAGAAGTGACCCTTGCTAAGAGGAAAATGTCACACTCAGACAAAACTTACAAAAGTAGAATGAGAGAAGGGATCAAGTAAGGAGTGCCTAGTCCTTTAGACTATGAAACACATACCAAAAGGCTAGAAATGTGCTTGATATACAAAAATATAATGGGTTGGACCTAGAACTTTCTAATATTGACAACAAAAAATAACTAACTTGACCTCCTCATACCAAGTTGATATATAAAACAAACTTCGAGTGCATTCAAATGTTGCGCGTATAATCATAACTTCCATAATTCACAAATCTATGGTGTATTTACACCATGACACAGAGGCCATATACAACAGGTTAAAACAAGAAGTGGACCCACTAAAGTTTTCTTCATACAAAGGGTTGTTTTTAACAACCAGAAAAATGGAAGGAATCGATTTCTCTTTGGGAAATCTGGAATTCAAGGATATCGTCTTTCACTATCAAAAGTATTTGAAGAGAGGACATGGTGCTATATTAAGGCATAGTGTTGCCAATGTGATAAAAAGGCATATCATCACTTGCATGTGTCTATTTATATTTCAGAATTTATTGCATTATGATTATTTATTTGATTATATTTCATCAGTTATATCTTTAATTTTATAATAATGATTTATATATATATATATATATATATATATATATATAATAAAGTATTTTTATTAAACTTAAATTTAAATTTATAATATTAATATTTTATTATTTATATTATTATTATTATTATCTAATTTTAAAGTCAGGATTAAGTCAGTGATTTAGCTGCTATGTTTATTAAGACATACATATTCTACTCTTATGGTTTGCGATCTCTTAAAAAGAAAAGCATACTCTTAACTATTAGGCCCACTCAAACTATATTTTTAATGTAACATCTTCATGTCATATAATTTTATTAACTATTAAGAAACACATCCTTCTCTTTATGTTTTTAATCTAACATGTACATGTGATATAATAGTAAAATAATATAATCGCTTAAATATAATTAATAAAAAAATTATTCTATTATTTTTTAAAATATATTTTTTTAATTATCATTATTATTATTTTCATAAATCACTTATTAATTTTTGTAACCATTTAAAGAAATTTATTTTTCAAATTTATAATATATTGAGTAAATATTAATAAATATATTAATGTATATTTAACTCTTTTCGTCTAAATGTTTTTTATTACATTTTTTACATTGAAACAAAATATATTTAAACTATGCAACATTATCATATCTATTAGTGTGAAAGGTTTATGAATGTGTAGTTAGTGTCTCAAATGTTTATGAATGTTTAGTTTTTGCTGCCAATGGAAGTGCTTATGAAAAATTACATGTTATAGATGTGTAAAACATATTAAAATCTTGACTACTTAATCACTCAACAAACATGTGCTACAACCATGTATGAAAAACTCAATAGAGAGGTAAACATCTAATTTACTCTTTTTTACCTTTCTTTCTCTCCACTTTCTACCTACCATGAGAGTGGATTGGAGCATACAATAGCCATTTTTTTATTCAACATTTACGAGAGTTTATTTATCACATTAATGTGTTCTGAGGCATGAAATATTTTGGTGTGACTTGTGTAATTTTCAAGAGAAAACTTCACAATCTACGGTTGTTCATCTGTAGGTGTTGTCACTTTGGACACAGTTGGAACTAACAATATTCTTATCTCTCTCATTCTTCTTTATGATATCATGGGAATTTTGTTCAACATTGTTTGTAGTGTTCTCTAGAATTTCTTCTTCCTCTGCTTTCGCTTGTGAATTTGAGAACTTCCACCCCTTTGGCTTTTGGGCTTGTATCTTTTTTGTTTTTGCTTTTTTCTTTTCTTGAGGACGCAAGCTTTGGAAATGTCAAGTTTGAAGACATATACTGCATCTGCATCTGAACGTTGTATTTTAAAAATCTATTGGTTGGGACCACTGCACATTGTTATGAATCAGAATAATATGATTAGGTAAGCCCTTACTAAATTCTACCTCTACATACATCCTCCCAAATATGAAAATTCATTTTGTGACTCTATGTGCATCCACCTTTAGGGACTTTCCTAATGAATTCCCTATCCCTTCTAATATTTTGTGATGCAAACAATACAAGGCTAGATTATATAGCCTGACCCATACCGACATTTTAGAGACCATCACGGTATTTGCATCAAATATTGAAAACCATGGGATCATGAATAGAACAAAACTGCCCCAAAACCATGGTTCTAGGCATAATCCATATCATTTGATGTGTCAAATTTCAAAACAAAATGTCCCCTAGAACATAGATGAATATCACAATTTCTAAGTCGAGAATATCCATTGGTCTAAGTCCTCTCACTACGGCCAAAATTCATTAAATCTGCATATAACAGCTCTGGGCGTGGAAATCATGGTAGAACTCATTGACCTCTGGCAAGTTGAACACCTAGTTCAAGTTCCATAATAGACGAACTAGGGATATTGGGGGAATGAGCTTAATTTTTGTGTGAATCAATCCTTCCTTTGAGTGCATTGTTGAAAGAAACTAGACCTTTTTAGGTAGACCCAAGACACCCTCCAAGTATGGTGTTAAGGATAATGATTGAATCACATTCAATGCCATAATATTGTACCTTGGATTCCCTTTGCAATGTTTTCGTTGCATAAATATTGGTTTGGAGACTTGTTGCAATACCCAACTGTGTGTGAAACTTCTTCTTAAGATATTGAACCTCCTCCATGTTCTAAACCCTCATGGAAACAAATTTCCCTTTGAGGGAATTTATAAAAATTTGGAAATGGGTTCTTGCTAGCTTATGTAATGTTACACGATGAGTACCCAAACTCTCTTTTGATGGGACCTATATTCTGAGAGGTGGAGTGGGGTTCTGAGGGGACATAGCTATAAAAGAATCCATATAAAAATAAGTAGGATCTAAGATCCTCCTTGTCTCCATAAGTGTTTGGGATTCAAAGATGATCCATTCGATTCCCAATCACCGGAAAATTTGAGTGAAGCCCATTTGTTTTCAACTTGTTGTGATCTGTTGGATATTTGATGGAGAGATGATCAAGGTTTTTCATCCAAGATTTTTCGAGAATCACCGTCCCCCGTCTTCAATCAAGGTTCATTTGAAACCAATAAAATGACAAGGGACCACATGTTCTTTGTAACTACAGTACCCACCAATCTATTTTCTCAACCCAGGGTTTGCATCATACTATACTACTATCATGACCTCCAGAAGGAATTTCACCCACGACTTCCATGATCCAACGGACCTATCGATTACAAAATCTCGAAATCACATCCCCTGATAGTAGATCTATAGGATATAGTGATGGCTTCCTCATTCGTAGAGCCTTCAATCTCACACTTGACATGAAAAAACTAGATCCAATAAGAAAAAATGATGTTGTCGATAGATCCTCACTCTCTGAAGCAACATATATCCTGATGATAGCGGATGTTTTGCACTTGTCAAACTACCCGACCAAGTCATTTATCTGTGGATAACATTCATATTTTCGAAACTTTAGTCATTTAGATGCCATTTGAATTTATCAAAACAATGAAATATGTTGGAAAAATGTAGAAATGATATGTCGAGATAGAGTTGATGAGTTGTATTCTTGTAGTTAGTGTTGAGTCTATCTATCATGAGTTGTGTCTTCGTATTCTGTGTAAGTTAGTTGTATCTGAGTCATATACTCTATCTTCCATGTTATTATAGTCTAGTGATCCCATAATTATATAATGGGACACATTGTGATGTATTTGCATGAAGTAAGTGTGCACGCTTAGGCCTGAATTAATAATATGTTCTGTTGTGTTAACTCTCTCGATTTTCCAATATGGTATTAGAGCTTATGGTGTGGAGTTGAGAACTAGTTGAGGGATTGATTTTCTATAGTGTAAAGCTTGTGTTTGTTCTACGGAAGAGGCGCAAGGTACTATTGTGCGTGCGGCTAGATAGGAACTATTGTGATTTGAATTAGTTGAAGAAATTGCAAGTTCTACAACGCTAAATAGAAGGAGCGTGGAGCGATCTATTGCAATGTGAGAGTCAATCTGTGGCAAGTGAAGTTAATGTGACTTGAGTGTTGGAGCTTCTGATCAACAAATTTTTGGCATCTATCCAGAACTGTGTAGAGGAGATACAACTTATGTGGAGTCGATGGCAAATTTGTTCCTTTGGAACGTTAAGCAAAGGAAATTGTGGAAAGGTAATCCACGTCAAAGAGAGGGCTAGATTTGAAGTGTTAGTGCGGATTGATGGGTGTACAAACTTGTGCATGGGTAAAGGTGAAGAACTAGATCAGTCTTGCTGGCTGGTGTAAAAGTCATTGACTCCGGGCGGCATTCCAAATCTACTTCGCAGATTTGGGAGTGAGGTTGTTGTTTTTTGTTGGGACAACCTTTCACAAAAGGACTCCCACTCTATAGATGTCAACTCTAGAACATGCACCTATGTTTGATTGTTGAGGATTTCAACAAAAGATCAGTGAATTTGTAGCGACACTGTAGTTTGAAGGCCCAATGAAATTTTGAACAAAGGCAGTATAAAATTATTTAACGTTGGTGAAAGCTTTTTTTGTCTCTTTCTGGAGCGATGTGGAATTGCGTGGAGTTGTTGTTCGAATACCTATCAAGTGATCAATTTTTTTGATTATTTAGCAAGAAAGCACTGGTCACCGAGATCATTTCAATTCATTGTTTGGCAAACCATTCTATGAAGGCAATGTGATTTTGTATGGTTTGATTCCAAGTGGTGTGTTGAGAAGGCATTGAGTGTAGTTCTAGAGGTGTTATGCCTGACGGTGAATAAAAGATCAAAAAGACAATTTCTCGTTAGTTTTGTGTGAAGATGTAACCATCCATTGATCTTGAATCTGCATGAAGTTCATAGAATGACCATGGAGCATACTATTATCAGAGTATGCGTGAACCTAACCTGAGAGTTCAAAATTTGGTGGTGAGAGCTTTCCTTGTGGTAGTTTTTGTCGAGTGCAAAATGAAGTTGTATGATGTGATGCAGCTGCTTATTACTCAATTGCAGTGGAGTTAAGTTGTCGACATAGCCATTTTTTTCAATGGGTTGTAAAAGTAAAATTAAACAATTTGGAAGAGACTTTAAATAATTTAATAGAATGTATCATGGGACTGAGGTGGAAATGAAATGCAGTGAGAAAACTAATGAGATTCCAAAGGAAAAAATCGTGGATGATCCAACCACAACAGATGAATTTTCATTTAAATTTGAGGAGGGATATTTGTTTTATGAAAATGAATTGCAGGTTATATTTGAAAAGAATTTTATTGACAAACTATAGTTTGTTGTTGATAAAGTGGAAGAATTTGAAGAGGAAATTGTAGCTGCAATTAAAAGGACAAGAAATTTTGAAGATGTCAAAACTAATTATGATGCAAAGATAATGTTTATTGAAGAATGGGTTGAGAAACCTTTTGAACAAATTGATGCAAGTCTCAAAGAAGTAGCCGGAATAGTGAAGGCTCCTGAAAATGAGAAAAATGGTGAATGAATAAATAATCTAGATGATATGACTATGGAAACAAGGGTGGATATATTTGAATAAGTTCCTGGTATTTTAATGTATTGAAGTCGAGAAGAAATAAAACATTATTATGGATTGATGAGGCAACAACCAACTAAACAGGAAACTAGTGATGATGAAAATGAACTTGTTGAAAAAGTAGTTGAGATGGATTGGTATCATCATAGTTGGAATAAGAAGCAATATCCATACTTCATGATCTAGAGTAAGAAGAAGACTAAACATGTTGAAAGTGTCTGAATTTGGAGCAGCAAGTCGAAGAAGAAATTTCATAAATATGTTGATGCAAAGAAAGTTAAAATGAAGTCATATTGTAAGCCTAACTGAGACTGAGACCAGTATGCATTGTTATGCATTGTTGAAAATCCATTTCTCCATTAAGGGGGTATGTTGGAATAATGTAGAAATGATATGTCCAGATAGAGTTGATACATTGTATTTTCATAGTTAGTGTTGAATCTATTTATCATGAGTTGTGTCTTCGTAGTCTGTGTAAATTAGTTGTATCTGAGTCATAGACTCTACCTTCCATGTTGTTATATTCTAGTGATCCCATCATTATATAATGGGACACATTGTGATGTATGTGCATGAGGTAAGTGTGCAGGCTCAGGCCTAAATTAATAATATGTTTTGTTGTGTCAGCTCTCTTGATTTTCAAATAAAAGCGACCTTCGATAGTGCCATGATGAGACTAACCCTCAACGACAGCAATTGTGTAGATCCTGCACATACCACAAACAATCCTAGCTGAACTCATTTCAGATCCGCCATAATTTTCCTTATATAGTATTTTATGATGTTAATGTGATTATTATGTATAAATTTATTTATATTTATGTTTTTGTAAGTTATAATTAGTACATTTTTATTTCTATACAAATAAAAAAGTTAAAAAGAAAAATAAAATAAAGAAAATAATTGAGGATTAATTAAAAATAGAAAAGGAAAAAAAAATAATTGTAGGCTAATTTTTAAAAACATTAAAAAGTAATTTTAATCTCATAAAGATTATATGTTTTTTTTCTTTTTTCCTTCTTTTTCTAATTGTTTTGAACATATAAAAATATGATTTTTATTTAAATTGCAATAGAAATTTAATTTATTTTTGCAATAAAAATAATCTTTGTTAAAGCTTCAAAGACGTGACATATAATATTAAGGAAGAGAATGAAAGAAAAATTGTATACTTTGTTACTTCCTATATTAGTAATGAGTACATAAATAATACCTTATTTCATATTGTACCTTGAAAGGTGATGAGAGGAACCATTGTAACATTGATTTATATATTCCTAGTGTTATACCCTATTTTCTCGTGAATACTTTTTTTAGTAGTTAACTATTCTTAGAAATGGCATGGAAGCCACGATTTATGTTTTTGGAATAACTATGCTGATGTAATTAATTGATTTGAATAATATAAAAAAATATCACTTTGGATAACTAACTTGGAAAAGAACACGTGAATGAATGAGATCATTATTCCAATCCGTAATCCAATGTGAATGGATAGGATCTAGATAAAACCTTCTGAAATCACTCCTAAAAATCCCTAGGAGCAAATTTATGTGATTGACTAGATGGGGAGAGAAAAATCTAGGAAAATCACCTAGTGTGGGGGAAACAACACTCGAATGAGTGATTAAAGCACAAATAATTTAGAGTAATTTGATCTATCATTTATTTAGTTTAGAATACACAGATGCAGAAAAATTAGAGTATTTTAATATGTGATTTATTTACTTTACATGCAGAGATGCAAACAATTAGAGTAATTTGACCTACAACTAAGAATGCACGAAGGATTCCAATTATAATACTGGAATATAAGGTATTATTTAACTGTGCTAGATAATGATGTTAAATACAAATGTAACTACTTACAAGTATTAGTAGCAGCTAGACTTGTGTTTATTGTAATAAAGTCTGCAGAACAGTTAATAATATAGTTGCGGAAAAGGGCATAACTGTCATTAGAGAAAAATGAGTTGACATAACTATAAACTTATGACATTGTGCTAGAATATGATGAGAAATGCAAATGTAACTACTTACACATATTAGTAGGAAATTAGACTTGTGTTTATTGAAATAAATTCTGAGGAACAGTTAATAATATAGTTTGGGAAAAGGGCATAACTGTCATTAGATCAAATTGGGTTGACATAACTATAAACTTATGACTCAAGTGCATATGCACAATGTTATGAAACCAGCTCACAAAAAGATAGAAAAGAGAGATCCACGCCTTAGAATTCAGCCTCTTCGAGGGGGCAACCTCCTTTACATTCATAAATGAACAATTCTTGGATGATACAAATGAAAAGACCTCCTTTCTATATATAGGAGTCTAAGGGGTTATAACATAATGAGAGCCGACATAACAATAATAATGTAAGGGCATAATAATAACAATAGTGGGCTTCTATGGGGCACAATAGTAACAATATGGGCACTACATGGGTACATCAATATAATAAGTGGGTTATACTAATAATAATAAGGGGTTACACTAGTAGTATAGGGGCCTAACATGCCCCTCTCCTTCAAAAAGCGTTGTCCTCAACGCTTGAGTAGTTCTTGATGTTTCTATATAAAATTCTTATCCTCCCATGTGGAATATTCAGCGGGTAAGTTCTTCCACTTGATGAGATACTCTGAAATTGATCGCTTTCGTAGCTGTCGGGTTCTTATTTCTGTGACTGCTCCAGGTTCCAATATGATTTTTCCTTCCTCTTCAATTTCTGGCAATATTGCTTGAATTGGGATCTTTTGCAACTTTTGAATAAGTGGCCATACTTCTTCGTTCTTCTTCCATTCATCCATTGCTTCGTTTATCCAATTTGGTTGGATAATATAAATAGCACAAAACAATTCTTCCACATCCTCATCCTTGAAGCGTCTTCCCATTCGGTAAGGTCGCCATTTTTTAAGTGCATGTAGTATTGCCAACATTTCCTTCTCATAAATAGCTTGCTTGAGATGTAGCAGTAAAAATACCCAATCACTTACATCAAAACATTTTTCACTACGATGTTGATCTACCTGTTGTTTCATTTGATTTTGCACCGAAGTGGTGTTATCCTTTAAAAGTTGGAGAACTTGCTGTTGATGCTCGATATGATCTTTCTCTGCTTGAACCTTTTTCTTCTTGATATGTCCTTCTATCTTTTGAGGAGTGGTAATTTCTTCCAGTCCTTTACAAGATATGGTCGGATTCATTTCTTGATGCTCGATGTGATCTTTCACTTCTTGAACATTTTTCTTCTTGATGTGTCCTTCTATCTTGATAGTTTGAGGAATGGTAATTTCATCCATTGAATTACAAGATATGGTTGGATTCATTTCTTCTTTCTCGATGTGATCTTTCACTTCTTGCACCTTTTTCTTCTTGATATGTCCTTCTATCTTGAGAGTTTGAGGAGTGGTAATTGTTTCCAATGCTTTACAAGATATGGTCTGATTCATTTCTTCTTTCTCTGGGGTGGTGTCCTGACGTATATCCTTTTCTTTTGATGTTTCTTGATCCTTTTCTTCCTCCTCTTCATATTCTATGTAAAATAATTTCTTCTCAGCACACCTATGACCTTTAGTGCATTTGCTATCACAATTGTAACAAAGCCCTTTTTCTCTTTTTTCTTCCAATTGTTGTGGTGTAACCCTTGTAGGTTGTGGGAGGCTGGGAGAAACAACACTTCCATCTTTATAGTTGTGAGGGGTATGCTTCCTGGTTTCCATAATTTTGCTTTCCATTATGTCACAAAGCCCTTTTACTCTTTCCAATTGTTGTGGTGTTGCTCTAAAGAAGGTGTTGCTCTTTGTATCCTCATAATGTGCTATCATTTCCTCCGTGAAAATTGACCACGTAACAAGTTTTTTACGAGAACAAAGCCCTTTGTACCATAAAAATTGATCTGGTTCTAAATATGAAGATGCAATACATACCTTTTGTAACAGTTGTACACCATGTATATCAAAATATTGCTCCATCTGAAGTATCCAATTTACCGGATCCTTGCCATCAAACTTCCTCATCTTGCTTTTTCTTGATTTTAGGAGCTCTACCTTGAAACGACTGTAACTCTGTACTTTAGGATCTTTAAGTTCTGAAATTGTGACCTGTAGTAGCCCTCTGTGTCCTCTTTCCAATGCCACAAGTCTGATCCAAATTGGATTCTCCGAGAAAGAGTTATGCACAATCTCCCGCAGTGACCTGATTATAGACTAGTTCAGTAGAGCGAACTTGTATGAAGTGCCACGTGTCACTTTTTCAACCTTTGACTCTGAAAAATATATAAACAGAAACTAAAGTCCGTCCTCTTTCTGTACCTTCTTACAAAATTTTAATCCGATGCTCAGAAAGAAAGTTATGAGGATTTTCCCCAGGTCACCTGTTTTGAGTGTAATTCAGGAGTCTGCAAAAAGACCAACTTCCTCAGATCATATCTCCGAAAATATCACGTAAAAATCTATGAAATTCGGACCCAAGGTTCAGCGTCAATTCTTCTCAAATGGGTTTTTTTTGCGACTTCTGAAACATCACAGAAAAAAAGTTATAGCGAAAATTCCACGATGACTTGTTTGGAGCAGCGAAACCCTAGAATCCAAAGCTCTGATCCCAAATGTTATGAAACCAGCTCACAAAAAGATAGAAAGGAGAGATCCACGCCTTAGAATTCAGCCTCTTCGAGGGGGCAACCTCCTTTACATTCATAAATGAACAATTCTTGGATGATACAAATGAAAAGACCTCCTTTCTATATATAGGAGTCTAAGGGGTTATAACATAATGAGAGCCGACATAACAATAATAATGTAAGGGCATAATAATAACAATAGTGGGCTTCTATGGGGCACAATAGTAACAATATGGGAACTACATGGGTACATCAATATAATAAGTGGGTTATACTAATAATAATAAGGGGTTACACTAGTAGTATAGGGGCCTAACACACAACTATACATGAAGGGAACATCTTGTATCAAGAATATATAATAGGGCTTACCACTTGTGCTTTGACATGCAACCACAAGAAATTCCATTAACTATTATGGTTATACTATTATTATTAGTAATCAAGATATACAAGTGCTTCAAGAAAAATGATAGAGGTTGTGGGCTTGTATAAAGATCAAATGAGTTTAACCAAAGGCATTAAGAAATCATCCCAGGGGTGGGCCGAAAGCATTTGAGGTCATTAAAAGCATAATTTAATTATAGTTCTGACATGAAGTGTTAAATGGTGATAATAAAACCCAACGATAGGATTATAATGAAAGAGAACCTACTGGTAGTTGAGAACAGTGAGAAGAATTCAAAACCATTTGAGAATATAGAGAAGGAATTTTAGTTTGTATAGAAAAACCTCAATTAAAAACAACCAATTAGATTCTAAAGTATACTCTTGATTCAACTACTTCATACATGTGTGAGCAGTGGATAAGCTAGCATAAAGGGAAGAAAAACAAAAAAGCACAAAGATACTATAACATTGTTGTAAAATAACCACCATAGACAGAGTCAAGTTCACTTTGAACATACTATAGGTTTGACTCATTGTCAATCTCATTACTAGCTACACCATAAATTATTAAATGCATAGAAACTTAGTATGCGTAAGAGGAAAATTGGCTAAATGTTATACTATAAAAATCTAAATTACACAGGGATATGAAATGCAATCATAGTCGATATATTCTGATTTGTAGATTCGACAATAACAAACAAAAATAAAACATGGCTGTATAAAATTCAATGTACAAGACTAATATATGAAACTATCTGGTGTTTGGCACCTTAACCCCAAGCAAGGGTGAGATTCACTGAGTAGGAATTCTTCCATTCAACTAGAATAGCGTAAATGAACTACGACCTCATAAATAAGCAAAAATAACCCCTTGGGGAACATAGTGTCACTCTAAAATTTACTAATCAAGGAAGTACTATAAAATGAAGTCACAACAGTGCTTAGGGAACTCGAGTATAGGGAAACTTTTTTGCACCAAACTGGAGCAGGTGTAGTCAACTCGATGTGGAATGAAAAGAGAGCACACAAGCTAGTAAATATGATGCAAACAACAACAAGGATTATATTGAGAGCTTGAGGTAATGGGTAAAACCATCTTACCTAGAATTGAAGCAAAAGAAGAATGACTTGAGTTAGCTGAAGTAAAAGAACCAGTAGGAAGAAAAAATCACAGTTAATCATTGTAAAAAATATACTTGTATAGTGTGACTATGGGATGAATGAGTGTGCTGGTGTCAAGCCCCTCTTCCAGTATATACACATAGCATAATTTATTAATAAATATTACAAAGGGTTTGATAGAAATCAAACATCATAATTTATTTTTAAAGGGAGAAAATTAAAGGGATTCACCTGTTGGTCGACTATGGTGGGGAAGACGAATAGTGTAACACTCTTGCACTGGAAAGCCACAAAAAGAACCACATTCTCCCTGCCATGGAAACCCAAATTGAAATAGTTAAGTTTAAGTTTTAGGGTCACCATGAGGCCAAGTAAAACGAAACACAATAACCCAAGATACATGGATGATAAAACTCTGGTGGAAGGAGGGAACTCATCAAGTTGATCTCAACAATATAATCGGTTTATAAATGTCCATATTTATTCACTAATCACCAAAACCTCACTATTGATCCTGCTTTAGGAACTTTCTGAAACCATTCAGAAGCTAAACTGAAACCTTGGTAGCAGAATAACAAGCAGAGTAGTGGTCAAAATGACAAAATAAAGGAGGGTTGAAATCTAAATTACTTGGTAATGCGCTAATCATTTCATTTTACTTGGAAATCTCAGACGCCATAAAAAATGTTGTAAAATAGGAATGAGAAAACCCTACTATTCAAGAAAACATTGATCAAGTGGTAGATTGTTGATGGTATGAGACAATAGGTGTTGGGGGGTTAAGGACTATGATAGAGTTCAGTGGGAGCCAGATTAGAGACCACCTGAAGCCACGACCAAACCCTAAGCTCTAGAGGGGGAGTCACCAAAGGCACATGAGAGACATGGGTAGGATAGAGGAGTTAGGGTTTTTTGAAACATTCCTGAGCCATTCATCGATCAAGGGAAGATTTGGGACATTTACATCCTCTCACCTTGAAATCAATGAGGGGCTACGTGACTATGCGTACAAGGTACATGGCCAGTGCTGAGGTCTAGTCCAGGGACCATGCCACATGGACTCCTCCCTTCAATTTGGTTCTTGTGTATTGGCTAGGGAATATTGGTGGTTGATTTATAGTGGAGTCTCGGTTGACTCATAAGGTGCCTTAGCATGAGTAACCTAAGATGCATAGGTTAGGGTATCTAATTAAGAACTAATAGGGAGACAATAAGGTGCCTTAGTTTCCAAATGTAGTAACAAGGGTTAGATTAGTTGTGAGTTTCATTAGATAAATTATTCACATGGTAACCTTATAAACATATGAGTTCTCAGTAGAGCGAAGGGTCATATTAATAAAAACTATGGAGAGTTAGTAATTGCAATGGGAAGGAAAATGTAGTTGAGTGAAGAGGGTAGATATCCAAATCCAAATTCCATGCTAATAAGAGGACCTTAGTTGGTTAGGGAGTAAAAAAATTAATTCTAATCTTACTACTTTACATGACTTGAATTGCTTAATGGATCCATGGCAAAATAATTAAAGGAAAATTTAGTTACATTAGCATCATTAGGAATATATATATATATATATATATATATATATATATATATATATATATATATATATATATATATATATATATATATATATATATCTATATATATATATATATATATATATCTATATATATATATATATATATATATATATATATATATATATATATCTTTTATTTATTTTTATTCATATATTGTAAGTGTTGATAACAGAAAGATGTTGTGGATACAAGATACATAGGTGCAGAAAATTGATCCATTTGGGAAATAAAACATCACCTTCAATTATGTTTGGATGGGAGGCATTGTATGTGGAGCTGGGAGGGAAGGTACTTCCTGTAACCCCAACTCTCAAATTTTGGAGGTTTTCATGAATTGATAGAAAGAATTGGCACAAATCACAAGCAACAAAGAATGAATATTAAAGGAAAGTGAGGATCGAGAATGTATGATAAGAAAATTAACCAACAAATCCAAAAATAAAAATGGAGAAGCGGAAGGGTTGAAATGGAAGAAGGCAGAGATAATGCCAGAAAAATCTAGAAGTGATGAAGAATATGAGAAAACAGATTCTAAATCCCATAAGGATAAAAAAGATGGACTTAGAGGGAGAATTCCAGAAAATTAAATCCCCTACCTTTGATGGGGAAAGGGAGGAAGATGCTGAAGCTTGGCTTTTGGATATGGTCAAATACATTCAAGTGTATGAATATGAAAGAAACTAGAAATAAAGATTGATTATTTAGCAGTTGCAGGGGGAATCCACCCTATGGTGGGAGGACATAAAAATTATACATTTGTTGTATGAGAAAACAGTTTCATGGAAATAATTTCAATAGAAATTTAAATCTCGTTATTTGAGTGAGAGATATTATGAGGACTATTCAAAATAGTTCCATGAGCTAAGGCTAGGAAATATAACCATGGATGAGTTTGTGACAAAATTCACAAACTTACTTTGGCATGTGCCATATATTAGAGTGGAAAAGGCCAAGGTACATAGATTTATGAAATGTCTACCACCATTGTATAAGGAAATAATTGAATTCAACAATTCAAGGGCTATGGATGATGCAGTAACAAAAGGCAGACTTTGCTATCGACAATTTAGAAATCAAAATGAAGGTTCCATACCATGGAAGAAAAAAGATAAAAACAAAATGGGGATGAACGTGAAAACGCAGAGGCCCGCCTATCTGAAAATGTTTGGGAAAGATCACCAGAAAAAAAATAAAATAACAAAGGATATGAAAGTCAACTGGAACAATCATGCACGAGGTGAAAACCCATGGAATTAGGGAACAAAAAGGGCATAGGAGGTAATGAAAGGGAGCCTATAAAATGTTGGTGGTTGTGGTGAACCACATCTGTTGACGGATTGTCCACATAATCCCAGATCAATTCAGAATGTCCAAGTGATACATGGGGCAACTAGAGTGAATGATGTGGCTAAAAATATTTTTAGGATTAGCACGACATTAGAATATTGAGAAGCTGAAGATCAATCTACAATGATTGAAATTCAAGGTACTATACAAAACCAATCCATGTCTGTTTTAATGGATTTTGGGGCTAGTTTAAACTATATTAGCCCTTAGATTTGTGGAAAAGTGTAAATTGAAATCAGAAAAATTTCAAAATTCTTGGCTGGCATAACTAGCCACTGGTACCAAACGGAAGGTAATATATCAATTAAAATAGTGCATGTTGGATTTAAATGGATATTGTATAGAATTAAAAATAAATGTCATTCCCTTAGGATGATATGATATATTAATCTTTATAGATTGGTAAAAACAGTAGAAAGTTGTTATAAATTTAGTAGAAAAAATTGTAAATTTCATTGAATCACAAGTGCAACCTTTCTTAATAAAAGGAAAACCAAAACCAATCGGAGTTAGATAAATATCTTCTTTACAATTGAAAATAACAACAAGGCAAGGATGTCAAGTTTATATGGTTCATGTGGAAAAATATGAACAACAAACATAAATAGAAACATTAGAACTTTAACCTGTAATAAAACAATTATTTGATGTTTTCGCAGAAGAAATTCTAAAGTTACCCCCTCATACAGACATAGATTTCTCTATCGACTTAGTGTCAAGTGTTACACCTGTATCCATAGATCCATATCGAATGAGTACCCTAGAACTATTAGAATTGAAAATGTAGCAACAAGAGGTGTTGGATAAGGGTTACATCAGACCGAGTGTGTCACCATGGGGAGCTCTGGCACTGTTTGTCATGAAAAAAGATGGAACATTTAGAATGTGCATTGACTATAGCTAATTGAATAAATTAACAATAAAAAATAGATATCCCCTACCCCAGATTGATGATCTGTTTTACCAAGTCAGGGGAGAAATTATTTTTTCCAAGATTGATTTGCGAACTGGTTATCAGAAGTTACACATAAAAGATGAAGATATTAATTAAACAACTTTTATAACTCGGTATGGTCATTATGAATTTGTGGTGCTACCTTTTAGTCTCATCAATGCACCTGCAACCTTCATGTGCCTAATGAATAGTGTGCTCCACAAGTATCTTAATCAATTTGTATTAGTTTCCATTGATGATAGCCTAGTGTACTCTAAAAATGAAGAATAACACCAGAAGCATCTTAGGTTGGTGTTACAAACATTAAGGGAGCATAAAATTTATGTGAAAACCAGTAAGTGCAAGTTTTAGAAACCATAATTTAGTATTTGGGACATATTATCTCCAAAAATGGATTGGTAGTGGAGCTTGAGAAAGGTAAATCCATTATGAATTGGCCAGTACCAAAAGGTGTTTTAGCAATTCTCCCATTTATGGGAATTGTTGGGTACTATCAAAGATTTGTGGAGTGGTTTTCAAAAATAACTTATCCCATTACCTCCCTACAAAATAAGGGAGTAAAGTTTGAATGGACATACAAATGTGAGAAGAACTTTGAAAGACTGAAGCAAATGCTTACAACAACTCCTATTTTAAAGATGACAGATCTAAATAAGGAGTTTATGGTGTGCACGGATGCTTGTCTAGAAGGATTGGGTGTTGTGCTACTGTAAGAAAATGTTGTCATAGCTTATGAGTAAAGAAATTTTAAAAAACATGAACAAAGTTATGTTTTATATGACTTGGAACTAGATGTTGTAATACATGCCTCTAAAATGTGGAGCCATTATCTACTACGGAAGAAATTTATTTCGGTAACTGACCATATCAGCCTGAAGTATTTCTTTAGATAGCCTAATCTAAATGCCGCGAGGTGCAATATCTCAGCAAGACCTTCCACTATGCGTGGCTCTTTCTATCCTTCGTACTGGTAGCCTGGGAGCTACCCGAAGATAGCTAATTTCCATTGGTCACATCGGACCTGCCTAAGGTTGCAAAGTACGCTTTGCTATAGGTGACTAAGGATCCTCAGTAGATCAAGGACACTAAGATATTTTAGATCTTGATGGAGATGAACATGCACACGGTCATCAACCACAAGCTGCAGTTTTTGCCTACTCTATTTGATAAATTGCAGCCGTATGCAGAGTTTAAGGTTGATTTCCACCATGTATCCATAAGGGCATGAAAGGACACAAAGAAGAAGTAGCATGACTTAACCTACTTAGCTACGGATGATTCAATTCAAGTAGTTATTGACATCTAGAAAACAGAATGGCACTCTGCCTTGGATTTAATGGCAGGATCCAACAAGACAGCCACACAGTAGAAGAAGGATGAACCCAAGGTTAAGATGGAGCAGTTGGCTAAGAAAAGGAGGAAGGAGGCTGACGATAAGGCTATGGGAGACCGTACTGCCACACAGGAGAGTGGTGGACAGATAGGAGGAGAGGAGCACAGCTCCGACAAAGAGAAGTCACCCTCTCCAGAAGAAGAGGAGGAAGAGGACAATCTGACAGAACAGGGAGGAGCGGATTTGAAGACACCTCTATTCCATATCAAGTGTCCAAGGGAACAAGAAAAAGTAGGGCTGTGAAAGAAGTCCAAGGCTAGCAAGACGTCCATGGACCCTATCACCCTAGCAGAGGGGGATCTGAATGACATTAGGGATACAATGTGGGATGCCACTGTGGAACTTCTGCAATAGTTTGAGCAATAGCAACAATAGGCATTGGGGGACATTCAAGCGAATCTATGAGAGCTCTCGATTCGGATAGCACAGACTGGCGCGACATCCACCAGTTTGGCCATCGGTACTTCAGAATCCATGGAGATGCTGCGTGTGAAGGAATCCCAAGCCATAATGCTACCAGATGGGGCACTGATGATAGAAACTGAAGTTGACAGTCCCACTGTCAGCGCACTCAAGGGAGTAGGGATGAAGTTATAAGTGCGTCCTAGCGAGGCACTCCACCTGTTGCAGGATGGTGTGATCACAGTGTTGAGGGCCCACGAATAGCGTGCTTTGCATGTGATCAGCAAGCAGATCATTAACAATGGTTAGATGGTTGTACAACGAGATTCTTCCATCACCACTGTGAGTGATGTAACCGATAAGAACAAGCGCATAGTCCAGGTCATGGAGGAAGCATGTAGAATGGTCCTGGAGTTGGTCATTCCTACAGATGAGGTGGTAGATGTGTGCATTTGCAAACTCGCTACAGGTGTGCGCGACGCCCGCACAAAATTGGCAAAGGTTCAGTAAGAGTTGAACCTCCAAATTGCAGAATTGCAGTTGAGGGCCCAACCTTCGACTCCATTGGAAGTCAAGGAGTAGCGCGTGACAGCTATCACTGAAGAAATAACAGCAGTAGAAAGTGGAGTGGTGGACTGCACAACGCTTTTTTAAAAATCGCTCGAAATCCTAACCAACCTACAAGAAGAACCTATTGTGCAGAGGCTAGAAATAGAGGTGCGAGAGCTACAACAGTGCTATGATGAGGTAAAAGGGACAACACA
The DNA here is from genome assembly GCA_031772625.1 of Pinus tabuliformis. Lineage (NCBI taxonomy): Eukaryota > Viridiplantae > Streptophyta > Pinopsida > Pinales > Pinaceae > Pinus > Pinus tabuliformis. The sequence goes on along the minus strand of CM062817.1, from coordinate 534,327,117 downwards.
TACTGTTTCCATGATTGAGAGACTCACGAAGCTGCAGGGTTCCAAGGCATTGAAGGAATAGGTAGATGTAGCTCACAAAGAAGCAGTCTTGAAGGCACACTTGAAGCCTTGGTTGGATGAGGCATACTGGATCACAGCCTCTATTGAAGGCAAGCTGACTTGTTTGTAGGAGACTCAGTAGAAGCTTCAGGCTCATAGTGTAGGGCCAACAATAGAGTAGTTGGTCGAGGAAATAAAGTAGGCGGTCGTGCAATGCGACTCCGAGGTAGCAGATGTACAAGTCGAGCTGGGGGGTCTTTGCACAAAGATCTCTGCACCCACATAGTGACTCGAGGGTGAGTCCCCATGTTTGTGTTCAGGGCATGTTGGGAAAGGGTTGCCCCAAGAGCCAATTTTGGGGCTAAAAGCCCATGTTTTGGGGCAGAAGGCCTAAATTTTGTAATAAAGATGTAAAGTCTCCACATTTTGTGGTCGTAGAGTGTGAAGAGGTCAAAGGTTTGTCTGCCCTTCTTTTGTATCATGTTGGCTGTAAAGATCTCCCCATGGTCCACAAATCGTAGGATTGTATAAAAGTGGAGTCTTAGAAGAGTCAAAGAAGGGGCGAAGAAGAAGAAGGATTTTGGGTAAGAAGTTCTAAGTGTTCTTGAGTCTTAGCATAGGTAGAGGCTCTACAGCTGAGTGCACAGAGGCCTAGGGTGGAAGTCCATAGGTAAGTGCTTGGACCCCTGCAGTTGTGTGCGTAGGGTGGATAAAGTCTGTACTGAACTTGAGATATCAATAAAGAGAATTATTCTACAATCATTATGCATTTTGTCTCTTTTTAATACATCTGATTATATTATGTTATGATCTCAGTTTACGTTATAATGTTTATTTGATGCATGAAAGTATTTGATTATATCTGTTAATTGAACGCAATCAAGAGTAAAGAATTACGCGAAGGTAATTGTAAATGCATGGTAGATTAGGTAACACTTAAGGTAACTTGGGAACTTATATAGTAACTCAATCATAGAGGTGCATAAGTTCGTGGACCTCGGGTTAGGGTTGTGCGATGATGAATCAAGTACCTTCATGGAGGTACTGAAGGATGACAGAGAAGGGACATCGATAAGCCCTAAAGACTTATCGATCTGCATGAAGGCATGATCAGAAAGTATAGACTGACGTCATGACCATCTCAGGGTGCAAAAACATGGTTCCTACACCCCCCATACTGCTTCGGGTGAGACTTCAGTTTGTGCTTCGTAGGCTGATGCCGAAAGGGCCATTAGTGTAGGGATTTTCTTGGCTGACTAACGTTGAATTCGAGTCAAGTCCCATCAAGCCAACAACATGTCAGATAAAGATGACACTGTTAGAGATGGAACATTGTTGGACACTTCAGATAGGAGAGGGGGTAGAAACCGATATTATACTAGTTCTGATTCAAATAGGCATTATGATCCTCATCATTATCATCCTTACATGAGGAGTGATAGGAGATAATTTTCAGATGAGTTTAAGGAAGCAAAGCCGCCTACATTTTATGGAGAGATGAAGAAACCATAGGATGTAGAGGCATGGTTTCTTGGCATGATGAAATTCTTCACGTTGCATGACTATTCAAAGAACATGAAAGATAGAGTAGCTACATCCAATCTCAAAGTTAGAGCAGACATTTGGTGGGAAGATGTGAAGAATGTCATATGTATTCATGAGGAATACTCGACTTTGAGTGAGTTTGAGAGGCTATTCAAGAATAAGTATTTTTCAGAGAGATACTTTGACTCTAGGGAAAAAGAAATTTATGAGATAAAGATGGCATCCATGACAGATGATGAGTACACTAGTAGGTTCTTGGAGTATTAAGGTATGTGCCTTATTGCTAAGATTCAGAGTTTCATTAGTGGATTGATGATGAAAATGACCTTGTTGAAAAAGCAGTTGAGATGGATTGGTATCATCATAGTTGGAATAAGAAGCAATATCCATACTTCATGATATAGAGTAAGAAGAAGACTAAACATGTTGAAAGTGTCTAAGTTTTGAGCAGCAAATCAAAGAAGAAATTTCATGAATATGTTGATGCAAAGAAAGTTAAAATGAAATCATATTTGTAAGCCTAGCTGAGACTGAGACGAGTAGGCATTGTTATGCATTGTTGAAAATTCATTTCTCCATTAAGTGGGTATGGTGGAATAATGTAGAAATGATATGTCCACATAGAGTTGATGAGTTGTATTTTCGTATTTAGTGTTGAGTCTATCTATCATGAGTTGTGTCTTCGTAGTCTATGTAAGTTAGTTGTATCAGAGTCATAGACTCTACCTTCCATGTTGTTATAGTCTAGTGATCCCATCATTATATAATGGGACACATTGTGATGTATCTGCATGAGGTAAGTGTGCAGGCTTCGGCCTAAATTAATAATATGTTTTGTTGTGTCAACTCTCTGGATTTTCAAATAAAAGCAACCTTTGAGAGTGCCATGATGAGACTGACCCTCAACAACAGCGATCGTGTAGATCCTAAACATACCACAAACAACCCTAGCTAAACTCATTTCAGATCTGCCATAATTTTCCCTATATAGTATTTTATGATGTTAATGTGATTCTTATGTATAAATTTATTTATATATTTTTTTGTAAGTTATAATTATTATTTATCCCCAAGAGTTAGCTCAATCGGTCAAATCAATGTGTCGCCAATTGGGAGGTCACAAGGTCAATTCCCGAAAGCTCCTGGGGTTAGGTCAGTAAATAGGCCGAGGGGTGTGATCCCCTTCCGATGGGATCCACCCTATTGTCCCATGGACGTAGCGGCTACCTAGTGACCATGGGTATCTGTGAACCACAGGTGAAAAAAGAAGAAGAAGTTATAATTATTATTTTTTTATTTTTATAAAAATAACAAAGTTAAAAAGAAAAAGAAAATAAAGAAAACAATTGAGGATTAATTAAAAAGAGAAAAGGCAAAAAAAAATTGTAGGCTAATTTTAAAAACATTAAAAAGTAATTTTAATCTCATAAAGATTATATGTTTTTCTCCTTTTTCCTTCTTTTTCTAATTGCTTGAACATATAAAAATATGATTTTTATTTAAATTGCAATAGAAATTTAATTCATTTTTGCAATAAAAACAATCTTTGTTAAAGCTTCAAAGATGTGACATATAATATTAGGGAAGAGAACTAAAGAAAAATTGTATACTTTGTTACTTCCTATATTAGTAATGAGTACATAAATAATATCTTATTTCATATTGTACTTTGAAAGGTGACGAGAGGAACCATTGTAACAATTAATTTGTATATTCCTAGTGTTATGCCCTATGTTCTAGTGAATACTTTTTTTAGTAGTTAACTAATGTTAGAAATGGCATGGAAGCCAAGATTTATCCTTTTGGAATAAGTATGATGATGTAATTAATTGATTTGAATAATATAAAAAATTTCACTTTGAATAACTAACTTGGAAAAGAACACATGAATGAATGAGATCATTCTTCCAATCCGTAATCTAATGTGAATGGATAGGATCTAGATAAAACCTTCTAAAATCACTCCTAAAAAGCCCTAGGAGCGAATTTATGTGATTGACTAGATGGGGAGAGAAAAATCTAGGAAAATCACCGAGCGTGGGGGAAACAACACTCGAATGGGTGATTAAAGCACTATAGTGGAAAAGGGGGGCTTTAAAGGAAAAAAGAATCCTTTAAAAAAATAGGAAAATCATACGTTATGGAGATTGGGAGAACCCAGAAAAGTGGGAAGCCGTTATGGGAAGTTTGTTAGGGAAATGAGGCATAAAAATTCCTTTACCGGAACAAGGGAGCGTTGTTGATTCTCGGAGAAAGAGGATCTCAACACAGGTGAGAACCAAAAGAGAAAGTTCATGGTTGGGGGCAAATAATTCTTTTCAAGTTACTTTGGCAGCTACTGTAAGAATTTACTAGATAGGATTATTTTTCTATATTTTGGTAATGATGTTTGTTGTAATGTACTTGAATGAAATTAATCATATTCTTCGAATGCAAACCACCACTTGGTGAACCTGTAGGTTGTTGTCTAATTATAGCATAGACTATGTGGTTTGGTAATAAGTTGGTCTCTTTCTATAATTTATTTACTTTAGAATTCAGAGATGGAGATAAATTAGAGTATTTTTTTCTATAATCTATTTACTCTAGAGATAGAGGCACAAATAATTTAGAGTAATTTGATCTATAATTTATTTAATTTAGAATACAGAGATGCAGAAAAATTAGAGTATTTTAATATGTGATTTATTTACTTTACATGCAGAGATGCAGACAATTAGAGTAATTTGACCTACAACTAGGAATGCATGAAGGATTTCAATTATAATACTAGAATATAAGGTATTATTTAACTGTGTTAGAATATGATGAGAAATACAAATGTAACTACATACAGGTATTAGTAGTAGCTAGACTTGTGTTTATTGTAATAAAGTCTGAGGAACAATTAATAATATAGTTGGGGAAAAGGGCATAACTGTCATTAGAGAAAATTGAGTTGACATAACTATAAACTAATGACATTTTACTAGAATATGATGAGAAATGCAAATGTAACTACTTACACGGATTAGTAGCAAAGTAGACTTAGATGTGTGTTCTTGGGTGGACAATGACACAGAAAATGAGACTAGTTGCACACTTGTTTCCTTTTGTGAGGTGAATCACCCAAGGACAGGTTACATGGCACAAGCCATGTTATATTTGCATAAGGGGTTTGGAATACCACAAGGCAAAAGGTTTTGTATGTAAGAGTTGCAGAATCATCTTGTATGTAGCTTGTCTCATGCCACAATCTTTGTACTTGTGTATTATAGTAAATGGGTGCTAGGCAAAGTTCAATCACCCAACTATCAAACTTGTGTATTGTTGCATGGCATATATCATATGGTTATTTTTGTTTCTTTGTTGGAACAATTGCTTAAGCAAGTAAATAACAATGACAACACGTGTAATAAGATAAAGTGTAGAATGGGGAGGTGTAGTCTAGGTTTCGTATTACTGGTTTCATCTAGCTATTAGATTGAAATGACCATGGAACCATATGTCATAAAAGGAAAAATAATTATGATCAATGTGAGACTTGTAAAGACATGAAAGATACATTGCCATAAAATCACTATAAAAAAACTAATGAATATTAATATTTTTTTCTTTCAAATTTAAAATAAAAATAAGTTAATCTAGAGTTATTATTTTCTTTCATAAAATTTGAAATCAAATATAAAATTCATTTAAATAAAAAATTATTTCAAAATTATTTTTAATTTAATTATGATTTTATTTCTTCAAATAAAACAATCGTCCCCACCCTAGTGAAGATAATCTCTTCTCCCTTTTAGAGATTACACCCTTTATTTTTACTATTATGATAGTGAATTGTGTGCATAAATATGAAAATATTTAAGTAATTTTATATTTCCATTTTTAGATATAGTCAATGATATTTTTTATTAATTTTTTTAGTTAGAAATTATATAAAAATAAAGATTAGTTAGAAACTATATAAAATTTTTGAGTAATAAATATAATATTATGATAGTGAATTGTGTGCATAGATATGAAAATATTTAAGTAATTTTATATTTCCATTTTTAGATATAGTCAATGATATTTTTTTATTAATTTTTTTAGCTAGAAATTATATAAAAATAAAAATTAGTTAGAAACTATATAAAATTCTTGATTAATAAATATAATTAAATAACTTTAGTTTATTATATAAGTATATTATTTTTGTATTCATAAATTAGTGTGGAAAACTTATTTTAATCATTTTAAATAATGCTTGTCGCATGTTGTTTAATATCCATTGTTCATTTAAAAAAATAATCATTTAAATGGGTTAAGACTATTAATTAAAAAAGTAACCATTTAAATGGGAATGAATGTCTTTATATGCATGGTTAAATACAAAATTGATCATTTAAATGAGAATGAACATTTTAATAAAGAAAATAGTAGATATGTATCATCACTTGTATTACTACATTTATGATTTTATTTATTTATTATTATTTTATATCGAATATTTTTTTCTAAATATAAATAATAATAATATTACTTTTTACTAATAATTTTTATAAAATTTATTATTATTTTTATTGTTTTAAATATAAATAATAATATTATTAATTTTTACTAATAATTTTATAGAATTTATTATTATTTTTATGGAGAAGGTATTTAGGCAAATTTACACGTGTGATCTCCTATTAACATTGTGTTTTTTAGCAACATGAATTCAACTAATTGAGATAAACCTCGAGTCTTATAAAATTTATATTATTAATATTAATATTAATGGTAAAATTTATTGATTGTTATAATTCAATAAAAAGATATATATATATATATATATATATATATATATATATATATATATATATATATATATATATATATATATATATTGAAATATATATTTAAAAATTATATATATTTTATATTAACATATAAAATATTTATATCCCATGTAATTTATTAGGATCTTCAATACTTTTTGCCTCCTTAAATGAAAACCACATCTAAGAGAGGAGATGGGATATGAAGTAACATACTTCAAAACTAAAAGAACATGATTTTTCTTAATTGTCCTCATTTCAAAAATTAGCCTAGATACCACTATCAATATAGTGGCTGCAATATGCAAAGACATAGTTTACAAATTTAAAAATAGAACTTGGCTACTATTAGCAACATAAAGAATAGCAGAATTAAGGCATATTGAAAAGTGAAAGATGAGCTAAGTTTCATGGAGATGGTGGATCTCTTTGTAAGATAGAGGCTTTGATGCATTCCATGAACTCATCCATGAGCTAATATAATAGATGTAATTCCTCCATGTGAAGGAGAAGTTAATCTTGCCTTTTAATTTGATCAAACCATGACCATTAACAATAGAATCTTGGTATGAAAATGTAGGTCAATGATGTGTAGATGTGGACTTTGTTGGGCTAGAGGAGTCCCCATGTTAGGGAAATTCTTGTTGAATTCTTGTTGGTTATGTGGCCTTGGGCTTGAACTTGGGCATTGTTGTAGGTTGCATGACCTTGGAAACCCTCTCCCAAGTGAGCTCATTAACATGGCATGATGGAGATAACAAAAGGAAGACTAGAGATTTGCGAGAGAGGGCGGGAGGAGAGACTCTTGAGTGAGAGAGGGGATTCAAAAGGTGAATTACCACATGAAGCATCAACAACATGGAAACAATAGAGAACATGACCAATTAACACGATAAAGAGGGAGACTAGGGTAGAATTAACCTTTTCCAATTCTAGTGGAAAGATAATTGAACAAATTTATCATAAAAATACCATGAAAATGGACTATGTCACTGTTAGGTACCACATCCCAAGAAGATGTCTGAGGAAAAAACTCAATGGGAGAAAAAAACAAAGAGCCTAATGCTAGAGTCACTGATGTTGTGGGAGTTCCTATCGAGTGTTCATGGTGATCCTTTCTAGGAGGATGACCTTACGCTCATGTAAATTAGACCACTACAAAATGAGAGAAGTGACCCCTTCTAAGAGGAAAATGTCTCACTCAAACAAAACTTACAAAAGTAGAATGAGAGAAGTGACCAAGTTAGGAGTGCCTAGTCCTTTAGAATATGAAAGTCATACCAAAAGGCAAGAAATGTGCTTGATATACACAAACATAATGGGTTGGACCTAGAACTTGCTCGAATTAACTTGAAATAGTTAAGTGAGTACATTTCCCATTTCAATAGTATTTGAATTATACCCTTAATGTATTTTCCTATCAAGATTCCTCTATATGTTGGCAGATTTTAGGTAGCACATTAAATAGAACCAGCAATTACCTATTCTCCCCTGCCCACCTATCCATCCTCTACTATGAACTCTTCCCTCTTTACCATTTTATTAATTTAATTTCAATTTGCACTTTCATTCCAATTTCCTCTTCACACCACTTCATTTAGCAGCCTCCCTAATCTTTGTAGAGACACCTCAGCTCTGGTAAAAAAAATTACAATTACCTAACATTTTCAATGAATTGATAGCCTATATTTGAATGAGTTTAGAAAGATAGTGCATGTTATTTCCATTCAAATATAGTGAAAAAGACCTATATTTTCATGTTATTATAACTTTGGAGAACTATAAATTATGCTAAGTGAGAAACTATAAAAATAAGCAGCTAAATGAAGATTAGTTAAGCTGCAGCCTCGGGGGTAGGTGAGTTGGTAAACACAATGCAGTGAAGTTCCTTACCAAGGCAGGCTCCTTATGGAAGGTGACGAGTTCAAATCCCCTAGACTAACCTTGGAGCTGTATAGAGGGGCCAGTCCATCTCCCAGTGGTTGCCCTGTTGCCCATTCCACTGTGATCAAAAAAAAAAGAAGGAAGAGATTAGTTAAGCTGCAGTTTATTCCAGAATTTGTATTATGCATAAAACAATTTCTACCCATTGACTAATTCAAATTTGAATTTGAATATATAGGGCTCCCATTTGCACAAAGAAACAACCCATAGAAAATTGAAAAAGAAAAAACTAATAGTTAACTCTTTAACGAAAAGCCGGTGAATGAATTTGGAAAATAACGAATTCATTGTTGTCGGCATAGATTTAGAATTTAGCTTTTTGCGCCAAACTTCCGCTCTATGTTTTGCACTACATCCTCTACAATGACTATAAAAATACGGCTTACAAAATGATCAATCGCACAATACTCTATGTATTGCTCTCTCACCAGCTACCATAAAAAGCCATTCGAATTAGGGTTTGAAATACAATCAATTCATCACTAGAGGCAAAGTTCAGGTATGTTTTCGGCCTCGTAATTGCTCATAACAATTTGATTGTTAGGATGGAGCATTCTAGGAAGAGAAACAGAGATATGAGAGGTGACAGCGGCGATGCAAAATCATTAGGGTATGGATTACGACATCGTAATAGCGGCGAAGAGGAGGGGGCGCCTGGAAATGGGAGGCATCAGGCCAGGTTTCACCACATTGCAGATGAATCTAGAAAAGTGAGGAATAGCCTGACCAAACGCATGGAATGTATGAGCGCTGAGCCAAGCATAAAATTGAGGGGCCGAAATTTTGTAGGAGCAATTAATATTAACGAAAGTAAGAAGAAGCGTGTGATAGTGGCAGATCAAAACGAGCTGCAGTATGATGATTTTAGGGTTTCTAAAACATCTCCACTGCAGAATTCGATGGCGTTTGAATGTTCAGAGGGCTTGCCTCTGGAGCATTTTGGCCTGGGTGATATCGTTTGGGCAAGGTCTGACAGCAGAGTTGACATCCCTGCTTGGCCTGCTCAAGTTATCGACCCCGTACAAGACGCCCTAAAATTTGTCCTTAGGATTGTTGAAATGATAATTTCAACTGCAGCACTATTTTTTTCTTTTCTTTGCGATGCGATCTCATCGCAGATCGCAAATCGCATTCATGACTATTGTCTCCATGTGTTCTCTTGAATTTTTTCCCGACGTGACGATGCTATATTATCGCATATCGCAAATCGCGTCCTCAACCTATTGCCCCGCTATGTTCTTTGTTTTCTGCCCCGATTGCGATTCTGCGATGTGATCGCAAATCGCAAGTCGCAACTCTCATATGAGTTTTGTTTCCATTTCTGTCTCCCGCCGATGCGATGTTGCGATGCAACCCGCTAGCTATCATATCGCACCTTCACCAAGATAATCTCCGCCGTCCATTTTTTAATCCAATGGCCATTATTTATTCCCACCTTGAACACGCCTCCATCATACTGTCTTTATGCCTTAACCTATTTTGTGTTCCCAAAGAAGAAAGAACGCCTGATTCAACATTCTGCGCCATTAATTCTCAACAACCACATTTAACATGAAAGTATGGCCGAGAAGGAAAGAACCTGCCTCGAGGAGTTCAACGCATTTATCAGTTATGGAGTTCCACTCCACCTGCTCGAGAAGTACAACAGAATATCATAAAAGATCAGTTTTGTTCATCAAGAGCAGCAGACTGCAGTAGAGACTCCATCAGAGAGTTAAAGCGGTTGGTGGTCATTTTTGACCTTCTCACGCATAACCTGGTAGATATAAAATCTTTTCCAGTCAGTAATGGAAAAAAAAGGATGTGTGAAAAGGCACAGTGCATCTGTAACACGCAGCAGCACGTGAATGTAAAAGAAAGCCACAGCAGCGAAATAACATATAGAGTAGACACAGCAGTGTGTGAATTTTCTTTTAGATCCCTCTGTTAGAGAGGAAGACTCTTTTGTAACAACAACTTTATTAATGAATAGAAATCTATTGGTGTGTGAAAACTTTGTCCTCTGCAAATAAATTTTAGCTTTCCGCTGTGTTAAAGATCCTGTGTTTGAAACAGAGCGTCGTTCTCTGTTCTGTGATTTTGTTTTTGTAATTTTACCAGAAAAATTCCCAACAGTGGTATTAGAGCTTTTCCAGGCTCTTTGAAGACATCAAAGAATCTGAAGGAAGGTTTCTTGCTGAAGCAGCGTTTTAGCAAAGTGAAAACGTAGTCAAGGTATTTCTTAGGTCAGTTTTTTGTGTGGTTGCTAAAGACATTTAAGTGATTTTTAATATTAGTCAAGTATTGCAAGAATGGCCAGCACCAACACTAGTGTGGGTATGTTTAATACCCAGCTCCCACAGTTCAATGGGAAAAACTATGACTACTGGGCAATAACCATGAGAGCCCTGTTTGCCTCACAAGATTTATGGGAACTTGTTGAATATGGATTTGAAGAGCTAGCAAATGAAGATGAGTTTAATGGATTAACTCAGGCAGAGAAAGAGTTGTTGAAGAGAAATAAGAAGAAGGATTGAAAAGCCCTTGTATTTTTGTATCAAGCAGTGCATGAGAGTGTGTTTCCAAGGATAGCAGCAACCAAGACATCCAAAGAAGCAATGGCAAACTCTCAAGATAGCCTATCAAGGCATGGAGAAAGTGAAGACAACAAAACTACAGTTGCTGAGGAGAGATTTTGAGAACCTGTGCATGAAGGAGTCAGACAATATTGACTCATTCTTCACACATGTGATTGGTTTGGTCACACAAATAAGGACTCATGGAGAAACTCTTGAAGAAAGGAGGATTGTGGAGAAACTATTGAGGAGCCTACCCTCAAAGTTCCATGTGATAGTCACCACCATAGAAAAGACAAAGGATCTCTCAAACTTTTCAGTTGATGAACTTCATGCATCACTGATAACACATGAGCAGAGGTTGAGTAGAAATGAAAACTCATCTCTAGAGCATGCTTTCAAGACCCAGATGCCCTTTGGAAGAGGAAGAGGTCAAGGCAGAGGAAGCAAGAGAGGAAGAGGCAGAAGCCAAAACAGAGGTGGAAGGAACAATCCAGCAAATGCTCAAGGAACATGCAGCAATCCAAATCAGAACCAAGGCCAAAGCAACAACCAACAAAGTGGACAACATCATGCCCAAGGACAAAGGTATGAAAAATCTGATGTACAATGTTATTATTGTAAAAAAATATTTGCATTATCCTAATGAATGTAAGAAGAAAAAACATGATATGAATAATAGATCTAGTGCAAATATCACTAGAGAAAATATTAGCCAAGATAATGTATTGTTAGCTTGTAATATGGCTGAAACAAACAGTGAAGATATATGGTTTCTAGATTCCGGTTGTAGCAACCATATGACAGGAAACATAGCCTTGTTTTCTGTCTTAGATTAGAGTGTGAAGTCACAAGTCACACTTGGGACTGATAGTAAAGTTTCTATTATGGGAAAAGAAGAAGTAAAAATATTTACAAAGAAATGTGAAAAGAAAACCATAGCAGATGTCTATTATGTTCCTGGAATGAGATGTAACCTCTTAAGTATTGGACAACTTGTTCAAAAGGGTTACAATGTTTTCTTTGAGAATGATGTATGCACCATCATGGATAGAAAACCCAACAAACGATGTATTTCTGAAGTGAAGATGACGAGGAATAGAATGTTTCCTCTCAGAATAAGGGCAGATTTGAAAAAAGAAGAAGAAATTGCAGCAGTTACCCAAGAGGCTTTCCAAAGCCAACCGAAAGATGAAAATTGGTTGTGGCACTTGAGATTTGGACATCTCAACTTTGGAGGTCTTAATTTGTTGAGTAGAAAAATAATGGTAAGAGGATTACCATTGATAGAGAAACCGGACAGCCTTTGTGAAGGTTGTATCTTGGGGAAACAACACAGAGAAAGTTTTCCATCAGGGAAAAGCATAAGGGCAAAGGCACCCTTAGAAATTGTCCACTCAGATTTATGTGGACCGATGCAAGCTCCATCACTTGCAGGCAGCCAATATTTTCTAACATTCATTGATGATTTCACCAAAAAGACTTGGGCTTATTTTCTGAAGAACAAAAGTGAAGTGTTTGAAAAATTTCGAAATTTCAAAGCACTTGTAGAAAATCAAAGTGGGCTGCGCATCAAAGTTTTAAGGACTGATAGAGGTGGTGAGTATATCTCCAAGGAATTTCTATGGTTTTATAGAGAAAATGGAATTCATAAGCAATTTATAGCTAGGTATACCCCGCAACAAAATGGAGTTGCTGAAAGAAAGAACAGGACAATCATGGATATGGCGAGGAGCATGTTGAAGGCAAAGAATTTGCCAAATGATTATTGGGTTGAAGTTGTACATTGTGTAGTATATATTTTGAATAGGTGTCCTACAAAAGTTGTGATGAACAAAGTGCCAGAAGAAGCATGGAGTGGGAGAAAGTAAGGAGTCACCCACATGAAAGTTTTTGGTTGTGTGGCTTATGCACACATTCCAGATCAGCTAAGGAGGAAGTTGGACAACAAAGGGGAGAAATGTATTTTCATTGGATACAATGAGGAATCCAAGGCTTACAGGTTGTTTATCCAATCTACCAAGAAGTTTTTTATGAGCAGAGATGTTCAATTCATTGAGGAGGAAGCTTGGGATGGAAGCATAGAGAAAACAGTGAATGTTAAAAACTATTTGTCTCATGATGAAGATGATGAGGAGATGGCTGAAATACATACCCAAACAGCAGTACCAACACAAGGGCAGCAAGAGACACCCTTGAGGAGAAATGAAAGTGCTTCTCCAAGCACACCACAAGGAGGAAATTCAAGTGCGTCTTCAAGCACTTGTACACCAAATGAAAGAGGTAAGAAATTCAGAAATTTAAGTGACATTTATGATGAAGGTATGAATTCTTTGTTTGCTTTATATTGTCATGTTGATGACCCTATTCATTTCGAATATGCAATAAATGATAAGAAATGGATAAAAGCTATGGATGAGGAGATCAATGCCATAGAAAGAAACAAGACATGGGATTTGGTTGAGCTACCAAAAGGTAAAGAAGTCATTGGAGTTAAATGGGTCTATAAGACCAAGAGTAATGCTGAAGGCAAGATAGAAAGGCACAAGGCAAGACTTGTTGTCAAGGGATATAAGCAGCAGTATGGGAGAGATTATGAGGAGACTTTTGCACCGGTTGCAAGAATGGAAACCGTGAGAATAGTGCTGTCCATAGTAGCCCAAAACAAGTGGAAAGTTTACCAAATGGACGTGAAGTCAGCATTCCTAAATGGAGTGTTAATGGAAGAGGTTTACATTGAACAACCTCCAAGCTATGAGAAGAAAGGCCAAGAGCACAAAGTGTGCAGATAGAAGAAAGCTCTTTATGGGCTGAAGCAAGCACCAAGAGTGTGGTACAATAGGATAGATTCCTATCTACTGGAAAATGAATTTGCAAAGTGTGAGGGAGAACCCACCCTCTACATCAAAGAAAAAGATGGTAAAATACTAATTGTTGTGTTATATGTTGATGATGTTATTTTCACAGGTAATGATGACTACCTCATTGAAAACTTCAAAACAGTCATGAAAGAAGAATTTGAAATGACTGACATGGGTTTGCTGAGATACTTCTTAGGAATAGAAGTAGATCAAAATGAAAATGGGATTTTTATCTCACAAGCAAGATATGTAAATGAAGTGTTGGGCAGATTTAATATGCATGACAACAAGGCAACAATCACTCCCACAGTGATGGGATTAAAACTCCTCAAAGAGGACAGCAACAAGGATTTTGATCCTAGCTTGTATAAGAGCATAGTTGATAGCCTAATGTATTTGACTACAACTAGGCTAGATATAATGTTTGCTGTTAGTTTAATTTCCAGATTCATGGAGAGGCCAAAAGAAGCACATTGGCAAGCAGCAAAAAGGATTCTGAGGTATGTTAAAGGTACAAAAAGATTTGGCATCTTATATACTTTTTCAGAAAGTTCAGATTTAGTTGGCTACACCGATAGCAATTGGGCTGGAAGTGTGGATGACCGGAAAAGTACATCCGGTTATCTCTTTCACATTGGTTCAGGAGAAATTTCATGGGCTTCTAAGAAACAACCCATTGTGGTGTTATCTACAGTAGAGGAAGAATACGTGGCAGCTACAGTAGCAGCGTGTCAAGCGGTTTGGATGAGAAGGATACTAAGGAGCTATGCCAAGAGCAAGCAAAAGCAATGGTTATTTTTTGTGACAATAGCTTAGCTATAGCATTGTCCAAGAATTCTATGTTTCACAAGTGAACGAAACACATTGATACAAAGTTCCATTACATTAGAGAATTGGTGAACAATGGAGAAATTGTTTTACAACACTGCAACACTCAGGAACAGGTTGCAGACATTCTGACCAAGCCTTTGGGACATAAAAGTTTTGAGTATTTGAGGAAATGTCTGGGTATGACTGATAACCCAGTAGTTGAAATTAAAGGGGAGTGTTGAAATGATAATTTCAACTGCAGCACTATTTTTTTTCTTTTCTTTGCAGCGTGATCTCATCGCAGATCACAAATCGCATTCATGACCATTGTCTCTGTGTGTTCTCTTGAACTTTTTCCTGACGCGACGATGCGATATTATTGCATATCGCAAATCACGTCCTCAACCTGTTGCCCTGCTACGTTCTTTGTTTTCTGCCCCGATTGCGATTCTGTGATGCGATCGCAAATCGCAAATCGCAACTCTCATATGAGTTTTGTTTTCATTTCTGTCTCCCGCCGATGCGATGTTGCGATGCAACCTGACAGCTATCGCATATCGCACCTTCGCCAAGATAATCTCCGCCGTCCATTTTTTTAATCCAATGGACATTATTTATTCCCGCCTTGGACACGCCTCCATCATACTCTCTTTATGCCTTATCCTGTTTGTGTTCCCAAAGAAGAAAGAACGCCTGATTCAGCATTCTGCGCCATTACTTCTCAACAACCACATTTAACATGAAAGTATGGCCGAGAAGGAAAGAACCTGCCTCGAGGAGTTCAACGCATTTATCAGTTATGGAGTTCCACTCCACCTGCTCGAGAAGTACAACAGAATATCATAAAAGATCAGTTTTGTTCATCAAGAGCAACAAACTGTAGTAGAGACTCCATCAGAGAGTTAAAGTGGTTGGTGGTCATTTTTGACCTTCTCATGCATAACCTGGTAGATATAAAAGCTTTTCTAGTCAGTAGTGAAAAAAAAGGATGTGTGAAAAGGAACAACAGTGCATCTGTAACACGCAGCAGCGCGTGAATGTAAAAGAAAGCCGCAGCAGCGAAATAGCATATAGAGTAGACACAACAGTGTGTGAATTTTCTTTTAAATCCCTCTGTGAGAGAGGAAGACCCTTTTGTAACAACAGTTTTATTAATGAATAGAAATCTGTTCGTGTGTGAAAACTCTATCCTCTGCTAATAAATTTTAGCTTTCCGCTGTGTTAAAGATCCTGTTTTTGAAACGGAGCGTCGTTCTCTGTTCTGTGATTTTGTTTTTGGAATTTTACCAGAAAAATTCCCAACAAGGATTCGGGTTCCCCAGAGACTTTGTGTTAGGTTTTTCTGCGTGAAAAGAAGCTGGGAGTACCAATATGCAAGGGTGAAATAAGAAATGATGTTCCCTTTTTGGGAAAGCTTTGAGACGTTACCATATGAGGGTCAGAAATTGTTGGAAAGGGATTCTAAGCACCTTCAGGGTGAGTTTCTTAAGGCAATTAAGGAAGCTTATGTGTCAGATTTTTCTTCCGGGTACAACAAGGAGAATAAACGAGATGAAGATAGACATCAAGAAGAAGAAACCATATGCAGAAGCTGTAGCCAAAAGTTTCCAGCTTCAAAATTATTAGAGTCTGTTGATGTTAAACAGTCGTGTAATTCATCTAAAAGGGATGTATTGATCTGTCTACGCTGCTACAATTTCTACAAGTCCAGTCAGTACTGTGGCATTTGCAAGGTGTGGAATCCCACATTGAAAAGAAATTCGGTCCAATGTCAAAAGTGCGAGATTTGGGTTCATGCCGATTGTGATAATATAAGTAGTGAAAAGCTACAAGACCTTATTAAATATTCATGCCCTCATTGTACGCTGAAACAACCAGACCTGAGTAAAGCTCCAAAGGAGGAAAACAATAGGATTTTTACTGTTCCAGACTGCATTACTGTTGTTTCTGATGGAAAGGAAGAAGAGACCAGTAGGTCTTTCACTCTTCCAGAGCGTATGACTATTGTTTGCGATGGCAAGGAAGAGGAAAACAATATGCCTAATTTCTCTGTTCCAGGGCGCATTGTTGTTGTTTGTGATGACAAGAAAAATAAAAACAATAAGTCTTTCAATGCTCCAGAGCATATTATTGTTGTTCGTGATGGCAAGGAAGAGAGAAACAATAACCTTTTAGTTGTTCAAGAGCGCATTGTTGTTGTTTGTGATGACAAGGAAAAGAAAAACAATAGGCCTTTTGTTGTTCCAGAAGGCATTACTATTATTTCTAATGACGGAGAAGGGCATTATGTGCCTAACTCACTTAGTTCTCTATGAATGTAGTGAATGTGGAAAGGGTAGGTTGATGAGTCTGTCATGATGGGAAAAGCACCTAGGCTGGAAGAGCAAGAAATGGAAGCAGAGTATTAGAGTTAGGGATTCCAGTCAGCATCTCATTGATTGGCTCAACAAGGCCCATGAAGATGGGGCTTGTGGCCTTGGATTCTTTATCGGAGAAGGGAAAATGGGGAAAATGGTATAAAGTAGTAGGGAGGAGAGTTGATTAACAAGATGGCTGCTAGAATAATACGAACCAATCAAAGAAAACTGCACCCTTAAGGATCTGCATGATAAAATCATCATCTGCGATGAATGCGATGTTCGAGTTCATCAAAGGAAGAGAAAAGAGACAGAGATTACGTCAACAATGCTGCTGCCTCTGCCCAGTAGTGGGTGCCTCCCTGAAACCGACCATGTGGATTTTGGGTGCATGTTACTTGTGCTTTGCTAAAGAGGTAACGTTTGTGAATGGTAAAACTATGGAGCCTGTAGATGGCATATTTGAATGGTAAATATTTTTTTGAAGTCATGTATTAGTGTCTTGATTCTGAAAATTTTTATCACGCCCACATTTGCGTTAATTAAAACGTAGATCACATGAAGATGTTACATTGTTATCACACCCACGTTTGCGTTAATTAAAACGTAGATCACATGAAGATGTTACATTGGGAATACAAAGAGAAGAATGTATGTAGCTACATTTTCTATTGAGCTTCTCATCATGTTTTTACTCAAATGTGGGGTTAGCAATTCCCATTTTGAAATCTATATTTATGCTTAATCGATGATACTAAGCTAGAAGAATGATATACATTCAGATGTTGCGCGAGGAATCATAACTTCCATACTTCACAGATCTATGGTGTATTTACAACATTACAAGAGGCCATACGCAACATGTTAAAACAAAAAGTGGAACCACTAAAGTTTTCTTCATACAAAGGAATTGATTTCTCTTTGGGAAATCTGGAATTGAAGGATATCGTCTTTCACTATCAAAAGCATTTGAAGAGAGGACATGGTGATATTTTAAGGCATAGTATTGCCAATGTGATAAAAAAGCCATACCATTACGTGCATTGGTCTAATTATATTTCAAAATTTATTGCATTATGATTATTTACTATTATTTACTTGATTATATTTCATCAGTTATATTTTTAGTTTTAAAGTAATGAAAATATATTTTTATAATAAAGTATTTTTATTAAACTTAAATTTCAATTTATAATATTAATATTTTATTATTTATATTATTATTATTATCTAATTTTAAATTTAGGGTTAAGTCAGTGATTTAGCTGCTAAGTTTTTTTTTTTTTTTTTTTTTTGTTTGTTTGTTTGTTTTTTTTGTTTGTTTGTTTGTTTGTTTGTTTGTTTGTTTGTTTGTTTGTTTGTTTTTTTTTTTTTTTTCAGCATGATTTAGCTGCTAAGTTTACTAAGATATACATATTCTACTTCTATGGTTTGCCATATCTTAAAAAGAAAAACATGCTCTTAACTATTAGGACCACTCAAACTATACTTTTAATGTAACATTTTCATGTCATATGATTTTATTAACTATTAAGAAACACATTCTTCTCTTTATGTTTTTAGTCTAACATCTACATGTGATATACTAGTAAAATAATATAATCTCTTAAATATATTTAATAAAAAAATTATTATGTTATTTTTTAATAAGTATTTTATTAATTATCATTATTATTATTTTAATAAATCACTTATTAATTTTTGTAACTATTTAAAGAAATTTGTTTTTCAAATTTATAATATATCGATTAAATATTAATAAATATATTAATGTATAATTAACTCTTTTCGTCTAAATGTTTTTTATTACATTCTTTACATCGAAACACAATATATTTAAAATATGCAACATTATCATATCTAATAGTGTGAAAGGTTTATGAATGTGTAGTTAGTGTCTCCAATGTTTATGAATGTTTAGTTTTAGCTGCCAATGGAAGTGCTTATAAAAAATTACATGTTATAGATGTGTAAAACATATCAAAATCTTGACTATTTAATCACTAAACAAACATGTGCTACAACCATGTATGAAAAAACTCAATAGAGAGATAAACATCTAATTTACACTTTTTTACTTTTCTTTTTCTCCACTTTCTACCAACCATGAGAGTGGAGTGGAGGATATAATAGCCATTTTTCTTCAACATTTACATTATCACAGTAATGTGTTCTGAGGCATGAAATATTATGGTGTCATTTGCGTCATTTTCAAGAGAAAACTTCACAATCTGCAGTTGTTCATTTGTAGGCGTTGTCGCTTTGGACATAGTTGGAACTAACAATATTCTTATCTCTCTCATACTTCTTTACAATATCATGCGAATTTATTCAACATTGTTTGTAGTGTTCTCTAGAATTTCTTCTTCCTCTGCTTTGACTTCTTGTGAATTTGAGAACTTCCATCCCTTTGGATTTTGGGCTTGTATCTTTTTTGTTTTGGCTTTTTCCTTTTCTTGAGGACGTGAGTTTTGAATATGTCGAGTTTGAAGATATATACTGCATCTGCATCTGAACATTGTATTTCCAAAATCTATAGGTTGGGACAGCTGCACATTGTTATGAATCAGAATAATGTGACTAGGTAAGCCCTTACTAAAGTCTACCTCTACATACATCCTCCCAAATATGGAAATTCATTTTGTGACTCTATGTGCATTAACCTTTAGAAAATTCCCCAATGAATTCCCTATCCCTTCTAACACTTTGTGATGACAAAAATACAAGGCTAGATTATGTAGCTTGACCCATATCGACAGTTTAGAGACTACAATGGTATTTGCATCAAATATTGCAAACCATGGGATCATGAATAGAACAACACTGCCCCAAAACCATGGTTCTTGTTTTAAGGCATAATCCATATTTTTTGATGTGTCAAATTTCAAAACAAAATGTCCCCTAGAACATAGATGAATATCACAATTTCCAAGTCGAGAATATCCATTGGTGTAAGTCCTCTAACTAGGGCCAAGATTCATTAAATCTGCATATAACAGCTCTATGCATGGAAATCAGAGTAGAGCTCATTGACCTCTGGCAAGTTGAACACCTAGTTCAAGTTCCATAATAGGCAGACTAGGGATATTGAGGGAATGAGTTGAATTTTTGTGTGAATTAGTCCTTCCTTTTAGTGCATCGTTGAAAGAAACTAGACCCTTTTAGGTAGATCCAAGACACCCTCCAAGTATGGTGTTAAGGATAATGATTGAATCACATTCAATGCCATAATATTGTAGCTTGGATTCCTCTTGCAATGTTTTCCTTGCATAAATATTGCTTTGGAGACGTGTTGGAATACCCAACAGTGTGTGAAACTTCTTCTTAAGATATACAACCTCCTCCATGTTCTAAACCCTCATGGAAATAGATTTCCCTTCAAGGGATTTTATAAAAATTTGGAAATGGGTTCTTGCTAGCTTATCTAGGGTTAGACGACAAGTACCCAAATTGTCTTTTGATGGGACCTGTATTCTGAGAGGTGGAGTGGCGGTCTGAGGGGACATACCTATAAAAATCCCCATACAAAACTAAGTAGGGTCTAAGATCCTCCTTGTTGCCATAAGCATCTGAGATCCAAAGATGATCCATTTGATTTTTAATCACTGGAAAGTTTGAGTCAAGCCCATTTGTTTTTAACTTGTTGTGATCTGTTGGATATTTGATGGAGAGATGATCCAGGTTTTTCACCCAAGATTTTTTGAGAATCACCATCCCCTGTCTTCAATCAAGGTTCGTCTGAAACCAAGAAAATGACAAAGGACCACATGTTCTTTGTAACTATAGTATCCACCAATCTATTTGCTCAAACCAAGGTTTGCATCATACTATACTACTATCATGACCTCTAGAAGAAATTTCACCTATGAATTCCACGATCCAATGGACCTATCGATTACAAAATCTCGAAATGACATCCCCTGGTGGTAGATCTATAGGATATAGTGATGGATTCCTCATTCGTAGAGCTTTCGATCTTGCAATTGACATGAAAAAACCAGATCCAACAAGAAAAAATGATGTTGTCTATAGATCCTCACTATCTAAAGCATGATATATCCCGATGACAGCGGGGTCTTTTGCACTTGTCAAACTACCCCACAGGGTCATTTATCTATGGATAACAATGATATTTTTGAAAGTTTAGTCATTTAGATGCCATTTGAATTTATCAGAGCAATGAAAGGTGTTGGAATAATGTAGAAATGGTATGTCCAGATAGAGTTTATGAGTTGAAGTGTAAAGATCACTTGTAAAGATCAAATTAATTTAACCAAAGGCATTAAGAAATCGTCCCAGGGGTGGGCCGAAAGCATTTGAGGACATTAAAAGCATAATGTAATTATACTTCCGAACTTGAAGTGTTAAATGGGGATAATAAAACCCAACAATAGGATTATAATGAAAGAGAACCTACTGGTAGTTGAGAATAGTGAGAAAAATTCAAAACCGTTTGAGAATATAAAGAAGGAATTTTAGTTTTTATAGTGAAACCTCAATTAAAAACAACCAATTAGATTTTGAAGTATACTCTAAATTCAACTACTTCATACATCTGTGAGCAAGGATAAGCCAACATAAAGGGAAGAAAAATAAAAAACGCAAAGATACTATAACATTGTTGTAAAATAACCACCATAGACAGATTCAAGTTCACTTCGAATATACTGTAAGTTTGACTTATTGTCAAGCTCATTACACAGCGATATGAAATGCAATCATAGCCGATATATTCTGATTTGTAGATTTGACAATAACAAACAAAAATAAAACTTGGCTCTATAAAATTCAATGTAAAAGACTAATAGATGAAATTATCTGGTGTTTGGCACCTTAACCCCAAGCAAGGGTGGGATTCACAGAGTAGGAAGTCTTCCATTCAACTAGAATGGCGTAAATGAACTCTGACCTCATAAATAAGCAAAAATAACCCCTTGGGGAACATAGTGTCATTCTAAGATTTACTAATTAAGGAAGTGCTATAAAAGGAAGTCACAACAGTGCTCGGGGTTGGAGAAAAATGGAACACGAGTATAGGGAAACTTTTTTGCACCAAACTAGAGCAGGTGTAGTCAACTAGATCTGAAATGAAAAGAGAGCACACAAGCTAGTAAACATGATGCAAATAAAAACAAGGATTCTATCAAAAGCCGTAGGCAACAGGTCAAACCCTCTTACCTGGAATTGAAGCAAAAGAAGAACGACTTGAGTTAGCTGAAGTAAGAGAACCAGTAGGAAGAAAAAATCACAGTTACTAAGGGTAAAAAGTATACCTATATAGTGTGACTATGGGATGAATGAGTGTGTTGGTGTCAAGCCCCTGTTCTAGTATATACACATAGTAGAATTTATCAATAGTCATTACAAAGGGCTAGATAGAAATCAAACATCATAATTTATTTTTAAAGGTAGAAAATTAAAGGGATTCACCTATTGGTCGACTATGGTGGGGAAGAAAAATAGCGTAACGCTCTTGGACTGGAAAGCCACAGAAATAACCACATGTTCCCTGCCATAGAAACCCAAATTCAAATAGTTAACTTTAAGTTTTAGGGTCACCGTGAGGATAAGTGAAAGGAAACACAATAACCCAAGACACATGGATGATAAAGCTCTAGTGGAAGGAGGGAACTCATTAAGGGGATCTCACAGATAGACTCAGTTTATAAATCTCCATATTTATTCACTAACCACTAAAACCTGACTATTGATCCTGCTTTAGGAACATGATGAAACCATTCAAAAGTTAAACTGAGACCTTGGTAGCAGAATAACAAGTAGGGTAGCAGTCAAAATGATAAAATAGAGTAGGGTTGAGCTTTAAATTATTTCGTAACACGCTAACCATTTCATTTTACTTGGAAACCTTAGACGCCATGACAAATTTTGTAAAATAGGAATGAGAAACCCCTACTATTCAAGACAACATTGATCAAGTGGTAGATTGTCGATGGTATGAGACAATAGGTGTTGAGGGGTTAAGGACTATGATAGAGTTCAGTGGCAGCCGGATCAGAGACCACCTGAAGCCATTACCAAACCCTAAGCTCTAAAGGGAGGCTCACTAAAAGCAAATGATAGAAATGGGTAGGATAGAGGAGTTAGGGTTTTTGAAACATTCGTAAGCCATTCATCGATCAAGGGAAGATCTGGGACGTTGACATCCTCTCACCTTGAGATCAATGAGGGGCCATGTGACTATGAGTAGGAGGTACATGGCCAGCGCTGAGTTCTGGTCCAAACACCATGCCACATGGACTCCTCCCTTAAATTTGGCGCTTGTGTATTGGCTGGGGAATAGTGGTAGTTGATGTATAGTGGAGTCTCGATTGACTCCTAAGGAACTTTATCATGAGTAACCTAAGATGCATAGGTTAGGGTCTCTAATTAAGAACTAATATGGAGACAATAAGGCGCCTTAGTTTCCAAATGTAGTAACAAGGTTTAGATTAGTGGTGAGTTTCATTACAGAAATTATTCACATGGTAACCTTATAAACATACGAGTTCTCTGTAGAGCAAAGGGTAATATTAATAAAACCTATGGAGAGTTAGTAATTGTAGTGGGAAGGAAAATGTAGTTGATTGAAGAGGGTAGATATCCAAATCTATGTTCCATGCTAATAAGAGGACCTTAGTTGTTTAGGGAGTAAAAAAATTAATTCTAATCTTACTACTTTACATCACTTGAAGTGCTTAATGGACCCATGGAAAAATAAATTAAAGGAAAATGTAGTTACATTAACATCATTAGGAATATATATATCTATGTCTATATATATATTTTCTATGTGAAAGGGAGGTATGTTACATATGGTGTTAGTGCCCAAGTTTAACAATGGGCTTAGTTTGGACCACCACAATGATAAAATATATATATATCTTTATTTTGTTTTATTCGTATATTGTTAGTGTTGATAATAGAATGATGTTGTAGATATAAGATACATAGGTGCAAAAAAATGATCCATTTTGGAAATAATTCATCACCTTCAATTATGTTTGGATGGGAGGCATTGCATGTGGATATAGGAGGGGAAGGTACTTCATGTAACCCTAACTCTCAAATTTTGGAGGTTATCATGAATTTACAGAAAGAATTGGCACAACTCACAAGCAACAAAGAATGACTATTAAAGGCAAGTGAGGATCAAGAATGTATGATAAGAGAATTAACCAACAAATCCAACAATAAAAATGGAGAAGCAGAAGGGTTGAAATGGAAGAAGGCAGAGACAATGCCAAAAAAATCTGGAAGTGATGAAGAATCTGAGAAAACAGATTCTAAATCCCATAAGGATAAAAAAAGAGGGACTTATAGGGAGAATTCCAGAAAATTAAATCCCCTGCCGTTTGACGGATAGAGGGAGGAAGAAGCTGAAGCTTGGCTTTTGAATATGGTCAAATACTTTCAAGTGTATGAATATGAAAGAAACTAGAAATAAATATTGATTATTTAGAAGCTGTAGGGGGAATCCACACTATGGTGGGAGGACATAAAAAGTATACATTTGTTGGATGACAAAACAATTTCATGGGAAGAATTTCACCAGAAATTTAAATCTCGTTATTTGAGTGAGAGATATTATGATGACTATGCAAAATAATTCCATGAGCTAAGGTTAGGAAATATAACCATGGATGAGTTTGTTACATTATTCACAAACTTACTTTGGCATGTGCCATATATTAGAGTGGAAAAGGCCAAGGTACATAGATTTATGAAATGTCTACCACCAATGTATAAGGAAAGAATTGAATTCGACAATCTAAGTGCTATGGATGATGCAATAAGGAAAGCCAGACTTTCCTACCAAAAATTTAGAAATCAAAATGAAGATTCCATACCATGGAAGAACAAAGATAAAAACAAAATGGGGATGAATGTCAAAAGACAGAGGCCGGCATATCTGAAAAAGTTAGAGAAAGATCACGAGTGAAAAAAAATTAACAAAGGATATGAAAGTCAATTGGCACAATCATGCACAGGGTCAAAACCCATAGAATTAGGGAACAAAAGGGCATAGGAGGTAAAGAGAGGGAGCCACTAAAATGTTGGGGGTTGTGGTGAACCACATATATTGACAGATTGTACACATAATCCTAGATCAATTCAGAATATCCAAGTGGTACATGGGGCAACTAGAGTGAATGATGTGGCTATAAACATTTTTAGGATTAGCATGACACTAGAAGATCGAGAAGCTGAAGATGAATCTACAATGATTGAAATTCAGGGTACTATCCAAAACCAACCCGTGTCTATTTTAATGGATCCTGGGGCTAGTTTAAACTATATTAGCCCTTAGATTTGTGGAAAAGTGTAAATTGAAGTTAGAAAATTTCAAAATTCTTGGCTGGTATAACTAGACACTAGTACCAAACGAAAGGTAATATATCAATTAAAATAGTGCATGTTGGATTTAAATGGATATTGTATAGAATTTTAAATAAACGTCATTCCATTAGGATAATATGATATATTAATTGGTATAGATTGGTTAGAATAGTAGAAAGTTGTTATAAATTTATTAGAACAAAGTGTAAATTTCATTGAATCACAAGTGCAACCTTTCTTGTTTAAAGGAAAACCAAAACCAGTCCGAGTCAGACAAATATCTTCTTTACAATTGAAAATAACAACAAGCTAAGGATGTAAAGTTTATATGGTTCATGTGGAAAAATATGAACAAAGAACATAAATAGAAACATTAGAACTTTAACATGTAATAAAATAATTATTAGATGTTTTCCCGAAAGAAATTCGAAAGTTACCCCATCATAGAGACATAGATTTCTCTATTGACTTAGTGTTGAGTGCTACACCTGTATCCATATCTCCATATAGAATTAGTACCCTAGAACTATTAGAATTGAAAATGTAGCAATAAGAGGTGTTGGATAAGGGTTACATTAGATCGAGTGTGTGACCATGGGGAGATATGGTAATATTTGTCATGAAAAAAGATGGAACATTTAAAATGTTCATTGGCTATAACTAATTGAATAAATTAGCCATAAAAAATAGATATCCCATACTCCAGATTGACGATCTGTTTGAGCAAGTCAGGGGAGAAATTGTTTTTTTCAAGATTGATTTGCGAACTGGTTGTCAGCAGTTACACATAAAAGATGAGGATATTAATTAAACAACTTTTATAACTCATTATGGTCATTATGAATTTGTGGTGCTACCTTTCGGTCTCACCAATTCACTTGCAACCTTCATGTGCCTAATGAATAGTGTGCTCCACAAGTATCTTAATCAATTTGTATTAGTTTTCATTGATGATAGCCTAGTGTACTCTAAAAATGAAGAATAACAATAAGAGCAGCTTATATTGGTGTTACAAACATTAAGGGAGCATCAAATTTATGTGAAAATAAGTAAGTGCAAGTTTTAGAAACCATAATTTAGTATTTGGGACATATTATCTCCAAATATGGATTGGTAGTGGACCTTGAGAAAGGTAAATCCATTATGAATTGGCCAATACCAAAAGGTGTATCAACAATTCTCCCATTTATGGGAATTGTTGGGTACTATCGAAGACTTTTGGATGGGTTTTCAAAACTAGCTTACCCAATTATCTCCCTACAAAATAAGGGAGTAAAGTTTGAATGGACATACAAATGCGAGGAGAGCTTCAAAAAACTAAAGCAAATGCTTACAACAACTCGTATTTTAAAGATAACAGATCTAAATAAGGAGTTTACGGTATGCACAGATGCTTGTCTAGAAGGATTGGGGGGTGTGCTACTATAAGAAAATGTTGTCATAGATTATGAGTCAAGAAGATTTAAAAAACATTAACAAAGTTATATTTTATATGACCTGGTACTAGATGTTGTAATACATGCCTCTAAAATGTGGAGCCATTATTTACTATGGAAGAAATTTATTTTGGTAACTGACCATATCAGCTTGAAGTATTTCTTTAGTCAGCCTAATCTAAATGTCGCGAGGCGCAAGATCTTAGCAAGACCTTCCACTATGCATGGCTCTTTATGTCCATCGTACTTATAGCCTCGGAGCTACCCAAAGATAACCAATTTCCCTCAGTCATACCGGACCTGCCTCAGGCCGCGAAGTATGCTTCGCTATGGGTGACTAAGGATGCTCAGCAAATCAAGGAAAGTAAGATCTTTTGGATATTAATGGAGATGAATGTGCACATGTTCATAAACCACAAGCCATGGTTTCTGCCCACTGTATTTGATAAATTGTAGCCGTATGCGGAGTTTAAGGTTGAATTCCACCATGTATCCATAAGGGTGTGAAAGGACACTGAGCAGAAGTGGCATGACTTGCCCTACTTAGCTACGAATGATGCGATTCAAGTGGTTATTGACAGCTAGACGACAAAATGGCACACTGCCTCGGATTTAATGGTGAGATTGAACCAGACAGCTGCACAACAGAAGAAGGATGAAGCCAAGCTCAAGATGGAGCAGTTGACTAAGAAAAGGAGGAAGGAGGCTAAGGATAAGGCTAGGGCAGACCGCGCTGCCATACAGGAGACAAGTGGACAGACAGGAGGAGAGGAGCATGAGTCTGACAAAGAGAAGCTGCCCTCCATAGAAGAAGAGGAAGAAGAGGATGATCCAATAGAATAGGGAGGAGCAGACCCGCAGACACCTCCATTCCATATCAAGTGTCCAAGGGGACAAGAAAAAGTAGGGCCGCGAAATAAGTCCAAGGCCAGCAAGACGTCCATGGACCCTATCACCCTAGCAGAGGGGGATCCGAACAAAATTGGGGATACAATGTGGGATGCCACCATGGAACTTCTGCAACAGTTTGAGTAGTAGTAGTAGTGGGCATTGCGGGTCATTCAGGTGAATCTGCGAGAGCTGTAGGTTTACATAGCATAGACTGGCATGACATCCACCAGTTTGGCCATCGGTACTTTAGAATCCACCAAGATGCTGTGTGTGAAGGAATCCCAAGCCATAGTGCTACCAGATGGGGCACTAATGATAGAAATTGAAGCTGACAGTCCTGCTGTCAGCACACTCAAGGGAGTAGGGCTAAACTTAGCAGTGTGTCCTAGCAAGGCACTCCACCTGCTACAAGATGGGGTGATTGTGGAGTTGAGGGCCTGTGAATAGCATGCTTTGCAAGTGATCAGCGAGAAAATCATTAACAATGCTCAGATGGTCGTATAATGAGATTCTCCCATCAC
Organism: Pinus tabuliformis; assembly: GCA_031772625.1. Taxonomy (NCBI): domain Eukaryota; kingdom Viridiplantae; phylum Streptophyta; class Pinopsida; order Pinales; family Pinaceae; genus Pinus; species Pinus tabuliformis. The sequence goes on along the minus strand of CM062817.1, from coordinate 534,299,037 downwards.
CACTACGAACAACGTGACCTATAAGAAAAAGCGCATAGTCCAGGTCATGGTGGAAGCATGTCGAATGGTCCCAGAGTTGGACATTCCTATGGATGAGCTGGTAGATGTGTGCGTTTGCAAAATCACTACGAGTGTGTGCAAAACATGCACAGAATTGGCAAAGGTTTAGTTGGAGTTGAACCTCCAAATTGCAGAATTGTAGTTGAGGGCCGAGCCTTTAACTCCACCAGAAGTCAAGGAGTAGCGTGTGACATCTATCACAAAAGAGATAACGGTAGTAGAAAGTGTAGTGGTGGATTGCACAACACTTTTTGAATAGTCGTTTGAAGTCCTAACCAGCCTACAAGAAGACCCTACTGTGCAGAGGCTAGAAATAGAGGCGTGAGAGCTGCAACAGTGCTACGATGAGGTAAAAGGGATAGTGCATACTGTTTCCATCACACAAAGACTCACGAAGTTACAGGAGTCCAAGGCATTGAAGGAGTAGGTGGATGCAGCTCAACACAAAGAGACAGTGCTAAAAGTGCACTTGATGCCTTGGTTGGATGAGGCCTACTTGATCATGGCCTCCATTGAAGGCAAGTTGACTAGTCTACAGGAGACTTAGCAAAAGCTTCAAGCTCACAGTGTAGGGCCAGCAACAGAGTAGTTGGTCAAGGAAATAAAGTAGGCATCGATAAGACCTAAAGGCTTATCGATCTTCATGAAGGTAGGATTAGAAAGTATAGACTGACGTCACAACCATATCAGGGTGCGAAAACATGGTTCCTGCACCCCCCATGCTGCTTTCGGTGAGACTTCAGTTTGCACTCAACAGGTTGATGCCAAAAGCGCTAGTAGTGTAGGGATTTACTCGGTTGACTAAAGCTGAACTTGAGTCAGGGTCCATCAAGCAAACAACATGTTAGATAAAGATGACACTATTAGAGATGGCACATTGTTGGACACTTTATATAGGAGAGGGGATAGAAACCAATATTATTCTAGTTCTTATTCAGATAGGCATTATGATCCTCATTATTATCATCCTTACATGAGGAGTGATAGGGGATAATTGTTAGATGAGTTTAGGGAAGAAAATCCACCTACTTTTTATGGAGAGATGAAGAAACCACAGGATGTAGAGGCATGGTTTCTTCGCATGATGAAATTCTTCAGGTTGCATGACTATTTAGAGAACATGAAAGATAGAGTAGCTACATCCAATCTCAAAGTCAAAGTAGACATTTGGTGGGAAGATGTGATGAATGTCATATGTATTCATGAGGAATACTTGATTTGGAGTGAGTTTGAGAGGCTATTCAAGAATAAGTATTTGCCAGAGAAATACTTTGACTATAGGGAAAAAGAAATTTATGAGCTAAGGATGGGATCCATGACAGATGATGAGTACAGTAGCAGGTTATTGAAGTTATTAAGGTATGTGCCTTATCTCACAAAGGAAAAGGCTAGGATTCAGAGGTTCATTAGTGGATTGCTAGTTAAATTTAAGGATATGATTGATTTCAATGAGCCTAGATCATTGGAGTAGGCCATCTGAAAGCTAAGGCACTACTATGAACAATCGAAGCATAGATCTGAGACTAAGATAGACAGGAAAGGTAATGCAAAGAACAAGGTAAAATGGGAAAAGAAGCGAGCAAGAGCTCAGGGTACAAATAATAAGGATAATGTTGCACCACCTAAGAGGCTCAATGCATTTGAAAAAGGACAGGGACATCAATCTGAGGACCAGAACAAGGAGGCAGGGTGGAAGCCTATAGAGTGTTGGGCTTGTGGCAAAGATCATCGCATAAGAATTTGTCCACAAAATCAGGGTGGTATGCCTTAGATATATAGTCTACATGAGGCACAAAACATTGGGGATGTTCAGAGTGTTCCTTTTATGTATGCAGCTTTGGATAACAAACAAGCAAAGTAGCAGGCATCTATCATCGAGATGGACTATAAGCTTTGTGATCAAGTTATTTCTATTTTGATTGACCCTCAATTTAATAATCATTATGTTAGTCCTGAATTCGTGGATAAGTGTAGTTTGAGTAAGGAATTACATGCAAATTCTTGGTTAGTGAAGTTGGCTAAAGGTAAAAAGAAGCAAGTTCATCATTGGGTAAGAGCTTGTGCATTCAATTTTAATGGTATGCCTACTGTAATACATTTGAATGTATTACTATTGGGATCGTATAGTATGTTATTGGGAATGGACTGGTTGTACCTTCATGGAACCAAGGTGGATTTATGACAAAGCCATTAGTGTGTTGATGTCAATGGGGAACCAAGTGTCTTACAGGGTAAGAAGAAAGCCACATCGGTTAGGATGGTGACAACTATTCAAGAAAAGTTTAGCCGCCAAAAAGTGTGGGTGTTATCTGCAATACACATTTCTAGTGAAAAGGGTAAGGAAGTTAAGGATGTAGATGTGTTGAGAATGTACCAAGTTTTACAACGATTTTAGGATGTATTTCCTAAGGATATTACAGAGTTTCCACCTTAGAGGTAGTTAGACTTTTCCATTGAGTTGGTGCTAGGGGAAGCTCTAGCATCAAAAGCACCTTACATGATGTGCACACCTAAGTTGGTAGAGTTGAAGCTATAGCTGAAGCAAATGTTGGACAAGGGATACATTAGGCCAAGTGTATCACCATGGGGTGAACCAGTATTGTTTGTGAAGAAAAAAGATGGTACTCTCATATTATGCATTGACTATAGGCAGCTGAACAAAGTAACCATCAAGAACAGGTGCCCATTACCGAGGATTGGTGACTTATTTGATTAGTTGAAGGGATAAACATCGTTTTCGAAGATTTATTTGACATATGGGTATCATTATGTATGCATCAAATAGGAATACATTTACAGGAAAAAATTTGCACCAGGTATGGGCATTATGAGTTTGTTGTAGTTCCATTTGTCTTAACTAATGCTCCAGCTACATTTATGTGCTTGATGAATAGTGTGTTGCGTTTGTATTTGGATAAGTTTGTTATTGTGTTCATTGATGACAAATTGGTATATTATAAAAATGATGAAGTGTGTGTCGACAACTTAACAACAGTGTTGAGGTTGTTGAGATAGCATTAGTTGTATGCTAATTTCAATAAGTGTAGTTTCTTTCAGGCTCTGTTACATTACTTGGGACATATTATCTCCAAAGAGGAAATTTCAGTAGATATAGAAAAGATAAGAGCTATTATGGAGTGGATAGCTCCTAAGAATGTGGATGAGATGAGATCCTTCATTGGGTTGGGAGGCTATATTAGGAGGTTCATTAGGAAATTCTCACAGATTTCTTATCCTATTACATCATTGCAGAAGAAAGGTAAGAATTTTGAATGGATAGAGGAGTGTGAGGCTATTTTTGAGAAACTTAAGTAGTTGTTGACACATGCACAAATGTTAAAAATTGTAGATTTGGACAAAGAGTTTGTAGTATGCACAAATTCTTGCAAGAAAGGACTTGGTGGAGTCCTTATATAGTATGGACAGGTAGCATGCTATGAGTCACAAAAGATGAATGAGCATGAGTAGAACTACCCCACACATGATCTTGTGTTGGCAGTGATTATATATGCATTGAATATGTGGAGACATTATCTTCTTGGCAGGAGGTTTACATTGATGAGTGATCACAGTGGTTTACAGTATCTATTTGACCATCTGAATCTGAATGGTAGGTAGGCTCGTTGGCTGGAAATGATGAGTGAGTTCAATTTTGAGACCAGATATATCAAAGGTAAAGAAAAGAGAGTGGCATATGCTCCTAGAAAATGGATACAGGTAAATCTCTTGGAATCTATGAGCTCCTATGGGATAGACTTATAGGTTAGGATATTGCAAGCAAGTCAACAAGATGTCATATATATGGATATTATGCATAGGATGCAATAGAGTATAGGTACAGGTGATAGTATAGGTACAGGTATAGCTGATAGTATAGGGACATGTACTTATGATAGTACAAGTACAAATGCAGGTGTAGGTACAGGCATAGGTATAGGTGCAAGTGTAGAGGATATGGACTATTGCCTTACAGTAGTTGGATAGTCCAATTTAGAGAGGATATATGTATCAAATAGTAGTGATATCAAGAAGGTGTTTTTGAGTTTAATGTGAAACCATATTTAGGTCACCTGAGTTATCAGAGGACACTCATAACAGTGAAGAGATTTTACTATTGGCCAAATCTGAAGAGGGATGTAGCAGATTTTGTGGCTAGGTGTTTTTATTTTTAGCGTGGGAAAGCAGAGTGTAAGAACCTAGTTGGACTGCTACAAACGATTGTGATTCCAGAGTGGAAATGGGAAGTAATTTCCATGGAGTTCATCACAGGGTTGTTAAGGAAAATGAGAAAACATGATTCCATAATTGTTATTATGGATAGGTTGACAAAGGTTGTGCACTTCATTCCAGTGAAGTCTACATTCTTAGCTAGTGATGTAGCATAGGTATTCATCAGATATGTGGTCATATTGCACGATGTTCTGAAGAATACTGTGTCGGAGAGGAATGTAAAGTTCACTTCCAAGTTTTGGAAGGAGTTATTTGCAGGGTTTGAAATGGAGTTGGCCTTTAGTACAACTTATCATCCACAGACAGATGGAAAGACAAAGAGGGTCAACAGGATATCTAAGGACATGTTAAGGATGTATGTGATGCATTAGTAGCGAAAGTGGGAACAGTACCTTACACTGGTAGAGTTCGCATACAACAATGGGTATTAGGAATATTTGAAGATGAGCCTGTTTAAGGAATTGTATGGGAGGAGTGGCAATACTCCCACCAGTTGGAGTGGTTTGGTTAGTAGAGTGCTGATTGGACAAATATGTTGGCGTACATGGAACAAGAAATGCAGGTAATCAAGAAGAATATAAAGGCAGCATAGGATAGGCCGAAGATCTATGGAAATCAGAACAAGTTGTTCGAGGATTTCCAGGTTGGGGAACAAGTATACTTGCACATCAAATCAAAGAAGATTTCCTTATAGATTGGATCATGTGCCAAGGTGGCACTACTATTTTGTGGACCTGTTGTGGCTAGAAACAACCCCCCTTCTTATTTAATGTTATTACTAATACTAAATAAGTGGGGACCCTTAGTCAAAATTTAAAAAATCAATTAGTGCTTGTATTTCCTTTTTCAATAAAACTTACCGTCAAAAAACTTAAGAAAATACCCTTGAAAAATCTAAAAAAGTTTAAGTTTTATGATAAAGTAGAATTATTCCTTAGGAAATATCGCATTGCAAAAGGATAATAGGGTACTTCCTTGCAAGCCGAATTCTAAAACTGCGAGATCGTGATACGGGACTACAAACATATATCGCATTGCATGCATCAAAGACCGCTTACGATGAAAAACTTTAAACTACCAATATGCGATGGTGCATATTGCAAATCGTATTTCGCAGAAAACAGAATAACGAAAATTGTCATATGACACTCTCCCACGATATTGCGATTATGTAATAATGCAATATTGCGATATTCTGATTTTATGATTGAGAGGCAATGCGATAATGCAATAATGTGATATTATGAATTTGTGATATAGCAAGCAAGCGATGTGGTGATTCTGCGATGTTGCGATCTGCAATATTGCGAAGCAAATTGCAAAATCGCTTCATCACAGATCTTTCAGGCTCGTTGTTCAAAAAAGTATTTTCCATAAACTGAGACCTGGTTATGCGCTTTAATGCTAATTAAATGAGTTAGTTGCCGATCATTAATGAAATAGGGTATTGTGCTTATCTAGAAGTCATTTCATGTAAGGTGGTATATTTTATACGTCTTCAGCATTTAAGATTTTCTCGTCACCTTTTCTTATCATTATTCTCACTTCACTTGTAAATTGCAGGAATGGAGAGCAGAGAACGATACAAAGCAGTACGCAGAATACTATGGGAAGGAAAGGAAAAGCCTCGAGCTCTGAAGAGAAAGAAATGGCGCCCTTGTATATAGACACCGCCTGTAACAGAGACATTGGTATTGCCACCTGGGAAGCCATGTACAATCTACTTGAGGAAGAGAATCCCAGAGTAATGGAGGTCGAGGCTACTGCAAGCTCACATAGTTCTTTTGAGGCGTCCATCACAGAACTGGCTTGTCATTCTTACACATGATAGCGATGAGGCCCAGAATTCTTCCATACACAGACATGATTAAATGGATACTAGATAGCATGGATGTCAGAGATAGATAGTTTAAGACTCAGGGTCAAGGACTCATTGGCTCATTCACTTCACAAGATTTGAGGCTCATGTACCATTTGCCAGAGCTGCGGGCGACTTATAAAAAACAGTTTATGGAGAAATTTTCCAAAGAAAATCAAGACCTGGCAGAAACCATCAAAGATTGGTCAAGTAGAGATGAACCACTAAAAAAGGATAAACATGGTATGTATAGTACTGGTTCTCTCACCTCTCTGTATTGCTTTGCCACTGCTATGCTCTGTAGACTTTTTGGGAAGCTAGATATTAACAAATTTTCTTTTGAATGGCTACCATTATTGGATGCCGCCACCGATGCTACTATAGTGGACTGAGCTAAAATACTGTCTGATAATTTAGTCATAGCCATCGTAAATTACCGGTCTAAAAGAACTGTTTCTCAGAGAATCTATCCCCCTTTTTACTTGTCTGCATATGTCATGGATGCAATTTGTTATATTTCCAAGTTTCTTGTGATGGGTTGGAAATGGACAATTCAAGACCCCTTACCCATTCATGTTTATCACAAAGAGTTGTGGGATTCCAAGTTCACTCCATTTGTTTACAAGATTTGTCGTGGAATCATGTTGCCCCTATACAAAATGTTGTATGATAAAGATGTTCCAAGATTTTCCCCTGAAGCAGAGGTAGATATACTCCCTGTTGCGAGATGGTTCGGAGAAGAACTATTTACATATGTTAGGGTATTCGGAAGCCTTGCTCCCCCACACGTCCTACTTTTGTATGTTCCTGACAAACTCTTGGCATGAGAAATTGCTTATCAAACATGTGGAGAAGGAGGTTTGACTAAAGATTTGAAGGACAAAAAGAAGGCTATTTGGCCACAATTTCCTTTAGCCTGTGGGGCCTTCTCACTATTTGATGTAGGCCATGCATTTAGTGAAGTAAACAACATAACGTGTCTATAATTATTCAAGTTTCCAGGAAGACTGTTCGACCCTCATGATATTGCTAAGAATTTCACTATTGCAGTCAAAGTAAAGGTGTTTTCTAAAGAAGAAGATCCTTTTGATGACATGTTCCAACAGAAAAATACGCTTGAAGAAGTTCTGCATTCGGCTCAAATGCAATTTCCTCCAGCAGAATTTCAGCAGTTCAAGATATATAGGGAAAGGAGGTTAGCTACTATCCCTGTTGAAAAACTACGCTTGGAACCCGTAAGGGAACCAACTCCAAGTATTAGTCTTAGTGGAAGTTCAGACACAAATAGATCTAAATCTAAATCTGGGAAAGAAACACCTGAACATTCCAAGAGATCAGAAAGTCAGCATGGTAAAAGCGAGGGGTCAGTAAAGGATACTACCTAATCAAAAGAGCTCTCACAGCAACAGGTTTTTACCTCCCTACAAATAGATCCTTCCCCTCTCATCGTTCAACCATCATCAAAAAGAACCAAACTAGATAAAGAATGGGAGACCTTCAATGATTTGACCAATCTAGAGGGACCAAGTACAAAGACACCTGCAAGTGATGTACAGGCAACATAAGGTATAATCACAGGAACAATTAGCAATGCCCTAGAGATGGAATATATTCCCATCAACCCATCCTCTGAACTCATCCTTAAGATAGAAGAAATTCCTCCTCTTGATGTATTTTATAGTTCGCAACACAAGGCTGTAGTGAGAAGACAAAGGAAGAAAAGGAAATTGGAAAACATGCTCTCTCATGAGGAAAAACAATTAGACGTCCTATGGCAAGATTCTACTACCGATCCCACTGAGAATCTCACCAAATTATCTCAGATCATAGGAGCATATGCCTCTGCACCCACTGATAAAGCATCTGAGGTTAAACAACTGCTAAAAGAAAAGGAAGACTAGATACAAGTTTTGCAACAAAAATTGCAACAAGCCAATGCCAACAAAGAAGCACAAAAACATCTTGAAAGACTACAACAGGACTTCCAACGAATGCAGATAAGCTACCAGAATAGTTTGGCTGAGAAATAAAAACAGTTGCAGGATACACAGGAGATGCATAAGGATAATCCTAAACTTACAGAATTCATCGCAGAATCCATTTCCTTGAATGATCAACTACTGCAGCAACAGGAAGCCTTATGCCAAAGAATATCGCAGTCGAACTCTTATTGTGAAATAAGCGATAAAATCACTAATCAAGTCGTAGATTTATGAAATGATTATGATTTAATTGATAAACGAGTTACTGAATATTTAACCTGACAAGAAACAGAGGAGGGAAAAAGAGCAAGTGCAGCAAGGATCAACAACAATCACAAAGAAATGCTCTTTAATAAATGGGATGCACAACTCAGGAAAGCAGAACAAGTAGCAGAAGAAGTGGCCACGACAGCAAACAACGTTATTGATTGTATAAATGAAAATCTGCATAGGGAAAACCTGATCTCAGAAACCACTCCAGGGTATCTACCTAAAGTACAACAACTACAAGCCGATTGGAAATAGAAGGCTCAAGAAAAGGCAGAATCAATCCAAAGGTTAACCAAGTTGAATTGGGATTGTTACTGGATGTACTTGGTAAAGCCACATAGCCAGTGGATGACTCTCAAGTGTATCATCAATTCTGCCAAGAAAATGGCGCCAGCTCTTGCCAATTTTGTTTTCGTAGCACAACTAAAAACGGAAATCAGTCAGTCGACTCTTCTCAAACAGATGCTGAACGTGTGTGACTTCAAGGAGCAGATAAAAAAATAGTTAGTAATTTTAATTTAGATTCAGTTTTAGTTTTACTTTTGTTTTATTTTTGCTCAAAGTGAGGATAGTCATTTAAACTGCATCCTACATTTTTGTAATAAGTTATTTTTAGATTTAGTTAGTAGTATTTAAACCCTTCTCATGCATTTAGAAAAGGGTCCTGAAATTTGTCAAAAACTTATCCCCAGAACATGCATTTTTGTACCCTCTGTGGAGGTTTTGATGAATGAATGGAACATGATTTATTGATATCTGTATTTAATATCTGCTACTGATGTTTCACTTCTTTACTCTTAGTGGATGATGGGTTACGAAGAGATAAATCATTATCGCTTGAAGCTCATGAGTAGGACTAGTTATAAATGGTACTTCTATCTCTTAACTATTTCTGCCTTTGTGTTAAAAGTGATATTCAAGTTCAGTTGTTTATATATTGATGTGTGAATGCTTGAGTTATCATTTGGCACTTTTGTACGGTGATAGCTATTTATTTATGCTTAATGTATGAATAGCTTATTATGCGATATGCCTTTCACAACTGTTTCGTCTAACTTTTTATATGAAGTGGTTTATCTGTATTGAATTCTTTTCTCACAACAGTTGAATGATCTTTATTACCAATTGTTATCTGAAATCATTTTAGATCGAATAATAGAAGGATTAAACCTTGGGTTAGTGTAGACTTAGATATTTCTACTTATTAGAATACCATTTACATGTTATTAGATTAGAGTTAGAATTATAGCATCTCACTTAGGAACTTTTAGAAGGGAAATATCAATTCTCACACACACACACATAAATTGGGAAAATGGTCCCATATCCCCATTCGGACCTACTATACCAAACAGAAAAGGAGCTGCTAACCAAGGTCCGGACCGGGTGGGTACCCCCCTTGTTATAGACCCGATTTTCGGGCTTCAACAGGACCCTTCAGTATTGTTAAGAGGATTGGGCTAGTAGCTTATCGACTTTCACTGCCTCTAATAGTTGAAGTCCATGATGTTTTCCATGTATCATTGCTTAATAAGTATGTGAAGGATGTTGATCATGTGATTAAGTGGTCTGTATTGTAGGTGGAACCAAATCAAGAATTCCAATTCGAGCCTTAGTGTATATTGTAGAAAAAGAGTGCTCATGCTCCAAAACCAAGCAATCAAGCACTTTAAAGTGCAATGGGAGCACTTTGCGCTTGATGAATCTACACAAGAGATAGCATATCATATGCGGGTTATGTATCCTTCCTTGTTTTCTGGTTGAGGCAAAGTAGTTTTGGAATCGTGTTTTGGTATGATATTTTGGTATATGTATTGGCATATGTTTTGGTATATGTTTGGTGATTTTGGTATATGTACATATGTATATGGATCTAGATATGTCCATGAGCTATGTTATAAAGCTCCAATAAGCAGTATGGGTGTCATGCAATTATGATGTTATGTTTTTTATATTGGTTTGTTTATCACCATGTTGATCATTGTAAATATTGCAACAAGCTAAGTTATAAAGCAACATCAACAATATATTTTTCTTACAATATTTTTATGGTTATAGGTTTTTTTTAACACAGAGGTCGGATTTCCTCCAAGGGGGAGGTTTTTGTAACAACCCTGGTGAAAATTCCATGTAGTAAATATAATAAAGGCAAAATAATAACCTTAGTTGATAGGACATTTATTCCTAGCTAAATGTTGGGCAAAATCTTAGTGATGGGGATGACTTGTGATTGATTAATGGCTAGGGAAATTGGAAAGGGAAATGACAGAGGCTTTGGAAAAGTAAAATTACATTTGGCACACTTGTTTATGAAAAACAATAGGAAATAGGAGAAAAAGGAGGTGAAAGGTCACAGGTTGCATGTGAGGTGAAAAATGAAGGAAAATAATGGAAAGTCAAGAAAATAGAGACATCATTCATAAAAGGGCTTCTGACGATCAATTGGTAACCCTTTGTCAGATTAATTTTTGTAGCTATCTCATTATTTTGTCTCTCTTGCTCTCATACTCTTGGAGACTTAAACATTTCTTGGAGCACTCTTAGTGGGTGTGACATACTTGGATTCTTGGAGTAGGAAGGCAAAGGAAGAGCAGGAAAGTAAAAGAGGGCATCAAGATCAGAGCTACATCATTTTTTCTTACAGGTACTAAGTTTCATATATGTTTTCATCACTAGTTTTGGCATGCATGGCATATGCATGCAGATTATTAGTCATGATATCTCACTGACATGGAGGATCACCCAGATTGATAGTGGATTTTTGCTAGCCTCACCTTTTCCTGAATAGCCATGGATCTTGTGGGTTTATTTCCTTGTTTTTTTTGGTTTGTTCTCATGTTTCCTTAGCTTGGGTTGAGTTATTAGTTCCTGGAAACCTTGGTTGTTCAAATGCTCTGGAAGCGCTATAACATCTTGGGTTGAGTTACTAGTCCTGGAAGCCTTGGTTAGACAAATTCTTTGGAATCCCTTGGTGGGTTGAGTTACTAGACCTGGGAGCCTTTGTTGGACAAATGATCTTGAAGTCCGACGATAGATATGGGTTGAGTTGCTAGTTTTGGAAGCCTTGGATTGAAAAAATGCTCTGGAAGCCTTAAAAGGCTAGGATAGAGACCAATTTGAAGATTGTTTTTTGATGTCTAACTGTGATGTGGAATCACCCTTTGATGGGTTGAGATGGATGGCCTTTAGAAGCTCTAGATGAGTTTTGATTGATGTGGTCTATGAGATCCCACATTCATGTTTGGAATATGTCATAGGGGTGAATGGTTGAAGAGAAATTTGGCTCAACCAGTCTATGGTCGGGTGGCGCATGGAAGTGCCATCCTGGGTTTGGATTTTGTATCATCAATGTTAGCTTATTTATCCCTATATTTTTGTGAGTATTTTAGTGGATCATATCTGGTTTATATCTTTGTGATTTCATGAGCATTCATGCTACTATTATGATGGTTATTTACGTGTTTTATGGAAAAAGCTATATATGGTTCGCATCATGTTTTTACTTGTGAATGAATGATCAATGTATCTATGACCTAATGGATGAAATGGGATTTGATGTGTTGAGCAATGGATGTCTCTTAGTGATTATCAACTAGGTATGAGACCACTATTCTTAGATTTTTTGTTTACACCTATAGATTACATATTCATGATATGTTTGACGAAATGCCTATCAAGGCTAGTAGGGGTCTAGTCAGGTCTCATTTAAATGCTGTTTTTTTCATTGTCATTTCCTTGTTAATTTACTGTTTTGAGGTATCATGAAAGTATGCAGAGTGACCTAGGCTCTGGGCCCAAAAATGTGGCTTAACTCCCTGGGACGCTAGTACAAAACTAACAAAATGAGTCCCTGGATGGTACCAGGTAGGCTTGTGTGCTATGTATGTAAAAGCTTGAATAGTGTATGGTGAAATTTGCAAGTATAATGATCAAATTTTTAAACACCTATCTCAATTTCCTTGACATATTATCATGCTTTAAAACTAAAATTTGTAGAAAATAAACAACCCATCAATACCATAATAGAAAAAATAAAACAACAAATGATAAAGGAGTTAACCCCTCAATTAGGTTACATTTGCTGTTCCACCTTCCAATGTTGGGGTTTCTTCCATTATGCTTGAAATAAAATGTGTTTACATCAAGTTATATTGCTCAATATGCTGAAACGATGGCTCTAATGGCTCCAAAATAGTCAAAATCGCCTATTTTGGTCAATTTTGCAACTCATTTGGTTAAAAACTGAGAAAGTTATTCTTGTTTTCTCCTTTTACTTGATTCTCTAACTAACCATCCTATGATTCTGTTATGAAACAAACTCAAGAAAAGATAGAAAAGATAGATCAACGCCTTAGAATTCAGCCTCTTCGAGGGGGCAACCTCCTTTACATTACATAAATGAACAATTCTTCGATGATACAAATGAAAATACCTCCTTTCTATATATAGGAGTCTAAGGGGTCATAACATAATCAGAGCCGACATAACAATAATAATGTAAGGGCACAATAATAACAATAGAGGGCTTCTATGGGGCACAAGAGTAACAATATGGGCACTACATGGGTACATCAATATAATAAGTGGGTTGTACTAACAACAATAAGGGGTTACACTAGTAGTATAGGGGCCTAACATGCCCCTCTCCTTCAAAAAGCATTGTCCTTAACGCTTGAGTAGTTCTTGATGCTTCTGTATAAAATTCTTGTCCTCCCATGTGGAATCTTCAGCAGGTAGGTTCTTCCACTTGATGAGATACTCTGAAATTGATCGATTTCGTAGCTGTCAGGTTCTTGTTTCTGTGACTACTCTAGGTTCCAATATGATTTTCCTTCCTCTTCAATTTCTGGCAATATTGTTTGAATTGGGATCTTTTGCAACTTTTGAATAAGTGGCCATACTTCTTTGTCCTTCTTCCATTCATCCCTTGCTTCGTTTATCCAATCTGGTTGGATAATAGAAATAGCACAAAACAATGCTTCCACATCCTCATCCTTGAAGAGTCTTCCCATTCGATAAGGTTGCCATTTTTTTAAGTGCATGTAGTATTGCCAACATTTCCTTCTCATAAATAGCTTGCTTTAGATTAGCAGTAAAAATACCCAATCGCCTACATCAAAACATTTTTCACTATGATGTTGATCTACCCTGTTGTTTCATTTGATTTTGCATCGAAGTGGCGTTATCCTTTAAAAGTTGGAGAACTTGTTGTTTATGCTCGATGTGATCTTTCACTGCTTGAACCTTTTTCTTCTAGATATGTCCTTCTATCTTTAGAGTTTGAGGCGTCGTAATTTCTTCCAATCCTTTACAAGATATGGTCGGATTCATTTCTTGATGCTCAATGTGATCTTTCACTTCTTGAACATTTTTCTTCTTGATATGTCCTTCTATCTTGATAGTTTGAGGAGTGGTAATTCCGACCAGTGAATTACAAGATATGGTTGGATCATTTCTTCTTTCTTGATGTGATCTTTCACTTCTTTCACCTTTTTCTTCTTGATATGTCCTTCTATCTTGAGATTTTGAGGAGTGGTCATTTCTTGCCAATAGTTTACAAGATATGTTCTGATTCATTTCTTCTTCCTTTGGCGTCGTCCTGGCATATATCCTCTTCTTTTGATGTTTTCTTGATCCTTTTCTTCCTCCTCTTCATACTCTATGTAAAATAATTTCTTTTCAGCACACTTATGACCTTTAGTGCATTTTCTATCACAATTGTAACAAAGCCCTTTTTCTCTTTTTTCTTCCAATTGTTGTGGTGTAACCCTTGTAGGTTGTGGAAAGCTAGGAGAAACAACACGTCCATATTTATAGTTGTGAGGGGTAGAATTCCTTGTTGCCATAATTTTACTTTCAAATATGTCACAAAGACTTTTTACTCTTTCCAATTGTTGTGGTGTCAACCTTATAGGTTGTGGAAGACTAGGGGCAACAACACTTCCGTCTTTATAGTTGTGAGTGTTATGCTTCCTGGTTGCCATAATTTTGCTTTCCATTTTTCTTGCTAACCTGAATGCCTTCTCTAATGAATCAGGTTCCCAAAGGCGAACATCATGTTGGATATTATCCTTTAAAGACCCCTATGAACACATCAATCCTATGCTCCTCTGGAATATATTTTACCCTTATGTTCAATTTTTGGAACTCCTCAATGTGCTCCATTACTGAACCCTTTTGTTTGAGACTTATCAATTGGCTAAAAAAAGTGTTTCTTTTTGTATCTTCATAATGTGATATCAATTCTTCTGTAAAAATTGCCCAAGTGATAAATTTTTTACGAGAGCAAAGCCATTGATACCATACAAACTGATTTGGTTCCAAATATACAGTTTCCATACGTACTTTTTGTGTGTTTTGCACATTATTGAGATCGAAGAACTGCTCCATCTGTAATATCCATGTGGCGGGATCCTTGCCATCAAACTTCCTCATATCGATTTTTGGAATATGGTGGGTCTTCGATCCAACATTAGCGTCTATGGAATCATGATTAACATTACTTTTGTTCACATCATGAGTTTCCTTTACAACCTTTTCACCATCAGTAAGTATTTCTTATAGAAAATTTGTCAATCTATCTTCGAATCTACCATGTCTGTCTTCAAATCTGTCCTCAAATATGTCTTCAAATCATCCATCTTAGCTTCCATGCCCTTTATCTTAGATCCCATGCCATTTATCTTAGATTCCACGCCACTTATCTTAGCTTCTGTTAGCTTTTGTGAGTGTGACATTTGTTGCACTTGTTCTTGTAATTTTGATATATCATGTAGCATTTCTTCCTCTTCTTCATGAGCCATGCTCGAACTTTCAGGTTCCTTACTAGGTGTTTGCATTTTCTTTCCTTGGGGCATCAGTTACCGATAATAATGCTTTACTATGCCCTTTGAATTCCGTTAAACCAAGCTTACACAAAAATTTAAAAAAAAAACTACACACCTTTTTTCACTTTATAGAAGCCTGATATTGAATTTGATGTATCTCTGTAATTTCAAATCATCCAGTTCTGAAATTGCGACCTATAGTAGCCTTCTGCATCCTCTTTCCAATGCCACAAGTCTGACCCAAATTGGATTCTCCAAGGAAGAGTTATGTGAAATATCCCACAGTGACTTGCTTTTAGACTAGTTCAGTAGAGAAAACTTGTACGACGTGCCACAAGTCACTATTTCAACCTTTGAATCTGAAACACACATACAAGAAACTAAAGTCCATCTTCTTTCTGTACCTTCTTATGAAATTTCAATCCGATCCCCAGAGAGAACGTTATGACAATTTTCCCCAGGTCACCTGTTTTGAATGTAATTCAGGAGTCTGCAAAAAGACCAACTTCCTCAGATCATATCTTCGCAAATATTGTACAAAAAGCTCTGAAATTTGGTCATAAGGTTCAGCGCAATTTCTTCTCAAATGGGTTTTTTTTTGCGACTTCTGAAACGTCACAGAAAAAAAGTTATAGCGAAAATGCCACGATGACCTGTTTGGAGCAGCGAAACCCTAGAATCCAAAGCTCCGATACCAAATGTTATGAAATCAGCTCAAGAAAAGATATAAAAGATAGATCAATGCCTTAGAATTCAGCCTCTTCGAGGGGGAAACCTCCTTTACATTACATAAATGAACAATTCTTTGATGATACAAATGAAAATACCTCCTTTCTATATATAGGAGTCTAAGGGGTCATAACATAATCGAAGCCGACATAACAATAATAATGTAAGGGCACAATAATAACAATATAGGGCTTCTATGGGGCACAAGAGTAACAATATGGGCACTACATGGGTACATCAATATAATAAGTGGGTTGTATTAATAACAATAAGGGGTTACACTAGTAGTATAGGGGCCTAACAGATTCGGCCTTAACTTGGCTTGTGCACACAAAATGCAGAATTGATGCACAAAACCTGGCACAATTCCCTCTCAACGGGTAAAATTGTAACACTGTTAAGGTTTCCATTAAGCCTCTAGTCTTGAAAATTTTGGCCACATGGCACTGATATGACTGCGTAAGGGGCTGTTGTCTAGCCCCTTATGTTGGTGTGCATCCTTGATTCCATGCAGCCACATAAGAATTTGGGCTATCCCCCTCGGGATGGACATCCAAACTTTGTCGCAACATGGTTTTATTGAGCTCTATGACCTGGATGACACCCTCCTTTTTGTGCTCGGTTCATTGGCTTGGCACCATTTATGAACACACTTGATTTTGATCGTGGAAAAATCTGTGAGGTTGGGTGTGGTTTAGGCTAGGAGCTATCCCTTGGCCCCACACATGTGGTCCTATGGTGCAGCGGTGGCCAAGGATTAGGGCCTATCCCCCTCACCCCCCACAAAAAATAAAATAAAATGTAGCATTAACAAACCTTTTATATAGTCTTTTTACATATGCTTAATAAGAAACATGGTTGGCACGTTGTCGTAGTCTTTGATTAGTTTGTATGATGTCACAAGTTCGAAACCTACATGGTGAGGAGACCATGTGGTGTCCCCTGGATCACTGTGAAATGTCTAGAGGTGTCCCTAGACACTCGCAAGTAAGCCCGTGATAGTGTCTAGAGGTCCCTAGATGCTAGCATGCCCATAAGTTGAGAGTGTTCAGAGGGGAATTTGTCCAAAAGTTTAGTAGGACCCACAGACAAGAAACTGAAGTGTTGGATTGGTTCCTGAGAGTCCTAATGCAGATGTTGAATGTATGTGTGGTTGTGTTTCCATTAGTTCCACTTCCTTAACGTGACTTAAGAGGTCGAATCATATCATAGTGGCCTCTCATCCAATGTTTAACCCACATGGGTAGTTGCTTGGGTAGAATGTGGGAGAAGGATGTTATAGTGATGATGATTGTCCTACGACACAACATCACGCATCATGATCTCCATGATGCTATCACTGGTAATAAATGTATGAGAGAAGGAATCACAATATGTTCCATAATATAAGGAACGATTAACCTAATTGATCATAGAGGAGAGGGGTAGAGTGCGACACGCAGGCCAAATATATGGCCTCATAGTCGAGCTCAATGGGAATGAGTGGCATGTGGTACAAAAAGGTCAATATTAGATTCATCTAACACTTACTCATGGATTAGTTGGAGTAGTAACAAGAATGTATCATGTTGGAATGGGCAACTGTTAGTAGTTTTCGGGAGAAGAGGGGCAAGTGAAAATTTCTCATGAGGAGGAATCCTTAAGTAGTCCTACCTCGACATGTTGATATTAGTGTGGGGTTTCTCCCACAAGAGGGATTCTTCTAATAACTTGAGAATTGGTGGAAAACAAAAGTGATTTGATCAATGGTTACTATACCTCCCTTATGAGGGAAACAGTCATTTTGGAATATGTTGAACCAACAAAACTCATACCATAAACCCATGTACGACATAGTAAAAGGTTATAATCTAGCAGTCCATCAACAAATTTGACTTCTATTGATACCATCTTGCTTCCTAATTATACTTGTAGTGAATTTTGGAATTTCACAAGGTTTGAAGCCTCTTCTATCAAAATAATTTAGAGTAGTCAGTGATTAACTAACTTGGGGAGAACAATGCCTTCCAACAAGAAAAGGGACATGATACAGGTTAAGGTTCCTTTGTCCACAATGGAACAATGGATATTATTACCTGTGAATAACGACTTCAATCATCATGATAATTGGGATGGAAGTTGAGGTGTATAATTCTCATGCTTAAAAACTACTAGGTTGGAATCCAAAGATCAATACATCCAATTGTGGAAGAAAAGCTTCTTCTTGGTGGGGAAATTTCGCTACCCTTAAGACTCGACATAGTGTGAAACCTCAACCAAATCCTCAACTATATTATAATTCTAAGCAGCGCTTGCGGATGGTTGAAAGTACATTTATGGATAATTCCTTTGGAAGGATTAATTTTTAATTCATAGTAGAAGATTGCATTTTAGAGCAGGATGTGATGGAGAGTATTCGAACTAGTAGGTTTCTCAATAGCCTGACCATTTAAAGGATTCACATTACCATAATATCTACTTCCAGTGGGATATCATAATGTCATTTTTTTCTTAGCGAAGGAATGCAGAATCCCTGGCAACCATATTGGACTCTTGATTTAGAGGTGACCTGTCAACACAGTGGGTGCAATGGATGATTTAAGGTATTGATTCACTTATGTTGAGTCTGGACAATCACAAGTGAAATTCTCTTCATTTCAAATAAAACAAGGATGATAAGGTTTCTTCTTCTCTTTTAGAATATATATTGTTTTGTTTATCCTATGGAGGAGTATCTTTCTTCTTTTTACCTTTTCCATTCTTCTTCTTGCTTCCTAGTTTTTTCTTAGATTTGCCTTTGGAATATTGAACGACATTGTTCTTGGAAGTAAGAAGCTGCAAGAGTGGTAGAAGAAGGGCTTTGGAAGCCACAACAAAATTTGAGACTAGATGGTTTACTCGTTGTGTTATGAAACAAGCTCAAAAAACAAGATAGAAAAGATAGATCACGCCTTAGAATTCAGGCTCTTCGAGGGGCAACCTCCTTTACATTACATAAATGAACAATTCTTGGATGATTCAAATGACAAAATCTCCTTTCTATATATAGGAGTCTAGGGAGTCACAATATAACCCAGCCAACCTAACAATAATAATATACAACCACAAAAATAAAAATAGAGGGATTCTATGGCACAGCAATAACAATATGGGGACAATAGGGGCACAACAATATAAATAAGGGATACAATTACAATAGTAATGGGGTAATCAATATATTGTAGGGACCCAACATGCCCCTCTCCTTCAAATTTTTTTGTCCTCAACGCTTGAGTAGTTCTTGATGTTTCTGTATAAAATTCTCATCCTCCCATGTGGAGATCTTCAGCGGATAATTTCTTCCACTTGATAAGATACTCCGAAATTGATCGATTTCGTACTGTCGAGTCTTGTTTCTGTGACTGCTTCTAGTTCCAATATAATTTTTCCTTACTCGTCGATTTCTGAGAATATTGTTTGAACTGGGATCTTGTCACCTATAACCTTTCTTTAAACATGAAACATGGAAAACTGGATGCAATCGAGAAGCTGCAGGAAGCTCCAATTTTATGCCATAGTACCAATATTTTGCAACACCTTGTATGGACCATAATACTTGGTGATAATTTATTATCCTTCTTAGCGTGCTTGAGGGACATTTTCTTATATGGTTGTAGCCATAGGAATACCCAATCACCTGCATCAAAACTTCTTTTGCTGCAATGTTGATCTGCTTGTTGTTTCATTCTATTCTGTGCCAACACGAGGTTATCCTTTAAGAGTTGGAGGACTTCTTTGTTGATGTTCGATGTGATGTTCCATTGCTTGAACCTTAGAATTTTCTCTTAAATATGATGTGATGGATGGTGGCTGATATCCAAAAGTGCCATAAATGGGGTTATTTTTGTTGTTGTATGGAAGGAAGTGTTATATAACCATTCAGCCAGGCAACCATTTGACCCATTGTGTCTGTTTATCAGATACAAAGAAAGGAAGATATCCTTCCAAACATTTGTTTACTATCTCAATTTGCCCATCAGATTGAGGATGATAAGATGAGCTATGAGCTAACTGAGTACCAAGACAAGAAAATAATTTTGTCCAAAAATTTCCCAGTGAAAATGGGATCTCTGTCACTTTATAATAACTTTGGGTTTCCATGTAGCTTTTGAATTGTTTCCATAATGCAGTAGAAATTGTACTGGATTTAAATGATGTGATAATGCACAAAGTTCTGCATACATGGAAAGTCTTTCACTACCACCATGATGACACTCTTTTCCCTTAGACTTGGGTAAACTTGTGATGAAATCCATTGAAACCTCCTACCAACGTTGGCTTGGAATTGATAAAGGTTGTAATAGACTCGGCTCTTAATTGTTTCAAACTTTATTTTGTTGGAAAACCAAACATTCCACCACAAACTTTTGAATATCCGATTTAAGGCCATCCCAAAAAATTTCTTCTTAACCCTGTGGTAATAATTTTAAAAATCCTAAGTGCCTCTCCTAAGGAAGAAGTGTGCAATTCCATAATAATATTTTGTTTTTAGTGGGAATTCTTAACAGAGGTATAAGCCCGTCTTTGTACCATAACGAATCGTTTTGCTAGCTAAAATTATCAGACGTACTGGAATCTTGTTGTAACTTTCAAATAAGTGCCCACACTTCTCATTCTTCATTCTTCCATCCTCCCTTGCTTCGTTTATCCAATCTGGTTGGATATAATAGAAATGGTGCACAACAATGCTTCACATCCTCATTCTTTCTTGAGAGTCCATCTACCACCACATTTTGCTTCCCTTTTTGTAGAATATTTAAAAGTCATAACCCAACATCTTTGTGACCACTTTTGTTGCTCTTCAAAGGATAATCTTTTTTCTAAAAAGTATTTAAGGCAATCATGATCCGTTTTAACCTTGAAGTGTCTTCCCATTAGGTAGGGTTGCCATTTCTTAAGTGCATGGGGTATTGCCAACATTTCCTTCTCATAAATAGCTTTTGTGTAAGAACTTTCCCCTTAATTGGATGACTTTCAAAAGCAATGGGTCTTTCATCTTGCATTAAAACAACACCAATTCCATTTCTGAAGCATCACATTCCACAATGAAGGTTTTTTGTGAAGTCTGGTGTAGCTAAGACTGGTGCTTGCGACATTGCCTCTTTAAGACGTTCGAATGCTTTTGTTGCTTCTAGAGTCCATGAAAATGCATCTTTCTTTAATAATGTTTGTTAGAGGTGCCACTATTCTCCCATAATTCTTAATAAACTTGTGATAATATCCTGTCAACCAAGAAATCCTTGCAGATGCTTTATGGATGTGGGGATTTTCCATTCTTTAATGGCTTTAAATTTTTGCTAGGGACTACCTTAACTCCTTCATGAGATACAATATGACCCAGATATTCCACCACTTTTACTCCAAGAAACATTTGGATCTTTTTGCATATAATTGTTTCTCCTCCAATAGTTTGTAGCACCCTAACAACATGTTCAACATGATCCTTCTAAACTTGCTGTAGATTAGTATATCATCAAAAAATACTAACACAAATTTTCTAAGAAATGGTTTGAAAATGGAATTCATCAAACCTTGAAATGTTGAAGGTGTATTGGTAAGGCCAAAAGGCATGACCGAAAAATTCATAATAACCCTCATGAGTTCTAAATGTGTGTTTTCAGAATGTCTTCAGTCTTCATTCTGATTTGATGATATTCAGAACGAAGATCCAACTTTTTGAAGTAAATTGATCCATGCAATTCATCACTAATTCATCAATGACAGGAATGGGAAACTTATCTTTATAGTGAGCTTGTGCACCAATACTACTGGAGCAGAGAAAGAACTTTGACATGGTTGAATTATACTAGCCTCTAGCATTTCTACAACCATACGTTCAATTTCACTCTTTTGGCATAGGGATAATCTTTACGGTCTGAAGTTTGGAGGAACACTTCCTGGAATTAGATGAATAGCATGATCATGATCACGAATAGGTGGGAGACCTTTGGGAGTCTCAAATACCTTGGAATTATTATCCAAAGACCTTTGGATATCTGGAGAAATAGATGATTCCAATGTGGAAACATCTAGCAAACATAATTGTGAAATTACACCTCTTTGTTCCTTTTTTAGA